>HG992284.1:10033188-12433188 GCA_905220595.1 Spilosoma lubricipeda | reverse complement strand
TATCATGCTTGGCTGTGGCCCGCATGACACGTATATTACCCCTCTAAAAAGGGAGATAAATGAAAAACCCAAATAATAATAATAATAATAAATATTTCAGACATCTAACACACAACGCGATCTAGTCCCAAGCTAAGCAGAGCTTGTGTTATGGGTACTCGACAATCACTTCGCACAATTTTAGTACCTACAAAATTTATTTATACATTACGAAAATTATTACCATATTCAAGTATGCAAGGAAGACAAAATGTTCCCAAGTTTGTAACTTTTAACACACTGCGAAATATTTTATAACACACTTGTGCATACTTAGCAAATTGCATATATTAAAAGTTTACAAGCTTCTAATAAATACTGCGCCTCAGTAAGTTATTTCAATTACGTAACAATGAATAAAGAAGAGACATTTCACAAATCCTTTACATTCATACAGAAATATTATGAGATTATACTGGGATATATAACTTTTGTCGAGCTGTCTAGACCTAAACTCAGTAGAGTGTGTACCTACTTCGGATTCAGAACACAGGTAAACCTAATGGCATTACTTTTTATTTTATTTGAATATACTATATATTGTATTTTATGGAAATGTACTTATACTAGAGCCAAAAATAGTTACTTTATCGCTACAAATATGTACCCTTAGTGGAAACCCCGACCGCACTGCAAACGTCCAACACTGTATGTCAGAAATAGTATATGTGCTTATAATACACTAAAAGATGCTAACTTTAAACTTTCGCGTTCCATGATATATAAACAATTATTTTTACGGGAATTAACGTGATTACTTCTTCTTCTTTGTCCTAGCCTTTTCCCATTATTTGGGGTCGGCTCTCCTCGTTCTGCGGCGCCAGGATAATCTATCCTGAGTTGTCGAAACATTTGTTTGGGCAAGCTCTAAGTCCTTGGTCACCGTGGACCACCAGGCGATTAATTAACGTGATTACTTATTAAAAGGTATTACATACCTCTGATTTGCCTGACGTTTCGACCAGGTTGCACTGGCCGTGTCAGGTTGTCAGCCTGTGACCAAAAATAATTGTTAATACACTAAAAGATGACCTGGCCCTAATGAAGGTGTACCGAGTATTATTTTTTTCTGAACTATTTCAACAATTTTGCTTGAAAGCAAAGGTTGTTAGACAAAAAAGAAGCCTACGTTCACAATAAATGTTTCTCTACGTTTGTTAGCAAACCTGACTGTGGTGTGCCCGGTATAAATAATTCAATAGGAATATGTGAGTGCGTGTCTCGAGTTGATCATTGAAGTGGACAATGTAGTTTACTTCAATGATCAAGCCTTACTGTGTCCTACAAACCCTTTTCTAGTATTGTCAATATCGTTGTCACCTTACAGTATACAGAGTTTGTCAATTTTATACAAAGTCAATTCAAATTATTTTATTCACTTCCTTACACACAGATAAGTCTCGCGACAAGCTTTTGTATTATACAAATTGTGTTGTGACATGTTTTTAATGATTTTAGGATATTCCAATAAAAGTATGTTTTCAAAAGGTATTTAGTTTTTTTTTTTTTTACTTATTAGTTATTGCTGGACGCATCAATGTTGCAAGAAATCTACGACCAAAGTACTTATCAACACTAATTTAAAGAGCTCAAACTCGAGGTGGTCACGTCGTTTTCACACAGAGATCCTATGAACACCTTTAGAATTCATCGTCAAACCCTAGTTACTATTTAAGACTTAGTACTCGACAAGATCAATAAACCATTTCAAACTCGATGGTGTTGCATCGTTCTATTACAGAGTTCCTAAGACCACCTTGCGGCTCCATCATCAGACCCTGGATTCTATGAAAACATAAAGTACTCGTCGAAACTAATGAAACAAGTTCAAACTTGATGGTGTTGTTTCTTTACTGACTTCCTATGGCCACCTTCCAGCTCCTGCATCAGATCAGCTTCATGCCATTATAATATTGTATTGTCACGCTGTATACATATGCTCGCAAAATTTCAGCGAAATTGCTTGAAGATATCTGCTTTAAAATTGCGAAATTCCACCCGATCATAGAATAGAATAGAATAGAATAGAATAAACTTTATTGTACATTAAATAATATAGTTTACATTAAAAAACTAAAATAATACTTCAATTGACTGTCCATGTACAAATGGCGGCCTTATCGCTAACAAGCAATTTCTTCCAGGCGATCATACATACAGGTTTGTAATATCATTTTTTTCTAAACTGAATAGTTTGCGCGAGAGACACTTCCAAAGTGGTAAAATGTTTATCCCCCTCTTACTTACTTCTAAAATAAGAGAATGATAAAACTAAAAAATATATTTCATGTATAATGTAAACTACCACCGAAAATTGGTTTGAACGAGATTTAGTAAGTAGTTTTTTTTAATACGTTATAAATCGTAAACCGCAATTTACCTTTCATTCAATCAACACAAATATAAAAATAAAATAAAAATTATATTATATTATGTTACTTGTTGCTACGGAACCCTTCATGGGCGAGTCCGACTCGCATTTTTTATAAAATTAAATTAATGGAGTTAGGAGTAATCACGTCTTGTGTCATTCTAAAAAAATAAGGAGATACCACTCTTTTAGTGTATCCATTATCGAAAATATAATCAGTTTACTACAGAAATGTTATAATTCCGTGATCTTTCATTTCACTCGTATGAAGTACTACTATATTTATTAGTAGCTAAAGCTGTTACGAGTGAGATAAAACACAATTTTTGAGTTAATGCTCAACTTGAATGGGTTAGGCGATAACTCGCCGGCAACAAGATAAGAACAGGTTGCAATGAGATACAGACCGCATCGTCTAGTCATATGAATGTTATATTTTGAAGAACGGTTTATTTTCTTTCCTCGGCCTTTTTTCTCAAGTTAGGCCGGAGTTGGCTTTAAATCTATCACGATACGCCTGGACTTCTTCAATTTTTTACGCGAATGGACTGTCATCATGTCTTTATTCCAAGTACTTAACGAATTCGCCTGGTACTTGGGTCGTGAATGGTGTCAATATATTAAGGACAAGTTGTTGCCCGCGGCTCCGCCCGCGTATATGTCGGTTATTGCGGCAAATAGTAGCCTATGTGTTATTCTGATGTATAAGCTATATTAGTGTAAAGTTTCATCCAAATACGTTCAGTAGTTTTTGCGTGAAAGGGTAACAAACATCCATCCAAACATCCATCCATCCTTACAAACTTTCGCATTTATAATATTAGTAGGATGGTCAGCCATTAAAGACTGACATAACTAGGACTACTTAACTTTGTAATGTGTTTATATACTTGAAAACCACTTGGCTATAAGCCTCTTAAAATAAACCTAAAAAATATGAATTCATCATCATCATTAGCTAATCGCAGTTCATTTTAGTTTGCATTCATAGTAGTGTCAACCGTACTGCTATAAAGTCTAGGATTTCATCAAGCTGTAGTGGTATATATTTTAATTAAGATTGAAAGTTAAATTAATGGAAGGTATATTGAAATTTGACCCCTTTCCTGTTGACAGATTGATTTGAATTTGGTTCACACCCTCAGTTCTGATGACAATACAATTAAATGAAGTCTATTTTATTGTAAATCCAAGATGGCGAACAACGATTATATACCGAATATTTTTTACTAAATATTTTTTTAACTTTTAGTACATTATTTTCAATAAAAACTTTTAAATTAAAATTACTGTTTTTAATTTTCTTTTAATATTACAAACAGATACTCCAATTTTATTTATTTGTATAGATACATAGAAAAACAAGAATACATATTTAATAATATAAAAAAATTCAGACCCCCTAACATCCCTTCGGGTACAGGGAAAAAGACACTGCTAAATGAGTTTAATAACACTCAGTTTCATTCTCAGTTAGATTTTACGATAATCACGAGGCGGTCAAATTGCCAGCAGTTTGGGCACATAGCCAACAATTACAGAGGAACCAGCCCTACTGTAACTGCTTTTGAGAATATGGACACTCAAACAATGCGCTAACAAATCTGTTGTTTCTAATATGTGCAACCAATTACAGTACAACACAGTATTGCAATATATACTCGTACTTACTGATAATTTAGTGCAGCTAGGAGAAACCTACTAAAATTACAAATGTTATGTTGGCAGTAAATAGACTTCTGGTTATAGAGCAAGATCTCAGATCCATATTGCCGAAAATGTACTGTCTAACTTGGAGAATTTACGTGAGGTAAGTAATGTTTTATGTACCTTGATAACTGTCAACTGTCAACTTCCAAGTATCAGACTTGGAAGTTGACAGTCTCAGCAAGCTAGCAGGTAGACATGCGATAGTAGTACATACTAACACCACTCAATCGTTTACATTTCGTTCGTCATAAAATACGTGACGTCTGGTGGCCGTGGGATCTTGGACTATTACGCTATACACTTAATTTAATATTACTTGAAGAATAAAGGTCTGAAAATTATAAATGCTTTTACTTCCAAGCTGCTTTCTCTCAATTTATGATTGACAGCTGTATATGAAAAACATGGATTTGATGTATGAGGGACTTCGGGTTTCATAAAAATACTATGCTAATATGAATTTTGAGTCATGTTCAGTCTTGTAATAAACTTATACCGAGTAAGTAAATAACAATTTTGTACTCTATAATTGACTTTACAACTAGCTTCGCCCCATGGTGTTAATCGCGGTTGTTGTTGTTGTAAAGCCGCGGGTAACACCGCAGGGTCAAGGGAATCTAAAATAAAAGTAACCTGAGTTACTCCTTATACCTTCAGATATCTGCCAGTGAAGTCTCGTCACAATCGGTCCAGCTGTTTGATATATTAGCCGTATCAAACAGACACACATACAGACAAACAAACAAAAATATAAAAAATGATTTTTTGATGTAACAGCTGTATATGCTTTTATATGCATTTAGAGAAGCCTGTTAATTTGAAATTACAAATAGGCACTCCAATTTTATTAACTTGTATAGATTACAACGACTCTTAAAAAACTTTGGTATAAACGATGAAATATTTGTTCAACAGCGGGTTTCTGTATAGCCTATCACTCCGCTCTAGGCAATTTGTGCCGCAGAAAGTTCCGCTAGAAAAGCCGTTTGAAAAAATGGATAGTCACTGAAGCTTATGTTATCATGACTCGATAAAAAAACGGCTACTTGATTGACTACAAAGGTTTACATTACTGACGTCAACATGAAGAATTATTAGGAATATTTCAGGAATATAGTTCTGGCTGCTATCCAGCCTTAATAATAGCATATGCTAACGTTCCCTTGTCAAAGATTAATGCCTTCAACATTACTTTGTATGAAGCTTTGGATGTAGTGTTGAATCATTGTACCTAATATTATAACGGATTAAGAAGATCGATGACTCACATTCTTAACTATTTTTAACCCCCTACGCAAAAAGAGGGGTGTTATAAGTTTGACGCCCATGTCTGTCTGTCTGTCTTTGTGTATGTGTCTGTCTGTGTGTGTGTGTGATTTTGATGCGGTTTTTTCCACAGAACAGAGGAATATATACTTAGAAATGGTGTCGAGCTGCAAGTGCAAGGTACACTGTGTCGCCTAAACGCACACATTAACGATCAATAATATTATACACACATAAAGAACAATATCCTAATTCGTCCAAATGATGCTACGAATATAAGTTCTAAAAGCCACTTACAATGTTACTAACGTTACAACCTTATACCTTTCAACTAAGGTAGGGTTTCACTTGCATATTTGTGTTCGTGGGAGGTTTCGTCGAAAACCTTAGGGATTGACATTTGTCGAATATAATATAATTATATTACAATAATTTTTACCGTATTAAAAACAACTACTTAATAGATTTCATTCAAAACAAATTTTGGGGGAAGTTTGTGTTGTAATGTAAATCATATATATTTTATTAGTTTTATCATTCTCTTATTTTAGAAGTTACAATTTTACTGCTTTGGAAGTGTCTCTCTTGTAAACTATTCAGTTTAGATAAAATAGGTATTAGAAACCTCAATATCACTTTTGAAGACCTATCCAATAGATACACGTATGGGTTTAAAGAAATATTTTTTATGAATTTCATATTCGTTTGAATCTAAGTATGGGAACCACAATATTTTTATTTTTTTTCTATTTTTGTGTGAATATCTTAATGTGGTTCACAGAATACATCTTCTTACCAAGTTTCAACATTTTAGTTCTTATAGTTTCGGAGAAAAGTGGCTGTGACATACGGACGGATGGACAGACAGACCGACATGACGAATATAAAGGGTTCCGTCTTTTGCCTTTGGCACGGAACTCTAAAAAACGACTATGCATTTTACTGCGGTAGAACAATACTTGATTTCACAAATTGTTGTGCCGAGTCTTAGTGTACTTTACCGTATACTGTTATTTAATCAAAAGTACTTACACACTATCTTTTGTACAATCAAATCTGTTTATTGGTCTGGTGGCTATAAAATTTTGGTATATGACAAATTTATAAACTTTTTAATAAGTAAAACATTTAATTTCAAATATACCTCCAAAATAAGTTTAGTAAAAATTTTGCGATTAAACAACATTGTTTTAAAACCATAGTACAATATAAATCGGATACTAAACGTAAAATCACTGTAAAAATCAATATCATCGATAACGATATCGATTAAATTTGTCTACGTCCCTATGGCAAAGACTTGTAAAAATTACTTTTACTAAATATTATCATGCCAAATGTTTTAAAACATTCCCGTAGAAAATGTAGTTCATTGCTTGCTCTCTTGGCAACTATGCACATCATACTTTAATTTAATACGTAATGTATAATTATTTTAATAGATTAGAATATAACGGTATGTATGTGTATTACATAATACTTTATTGATTTTTGTTAATATCGCTTAAAAACAAAAGTTTTTAAACTCATTGATGATACGATATGTTTCTTTTGAGTAAATTCTAGTCCTTGCTTCGTTTTCAGCGCGTAATTATCGGGCAGTTCGGCATAGCAATAATTTTTTTACGCAGCTGCGTTCCCGACGAAAGTAATACGTGTATTAAAGCGTTCAGTTGATGCCAGTAGAGACATTAGTGACATCGGTGCTTAACTGCGGCGCGCCTGACCCGCCTACATCGCATTTCTACCTTTAATTCTCCTCTTCTGTGGTTTTTTCCATTTAAATGCTAGTTTCCTTGCGGTAATTCTTAGCTATGTTTGGTTAATATTGGCCTAGTAAGAGGATTAGCTGTTTTCCAAAATGATGAGACATTCATGCCGTATGAATACTCGATTAAGTACTTCACGCGTGTCTTCACTATGCTAGTTAAATGACAATTAATTTATGACTTCGATCCTTCAATGCTGCGTAGGGGGTTAGTTTTTTTTATTGATGTTTATCTTTATTCAGACTATGGATACTAATGACTGCATTGACAGCAGGATTTTTTTTAAATAAAGGTACATAACAATAAATAAAATACATCATATTATTGAGTGATGCGATACAATTGTAAGAACTAACGTGAAATGTATATATAGAAAAAATCTGCCAGTGTTTTTGCTCGCATTAATTAACTTGCTAAACGATCCTATGTTCTGATATATATTCTTTGCATCGTGCATCATATTTACTTTCAAGAAGATCGGTTGCATGGCTGACAGTTGACAATGTAACAAATAAACGAAGGCTGCAATTATATTACATATTTACCAGTCGTGTGGTATTATATTCCTATATATTATATCAGACAAAGTTAATTGATTAACACATATTTTCATTAAGGAACTTATTTAATTCAGTTATAAAATTACATCTTATTAATATCACTTAACAATTATCGCGAATATGTACGCACGTGAGCTAAGGTCCGTCCGGCTTTTTGCTAACACTGCGGTTTCGTTCTCGTTATGCAAGTGTGTCACTATATATACTAGCTGAGTCCCGCGGTGTTACCTGTGGTTATTGTCATACCGCGGTTGATGCCGAGGGACGACGCTAGTCTAAAAAAATTAGCCTTAGTTACGCCTTATATCATCAGCTACCTATCAGGAAAAGTCCCGTCAAAATCAGTCCACCCGTACCAGAGATTAGCCGGAACAGACAGACTGACCGACAGACAGACAGTTAAAAATTTTAAAAATATAATTTTATTATATGTACCGTGCGTACATTACATACATATGCATTTAGTTAATTTAAATATTACAAACAGACACTACAATTTTATTTATTTGTTAAGACCATTTTGTCCGCGGCTCCGCCCGCACGTTTATTGGCTATCGGTATAAAAAGAAGCATATGACCTTCCTCAGAAATTAAAGTATCTCCATGCCAAATTTCATTGAAATCGATACAGTGGTTTAGCCGTGAAAGCCTGACAGATAGACAGACAGTTAATTACAAATGATTAATTTGCTTAAAGTAAATTTTGACACGTTGCCACTGTTTCTCAATCTAATATTTAAATATCATCTCATACATAATACCTAAGAGATATGTCTCAACATGTCATTTATGTTTACGTCGTAGATTTAATAAATTAGGAATATATTCCTTTTCCATTCAAAATGAATCATTCAAAGGCATGGAGATATTTTGACTCTTAAGGAAAACTCTTTACCGGCTGGCGAAGCCGCGGGTAAAATCGATTTCATAATATTTCTGCGGTTGAAAGTAACACCCTATTGATATTCCATGTAAGAATTTCGTTTAACATTTCATCATTGAGTGCATCGTAACCACACTTGTGATACAAAAATTGTCTAATATGTAGAACATAAATTAAGTCAAAGTGAACATTGTTCGCGGGTTCTTGAGTGGAGACCGCGTCTCGGCAAACGTAGTGTAGGACGTCCGACGGCCAGGTGAAGTGATGATCTGCGCAAGGCGGCTGGCAGGAGCTGGATGCGAGGACCCCGACATCGAATTAAGTGGCGTGCAATTGGAGAGGCCTATGTCCAGCAGTGGACTGCGATAGGCTGATGATGATGATGATGATGATTCATTAGGTTTTATTCACTCTTTTTAGTTCAATGTAATCACTAAAGATCAGTTTTTTTTTGTTCACTATTTGTCGTTGTTGTTGCCAATTATCACTTCCTGACTATCTTTATAAGTTTATTTTTCTGAATTTATTACGTCACCTTACCCCATATTTAAGATGCTTAAATAATAAGTATAATTATGATGCCTATGTTAACTATAATAATACAAATGTAATCCAATCCAATCCGTGTAACCGTGACATTAAACCGATTTTGTTTATGATAGGTAATAGGTATTGTTCCAATACATTTGTCATGGGAAATCGTTTATCTTTCAGCCTTTTCAATTTATACTGAAAGTCAATTTCCTTTTGTACATTTTGGTATGTGTTTTGGGGCATGTGGGTTGTTTTGGTCTAAAAACGCTGGAACGAACTTTTCATTTGAGCTATTTTGTCCACTTAAATTGATTATTGGGACGATAGGTACTCTAAACAAAAACTTAATGCTCTGGAACAGTGCGGGTGTTTCTCGTTTAAATAACTTTTATTTACAGCATGTTTGAATAAAATTGTGTTCTACTTTGGTGATTTACGGTTCGGAAAAGGGCATTTGAAGAAGATATTACAAAAGATACGTCGAAATTAAACTTCCAAAGACAAGGTTTATGAATTGAAATAGATACATATTTTCTGTAACGACCAAAATGATAACAATGGAACATTTAGTAATATGAAATCTGACATGTTTTAGTTCTATTGCTAAATAATAACCATTTATTTAAAAATTCCCATCCCTATTACCTTTGCATCCCTGCTAACCTTTTCTTCCTCCAAATTTCTCCAAGCCTTGATGACTTTTATCCGCTGCAATGACATCAAACTTTGACCTGTTTACCTATGAATGTTGCAATGTTGATTTGTGTTTGTCTGTCTATTTATTTATATGATTAATTCATATTATATTTATTTGTACTTGTCTGTTTGTTTTGGTGTACTAAACAAAACAAAAAGCCTCACAATCAGTCCACCGTGTATTCGGAAAATTTGGATAGTTGGAATTATATTTTATTTTACACACGCATTTCCATTTTATTTACTTGACACTGGCAGAATTGTCGAAATCGCCACAGATTGCCATTTTTTTTTAAAAAGTAAGGAAAACCATTTACTTGCTGGTTGCGGTAGTCGAAATTTGAACATAAATCATTTACTTAAATATTATTTCTATCTTAACTCCTCTGAGATATAAACTTTAATTGTACTAAATTTCATACTCCTCCGTTTGCATTATTTTCGTACAACTAGGTACAAAGTTTTTGTTTCATGTATTAACAAATAGATGAGTATCAAATATTACGTATAAGAGTAATGCTTTCATACAAATGCCCCATAAAAATCGGTGTTCTTTACTTTTTACAAAGTAAGTGTGGTTACGAGAGGAAGAATACTTCCAAGTCAAAAACTTCCTCCTCTTTTTAAAAGCTGTTTTAAAGTTTCTGAAACAGAACTTATCAATATAAAGCTGTAGTAACATTGGAATGGGAGACTTCATCGAGATCTGTCCACGCTTTGATTTATGAGCATAGTTCCAGTTCAGAGATATTTTGTCTTTTGCTTCTATTTTACGACACACTCATTATTTATATTGAAGTTTCTTATATTGTTAAAACCTAAAGAAGTAAAAACTAAGTAACTAATTTGTGAATAGTATCTTCGAGTTATTAGATTATTATTTTTTAATAAACCTATGTACATATATACACAGTATACATATAGCTCATGGGAAGCATGAAGCGTTGACGCGAATTTAACGCTTTTTGTTCTCCCAAAAAGTGCTCAACGCGCCTAAAGAAGTTTTTTCTGAAATTCAGCAGAAATAGTTGGGAAATATCTAATTTCATTACTTTTACTTCTTTTTCTTTTTTATGGTATAGGGGGCAAACGAGCAGACGTATTACCTGATAGTAAGCGATTACCGCCGCCCATGGACACCCGCAACACTAGAGGTGTCACAAGTGCGTTGCCGGCCTTTGGGGAATGGGAAAGGGATGTAGGGAGGTTTTAGGGTATGGGCCTTCGGTATACTCACTCACTCGGTGAAATACAGCGCAATTTCACACCGGTATCACTCCGGGCGAGCTGACCCATTTATGCTGAAGCGTGGCTCTCCCACGGTCCTCCTTATTTATGTATATAAATTTGAAATACTAGATCGCAATAAATAAACTAACGGACTTGAGACAACTATATTTTATTGTATAAAATTATTATACAGCAATTAATTCTGTTCAGAAAAGTAACAAATGACGGAAGGAAAACTTTTCAAGCAAGTTTAAAACGCCATGTTTTTGTTTCTTCCTTTCATTTTCAAAAATATCACTTTCAACAAGACACTAAAAGGTATTGTTGGTTTTAGGTTCAAAATAATAATATTTCAGTAAGATTTCTGTTTTATTGAAACTAGAATTGCTAGAACATGTACCTAACATGACAAATCCAAATGGAAAAGAAGGCATAGATAAACGTCATAGGCAGGGGGCATAGAGTCAGTGTTACAATATAAAATTTATCTTTCAACAGGTATAATTGTATTTTTTGTTGATGTAGCGACTTGTCTGAATGCTTTAAGAATAGATACTCAATTAACAATAAAAGGGGCTGTAATCTCCTCCTTCAATGTTTTTAAAAGCTTTTCATCAGATGTCGAGCAAATAAATAAGCCTTATTTTTAGAATTTATATTGTGTCACCCTTTAAGCCGCCGGGTGGTTAAAAGCTCGTCAAGAGCAAATGACTTTACAATTTGCTAGCCAATGATTAAAGCAAAAACATTTGCGTTGGTATTATTTTCTGTTATTTTTGATGGTGAAAATTTAAATAATTCATATGAAGCTATATCATTTGTTTATTGCAACAGAAGTTGGAGTTTGCCCTGGAAGTTATTTGAAGTAATAAACACACTCGTGGTTCTGGCATTATCCCTGAATATTAGTTCTTTTAAATATTTTTCTCGTAACTGAACGGAACTTCATTTTTAGTATTTAAGCTACATATAATAGTTTTAACATTTCTAAGAACCGGTATTTGGTATTCAAAATTGTGACGATGATCTTTAGACGTTCGTTACTTATTCACGTAATTTTTTTTATTTATGTAAAGCTCCACAGGAAAAAATCTTATAAATTCAAATAACAAAAAGGCTGCTATTTACCGCGCAAAGCAGCGAGCAGAAGAAGTAAAATTATTCAATTAAATAGTAGATACACATTATGTTCCTGTTCAAGATTTTGATAGCTACCTTGTTAATTTAGAATTATAATAAGGTATGTTAGTATTAAAGGCTGTTGATGATGTTATTTAGGTAAGATGACTAAGAGGTCTCGGCTTCGTGACAGCAGCTAGTTCGAGTTACAGGTATACGAGCCTGACGTATCCATATGAGCAATATCCATCTCCTACTATTGCTTTTATATCTTGCCAGTTTTGTTTGTATATTGAATTCTATTTTCAAATCTAATTCCTAAAGTACCCGGTTGATAGGAATAGTCTTGTCCCCTATTACATGAGTGGGTGTTATTAAAATAATAGTAAATGGCAAAACACGTTTTTGATTCATATTTCGGGAACATAAGACCTGCTTGAATAAAATGATATAAATTTTAACATGTAAACGCTTAAAATTTTATGGATGATTTCATTAAAACATTTTTATATGACTAAAAAGTGGTGTGCAGTAAATTAACTCTTTATTTATTAAATTGTGTTCAATCACGCTTAAATTGTAATTCCAACGTATCTTAGACTAAAGACTTGTAATTGGTTTTTGTGTCTGTTATTGATGATGTATTATCTTTTACATAGCTGCTAGACTGTCGTGCATTAATTAAAAAAAATATAGCATTTTTTTTAATTTCACCTGTCGATACAATTCCAAAATATACAGTTTTAAGAGTGACACTTAATTTAATTTTAAATAGGCACTTTAAATTTACGCGAAACATTATGTGCTAACAATTTCTCGCGCATAGGTGCCATACGATCACTGGATGGTTCAGTTTTTAAAATTGTTTTTAGAGAAGAATCCCAAATATCGTAACACCGTCTATCCGTATATCCAGATAGGATAGGCTAAGGGCCTTGGTATTGCTGTAAATGCGCATTTAAAAATTGTTCAAACTTTCGTTTTAGATGTGTAATGATTAGTTTATTCAAACTTTGACCGTGCACTCTCAAGTTTTTGTTTAATGGAACTCGACTGACCTTTCGTTTTTGTCAAATCTAAACTCTGAATTTATATTTGTTATTATATGATAATAATATTTGGTATTAAACGTGCTAATATCCAATCAAAAAATGTGTATTCCCACATTGTGTCTCCTCACACACAGTAAAAAGGTAAAATTACAGTATTTCTATAATAATAATTAATCAGTAATTTTGAAAACAAAATTTAAATATGCACTTGAAAGCTTAAACTAAATATAGTATGTTTCAACCAAAAAATAATTTAATACATGAATTTTTAATCCAAAATATTTAGTCTTAAATCTAAACTCGGGGTCAGAAGCGACATAAGAAGAAACACTTTCTACTGTCATCATATTAATATGTCATCATGTGTAAAGGTGATGTTGTAATAAATAAATAAATTAATAAGATATTAGACATTTATATCCAACATCTGCAGAGTCTTCAAGACTATGCGGTTTCGTTTCGAGAATCTTTCAGATATTCTAGATAACGTTACACGCGTAGGTATTATCACAATCATGGTCTTGAATTATTAATTCCCACATTATTGCTTGATTATTAATAAGCAAGATTCATCAATCACGTGTCCGAATAATGTCACATTTATTACTTACAGAGTATCTAATGTTGTTAAAAATAATACTTAAAATATATTTGTATGCTGTTCGAAATAAATAATGTTATCTCATGTGATATTTTCCTAATGAGTCTAACGATTTAGTACATCACAATACATGTTTCAAGTAGTCACAACACAATACCATAGAATCAAGAGCAAACAAGACTGGCATCCTTCCAAATACGTAATATAAACAAACGTATTCTGTAACTAGAATAGATAAAATACTTCAAGAAAATAAGGGCTGAGACAATTTGTTGAATTACGTCAAAGAAACTTGGATATTTCCTTTGACTGATTACATTTTCAGACGAACAGAGGGGTGTTGTTAACGCATTTCATGGAATATGTTATATCATTTATGTATTTGTAAGGATCTTCCTAGAGATTATTGTACCCCTTTCAATATACAAAAAAAATTAAGAGTAGATTTTATGTTTAAAAAGTTTCTAGGTTAATTATAAAATTTTGCTGGTCTATTAATATTTATTTTAAGTTACCGGGCTATGTGCCCTTTCTCAATAAACACGCCGCCCTCTACTTTTTTTTACGTCTGAAATACCCCTCGGGCCGTCACTCCACCGGGGTTTGCGGCAGGGAGGTTAACCGACTTAAATCACACGATGTGCCACTCTGCGCCTGAGACGAGAGGGATCTGGGAACTGCTGTTATTAAAATATCCGGACCCCTCCCAACGCTTGCCCGCACTGAAGCGGGCACCGTCTGCTGGTTGAATCTCGATTTAGGCGACGTACCTACGCGACTTCTGCGAAGACTGCGATGGCTGTGACCGCTGCAGCCAAAGGGCAGACTATTGAAAGCGCTGGCGATGTCCAACGACACCGCCAATACAACGCCGCCACAGCTCACCGTATCTTCGGTCACGGCCCTAAGTCCCCGCTCATTACTCAAGTAAATTCTCTACCAAGGAGCGCCAACCATCCCGGTCTTAGGCAGTCCGCATCCATCCACCACCGGCCACTTTCTTCAATCATTGTCCCATAGTGCACCAGGACGCCCTATTCGTAGTCCCTAACCTAACACATTTCGGCTCTAGCGGTTATCGGTTCGTCTGGAGACATGACCTGCCTACTCTAGTTCTTTGTCAGATAACTTCATTACTAATTTTATCGTACAGAGAGACAATCAGCATCGCACGCTGAGCTATTTTAAACTTGTGGACCAGCTCGATGGGGGCCATGTTCTCCATGCCAAGTTTAATTGAAATCGGCACATGGCAGCGGTTTAACTCGGAAAGCTTTACAGACTGAGTTACTTTCGAATTTACAATATTAGTGTGAAGTTCTGAAAGGGAGGTTAATTAATTTACTCAGTTACATGGGCCTAATGAGACACCGGTATATTGTGTCAAAATTAGAATGGTTGTGTGTATAATAATCTTATTTACAAATTAAATGCATGTATCGGACGTATTCTAATTAACTTTTGACCCAAAAGCGTTTCCCAAAATTACCTGTATAATTTTACAAAGTGTGTTTTATGGCACACGATTTTCCAGAAAATTGGGTTTGTCCTTTAATGTCTATAGGGTGTACATTTCAACGATTTTAAGCAAAAATGGTAATTATAGAGAGTGTAAATTTGTAGTGCTCTGAATGACGGTTGCTTACAAAGTTATTACATTAGTAAGTATATTAGTTATTCGTTTAGATTTTTGTTGTACTAGTTTTGCCCATGGCTTTGCCCGCTTGTATTTTAGGTATTGTGGTAAAAAGTAACCTATATCCTTCCTTAAAAATCAAAGTATCTCCATGCCAAATTTTGTTTCATGAGAGATAAAGACAGAGAGAGTTATTAGCGCTGTTATGATTAACTTTTGGTTGTGACATTTATTAAAACTGTCTGGGAATCACAATATCTTGTCTAAGCAGAAGTTTGATCATTTAGAATAACTATGGCAGGCCAGTAACTTATTTATTTTGATAAAGATCGATAAAGGCAGATGTAGTATTATCGCGTTCATTAAAGGAAACTATTGTTGCGGTGATTCAATGTGTCGATCTATACTAAATAAGTCAACAAGTATGATAAAAAATGGTATGTTAAAAGAAAAATGTCGGAATGAATAAGATAGGCTAGTTGGCACTAAATTTTCTTGGGATGTTATCGTTACTGACACAAAGTAAGATAATTAAGAATTAAAAAAAACATTCAGGGTTTCCCTATTATCATACCAAACAGTTTCATGGCACATCTTCTGCAGTGCAGCAATGACTACATTAATATTGCTTTTCACTTAAGTGTGACTAATCAGACATTAGAAATTCTAAATACTTCCAATTAACAAAGTCACAAGAAGAAAAATAGTTTGTTTAGGATTAAAAAATTATCACATTTTTAAAGAATTTGACATTTGTTTTTTTTCGTATTAAATTGGAATGTGCAAGACAATAATTTCCGCTTTAAGTGTTTTTCTAGTCTAGAGTCAAGCATTAATTAAGTACATATTTTACTTTAAATTCATGTTTTTATTAATGGGCTTGCCAAAGTAGTGGTCACCATACGCATTGTGCATGTAGGCAGTGCAACAATGCAGCATTGATGCTTCTGCACCATTGGGCCTCTGGGCTCGCACTCACGACCGAAACACGAGAGCCTTATTTTAGATTGGTCTTCTGTGAGATGATAGTACCGCCGCAGTCGAGACAGCCCGTTTATGTTGAAATTAGTATGACTTTCCTAACTTGAACTACTACTAAATCACTGATATGTAAAATTGATTTATAAATATTAACAGACTTTTCATAGGGGCTTTATCAAAACTATCATATGTTAGATGTGTCGTCATTACGACAGTCACGAGCACAATATTAGTAGATTAGTAGCCAAGGGCTGTAAGGCATCAATTGCAGCCCGAGATATTTAGGCGCACGAGCGCAGCGAGGGCGCCTATAGTTCGAGGGTGCAATTGATGCTTACACCCGAGCTAACTATTCTGCTTTATATCTCGATTGTGAGGTAAGTATGTAAAAACCGGCATTATAAGAATAAAACATTTAATTTGTTGAAATTTATAGTGAACTGAGAACAATTTTCAAATTTTAAAGTCTGTTTTTTTTCAAGTACGAAATTGAGCTTCGCTGTTCAATATTTAAAATTGATGGCTAATATATTAACTCGAAGACAAGGCTGAATAGCAAAGCGACCTCTTTGGTCATTGGGCTGGATGCATGATGTCTATTGCCAGTATGATGGTTAGATGTACGCGAACTTTTTGAAAGAAAGTTGTGTTTTTTTTTATTACTTACCGCCCTAGGGCTTTTCTAGCTGCATTATTACCCTAGAGCGCTAATTAGTCACCTACGAGCCCCATTTGGAGGTAATAAGAACCTACTTACCGAACATGAGAGATGTAAAAACTATTTGAGTATAGATATACAAAAGTGTAATGTTACACACCAGTTTATTAATTACGGTCATAAATCGGATCCTAATGGGGTAAGGGGTGAGTTGTACGGGACAGAGCTCTTCTAAGTATTATGGTCAAATAAAACGATTCATAGTTTTGTGTTTTACGTGTACGGTGACGTGTACTGAGTTTTTGGCACTTATTCGTACTTTTTTAAACAAAATGTGAGCAAATCGTTACCGACAGTGTGAGCCCTTAAAAATCTAGTCACTTAGTACTTGCGTTGTGGAGGTCTGAAAAAATACGCGTAATAAATTGAAGTTTAGGCGTATTGTTGTTATACTTTAAACCAACCGCAACTCATTACAATAAAAGGCTCAGAGGAATAGAATGTCCTTTTTATTTACTTTTCAATATAAAGAAAAGATACTATTCCTAAGTGTTCAAAATGATTGTATCATACTTTGTTAATAGACATTACAGTACGTAGTGTGTCGAATATACTCATTACAAATATATATGTATATTTTGATAACAATAAAAATAGTCAAATAAATCCATTTCCTAAGAAAAAACCCGCCAAGTGTGAGTCGGACTCGCGCATCAAGGGCTCCGTACAAACCTGTAGGTATATTACATGATGTAACTAGAAATTTATGCTTTTCGCAATTTTTCCTTTATCTGTGCTATATAAGTGTACTAAGTTTCAAAGTTCACGGGAAGTACCCTGTAGGTTTTGATTCCCTTGCGAGTGTTTTGATATCTTTTGTTTACGTTGGTTTAGAAGTTTGATTTTTCACAGTTCCAAAGAAAAGTTAAACCTGAGTATGTGATATGAATTTCAACTTGAGACCTCCACGCGTTCCTGAGAAAAAGGGATTGACAGAATCCTAATTTAACCTCATTAAAAAAACTAAAGAATTCATAATTCTTATTAAAAAACTAAAATAAGTACGATTCTCAACATAACAGATTATATTATTACGGCAATATATGTTTAAAGTTGGTTTGAAACCTAAAAGGTACTTGATAGTCTAGGAGCTACGAGGGTCTCCATACAGCGCAAAACATGCTAATGGTTTGTTTAGCAGGGCATAAGCATGACACCGACTTCAAGCAGAAAGGTACTTTTTAGGTAAAATTATTTTTCAATATTTAGTTCTCTTTGTTATTACCTGTTGATTGTAGTCGGTTCAACATCTATTTAAAGGGATTCATTAAAAACGTTAAATCAAAGTATTAAACTAAAGAATACTGTAAAAGAACCGTGAAGGTGATGAATGAATTTTCAACTCTGAACAAAGCTTTCTGTTAATGAAAAAATTGGCAGTCATAAGGACTGCCGATAGAAGTAAAAACTTATAACTTAGAATGTGGTTTGCAAAATTAATGCGTAAAATTAGAAATTTCATAATGTTTAAATTAAAATTATTAACAATTAGCATGTCGGTGTCGCGAACCCATAAAATTTTCCCTCACTAAAAAGTGCTCAACGCGGTTTAAGAAGGTTTCACTTCAAAAATGTCATGTCATGAACTTATAAGATTTTCTCCTAGCGCTCAAAGCGGCTAAATAATTTTTCATTTCAATAAATAAGTCGAATTGATTGATGCTACCGCCAATCCATTACGGGCCCATTTTAAAAGCTATACGGAAACATTTTCATTATTTTATCACTTTTTTAATTACAATATAAGATTCTATAATTATCTCCATTCTTGCTGTTACCTTAAATTTTACTCTAATGTACCTGTTTTTAATTGAGTTTCCCTGTAATAATTTTACTGAGCCATGTCAAGAGCTCAATAAAAATCTGAACACAACTCTCATCCTGTAAGTGCGTTGTGAAAGTGTACCCGAGTATATATTTTATAGAAGAAGTACATTTTAGTTTAGAGGGCCATGTATTATAAACTAAAGTGAAGCAATTATCAGCCCTTAACTCATTGCGTTAAAGTATTTTTTGAATGCTTGTTGCTTATCTGAAAAAATCCAAAAGTTTACCGCATATTATGTACGGAACGTCACGTCGTGTGGGTGTTTTCCGGTACTTGAAGATGTATGTCCTAATTTACAAGATGGGTGGTATTTGGTAACCTAGATTTGAGTTAGTACAGATGTCGTAGTGAAAAATTTGTCTTTGGACATCGCCAACTCGTTCAATTCTGCATTAGAGATATTTATTGATTTGTGTTTAAATTTATATCGTGTGCCTATATTGGTCTTTGTCTAACCAATTATTATTATTTAATAAATTTGTGATTGAATGAATTTACATCTGTTTAGTTTTTTATTTACAATAATTAATAAATTAACTTTATTCCGAATTAACTAAATTTGTGATACATATTTTCATTTGTAGATAAATAATTACCTAACTTAATCCCTTTATAGAAATCAAGGTTTTTAATCAGCGCTCACCTTCACCGATTTTAAAACATATTTCGGTTCTATCCGAAATAATTATAACCCTCGTGACACGTTTTTGTTCACGATGAACTCGGAAACTATCCAACTGATTTTGACGTATTTAGGGTGCCGTACGTCTAAAGGATAAAATGGAATCCTTATCGGATCACTTTGTTGTCCATCTGCCTGTCAAGACCCTTTTTTGGAGGTATCAAGTCGAAACTCATATCAAATACTCAGGTCTACTGTCCCTTGGAGCTGTGAAAAAATCAAACTTCTAAGCCAAGGCAATCAAAAGAAACAATCGTTTATGCTGCAAAACCCCCAAGATACTTCCCGTGAAGTCAGAATCTTGAAATTTGGTACAAAACAACGTCTAACATCACAGATACCTAAAGAGAAAATTACAAAAAGCATACATTTTTAGCTACATCATACATTATATTTATTTAGCTTTATTGCGTACATAATATAAAACAATACATAAAATGAGTCACAAAATACACAAATACAACAATTGGCGATCACATTGCTCACGGCGATCTCTTCCAGACAACCATATCATGGACATCAGATGTTTAAAATTTTTATGGAGTTAACACACAAGTAATACATTTATTACAATGAGAATTTCCAAGAAATCAATAGAGATTAAACCTACATAAATACACTCATTCACTTTACACATGTATTACTACGTAAATATACATAAACCCACACAAATACTTATAAATATATAATAAAAATACAGATGTATATAAATCCTATTCAAAACAAAACCGAAAGTGTTCACAATGACAAGTAGCAATCCTTCACCAGCTTTTTAAACATAGTCAAGGTTTTTCCTTGTCGGATTGTCTCACGCAAGTTATTCCAATTTGGCATTTTTAGTATTAACTTTTCCGATAATCTTAGGTCCCTGCAATGTGTTTTTTTTTTAAGAACTGAAATCGTTCTTTGAAATAAAGGGGTGTGTGAGGATGAAACAGAACACTGCATAAAAGAGAAATAATATGCAGCTTCAGGCCAAAGCATATTAGTAGGCACTTCGGTTTAGAACGAAACACTGAGATATGATCATATAAAATTTACGTAAAACAAATATGAATCTAATGCAAAGGTTTTGGAGTCGCTCAAGTTTCTTCAGTTGGTGTTCAACGAGATCCAGATAACTGACATCACCATAGTGTAACAGTACAGCCTTTAACTAACCGCTGTAATAACCTGTGTTTAGTTGGATTTACACTTAGTCCAGAGTCCCTACTCCAGTTGCAAACCTGCATTAAGTCTTGATTAATGATGTCTACTGCTTGCGTTAGGTTATTCGGAGTACCTTGTGAGTAAATTTGGAGATCATCTGCATAAACATGGTAGGAAGACAGTAATTGATTTGTGATGGAGGTAATAAAAACTGCAAAAAGTAAACTGCAAAATATACCTACAGGTTTGTACGGAACCCTCGCTGCGCGAGTCCGACTCCTACTTGACCGGTTTGTTTTAAATGTGTTTGCTGGCATGCGTAAAAAGGAAACTCAACATCACGCTTTGACTACTATTAGTCTCTGATTCCTATGAATGAGAGGCGTCTCTAACCCATGAAAAGCCCGTGTATAATCGTTACCCTAGCGTCTTTTAGTAAGCGTACTCGCAGCGCGTAACCGCGCTTCTTCATTAAAAGCGCCGCGGCCCACGCCCCTCACATTGCTGCGCTGGTGTGCACCGTTCCTCTGCTTTATAGGTAAAGACGCCCCTGATAGAAGTCGGACACAATTGAATAGAGACGCAGATGAAGTTGCCTATGAATTGTATGTGAAGTAGCTAGTATTCTAAAAACACAAATTCCGACATAAGCTCATTACAAGTGTTTTAATTATTTTATGAGACAAGGTTTTTAAAATATTTCTTTTTCTATGAATAAAAAATCTATTAAAAGGATAATGAGCTTATTTTACTGTTAGTATAAATAAATAAATTTAAAAAATACTCTTAATAGCCTAGAGGGCTGTACTTCCAGGTAAAAGTTTGTTCAGTTGATCTTCTCGAGCGAAATTTTCTCAAATCATCAGTGAGAGCGGTAGTCGTCACTGATTCATCCGTAAAAGCAATATATTTTTCCTTCCATTGTTTTTTCTTCTTGTCTATCTTGCCTTTTCGATATGATTTCAATTTCCTATCCTTTGTTTTGACAAAAATAGATATACAAAATTCGTGTACATTGTACATACTTCTTAGAAATACATTTTGGTCGAATTGTATTTAATATTCCTACATTACTTTTTGTATGATATTAATTTATTATAAAACTAGCCACGGAACGAATCAAATCTAAACTTAAAGTAGTTTAAGTTACGCCTTATCTTAGAAATCTACCAAAATCAAAATTGTTCCAGTCATTTCATAGATAAACCGGAACAATCTAAAAGACAGACATAATCTTTAAATGTAAGTACCGTATATACTTCCATGTGTATTTATTGAAAAGCTGTTTATTTAAAATCAAAGAAAAAAACACTTTAATTTTATTAACTAGGATAGATACCTGCAGTACTTCATGTAGAAAAACAACAAAATCCCGACTATAAAATTGTCCATAACAATACAATAAATTTAAAGGTTGGGGCTAAGATAGTGATTATAACTTAATCAGGTAAGAATTGTTGAACAGACTTGGATGATACATACATACATATATTGTGTACCTTCTAGACTAGAATGTAAAGACTAGGTAAGATTCATCCATTATGGAAACACTGACATAGACGAAAACTATTAGCTGAGACAATGCATATCGATTATGTATTAGCTACAACGATGTGGATGTAGGTTTGTGGACTACTCTAAACCTGACAATAGTAGATATTTTGACTATCTAATACATTTTACTCACACTATTTTAGGTGTAATAACTTTTTTGTAAATTAGTATTAGAGCGATAGTTAGTATAAAGATATTATAGACAGATCCTTTATGAGTTTAAGGTGTGACAAGTTTTATTTATTAATTTATTTCTTTATATATAGTTAATAATACTAATATTATAAACGCGTAAGTATGGATGGATGGATGGATGGATAGACGGATGTTTGTTACCCTTTCACGCAAAAACTACTGAACGGATTTAGATGAAACTTTACAGTAATATAGCTTATACATCAGAATAACACATAGGCTACTATTTACCTCGATAACTGACATATTCGCGGGCGGAACCGCGGGCAACAACTAGTAGTTAATAAAACGGTATCAATCAATTTCATTAACTAACATGGATAAATAAAATCAAACATAAAAAAATCTAATACAAGAAAGAATAAAGACAAAATAAATAACGCCTTTGGTCTAGTTCGCAAAAGGTATATATGTATTTGACGTAGCACTACACATGTATAACTCAAAGTGTAAAAAGAAATGCGAAAAGGTAGTGATTGAGCGTGTACGAGTTTATACGAAACTTTAGTATTTTTTTCATTACCACTGTTTTATGCGGCGTTCTCTTTATTTATCTTGTGCATGATATTTTCAAACTACGATAGATAAACCGTCGCCTATCTTGGTTATTTGCTTACATCTAGGATGGTAATGTCACCTAGTATTTTTTCATATTTTAGATAAAAATAATGAAATAGTTTTGTCGTAGTCTTAGTGAACTTCTTTAATCATCATCATCAGCTTATCGCAGTTCACTGCTGGACATAGGCCTCTCTCCAATTGCACGTCACTTAGTGCGATCCTCGGCTTCTCGCATCCAGCTTCTGTCAGCCGTCATGCGCAAATCATCACTCCATCTGGCATTTGGACGTCCTACACTACATTTGCCAAGACGCGGTCTCCACTCAAGAACCCGTTTACCTCAACGGTTATGGGTTCTACGGCAAAAATGGCCAGCCCACTGCCACTTCAACTTGCTATTCCTGTAGGCTATGTCGATGATCCTAATCATAAGTAGGATATATATTATGAGTAGTTTGAATATCTTATTTGCTTAACCTATTCATTTTCTTTAGTCAAATTCTTCTTCGCTTATAGTCCCATCTGAAAACTATTACATTCCCTAATGATTTCGCATCTTTGTTTAAGTAATGGCATACTTAAAACAGTTTTATTGTAAACACAATCAAAAAGGCTGTAATCTTAATTACCTCAAAGTTTAAATAGAACAGAGCTTAACAAGTTTATTATGAAAAGTGGGCCCATTACAAAAATAACAAAGGCAATGGTTCCTAATAATTGTATATGAATTACAGTTTGGCCGCTAACAGATCCTGATAAGCACAATCATATGAAGCACGACAAAAGGCAATTTAAATCTCATTCCAACAAAATGTCCTCTACAATCGCCGCCACGGAAATTAAAGTATGAATCTCAGATATTATTCATAAGAATAATTAGTATTTGGATGAGTTTGGATAAAAGAGAAATTTGCATTGTTAATACACAAAAAAATATTCAGCCTCAACGACAGTTTCATTTCAACTTCTAAAATTCAATTTCATTGGCGTTTTGTTTCTAAAATGATGATATTGAACCAAATTCATGAATAGAATCATTTATATTTATAACCAAGATGAGGTGTTTTAATGTCTTTTTAATATCTTTACTGTAGTGTAACGTATATAATAAAAACAAACATACTTAATATTATTATTATATATACACTACTTGCAACTTTATGAATACCCGCAACTCGAGAGGTTTAAGTGCGTTGCTTTTACATTTGTCCTGCGCAAGAAAGTTCTCTAATCTCAATTAATTGGTTGATTCGGCAACGAATGGAAATACATATTTCAAGTCACGGTCTTAATTACTAATAGCATGTAGGCTGGCTTACACATATAATATAGAACAACAGATTAAAATGTAATGAAAAATATAATAACTTGGTACAGAACAAAGAGAAAGAAAAATAGAAGAAGTGAGAAACGGAACATTAAGCGACGACGCTTTCTGTTCGAAAATTAAGCATTTTTCTCCTCAGTACACTTTTAAAACCTTGATAAAATTGTATTCCTTCTAAATGATCTTGGCAGGTTAGGCCTATATCCAGCAGTGGACTGCAACGAGCTAATGATGTTGATGATGATGATCTGAGAAATACTAAATTTGGTATTATAAAATAATGTAGAGCATTCAAATTTTTATACTGTTAGTATCATAACTCAGAATCTAAATATATTTTTGAGCATGTTTTTTAGAGTGAGGCTAGATAACGGTATATTTTTAACTGATTAGATATGTATGTTGACTCTAGCTAGAAAAAACAACCATGACTATGGTAAATTAATATTCTGAAATAAAAGTATTCGTTTCAGAAGTCGGGATATTTTCTAGCAGAAAATATTACTTCTTGATAAAAGAAACGTTCCTGAAACCAAATAACATTCACTCTGTATCGTTCGGACTAATTGGAGTTTTTTTTAAATCAAAACGTAATTTAGGTCAATCTTCATATATATTTTTTAAGTTATTCCTGTCAATAAATAAAAATTCCATGACCTCAATTAGCGTACCGCTTGAGGATTTGTTTTGATTTTACCACCCTATTCATTTTCAAATTATGGTTTGAATGGAAAGCGACTAGTACTTTATTTATAAGTTAAATAAATTCAGAGGCAATTTTTAAAATGTGCTGCCATGCGGTTTTACGTACTTTATTCATTTCCATTGATAAAATCTTTTGCTTTCTGGCGGGATTCCTTCGGCAACTTTCTTTCATTGCATTACTTGCCTTTTAATACACACATTACGAAAATGGCCAGACCTTCTTGTTCACAAATAGATAACGTTCTAGTATATTTGTCAACAGACTTAAAAAAATTACATTGGGTTCCATCCCTACATTTTGGAACACTATTAGAGTCATTCAATTCGGTTCACTTTTCCAATCCTCTTCGTAAATTTTTTTTTTAGTAAAATCAACCCACGAATGTTATAATTATACCAATTGCAAAAATTATATACTGTACAGGACTGTACTGAACCCTGTTTGTGTACTGGTTACATAGGTATATTTATGGTATTCTTTGGTTTGTAAATCCTCATAGCTTTTCATATCAATCTTTAAAACAAATAATACTCGTATTATGGCGAATAGACTGAATAATGATTTCAAGGCATTTAAATCACAACTACATAAATAGTACACTTTTTTATTTCTTCCGCGCTTTTTCCTCAAAGTAGTGTAGGATCGGATTTGAGATTAATACGATGCCTACCGTCAGATCTTTACAACCCAGGTAATAGATGATATCAAAGTACTGTAGAAAAACTATTGTTGAATTTTTAGGGATCCAACTACATGTAACGATTCACATGACATTGCGTACTCTCCAAGGCACGTACTATTCATATCACTATTCATTCAATTGTTTACATGATGGCCGACGGATGACACTCATTGAAACAGTTTATCTAATAAAAATACATAGAACGAGTAGGAGACTGTTATAACTAATCATAACCAATGGAAAATGCCATCGACTGGACTATTAGGTTAATAGTTGGACTATGTGTGAACTCAAATCATAAACTGTTAAAAAAATATATAAATATATTCCCTTGCCGATTTCGGCTATGGTGACTGTTTAAGTCTGAGCATCCAGGTTTCGGGCGTGCGCTCTGGTGTGTTAAAAATAATAGTCTTATAACTAAACTAATCCTATTTTTATATTTAGCACAGGAATAAAATCATGAGAAATAGATAAATTGGTGTTGTAATAATTATTGATGACAGAATGTTGTTGTAGGCATTGAAAGTAAATCTGGGCATATCTTCTTCATTTACTTCAAATTCTGTTAATGGTTTTAGTTTCTCTACAAACTATAAAACTCCAAACACAAAAAAATATTTTAAAACAAAAAGAACTACACTACTTGTCATACAGAGTAATAGAATAGATAAATAAATGTATAGAATCACTACATGTTTTATTTATAAATACTCGTAAATACCAGCTTTTACTTGCGTGTCATTTATTTCGCCCGACAATCTAAAAATGATTGCTCTACCCAGTGGGGAATGCTCCTTTTATTTTGAATGAAACATACTCCATGTTTATTTTTGTACCTCTAAAAACGTGCCATTTCATAATAATTCATTCATAATCTATAGAAATAAAAATGAATCGCTGAAATGTATGTACGCGCATAATTTCCAATCGCTTGCACCAAATTGGATTATTCTTTTTTCCATATTATGTTCCTTATTTTAAGGACAAGGTTTGTACTGATGGTTAACGGAGAATTTTTCTGTCCACGACTGCACCGTGGGAAACTGAGGCGGGCATAACTACTAAAAACGAGTTTTTCAGAAATTTTGAAAATATTTTCGAAAGAAAAAGATAGCGATACTCGTCTAGTCTCACTAGTTCGTCGGGTCAGCTATTTTCTTTGCGCTGTAGCAAGGTGCGGGTGACATTTTAGTAACAATTTGTTTCACTCTTGAAAGTTGCCGCGATTTACAAATTATGACTTAGTATTTCAGCTGTACTACATTCACAATATATTAAATGATTAATAACTGTAGTAAATTAAATTAAAGCAACCAGAATTTTCCTACAGGTAACTGTAACCTGCACAAATCTACAGCGCAAAGAATAGACATAGTGTTAAAGAGCTGTGGGTTAAAAGCGGTAGTATTATCATATCTATAGGTTTGACTATATTTAGTTATTCAGGTTTAGCAAAAAACCCCTAATTTAAACTAGTCTATGGAAAACATATTAAATTGTAATCTAGATGCTGCTCGGATGACGGAAGACGGATGCTATACAGATGATACTTTTATGTTCTTAGTCGTAATTTTATCCGCATTCGAGTGCATTGCAAGATAAAACTAATTACAACTCCAGCTACTTTCTTGTGCATGTAATTTTAGAGTGAAATGGGTATGATTTACATTTAATTACTTGATTTTTCATTTGCAATTTTAAAGTCGCGCAATCTACATTATACACAAATTATACAAAATAATATTACACAGTAAACAAAACGTATACATAATCTAGGAAATGTGAATACACATAACGTAAGCGTGTAAATTTGGAGATGAAGGTAATATTTGTATTCTTTACCAGCTTACATAAGGGACGCGATTTCAGCTTAAGAAACAATTACACCGAACTGCAAGAAAAATATCTTGACAAACTCTTCAAAACTTTGAAGTTGAGAGTAAGCGTTACATAATGAATAAGTTAGGCACACACGTTAACTAAGAGCTTAAATGACGCAACCAGCATTGTTCTTACTTAATAATATAACTACAATTCAAAGAAACACGTACAAAGTTAATATAATAGTGTTTATAGCTCTCTGCTCTCTCTCGATTTAACCTCAATTTTGATGAAATAATGGTTTGTATTATTTATTCTACTAAAACTCATCATAGAAGTATACAGGAGCCGCTTCAGGTATTATCTGTCAAACTAGCGCTGTAGCTCTTGCTCACAGTTTCGCTTGAAAAGTATTTTTCCTATATGAAGTATACTTTTTCAAATGATCGGATTTTTTTTTAATGGCTGCGATTTGGTTTAGTGGCTTTTGATTTTTTTATGACTGTCTGTTTGGATTAATGGATTTTGATTTTTTTATGACTGTCTGTTTGCTTTAGTGGATTTTGATTTTTTTATGGCTGCCTCTTTGGTTTGGTGGTTTTTTTTTATGTTTGACCCTGCCAAAATGACTCTACTCTGCCTGATGGAAAGCATAAGCAGAATCCAAGAGTGGTGGTCACCATACTGCGAATGCAGACAATGCAACAATGCAGCATGGTGACCTACACCATGGCGGGCTACTGATGCTTCTGCATCATTGGGCCTCCGGTCTCGCACTCACCAACGAAACACGACAGCATGATCGCTGTAATTTTACGTTGATTTTCTGTGCGAGGGTAGTACCGTCCCGTTTGAGCCGTACTTCGTTCGTACTGAAATCAGTTTGGCTCTATTACCTTCTAAAAAAAATTATGACTGCCTCTTAGGTTTAGTGGATTTTGTTTTTTTTTATGACTGTCTCTTTGATTTAGTGGATTTTGTTTATTTTATGACTGTCTCTTTGTTCTAGCGGTTAGCGTCTTCGACTACTAATTAAAGGATCTAGGTCGAGCCGAAAGTGTTCTTGGGTTTTTCTCATCAGGAATTCTTAATAACTAAGTATGAAATATGTGTGGTTTCACGTCCGTGCCCCGGAGAGCAGTTAAAACCGTCGGTCCTAGTTATAATAAACATCCATGGCAATCGTTAATTTGAAAGCCAGTACTCTTAAATACTGACAACTAAGTTAATCTTCGAAATCAGCCCTCAGGGTTGCAAAGGTCCAATGCATGTCGCTTCGTGGCGTAATTCATGTTCTGTTCAAAACAGTTGAAATGGATGGTATAGAGGGTAATTAAGCAAATGAGTTATCTAATTAGTGACTACCTTTTGATCGCCTACCATTAAGATATACAAGTGGGTGCTACCAAGGATTACGAGTTTTTGGCTAGTTTTCAGTGAGATAGTTATATCGCTCCGGTCGAGCTATCAAATAAGCATATCTTTTCCATTGTATAAAATAGAAAATTTCAAATATGTATTTTTTTAATTCTGTGAAAAACTTTGCTACTCAATAGAGTAAGTTAAAGTAAAAAATCTTTCAATATAAAATTACACAAACGAATTTTGATGACCTACTGAAACATTTACCCTAAACTTTAATTGATTATTCAACAACGTTGCTATTTTCTATAAGTAAAACTGTGTTTCAAGAAAATACTCTAACCTCAATAGCATATACAGTCCAGTATAACGTATCGAACTACAAAGTTTTTAACTATTTCCCGATCGTCGCATGTTTTATAAAATTGTTTACCTTATTATTATAATGAAGTAGAATTCTATTTAAAGTTCGTAAATTATGTACAAAACAGCGGGCGTGCAATACACGCTTAATTAGAAGTTTCCAGGAAGCACACGTGATATAACTTTGAAAGAACACGCTTGAAATAATTGAAGATTGTGTAATTTGAAACAAAATTTTGAAAAAGTGAAATCAGCGAAATGTGTGTGATTGACAAAACAAACGATAATGGCTTGCTAAGAACAGCATTCATGCTATTGTGTTTCGTTGGTGACTGCAAGACCTGAGGCCCAATGATGCAGAAGCATTTCAATAAGCCCCCATAGGGGTTCATGTTGCTTTGTATGCATTTGCAATGAGTATATTGTGTGACAACTACTCTTGGATTCTACTCATGTTTTCCATCAGGCAGAGTAGCTTCAATTTGGCAGGTTCATATATATAAAAATTGATGACAGGAATATAGTATATTTATAATTTCATAGCGTAATAGAGGCGCTCATAGCCCAGTTGCACTCGGTGATTAGAAACAATCACCGAGAGTAAGCCACGACGGCGTGGTCAGTACCTGGATGGGTTACCGCTGGTGGCATGATACCATGAGCGTCTCCGTGATGAAGCTTAGTCGGAGGTCTTTGAGCGGCTTAAAAACATCCAACAGCAAGATTACGTAGCCACAGCGTGGGGACGTATGGCCTTAACCCTCTCCTGAGAGGAGACCCGAGCCCAGCAGTGGGACGTTATGGGTTGTTGATGATGATGATAATATAGCTCTTGTAACTTGGTTCGATTATGTCCTAGATCTCATATTCTTGTACTGGTTGACTCAATTCTAAATAATTTGCCCGTATACCGTTTACGTTACAATTTAATATTTTTTTGATAATAAAAAAAACAGCTAGTTAGGTACATTACAAAAATATAAACAATATTAAAAAATCTGTCAAATCTAGAGCTTATCTGGTGCATAAGCTGGATACAATATTCAATAATAAAATGTGTCCACTCAATAAATGGAAAAACCATGAGTGGTTTGTTTTAAAAATCCTTTAGACAGGCAGATAATATTTATATTACATTTATAGTAACTTAGTTCCATAATGTGTTCTTTATTAATATTTACATAGACTCTTTAGGGAGTAATTATGTTAAACCTATTTATAAAATAAGTTTTTCTCCTTGTCTGTTAGAATATCGCAAAAAATGCAAAGTCGTTACAAACTTTAGGCTATTATAACATTTATCCAAAACTAAATAATCTATATTTTTATTTATATGAAAAGGGAAGGTGACTGATATACCCAGAGATAAATGTACAGCCTAAACCGCTGAACCTAGAATCCTGAAATTTTGCGTGTAGGTTCTTTATATAACGTAAGTGAGCACTAAGAAAGGAATTTTTGAAATTCCACCTCGGAACTGTTAAATCAGGGGGAGAAAGTCTGCGTGAGCGAAGCCGCGTGCAAAAGCTAGTATATTATATTTACAAAATACTTTTGAAATATATTTAAACATTGTTTCACTTTTAAGCATCTACAACTTTAGTATAAAGTCTATGTAACATTCCTGACAATTTTGCGCATGCGCGATTCTGAATTCGTTTCAAAGGGAGCAGTTTATTCTCATACTCGCTTGAAAGCGGACAGGACTGCGTGGACTCGGGATTCGCATAGTGCTAAAATCACGACACACACAACGTTATTTGTGTCCCTTTGCAGTACAGAAGTCGCATAAATAATAAAACAGTGTTTCTAAAAAGATTTAACCGTTACCATATCAACTTTTAAAATAGTTGGAAAAAAGTTTTTCAATGTGATTTCTTGAACATACTGTGTGACAAAGTCGGTGTTTGTGTTCTTAATAAATCAGGATGCTAAAGTGTTCCTAGTTTTATACAAAAAAAAAACAACTAGAGAAATTTTGGTGTTAACCTAAGCGGTAAGTTATACTTATACTATGTAATAAAAAAATGTATAGTTACAGTAATTCACATAGAATTGAAAATTAATTCGAATGTTGAAAGTACATTTTCAAAATTACCATCGACCTCACTCCTATAACAAAAGTTGCTGTTGGAAAATTATATTTTTTTTCGGTAAGTTTCAATTCAAAAGTATGTCAACTTATCAATAAGAAGTTGGAGCTTAATGGAATAACTGGTACGCGATTCTCCATTTATTTTATTTTTTAGAAATTATTTAGAAAGAAATGAAAAATAAACCATGCCTGCGTTCTTTGCATTTGAGTTAATTATTTAGAGAGGTAGGTAGGATCGATGTTAATTTTCACGTTTTATTATATTCCAAGGTTGGCATTTTATTTCTATGCAAATGTGACCGTAAATATCTATGTCAGTCTATCAAATAATTGTTTTCAAACTACCATTTTGACTACCGTGTCGTGACTTCCATCGTTTAAACGACCACAGTGTTGTGATTTAAAAAGTTTTATTGGTTTTTAAATTCTATTTTGTGTACCAGTGTCGCATTGCATTAATAGACTTTGAATGATATTTACTGTCATTTAAAAAAAAAATGTGTCTTGATATTATGTTTACGTCTTTCTGCTGCATTATATGGTTCATTACCCTTTACAAGTAGGTTAGTCGATATTTATTGTCTCTTCAATTATACATCTTAAATAATACATAGAAACAAACCCTACTTATAGTATATCAATAATTTATCAATTTATATGGACAGGTAAGTGCAACATCTCAAAATCACCAGAAGCTGCCGATTTGTATTTACCATATATTAGCCCAATATGAATATTATAAATAAATATAAAAAAATAAATAATCTATACTAATACGTAAAACTAAAGAGTTTGTTTGTTTGTTTGAACACGCTCATCTCAGGAACTACTGGTCTGATTTGAAAAATCTTTCAGTGTTAGATAGCCCATTTATCGAGCTATATATCATCACGCAAGACCTAAAGGAGCGGAGCACCAATGAAGAATGTTAAAAAACGGGTGAAAATTATTACGCTACTGGCAACAGGAGACGCAAACGAGGTTGCGTGGGTCGGCTAGTTTAGAATAAATTTAATGTATAAAGGCGAAAGTTTGTGAGTGTGTATGTTCATTACTTCTTTACGCCAAAACTACTGGACGGATTTAGATGAAACTTCACAGTAATATATTATACATCAGAATAACATATAGGCTACTGTTTGCCGCGATAATCGATATACACACGGGCGGACGCGGGGGTAACAGCTAGTTATAAATAAAACGAATATAGATTATACATATCGTCAAATAATACTTATTTAATTAATCTATACTAATATATAAAGCTGAAGAGTTTGTTTGTTTGTTTGAAGACGCTAATCTCAGGAACCGCTGGTCCGATTAGATAAATTCTTTCGGTGTTAGATAGTCCATTTATCGAGGAAGGCTATAGGGTATATATCATCACGCTACTACTAATAGAAGCGGAGCAACAATGAATAATGTTTCAAAAACGGGGGAAATTTTCACGCTACGGGCAATATAAGGCGCAAACGAGGTTGCGTGGGTCAGCTAGTCGATGATATAACAGAAAAAAGATCTCATCAAAGCATATGTCTTCTTCTAGTGTGACCATATATTTTTCGGGGTAGTCTGATATTGGTAATCATTTTTAACCGACTTCAAATAAGGAGAAGGTTCTCAATTCGACTGTATTTTTTTATATTTGTTACCTCAGAACTTTCGACATATTATAATCTCGGAAACAGCTCCAACGATTTTCATGAAATTGGAGTTTCGGGGGCGGTTTTCCAGATACTGTGATATGTTTGTATAATCCGGCTATCACACCATGACTTATTTATCAAGGTTATGCACTGTACACCATAAGGCTACGACAAATAAGAGGCGAGCATCAATGACAAATGCTGTTCAAACGTGGGAAATTTATTACTTTTGAGTAACGAAGATTAAGTTGCGTGGGTAGCTAGTGTCAAATAAAATAAATTACAATCACTAAAGGAAACTTGGTTCGTCTCGAAAACAAACATCTGTCAATCAAACAATTCGGCCAAGTTGTAACTAACTTTGACCGTTACGCAGCAATGTAATCTGTAATTTCTGTAAATAGTTTGGATCGGGTTAGCTTCAATGTGTTATTCTGTAAGGCTGTTCCGTGATGAATAGAATTACGCATCAATATACTAATATCACGTAACATTTAAGTGAATTAAATACATCCCATACGTAGTATAATCTACAGACTAACGTGCTTTTGTACATGTTAGAGGTTTACTTACTTTTTTGTTTTCTAACACACTATCTAACCAATAAAATAATAATCTCAATTTTATAAAAATTTTAAAAAAGCTTGTCCAGCTATTTAATGGTCACATTGCGAACTATAATAGTAAGTATTGCCAAAGCAAACTGTTTACTTACTATCTTCCGTTTCTGTGGAGCGCTGGCAATTATATTCACAAACAGAATACAGAATAGTAAAAACATTTTTAGTTCAACGTTGAATATTAATATCAGAAAAGTGATTGATGAAATTTTGTACAAGTGTTTAAAAGGTTGTACTATTCTTGTATTTAATCGTACATAAACGTCGATTACTATTATTTATAAATGGTTTATAATTGGTAAACTGATTTGATTTGAAATTAAATATCGTTTCTAAGCTGCGATTATTTTAAATTCTATTGATGGGTAAATCTGTTTTGTTTTGTTTTAAATTTTTAACAATGCTCTCGGATATGGGTTATCGCGTTAAACAAGTCAAGGTTCGACTCGATTTCTCTTGGATCCCATCATCAGATATTAATGTCCTTATTATGGTACCACCGCTGGGAATTCTCGTTTCCATTAAAAAAAGAATCATTAAAATCGGTTCATAAACGAGGAAGTTATCGGCGAAAACACATAAAAAAAAAATGCCGTCGAATTGAGAAACCTCCTCCTTTTTTTGAAGTTGGTTAAAAATACTCGTTGATAGTGTAGCTCTAAATTGGTAAAGGAATTAAAAAAAAGTTTAATGGTATAAGTGTGACTGCGCGTTTGGCCTAGTGGTTTAAGTGATCGCCACGCTGTTTCCTACTTCGCCAAGTGTTGTGGGTTCAAATCCTACATGGGACAACACTTTGTGTGATCCACAAGTTGTTGTTCTGGGTCTGGGTATTGTTTGTGTATGTGTCATGAGTGTTTGTAAAGTCCCGCACGACACAGGATTTATTCCTAGTACGGGAGTTGTCTTTAAACAAATATTTCGGACATCTGACTAACAATGCCATCTAGCCCAAACTAATCAGAGCTTGAACTGTGGGTACTAGACAACTGATATTTTTAATTTTTTTTCTAAACACATTCTTATTATACATAAAAAACTCCAAAATACGTATTTGTCAATTCTAAAAACGTAGAATCAAAATCGAGAGCTTAAGCAGTCTTACCTATACGCTACCACTGCGCTTTTAGGCAGTTAAAAAAACATACAAGCAAACAAACTCACATTCGCATTTATACTATTAGTTAAGATTTATCATGTTACTAGCTTTGTCGCTTGTTTGTCGGTTATCGCAGCAAGGATAGCCTATGTCCTTACTTAAGTATCTCCATGGCAAATTTCATTGAAATCGTTTGGCCGTAAAAGCAGGACAGACAGACAGAGTTACTTTCGCATTTATAATATAGGTATGGACGGATATATGTAAGTGTTCATGTGTCACGTAGTAAACAAACAATAAAAACTTACTTAGGGGATATATAGCTCGACCTAAGAAGGTTTTTAAAGTCATTGTTCTACTGACACGCCCGCATAACTCAGTACCACGACATTGAGTTCGTGTAAAGAGTTTTAACGACATTGAGAATTGTAATGACATTTTACTTTTTACTCGGCTTTTTATGGTTTGTTTTTAGCATTTCCTAAATACGTATCGTAGCTCAAAAATACTTATCTATTTAGTAGGTATGGCGCTTTCTTTCAGTAAAGTTGCATTTTGTTTTCTTTTTAGAAAGTTGCTACTATTGATAGCACCGATCTTAAAAATCCATACTTTCATACTTATATTATAAATTCGAAAGTAACTATTTCTTTCTGTCTCTCTGTTACGCTGTCACGGCTTTATCGCTAGACTTGCATCAATTTCAGTATGGAGATAGACTGGACCTTAAAGAAGGACGTAGGACGACCGACATAAACGCGGAGGTAACCACGGACAAAAGTTTGTGCGAAAAAAGATGCCTGTAACGATAGACTACCTTAGCACTACAATTTACACTAAGTATAGATGAGCGTCACCAAATGAAGTATTAAAGACTTTTGCCTTGAATTTCGGGCTCAATCCTGTTTTGAAAGAAAGTTTGGTCTGTCACAATGTACCTAGTACATAATATTCCGATGTAAAATTTCATAATGAAATAAATAAATAGATATTTCGGACATCTAAAACACAACGCCATCTAGTCCCAAGCTAAGCAGAGCTTGTGTTATGGGTACTAGACAACTGATACAAATACATATATACTTTTTTTTTTTTAAATACATACATATTATACACAGAAAACACCCAAACTCCGAAACAAACATTTGTAGATCATACAAACATTTGGTCCCACCCGGGAATCGAACCCGAGACCTCATGATCAGCAGTCGCACACGCCGACCGCGAGACCAACGAGGCAGTTATTTAATAAGTATAGGAGTAATTACGTTTCTTCTTAGAGTATTCGACTGACCTGTTTGTCTAGAACTGTACCTACCAGAGGTAACAAAATGCAACAGAGCACATAGCAAATAAATAATTGAGCGATGATGTATATCTTTGCACGAGTTCTGTATCGGGGAGTTGTTATCCATGATACAAGTATGTGTATCAGCAATCTAGTTATAACAGCACAGGCTTTGTATAATCTGGGATCAAAAGGCCATGTGTGTGTGTGTGATCTGTAGTTCTTTGCAAGTGGACTTATAATAAGATACTCAGTTATCTCTCTTGACATACTTTTGTTATTTCGTTTTAATAGTTTTCTTTTCTGTATTTATCAAACTGAGGTTCTGCTAAAGGTGTTTATATGTTGGTACCTGATAACCATAACAATAATGTGTAATAGGTATATCATGCAATGCTTTGTATATTTATTAATATTCTAATCTCTTTGTTGTAAAAATTAAATCTTCCTATTTTCTACCTTCTTCACGTGTTAAATATTCTCTAGGCGGATACTGCTTTAAGCTTAAACAACCCGAAAAAATAGATCCGTAATAGTTTTAAACTTCCAGATGCCTCGTGAAACATTAGATTTACCCATAAGCATGTAAAGGGTTAACTTACATCATAAAATTCAAATATCAATCTGTTAAACATTTGCCTTCGCCCCTACCGTAGTTTGCCTACTTCATCTTATAGTGGCGTTAGACATCTATCGTTGTCTGTCATCAAGTCTCGCTTAGTCGTAACACTATGATTGATTAAGTGTCTCTAAGTCAATAATATATCTTGTTTCGTCTAATACAGCGCATAACTGAATTTCCACTTAAATCGCTTACGTAAATTACTCAACTCGGGAATTACTGAAAATTTAAATGAACTTGTATGGAGTTCATGTTGTACAATATACTTTTATTCGTTGGTTCATATCAGTTGGTATACAGTTCTGATATACATATTTTCTTTACTTGTGTATCGAACTCTAACTTTAACGCAGTGTGACTCATAAATACCCCTGTCCTGACCTGACTAAAAGAAAAGGATATTATTAAGGTGTTGGTATAAAAGTAAAGTCAGTGGTTACCGTTGCCTATAGACACTTGTAACTTTAGAGATACAATACAGAGAGGGAGAGGGTTCATTCTTTGGTAATTTCAGTCACTCGGTGAAAAGAAAGAAAATATTGCTTTACGAGGTAAAGAGAAAAAGAAAGAAAAGAAAAAGACTTATAATTAAAGCTATGAATAACTTCCTTTGAAAGAAGGAATAAAGAATAATTTTACTTCCTAATATACCTTCTTCATTTAGTGTTCGCCCACGTCATTCTAATTACCGAGTGCGAGATCCCCTACTTCTGTGATCGACTAACCATTAATAAACCGTCTTGTTTTAGCTAGGCATTCTTTATATTGATGAGTTTGAGCAGTAATAATACCTTGGCATTAATGGCCATTAACGACTCTACAGAAGTATTACTATATTATTTAATTTCAAATTAAGAAATAATAAGTAGTCAAGTAGTAATGTTGGATTGCACAATGAACAGTGAATGAATTGTGATTCGTCTTTATTTAAACTGTGATTTAATATGTTATAATTGGCAAAATAATAGTAGTGTATGCGTTACCAGATTAGTGAAGCTATAGTCCATAAGTCATAATTACTTCATTAGTTATTTTTCTTACCAGAGTCTGCGGATCATGTGTTACCTTTAAAATTTCTCACAACTAACAAGTCTTTAGGAGACCTTGCTAACTGTTGCTATATATGATGCCTATAAATTTAGGTCCAGAAAAGTTGTCAACCCTGCTTGGTATTGTTTTACGTATATTATTTTATTCTGCCACCTCAAAGTACTATTTATAACTAAATTCTTCTAGAACTCGTTAAGTGACCTTTACCGAGTTCTTAATGTCAGTGTTTTTCATGTAAATAATCAAATAAAATATGTTTCTTTAATCAACACTGAGTACCTGCCTAAACTCTCAACTCTTACCGTTAAGTCGGCAGTTACAACTAAAGTACTTAGAACACGGAAAATCCTGACGTATTAGGAATATTGTTGCTATCACACTTTGTTTTATAATACTTCTATTATGACTTTTAATGGCTCCTCAGAAAGTTAGGTACATCAAACTAGTTCACTTATTTAAATAAAAATTATAGTGAAAATCTAATGAAAGTAAGTTATATATTGTACCATTTTGTACCAAAATGTTTTTAACAGTTAAGGATAGCCCGTAAAGTTTCTAATTACTACCTTCAAATTTTGCCAACCACTCATGTCGAAAATTTAATCGGATTCTCCTTTGATATATTCCATTAATAATTTCATGTTTCTATTTGTTTCTTGATATTTCTCGTGAAATCCTTTATTTTTGTATATATCTGTCTGTTTGTAAGCTTATTAAGCATCTAATTAAATTTAAAGATTGTTTTAGGTATAAGAGCTAATTAGCTATAGTGGTATAAATTAGAATTTCTCAAATATTTTTCACTTTAGTTTTAAATGCAAAATTAATATTGATCATATCAAAACTGTTGTGATTTAATTTACAGTTAAAGTGCGATTGCAAGTTGGTGTGTTCAGGTGTTTATGAGACTGTAGGAGTAATCAGGCAGGAGGCTCGATGCAGACGTGTGGTGTCTAGACGATATCTCGAAAGGATATTTCGACCAGATCAAGTGATTATGTTTGGCAGGACATGGCCATCGCCAATGACTGATGATGAACAATTATATATATACTAATCAGTGCTAGAACTTTTATTGTGCAATATAGAATCAGTCCTTCATAGTTTAGTGTGTCTTTGATAATTTACACTATTTCCGATCACTTTAACTACCAAAAGGGATAAGTAGGTAAACGGTTTATCATTAATTACTCATTGGTATATGATATCGTATTTGAGTTACAGAATTTTGAGTGTATTTCATTGGGATTACAGTGTTTCAATTCAATAACAAGATGATAATACTTTGTTATTTACGGTATTTTTTCGTCACCTTATTTCTTCACTGTAGCAATGTTATTCTCATTTCTGATTTCATTGAATTGTTTGTTTCAAGTATTGACATGTAATTCCGTGGCATGTCACACTGATTGAACCACCTGCCAAAACAAAGAATTTCACGAAAATACCTTCTGTTGCTGATTTTCATTTTTTCAATTCAAATTCATACATGTTAGTCAACACAATATTTCCATAGTAGTGAATATGAAGTAGACCTTATTGTTCGTGTGTAAGTCACTCATAAAAAGGTCACTGTTGGCTTAAATAGATATAATAGGTTGATGACATGCCCAGTGGTCTGTCAAACGATTTTCTGTGGGTAAAATTAATGGGCGAAATTCTGGGCGCGTTGCTTTGGTGTCATTGAGGCAAAAAACTTTTCCCTCGTTTAGACTGTTTTTGCTTGGTGTCCCACACAGACGATAATCGCTTCGACTAATGTACATTTCGTTCTCGCCTATGAGAGGATTTGCCTCGCAGAATTGCGTAAAATAAATTGTTACTTTTTATTTTGTCGTTCGATGAGAAGGAGGATAAGAAGCATCTAAACAGTTCGTATAATGTACACCATTGAATTGGTTGATGAACATTATCTTAACTAAAACAGGCACGAATTAGGGTATGTTGTGAATACATATAAATATATAAATAAATAAATATTTCGGACATCTAACACACAACGCCATCTAGTCCCAAACTAAGCAGAGCTTGTATTATGGGTACTAGACAACTGATATAAATTTGTGAATACACATTATACATAGAAAACACCCAAATTCCGAAACAAATATTTGCAGATCATACAAACATTTGATCCGACCCGGGAATCGAACCCGAGACCTCAAGCACAGCAGTCGCATACGCTACCACTGCGCCACCGAGGCAGTTATATATATTTATTCATACGTGATTTAGTAATTTATATGTATGTGTGTCTATTGGTATGTATAAGTATGAGTTATATGAGTATGTGTGGGTAGATAAATATATGTTTTTCGTTATATTTATTAGTAATTAATATAATTAATTAAAAACTTACTACATCGTCAACTACCACTGCCTCTCATATATATTTTGATTCATCCTAAGGTCGCCTGGAAGAGAATATTTTTTTGGCAGGACCCTTTGTAGAGTACATCTCGTATTTAATGAACTCTTGTAACTATTTAATATTAGGGTGTACAAATAAAAAGTTTATCTATCTATCTACTATTGTATTTATTTGTACAATTTTTCTTTCGCGTAAGTGTTCGTTTTGTGTATATTTTAATTCCTTATTCAGAAACATTGATTTACGTTCAAACAACATTTAATTCCTCGTGATTCTTCTCGTAGACTCTCTAGGGTCTCGGGGTAACCTTTCCAGATTTACAGCCTGTCTAAGTAGCTTTCAGCGCCGCCTGCAATTACAGATAGATTACTGGGGTGAACCCGAACGGGCCTGTTGGTAATCAAGGAGTGTCGGTCCGGTGGAATGGACGTAACTAACGGTCGTCTTTGTGGGTAGGTGATCTGTGCTTAGCCAGGTCGAGCTTCTGGGAGTATGGACCCTCAAGAATGCCCTTCAGCCGGCAATAGGTCTGTTGTTAGGTATGATTGTGAACGGGTTGCCATAGTTCCATTTATATATCTTCTAAGACAAATTTTAAGAGACTATACTAACCATAGATACCTGATAGGAGATTCGTTAACTATTTGCTTTTATAAAGAACTAGCCGTTGCCCGCGGCTTTGCTCGCGTGGAAGTTCATTATATGTATTTAATTAAAACTGTGTAAAAGTATATATCAGTAATTTATTCTTGTTTTTGAACGTATTTATTTTTGATCAATAGCCCATTTAAAAGAACTTTCATACAAACATTCGATCCATATTTCATCCCCTTAGGAACAGAATTCGCATAAATGCTGATATAATTAGTCATCTATTTCGAAAAATGACGGAATGCCAGACTAACCTATGTACGAAATGTCAACACCTATTTCACCCCTTAGGGATAGTATATTCAGAAACGCTGCAATACGTATTTACTCATTTTTAATTAGCAACCTAAAAGTAAAGTTTCATCTTTCTAATTTCTATGTATTCTTAAATATGACGGATTTCCATAAAAAAAAATCAACCCCTATTTCACCCCCTTAGGAGTAAAATATGCAGAAACTCTAAATAGATATCTAGTCATTTTTAATCAATAACCGAAAATTAAAGTTTTATGGTACTAATTTAAAAAATAACATATTAATTACATTAAAAAATACAAACTTTCGACCCCTATTTCACCCCTTAGGGGTAGAATATCCAGAAAGGCGTACATACGTATCTACTCATTTTTAATCTGTCGCCCAAAAACAAAGTTTCATGTTTGTAACTCTAAAAATGGCGAACTTACGTACCAACTTTCAACCCCTTTTTCATCTCATTAGGGGTAGAATATCCAGAAACGCTTAAATCCGTATCCACTCACTTTTAATCAGTAGCCCAATAATAAAGTTTCATGTTTGCAACTTCAAAATAACGAACTTCCGTACAAACTTTCAACCCCCAGTTCACCCCTTTAGGGGTACAATATTCAGGAATGCTTAAATACGTAATTTTTTATTTTTTATTAGTAGTCTAAAAATAAAGTTTCATGTTTCTAACTTCAAAAATGACGGATTTCCAGGCGAACCCATATACGAAATGTCAACCCCTATTTCACCCCTTAGGGGTAGAATATTCGGAAACGCTGAAATACGTATTTACTCATTTTTAATCAGCAGCCCAAAAATAAAGTTTCAGGTTTCTAACTTAAAAAATGACAGACTTCCATACAAACTTTCAACCCCTATTTCATCCCCTTAGGGGTAGAAATTCCAAAATTCCTTTCTTAGTGGGTGTCTACTCAATAAAACAATCCTACTCACCAAATTTCATAGCCCTAACTATCATAGTTGACGCTCGGCGATAATGAATCAGTCAGTCAGTCAGTCAGGACTTACTATTTTATAAGAATAGATTTAAAAATCATTTTATACATATACTTAAAACCTATAGTACTTCTCTCAATTCCGTTTTGACAAAATTTGGATTGATAGCCGTATAGTAAGCATGGCAAAATACACATATTATATACCTTTCTTTTTTCTGTCATCCATTTCTTTGTTCTTCATAACTTCGCTAAGTGACCAACATCGTTTCCAGGTGTTAGCTATTCTTCTTTCTAATTCATTTTTCATGCAGTCTTCGGTAGATATTACTTGTCCTAAGTAAACGTATTCATGTACATATTCTTTTTGCTATTTATTCACTATTATATTATCTTTTTGTGTAGAGTTTGACATATTTTGGAGTAATCGTATTAAGGCTGGGCTGGGCCTGGTTCTAAGGGAATGGATGTGGTCGATGGTGGAAAAATTTTGATGAAATCCAGCTTGCTCTTTGGGCTGGTTTTTTTCAAGAGTATTGGTAATTCTTGATAATATCCGAAAATCAACGTAAAATGGCGGCAATCGTGCTGTCATGTTTCGTTGGTGAGTGCGAGACCGGGGGCCTAATGAAGCAGAAGCATCATTAGGCCGTCATGGTGTGGGTCACCATGCTGCATTGTTGCATTATCTGCATTCGCAGTATGGTGACCACCACTCTTGAATTCTGCTTATGCATTTTGTCCAATCCTCTGGAATCTTTTCTGTTATGATGATGTCGTTTAATATATCCGTAAGCTTCGAGCAATCACTGGTAATTTTATTTTCAGTATTTTATTGTTAACAAGATCTGATCCTGGAGCTTTATCGTTCTTCTGTGTACTAATTGCTTTTATAGTTTGTTCTTTTAGTATTTCAAGTACTTCCTCTTCATCAGTTGATGCATCACATTTTTTTACAGCTTGTTCCATCTTTTGGCTTTGGTATAGATTTCGGTAAAAATCTGTAGCAGCTTTTAGTATCTCCGATCTCTTTCTTGTACTTTAAAAACAAAATTAAGGAGAGTACAATAGGTATTAAAAGAAAAGATTGAGAAAAGTTAAAAAACATTAAAAGTAAAACTAAATTCAAGAATGCCTACACAACATATAAACAACTAAAGTGTAGATGGATAGGACATATGACAAGAGAAAAGAAGGAAAAATGGATAAGGCCAATAATAGAATGGTACCCGCTAGACTGCAAAAGGAACAGAGGAAGACAAACAAAGAAATAGGGAGATGATATTAGGAAAATAGGGGGTCCAACATGGACTCGAACGGCAAGGGATAGAATTGAATGACGATCTTTAGAGGAGGCCTTTGTCGTAAGACAAGTTGAGTTCAAAACTTTTGGTTTTTCTAAATAAAGGCTTTTTAATTATTTTTATTATATATTTAATTGATTTTACAATTTTTAAACAATAAAAATTTGAGTTTATAAATTTTAAAATTTGTTTTTCTTTTCTCTGCATAACCTAACCATAATCGTTGTATCTGAACGTTAAAAAACGAGCAATAGGACACTGAGAATTAAATTATGAGTATAATAAGCGTGGAATAAATTATGCTAAATTATTAAAATAAAAACATACAGTAACAATAAAGAGCTACTTTTCAATTCTTACCTTCATGCTCAGCTTTACATTACGTATTTTCTTTTATTATTCTACTGAGCACTTTAGGTTGGCGTTGCTTATTTGGCTCTTAAATCTTGGTCTACGGCGTCATTCATTTGCATGTTCTTTCGACGCTTTAAACCATGCACCATATTGTTTGCTCGTTTTTCCACTATTGCGTATAAAAAAAACTTAACAAAGCTAATTTTTATTTTCTTTGTTACTATTGCCAGTCTCTTGATTCCTCTCTTGCATTGAGAAAACTGAATGCGTGTCACCGAAAATATGACACAAACATAAATCAATGTTATAACATAAATTATCACTATCATATTCTCTTCAGTATTATGAACAAAATCTCGACTGCTTCCTTGGTCTCGCGGTTGGCGTGTGCGACTGCAGCTGGGTTTAATTCCCGGGTCAGGCCAAATGTTTGTATGATCTACAAATATTTGTTTCGGAGTTTGGGTGTTTTCTATGTATAACATGTACGAATTTAAAAAAAAAAGTGTAATATGTATTTATATCAGTTGTCTAGTACCCATAACACAAGATCTGCTTAGCTTAGGACTAGATAGCGTTGTGTGTTAGATATCCGAAATATTATTTATTTATTTATTTAAAATTTTATGTTTAACTGATCCTCCCTTTGTTGTTAAATATTGTTTAAGTGGTAAATATAAAATAAAGGTCACAAGTAAGGATTACGATTATAATATAAATTATGGCATGTAATTTTATAATAATTGAACATATTTTTTTATTACAAGTTTATTTTAAGACTCTTTATTTAGATTTTTGCCTTTATGAGTATAAATCGCTTTTTTTCTTTTACTACGTTGCTAAACATTGCACTAATATATTGAAAAAATTTTGAATCTATAAATTATTTTATTTTAGGTATCGCATTACGATGTGCGTGACTTTTCTGATCTTACTGGTGTCTCTAAACACTAAGATTTAATAAGGTATGTAAATGAGAAAAAGCTTCGAAGATGAACTAAATCTGTTCTTTGAACTTTAACCTTGACTAGATGGGATTAAGCTATGTCATTTTCTTTATAAAATGAAATATAGCTGAAAATTTACACATAAGAATTTTCTTTCCATTTTTTTGTGAAATATAAGAACAATTATGTGTTCTTAATTAAAAACGACAGACCTATCTCGGAATGGGACAATCTATTTCTTAGCGGTATTGATTTCGAAGTCAAAATTCGTGTGTTCGATTCAGTCAGAAAAAATATAAATGAATCAACAGAAAACCACAATAACAAAAAAAAAACTAATAAATAGTTCACCGTGGTCAAAGAGGTAGGAAATTCAAGAACAATTTTTATTTTCAAATTCTTTACTTTGTAGCTATTAAAATCATTTCTTTTCTTTTGCTAAGCCGCTAAACATTGCGATTTAAATAAAAAGAAATTGGAATCTATAAAACTATTTTATTTTAAACATCATGTCACAATTATTTTATTTGTGTCTTTTAACACTAAGATTTACCGAGGTATGTAAATGAGAAAAACTTTGAAGATAGATCAACTTAATATGTTCTTTGAACTTAAAGCCAAACTTGACTAAATCAGAATAAGCTGTGTGTTTTCTTTTTCATAAAATGAAATATATCTGTAGTTTTACAAATAATTTTAACAAAATAGTCGGCTTTATGTTACAGTGCAAACCGTTATAATGCCTAAATAAAGTCTTAATAAGAGACTTAAAAAAGTAGAATGCCTTAATAAAATCGCTGACAATATGGAATCCAATGAATTATGATTACATTTTAATTCACTATGTAGGCTTTAGGTGTCTAGTATCCCATAAGATATGATGGCTTTTGTGGTGAACATAACTTTACTCACAGTTTCTCGAGTCAAAATATTTTCTTAAGAGGAAAGATATTTGTTTTATCAAACTAAAAAGCACATAAAACCAATTGAAGCTTGCCGACCACATTACAATGTTTTCACTCAGCATTTCTCTACAACTTATTTATTTTCTCCGTTTTCAGTATAACGAGCACCATCTTCTTTACTTCCTCCCCATTGATGTTACGACAATAAAAAATACCCACCTCGTCGCCACCTCGTGTCAGAGATCGACGAGAAAAATTATGGTAATAAGCCAAAGTATTGTGAACTAGAATGCTACCATTTGGTAGTTTTGCTTTTCCTCTGTTTATAAACAGATGCTCTATATGAGTAACAAATACTTGGATATTTTAAAAGTGAGAATAAGGTTTTTGCTTAACATTCAATAGATCTAAGAGCCTCGCGCATATTATATTTGTTTTTTATATAATTAATTATATAAATATGCATTGAATATATATATATAATGTTGAATAGGTAGAAAAAATATCAAACAGAGCTTTAATCTCGTCACTCTTTAAGGACACCCTCCGCGCTGGTCCTGCGCCCTATTTCGAGGGGGAATTACAAATATACTTTTAACGGGTATAGAGAACATCCTCCAGACTCAGTAGATCTAAATTTGAATACTATAAAGTGTTATCCCATGTGGGGATCTTGGCAGTGGGAAGCGATGTCAGGCCCCGAAGCAGGCCAGGACCACATTTTTTTCGTGTGGTAAAACCCCTCCTAAAAGCTCCAGCCGAGGGGTTTTCCGCACGAAAACAATTAAAAATGTGATCGATAGACTACTTCATTCGTGTAATCGTCACTGTCAAATCTTCATAATTATAATCCCCGCCTGGTTATTATCAGCATCTGCCTACTCTTTTTCTCAATTTTAATTTTCATGTGTGTTTTTAAAAAGAGAACTTTGTTACTTTGGTGTTGTGTGAACTTTGATATTTTAATACAAAATGCAAAACGCAGGTGTTACGGACAAATAACGTGCTTTGACAGCGGGATTTTTTAATTTGTTTACAAAATTTTGTATGCGTTTACATTTTATCATGTTTATGTTGAAATATACGGTAGCAGTAAGCTGAATCGCTGTAAAGTCTAGTTGTTTAGGAAATTACGTTCTTGCATCTCTGGACATTTTTTTATAATTTTTCAAGCAAATTTAATTCTGTTTTTAGGCATTCTTTTAATTTTGCGACATCCGAAACAGTGAGCATTGTTTAGAAGCCCTATAGGTTTTCTTTAAAATGGTTACGTATTTATTTTTTGTGATTATTCAACTATAATATGATAAAAACATCCAACCCTGATAGACAATTTAATAAGTTTAGATGGATGTTTTTTCTTTTCTTGCGATTTTGATACTCGATTGCCATTACGAATGAGATAACTCACTTAATTTTCATAGATTTAGTAACATAATATATTTATTTATTTTAAGTACCTATTTCTGTTCCGTGAATCCAAAATTAATTTTAATAGAAAATGTTGGAAACAAACTTTTAATGAACGTCGGCCGGATTAAAAATAAATATCCTTGGAGGAAAACTAATTAAAAATCACTTTGAAGTAATTAGCGTTATTGAGAACTTTGCTATCAGATTAAATTATTGTTTGACTCCGGCATTTAATAAATAAGACTCTAATCCCTGTAATCTGTTCTGATGTATCTGAACGATTTATCTTTTGTGTAATGTTCAAGCTGGTTTGGTAATGATTGGAGTGAAAATTCTTCAAAGGCTTAAGAAACGCTGTAGGCAGTGAAGTATTGTGAACCAAATGAAGCGATAACTGGAAACATTTTTTTTTATTTGGTTGATTAAGCTTTTACGCGTATCTTTAATGAATTGTAGCAGAAATACTCTTTTTGTTTCATTACACGTATGGTCTCTCAAAGCAGATTCATTTATATACTATCCCACATTCAATGGTCAAATAATTATGACTATTGTCAAAACAACGGACTAAGCCAAGTCGACATTTTACAAAGGTAAATATTATAAGATAAAATTAATCACCTAAATAGCACGAAATCATTTCGATATGGCATGTGGTCGTAGGGATTGTAAAAAGAGATTCGACGCGAAAAACTAGTATCTTGACTAAGCCTTCAGGCCCCTTCTGCCTTGTTTTCGAAAGTTTTATTCTATACTAGTCGACCCACGAGACCTCGTTTGCGTCTCCTATTGCCCATAGCGTGATAATTTTCCCCCGTTTTTGTAACATTCTTCACTGGTGCTCCGCTCCTGTAGGGCTTAGCGTGATGATATATAGCCTATAGCTTTGTATGTATGTGTGTAAATGGTCTATCTTATACTGAAAGAATTTTTCAAATGAAACTAGTAGTTCCAGAGATTAGCGCGTTCAAACAAACAAACTCTCCAGCTTTATAATAGTCGTATAGATTTAGGTTATACTTTTTTCTACTATCGCGGTAAATACGTATATATAGGTTACGTAAGCAAAGCCTTTTAGTCAAGAAACTTGAAAATTAATAAAAAGTAACTACTCATCCTTATTTTGTAAAAACTAAAAAACTACATTTGTAAATCAGTGAAACGAATTTAAAGAACAAAAATTTGTAGATTGCAAAAAGTGTTGTCTCATGAAGGGTTTAAACCCGCATCGCTCTTAAATCACTAGGCACACACACACTCTTAAACACCTAGTGCAATCATTAAAGTAACTTTTAGTCCATTTATACACATATTACAGATTACATTTTATTTAGTCATAATCAAAATGATACCAACGTTACATGTTTGCCTACTCCTCGTCACTCATGACTTCAGGAATGGTTTGTCACTTTGGTTTGTACCTCTGTATTGTAGATCCCAAGTGAGGGAATAAAATTAAAATTTCATGAACGGTTCTAGTTTAATAGTTAATAAACAGTGTGTAAACTTGCTCTCAACCTGTGGTGACAAAAGTTGGCACGAATTATTCATGTTTACACTAAGTAAAGTATGGGTCGCTTTGTGCAAACTTAGAATGCGATGTGAATATACGATAAAGTTAATCCTTTTGATATTTATTGGAGTTATAACTAATAGTGCTACGGGGGGTCATTGTTGAACATAACATTAAAGTGAATAATGTTACCTGGGAACTTGAAGATTTGCCATACGAAAAATATTTTTCCTTTTTTTAGTTTTTGCTTTTTTTGGTTAAGTTAACTTTACCCGACTATACCCGATTATAATTGTTTTGAGTATAATAGATAATGTCACGTATTAATAACTAATTGTATCTTGCTACGCTTTGCTGTGGAGAAATAAGGAATAAAGTTATTTGATACACAGAAAAGATCATTTTTAAAGCGGATTGCATTTTGTGTTAAAAAATGAGCTCAATCGGTACAGAAGTGTTTGATCGTTGCGTACACAAACTAAGGAGACATTTTAGTAGGACTGGATTAAGATGATATTATGAGTATCTATCTTGTGTAAACTGTTGAATGCCTATATATGCCATAAATACACAACATAAACAGTTATCAGTTGGCGGTTGTAACGTTGGCAAAAAACCTTTTTTTTGTATAAAGTCCATGATTTATACCTGTCACTTGGTTGTGTAAAATATTTAGAAATTCAAACTGCTTTTACAACTTAATTTGCCTTCTTTATTCAATAACAGTAACTTATTTATGTTTTCTACACTCGTTGCCGTAAGGTTTCCAAGTATGAAAAATATAGAATTTAAACTCCGTAGTCCATGATAATAGCGCTATGAAAGAGCGTCAAGCATAAAAGTACGTTAGGGATAATCCGGATATTTGAGTTTTAAGGCCGACCGGCTTAAGGCACCCGGAGAGAGAAACGTCACCATTTTGATAAATACAACTTATTACCAGCTTAAAAATTCCCAAAGTGTTGAGTGAAAATAACATTTATAAACCGGCACCGTAAAGAAGGCGCTCCTAGCCTAGTTTTACTTGGTGATCAGAAACAATCACTGAGGGTAAGCAACGAGGCGCGGTCAGCACCTGGATGGGTGATTGCTAGTGGTACGATATCATGAGCGTCTCCGTGATTCAGAGATCACGTTAAACAGTCAGTCCCGGTTGTTATCATAGGATAACAGTCACGATGCTTAGTTTGAGGCCTTTGAGCGGCTTAAAAACATCCAACGGCAAGATTACATAACCACAACGTTGTCTTGCCAGTCCCCAACCCGCACTCGGCCAATACGGGGAAGTATGGCCTCAATCCTCTCCTGCAAGGAGACCTGAGCCTAACAGTGAGACATTACGGGTTGTTGATGTACCGTACAGGACACTTATTACGTAGAATATAGTAGACTATACAGGCAGTTTAAGAGTGATAAGTCTTTGCAAGATGCTCTATCAGAAATTGTTCAATTTCAAATTCATTGGACATATCATCACAAAAAAGGTTCCGTTATATTGAAACTGCCACTCTATATAGTATATTGAAGCTCAAAATACCAACTTAAATTAATCTAAAAGCTCGCAACAACTAATAGTTTTAAAATAAGATACTATTAGAGTACCTGTTTAAATTAATTAATGGCTTTTCGTTGACCAAGAGTCGTTCATCTATAAACATGACAAACATACATCATGAGGTAAATAATGCCCTAGGGTGATAAAGTAGTATCCTCAAAAGATTTGTACGTGTTATCTAAGTTTTTAGCAGTTGATAATATAATTTTAAATTACTAATAAATTATAGGAAATAATGTTTTAAGGCACTTTTACAAACTCATCCATTGTGACTATTTATCGTGCTGTATGCATATGTGTATGTTTGTTTGCAAGTGTATGAATATGTAATAATAATATAATATATCACTTTATTGTACACCAGAGTAATTACATAGGTAACACAAAACAAGGACGCACAATTGGCGGCCTAATCGCCATTAGACAATCTCTTACAGGCAACTATGTATGTGTAATTAGGCTAGATAATATTAGTTTCTATACGTAAATTGTAAATGTACACCACTAACTACTTATAACTATAAGACATAAGCTTTTAAAAGTTGCTTGCAATAAGATCGACTATTGTTTTCTAGTTCTTTTTGTTTGGATTCTAATTTGTATGTTTAATAGTTACAGTGTGTGAAAAAGAGTACCTATCTATCTAATATAATGACCATTTACCTAAATTATAATGACTATCAAATATCAGATCTATTGAATGAAATTTAATTAAATGAAATACATTTTTGTCAACAAATTCTGGTAGTGTTTTTAGTTTCCTTTGCCAAATATAAAACTCAGTAGGTATAGTTTTACAATTATTAATTAAACTCTTAAACTTAATAAAGATAAGAAACAAAGATGCGAAGATTCTAACGCAATAAAATTATTTCTGCTTCAACAAAGGATCAGAAATTTAATTCGTGAAATTGTTGTTGATTCTATCTTCGTTTTGCAAACACTATGTCAACTGAAAATAGTTTTGCTAAACGCGTCGAAAGGATCATAAATTCGTTCCGATACCTACAGGACTCAGCTTAAATTTAAACTTGATTTATATTCAGATTAGGCTTTAAGCTCTGTTGGACAGTTGAAGATGCTTAGCGCCGAAACTAATATTATAAGTAAGCGAATTCAAACTTAGTTGGTTAAAAATATTCCGGCTTAAAGGCATTTAATATTTGTATATGTTTAGAATAGACCTTTATATTAGACTTATTAAGTCACCCTAACACGCCAACGGGCACTGGTATCTGTTGACTTTTTCACTGTGTTTTAGTTTAGTAATTTAATACGGTACTTTACTTTGTACCATCGTACAATGGTCAAAATATTATGCATAAACATAAGTATACATAGTTTCGTTTATCATGCCAAACCGCTACGTAGCTTTACCACATTTGAATGCCTTTGAAAGAATTCAAAAACATCAAGATGTCGAACAGTGTCATAACAAAGTAGATTTAGGTAGACGGAGTATCGGCAGGTAAAGGTTTTTTTCAAGCAAAAGGACAGCGTTGGAAATGTAATAGGTGAAGAAATTTTAATGAAATTTGTTTCTAAACCATGTTTAAAACTTATTTTCGAGGCTTAAGGCATATTACCTTACTGCAGTCTTATCGTCATCAGAGATGAAGAGATCGCCTTACAAAGATCGATAATCTAACCCTGTAAACACCAGACCCAATAACATTACTGATTTGTGCTGTAGGCAAACGGTTTTGATACTTGAAATAGACGATACCTGAGTCTAAGTTGACCACCGGTATATTGAATTTTATTTGATAAGAAATCGAGTGGGCTTTAAAAATAAATTGAAAGGTCTACGAATATGACAAATTTTGAAGCGGTGACGCCAGCCTCGCTGATGTTACTTTTTATCTCATTAGTATCACTCATAACTTAAAGGCAAGGAAACCACCACTCAATCAATATATTATTAAATACTCGTTGACACACTGAAATTTATTTACACAGCAAAACTTATTAGTTGCAATGTTAAATAGTTAATTATAACAAAGAAGATGCATAGACACAATTAACTTATTTGCAGTTTGTCATTCCTCGTAAAATGCTCGAACGTAAGTGTTTTTTTAATACATTTTTTCTCGGCGTTAAAAATACCAACGGATATGAAATCTAAATGAAGGTAGGAATGGTTGCTTCATTCCGGATGTCGTTGGTTTTGTATAAACTTAACAAAACAAAGGCGTAACACGCCTTATTCTAATATCATGATATATCTTTAGTTAAAGATTTTCAAATAATTGTTATTAACCATACATTATAATTCAATTGTAAAAGCGAATGTTAACAGTTTAGACTCTTCATTCACACATTATTTGAAATTAATTAATAAAACATTGCTCACAGACGATTGTTATTCAATCTTATATTTTATTATACTACGAGTAATTGACAGTAACTATTTTTCATTTAAGAGTTACAGAGTATTCCGCTTAGAAATGTAAACTTACTGAAGTAACCATTTTTAAAAGACAACAGACATAGTACTAATTACCAAATATTAGGTTATTAATTGTTGGCCAATAACATTTTGTGATTGATTACAAAATTGATAATTAATATTCAAGTTCTTATTACTTATTGCTCTTACACGACTCACATTACAAGTTATCAAGGTCGTCAGAGAACCTGAAAATGAATACGCCTGACTATTATACTAATTTTCTCGACCACTCCTTTTCTGTCCAAGCAGTTCGGTTATGGGATGCTCTACCAGTCGCAATTAGACGTGCATAAACGCTAACTGCATTCAAGAGACTCGTCAAGGAATATTACTTGGGTGACATCAATGTCTCTTAACCAGTTAGTTCTTTTTAGTCAATTGGGCCACACTACTAAATTTAGATATTCAATTAACTGTACATTAAACTTGTTTCTTGTTTCTATTTATTTCATAATCCACACTATACTACACTTAACGGTATATGATAATGTTAACGATTTTTTTTCTCTTTAATGTATTCTATTCTATTCTATTCTATTCTATTCTATTCTACCCAGTTCTACACCAGTACCCAACACTTTCTCTTAATCATGTTTTTCCTCTCCATCCTATGGTTGTCTGTCTTTTCTATCTCTATTTTTTTGTTAACCATGGAATGAGTCTGGTGTAGAATAAAGAGATCTATTATTATTATGTTTTATTGAGATAATCAAAATTATAAGTATAGTAAATGTTTTTGCGCCGACATAATCTATTATTATATTTTACTACTAAACAAGAGAATTCGGCTGGGTTGAGCAGCGTTTGGGAAGCTTTATCGGGTTTTCTCATCGTCGGTCCCACAGTGCCTAAAGACGAAAGTCTTCAATGAGTGTGTCCTACCCTTAAATAACATACGGAGCTGAATCTTCAACCCTTATGGTATGGCTGGTCCACAAGTTCAAAGTCGCTCAGCGTGCTATGGAGAGGGCTATGCTGGGCGTTTCTCTAGGGACTGAATCAGAAACGTCATCGATATAACCCACACGATTAGCAAGTTTCCGTACAACCGATAACGGTTGGGGTAAACGGGTTTTTGAGAATGAATAGAATGAATAGAATGTCCACATGCCAGGTTGAGTGATGCTCTGTCAGGCGCTGGATGTGAGAAGCCGAGGATCGAACTAAGTGGCGTGCAATTGGAGAAGCTTATGTTGAACAATGGACTGCTATTGGCCGATGATGATGATGACTACTAATTGATTACCGGTAGAATAAATAAAAAAATACATATACATGTATTTACATATTGCTTTGGAAATATATTCATAATTTTGAGGATCATCGGCATATAGATAATACGCGCGAGATAACATAGATAATACAATATGTCTCAGATTTTGAACATTGATAAATATAGAAAAAAAAGGAATACCGTATAACACCGTAGTCAAACTTACACCAGACTAATGAAGAATCATCGTCGTGATTGCACTACTAGCCTTTTTTGAAGATAAGATGCGAATCATTCCAGTGCTTTAGATAAGATTAAGAAAGGAAGAAAAGGATGGATAAGAATATATTGTGATTAATGATCATGAAAATATTTAAGACTATTTGACGAGTACTTTGGTTTTGTTATAGTTTGAGAACAGGGAGATGCTGCTAGCATCAGTGAAGAAATACCTAAAATAGTTGTCACTCTTTTTCGCTTCGCCTACCAAGGTCTTTTCGTAGATAGAAAAGATTGTCTACGTGAAAGGTTAGTTTTCTCTAAGGGGATTCTTGAGATATATATGTAAATACTCTTTGGTATAATTAAATTAAAAATAATAGTGTGATTAAAGAAACAGAAAAACGAATGTTATTTAATCCGTGGCAGTCATGCTTTGGCGTATATAATAATAATAATAATAAATATTTCGGACATCTAAGACACAACGCTAGTCTAGTCCCAAGCAAAGCAGAGCTTGTGTTATGGGTACTAGACAACTGATATAAATACATATATACTGTTTTTTTTTGTAAATACATACATATTATACATAGAAAACACCCAAACTCCGAAACAAATATTTGTAGATCGTACAAACATTTGGTTCGACCCGAGAATCGAACCCGAGACCTCATGATCAGCAGACGCTCACGCCAACCGCTAGACCAACGTGGCAGTCAAATATATAGACTGACTCGCCTGCAGTTACCATAACCGCATGTTTTTTGTAGCTTTTCACCCAGTAAGTAAGTTACCGGAGGGTCAATATTATTATATACCTAGTCTTTTTAGGTCCCAAGATTATTTTGGATCAGCTACTAGTTTAACCGGTTTTACCTGAATATTAGTTTCCCCACGGAGCGACTGGCAACGAACCTTTACAACCCTGAGGGGAACAAAAGTCAAAAATTGAACTTGCTGTCTGTATATTTGAGGGCTCTGTCTTCCCAATAACAATTGGCATAGATGCTAAGTATGCTCTTTAGAGTGACATTGTAAATCACGAGTAATAGTTTTAAGTTCTTATATAAGCGAATAATGTATTCTTTTGAAAAATAAACGTTCTTAAACGGTAAATGTGTGGAACTTTTCTATGAAGAACCTAAAGTATCGACGTGCTCACATTCAATAAGACTTCAGTAATAGTAAATAAAAACCTAAAAGGAATGAAGTTTTCTTGTCAATGTGAGTAGTTAGTATATAAAAGTTTTTCTTTAAATACTCGTAAGAGCTTATAAAACTTGTGACGGTCCTGACGAGCCTTATCCATTAAGAACTCAATCAATCAAATTCAACAAATTTGATCAATCAAATCAAGTAAAAGAGTGGACAAAAGACGTTACATTTCTATGACAAATTAGTGCTACGTACTATTGAATGGTATGCATATTTTTTTAAAAATGCTATCTAAGATAATCTAGCTATTAGCTTTTTTTTAATCTTATTAAATTTATTCAAAATAACCGGAAACCCGCGGTACGACAATGACCGCGGGTTTCGCCACGGAGCGAACCTGGTTTAAAAAAGTAGCCTTAGTTACTCCTTGTATCATCAACTACCTATCATTGAAAGTCCTGTCAAAATCAGTCCAGCCGTTCCAGAGATTAGCCGTAGCAAACAGACAGACAGACAAAAATTAAAAAAAAAATATTTTGGTAAATGTACCGTTTAAACATACATATGCATTTAATAAAAAGCGGTTATTTTAAATTTAAAAACAGACATTCCAATTTTATTTATTCGTATATATATATATGGTACAATTTAAGATATATGGTAAAATTTAAGATTTAGAAATTTGCGAACAATTTCAAGTTGTCTCATTTATTAGCTAATTTAAACGAAACTTGATGTCGCTGTGTCTCGTTTCGCTTTAAATTATTTTCTTTAATATTTGAGTAAAATTGCTTGTGGTTAAAAGTCTATCTCTACAAATAAATAAAATTGGAGTGTCTGTTGGTAATATTAAAATAACCGCTTTTAAATAAAGGCATATGTATGTATACCCGATACATGTCCCAAAATATCATTTTTTTTATTTTTGTCTGTCTGTCTGTTTCTTCCAGGTAATCTCTGGAACAGCTGAACAGATTTGTACGGGACTTTCACTGGCAGGTGGCTGATTATCCAGGGAGTAACTTGAGCTACTTTTGTAGACTTTGACCCGCGGCGTTATCCGCAGTTGTTGCTGTACCGCGGCTAATACCGCGGTACAGCTAGTAATATAAATTTATTATACGAATGGAGTAGTGGTTGAATTGTGACCTTGTCACCTGCCTCACGAGTTATGGCTACGATGATTTAGGGATTAAATTATTGGCCACTACATAGTTCAAATTTTTGACGAACTTCTAATAGATGTATATAACCACGGAGCAACACACAGGCTGATAATAATTATACATATATATAGACATGATTGTGCGCACATAGACGCATTCACACTCACACAAACAAAGGCTCACATATAAGTATGGAGGGTAGAGGTAAGGTGAGTCATCTCATATGGTAGAAAATTGAAAAAAGTGTCCGCTGTAAGCATGTAGCCGTAATTTAATACAGTTTAACGGACACTTTTTCATGTACACAGATCATTCTTCTTACCTCTACCCTCCATACATATAAGTAAAATTAATAAAATTTATTATGTTTGGTTAAGTTATGGTTTTTTGGGAAAGTACTGATTTCCGACATACAGCTCTGGTCTGGTGTTCTTTGTGTGTGTTTCATGTATATTTATCAAGTCCCCCGCGACACAGGATATATTTGAAGTGCGAAAGAGTGTCGTCTTTTATGTATAAATAAGATTAGGAAAAAACTTAATCATGTTTCATATACTCATAAACATATTTATTTGTAAATGATGTCTATAGCAACAGACACTCATCTTAGCCTTTATTATACCCAAGAGTTGGGGTCGGCTACTAGTTCAACCGGTTTTACCTGAATATCAGTTTTTACACAGAGCGACTGGCATCGGACCTCCGCAACCCTAAGGGTAAAATGAATTCGAAAGTTGAACTAGTTGTCAGTATATTTGAGGGCATTGACTTCCCAGTAACGATTGCCATAGATATTCATGACAACCGGGACCGACGCCTTAACGTTCTCTCCGAGGCAACAGGCACAGGTGAAGGCACAGACGGAGCTCAGAAACCCTATTCTTTTAAAAGCCGATCAATCATTGTCGAAACGACACAGTGATACTTTTTTGATAGCTTAGTACACAAGAGGACAAAGGAAATTATCCTTTTTTGTCAAATGAGCACTCAACGCTGAAAATATGTTCAATTCAATTGCTGTCCTGTATTAAAAATGGAATATTAAGTACTTAGGTCATAGGCATGTCTAGTTATAAGCGGATTTAAGAATCTACGTATTTAACTAAGTCTTTGAGATAATTAAAATACGTGCAAATAACGATTTTAAATATCTTTTTCCGTAATATATATAAGTGGATGAAGTTTAATATATTGTAAAAAAAAATGTGTATAAAAATTCCTTACTGCGCTTTTTGTCATTCGTACTCTCTACTGGGATACGACCGCAGACCAACGGTTAAAAATACTATTTAAAACATAATATAAAATAAGAGTTTTCAGATCATGACATTTTCAGATTTGAGTACGAAACGAGATATCTTAAACATTTAGTTTAACGAATTTGGTGCTGCAGTATATTGCTACTCATATTATTTAATCATGATTTTTCTAGTTTCATCTTTATGTTTGTTTTTTTTGTAGCCGACAGCCGTAGGCCTGTTTTTTAGGTTTAAACTATATTTTTTAAATACGTCATAAATATTACCTGCTACTGATTTGAATTATACAATACACAAATCGATTTCCTGACGAAATAATTATCAACTAAAATGAATTTGATTCTCAGTCAACGTGTTTTACACTTTTAAACTGTCGTCTGGATAAAAATGTACAAAAATATCGTTAGTATTAGTATTAAAATTCACATAAAACGTCTGAAGATTTCGCATATTCTACGTACGTCTATTCATTGGAAGAAGAATTTATATTGTCTGAAGGTATTTCTTATTCGCACCATTAGCAATTCATATATCTCCTCACATACGTATATACTTGCCAGAAACCCTCGGCAATACAATAAGTAATCCCTACCGCTCGATAACTTCTAACAGTTCGTACTTTATATTCAGTATACTCAGATCCCTATTACAACTTCTGACATAAGTGCCTTGCATAATGTAACCTCGATTTACTATGACAAAGTGTTGAAAAAGTCTACAAGCTTTGACAGATGGCTGAACCTACCGAAGAATTTTCTAAAGCGATGAGATCTTATCTAACTCGTAAAAGTGTCGACACTTTTGCGATTTTCTTCTAAAGGTTCTGTGATAGTATCTTAAAGGCAAAGCATTTGTTTTAGAAAGATCCATTGACAGGACCGGTAACGGCGATATTAGAAAAGAGGTAAATCAGTTTTTAACAAAAACTTTAATAAATTGATCCAATTTCGATTTATAAAAAGTTCTTGAATTTTATTGATGTGTGTTAAAATATCATAAACATAATTACTAGTTCCTGAACGCTTCTATGCCATTGGAATGCTAATGGAATCATTTCTTGACACATAACTTTATCATTCTTTATCTAGTAAAACCGTTCAACTGTTTCTATTCTGGTATAATTTTCACAATCTGAGGAAAAATAAACTGTACTGTACGTTTTTACCTTTTCCAGTAAAGAAATAAAATTTTAAGCACAAATAAGTTACTAGCTTTTACGCGTGGGTTGAAAGTGTAAAAATAGCGTTTTCCTTCATCGTGAACAATATTTTATTAGATGAAATATTTTCATTCTTGTATCCTTTCTATTTTTGCAACCAAGATAATGCGTATGCATAGTTTCCATCTTAAAATAGAAATATCATGTATTTATCTATTTTTAGAGATTTTACAGTCCTACTATGACAATTATATGTCTGCAATGTGTGCATGTCAGTCCCTCCGTTTCTCATTTCATATTTTGATTACTTCAGTGCAGTGATTCAGTGGTAGTAAATACGACTACTGTGAAGTGTCGGACTAAATGTTTGTATGATGTGCAAATATTAGTTACGTACATAACATAACATAAATATTAGTTACGTAATATAGGAATTTCTATTTTTGTTTATTTATTTATTTTTATTTATGTTTTTATATGGTATAGGGGGCAAACGAGCAGTCGTACCACCTAATAATATAAATAAATAATAAATAAATAAATAAATATTTCGGACATCTAACACACAACGCCATCTAGTCCCAAACTAAGCAGAGCTTGTATTATGGGTACTAGACAACTGATATTAATACTTATATACTTTTTTTTTTTGTAAATACTTATTATAGATAGAAAACACCCAAACTCCGAAACAAATACGATACGATAAGCGATTACCGCTGCCCTTGGACACCCGCAACACCAGAGGCGTCACAAGTGCATTGCCGGCCTTTGGGGGATGCGGAAAGGGATGTAGGGAGGGGTTTGGGCCTTCGTTATCCTCACTCACTCAGACAGCGCAAGCGCTATTTCACACCGGTTTTCTGTGAGGCCGTGGTATCACTTCGGTCGAGCCGTCCCATTTATGTCGAAGCGTGGCTCTCCTATGTTGAATATGTTCGTATTCATATGAAAAAAATCATGTATATATTTATATTAGTTTTCTGGTATTTGTTTGGTCTAGTCTGGTGGTTTGAAACTGGATAGCATCTGAAATTGGTATATTATGCACTAGCTCAATCTATTTTAACGTATGGAATTATTGCTTGGGGAGGAGCTCGAAAAACGCATCTCATAAAACTGGAACGTGCTCAACGAGCTTTATTGAAGGTCATGTTCTTTAAGCCCTTCCGGTATCCTACAGTCGACCTTTATTCAGAAAGTGATGTGCTTACGGCAGCTATTTGTTATGACTATTGTTATGGAGCAGCATCGAAAAGTTGAATATGACAGTCGCATGTCCGCTCGACGGAGGGTCAGGGTATGTCCTGTGTTACCGTATAATACAGCATTTATTGAAAAATTCCAGTGCTACCTTGGTCCAATGCTTTACAATAGATTAAATAAAATTTTAAAAATGTACCCGTTACCTGAACACAAGTGTATAAAACATCGTGGCTTAAATCGAGAAATTATGAAGAAATAGAAAGTTTGTTCCAAATTATTAAGTAATTAATATATGGATATATATTAGTATGTATGCAAATGTGTGTGGGTATCTATTACTAGTCGGAAAAGAAAAAACCTTAACACAATGAATATCTATTCAATAAAGAGAAACAAAAAAAATATCTTAAGTTCGCATACATAGTGATTGCCTCACATTCATTCGACCTAATTGCTGACGGTACGGTATATTTATAACATGCTGCATTTCGAGCCTACCCACATTTAATTGCAATATGTCTAGTCTAAAAATTATCTATGTACATTTCTTAGGAAGTATGTGGCCACTGGGACGTGCTGTAATTGTGTGGATACCTCGCTTAACGTCTCGGGATCATGAATTGTAAACGCATAAGTACCTGCCCAGTTTATTAATGTTAACAGTTAACTACTTGTTCTTCTGTATTGATTTTGTGTTTTAATTACCAGTGACTGTTGTAATATGTAAGTTGCGATAAATTCTTGTGTGGAGTATGTGTGATACCAGTGTGTCGAGATAGCTCAGTAAGTTTGATCTATATTCTTATAGCTAATCTTACGACAGGAAAATGCATGTATGTGTGTATATACTGTGTGAGTCTGGCCACATTTTGATGCTGTGTACCTAGTTCTAGTTAAATACACATGTTTTTATGATTTACTTAAAACCTGGGAAGAAACTAACGTCTCAGATACAGGCTTGGCCTAGTTTAGACGTTAGTGACCATAGCCATACTGTAGACACCTAGTTTAAGAGTACATTATGACATATGCTTAAAAACCAAATTGTTTTATCGTGGTGTTGGTGTTGTATGATTAAAGTTATTATTATTATTCTCTTTATTTTATATATATAACATATTGATTACATTTTTAAATATACAAATAAAAAAAAATACATTTAAAAATATAAAAAATAGTAGACCACCGACTTCGGGTACAGGGACCAAGAAACCGGTGGTTAGGGCTCCAGAGACAGGAACCTCCTCACTATACGTGCCGTGTCTAGGAGGACTGCCTTCTGCATCAGACCCTTGATCCAACCGTCCAACGTGAGCCTCTTAAGGTGTTGGTCGAGACTCTTGGCTATCAATCCGTGAACAGAAACAACTATCGGAACAATGATCACCGAATCTACATCCCACATATCGACAATCTCGTGAGATAAGTCCAAATATTTTATTTGTTTTTCTTTTTCAACTTTCACGAGATTCTCGTCATGAGGAACGGCGATGTCGACAATCATTGCGCGGCGCTCTGATCGATTTATCACCACAATATCAGGTTTATTGGCAACAATAGTCCTGTCTGTGATAATAGATCGATCATCGATCGATTTAGTAGGGGCAAATAGTTTCAAATCATCCATATAAAAGAGGTGTGATATGACTGGAGCCTCTTTCTGCAACCTATAGCCTAACCCTGAACCCTCTAATAAAGTACTTAGAGGGTTCAAAGCCAGGCAAAACCACAAGGGACTCAGACTGTCACCTTGGAATATGCCCCGCTCGATCTTTATTGGTACATCGTTTACCGCAGTCTGACGACATCCTGGATAGCGAAGTACTGTTCTCCATTGCCTCATACATGACTTCAAGAAAGTGCAGAGAGTTGTATCAATTTTATACAACTCTAGCACCTTCAAAAGCCATGTATGTGGAACTGAGTCAAAAGCCTTCTTATAATCTATCCAACATGTCGCCAGACTCTTACGATTACGACGTACCTGTTGGCTGATGGTCATGTCTATGATAAGGAGCTCTTTAGTGCCACGGGTCCCACTTCTACATCCATTCTGAGAAACAGAAAGTATCGAATTCTGATTAATGTGTGTAGTAATTTTGAGTCTCAGAATAGATGTCAGAAGTTTATATAAGGTTGGTAAGCAAGTTATGGGCCTAAAGTTTTTGGGATCCATGGCACTACCAGATTTGTAGAGTAAGTGGGTTATGCCAGTGGTTAAAAATTGTGGTAATGAACCCGAGTCCAATGCTGTTTGGAATTGAGATGCTAAACACGCATGTGAGCTTCTGAACCACTTGAGCCAAAAGTTGTGCAGTCCGTCTGGACCAGGTGCTTTCCAATTCGGTAATGAACGGACTGCACAACTTACATCCTCTTTATCGATGTTAATTAGTTCCATAGGTAATAAAGACTCACATGAGCGCTCAACATCCCGATACCAATCACCTTCTGTATGAGCGACAGGCACTGACCAGATGCTGCGCCAAAACGAATTCGTGGCATTTTCATCTGGGACTTGCCCGTCACTCATACACGGACTCAGGTTCTCCCATTTTCGGTACACCCACTTCTCGTTTCTTTGGAACATGCGATTCTGATTATACCGATCTATTCGCTTTCTATACCGCCTTATTCTGTTTGCCCATGCATAAACTTTTTGCTTCAGAAAGTCTATGCGCTCTGTGACACATGACATATACTGTTGAGGACTAATAGTAGTCCCCAAGAATGCCTGCTTCACAAAGCGCATCACTTTCGGTCGCGTGTTACCTGATCGGAAACTAATTAGCTTACCAATGAGTGTCCTGGCCCCAGCAATACGACGTTCAATTCTACACTGCCAAGCTGGCACAGTATTTTCTGGTCGAGTAGTAGTTATATTTTCTGCAAATTTAATACCAGCTACTCGACAAACTGCAATAGCCGCACAGTATAGAATGGAATGTGTATCACTGAGATCTTCGCTATTACCGAAATAATCCGGTAATAACGAATCCAAGGCACCCACCAGCGCTAAATTTCGTTTATGAATGGGCAAACGGGGCAAACGGGGTCTGTTATTAAAATTTACGCATCGGTATTCCCGAATCACATCTTCCAAAGTGCTCCTTATCTTATCATTGTATAGGGTACTTACAGATATAATTTCACTGTCCACTAATTCACTAACATCTTCATTTTGTGGTGTGGAGTTTGTTACCACATCCACCACATGTGGTGAAGAAGGGACAGCCAAGCTATTCCGTATGTCAGAGCATATCCTTTCAAGTACGGTATCATCCAGCAGGTGACATCGCTGGATAGCTCGCACTTGATCCGACAATCGTTGTGCCGATACGTTGACAGCCGGTTCAAGTTCCTGAAACAGAGAGACTAGTCGAACACGGTACGCAGTAAGGTTCGTTCCCAACTCTGTAGCCCGAAAATATGCCCGCATGACATTCTCATTAATAGATTGTGTCCATTTCATGCGGCGCACATCACCACCGGTAGCAGGGGCCCTGTTCGAGGTCAGTGGTCCTCGGGATCCCAAGCTGGTCGGTGGCCGGTCTCTCCCCTGCCGACGTACAGGTGTTGGCGACGTCGGCGGAGAGAAAAACTCGTCGCTGGAAGATGAGCTCGACGCCTCTGCGACTGTTGGAACTTCTGTTCTGGCATCCGAAGACGGCAGGGCGGAGCGTAGCGACGAGTCCGAAGATGGTAAAAGTGCTCGTGATCTAGCTCTTGTTAACATTTTGTCAGATATTCTCTCATTTTTATATTGTTATGACATGACGTTAAACGTCATGTCTTATGGTAGATATTTATTTTCTATACGTTAATTTTAGGCGTGTTACATTGTTATTTTTAAAATATTTATCCATTATTCTTCTTTGTTATTGGCTGTATGATATTTATTGATTAAAATATATTAAAATTGATTTTATTTTGAGAATAAATATAGGTACTCGAAAATCTGACTGTTGCTGTTGGTGTTGCTAGTTTATTATTATTATTATTATTGTGTTTAAGATGTAGCATATTTGTTAATAAACATATTGTTACACGACGAAGAAAAAAAAATCACTTGTTCTTTGAAGCTTTAGTAATTTAGAAAATGTTTCAAAGCAAAGATGAAAATTCACTTATACTGCCCAGAGAATTTTCCCCATCATAGTACCTCTACCTTTTTGAAAGTAATAAAACTAACAAGGCTATTGACGTAAATGATGGAATGTAAACATTTATCCGAGTTGTTAATTTTAATGTTTAGACATGCTACACAAAAACATTGAAATTAACAACAAACAAACAAATCTTTATTGACACAAGGAACGTTTACACAGCCGGCCCTTGTATAATGAAGTAATATACTTTAAGGTTACTTAGTGTTTAGTATAAAGTTATAACACAGTAGCAAATCTTGCCCTAACTATGAGGGCAGATCCCAATAGTTCAGGGAACAGTTTATACAAATCGCAGTGCGTTTTAGTTAGTGCCTTTTTGTATTAATGCTCACGTCATACTGAAATTGTAATTAAAGTAAGGTAAAAAGAAACTACTTATTACTATAATAATATCAATGCCCTTTAACCTGCAAAGTACAAACTTATTAATAGCTTGTACCGACAGGTGATTGCATACATATTCGCTCTAGGTATACTTTTTTTTAAATAATATTTCGATTTAGTGTTGGTGTGAACTATCACATTTGAAGAATAAATAAATTATTGATTTATGAAATGGCATAAAAATATAAATGAGGAACTTTATTTTGATTTATTATTTGATATAATCTATATCAATACTAATATACCTACATAGCTGAAGAGCTTGTTTGTTTTTGTTTGTTTGTTTGAACGCGCTCATCTCAGGTATTGGTCGCTGGTCCGTTTTGAAACATTCTTTCAGTGTTGGATAGTACATTTATCGTGAAAGGCTAAAGGCTATATATCATCACGCTAAAACTAATAGGAGCGGAGCATCAATAGAAAATATTTAGAAAACGGGGGAAAATTATCACGCTACGGGAAATAGGAGACGCAAACGAGGTTGCGTGGGTCGGCTAGTTTGATATATTTCGATCTTCATTAAAACGCTCATAGACACAAATCGCATAGACAACATCGATTATACCTAAACAAAAGGAAACTATATAAAATTTACAAGTTTGGAATGGGCGGGCATTGATCTTTAACAATAGCACTTGTTAATAGCATCACTATTGGTAAAATTAATAATATTAATTAATTACCACGAAAAGGTATATATTAGGTACATATATTTTTTTTTAATAAATATATTGATTATGAACTTAACTAATTACATAAATATACTAAATAACATTATGAAAAAGTTATAAATAATAAAATTATTTATCCCATTTCGTCAATAGGGGCCATAATTTATATTACCATGGTTTTATGTTATAGAATTGCACTTACAAGGCTCACTTCCACTCGTTTTTTTTCTTAGGTAATTCAATAGTAAAAATGTGAATGACGTGCATTCATTGTAATTTACTTTTTATGGTTGAGCTAGTTTGGGTGGCGTAATTGCCTCAAGGCATGGAGAGTAAATTTGAAGGCTAATCATAGTGACGGCTGTAATTAAACCAGGGCAGGCGAGGAAAAATAGACTCAATACTTAATTTCGTTACTGAATAATATCGAGTAAATAGGTTAGCAGAGCATTAACGATTATTGTAAAAGTACTAGAAGGTCAAGAGATAAAACCAATTTAGGTAATAGAAACATTATTTATTATAGGTATATGTATTTATTGATATACGAACGGTCCACGTAAAGAAACAACTTATCACGCCAGATGTTACTAAACGCAATAGTATTAAAGATACTAAAGAAATAGAGAGAAATGATAGATACTGTTAATAAAAGAAGGATTTTGTTCTTACGTCAATTGTCAGAATATGATGTGTGATGGCTGTATCCAATACTGATATGGAGTAAATTCGAAATGGATTCTCATAACCGCACATATTTCAATGTATCTTACTTTAGCTTACCATCTTTTGTTACGTATATTTTACAATACTATCGGTTGTAGAAAAATCGTGAAACACTTCTCCACAAAACTGTGCAGTTAAATAAATATAATTTTTTTTTTAAATATCAACTAGGATTGGGGGTAGGGAGGTAAAGCCTATTTATAACACCGGTATTTGTGGGACCATGATATCATTTCGGTCGAGCAGAACCCTTTTGTAGCGGAAAAGACTCTCTGTAGTATTTTATTTATAACCAATGTATGTATAGACTGGTTTTATTCAAGAAATAAATTCATATAAACTTTTGTTTCTACCGTCTAAGGGGTGGATGGGTGTATAAAATGTTCAGATTTTATCATGTACTCATTACGCAGTATTAGTCCTGAATGGGAACCGCGTACATGACCTCAAGCTCAGCAATCAGGAGTGCACTACAACAACAGATTCGTTCTAAATTTAAAAAAATCAAAAAAAAAAATTTAAGAATTTTTTTCACGTATTACGATTTTAATTTTTTTATTCTGATTGGTTTTGTATTTAATGGTTCAAATTCTAGTTTTCGTTTAGCAACGAATGTCTTCTTTCTGTATTTTATTTTTACGTTTAGTACTCATACCACTCAGAAGGAAGATCATGGTTAAATCTTTAGTAGTTTGTACTATTTCATATAACAGTTGACATGGTAAAATATCTTACACATTTCCGGTATTCTTTATATTACTGTTTAATCATGTTCATCTCTAATAGCCGGTGAACCAACACTATCACTTTTACCAAAGGAAATAGGCTACTTTTTTTAGACTAGCTTCGCCTCGCGGCGTCACCCGCTCTTACTCAGCTAGTAATTTATATATCATGTACTTCAATTTATCTAAGAATTTCTTTAAAATGAAAATGATTATTTTTACTTATTGCTCATTTTTATTTAAACAAGTTATAAAATAAACTAGCTGAACCCCGCGATATTACCCGCGGTCATTGTGGTACCGCGGGCCAAAACTAGTCAAAAAAAGAGCCTAAGTTACTCCTTATATCATCAGTTACCTATCAATAAAAGTCTCGTCAAAATCAGTCCAGTTGTTCCAGAGACTAACCGGAACCAACAGATAGGTAGACATACCGACAGACAGTTAAAAACTGCAAAAAAAAATATTTTGGTAGATATACTTTGCATAAATATGCATTAAGTAAAAAGTGGTTATTTTATTATTACAAACAAACACTCTAATTTTATTTATTTGTATAGTGTAACAATATAATTTTTAAACCAATACGAAATGAAAATTATTTCAATGAACTGCCTTCAAAGTGAAACGATGAAAGTGGATTGACTAATAAATGTCATCTAAGGCAAGATAAAGATAAGTCTTTACTTGAGCGGACTTCTAGTTTGTTAAAGGAATTAGGTCTATAACACTTTAATTTATGAAGGTAGGTTATTAAGTGTTCTACGGCGCCTGTTATGTCTACTGCGGGCTCGGAGTATGAATATGTTTGTCATCACCCTTTCCCTTTTTCATCATCTATTTGACTTGTTACTTATTGACACACTAAGGTACGTAAGATAAGGTAAGAGGTGAGGCACTTACGTTAGTTACCACCATGGACTCCTGCAGTTATCTTGCTGCTAGATCCATGATATTTTACTAATGTGCTGTATAATAGTGTGTTCGTTCAAATCAACAACAACAACCTTGCACAGAAACATTTCTATGTTTCTGTGAAAGCGTTCGTGCTGTCGTGTTCGGTTGGTGAGTGCGAGACCGGAGGCCCAATGATGCAGAAGCATCACTAGGCCGCCATTGTGTGGGTCACCATGCTGTGCTGTTACATAGTCTGCATTCGTAATGAGTATGGTGACCAACACTCTTGGATTCTACTTATGCTTTCTATCAGACAGAGTAGAGTCATTTTAGCAGAGCCATACATAAAAAAGAAACCTTACTATAACAGCGCAGGCCAGATTGGTTGATTTAGATGGATTGGTTTAAATGCAATGACTAATATAAAGTAATGCATAAAATAGTTGGACCCAGCCAGTTATCGAAATTGAATTGCACAAAGGACAGCGCGATCTCTTTTACATATTGACAAGGTTATGTGATAACCTTGGTCAGAATACAAAACGATATATGAAAGACTATTCTTCAGGTGAACTCTAAGACAACTTTTCCCAAAAGATAAATTCTGAGAGCATCAAAAGATAAATTCTTTTGATGCTTCTCGCCAGCCTATATTTAGTAGAGAATGTCTTTTTCTCTTGCTAAGTACCTACGAGTTCAACTGTAGTAGGCATTGACTAAACACAAAAACTCTAACAACAATGTTATATATTTATTAAAAAAAAGAAAGTTAATATAATAAATCTTCAAATGTCTTAAGGTTCTTTTAAGTCAGTTAATCGTACTTGGTTTTCATGCCACCGTATCCAGCCCAAGGCTAAGGCTTTAAAAGTTAAATTGGAATAATAATATCGTCATTACCCTCTAGTCTTATATGAAAGTGATGGGGAGATGTAATTATGCAGTAGTTAAATGTTTTCCAAGCATCATATATAAAGAATGTGTGTAAAGTTACTTAATATATTCAGTAAAAATATTGTGAAATCGTTTAATCCTAGATTAGCTAGGGATGCTTTGAAGACACGTGCCGTTTTTAATGATGTCTTAGTAAGTCATATTTATGAACGTTCGTTGATGTGCACGCATTTATCGTACAATACAGAAAGTGATCAAAGTAGAATTATTTAGTATTATTGTTCTTTAACTAGAGTATCCGTAGCATAGTTTATTATTTAAATACACCAATGACAACAAAAAAATCGTACATCATCAATGATTACTTGGATATTACGCAATAATATCGCAGCAAATTATTTACGGTTAAATAAACAGTGCAGTGATTTATTTTTTGATATTTATTCCGTTACAATTAAATTATGTATCTTGTTATTAACACAGTTGAGAAAAACTTATTATAAATAAGTTTATTCGATGTAATAGAATCGTAATTAAATAAATGAATTGGATCTAGGGTTTTAAGTTCTGAGTATTGTGCTACGTTCTTTTTTTTACATCTGGAAATCCAACGGGGCCGTCACTCCACCGTTTACGGTTAACGTTATGATGGTGCATGGGAATCGGACTGACTAACACTCTTCGCCTGAGATAGAAGATGTTCCGGAAACAGTTGTGATTGTGAAAACCTGATCATATTACGTTCTTGCAATAGCCTTTTCTTATTTAAGTTAACCATCGTGTCGGTTAACCCTCCCATCGGATTCTGAGGGAAAGGGAACAGAGAGTGCACATGTGTTTGCGCTCACAGTTGGATACTATAACATCTCTTTCGTAGTTGGTTGGTCTCCGTTAAAACTGGCCGCCGTGGCCGTAATCGGCTAGGAGAACATTCTTATTTAAGTTAATGATTCCATAATAACAAATATACGACTTAAAACACTTTTTCCGTTGAGGAATTATATTTGCTCAACATACCTAAACAGGCCTATATATATAACTGAGCATGAATTAGAAAATTGTTATAAAAGCTAAGATTTCAGACTTCGACAGAGTAGAGTGGTGGTTTTGAACTCCACTTATAATACTTTCAAGTGTAGGTACTTTGCGTGGTAAACCAATGAATCCACAATTCAAGAGCAATGTATACTGTTGTGGAATACATTATTAAAGTATATTAAAAGTGGATTACTTGCTTTTATTGATAGAAGTATTTTTTAAACGACTTAAAAAAAGGAGGAGGTTTCTTAATTCGACCGTTAATATATATATACTATATATATATTTTTATGTGTGTGGATAACTTCGTCGTTTATGAACCGATTTTCATGATTCTTTTTTTAATCGAAAGGAGATGTCCCAACGGTGGTATCATGATAAGGACATTCATTTCTGATGATGGCATCCAAGAGAAATCGAGTCGAAACTTGAAGTCGGTTTTATTTTTGTTAAAATTGTACTCGTCATTTCTGTAGATATGTTTTTTCTATGTTAGTCAAGGATTGTGAAAGACCTTTTCAGTTCAATGGAGGAACTATATTTTTGAAAAAGAAGGCAGGAATTCATGCACACTTTAGTATTCGTCCGCCTTACAGTTGAACACATAGCTAAGGTCTATTTTTTAAGTTTTTATTAAACACTGAGACAACACACTGCGATGTTTTAGGGAATTTGGTTCTGCGATACCACTTGCTCAGGTGACGTCATATTTACAAATTTAACTTTCGTGTACATACGCAAAATTTCTATACGTATCTATACAAATAAATAACATTGGAGAGTCGGTTTGTAATATCAAAATAACAGATTTTTACTAAATGCATACTATGTACATTTTTCTATTTTAGTCTGTCTGTTTGTTCCGGGTAATCTTTAGAACGGGTACACCGATTTTGACGGTACTTTCACTGATAGATAGCTTATGCTATGGAAAGTAACTTAGGCTTTTTTTAGACTAGTTTCACCTCGCGTCGTTACTCGCGGTACGACGACGTGGTTCAGCTAGTATAATATTATAATGTTACATTACATAGTCACATTGTTAGGCAAGTTCATACTTTCCACAAAAGAAATCATTAAACCGTGTTGCAATTAAAATGCACGGATTCTACTAGTACAATGCAAGACTGTGCACATTATTATTAAAGTTTGAGAGCGGAAAGTCTCTATTAAGCTCGTTACATTTCCGAGCACAGACTCAGTTACTTTTGTTTGTTTCATTTAATGTTACTTGAACTGGTTACTGCAGTTCTCGTAAGCGATTTGAAATTCTTACCAAATTATGATTAATTTTAGCATAATTTTAGTGTAAGAAGTTGCGAAATATATTTGTAAAATATTTTTTGATTTGATGCCGTAACAGAATTTGGGCTTTTGAAAATATATAATTATCTCTTGTAATGTTTAATTGAAGCTTATACTAAGCTTAGTAGATCTTATAATAGGTACGTTCTTTACTTTATTCTCTTCTTGAAGTTACACAGTTTTTGTTGTATAATAGTTAATTTATAACAAAACCTAATATCTTTAAACAAGCAATTCTTGTATTTATATATGCATGTGTATTATAGTATTATGTATATGTTTGTATGTGTGTATTACATTATATGTATGTATCTATGGATAAGTATGTATCATAGTATTATGTATTTATATAATATGAATCTCGGAAACTGCAACGATTTTCATGAAATTAAGTATGTTCTCAGTCATCCAGGTACTTATATTATATCCAGCAATGTCACGTTATAAAATAAATATATTAGTTCCACACACACATACATTGCAGTTAACCAGAACACAAACAACATATTTCATGTTTGTTTGAATTTAAGGCAGCACCCATATATTTTGTACGTGACCATTCTCGAGGAAGAAGCTTATATGCGAAAAATCGATGAAACTTCTACCTACCTACTTTCATTCTGAGGGAAGGGCACGAGTCAATGACACTTTATCAGTAGTAGTAGTACTAATGAGTTATCAGAGGAACCACTTATTAATGTAATGAGGGTCTAAGTTCTCTAATCACCTTGGGTACTATCAGTAACTTCTCAAAATCTGTATTTGATTATTGTATTATGTAAGGTTTACTCTTAACATTACAATATTATATTTTAATCATGGTTACAGAAAAAAAACAATTCGTCTGTCTTTTACACTTCCACGGCTAAACTAAACTTTAATAAAGTCATTTTGTTTGTCTTGAATATCACTTATTATTTTGTTTTAATAAGTCTCTATTTTATATTACAGTGTCACATCAGGTACGATTACTTTATATTATATTTTATGCTCCAATTCAAGAAACATAAGCAATTTAAGATTTTCTTATTTATCACTAAACCTTAAAAAATTCTTAATACGACGACAGCTGAAAAAGTATCAAACGAAATACGCAAAGCAATGAAAATCTCGAAGTTTTTTCTATGGCGTACGAATACTAATTTATAGAAATAGGTGTTAAAGTTCGTATTTTTATGTCGTATTTTACGCTGTAAAAAAATAGTGAACTCTAGATTTGCATTCTATAGTTGTGTTGAATTCAATGGGAAATTGAATATGCCAAGAATGAGTTTATGATATGCTAAGTAAAAAATCATGCACTCCGACATAGCTCGGCCATTATTAAATAAATGAATAAAACTCAAAAAGAGTTTACTGTTTTTTTAAGTACACAGTGCCGGTTTTAACACTACCAGCGCCCTGGGCGAGATTTCTACGGCGCCCCCCAACTGCAATTAAAACCCATACGAAAAAAGGTAAATGATATAATTCAATATGCATTTATAAAAAAAAAACAATTATTTTTCATAAAAAATACCTTTCTGGCCTTTCCATAAGTGAACTCTTTTATAAGGTTATCAAAGTCGACGTTTTTTTAGCAATTTATTTTTCAATTGACTAAGTTGCTAAGTTTGTCAATATAGGTTGAGATATTATTGATCGAAGATAGGTTTTGTATGAAAAACTCCTCTCCCCACTAGCAACTATTAAGGTATAGTCAAAAATATGCGAAATGCTATCCACACATTTGGATACTTTGGAGGTAGGTCTTGTAGGTTGTGATTTTTGATAAAATTTAAAACAGAAATAGGAAACGTTCTGATCAGGCACAAAATATTTCAGACTTATGAGTTTAGTACATAACATATAACCATCTATGTTTGATTTAGAGTCAATTTTAATTGGAGATCCCCACAGACTTTGACAAAGTCGGATTTTTACCCGACTACGGCAAAGCCAAAGAAGGGTTATGATTTGGACAGGCTATGTATGTATGTATGTTCATTTGTTCCCTCTTAGCTCCTTAACTACTCATTAGAACTGTACAAATGAGGTGTCGTAGAAGCGTCATGATCGTCTTCTGGTTGTAGGCTATATGACGTGTCACTGAATCTAATGTGGCGCCCTCTAGCCGACATAAAGTACTGTTTTAAAAATTTTTTTTTTGATAAATATGTCGTGTTTGGTATCATTGGAAAGGGCGTTACTTGTACATTTCAAAAATACATATATTATTAGCATTTTCTCGTGACTTTGTCCGTATTTATTCGATAAATGTGGTATTTCTATGGCATGCTTGTTTGTTCCATCCTTATTTCTGGAAATACTAGTCAGAATAAGACAAATGAGGTATCGTTAGAAGTGTCTTGATTGCTCGCTGATAATAGGCTATATGACGTGTCACTAAATCCGTGGCTCCCTCAAGCCGACGCAAAGTAGTGTATTAAAAAATAAATATGAGAGAAATATGCCGTGTTTGGTATTATACAAAAGGGCGTTACTTGAACATTTCAAAAATATATATATTACTAGCTGCCCCGGCAAACGTCGTTTTGCCATAATTTTTTTTAAGGATGGGTGACCCTTACCATTTAGGGGGATGAAAAATAGATGTTGGCCGATTCTCAGACCTACTCAATATGCTCACAAAGTTTCATGAGAATCGGTCAAGCCGTTTCGGAGGAGTATGGCAACGAAAACTGTGACACGAGAATTTTATATATTAGATTGGCATTTTCTCGTGACTTTGTCCGTATTTATTGGATAATTGTGATATTTCTGTGGTATCTATTTAAAATATACTTTGCAAAGAAATTAGTATTATAGAGGCACCAAAACATTTTAAATAAAAAAAAGTAAAAACCAAAACCCAACTACGACAAAAAACGACGCTGAAAAAAACTTTTTCTCTTTCCTGAATCTGTTTATTATTTTACAAAAAAGACCAAGATTTCGTTCTAAGTTAACTGTTCGAACCTTTCATTGACTGAAATTAATATAGTGTCCAGAAGACAGTTGAAAAATTCAAATTCTGAAATCTTTCAGATGTTCAGCTGGAGCAATAGTTTCATGAGACACTTGAACATCAGTTGTCTGGATTTCAATAGTAAAGTTATGTAAGCATCATGGATGTGGGACTAATCCCGCCCACATTCCCACCACTGTAACTTCTGTACAGCAGGATCAACAGCAGTGACCCACGAACACACCGAGTGATGACACTCGGGAAGTCCCAGGAAGAAAATTAACTGTCTTGGAACCCGCAACGAAATTAATCAGAAGAAAAACAGGAGGAGTTGGAAATGATAAAGCATCATGGATGGCAGTAATTTGATAACGGACTGCTTTAACACTGCTTATTCTTGCTTCCCAACGTGGTCACTGAGTTTTTTATAGTTTATAGCCCCAAGTGATGTGATCAGTTAGAATTTTCCATGGATGAACATTGTATTTGTTTTACATCATCAATGGAGTCATCCTTGTATATTTTTCCTTTGCGGAAATCCCTCTGGATACCGACTTGCTGGTGGCATGTCGGACTCGAACCGGCTAAAACCGCACGCTTTCTCGGCTACTGGAACCCGGAAACCAGGTGCACTCTAGAAAGAAAAACCCTGGAACCCCGATGTACCTCGGGCCACCTACGGTGTGTAGATGGCCCCCTCCTGTGTGGAAACTCCGATGTTACCGTTGCTGTCCCCAATGGCTCTCAACCCGGCCTGCTTCTGCTAGTGTGACAATTGGCCTCACCTGTCACGCCCAGGCTTGCGCTTATGGAGGACGGAGATCGTTTTACGATCTCCAGCGCTTGAGTTGTCTGCGGTACCTGGCCCGGGCCTGGCGAACCGAGAAAGTTCTAAACCTCTCCCAGCCCCGCTTCGCCGTCACCTTCGCAAACATAACTTGGCTGCAATCATGATACCGAGAGATGGCCCCCCGATGGCCGTCACAAGATCACGCCTCGACTCCCCACACGCCGGACATTCTGCCAGCGTCTGGAGTTTGTTCGCGAATAACTTCGTCGTGTATAAACCGATTATGATGTTTCTTTTTTTAATGGAAAGAAGATATTCCAACGGTGGTATCATAATAAGGACACTAAGATCTGATGATGGCATCCAAGAGAATCGAACCTTGAAGTCGGTTTTATTTTTGTTAAATTTTATTAACTTAAATATTAAAAAGAGAAAGACAATGTGTTTCTCTATGATTGGGGATTCCGGATAAAATTAACTGCATGCAGTGCTCAGTTCGAAGTGTTTGATTATGATGTGATTCAAGTGTTGCAAACAAAGATTTTTTCGCTTAATTTAGGGAATTTACGAGTAAGTAGACCTCGAACTATGAGCGATGGGTTTTAAAGGGGCGCCTGCGGCGCCCCCTTTTTATCTGGCGCCCTGGGCGATCGCCCACCCGCGCCCTACCCTAACACCGGTACTGTAAGTACATATTACTCGTTTATACATTTTGTAATAGTATCCTTAATATATGTCTTTTTCACAGTCTTTTTAGACAAATATTAGAAGGGGTCGATGTTATTTTACTTTACAATTTTTAATATTAATATTTTCTTTAGTCCCGTGTAAACCGTTCCCGCTATTTCATAATAAAATAAAGTCGGTATCTATTAAAAATATAAAATGTTACATATAAAGTTCAAGTTAAGCCCTCAAGTTATTTATATGAATCATAATAGAAACTCGAATGAATAATCTTTAAACCAAGACCTCATCTCTAAGAAACTGTTGTTGAATAGTTATTCTACTGATTACGCATTCACCACTGAAGACGACTTTAGAAGATTGAAATTCAAACAACCTCTGCACACTTTCAATTGCTAAAAGCACTAAGCTCCATCCTTATAAGTCTCGATCGTTCTATAGGAAATGGAAAACCAATACCATTTTAACCAAAGAACGCAATTACTGAAATCAAATTTCTTCTAAAGCATAAAATGATACAGTAAATAATTGAAGTACTTTCAAAACCATTCGAAATCATCTGCTAGACGAAAAATAAATTGGTTGTTAATTGCAATCTTTGAAATATTTTCTTTGAACGTCTATATTGAGTCTAGATAACGTGGACTAAAGTAATCCATCTGTTTGCAAAGAAACGAACTCCATTTATTTTATTTAAAAGCATATATGTAACACTAGCGAACCCCGCGGTGTTACCCGCGGTCATCGTCGTACCTCGAGTAACGCCGTGGGACAAAGTTCGTCTACAAAAAGTTGCTTAAGTTACTTCCTGGATCCTCAGTTACCTGCCAGTGAAAATCGGTCCAGCCGTTCCAGAGATTACCCGGAACAAACAGACAGACAGACAGATTTTTTTTTTAACTACGTTTTTGGTATATGTATAACATTACAAACAGACACTTCCATTTTATTTATTTGTGTAGATAACTGCGCGATCTCTTAATAGTCTCATTCAATATTTTAATTTCCTTGGATAAATTAGATGATGATTCAACTAATTTCTAAGCTGTACATAAAGATGACCATTATTGTTGTGAGGCACATCCATATTTATGTAGGTACTCATAATATCTATTCCTCGACCACTCCTTTTCTGTCCAAGCAGTTCGCCTATAGAACGCCCCACCAGACGCAATAAGACGTGCGAAAACACTGACTGCCTTTTAGATACTCGTAAAGGGATATTACTTGAGAGACTTCAATGTCCCATAGTTTGCTATACTCGGTTAGATCAAGGTATTCACCGTGTGTATACATGGAATATCTATATATTTTACTCATTTATTTGTATGTATTTATTTAATCTTCCACTCTACCTGTTGTCATCTTTACTCTATACAAATAAGTAAAATTGGAGTGTCTGTTTGTAATATTAAAATAACCGCCTTTTACTGCATAAATATGTATACATGGTACATAACCCAATTTTTTTTTTTTACTTTTTGTCGAGTCGAATCGGATCGGATCGAATTTTCTGAAGGTCTATAAGTATAATTTTGAAACAATATTCATAATCACTTTATGTATGTTTCGCCTGAGTAAGATCTCAATAAAAGGTTGAAAATGAAATGAATAAACAGAAAATAATGTTACTTATTGAAAGTCTTTCACTGTATGTTGTCAATCATCTTGTCATTTGCCGGAATGATTGTAGGTGTTGAAAGACGAATTCTGCCATGGAGAAATAATATTTTATAGGTCACCGAGATCGATATATATATTGTATTTTAAATATTTCTATAAATCCGAGAGAAGAATATGATTATTGAATCAGAAGTGCTTGTTAGAAATACGCTTTAACATAGTAACAGTAAAAAGACGAGGTTTCGAGTGCGATACTAATAAGGTACTTAACAATAATGATGTACTTAACTAGATAATTCATTGTATAAAACAACATGAAATGAAATTTTAATGTATATCTGTTAATAGTGTCTTTTATTTTTTTTAACTGCATTGATAGAAGCGTTATGAGCGAAACAATTTATACATAATATTGGCAAGGCTTAAAGATGTCATTACTTTAATTGACTGATTATAGCCATATGCACCGTATGAAACCACTGTACTATTGAAATAGACGCATAGAAAATAGAACAAAATATAGCTATCTTTTTTTTTATGGAATAGGCGGGCAAACGAGCAGACGTATCGCCTGATGGTAAGCGATTACCGCTGCTCATGGACACCTACAAACACCAGAGGTGTCACAAGTGCGTTGCCGGCCGGCCTTTGAGGGATGGGGAAGGGAGATATGAAGAGGGGGTTTGGATTATGGGTATCCTCACTCACTCGGTGAAACACAGCGCAAGCACTATTTCACACCGGTTTTCTGTGAGGCCAGCCATTCATATATAAGTGATCACACACTGCGACTACGTCGCTTTTTGTAAGTGACGATCAAAAACTGTTAATTGCATACTAGATATTTGATCTGTTATAATTTCAATTTTTTGGTTTCGTTTCTTTGTTCATTGGATTATCTATATTGGATTTGATTGGTTTGGTTGGTTCATTGGATATATAAAAAAAATGTCTTGAAAGTACATCTTATCACGGGAATCTGTTTTCCATGTAAAATATTTTTCGTGATCTCTCGAAATCACTTCAAAGACGCAAACTCAATTGGTTTCGGAACTGGAGACTTGCATTACCAGCTGGAGCAAAGTATTTCACTGGCTTAACTCGCCCGTAGTGTGTGTGTGTTAGTGTTAGTTTTTCGAGTTCCGTACCTCATAAGTAATAAAGGGGGACCCTTAAATTTATTGATTTTATTTCTTTATTTTAGTTTGTAAAACCAACAGCTACATAAAAGAATATGAAATGCAACATTAAGCCAATTACAGATTTTCACGAATTGCAACATACTAAAGTAACAAAAGTTCTAACTAACACACTAACAAACATGATATACTACACTATTACAATAAATAATAATAATAAAATAATTTATTCTATAGTTGGAAGAGGAAAACTGCTTTGTTGGTCTAGTGATTACCGTAAGCGACTGCAGATCAAGAGGTCTCGGGTTCGATTTCCGGGTCGGACTGCTGTTGGGTTTTTCTTACAAGAAATTCTTAATAGCAGCCCCGAGTATAGAAGATGGCAGTGTTTCCCGACCATGCCTCGGAGAGCACGTTAAGCCATTGGTCCCCGTGGTCATGAACATCTATGGCAATCGTTATTGGGAAGTCAATGCCCTCAAATATACTGACAACTAGTTTAACCTTCGAATTCAGTTCGCCCCCAGGGCTGCGGAGGTCCGATGCCAGTCGCTCCGTGTAAAAACTGATATTCAGGTAAAACTGGTTTAACTAGTAGCCGACCTCTAATCTTAGGAATAATAAAGGTTGAGAGAATGAGTTGAAACAGGAAAAGGGGACACAAATGAGTGGATTAAATCTAACTGACCTACGGGGACATATACATACGCAGAAAGGCTTGGAGGTTTCAAACTGAAATTGAACTCAGGTCTACTGTCCCTTGGAGCTGTGAAAAAATCAAACTTCTAAGTCAACGCAATCAAAAGATACAGCCGTTTATGCTGCAAATTTTCGACAATCGCAAAGGAATCAAAATCTTTGTACCAAAATTTGGTACAAAGCAACGTCTTATAGCACAGATAAAGGAAAAATTGAGGAAAGCATGAACTTATAGTTACTTCATATAATATACCTACAGGTTTGTACGGAACCCTCGGTGCGCGAATCCGACTCGCACTTGGCTGATTTTTTGTTTTATATGCGTGTCATCTTTACGTATTGAATTACTTGCAATAATTGACTGGCTGATTGACGCGAAGCGTAAACCGTTAGGGTTAAAATGACGATTTTTTGACGGCTGATATTTTTTGTTATAGTCTCCCGTTAAAAAGATTTTCGGGAATTTCACTCTAAAGCGATAACGAGAAATAAACAGTTGTCTGAGACTTTACAGTTTGCAAAGTGAGGAATACGGAATAAGAAATAACCATGCAAACGAAACCGCGGCCAATAGATTCCCTATCGTATCTTATAATACAGCATTAAATTAATAATGATTTGATTTCAATGAGTATGTTCTTTACTTGTTTAATTGTAATTGTGCAAAGAAACAAGTTCGAAAAACAAGTTTTAAAGTTCAGAGAAATACAGTATTTGTACTCGTATAAGCGCTATAGTTTCTAAAGACATGATTATATAGCTATACACCTCTATAAAAACTACAGTAGTACAAGTAAACGCTTCATATACGGAAAACTTGAAACATTTGTATTACTTTTTAACATGTGTGTCCAGTATAGGTCTGAAGCCAAGACGCGAATATAAAACCGACCATTGTCATGATGTCTTGTCCTGTAAGAATAATGGCTATAACCGGGTACATGTGAAATTTGATATTATAACATTTATGCGTCCCACACAAAGAAACTTTCACCACGCACCAAGATCACGGTAAATCTTTCTTTTTTATGAGAAACTATAAATTACCGAGCCCTTCCTTCGGTAGCCTTATGGTCATTCATGTCTCAGTGATCCTGGAGTCATTCGTGAAGAAATAGTAGGAGCGAAAGAAATTAAGAACAGTTAGAGAAGCAATAAAATGTAACGACCACCGAAGCACAATTACAGGGTATTACATACACGTGATGATATTGCCAACTTCGATGGAAGTACTTGACGTTTTGAGAGGACATTTTCTTTATGGGTTTCGTGCGTACCTATGAAATTAAAGGGTTTAAGTAATTATGTAAGATATTTCCAAAAGTAATCAAAACTTTGCTTATTACAACAGTTTGACACAGGTAATATACAATAATCGTTTCACGTTAGCTTATAGTCAATTTTGATACTACACTTTCATGATTAGTAGTCAACGTCTGTCAGCTACATTATATTGTGGCATATTATGGCTGTATTGTTGATATGAAACATGGATAAAAGTAATCTATCGAAAATTTTCCCACGAATATGTCAAAAGTTGAGCTGAATCGGTGCAGAACTATTTGTTTTTAAAGCGTACACAAACCAACTTTTCATTTTAAAAGATAGTTTAAAATAAGTACCCTACTTTGAGAAAATAATCTTATTTTGGTTTTATAAATAAGACTAGCTGACCCACGCAACCTGGTTTATGTCTCCTATTGCCCGTAGCGTAATCATTTTCCCCCGTTTTTGTAACATTCTTCATTGGTGCTCCGCTGCTATTGGTCTTAGCGTGATGATATATAGCCCATGACCTTCCCCGATAAATGGGCTATGTAGCACTGAAACAATTTTTCAAACCGGAACAGTAGGTTCCGAGATTAGGGCATTCAAGCAAACAAACTCTTCAGCTTTATGTATTAGTATATGTATAGATTGTTTTTCAAACAATAAAAAACAATGTTTATTTGTTTGATATACTATTTCACGATAATGAACTTCAACTATCATGAAACAGAGCAAGCGAAAGAAAAAAAATGTGCCATCTTTGAAGCGTGCGAAATGAAAAAAAAACCATTACCAACAAATTCACAGACAATAGCAATTTCAAATTTGGAAAAAAGTTTAGAAATTCTTAATGACATTTTCATGCTCAACTGCGAGCGAAATAAAAACAAAGTAAATAGGGCGCAACAGCTGTTAATTTTCCGTTAGAGTCTCTTTCAGTGGAAGAAATTTATGACCCTATTTAGGCATTTAAGGCGTTTAATACAGCTTTAGTAGATTCTAATCAGCTTGTTTCTATAATAAAGTAATGAAAACAGACCTATAATTTCTATAAACCAAAGTAACCGTGAAGTATTCAAAAGATTTATTTATCATTTCCATTTGGATTGCTTTTATAAGTAGAAATAGTTTAGTATATTTATTTAGTGAATAAATATAACTTAGTTTTAGTTCTAAATTGAGTCCTTTTGAATTTGATCATTTTCTATACCTGAAATTACTGTAGGGAATTCAGTGCTTACTACTTATTATTCTAAATCAAAATAATAACCTTATAGGTACGAATGTTTCAATATGCATTATTAATACATAGAAATAAGTTATTACGGTAAATTATTAAATATCTGGTAAGCGATTACCGTCGCCCATGGACACCTGCAACACCTGAAGCGTCACTAGCGCGTTGCCGGCTACGATATGGGGAGGGGGTGGGGCAGATAGCAGAAGGGGGGGGGGGGGTAATGGGCCTCCGGTATCCTCACTCACTCGGTGAAACACAGCGCAAAAACTATTTCAGACCGGTTTTCTGTGAGGCCGTAGTGTCGCTCCGGTCGAGCCAGCCTATTCATACCGAAGCGTGGCTTTCCCACAGTTAAGTGCGTGGCTATCATAATGGACGTACTTATGTTTAAACATGAATTCATTAGGTGATTAGACAATTCAATTAAAAACAGATAAATTTATTCGTAAAGATCTATTTAATAACAAAAGTATGCTTATATTGTCTACCACATCGAAGGAAAAATACTATAAAATATTTTGAAACGATTATACACGTGCTTTTGACTATGTTCACTTTAGTCTACTTCTAATGGAAACGCTCAAGTTTTATGGTTTCTCGAACAATGCTTATAACTCGTATTTTTCTGACCGTACTCAACTTGTAGACTGTGAGGGAACGCTAATTAAATTTCCGTCAATATTCATTAACTGAGAAGTGATTTAAGGTTACGTACTTGATCAAATTCGATTCTCTCTTTAAATATACATGAAATTTACTTTCGCTTATGATATCCAAAAAACAGGTACTGTCTATAAAATCCTTTTATTCTAATATTACTGTTAAAAATTATTTTTAGCCAAAAATGTTAAAGACTATACTCCCTAAATACACTTTACAAATTGTTTGTTGTATTTTTTTCTATTTTATTTTCGATAACTTAACATTTTTGGAAAGCCTTCCTTTCATCCAACAAGGGGTGGGTATTATTTTTGGAGTAATTAGACGTTAGTTCATTAAGAAAACCACTGCTTATTTAAAGAATTAAGAACGCATGTTTGCTTGACGACTTCAACGACCAGAGAATCATGAATGTGTGTTATCGTTATAATAATATATTAAACTTTTTGCATTTACAAAATTATCAAATCGATAACTAAAATCTATTTGAGCATAAAATTATATACTCGTGTAATTTCAAGTTAAAAAGAGTTGTAATATAAAGAATATAGTATGGCATTACAGTACCTACAGTTATAGTGCATTCACGTTTTAAGTCTCTGAAATTGTCACACAGAACCGTATAGCAGCTGATTTTTCAAATACCACAACTATTCTTTTTTCAAATACCATTCTAACATCGGTACACAATAGATGTGCCAGCTAAAACTATCCCACATTTCTAACGTCAGACGGATTACAAATTTATATTTCATGTTAGAGACATCGAGTGGTTACGTTATGGTTAAGCATCAGCGGGAGGCTTGAATCCTATACATTATTCGGTGGCAAATGGTGGTACCAGAACAACGCAACAAGGTTCAACTTTAAATCCTGCTCTTATCGTAAATTATTTGTGAAGGATACAAACGAAACAAGTATGTCTAAAGCATTGCATAAAGTTTGTTTTTGTTTGAAAATGTTGTGGTTAGTTTGAGCATAGTCCGTTCGTATAGGTTATAAATTCGTATAGGTAATAATATTACCTATTATTATGAACAAGTGGTCACTTTATACATGATCAAGTAATGTGAGCAATTGCCTTGTTGAAGTAAATTGAGTTCCATCGCCATATTATTCGAGTATTCTGTAAATCCTATCGAAACGGATACGCATAACACGAATATAATCTTTCACTTCTAGAGCCAATATGCGCAGCTATATTAAATTAGGTATAATTTGCTTTCAAGTCTTTATTTCAATCATTATAATAGAATATCAATTGTCTCTTAATTGATTGTCATATCTTTTTAAAAACTGATATTTATAGTGTTAGTTTAATCAAGTTGAAAATAAGAAAGAATATTAAGAAAATTATTAATTACTGGTATGTTAGAACTGTCTATCTTCAAATTGCTACTTCATTTAAAAAAAAATCTATTTGGGAAAAAAAACTGATGACTACTATTTTATTGTCACTTATTAGTTACAATTTTCACGAATCATAATATATATATATATATATAAATATATATATATATATATATATATATATATATATATATATATATATATATATATATATATATAACAGTTATATAAATTGGTTATATGAACTGATGTTTGACTAGCAGTGAAACATCATAGTGAGATAATAAAGCCATGTTCAGAACTTGCCTTTATAACACACTACCCCTTTTATTGGTGATACGCTCTACGTGTGTAAGTTTGCTTCTTTGATAGCTATACATAACCGTAAACTAGCAGGTTAAAGTAAAGTTTTACAAGACATACATAGGTCACGATGTTAGTTGGTTAAATTTATGATCGTAAAAGTTGGCAAGGAAACCAGACACATTAGAGATAACAAATCTACTGGGTTTTGTTATCTGTCCTTAGATCTTATGTTTCTGTTAAAACGTTCGTTGTAGCTTTGCTGTAATGTATTAAGAAACTTCAAGCCAGAAATACTATTCTACATTAGATCTCCTTCATGATGAACTTCTAAATTGAATCTCCTGGAAAATCTTTCAGGCCAATAGTTAGTTACAGTTTCAAAATTAAAAAAATGCTCTGTTTCGTTTATTTATAATTACTGTCCACATTTTTTATTAAATCTTTACTTTTTCATCACAATTTTAAGTTTAAAAAAAGTTATTGTTATGAATGCTTAGAATTTTTTTAAGTCTGTTCTTAATAATAAAGTTTTAAAATCAATTTGTGATTGAGAGTCCGTTACTATGTAATCCATAAAAAATATTTATTACATAATAACACATTTTTTAGAGCGAGGGTGGATTAAAAAGGCTAAAAAGGAAATATTTACAAAGTACATAATTCTATGTTCAAAACCCACTGGTATTTGTTCCAAAAATCCAAAGAAAGCCTGTTTTAATCGAGCTACAGCTATTCAGTGCTATAACAATGACTAAACTGTACTAAGTGGTAATTCACCGTTTCACTCACGGTACCTTACTATTTTACAGCAATTATTGAATTTACGCTAATATACCGTTGGCAGTCAAGTTTAAGCATAATTTCCTCATGAAGGGATAGGGATAGGGTAGGGATAATACCAAATCGTCACAGAAAACCTATACGAAAAGCAATTCCATTTGTTCTTCATGTTTTAGAGGTAATTGTTTGCCAAACCCATACCCTCTGATTCTCCAGGAGAATACAAAGGTCACCATTGGCTGACCCGTCTGCACGTTTACCCATGTATTTATGACAAATCTATTTGATATACATTTGATATGACAATAAGAGTTAAAAATACCTGTTTTCTTAAATGCGTATTCATCGTTTATATTTTTGCCCCGCCCGTTGCAGTTTAGAGTCTTGAAGATGTCCTCTAATGTATTTGTAAACCGTAACCTTAACCGCGTGGTGGGTCTTATTCCACGATGCAGAAGAATCTGTCTTGTTTGACTATTCTGTACTTGGACGGACATAGTTGCGGCATCATACATGCTCTTCAGCACCTCGATGTATTGGAAATCAACTTGGCACCGCTGCAAGGAGTCCAGAACTGACCAGGTCTCGACAGAGTTAAAGGCCTTTTCATAGTCCAGAAAAGTTAAGACACAGGGTCTGATTGTACTTCTATGTCTTCTGTATGATCTGCCTCACAATGTGTAGTCTATGGTGCCAAATCCTCCCCGGGGTTGATTGGAAGTCGTACAGCCATCGCGTCAGCCTGTTTGCGATAACCCTGGAAAACAACTTGTAGACGTGGCTCGGGAGCGAAATAGGACAGTAGTTTTTGAAAAGGGTTTTGTCCCCTTTCTAGAAAAATAAGACTACCAGGCTCCTGCTCCACGCTTGTAGAGTTCAGAGTTGAAAATGCGGTGCAGTTGCCTAACGAAGCTTACTCTGCAGATGTAAGAAAATAATACAAGATTGTAAACTTGCTCGTGACTTCTGAGTCGCAGGTGTCCTGATGCAGAAGCAATTATTTTCTCTGAAATAACCCGACTACTCATTTGGCCGCTCTATCATAAAAAAAGAATCTAGTATATAAAACTACACTGTATAGCTGTACGATCTTTGCAACAAAATCAAATTCTTAGTTCCCTTGAGAGCATTATTTAATATTAATGAATAATATACGAAATAATATTTAGACAAATCTGTTTCTTCATAATATTAGTTTCTTTGTTAGGCAATAAAGATGCTACCCAATAACGAAGATAAATGAGAGAAGAGAATTGCCGTTTTAATACAATGCCGAAACGGCGTATCTACATTATGAAGCCAGTATTATTGGATTCATTTGGAGTAACACTTTATTAACCAAAAATAATATGCTGCACGTCGAGTTATATAAATAAACGTCAAGTAGAAATATTCTAAATCGTAACTAAATTTTCTAGTGATGAAATAGTTTTGGTAACTGATACCAGTTCCGTATAATTGTAGGAAAGAAAAAACATTCCGATTAGACTATTAACTTTATTAGATCTATCTCTTCTACTTATTTATAAAGGGAATCGATTCTTATTGAAATTTACTGGTAACTCTTGGCAACACATGCCCTGAAAAGAAAGTCTTTTGGACAAAGAAATAGCATAAATTAGTATATGTAGTTTTAAATCTTTTCATGATGGTATTTTCATTCAACAACTTCGACTAAATAATGTATAGTTTCAGTATAAAATATAGGTTTTTAAACCATTTTTGTTTAAAAACACAACCGCAGTTTACATTATATTACGTGTATATTTATCATGGAATTCATAGGGACTTTAGTTCTTAGAACTAAGATCTTATAAGTATTAACGTTGGGTAACGTTTGCGCCGCACGAGATTATTATTATGTAAACGAAATTTACAAACAAGCATTACAAGTCTAACGAGTTATATTAGAGTTTATCAACTCAAGTACTGACGGATGGAAATTAATTTTCAAGTGAACCTTAAAATTAGATAAATTGTAGTGATACAATTCAGAGTGATATTGAAATAACGTCACAATAGCTTTTATAGTAAATGCCTAATTATTTTGTCGTATATATCTTAAAGAATTTACTTTATATGATGATAGATATTTAAGAAAACATAACTTGCCTAGAAGACAGATATTTGTAATTCTTATCTATACAAATATATAAAATTGGAGGGTCTGTTCGTAATATTAAAATAACCGATTTTAAATAAATGCATATGTATACACGATACATTTACCAAAGTAACATTTTTTTTTTAAATTTTGTTTGTCTGTTTGTCTGTTTGTTCCGGGTAATCTCTGGAACGACTGGACCGATTTTGACGGGACTTTCTCTAAGCTTAGTTTAATACCTATAAACGACCTGTTCTTGTATATATATAGTTAATCTGAATCTCGGAAACGGTGCCAACGATTTTCATGTAATTTGTTATGCAGAGGGTTTCTGGGTCAATAAATCGAGCTAACTAGGGTTCATTTTTAAAAAAGTTACCAAAAGCCAAGCAATAGTCAGTCATCCAGGCACTAGACCGTTAAGAATAGAATAGTTATTAAAAACACACACAATGATTGGTTGATCGTAATCAGTAACATACATTATCGGATTGTGAGTCATCGTGGATCCGATGTATCTATACTAATATTATAAACGCGAAAGTTTGTAAATATGGATGGATGAATGGATAGATGTTTGTTACTCTTGCACGAAAAAACTACTGAACGGATTTGGATGAAATTTACAGTAGTACCTATAGCTTATACATCAGAATAACACATAGGCTACTATTTGCCGCGATAACCGACATACACGCGGGCGGAGCCGCGGGCAACATCTAGTATATAATATATGTACGTATAGATAATATGTTTGTAGTTTCAGTATTAGATTTACCTTTGTTAGTTACTAGCATCGAAATGGAAAACTAATTACAGCGTAATTGTGTGGCAGTGCGAAATACTGATTAAACGGTGAAACGGAACGTTGCATTCAAATCTCATTATTGCACTAATAAAATGATGAGTTCAGTAATGTATTAATTGCAGTTCATCTTAAATGTTACAATCGAGATTTTAATCTCACATATTTGGTGGATGGTGGCAACCTCGACAATAACGCCATTAACAGACATGGGACTCGGAGATAAATGCATATTATGCATAATTTTAGTCTTACCGATGTTCATTCAGATTAACCCCTAATTACGCACTTGTGCACAAATCAAATAACTACTTCAGTTTTAATGACAAGAGTTCTATTGATATTTTTCATATATCATATTTAGTTCTACTGTCTAAATACAAAGATTCTAAATATAACTAAAAAACAAAATGTTATCCTTATGAGGAACTGATACGCGATACATGGCACGCGGATAAACACAAACAAGCAATTTATTGTTTAACCGAACCGATTTACACTTAGTTTAAAATTGAAATTTTATAGCTTTCGCAAACATTATTATGCAAAAGACGTGTTGTATTTATGTTTTGTTAAGGGATCTCAATGTAACGAGTAATCAAACCTTCTACATCGGTTATTCAAGTTCATCTTTATAAAAAAAACATTTAAAAAAAAATTAAACTGTCTAACTATCACGTTTCATTAGATACAGCCTCGTAACAGGCATAGAGATGGACGTCTGTTCGTCTGTTTGCCTTTTTTTGTGCGAAAATCCCCTTGGATACCACTATGTGGCTGTGTCGGACTCAAATCGACTAAAAACCGCATACCGTCTCGGGTACTAGAGGCCGGGGAACCAGGTGCACCCTCAAAAGAAAATCCCTGAATCCCCGACCTACCTCGGGCACCTACGGTTTGTAGATGACCCCCTCCTGTGTAGGAACCCTGTTCCTTCTTGTCTTTTTAGACCCGACCTGCTTTTGCTAGGATGACTCACCGGCCTCCCACAGGTTTGCACTCACGGAGGCCGGAGATCGTTTAGCGATCTCCGATGCCCGAGCCGTTTACGGTACCTGGCCTGGAGAGTTCTAAACCTCTCCTGCTCCGTCATCTTCTTCGCAAACACAACTTCGCAGAAAGAGACGGCAAAGTTCCACGCGCTCTCGCTCTGAAATCATGTTACAGAGCAAAAGAACCCTCACTCCGATGGCCGCCACGAGATCACGCCTCGGCTCGTCCCATGCTGGACATTCTGCCAGCATGCGGAATTCCGTGTCCACGGTCTGGCCATCGCAGTGGTGACCCTCAGGTGTTGGCTCCTTGCGGATCAGACACAGGTTCTTTCCAAAGCATCCTTTATCGGTGATCACCAGCGTCAGCCAGTATGAGTGGCTCTCTTCATGCCTCTTGAACCAATCCTCCATAACGGATCTTACCGCAGCAAGAACGGTATGCCCACCGTCTGTAAGCCTGACATTCCGACTGACCGGACAGCGAAGTCTTACTAGAACTTGATATAACTATAAAACTATCTAAGTATCATATGAGCTGTTCTGTCTCCTTTAAGATATTATTATATAAAACAACTGCCAAGACATACATAGGTATATATTTTTATATAGAAGTACCTTTTTTGTAATGGAAATATGATTAAAGTTTGGTAATCGTATTTCGTATCACGTTGTTTGATCCATTACATTTCCCTTCCTAAATAATGAAAAAAAAAATACAGAAGAATGAAACAGACAAAAAAGGTTTTTAAGAGCTTTCATAGGATTGAATAATACTAGAATAAACACTATTCTACTACTATTGTAGAATAAAAACTACTGTATTGATATAAGGAAGTAGCGAAGGGTATACTGAATGATTAGAATCAATTTCATCTTATATAATTAGATACCAACTTCATCGCCAAATGCTTTAAAAAAAGAATTAAGTTGGTATTTATTATGTGACTTTAATATAACTGTTTTAATAAAAGAGTTTGCGTTACTAGTTTAGCATCGCGTGCTTAAATAGAAAGTTATAAGCATTTAATATTTTTTCTACACAGAAACTATTTCAAAGTATTACCTGCTTATAAGTCGGAACGGTCACGGAAGGACGAAAGGTTATGAACTGAAATATACTACGACTCAAGGGGACTGCAAGACAACTGTTGTACCTGTTAACATAAAGTTTAAATTCCTTCTTCTAAATAGTATAAAAATTACCTCATAGAGTTCATTTTATACTGTAAACTTTTATGTTTATTAGTAGCTTTTTCAGAAGAATGCATAACACTTATTTAATCAGTTTTCGATTTGTTTTGTTGTCTCTTGTTAATTTACAAGTAGAAGAAAAATTTGCAAAAGATTACATGAACATGGTTATTTTAAAATTTGTGTTTTTAGGTTATGTTTAAATTTTCAAATACGTTTTGTATAATGAAAAGATATGCGTAAAGTAGTAGTAACATTTTTCGATATGAAGCGTAATCATTCACTCATTATATTAGGCCTGATACATCACAAAATGACAAGACCTTTATTTACGTCGTAGCCATTCGCATTTTGCACTGTTATGGTACATACAGAGTAACTGATTGCTATGCGGATCACCCAGTTGCATTTGCATAACACTGCGCTTCACTAATTATAAACATTGGTATTAATAACAATACACAGTTCTGCCAATTCAATTTACCGTTTGTTTACGTAGTACAACAGTTGAATATGTGCAATTGTTAATCACCAATCGAACAGTAATATACTGTTATACTAATTTAAGACATTTTTAAATGAATAAATAGTATCATTGACTTTTTTAAAATTAAAAACTCAGGCAAAGCCTGTCGGGGTTTAGGCAAAATGCAATTGTGATTTTCGCCCCCCTCTCCCCTGCGATTGACAACATGAGGAACATCGAAGTGATGTAGTCGATAAGATCCAACAGACCCCTTCGCTCCTTTGTAATGTACCCCAATAACAAAAACCTAAAACCTTTTTTCTTCTTTTTATTAAGTCTATTTTAAAATGGTAGGTAGATATTTAAAAAGATATCTTTACGCTTGTAGAAATGTCCAATTAAAATAAATAATTAAATTAATATATTTTTTTATTTTACAGATTACGAGAGGACTCGTAGCTGTTAAGGTAAGTTTCTTAAAAGCAATTGTACTTTTTCGACAACTACATGCCTAAAATGATATGCAGGATTAAATAGTTTACGTGATGTCATTTATTCCATGTTCTGCTACAGGTATATTCATAAAAGCAATTAATTTATCAATGTTTTATTTTTAATAAAATTATTTATTAGTAGCCATTGGGGCAATTAAAGACACGACTGGGCATGTCGAGATATGCGTAAACGCGTTGTAATGTTTCTGTTTCGCAATGTTGTTTGCGCTCGTGGCGTTTAAAGCCACTGAATCAATATGAGTATAATTACTTTTATATAACCAACTCAATTTATAGTCTTCTTTTTTTGTTTTGTTTTTTTATTGGCATAAAATCTATTATAAAATAAAAAGAGAACAAAATAAATATAAAACCAATTAAAATGAGTCAATTGTAGAAAAACGTGCTTTAAAAATGGAAGTCAAAGCATCAATAACAACATTTAATGCCAGTCACGAAAATGCCACCTATAATGCTAAAAAAACATGAACTGAATTTTACGATTTAGTTTTTGTTAATTAAGTTAGTTAATTAAATGAAGGTACAAAAACCTACAAGTTTTTACTCATTATAATAATAAACTATACCTAAATTATAACTACATACATTTATGATAATTTTGTATTTATCATTATAATTATTAGATTTTACATTTCTTTCATTTGCAAGGACGTTGGTTACGTTATTGACCATATTCATTTGAGCACGATTAGGCCAATAATTAAACTGAAGGAACAGGTACTTTGATGGCTTTGAACAATCGATTTACTATGAAACATGACAACAACAATATGTTTTATTGCTTACTCCGAGATTGTCTCAAATGGCTTACTTAATTGAATAACTTATTTATTCGTTGTTTTCATTTTGTTTTTCTATCATCATTTCAATATTACTTATATAGCTATCCTATTATCACATTAATTATATAGTACTTCATAGCTAAGACTATCATTCACTACTACAGTGTCGGCTTTAGTATTGTAAATATTAGTATTTATATTTTATAAGCGCCTAGCACCAATTTAAATCAAAGCGTAGTATTCTACCATGGTTCTTCTCTAAATCTTCATAAAATGAGCCTATTATCAGTGCCATTGTCGCAAGAAATTACAATTAATATTCATAATTTTTATTTAAAGTCCAAATTGGCTTAAATCTATAGATGGTTAAAAGCTTAAAATATCATTTGCGATAACAAATTAAACAGCTTGTCTTATTCACTTCTACAAACTTAATAAGTAAACAGATAAACTAAGCGCTGTAAAAATAAACTTGTGTTGGCAGATACGTCTAAAGCTAACCATTGCCGAAACTATTTATCTCCTATGCATTGGAGGTATCCCAACTAGTTTTAGTCCCGGAAAGTTATTGTGATAGACCTTTGCGAACAATACGTCTTAGAGAAATAGTCTTTGAGTCTTCGTGAGAACTCTGGTCGATATTTTTGTAATATTATCTTAAGCTTAGAATGGGACCTTGTTATGTTACGACTAGACGCTTATAAGCTTGATAGGATTTGTATTTCTTTCTTTAGCAATTTGTAGAAAATAGAATTATGTCTTTTTTCAACGATAATACTTAGTTATTACAAGCAGATTATATACTATTTTTATAAATATATGTTTTTACATAGATTTAGTAGTAAGAAGTATTAAAATGTGTTTGTGTAAATAGTTTTTTGCTGAGAAATGTGGGTTGCACGTAGTTACTACCAACTTGACCGGCGCGGCGTATCGAGCGCTCAGGCCACAAACGCACAGGCAGACGGTTTGCTTAGCGCCTAGAGCCTGGCAAGTCACCTACCGAGTAACTAAGTTGCTCGTCACGTCGCCACCTGCCTGTGCGTTTGTAGCCTTAGCATGTCTCAGTATAAAGCTCATAAGTCGTATTAGCGTAAAATGGCTTAATTACATAGTTTCGGCATAGCTCTATGCCGTGCTTAGTTAATTACGTTCAATTTTGAGTAATTATTCTAGAATAATAGAGTCACATTGCATAGCTTCGTCAAAGTAGTTCAATATGCTTTAACCCAATTAATAATTCAACCCAATTACAGTCTCTAAGGCGGCTCACTTTAGTATTACCAAAGATGAAATAAAATTAACAATCTTTTCTACATTTTTTTTTTTATTTATTAGACGGGCAAACGAGCAGACGTATCGCCTGATGGTAAGCGATTGCCGCCGCCCATGGACACTTGCAATGCCAGAGGCGTCACAATTGCATTGCCGGCCTTTGGGGGTATCCTCACTCACTCGGTGAAAGACAGCGCAAGCACTATTTCACACCGGTTTTCTGTAAGGCAGTGGTATCACTCCGGTTGAGCCGGCCCATTCATGCCGCAGCGTGGCTCTCCCACGACATGTTGGAATATATCTGCATAGTAACAGTATGCTATTATCAAATCAAGATTTACACCTATGTTGTCACCCTTCGAGGTCGCCGTTTAGAATTAATGAGAGGTTGGGAAATTTCCTAACACCAGTTTATATTACCAGCTGTGAGGTCGTGGTAAAACCATAGACTACGACGACCGTCTCGAGCCGAACCGAGCCCATTAATGGCGAAGCGTGGCTTTCTATGGTTAGGTAGTTCTTTTGTTAAATGTTGGAATATATCCGCATAGTAAAAGGGTACTGGTTTGCAGGGTTATAAAATCAAAGTTTTACATGTACTTTGCCACCCTTTGAGGTACCCCTGCAGAATCAGGGAGAGATTAGGAAATTGCTTAGTACCAGTTTTCAGTGAGGTTGTGGTGTAATTCCGGCAAAGCCATTACTTTGCTGCGCTTTCTGGTTAAGCAGTTCATTCGTTGCTTTCATCGTGAGTAAGGTAACCGAAGCCCAAATGCCCTACCTCCCTACGGGAAGGACTTGACTTGCAGGTGTATGTGGGTGTTGTGGCTACTTACACATACGGGAACAAAGCATACTACAGCGCCATCCACAGAAGACACATCAAACTACAAAATAGCTGTCACGTGACCAACTAACTTATCCTGTATTGAGGTATAGAAATTCTAACGCCGATTAGCATATACAAATTCCCAACATCAATCGGTCAGAGGATTCTCTATTTGTATTGGTAGAACACAACAAGCGTTCCTACATAGGTGTCGATAGTCACTTATCATCAAGTGACTCGTCTTCTTATTTACTATTTGTTATCATAAAAACTTAGTAATAACATTTAAAATGACAACAATAAAACAGCAAATAATCCATTCTACAAATCCCACCGCAAAACCACAGGTTCAAGTGATTTATCGTATCGTATCACACGACATTCATCTTGATTAATCGTTCGTGTATCACAGATAACGGTACAATTTACCTCACGCTGGAATTATAAAGGGTGCCCATTTAAAGATTATTTATAGACAAAAAAATAGAGACTGCTTAAATTCGAAAAAATACTTATTGCCTTTGCCAAATTAAGTATAAAAGTTAGTGTTTTGGTCATTTACAATTAATAAAAATATATCTATTGTTTGAATAATAAACTAATAAAACACGCTTTTAAAATTCGGTTATAAACAAACTAACATGCAGGTGAATCTAAATAAAGTGTGTTAAAAACAAAAACCTACATGTCTTCTCAAATTCATGTATTTATTTACACTACTACTTCCAAAAAATAGTATTCAGTAGACTGACTAACAAGTCAGTCTCAGTCAATATTCTCGTAAAGATAACAATCTTTACGAGGATATTGGAGTTTAAATACTAGACTACAATGAAATGCAAAATAATCTTTACAATATAAACGTAACTCGATTTGTCAAAATCTAAATAAACACATCCTATTAAGGCTTTCACACGCGAGTACGTGGCCACAATACCTAAAAGCTTCGCTTTTATTTGCGAACGGTATCATTACCTACAATGCGTGGGACCAAGACAGGAATATATTGCTTGACGCTCTTTATTGCTCCCTGTGATAAATGAAGATAAGTATGAGCTTTGAGGAAGACAACCGTTAGTATAGTGTAAAATGTATAATATTAATCTTTCATATTTTGAAAAAAAATGTGTTAATACTCTTTAAAAAAGTATTTTCAAATTACAACTTAAACATTAGATAATTAGCTTTGTTTAGTCCCAATACCACAGTTACCAAGTATTGCTAACTAACTAAATCTATCTGAGATTTTTCAACACACATCATTATTTTGGTAGATTTTTTCATCGTCCTGGGTAATTTTCTCACAATTTTTCTTAAAAAGAAACCTCTTATTTATTCAGGCATGTATTTAAGTATAAATATAAATCAGCCATTCAGAGTCAAAAGTTGACATACACACACATAAAACCCATTAAATGTAATGATTTATTCAGCATCCTTCCTACTAAAGCTTCTAAAGAGACTAATATACATGGGAATCAGGATTACCGTTTTAGACAAACTCTCATTGAATCTTAACCAATATGAATCATTAACCACAATTAACAGATACCCAGAAACCTTAATTGAAATTGAAAGAGCTTTTGATAAAACACTTCTCACTACTAATCTCTGTCAAGGCATTGAGTCCATTCTACAATTGCTGTTTAAAACAAAAATATGTTTACAAATAGAGCAATAAAATTCACTATAAGTAATAATATGAGACGAGATCTGGCTAGAGGAATCCCTCAGGGTAGGGTCCTTAAATGTAGCAGACTGACGAGAATAAGAACATCGCTGTAATATACACAGTTTACGATAAGATAAAACAAATATAATTAAATATCAAGAAAAGTTAGTTGTATATATTTAAATGAGCATTTCTAGAAAACCTGAATTTCTTAAACAATTTTCATATACGACATATTGGACTTAGGAATTATTTGGAGGGTACATTTGTAAGCTCACCTTACTTACCAAGTCAAAATAACCAACTTACTTACTGTAGCTAACTGAGCTTATGTGTTAGATTGAGGGCTTATGCCATTACTATAAAGCAATAATTTAGTAGGAACATCCACTAGACGGATCATATAACCTAATCTGATCCCGGGTACCTAAGCTGCATGACTAAGGAATCTATTGTATCTATGACTAGCAGTACGAAATCAATATTGTACCCACTAGCACTGCCTATTCGACTGAATAACTGAATTGTATAAGGGTGGGCCAGTATACTTGTTCACTAATTGCGGCCTTCATTGATCATCCATAGATATATAATCATTTTACTAATAACTTTCATCTACCATTCCAATGTCTTACAACTAAAAATAAGAACAAGTGGGGGAAGCATATGCGTTAGGCTTCTCACAAGTTTATTAGCAACAACCGGTCCTATTCTGCTTGGATTTAACGATATCCAGCTCGTTGAATCGTCTTCTGATTCGCGATGGCTATTTAAATATTGTTTAGTCCCATCAGTTATAACTTCTGCCAAGAATATACCTTGTATTGCTACTTAAATTTGTCAATTTGCTAGGCAATGGTAGTCTAATATTAGTAAAATAAATAGTTATTTTCTTCGTATTTTTAAAATAATATAAAGCAAAACAGTTAAACTTGTAAAGATACTTTTTCCTGAAAAGCAAGAAATCAGGATCTTGTATAATTTAATTCACTAAATCGAATTAACTTACGATGAGACAATGGTTTCTAGGTTTGAAGACCAGAGACATGAATGTCAAAAGTTACTGTGGAAGATTACAATACATTGACAATTCCGTTAAAGATTTTGTCACTATAATCGGGGAGTAGCGACAGGTCAAGCAACTGTGTCTGGACCGCTGCAGGGATATATTATAGACGATTTTTAATGCTTGACACAAATATAGAATATGTGTACAATATTTAATCTCGCCAGCTATGACAGGATTTGTCAACAATGTAATGAATGTGTATGTGAATGGATGCTCGATGTTTCTAATGAGAAAATTAATTGGAATAGGTTTTAGACGTGATTCAAGATTATGTTGTCTGATGATGAGTTACTTTTCACTGCTATTACAATTTAGAAAATAGCAGTGAAAAGTAACTCATATTTTGCAATTTCGTCACAATTTATAGTTTTCAAAAAACGTCTAGGACTTTAGTTTTGGTAGGATATACGTAATATTTATTGCGAAAGCGATAAGAAGGCTTCTACCATCTTAAAACAGGTTTGTTTCGATGAACGATTCCAATTCATATATGTAACAAAGTAAATAAATAAATAAATATTTCGGACATTTAACACACAACGCCATCTAGTCCCAAGCTAAGCAGAGCTTGTGTTATGGCTCCTAGACAACTGATACAAATACATATATACTTTTTTTTTTGTAAAAACATACATATTATACATAGTAAACACCCAAACTTCGAAACAAATATTTGTAGACCATACAAACATTTGGTCCGACCCGGGAATCGAACCCGAGACCTCATGACCAGCAGGCGCACACGACGACCGCGAGACCAACGAGGCAGTCAGTAAGTAAGTAAGTACTGTACTTTTGATTTTATTTCAGAATTCCTTTACAATATTAAACCAGTTTCTCACATAATATAAAATTACAATGTGTACTTATAGGTGCTAACCTCCTTTGAACCAAGATAAGGGAAGTTTGAATAATACAATTCATTCAAGAACAGCGCGAAAGCGCGGTTCTATTGAAAGCGAAAATGGTAATGATAATGCTCTTTTAACAATTATGGGTTATATACAGATATACGTTTTAATACTGGTGATATTAAATTGCAGCATATTTATAAAGAGAGCAATAATTTATTTTGAAATTGGTTTAACTGATGCTTGAATTGTACAGATTAACTAGAATTGAAACACATTTTGCCTGATTGTCATGGATGCAATAATGATTTTATAGAAAATGATTTCTGGTTAATAGTTTTATTTTCCTGTTTATTTTAGACTTGCGGTATTGCTATAATGGATTGGATTAATATAAAAGCAAATAATAAACATGAATATAATCGTTTTAATTTAAGCTTTTTATATTTTTATAAGAAATTAAAATACATAATTAAATAGATTTTAGTATTAAAGAACACCTTTGAAATGCTAAAACTGTTTCTACAGTTATAAAATGTGTATTGTAAGGACAGTCATATATTTTGAAAGCGCTGGAAAGTGACAACTTCAAAGAAGAAGTCTGCCACTATGTTTCTAAGCGTAATGGACAAAGGGGAACATATTTATTACTTTTCATGTTACCTATCTAGTTGTATAGTAAAATGATTGCCTAACAAATAACTCATTAATGTATTTGCATTTCAGTTAAAAAATGTACTTGAGACTCATACGTAGAGTAAATTATGTTTCTGTTAAAGCACATTTGTTGGTATACAACACTATATTATTATATATTTATGTCATCATCATCAACATCATCATTATTATCAGCCCCTTTTATGTAAGTATTACGTAAAACGCTGAACTGAATAAATAATATATATAAAGAATAAGCTGTTACCCGCGGTTATTGTTGTACCGCGAGTAACGCCGCGGGACAAATTTAGGCTAAAAAAGTAGTTTAAGTTACTCCCTGAATCATCAGCTATCTGCCAGTGAAATTCCCGTCAAAATCGGTCCAGCTGTTCCAGAGATTGCCCGGAACATACAGACAGACAAACATTTTTTTAACTACATTTTTGGTATATATACCGTGTATTCATACATATGCGTTTAGTAAGAAGCGGTTATTTTAATATTACAAACAGACACTCCAATTTTATTTATTTGTATAGATGCATTAATTAGGTAGGGTTATATTTGGGGCTTCCTATAGCTCTAAATTTTGTGTTTTTGATCCTCACATGGGAGAAGATTGTGTTTAAAATTTGTTATTGTGAGTTTGGGCGTTCTTTGTGTCCGCTTCATACATGTATATAGTGTCCCAGCGCTAGACTTGCTTTCTCAAAAGATAAGAAAATGTTGTTCAGAATGTAATATCATAATTATAACAAACATTCTTCATTGTTCTTTATAAATTTCCTAAATAGACGTGAAAACATCAAAATGACCTGAGGATTTATCGCATACAGGTTCGGATATCAAGTAAAACATATATTGTAATATATTCTAACTAATGTTTGGTGTCAAGCTATACGTGGTTATTAATAAAACATCGAATTTTGACCACTTTTTTATTATGCTTGTTTTTTTTGAATATTGCAACAGAACTTATAAAAATAGGTCAAAGTATCATTTACATACAATTTTATGTAGCTAATTTTACGTTTCTTAACCACTTTTTATAAAAACTGGTTTGAATTCTGTTTACACGAACTATTCTACTCAAAGGTAAATGTAAAATGCTTCAACACTCCGTGTTTTGAAAAGAGTGCAAAAAATTTTCTTTGCAAGATATTACTTGCAAAGAAAATTCTTTGCACTCTTTTCCATGAAAAAGATTTAATTCTAAACATGTTTAGGTACACACATATTCATATATACGTGCACTATTATTTTTGATCCCCACAGAGAGGTAGAGGCGTACTAAACACCCACATTTTGTCAATTATAATTTAATGCCGCTCACGTAATAGGGAGAAAGCTTAGTACCAAATAAAGGCTAGGAACTGGAAGTATATCGAAAGTAAAAGGGAATTTTATCCAAAAAAGTACAAGGCTTTTACAAATGTATTGGGCACTGTTAGCAGTAACTCTAAAAGGTCAGGGTCGCATACCTTGTCTGGAACCTGAACTGGCTATTTAATAATTTTATTTAGAAAATGTGGTCATTATAAGAAAAAATGACTTTATAAGCGATTCTGGTGTATTCTAGTAGGTAAAAGAATCCAGAGTCTTTAAAAAAAGCAAAGCGAGTGCGACGCTTAATTTAACTAATTGAATAACGTCCGAGGGGTAAAAAGTTTAACTGAAAAACAGTCCAGTTTGGAGGGCCTGTCCTAACAGTGCCGCACTAATTAAGTATAATTCGGGATTTTTTACCTCTTGGAGAAAGTATTTGTGGAATTTTTATTAGAATCAGATGTTTTACAATTGTAAATACTTTAGCTTTGGTATATAGATGTTAACATCGGTTCGTTAATCGGAATTGGTATTCTATAATCTATACTAATATTATAAAGAGGTAAAGCTTCTTACTTTGTGAAGTTGTTGGATCAATTGAACCGATTTTGAAAATTATTTTACCAAGTGAAAACCACATTATTTGTAAGTGTGATATCCAACTTACACACGGTCAGAGCCGTGGGTAAAAGATAATGAAAAACAATCATTTTAAATACTCTTTTTTGAATTCTTTTCCAGTAGTAGTAAAAATAAATATTTTTTAAAATATGTTCTAAAATATATTTTAATTTTATTTGGAGTATTATTTCGGATTGTACAGTCTAGTGTTTAAAGAGATTTTCTTTAAATGTTACAGTTATAGGTTTTAAAAAGTTCCTACTTCATCATAACTCTTTGATAGTATCTTTGAAATTTAATGTTGGTTAACGGCTAACCGTTAACCGCCTACGATATGTTTAAATAAATAGATTAACAACAGAAGATTGTAAAAAAATCTACCCAAGCATTTCAACAAAAATATTAACACTTTTAGTTACTACAAAACTATCAATTTGTGTTATTTATTGAAAAAGTTTATCCTCATATTTTTATTATATTGTATTAGGCTAGAGTCACTCAGTGTTCATCCAATTGAGAAAATAAATATCTATCATGTTGCGTGATATAAAAATAAAGATGTGGCATTTATTTATTGATGACCATCAAGTATTGGATTTTGAGTTGCGGAAAGTGACGTTAAATCCTATGTTACATTGTTCAGTTTTGGTTCAGTGGAATTATACAACTTTTTATCCAACTCATGACCTTGGATATACGCTTGAAACTAATCTTTTTTTTGGTGTATGATCCCGCCAAAATGACTCTAATCTGTCTGTTGGTAAGCATAAGCGGAATCCATGAGTGGTGGTCACCAAACTCATTGCGAATGTTGAAGACATTGCAACAATGTAGCATCGTGACCCATAATAAGGCGGCCTAGTGATGCTATATAGTTTTATTTTAATATTATTTAATAAGCACCAAAATAAAACTTAACCTATTTAAAATTTGATGATGCGATGAATTTAAGGGACTATATAACAGTTATATATTTGAAGACTGTGTTTTAACCTTTTCAGACTTCTAAAACCTGAAATCTTAGGCAATTTGATATTTTATAAAAAAAATGTATTCAAACAACGAATTCGTACTTGTGTTGTGGTTAAGCTCGGTATGTATGTCAGCAACTTTGTTTCCATGAAAATATATGGAATTTCATTCGTACATTTTGTACTGATGGTATGCAGACATCGAAATTTGATGTGTGTAATTTATATAATATTGTAATGTAAATGTATATCACAATTTCACTGAGCAATGATACTTCTTCGGATTGAAGGGTCAGTACAGCCACAACCGTAGCAACAGACTGTGTGTCATCCAATTTATTTATATTGATGATGATGATGATTCGCGGGCTTGGTTTCCGCAACTCGACGACTTGTTGCGCCTATTTTGCGTAGTGGGTCGGCGCTAGTGGTGCCAACCCAATTCTTCTAGGAAGCCTAGCAGACCCTTTGCGTTGCCGACGACTTCCTGAAGTGACCTCGGCGATCCGAGGTGTCTTGCCCGGTATTTCGCCACCTCAGGACATGTCAGGATGACATGGGCGGCCGTTTCGTCTTCCTCCATGCATGCTCTGCATAGAGGGCTGTCCGTTACACCTGGAGTGAAAAGATGTTTGTTTAATAGTGCATGACCAGTTATTGCTCCGATCAAGAGTCGAAGCGGCGGCCTCTTAAGTTGTTTCAGCTTCCGTGACAATCCGGGGTTGATCGTCGGGAGGGCCTCTTTGGTCTGCCTGCAGGTACAAAGGTTGGACCAATATATCTGATGTTCTACCTCGGTGTTCTGTTGCAGTGTCCGTCGCAGCCAAGCAGTTGGCAACGGCAGTATTGGTTCTGGGCCGATTGCCCTTGTCTCCGATCCGCCTTTTGCCAGTGCGTCAGCTGAGTCGTTCCCGCGTGAGTTGCTATGACCCTTGATCCACTGGAGAGTTATACTAGTTATAGTACTTACCTCTGTCAGGGCTCTGTGGCATTCGTAGATTAGCCCTGAGGTAGTCACATGGCTCTGTAGGGCTTGTAAGACTGATCGGCTGTCGGAAAGTATGCGGATGGGGTATTCCGTTACCTTTCTGGAGATGATCGCATGTGCTGCCGTTATTATGCCCATACACTCTGCCTGGAAGACTGTGTTGTGGGCTCCTAATGGTGTCGAGATGTGTATGTTTAGGTCCTCAGAGAATACTCCCGAGCCAGTGCCTGACCTTGTTTTGGATCCGTCCGTGAAGATTCTTAACTCCCTTGGGTTAAGTCCTTCTTGGGGATTCTCGTGCAGTTGTATTTTGTACTTTTTGTCAAAGACGAATTGCCTGGGTATCGTGTCAGTTACCGCTTCCATGAGCGGTTCCTTAATTATCGCCTCGTATAAGATCTCGGTGTGTGGTACCCTAGGCAGTCTCCAGAGATTTTGTTTCTTTAGCCGCACTGCTGCAGCTAAAGCCTCCTGCCTTATGAAAAGGTGGAGTGGTGGTAGACCTAAGATGGCTTCCAGAGCTGCAGTTGGTGTAGTCCTCATACAGCTTGTAGCCGCCAGGCAGGCCAATCTCTGGAGTCGTTGTAGTTTAGTTTCGGCAGTGGATAGTTTGGTCCGTGGCCACCAGACTATCGCGCCGTAACTTACCATTGGTCGGATGACTGTCTCGTAGAGCCACAAAGTGGTCTTGGGGTTTAGTCCCCAAGTTTTACCTACCATTCTGCGGCACTGCCAGAATACGACTGTTGCTTTTTCAATTTTGTTGTTGAGGTGTGCGCTCCAGTTAAGTCTGTGGTCGAATATTACCCCTAGATACTTTACCTCAGACGAGAGTTGGAGCTCTGTATTGAACAACTTGGGGAGTCGGTAATTTCCCAGGTTCCGTTTGTTGGTGAACATTACCATTTCAGTCTTCCTTGGGTTGACTGACAGTTCGTTATCCACGCACCAGCGTTCCACTATTGCCAGTGCTGAGCGTGTTACATCGCATACTGTACCTGTGTGCATGCCGCTTGTTAATATCACTATATCATCAGCGTATCCGATGGTATAATGGTGATTGTTGTTCAATGTGGTAATAAGATCGTTTACCACTAGGTTCCATAGGAGTGGTGAGAGGACGCCACCTTGGGGGCAGCCCTTTGCCACCAGTGCTTGTTTGGTAGCGTCTGCCTCGAGTCTGATGACTCTCTGGCTCAGCATCTTGTTAATCCACTCTATCATGACAGCATGTACGCCATGTTTTACCAGTGCTGCTGTTATGCTGGTGAATTTCGTTTTGTCGAAGGCTCCCTCTATATCTATGAAGGTGCCTAAGCACATCATCTTGTTTTTGATCGCTACTTCAATTTTGGTTGTAACTGCATGAAGTGCTGACTCTGTCGATTTACCTGGACTATAGGCATGTTGGTTCGGATGTAGTGGTGCTTGTGTCAGCGCCGTTTCCCTCAGGTGCCTGTCGCATAACCTCTCCAGCGTCTTTAGGAGGAAAGAGGTTAGGCTTATTGGTCTGAAGGATTTTGGATCCGAGTAGTCGGTCTTACCTGGCTTTGGTATGAAGATCGCTCTGACGTCTCTCCACTGTCTTGGCACATATCTGTGTGCTAGACAGGCTGCCAGGACGTAGGTTAGCCGTTGGGTAAGTGTCTTCCCTCCCCATTTGAGCAGGGCTGGGAAGATCCCGTCCGGGCCTGGAGATTTGTATGAGTCAAAACTGTCAATTGCCCATTGCGTTTTATATGGGTCGATTACCTTATGGGCCAGCTGCCATTCCTCCTCCGTTGGGATGGTTTCTTCTTCTGGCCATCCGCCTGGACTGATTATTTCGCAGTCCGGGAAGTGTGTTGTTACCAGGATACATTCTGCCTCTTCCACTGAGGTGGTAAAGGAGTTATCAGGTTTTCGTAAAGACCCCAGTGACATGGCTGAGTTATTGGAGAGAACTTTCCTTACCCTGTTGGCCTGTGCAGTAGTCTCAATGTTAGTGCAGAAGTTCCGCCATGAGTTGGTACTCCTGTATCTGAGACGTTTTTTGTACCTGGACTTGGTGGCCTTGTATTTATCCCAGTCCTGGTCAGTGCCGGTGTTCATCGCCCTATTCTCTCTCTTTTTATTTATTTTTCAGGTATCTCGGACCCATACAAAATATTACATATTTAACAAATTTAATAATAAAAAATAAAAATAAAAAAAAAATAAAAAAAACAAATATAAATTAAAAATGCATTCATAAAAAATTTTGTTAAAATCCAATTATAAATTTGATGAAGCAAACATTAGTAAAATACAAACCTAAAATTTATCAATGACAAAAAAATAAAAATAACAGCAATTAAATAACAATAGAAATACCTTACTTTACTATATGAACCCTACAACAATGGTTCATATAGGTGGAGTCGAGCCTGGCAGCTATCATAGCCAGGATTCCATTGGGGCTGGCCCGCACTCTGCAGAGCAAGGATGCACATCGCTTTCGAATCGTGGAGTAAAAGCAATCCACCCCGTCCTCGACAAACATTCCTGATGCGCTGCAGAAACGAGGCAGCCCCAACAACGCCCGGTACGCGTTGTTGTATTGCACCCGCAGAGCGCTGTACGCTTTTTGTGTATACCTCGCCCACAGACTGCCAGTATAAAGCGATGTACAGTAAGCACGGAACAACGTGATTTTCACTTGGTGTGAGCATCTGGCAAACCTGCGAGCCAGCATGTTCGCTCTTATGGACAACGCTCTACGTTCGCGTTCAATGTCTGCATCGTCTTTGAGGTCGGTAGTCACCAAATGACCAAGGTATTTAAATTTGAGTTGCTTCCTCATCTCTCTCCTGAGTCTCTCCAGCTCAGGCCCCCACCAGCTCTTTGATTTTGTTTGGCCTGCTGGTGGGATGGATAGGGGACATGTCTGATGGTAACAGTCCATCATAGTGTCTGTGAGGAACTTTACCTGTTTTTCGATTTCTACGGTACCTAGGATTCTAGTCGGGTTACTTCCCTGTGCCAGGAACTGGCCGATCCGCAGCGAGTATTGCGCGCGATCTGTTTTTCTTGGGTTCCGCCTAGGTGGTGCCGTGAGTGTGCTTACCTGAAGGTCGAAACGAATCCATCTGTGGTCCGAACATGACAACTCGTTGGACACGTGCCAGTTTGAGATGTGTTTCGCTGCTTCTTCAGTTGCTAAGGTCAAGTCAATGATTGTCTTACTTCGTCTATTAACGAATGTTGGTACAGAACCTTTTTTTTTTTTTTTTTTTTTTTTTTTTTAACGTGTGGAAACCCCCTCGGGCCGTCACCCCGCCGGGGTTTGCGGCGGGGCGGTGTGTCGGAATCGAACCGACTAAAACCACACGGTGTGCCACTCTGCGCCTGAGACGGGAGGGATCCGGGAACTGCTGTTATTAACACATCCGGACCCCTCCCAGCGCTTACCCGCACAGAAGCGGGCACCGTCAGCTGGTAATGACTCTCAATTTAGGCGACGTACGGCACACGCGTGACGTCGCCCCCTCGCGGGTGACCACTAAAGCGGATGGAGGGGAAAACCCGTCCCCACCATCCGCGGCCACACTCAGGGCGGCATGAGGCGCTGGTATGCGCGCCTCCGCCGTCCGGTTCGCCGGCGGCGGATCGGGTCCGAGTGGAGGTCGTCCTCCCGGGCCTTCTCCGCCGCCTCCTTCTGCGAAATTACGTCTTCGCAGAAGGCTGCGACCGCGGTAAAACTGCTGTCGCTACCGGCCATGGAGCGGATGACGGCCGGTAGCGAGAGATCTCCTCCGATGACTGCAGTGAGGGCCCGGCGCTGCGACGCCCATGCCGGGCATGCCGCCAGCGTGTGCTGGGCCGAGTCCTCACTGCAGTCGCAGTGGTGGCAGGCGGGACTCAGTTCCCTCCGGGCGACCGAGTGCAGGTACTTCCCGAAGCATCCATGCCCGGAAAGCACCTGCGTCAGTCGGAAGGAAAGAGTCCCGTGCTGCCGCCCTGCCCACTCGTGGATGACCGGCTGGAGAGCCTCCACGGCGGCAAAGCCAGCGCGTGGAGTCTCCAGCCGGAACGACCAGCGAGCCATCGTGGCTCGACGGGCGGCTTCACGCCACTCGCGTACCTCCTCGGGCGGGGGGCGAATGCCACACTCCGCCCGGAACGAAGCCACCCGTCGATAAACTTCGGCGAGCACTTCCGCCTCCAAATCCCACGGGGGTGTTCCGGCCAACGCGCACGCCGCCTCGGTCGACACCGTGCGGTATCCGCGTATGGCTCTGACCGCCAATACCCTCTGAGGCCGCCAGAGGCGAGCCTTGTTGAGGGCGGTCAGAGCCGCCACCCACACAGGTGCGCCATACAGCGCCATCGACCGGACCACACCCGTGTACAGGAGTCGCGTTGCGACGCTGGCTCCGCCCAAGTTGGGCAAAAGTCGCCCAAGGGCAGAGGCAGCGTCGACCAGCTTCGGACCAAGCTGTCGGAAGTGCTCGTCGAAGAGCCACCTACCGTCGAGGATCAGACCCAGATATTTCATCTGGGCCCGAACCGGTACGAGGACCGAGTTGACCTCAATCGAGGCGCCGGGGGGTGGACCACGACGGGGCCCATGAAAGAGCAGGGCCTCCGTCTTGTCCAGGGCCACCCGCAAGCCCAACGCCTCGATGCGCCCGACCACCAGAGAAACACCCCCGGTGGCCAGGCGCGCCGCCTCCTGGAAGTTTGCCCCCCGAGCCGTGACCAAAGTGTCATCGGCGTAACAAATTACGCCCAGCCCGGGGGGGAGACGTTCCCGAAGGACCCAGTCGTACCCCACGTTCCACAGGAGCGGCCCAAGGACAGACCCCTGTGGAACGCCGCACGACATGGGTCGCCGTCTCAAGACGCCCTCTCGGTCCTCGTACATGACGGTACGCTCCCTCAAATAGTCTGCCACCAGCCGCCTCAGGTACTCTGGCACCCCGTGATACTGGAGTGCTTCCCCGATGCAGCTGAATGGCAGACTATTGAATGCGTTGGCGATGTCTAACGACACCGCCAACAGCACGCCGCCACAGCTCACTGCCTCTTCGGTCACGGCCCTAAGGCGCATCACGGCATCGACCGTCGAACGCCCCTCTCGGAACCCGAATTGGGCGTCCGACAGGTCGGGCCCCACCTCGCTGAGATGCCGGACGATGCGGGCAGAGAGTATCCTCTCAAAAAGTTTGCCCGCCTCGTCCAGCAACACGATGGGCCTATAGGCCGTGACCGAATCGGCAGGCCGTCCCGGCTTCCTCAACAGGACCAGCTTCCCGCCTTTCCAGCACTCAGGAAAGCGACCAGACGCCAGGCTAGCGTCCAGCACTTCCCTGAGGCGGTCCGACATATGGTCGAGGGCTCGGGCCAGAACTCGGGCAGGAACCCCGTCCGGCCCGGGGGCGGTGTTCTTCGAACGAATTCTCAGAACCGCCGCCCCTACCTCCGATTCCCTAACGGGCGGCACATCCTCCTCTGGACCCCCGTCGTCTCCGACCGCATAGGCCATCGACGGGGGTGTGTGCTCCGCCCGCTCCGGGAAAAGGCCCTCGACCACTTCCTGCAGGAAGCTGGGCTGGAGAGTCTCGGTAAGGGGGGGGCCCGCCGTGCGGAGCTTCTTTCGCACCGCACGATATGGGCGACCCCAGGGGTCACGGTCGAGACTCTCCAACATCTCCTTTCTCTTCTCCTCCTTGGCGCGGTAAATGGCCAGCTTCAGAGTTTTCCGCGCCTCGCGGTACTCCTCGTGAAGCTGGTCCCCGCCACCGTCTCCACGGTGACGTCGCCTGCTGCGGGTGTAGGACCTCCGGGCACGAGTACACGCCGCACGGAGGTCCGCCAACTCCCGGGACCACCAGTAGACCTCCTTCCGAGGAGGCCGACGAGTCCGGATGCGGGGCATGGCCGTATCGCAGATCTGCGTAAGCGCATCGCGAAAACGGCCAGCCCCCACGTCCACGCCGACCTCCCCGGTCGGGGCTTGCGGAGACAGCCACGAATGAACGATGGCCGCCTCCTCCAGCAGGTCCCTGTCGAGCTTGGCGACAGCCCACCGCGGAAAGTGGGACATTTGCCGCGCCACGTGACCCCTACTGGGGCCCTGGGACCGGGAGAGCTCGAATCGGATGTACAAATGATCCGAGAGCGTCTCAACCTCTTCCAGGACACACCAGTTCCTTACTCGTGCGGCGACAGCAGGGGTAGCGAACGAAAGGTCCACTATCGACCCCCCCTGCTGTCGCACGCACGTGTTGGTGGCGCCTCTGTTCAGCAAACAGAGGCCCACCGAAGCCGCCCACTCCTCGACGGCTTCGCCCTTGGCGTCCGTCCCGGGGGACCCCCACGCAATGGATTTTGCGTTGAAGTCCCCCAGCACGAGAACGTGCCCAGACGCTAATCGCCGCATCGAGGTCTCCAAGCTGTTAAGGAAGACCTCGAAGTCGCTCAAACTCCGGTTGGGGGAGAAGTATACACCGTAAACGGTGACCCCCCCCCACTCGGCGGCAACATATCCAGAGCCCTTGTCTCTAAGCGACAAGGGCGGGGAATGAGCCGCCCCGGATCCGACGACTGCCACGGAGCCGTCCCAGTCACCCATCCAGTTTGGACGGGGAGGAACGTAATAGGGCTCCGCGACTACGGCAACACCGATCGACCACTGCGCCATACTTTGCAGGAAGAGATCCTGCGCCGCGGCGCAGTGGTTGAGGTTCGTCTGGACAAGGAGGTTGGAGACGTGATCCATTACTGGACCGTCTCTACAACCTCCTCCATGGGCGTCGACGAGGACGGACGGACAACGTCGGAGGCAGCCTGGGTCGCCAGGCTAGCCCCCGGCGTCTGCCGAGAAGCTTGGGGAGGCCTGCAGCCCCCCTGCCCCATCTGGTGATTGGCGGACTTTTTGCCCGCCGCACACATAGGGCAGTGAGGGGCGGCAGAGCACTCTGCCGCCTTATGCCCCGGTCGACCGCAGCGGAAACATAGTCCGCTGCAGTCGAAGCAGCTTGCGCACTTAGTGCGAGTGTGTCCCGCGGCAAGGCACTTGTAGCACCTCATCGGTCTCGCGGCCAGCACAGTAACTCTGGCACTCACGAAACCGATGAGGATCTTGCCGGCGTCGCCCAAAATTTTGGCCGACGCCACGGGACAGCTCACCCACACGGCGCTAAGCCCTCCTGGACCGGGGCGGATGGTGCCGACCCGGATGTTGTCCGCGCTGCACTGCGTCTTCTCTCTGACGGCAACGCGGACATCATCCACAGTGACGGAGTCGTCCAGGCCCGAAATGCGCAGCTCTGCGCACTTCGTGGGCCTGGAGATCCTCACACCATCCGTGGCGGAGAAGACCTCCCTCAGCCTCTCGGCGAAGGTGTCCGCCGTCTTTGCGCCATCGGCACCAGGGAACTCGAGGATTCGAGCTCCCGTCTGGGCGAGGCGCAAGCGGACACCTGATGCTCCAAAATCTGGGGCGAGACTGTCCCGGGCCGTCTTAAAGACGGCCGCGTAGGACAGTCCGCCCCTTGCCGCCTCCGGCGAGACCGTGACTACCACAGCCGCGGTCTTTGGCGGCTGCAGCTTCCGCGGCCCCTTCGGAGCGGCCCGGGACACCGACGATGATTGCGGGCCAGAGGCCGCCTTTCGGGCAGCCTTATTGGCCCGCTGTCGGGACTTCTTCGACTTAGCCCCCCCTACTAGCTGCCAACCATCATTTGATGGAGCAGTAGATGTGGAGGGGCCTTGCAGAGGTGTTGGAGTGGGGAGTGGAGGAAACTCCGCTCCTGCCCCCGCCGCCGTCTTGGGCCCCGTCTTCTTCGGCACAGCCGTCTTGGCTGGGGCCTTTCTCATCCGCTGCTGCGTCTGTCGAGCAGCAGTAGGGCCCGTCGCCGTCGTCGCCGCCGCGTACGACACGCGACCCCCCACCACGGGGAGCGGGGTCGGTGCCGACGCGACCTTCGGCCTCGGCGCCGCAAGAGGTGGCCGAAGAATTGGGGCGGGAGGCAGCCTCGCCTCCAGGCCGGCCAGACGACCGTCCACCAGATTCCCCACCGAGGTGAGGATCTGCTGCAGCATCTGCTGCAGGACGGCGTCTGGTACCCCGGGGATGGTAGGGGCCGGCTGGGACGTAGACGGGGCCGGCTGGGAGGCAGACGGGGCCGGCCGGGACGCAGACGGGGCCGGCCGGGAGGCAGATGGGTCCGGCCGGGACGCTAACGGGGCCGGCCGGGATGCAGACGGGGCCGGCCGGGACGCAGATGGGGCCGGCTGGGACGTACTCGGGGCCGACTGGGACGCAGATGGGACAGGGACCCTACGCTCAGGAAGCTCCGCCCGAAATTGGGCGAACTGAGCGATCAGGTCCGCCACCTGCTCCGTCAGTCGGTCATTGGCCGCCTGTAGGCGCGCCACGTCTCCCGCCAGGGTCTCCACGACCCCGGCTACGGCGGAAGAGGAGTCCTTGAGGGCCCTCACGAAAGTGCCCTTCAGGTTCACGGATTTGGTGGCCACCTTGTGAATGATGGCCACCGCCGCTTCCGCTCTCTCCTGCAGGGAGCACGGTGTTTGGGGCACTGAGTCCCCATCCACCGGCTCACCGATCTTCAGCAGGAGACCAGCTATCTCCTCTTCCGCCTGCAGTTCCCCGTCGGCCCTGGCTCGCCTATAAGACTCCGCCTTACAAAAGACGGAGCCCGACGGGGCCGAAACCGGGGTCCGCGATCGCCCCCTATGACTGCTAGCCACCTTAGGAGGCAACATCGCCTGGGCGAGGTCACTCTCGCAGTCATTGGGGCGTCCGCGCTTTCGACCGTCTACCTCCGTGTCCATTGGCTCCAGTGCGTCCGTCCTCGCACTGGAACCAGCACCCCCGACATCAACCGCGGATCTTGAACGCACGCGTTCAGACGTTCTTCGGCTCCCAGCAGTCAGATCAACTTCTGGGAGCCCATCCGGTGTAGGCGTTGCAGCCTCAGCGACATCCTCTGCGGACGAATGGACGTCCGCCTTCTGGAATTGGCCTCTGCTGTTACGCGTCGGCCGTTTCCGCTCTGTGCTTACAGCTAAAAGTGATAAATTTATTTGCGCGTCCTCCGCGATATTTCGGTTGCCGGATTTGACGCTCGGCAACGGGCGTGTGTGACATTGAATGCCCCCCCCATAATACGATTGGGGGCTGCCGGAGCCGACTGGCTCCGGAAGGGATTCCCCAGACGCGTCGCGTCTAGGACCCTCCTGGGTAGGTATATTCCTAATTTTGTCCATTGTCATAGTTTTTAGTTTATTGTCCTTCGACAGGACGCCCTTGGCACTGGACTCCCTCCAGCGATTCAGCTCCTTGCCAGGCGTCAGAGCGTGAGCTTAGGGTATTTTTATAGAGGTTTACGTCCTCGCGGCTTCGAAGAGCCACCGGTCCTGTCCGTTCAGGATTACGGCTGGGCCGGACGGGGTCTGCACCAGACCTGGTCCGTCCGCCCCCTGTCCCTCTCGGAACTACTGGCACTCTAATACGCCCTCTGCTAGAGCAGAGGGACGTTTAGAGTGCCCCACGCGGCAGTCTTTACAGACTCCGTCTCGTATCCCATTTAGTCTGGGGTCTCCTTCTGGGCCTATCCGGCATGAGTGGCTCTACCGGCGTAGCCCCAGAAATCATCGACCCACGCAAGCCCCACCACGACGACAACGTAGGGATACATTGGGGGGATGTTGGTACAGAACCTGTGTTTACTATGTTAAGGTTTGTCGTAAATAGGTATTCAACGAGCTTCCTACCTCTGTCGTTTCCAGTAGACATGCCCCATAAGGCATGGTGCGCGTTGGAGTCGGTTCCCACGATGAGCTCGAGTCCCGCCTCCTCGCAGTAGTGGACCAGCCGCGACAGGTCGTGCGGTGGTGGGTCGTCGGCTTCCGGCATGTAGACCGATGCCATTACCACCTGCGCGAGGCCGGTGTCTTGGGCTACCTGCACCTTCATGGCACATAGGTCTCTGGAACAGAAACTGGTTAGGACCTGCATGTTTATATCAGCCGTAGTGTATATGCATGTGCGGGGATTTTCTGGTCCCGCGTGAACTGTTAGCTTACCTCCCATATTTCGGAGTCCGCAGACAGTGCCGTCTCTAACCCACGGCTCTTGGATCAGAATGACGGCTGTTTTGTTGTCCTCCAACCACTTCCTGATCTGAGCCGTCGCAGTTATGCTGTGGTGGAGGTTAGCCTGGAGGATGCTACATGCCGAGGAAGGAGACAGCGCCATCGGAATCTGATTCCTCCGTTGCCAAGTCCTCGACCTCGGCCCCATCCTCCTTTTGGATGGCCAGCTTGCGTAGCTCGTCCGCGCAATCACCCCCGCTGTCCGTGCGGTCGCGAAGAAGTTCTTCATCTCCCACATCGGAGTCGGGGGTGGACCGCGCCAGAGCCTGGGACTCAGGTGCCGCGACTGCGTCAGCAGCGTCCTTAGCCCCATCCGCAGTGTCCATTGGAAGGGTGCAAGCACTGTTTACTGCATCCCTGGAATCGGCTTCGGCTGGTGGATTCTCCACAAACTTGCCGCGGGGCCCTAGGAACTTGACGTACACCGTGCCCAGCATAAAGCTGAGCCGGCGGCCGTGCTCGACCAGGGGCCCCACCACCGTTTCCGGGATGCTGACAATAGCAAACGTGTCCGTCGCTTGCCTGTCCATCTTCAGTAGGAGCCATCTTTCGATGTCTGCCCACCGGTTTTGGAAGCGCAGCATGTGTGCTACCCTTCTGTGGTCCTCGTGGACCCCAGGGAGCAAGATGCCGCAGCGGACTCGCTTTGTCATCTCGCCTGGGCGCTTTACCACCAACTTCTCTCCTGTGGGGAGAGTGATGGTGGCCACGCTGCGCTTCAGCCATTCCAGCGTAGGCTGGTTCTCGCACCATAGTTTCAGGTAGCCGTCGGTCAGTACCGGCCTTCCCCGAAACGATGGGCCCTCTGAGTTACTGTTGCCCGGCTTCATTGATTCCTCGAACAACAGTTCCTCAATCCGTTTTTGAACCTCATCAGACTGACTCTGGCTTAGGTTTTCCATGGTGACAGTGGTTACCGCCGCCACCAGGTCCGCCTTGACCGCGCTCGCGTAGTCAGTCTGAGTGGCCTCCCCTGGTGGTCCGGTCCTCCGCCTCTTTGGCTCGCCTCTCGGAGATATTGTCTCGTCAAGACGCGCCCTTTTGGCAGAGTGCCGGCCCCCCTGGGTACTACCACCCTGAGGTCCTGTTTGCGTCCCCTTGCCCTTGGGAGGTGTGCGTCGTGGTGCTGAGGGTTCAGCAGGCGCATTGTTCCCTCCCTGCAGACTGGTACCCTGCCCTTGGGTTGGTACCGGGGTCGCGTCTGTTGCTGCAGCTTGTCGCTTCTCCCTCTCTCTGCGACGCTGCTTTTTGTTTTTCTTGCGTGCTTTAGTTGGTTCCACACAAGAGGAAGAAGCGGGGGGTTGGGGCGCCGACACTGTGTGCTTTGCCTTTTTCCCCTTCCTCTTCCTGGACATGGCGACTTGCCAACCGGACAAGCTAGGGTCCGTGGCTGGGTCGCCTTGATGGGACCTCTTCCCCGTTGTCTGCTCCAGGTTAGTGGGCTGGGCCACGCCCGGAACGACTTCGGGGGCTGGCCGGGTACGGCCAAAGCTCGTGGAGCTCGCCTGTACCTGTCCAGCGGGCGCTTTCGCGTAAGGCTTCCTGGTCACCGGCTTGCCGGCGACCTTTCTGCCCTCCGCGGTAGATTTTGTCTTCGGTGTCGGTGCCGTGGGGGTGCCGACACGAGACTGCGTGTTCTTGTCTACCTGGGTCGCCAAAGCTTCCCTGTAGACTTGTGTTAAGGAGAGAGGTCCTACTGGACCTCTTCCTTGGGTGTCCGGTCCAGCTATTGCCGTACCTTCCACCTTTGGGGTTTGGGATTTGTTTCGATCCATTATTTGGTTGTTGTTATTTTCGCCTCTCGAGCTTCCCACCCTCCATGGAGCCCGCACCTTTGGGGATGTCCCTAAGGACACCAGGAATACCCGAGAGGTATAGGGTCGTTGGGTTGGGACTCATGCGCGACATCGGGAACTACAGACATGCGGCCCCCAGTTGTGCCTCATGTCCTCGCTCCGTCAGCATGGCCGGGCCCCAGTGTTCTCCCAGAGAACACCCCCCCCGAACCTCGCCTGCGGACCGTACCATCTCATCCGTACGGGACGCGTGTCCATTACCTTGTAGTGGCTAGCTACAAGGCTACCGTTTTGCCTGAAATCCGGACCAAAGAGGGCGTGTTGCTTCCCGGAGGTAACTAACCCCGACCCCGTTCAGCTCAACCCCCCAGGACTCCTTCATCCTGGCTTACGGCGCTCGACTGCACAGGACTAGTGCAGGCAGGCATGATAGTCCTCCGAGGTCGCCTGCTGGCCTTGGTGGACCTGTGTGATGAAGTGAGTAAATGAATGAATGGGTGAGTGTATGGGTGAGTGAATGAGTGACTGAATGATTGAAGTGTGTGATTGGATTGGGAGTTAGGACATTAGACGGGAAAAACTAGGTCGGTTTCGGAAGGATGGGTGGTAGGGGGGGTAGTGTGGAACACAGGATTAGGGTAGTGGGTTATACCTGACTGGTGGTAATGTCCAGCCGGGCATTGGCCCTCCTCAACTTAGCTACTGGAGATAGGGGACAGGTGTTGCGGCTCCCCTCGTATATTGCGGATCTCCAGCATTTCCAGGGTGCACGACCCACTCCGAAATGGAGCAGGTTCCTCCCTGCCCGTGTGTCGACGGATACAGGTCAGACGTGGACGTGTGAGAAGCACTTGAGCGTACATGCCGATAACTCAGCGCCGTTACTGAATGTACATGTACGCCCCGACGCACCCCTTTTATTTATTTATTTATATTAGTTGTATTTATTGTAGGCTTATTTCTAATTAACAAAACTCAATATCCTTGCATCTACCGGATCGTATTTCTACATTACTTGAACTGTCGGTCAACTGGAAGAAAACTCATCATGGCATTAAGTCCACCTTGGTACAACAAGTGTATTAAGTACTAAATAAATTAAATAATATAAATTATGTACCTACATGCTACAGAGGTATATGATTTTAAAATGAAAAATTACCAAAATTTGAAGCTTGAATGAACACATTAACAAACATGCTTCATCAACCATAAAACAGAGCGAGGAGAAATGACTGACACGTAATTTAAGGCAGAGTTCCTAGTATATTGTATATAAGTATTTCTATTTATTAAGGTGAAAGGTGTACTTAGATAATTTCAAATTGTTGAGTAAGCTCTCATATTGTCACAAATTCTTTTACTTACTTTATTCATGGCATTGAGCAACAATTCAATATAAAAATCATCCAGTTCCTCAGTAAGTGTGGCCAGTCTATCCACCGAATTTAACACATTTAGAGCCTTTGTCACACAGGCCCTACAACTGCTTCAGCAGCAGGTGGAGACTCTGTCTCTCACAGTGGATAGATTCGAAATGCAAGGGCGACGGAAGATCCTGCTCCTGCATGGTGTTGAGGAGGCTAAAGATGAAAATGTTGCTGCCGCTGTCGTACAAAATCTAACACAATGCATTGATGGACGGAACCTTACAACGGAAGATATCAAGCGCTGTCAAAGGCTGGGCCGAACCTCTGCAACAAAGAGTTCCAGACCCATATTAATAAAGTTTAATAATGTGACCGTTCGTGACAATGTATGGTTTGGAAAAACTAAGTTGAAGGGCTCTGGTGTCACACTGTCGGAGTTTTTAACCAAGCCTAGGCATGAGTTATTCATGTCGGCGCGTGAGAGGGCAGGGATTGCGAGGTGTTGGAGTAGAGAGGGCAATGTGTACGTCTTGGGTCCAGACGATGCCCGTTATCGCGTGACGTCCCTGGCTGAGCTCGACAAGGTTCTTGCCATGACGCCGAAGCCGCCCATTGCGGTCCCTAAGGCTACGGGCGCGAAGCCGAAGCGTGCAGCTGCAGCAAAGAGTAGGTAATTCAAGGTCATCTACTCATCACTTGGTCAAGGTACTTCTCTACATTGCAACTCGTGGCACTCGTGCGCATTTTGTTTACATACTTTTTTTTCCTTACACCTTCTTTTAATTAGTTTGTTATTATATTAATAACCCACTTCTATATTAACTATAATTAACAATGTTGGTAAACTACAAACTATCTGACATTAATGTAAACAGAATGTGACACACGCATGTCATCGTTATCTGTGTTCCGTTCCACGATATTAAATGTTTGGCTCCGGGGCTTTTGGACATGGGTGCCTTGACTAAAGTAATTCTACTATACTATTATTTTTTGTTATCGCAAACTTTTATTGTTTATGTTATTAATATTGTTTAATAGTTTACCCTTCGCCTCACTTTTTAGTCATTAATTTTCCTTTTGTATTTTTTTTTTTTTTATACATCTAATTATAAATTACTGGTTAGTTAGTTTTGTTTTTGTATTTGGCAACCGGCGGATGGAGTTAATGCCACATACATATTTTTGCTAATTTTTTTTGTTATTTTATACAACCGCTTCATTTTTTTTTTTAATTAGGCACTTTATTTTATTATATATTTATTATATTATATTTTTTTATATTATACTATATTTTATTTTACACACAGATATATTTATATATATTCTTTTTTCCTCGTTATGTCTTCAAGTTACCACAGTGATAATACCGACGACTTTTTATCGGCGTGCAGTAGTTTTAGTTCCCAGGATCAACCAACAATCGCCGAGACCCTCTCCTCTCGATTCTCTGACGTTCCCAGAAATTTTAACCTTGTGCACATAAATGCTCAAAGTATTCCGGCTCACTTTCCCGAAATGCTGGCTTCTTTTGACCGTACGAAATTACACGCTATTCTTGTTTCTGAATCGTGGCTGAAGCCCTGCTTACCCTCTACTGCATACTCACTACCCGGATTTAACCTAATCAGAAATGATCGCGCTGTGGGCGGCGGTGGTGGTGTTGCTATATATTTACGCTCACACATTCCATATACTGTCATTAGCTTGTCACCACAGCCGCCCCCATCTAATGCTGGCGAACATCTTTTCCTGGAAGTTCAATTCCTTCATTTTAAAATTCTTCTTGGCGTCTACTATTGCCCCTCATTACGCATTGACTTTTTCTCATCGTTTGAACTCCTTCTAGAACAATTCACTCCCTCGTACGGTCATACCATAATCATGGGTGATTTCAATACCTGTCTCCTTAAAAATGATTCCCGTTCTACTACTCTTCAATCCATCATCCAATCTTGCAATCTAACTATACTCCCTACCAACGCAACACACTATTTCCCACACTCCGCTCCTTCTCTGCTGGACCTTATCCTTGTTTCCTCCCCTAACCTCGCGGTTAAGCACGGCCAGTGCTGTGCTGACGAATTCTCTTACCACGACCTACTATACCTATCATATCGTATCCGTCCTCCTAAACCTAAATCCAAGATTATCCTGCAGCGGAATTTCAAAGCCATAAATATTGATGCCCTACTAAAGGACGTCAACGACATTGACTGGACATCTCTCTACAATGCGGATAGTATTGATGATAAGGTTAATCTTTTTAACACTAACATATTGTCTCTTTTTGACAAACACGCACCAATCAAGGAAATCAAAGTGAAACGTTTACCGTCACCATGGCTGACTGCGGATATCAAAGCGCTAATCCAGAAGAAAGCGGTAGCCAAATCAAAATTTAAGAAGAACCCAAGTGATAGTAACCGAGAGAAATACGTGTCTATCAGAGGTCATTGCAGCAAGGTGTGTAGGAACTCACAACGCCGATACATCCACAGTTCCGTTGAAAACGGAGATCCAGCCAAAGTCTGGAAATTTTTAAGGTCATTGGGAGTAGGCAAATCTATTCATGACACTTCTCCTAAAAATGTGGACATTGGTTCACTTAATCAACATTTCTCTGCTTCGACTAACTTTGATAAATTGATAAAAGATGCTACTCTGAAGCATCTCGCTTCCGCCATGACTCCTGACTGTTCTCCTTTTTTCTTTAGTCAATTTTCTGATTGTGATGTTAAGAAGAGCATAGTATCTATTACTTCAAATGCAGTGGGCTCTGATTGTCTTAGTCGTAACATGATCCTCCCAATCCTTGATGAAATCCTTCCTGTCATCCGCTATATCTTAAACTATTCGATCTCCCATAGCGTCTTTCCAAAGGCTTGGAAGGATGCAGATATTATACCCATCTCCAAAAAGAAGAACCCCATATCCTTTTCCGACTACCGCCCCATCTCTATCCTCCCCTTCCTCTCCAAAGTCCTTGAACGTCTAATCCACACTCAACTTTCTAAATTCCTTTCCGCTAACCTGCTCTTAAATCCACTCCAATCCGGTTTTCGACCCGGTCACAGCACTACTACTACTCTAGTTCACTTAACGGAGGACATCAGATCCGCTATGGAGAACGGAGAACTTACAGTCTTAACACTCTTGGACTTCAGTAATGCCTTCAACACCGTCGACTTTGATATACTGCTATGTATATTACGCTCTCTTAACGTATCTCCAACAGCGATTGACTGGTTTCACAACTACCTGTCTGGTCGCCGGCAGCGCATTAACTTTGATAACACTGTCTCTTCTTGGTGTGGTACTGACGCTGGCGTACCTCAGGGCGGCGTGCTGTCTCCCTTACTTTTCTCGGTTTTTATAAACTCCATCACTAATAATCTGACTTCATCCTACCACCTTTATGCGGATGATCTCCAGATTTATTCTAGAGCACCACTGGTTGATCTCGCTAATGCTGTTAACATTATAAACGCTGACTTAGAGGAAATCTGTAAGTGGAGCATATCGCATGGTCTGAAGATTAACCCGTCCAAGACACAGGTTATTGTCATTGGAAGTTCGAGAATGATTTCCAAAATTGATTGGACTTCACTGCCTCAAGTCTCTTGCGACGGCACACTTATCCCGTTTAGCGAAAAGGTAAAGAACCTAGGGATCTATATCGACACAAACTTCTCCTGGGGTCCTCAACTGCAAGAGCTCAGTCGCAAAATGTTTGGCGCTGCAGGATCTTTGCGTAGACTACGCAACTTTCTACCTACCTCTACCAAGATTGCTCTTACACAATCCCTTCTTTTTCCCATCCTTGATTATGCTGATGCCAGTTATTTAGATCTTTCTGAAGACCAATTAAATAAGCTTGAGAGACTCCAAAACCTCTGCATAAGATTCATATTCGGATTACGGAAATATGATCATGTCTCAGACTATCGTAAAAAGCTTAAATGGTTGCCCATCCGCCTTCGCCGGAATGCACACATACTTTTTCTTCTATATAACATTCTTTTTAATCCTTTTACCCCAAGTTACCTTAAATTGCGATTTACATTCTTGCACGACACACATTTGAAGTTTTTGAGATCGTCAGAGAACTTAAAGCTGAAAATGCCTGGCCATTCTACCAAATTTCTCGATCACTCCTTCTCTGTCCAAGCAGTTCGGTTGTGGAACGCCCTACCAGTCGCTATAAGACGTGCACAAACACTGACTGCATTTAAGAAACTGGTAAAGGAATTCTACCTGGGAGACACCAATGTTCTCTAACCAATTTTTTTTTGTTTTGTTTTTTGTTTTTATTTTTTTATTTCTTTCCCTTTTAACTTTAGTTAATTAGGTTATGTCACTTAGTATATAATCTATTTTGTAAATTTATCTCACACCTAGTTTGTATTATCTTGCATTTATTATGACCCCAACTATGTATTACTATTCACTTATGATACATCATACTACTATAATTTTTCCTTTCTAATCTATCTTTCAACACACTAGAAACTACCCAGTACATTCTCCTAATCTTACTTCTCCATCCCATGGTTGCCTGTAAGAGATTGCCTTCGGGCAATAAGGCCGCCACTTGTACCTACATACCTAGTTTTAAGTTCTTTTTATAATCTTCTGGTGTACAATAAAGATATATATTATTATTATTATTATTATAAAATTAATATGTATCAAAAGTTAAATCGAACTAATTATTATTTCTAAATAATAATTAGTTCGATTTAACTTTTGATACACATATATTTTATTTTATTTTTAACTCATAAAATATGTCATTATTAATTTAATGTGATGTGGCAATTAAAAAAGGTCACTCATAGTAGTAGTCAGTTTTTAATAAGTAGTGTGAAATGAAAGAAAAATAATATTTGGTGGGAATTTTGAACAATAAAAAAGAATGCAAAATTGTTAAGGTACTATGTTTATTATTGAGCAAAGTTTAGATTTTAAAGAATCAGGTAAAATAATGTGGCAACAAATCTCAAACGCGTGTGAACGCGCAGGCTAACTAAAGCTAAAGTGCCCTCGCAAAAGCTAAAGTGCTCAACTATAACAGTTATAAAAGCTAAAAAGTTTTATTTTAATGATTATGTATAAAATAAGCTATAAATGCCACGCATTTTTGGTGCATTACGGTTTTAAAATATGTAAACCATCTCTGAGGGATGTTATATATTACCTATGTTGAAATTTAAGTTTGATCGATGTAGAACTTTTTAAAGCATAAACAAAATAACTGAAAATGATAATTTTATTCGTATTAAATTAACCTAAACCTACAATCAAACTAATCTTAAATAATGTCTCTTTTAAATCAATAAAATTTTAATTCAAGTTATTTGTAAAAATATACTGAGCAAAATATAAGACATATTTGTTTTTACACCCTTCTTTTTAAAAATATTTTGTAAGTAATAGTTACCGCATGTAACAAAAGTTTAGTAGTTTAGACGCTACAGTGAAATATCCAAACATACATAAACTGCTGAAAATACATATTACCATTAATTTTGGCTTCACCGTGGTCGAGTATTAATTGTAATACTAAACTACAACATAACTGAATATGTTATTATCTTAGTTAAAAGTGTAATTTAACAAGAATAATAAAGTATTTTTCCTAATGCTAACTGCTAGGTCTATTAGAATCCATCCAAACAATTCCAAACCTATTTAAGATCTGCTTGATAAATATAAAATGACATTCCAGTAGTTAACACCTATCTTTTTACCTGTTCTAAAAGGGTTTAAAAACAGTTTTGCAGCCTTACATAAATGTAAATATCTTATTAATAACACGACTCTAGACTCTAAAAAGTGTAGCAAAATATGTATTTGGTCCACAACAACATTTCGCTACTATCAAATTTAAAAGGAGTTTTCTTGGCTTTGTTAGTGTAACACTAACAATTTTTCTAACTTAAACCATAAGCTTACAGACGACACCCGAGGGAAATGATAGCGCTCTATATTTCAGAGACACCGTAAATAAATAACATTTAAAAATAAGAATGCTTTTTAAGTGAATACAGACTACAGCTTAAAACGATATTACAGCTTTGAAAGGAGTACAGTACTCCATAAATAGCCATCGGTCAAGACATATTTATCCCACATTCTCTCACGTAGGTATTTGTAGTCCCCTTTGCGCCCTATTGGCGTCCATGGGTAATGAAATGGGACACCAGCGATACTTTATCTTCATGTTCCTATTATCCAACTATCGTTTTCTTATATTCGGTATCCTCAGTTCGCAATGAACAGTGACGACATATAGTTTCTGTCCACGTAAAGTAACGTAGATTTCCAAAAATCTGGTTCATGTTTTAGTAATATGTTATTATTCAAATATTGTCGATGTCTCCATAGTCATCTTTCCATAGCTTAAATAGAAGGTTTTTTTGTAGTGCTCTTAGATCTTCCAAGGTGCGCAAGGGAATTCAGTGAAATGAAAATAAATTCACCGTCATTTAGGTTATTTTTCAAGGAAGTTTTATATTTAATACCAGACCAAAATTGGCTTTCATACTTGGCACCCGTTCGAAGCCAGAAAAGGGAATAAGCAAAAAAGAGTTAATCTTGCAATATGCTCATAGCTTGAATTGTAACAAATATTCTATGATTTAGAAAATGCAGAATTGTATAATTAAAAAAGAAAAAAAATGTTGACCAGTTTCGGTGTTTTCACCGCAGAGGAAGCTGTTAAATCAATTAGCTTGTCAAGTTTTGGGTTTGCTGTCAATTCCAGATTTAGCCAGTTTGTTTTCAAGTAACCTCGCACAGCTTATTGAATACGATGAAGAAAATGGTAAACTAATTTTGTACGAGAGAAATTCGATTAGGGTGAAATTTCCGCGTCCCATGGATGATGAAGTTGAGATAATAAAGTCGTAAACAACTCCTTCCTTATCTATCTTTTTTCTGTGTCTTGTTTCGTAAAAAAATATGTTTTTTTACGTGAGATCAATAAAATAATTTTTGACTTCTGAGTCTGTTATAGTAATAATAATAAACAAAAAAATATTGTTCATTTTCATTTACTAAATAAACTCAACAATTAACATCACGTAATTTTTTAGTGAATGATTCACTTCTTAATTGAACTTCAATTGATCATGTTGTAATCAAAAACTCCTAAGGGTAATGCAACTGTGGATATCGCTTCTTTGAGATTTAAACTTCTCGAGTGGCAGGCGAATGAGGTGCAGGTGACCATCGGTAGCGAGAGGCCTTTTTCCAGCAGTGTACTTTTAAATGCGGTTGATGATGATAATGATCGGTAGTCACTTATTAGAAAGTGACCTGTCTACCCGTTTTCCTACCTACACCGTAAAGAGAAAAACTTCAAAACACTGTAACTTACCTAACTTAAAAACTTTTGATGAAATTTTAGGAGCTCGTCATTAAAATTAGTTCAGTACAAACATACATAAACTGCCAAAACCATTACCCTTCCTTTTGGCTTCGCTATAATCGGGTAAACATAGTGTTGTAAATGGAAAACTTGAAATAACTACTATTTGTTATGGTACGAGTAATCTTTTGTTTCAAACAGATTTGAATAATATAGAACCTTAAAAAATTAAATAACTTTGTTGCCTAAAAACAAAATATAAAAACTTTTAATTAAAATTTGTTCATCTGTGATCGCCTATTCAGACTTACTCCACCAAAAATATTTCAGAATATCAGGATAAGTATAATAAAATTCTTATTTTACTTGATTTAATACTGACGAAAGAAAAGTTTTGAATAGTAATATTACCAACAGGAAAATTTTCTTACATTTCTATGCCTTTGGTATAGGGTTGATATTAAGTTAATGGATACAGTACCTAAAATATGCCATAATGCATACTAATCAATAGTCAGTGCATTTGATGGTACGTATCACTATGTAATCGTTTGCATAGTCACTATCTGGCTTCATAATTTCTATATTAAATTGATTATTGGTTTGCCCAAATATGATCACATTTCCGAATTTCGTACAAAACTCAAGTGGCTCCAAATTCGACTTCGCTGGAATGTACATATCCTTTCTCTATCATAATATATTTATTTATTTATGCAGCTTCATTGACCACCAATAAAATAAAAATAAAAAAATTACAGATACATTCACATGAAAAACTACAATCGGTACATCAATAGGCGAATATATTTGTGTGTTAGATGTCCGAAATATTATTATTATTATATAGAAAGTTCTGTTTAACCTTAATAAACCATCCTACTTATAGATTCGATTGTCTTTGTTCATTACACACATACACGATGCTTAAGCTGCAAGCGCCTATGAAACTCCATACTGGAAGCCATATGACACGCAGAATCAATAAAAAGTTTCAAGAAACTCGTCAAGGATCACTATCTATCTCTGTAATAACTATCTGTTTTATGTCTGTGTGTTTATGTATGTGCCTATTCATATTTATATATGCCTGTAATTGGATGTATATATTATGTGAGGCTAAAATAAATAAAATATAAATATTTTACATTTGTTTAGTTTCTACATTGTATCTTTCATAATTATGATGTGCAATAAAGAGTACTTACCTATCTAACAGTCCCCCCACAAGTCCCCCCTAGCCAAGTTGACATTCTACAAACATAAACGTCATTATAAAAAAAATGAATGGGAACGACATCTCTACACTAAGTCACTTGGTCAATACAAAATATTATAAAATAATAATATGAGAAAATAATAGCCGTCTCGGTGACGTAGTTTATTTATTTATTTATAGTTTATTGCACTCCATAATGTACATAAAGGTGTTAACAACTTATTACAAGAAACAATTATGGACCCTGTTGGGCACGGCAACTGCAAGAGAAGACGAAACATCTACCGTCAAAGAAGCACATAATGAAACTCTTATACTAGTTCACTCAGATACGCTAGAAGTACATTACTGTTTATCTATTGTTCACGTTTATAATGCGAGTGCATATGTTTTAATTTTATTTTGCTATTATTACTTTTACATAGAATGTTCTTATAAAAGAGTAATATTTTTCAAAGTATGTCATGCTATATTAAGTCATGTTTGTAGTATGTCATTTTTAGAGTACGAAGCTTTGTCAATTTTGTAGTATGTCATTTAAAAATGTCATGTTTACAATAAAAAATATTTTAAGTCATTTAGGATTTGTCATTCAAATATTCGTGAATGTGGTAGTAGCATTTCTGTAATAAAAGGTCTTTTAATTTCCTGTTAAATGAAGTAAATTTTTCTTCGTTTTTAATGTTATTAGGTAATTTATTATTTAATTTAATTGACATAACATATGGGCTTGATGTATGCATTTTTGATTTAGACATCGGCAAATTTAATCTATTTTTATGTCGAAATGTATATTTTGTACTAGTATCCTCCCTGGTTGTGTTATAATCTTTGTGTTGTCTTACAAATTTGCATGTTTCCAGAATGTACATTCCAGGGACAGAAAGTATTTTTAATTTTTGAAAATAAGGTTTGCAACTTTCTGTATCGTCTATGTTCATTATTATCCTTATTAACCTTTTTTGCATTAGTAACAGCAAAGGCGCATCTGTACTGTTGCCCCACAGGATAATGCCGTAGTTCAGCCACGAAGATGCATAGGCATAATAGGTGGCTAGGGCAGTTTTGATGTCAGTGGTTTTTTAACTTCCCGAAGAGCGTAGCAGAAAGATGATAATTTTGACTTAACTTTTTGTATGTGTGGTTTCCAGTTAATATTGGTATCTATATTTAAGCCCAGCAAGTTGAATTCATGTACCTTTTCTATTTTAGTGTCCCGATACACAAAGTTAATATGTAACTGTGGTTTCTGTGGTGGATGAAAGGTAATGATTTTGGTTTTTGAGTAATTTATTTCTAAATTGTGTCGGGTCATCCAGTCTACTGTTATGTCAAGTAAGGTTGTCAGTTTGTCAGTTATGTCAGTGGCATTTTGGCTGGTATTTGGGAGGTCATTAATGTAGACAAGAAACAATAAACATTCCAAGACGCCACCCTGTGGGATCGAACTATTAATAATTTGTTTGTCAGATCGGATATGTTGTATCTCTTTACTGCTGCTATTATAATATTCGATCTCAACTTGATGCTCTCTAGTGGTAGCGTATACGACTGCTTTGCTTGATTTGCTCAGCTCAGCTTCGATTCCCGGGTCGGACCAAATGTGATCTTCAAATATTTGCTTCGGAGTTTGGGTATTTTCTATGCATAATATGTATGTATTTACAAAAAAAGGAAATATGTATTCATATCAGTTGTCTAGTAACCCATAGCAAAAGCTCTGCTTAGCTTAGGACTAGATGGCGATGTGTGTTAGGTGTTCGAAAAAACAAAGACTAACAATACAAGAGAATAGAGAGATTAGCGATTTTAGAAAGCGCTTTTCGACTATTTCTGTGGTGCAGTGGCAGCATAATATATGTACCTGCTGTGATTGAATCAGATCAGGTCGGACCTAACTTTTGTATGATGTGTAAATATTTGTTACGAAGTTTGTATGTATCTATACAAATAAATAAAATTGGAGTGTCTGTTGTTAATATTAAAATAACCGCTTTTAAATAAATGCGTATGTAGGTATACACGATGCATGTACCAAAATTTATATTTTCTTAATTTTGTCAGTCTGTCTGTTTGTTCCGGGTAATCTTTGGAACAGCTGGATCGATTTGGACGGGACTTTCACTGGCAGGTAGTTGATGATCTAGGGAGTAACTACTTTTTTTAGACTTTTAGGCTTTGCCTCACGGCTATACCCGCAGTTGTTGTTGCACCGCGGGTAACACCGCGAGGCTCAGTTAGTTTACACTAATAGGTATTATATGTATTTATACCTATAATTGTCTATATCCTATAGGAACTAGACAATTACTATGAACGAATATGGATACTAGTCCAAAATTAAACTTCGATTATATAGCTTTGTACTACAGATGTATGAAATATCATTATACTTAGACGCAAAACACTTGCATGTTGCCTAAGGGGGCAGTACACATAGGCTTTGATTTGAATGCTAATCATTTATACCATACGATTGAAATAACGCTTCGACTGAATTGGCATAATTTACTGCATTATCAATATGTTCGCTTAAAATTATGATTTTCTATGTTAGTTGAAATGCGGTTAGTTTACTGGTCATACTAATGAGCTCAATTACTATACTGTGTAATACATATTTACTAACTATAAATTTGCTGTTAATAAATTGAAAATTACCGAAATTACCTGACCTGTATCCGGCTTAAGAATTGAGCCTATAGAAAAATGGTGGGGTTAGTATATCTATACAAATAAATAAAATTGGAGTGTCTGTTTGTAATATTAAAATAACCGGTATTTACTAAATGCACATACATGTATACACTATACTTATACCGAAATATTTTTTTTTACAATTTTTGTCTGTCTGTCTGTTTGTTTGTTCCGGCTAATCTCAGGAACGGCTGTACCGATTTTGAGGGGACTTTCACTGATACGGAAGGACTGACGGACTGTCGCTTTTTTTAGACTAACTTCGCCCCGCGGTGTTCCCGCGGTACGACGATAACCACGGGTAACACGGCGGGGTTCAACTAGTCTATTAATAAAATAATCAAATTCATAACATATTTATTATGATCCATATATTGACACATGTTATTGTACTTAGTCTCCATTCTAATCTTGTACGAATTATAGATGTATTCAAAAATGAACTTTATTATTTGTTTGACTGATATAAAAAGAAAAATCATAATCTCACACTCATTGCATATATCATGGTAATAAGGTTTTGTTGAATATTCGTACATATTTAGCTCTTTTATCATTACGGATAGTATTTTGCAGTAAACTCTTTAGCTACAAAGTTCAACAAACAAAAATATCAACAAATATTCATGTGGTTGACCCTGTCCTTTCAAATCGAGCTTCAGGCAGAATTTTAAGCCTCCATGAACTTTAAATTCGAGTAAATTTGTACAGAACACAATAAATGTTTTAATGAAGATAAACCTCAGAGTCCTGCTAAAATCTTGTTGATTTTAAATTATTTGCAAATACCGTATACGGACACAAAGGAAACCTAAATTAATTACTCATTCCCAGTGAAGCTTGATTGCGTGTCCTGGGGCAAAACTTTCAAATTTTTTGACAATTTCGAATATTTTGGATAAATATTTCGGACATCTAACACACAACACCATCTAGCCCCAAGCTAAGCAGAGCTTCTGTTATTGTTATTAGACAACTGATATAAAAACATACATACTAGTATATACGCTTTTTTTTTCGTAAAAATAAACATAGAAAACACCCAAGGTCCGAAACAAAAATTTGCAAAAAATACAAACGTTTGATCCGACCCGGGAAACGAACCTGAGACCTCAAGCGCAGCAGTCGCATACGCTGCCATTGCGCCACAGAAGCAGTGATAAATTACAAAGAATAGTTTAATTTAGGTATCAAACACCTAATTTATGGCAGTTAAAATCAGTATTTGCATGTATTGAAAGCAGTTATTGCTTTTTCATTTGGCTTATAAGACATCAAAATAAAAAAATAATAGATATCGCTTTAGGACCAATATTACATCTCAATCAAATTCAGTAGGTACTGTTTCATTTTTAAACCGCTGTCACATTGTATGTATTAAGCAGACAAAGCGTTACATTAGTCAATCAAATAGTTCGAAACTCTTAACCTTTCATGTTTCATAGAAGTTTTATTTTTATTCTAATAGTTAATACTGCCCTAAATTCATAAGTATATTACAATACACTTTATATTTCTGTTATTACTTTTTTTAATTAGACACCAACAGTTTTTAATGCCTTAAAAAGCTGATTTTGTTTGTTTGAGAAGTAATTGACCCTAAAGTTGGACTTGTTGCTAACTAATCTCGACTGTTAGTAGTTAAACGGTCAGTCGACCGGTATTAAGGGCACCCATACATAACTGCGATGCTATGCGATGCGGCGTGAAATTCTTGCGGTGCATTCATGCGAGTTTGCAGATATTTGCATGCGTTGCTAATTTGCAGTTATGTGTGGGAGCCCTATATAAGTTGAAAAAAGTTTTTATTAGTTTCCCGTACATGTTTGATCTAATGAAGATTAGCATGACAAAGCTATTTGTTGGCTTTCTGTAATAAAAGTGAAGTTTCCAAACTGAAGTAGAGACTAGCATTGTTGTCTATTTACGTTAATTATATTTAAGGACCATTGCGTATTTGTATTAGACGTGTAACAATTTTTATAACGCATTATTGTGAGTTCAACGGTCGATAAGGATCTACCGGAGTAAGTTTTCACAGAAAAGTGGTGTTGAAAAAGAAATCTTTCCTTTCTTTTTTTTTATAGAATAGGTGGCAAACTATCAGACGTTTCGCCTGATGGTAACCGATTACCGCCGCCCATGGACACCCGCCCTACAGAGGCGTCACAAATGCATTGCCGGCCTTTGGGGAATGGGGAAGGGCATGGGGGAAGGGGTTGGGCCTCCGGTATCCTCACTCACTCGGTGAAATACAGCGCAAGCGCTGTTTCACACCGGTTTTCTGTGAGGCTGTGGTATAACTCCGGTCGAGCCGGCCCTTGCATGCCGAAGCGTGGCTCTCCCACGGTAATTCATTCCTTTTCACCAAGTGAGTGTCGCCACCAAAGTACTGTAAAGAGGTTATCCCTGTACACACAGGGAACTTCTTCTTCTTCAAGTACCATCTCCACCACGGAGGTCGACGACCACATGTCCATACTTCTCCATGTCTTCAGTCATGCGGATTAGTGCCTCTGTGCTTTCCACATCCAACCAGTCTCTTATATTTTTCGTCCACGATGTTTGCCTTCTACCTCTACTGCGCTTACCTTCAATTTTCTCTTCAATTATCCACATAAATTGCAAGTAAAATAAATAAATCTATAAATAATGGTAATGTTCGCTACCAGTTGTCTTAAAATCTATTTATGTTACACTTACATTTAATATCCTATGTTCCCTGAAAAGAACACTAAGCCTCAATCGCGATCAGGTTTGAGTTTCGCGTTTGATATCGCTCCACGCCTTTCTGATGTTTTTCGCCTCATTTGCTATTGTTCTATTGCGTGTGTGTTTCCGTAAGGATTTAAAATCACGTGTTCATCTTTATGTTATAGTTAATTTTATAAATCCTTGATAAAAAATCTTGTACGAATATTAATGTCTCGTGGATCAAACTCTAACAACTGAAACTATTTTAGGTACATAAAAAGTGATTTGGTTAATGAATATTGTTACGGTCTTTTTAGGATATAGTTTGCTTTATATTTAAATTTAATGCAAATTATACGTGTGGTTGCTAGTCCTATCACTAAAACTCAAATTTTCTAGACAGCCGTTGACTGGATTTAGTGATAAGAGTAAACTGTTCATGAGCCTTTTTTAAATATCTTTTATTTTATTAATCAACAAACATAAACTATCACTGTACACATTTTTATTAAACATGTACACATATGTATGTTTGATAAAAAAAATATATTTATACAGAAACCCTATACGTTCATATAGCTGCCTTTACATAATATTTAGCTTTGTTTTACGGCGTACGTATTCTTCAAAAATTATAACCTATTATATAAAATGTTTGTACATAAATATGGATATTTAAAAAGAGTGCATATTAACACGTAAAAACATTCATCGTTTGCAATGATTGAACTCAAAGTGTATATTTTATATTTCAATTACCTAGCAATATATTCCGACATCATTGGCAGTGTGTGGAAAATGAAATTTGAATACTTTATTTCCTTAATTGTCACTTGAAATTTTCCAAAGTTGGATATTTTTTATGTCATGGAAAACCCATCTGATTTTCAAGTTCTATTCGAGGTCTAAAGAAAATTATTATTCAGGTATACATTTTTTTATGATTTTTCATCGATAAAAATAAAAAAAACTACTTTACAAATTTATCTTAACACCTTTATTTTATTTACAATGATAATATAAAATCTATACCAAACTGCAATAATTAATAATAGTCATCACGTAGTCTATACATTAGACACTGTATAGCCATCATACATAGACTATACACAAAAATGTTATGCTTTTTTTAACGTTACCGACGTTTTTTGCCGCCTAGGGTAACTACTCCTCCGCAACGCACCATAAGGAACTTCATACTTTGAGTTTAAAGTTCTTCATTCATTCATAGTTCAGAATCCTGTAGCCGCTTATCCGCGTATAAATAACAATATTTTAAACATATTTGTAATAGATTGATAAGGTCAGCTAAATAAATTTGATAGATTACGGTAATATGTAACCTACAATGTGAACAGACAGGTTACAAGATGCTAGCTACTATTAAAAGCTTACAGTTGCTATAAACTAGACCTTTTGTACAGTAGTTTGTAAATATATACATTATTTAGATGGCTATCTAGTAGACGTACGGTAACGGATAAAATTTGGGAAGGATGCGGGTGGTATGCTCAGGCAAACTCACAAAATCAATCTCACGTACTAATAAGATCGATAGAATGACTAATGCTTTATTGTACCTTATACTAATATTAAATCATCCATTACGGTTTATATCATGCATAGTTCTTTGATTTTACTCTTTTAGCGGTAGATAAGTTTCATGGCTGACCTCTTATAAATCAAGTCTAAATTTTTGAACTAATTTCCCGGTCAAACTAGTATCATTTCTCTGTTTTTTTACCCATAATGATTATATCTGAATATATATATTTTATAAATGAAATACAAAAGATTTTCTGACTTCAAAAAAAAAAAAAAATTCTTCCCACTTTGAACCTGTTACTTCAAGGTATGTATTATATATATTTCTATTCTTATAATATCATATGAATATTCATTTAAAAATTGTACTTTTCCAATATTTTTTTTTAAAGTTTATTTTAGGCATGAAAATTTTCTTAATTACTTCTATGCAAATTACTTGTATTTTCAGAAATCGTTTATTTACTATAAAATATATATATATAAAATAAAATATCGTTTAATTTTTATAAATTATGATTTTATAGCTAGCAGCTTTGCTAATTTATTTATTTATTGAATTTATGTCTTTTACACTAATATACAAATGCAATGTTTATGAGGATTTTTGAATATTTAAAACATTTTATAATTTTCGTGTTGGCAAAAAAATTATTAAATTGTTTAAATTTCATTTTTTGGCATGTATTGAAATTCATATGGATGATAGTTGATCAAGCGAACATTTATTTCTTACATTCAATTTTGATAAATCAGGCAAACTGAACGGTAAAATACTACTTTTGCTGCATTCCTTTTCCTACAACTCAGAAGGATACCTTGAAACTATTTCATTTCAGCAAGTCAAGCAATTAATAGTCTAAGCTTTTGTTTTGCTTCTATTGGCATCGTGACCGCTGTATCTGTCAAAGGATGTAGTATATTATTCATGTTGACTATTTCTGTCTAACAATTCACATTATATAATAATGTGAATTAAAACTGATATTTATTGATAGAATTACTTAGTATACAATTTAATCATTGCAGTAAAATCAAGACTCTATATATATTCCTACGTATTCATTGAAAGATTAAATTCTAATGTTATGTTAAGCTCGGCCACGCACGTAAAATGTGAATAATGTAAAAGGTTGGCAACATTAAAAGCCTGCTCATTTATTAACGGACTCTTTAGTTAAGCGACGGTAAACAAAATTGGTGTAGAAAAGTATATTTATTACTTGAAAACGAAGTGAAACCAGTTGTTTATAGAGATTATGAAGTATCGACTTAGATAAGCCTCTGTCAATTTGTTTCTGAACGCTTAGTTTAGAATGATTTACGTTGATAAGTTAATACTGATTGATATGCTTGTTTCATTGTTCTTGTTTGTATTAAGCTGAGAATCTTTTTAAAAGGTATTTTCCACATTTAATAAATAATTGCCATTAAGTAGACGTTGTATGTGTAATTTAAAAACTTTTACTGATTATAAACTAAAACAGTAATATTTATTGTACAATATTAGATAACCTTTCTAACCATAACATTTTATTTTTATTTATAAAGTTTTAAGAAATAAACAAGACAGCAAATCCTGTAAAAGGACTAACCTGACATTAGAAGACTAAAATTTTAACAAAAATAAAACCGACTTCAAGGTTCGACTCGATTTCTCTTGGATGCCTTCATCAGATATTAATGTCATGTCATGGTACCACCGTTGGAACATCACCTTTCCTTTAAAAAAAGAATCAACAAAATCGGTTCATAAACGACGAAGTCATCCGCGTACACTCATAAAAAAGATATATATATATATGGCCGAATTGGGAAACCTCCTCCTTTTTTGAAGTCGGTTAAAAATAGACTTCATATTAACATAAAAAATGCAATTACTTAAACTTAGATTTATAAAATATATATAACAATCCATTGAAACCTTACGCAAAAAATATGAAAAATAAGACGTTGTTATCATGAAGGCATCATTAACTAACATTAAAAGGTTTTGTTATTATTATTTGAACAAACTTAAAAATAACCAAACTATAGCTCCAAGATAAGATATTTCAAGATTAATTAGTAAAATAATTAAATTGTGTACGAAGATAGAAAGTAAACTCATAACAAGCTTGAAGTATATTTAAATTAAATTAATCTCTCGCTCGTTCTTGTTACATTTTATAACATTATTATTGTTTGTTACTACATTTTCAAGCACCCCAAAGGTCCAAAATAATTAATCAGTAAGTAATTTAAACGATTTAATTACCTAACATCTTTTTATAACAGAAGAACAAGTAAACTGACGGTCACCTCATGCCAAATGGCAATCATTGCCAGTGCACAATTAATTTTAAATATAGGTGTATTACATTTTCTTAAGGTTCGAAGACTTTTTACCAAAAAGATAAAAACAGTTTGCCATATGCAGTTTATCTTGCACTTTAAAGTAACGTTGAAAATTTTTTTCTGAATCTGTCAAAACATCTCATCATATCCTCCTATTCAAAAAAAAATACATTTAAATCGGATGTTTTTTGTATGGTCCTGCCAAAATGACTACTTTGCCCAATTGAAACCATACGCAGAATCCTGGAGAATCGAGGAGAGGAAAAAATAATTAATAATTAGTTATATTGTAACGTGGTAGAAATCATTAGACGATAACTTATAAATAGTCGATTACGTCATTTAAGCGTATGCAAGGTATTTGTCGAGTTGCTAGGTACAATACTATTTATAACTATACCTATTTAACTACTGTCAGTATTGTCAAATCTTTTGATTCCTGTTACGACCTTACTGCCAGCCACTAGCGAACTGCCGTCGACATGCTGTTTTAAATTAATTGTGCGGCTGCAGCCAGAGCGTTGCGTGACGTTACTGCACCGCGTCACCGACTAAGGGCTAGTCCCCTTGGTCCTCAAGAGACTGAGCCGCTGGGGGCGCCGACTGCCATAGCAGGCACGTTTCATACCGTACGCGTGACCAATTTTGTGAACTCTAAGACGAATCACTCACGACCCTAAATATTGTAAGCTGTCGGAGCACTTCTTTTAAATATAATATAGTAACGTACATCTTCTTTTTATTTATATATAACCAGGGTAAAAGGTTACATTGGCGTCAACTAGGTTTCGTCTCAGGGTGAAATTGGCTTCGCCATACGGTATATACAATATATTTTTGTAATATACCTCCATATGAATTCTCCTAAAAGCGGCAAGTCAAAAACTAGCAACTAATTCCTAGATTAAAAGATTTTGTATTTTGGGAATTGTATTTTTTTAATAAATTTATTTTTCACTACTTATATATATTATTGATTATTTCTAAATGCTCAAAACTCATACTATCGTCTATACTCGTCGTATACTCATAATCTTTACTGCGTTTATATATTTTTTGCGTTTTTCACATGACCATGGCATGAGAGTACTATTCCTTGGAAAGTAATAAAATTTTGCGCTATTTTATTTATTTTTATGGCATAATTTCCATTAACAAAATTAGTTTTGTTTACTTGTTAAAATGTCAAAGTCAGGTAATAACAAAAAATGGAATACAAGATTCGGATTGACGACACCAGTTGGCAGCACTGTCGTTATGCACGTTCCCTATATCGGCACTGTATATATTTCTAGCTTCACTGCTTTTGTTTTTTTTTTTATGAAGTTACAATACCAACCTATAAGATTCAATATCGTTAAAATTTATATAAAACTATTCCATGTTCAAGAATTTATTGCTTTTATCTTGCTTACAATCAAATACCTACCATAGAACGAAATAAATGATTTTATAGGTATGCGATTATATGTGATTAAAACCGTAACAGTTACGATTTGCTTTACATATTCTGGCGACAACGTCCCAATGTGATCTGTTGTGTATGATTACATTACAAAACCCACACTGTTATGGCGACTATAAAAAGGAAAAATAAACAAGGTTTCAACATTTATGTGTGGAATTACTGTAATTGAATGATACAAACAAAATGTTACGTTCGCTCTTGACGGTAATCCCGACTGGGACTATGAGAGATTGGCTCGGTTTGGCTCATGAAAAAATATTGAATGTTTATGCCCTTGACGATGTTAGACCGGGTTCCAAGTTAATAGCAAACTTTTTCGTACGTAGGAAAACTCTATCTTTGCTCTGTACGTATTCTAGAAAATAGTTAAAACTTATTGTATACCTATATGTATTAAGATGCATTTGTAGCTATATATATTTTTTTTAATTATTTAGGTTCTTTTGTTATTGAAAACTTCATAAGTACATTTTTTATCATATTGATTAATTTAATAAACCCTTGTCTACCTGGTCTAGAGGTTAGTGTACTTCAACTCAATCTCAAAGCGACTGCAGATCAAGAGTTCTCGTGTTCGATTCCCAGGTCGAACTGCTGTTGGGTTTTTGTTACCAGAAGTTCTTAATAGCAGCCCGGAGTATGGAAGATGGCCGTCCGCGTCGGTCCCGGTTTTCATGAACACCTATGACAATCATTATTGGGAAGTCAGTGCCCTCAAATATATTGACAACTAATTCAACCTTCGAATTCAGGTCACCCTCAGGGTCACGGAGGTCCGATTCCAGTCGCTCCGTGGAAAACTGATATTCAGGTAAAACTGGTTGAACTAGTAGCCAACCCCACATCTTGGGAATAATAAAGGCTTGGAAGATGAGGATATGTTTAATAAACCTTTCATGATTCTATGATGTAAGTAATAAATTATAATTAAACCAGAATTTTAGAATAGAACAGCAGAAATATATTAGTCTACGATAAACAGATGTTTCTCATAAAATGGTTATAACAACAAATTAATCTTCAGCGTGATAGATTAAACAAAAACAGATTCGAAGAAAAAACTAAAATCGAACTTAAAAGATGGATTAAAATGTGTTTCGTTACAACTCTTGCTTTTTGAAAAATAGTTTTTGAAAACTAACGCGTAAATATCATTTTCTCTTACAAACATTTCTCGCAATCCTCAAATACCTAGTAAATGTGTAGCATGATCCTACTGCAGAAACACTTTCATAAACCCGTTCTTGGATTTTTATTTGTATAGATAGAGACCTTAAAATAGAAAATCTAAACGTGGTTTTATAGTAATACCTACTCGTATTTCTGTGAGCTGTGAAGGATTTAGTGAAATAGGATGTAGGTCAAAATCCCTATTACCTATTTTGATGTTAAAGATATATTTTGCAGTACCTACTGCGTTACGCTAAATTAATTTAAAATATAATATTCACAAGTAATTAAGTCATTTCAATTCAATATATATATTATGTATCTCATTGTACACTTTTTTTTTTTTAACGTTTGGCAAGCCCCTCGGGCCGTCACCCCGCCGGGGTTTGCGGCGGGGCGGTGTGTCGGAATTGAACCGACTAAAACCATACGGTGTGCCACTCTGCGCCTGAAACGGGAGGGATCCGGGAACTGCTGTTATTAACACATCCGGACCCCTCCCAGCGCTTGCCCGTGAGCCACAGAAGCGTGCAAATTCTCAATTTATGCGACGTACGGCACACGCGTACGTCGCCTCCTCGCGGGCGGCCACAATAGCGGATCGAAGGGACCCGTCCCGACCATCCGCAGCCACACTCAGGGCGGCATGAGGTGCTGATAGGCGCGCCTTCGCCGCCCGGTTCGCCGGCGGCGGATCGGGTCCGAGTGGATATCATCCTCCCGGGCCTTCTCCGCCGCCTCCTTCTGCGAGATTACATCTTCGCAGAAGGTTGCGACCGCGGTAAAACTGCTGTCGCTACCGGCCATGGAGCGTATGACGGCCGGTAGCGACAGATCTCCTCCGATGACTGCAGTGAGGGCCCGACGCTGCGACGCCCATGCGGGGCAAACCGCCAGCGTCTGCTGGGCGGGACTCAATTCCCTCCTGGCAACCGAGTGCAGGTACTTCCCGAAGCAACCGTGCCCGGAAAGCACCTGCGTCAGTCGGAAGGAAAGGGTCCCCTGCTGCCGCCCTGCCCACTCGAGGATGACCAGCTGAAGAGCCTCCACGGCGGCAAAGCCAGCGCGTGGAGTCTCCAGCCAGAACGACCAACTAGCAATCGTGGCTCGACGGGTGGCTTCATGCCACTCGCGTATCTCTTCCGGCGGAGGGCGATAGCCATACTCCGCCCGGAATTCAGCCACCCGTCTATAAACTTCGGCGAGCACTTCCGCCTCCAAATCCCACGGGGGTGTCCCCGCCAAGGCGCACGCCGCCTCGGTCGACACCATGCGGTATCTGCGTATGGCTCTGACTGCCAACACCCTCTGAGGCCGTTCTCATTGTACACCAGCTGAATCCCGCGGTGTTACCTGCGGTTATTGTTGTACCGCGAGTAACGCCGCGGGTAAAAGTTAGTCTAGCTACCTGTCTGTGAAAGTCCCGTCAAAATCGGTCCAGCCGTTCCAGAGATTACATATGCATTTAGTAAAGCGGACTAAAATCTTAGTTTTAATATCTATTTAGCGATAGTTTAATATTTGTAGTAGAGATTGTTCTGATTGCAAAGTGACAGCTATGATACTATAGTATCGAACGAACGAACGCTTATGTTTACTCAACTTCTTCCTTCCTTTGAAAAGAAATAATGTACTAGTTTCATTTCTATGAAGAAAATGTCTGAGAGTGACTTAAAGTTGTGTCTTTGGCAAAACTGTAGTTTATAATATTCTGAATTCCGGTAGTCTAACTGCTGTTTCAAAAACTTGGTTATGGTACATATTCTGGCATTTCACATGATATTAAAGTCGAATTTTCTTTTTGAGTTATTTATGCTTGCTGATTTTATAGGAACTTAGACTTTTGTAATGCTATAAATTCATTTATATACACACACATTGATTTTTATATATATTTATAAACTTAACATCTATTTAGACATGTTTATTTATCGACAACTTCATGCTGCGTATCTTTGGATGATCGGATTTTAGCTTTAATTGTATGAGTTCGTTATAATACATTAAGAAAGAAGTAATACGTTATAAGTATTAAATAATCACATTGCAACCGAAATTAAATACCATTAGTATTTATTTAGTTAGTTACCGTTACTTATTTAATTTCGTAATAGGGAAATTTTGTTTATCTCAAACCGGAATTTTGATTTTCGGTCACAAAGATTGGAAAGTTGGGAAAACATTAAAAGAAAAATAATAGGCAGAGAGAACAAAGAAAGAAAAGAGATATTACTTATTCGAATAAATCAGAGTAAGTATTTATAGGTCAAGGTCACGTACCTGTATCTCGAGCTGAAGCTAGAACTTGTAATAATGTCCACTTTAAAATATTATGTTATATACTGGTGACTATACTATTATAAGCAACTAGTGAATACTGTTTGGTCAATTTTGGTTTTACTATCACAGAGATCAAGCTGTATTTAAAGGACTGTAGTTATTTATTTCTGCACTAAAGTCCTTAAAATATAGCTCGATTCCTGTTGTGACTTGTGACAGACGTCTACAAAACCGATGAAGTAACTTTGAATAAGCGATTTTATTTTGTATCATCTATATTTTTATTAATTCCATATCAGTTTTATCAGAAATGAAATACAATACATTATGAATATGATAAATTACACCCAAAATGTGCCTCGTCAGTTCTAAAATGCTACTACTGACATCAACTACAAAATCAAGCTATATCTTACGACTATAGAGTTTTACACCGAATTTTATTACTAAGTAATAGAGGAAATTCTATAAAGATTCATGTATTTATTTATAGATTAAGACATAACGGGACATTACATACTTTACCCAAGACAATTACTAAACTAGCAGTTCAGGTATACCGATACCCAATATTAGTAATTCTATCAGCATAACGAAGTAGTGAACAAAAGTCACGAGGCTTTCCATGGCATAGTTTTATTTTTCACAACTTGGAATGATATAGTTAATACATAGGATTTGACTTTATACTGAATTTATGCCGATAACAACTATTGGAAGAGTTAAAAAATGAAAGTGTATACCTCAGTTTATTAAATTTCCTCCTTTCTTAAAAGATTCAAGAGATCATAAACGGTTTGTGGTCTTGTCTATACTTATAAAATAGTAAGTCCTGACTGACTGACTGATTCATCATCGCCGAGCGTAAACTATGATAGTTAGGGCTATGAAATTTGGTGAGTAGGATCGTTGTATTGAGTAGGCACCCACTAAGAAAGGAATTTTGGAATTTCTACCCCTAAGGGGGTGAAATAGGGGTTGAAAGTTTGTATGGAAGTCCGTCATTTTTTAAGTTAGAAACCTGAAACTTTACTTTTGGGCTGCTGATTAAAAATGAATAAACATGTATTTCAGCGTTTTTGAATATTCAACCCCTAAGGGGTGAAATAGGGGTTGACATTTCGTACATAGGTTAGTCTGGAACTCCGTCATTTTTGAAGTCTGAAACATGAAACTTTATTTATGTGTTACTAATTTAAAAAGAGTAGAGCGTATTTGAGCATTTCTGAATATTCTACCCCTAAGGGGTGAAATAGGGGTTGAAAGTTTGTATGGAAGTTCGCCATTTTTTAAGTTAGAAACATGTTACTTTATTCACGTGCTAGGGACTAAAAATGAGTTCATACGTATTTAAGCGTTTCTTGGTATTCTACCCCTAAGGGGGTGAAATAGGGGTTGACATTTCGCATATAGGTTATTCTGTAAGTCCGTCATTTTTGAAGTTTGAAACATGAAACTTTGTTTTCGGGCTACTGATTAAAAATGAGTAGATACGTATTTAAGCGGATATTCTACCCCTAAGGAGTGAAATAGGGGTTGAAAGTTTGTATGGAAGTTTGTCACTTTTTAAGTTATAAGCATGAAACTTTATTCATGTACTACTGATTAAAAAAGAGTAAAGACGTATTTAAGCGTTTCTTCATATTCTACCCCTAAAGGGGTGAAATAGGGGTTGAAAGTTTGTATGGAAGTCCGTTATTTTTTAAATTAGTACCATGAAAATTTTATTTTGGGCTACTGATTTAAAATGAGTAGAGACATATTTAAGCGTTTCTGCATAATTTACCAATAAGGGGGTGAAATAGGGATTGAAAGTTTGTATGGAAGTTCGTCATTTTTTAAGTTAGAAACATTAAAACATATTTTTGGGCTACTGATTAAAATGAGTAGACACCTGTTAAAGCGTTTCTAGATATTCTACCCTTAAGAGGTGAAATAAGGGTTGACATTTCGCATATAGGTTAGTCTGGAAATCCGTTATTTGTGAAGTTCGAAACATTAAACTTTGTTTTTTGGGCTACTAAATAAAAATGAGTAGATATGTATTTAAGCGTTTCTGGATATTTAACCGCTAAGGAGGTGAAATAGGGGTTGCAAGATTGCATGGAAGTCTGTCATTTTTTGAGTTAGAAACATAAAATATTATCTTTGGGTTACTAATTATAAACGAGAAAATACATATTTTAGCATTTTTGGATTTCTACCCCTAAGGGGAGAAATAGGCATTGGCATGTCATAAATTGGTTAGCTTTGAAGTCCGTCAGTTTTTAATTTAACAGCCTAAAATCTGTCGTCTATATGTTTCTGATTACAAATAGATGAATATTTATATCAGCATTTATGTGAATTCAGTTCCTAAAGGGGATGAAATATGGGTCGAATGTTTGTATGAAAGTTCTTTTAAATGGAATATTGATCAAAAATAAATAAATAAGTTTAAAAACATGAATAAATTACTGATACATACTTTAACACAGTTTTAATTAAATACATATAATCAACTTCCACGCGAGCAAAGCCGCGGGCAACAGCTAGTTATGATATAATTGTAACTGACGTGTAAGGCAGCATCAGAATTATCTTCTTCTTTTGATGAAATAGCAACCAGCCGATCTCTTGGATCCGCTATTACTACCAATGTCAAGTGTTTAAAGTCTTCAAATCTTAAGTCTTCAAGTTTTTAGTCTGCTTCGTGATGAAATTAACGATAAAAAATGTGGATGAGATGAAATGGGGACTGTCTTCCGAGAAAACAAAAAACGATCTCCATTAGAATTTTCAACAGCTGTTCATTATTTAGAAAAAAAAAAATACGAGAAATAAAACGTCTGATTTTTGACGTCAAGTAAACAAATATATTTAACACTAGCTGAACCCCGCGGTGTTACCCGCGGTTATTGTTGTACCGCGAGTAACGCCGCGGGACAAATTAGTCTAAAAAAAGTAGCCTAAGTTACTCCCTGGATCATCAGCTACCTTCCAGTGAAAGTCACGTCAAAATCGGTCTAGCCGTTCCAGAGATCAAATCCAGAAGAACAAACAGACAGACAGACAGACAAAATTTTTTTTAACTAAATTTTTGGTATATGTACCGTGTATACATACATATGCATTTAGTAAAAAGCGGTTATTTGAATATTACAAACAGACACTCCAATTTTATTTATTTGTATAGATATAGCTGATATTTGTAATATAACGGTGGCTACAATTCACAATTTGCTGCCATATGTATAGTTTAATAATACGAATAAAATTCTAAGATATAGCCTGAACATGATGTAGATAAACTGTACAAAGCCTCACGATGTTTGCCAACTGAAATATGTTCGTGCATAAATAACGATATCCGACGTCTGTTGGCAGCTAAAATGAGAGCGGAAACTGGTTTTTAGCCATAAGTTGTTCATATACTAGTCTTAAGTTTAGTTAATTAATACACACTGTCTCACGACATTTACAATTTGATAAAATATCAGACTTTTTGATGTGTCTTCTTGATTCAGATTTTATAAGGAGACATTCAACAAAATAAATTCAATTCTTCCAAAGACAATAAACCGAAATTTGATTGTTTCGATGTTATTTTTATTTATATATAATTTAAGGAATCTACGGTTACATAAGGCTCTTTCTTATTTGATTACATAACGAATGGTTGGGATTTTTTGATCATTGTTTATTTTTACTTCAACAGAAAATTCGATTTGTCTTTAAGTATTTTAGCCTTTGAGGGAGTTATGAAGACAGACGTGAAGCGACGAGACAATAAGACAGGGGAAAGTCAAGTAGGACATTGTTTTTATTACAATCTATCATTATATTTTCTGCTCGATTGACAGCAATAGATTTGACCACTATAGCATAAGTAGTACTTAAATAGATGATAATGATGTTTCGGAGGTAGGAGTGTGCGTATATATAATAATTTTTTTCCATTTAGATTTTTTTTTGTGGAATAAGCTGCCAAACGAGCAGACGTATCGCCTATATACGTATCGAAGGGGATAGGGGGAAGGCGGTTGGGGTATGGGCCTCCAGTATCCTCACTCACACGGTGAAACACAGTGCAAGCACTATTTCACACCGATTTTCTGTGAGACCGTGGTATCACTCCGGTCGTGCCGGCCCATTCATGCCGAAGCGTGGCGCTCCCACGGTAATAATGCAGTGAGATGTGTAATTTTAATCAAAATGCAGTGAAAATTATTGTTATTTCATACTATTTTGATTTTTTCAATATATTCCTCCAGTGCCTACATTATTAAAATAATCTTATGGAATCATCATCATCAGCCTATCACAGTCACTGCTGGACATAGGCCTCTCCAACTTCACGCCACTTAGTTCGATCCTCGGCTTCTCGCATCCAGCTCCTGCTTCCTCCTCCTCCTCTCCTATTCATATCTATAAGTGATGTAAGTTCTACGGTGGGACAACCAATAGAAAAAGGGTTTAACTCATGATTACCCGGAGAGTAACTACTGGGCAACCGGGCGGCGGAGGCGCACTTACCAGCGCCTCGTGCGCCCTGAGTGTGGCTGCCGATGGTCGGGTCCATCCACTTTAGAGGCGAACCGCGAGGAGGCGACGTACGCGTGTACCGTACGTCGCCTAAATTGAGAGTTTATAACAGCAGACAGTGCCCACCCTAGAGCGTGTAGGTGCTGGGAGGGGTCCGGATGTTTTAATAACAGTAGTTTCCTGATTCCTCTTGTCTCCAGAGAGTCTCCACGTGTAAAAAAAGTTGTCAGTATATTTAAGGGCATTGACTTCCCAATAACGATTGCCATAGATATTCATGATAACCGAGACCGACAGCTTAACGTTCTCTCCGAGTCACGACCTCACTTAAAGTGTAATTTAAAAAAAACATTTTATAAAATTTTACATCAAATGGAGATTCTGAATTGAAATACCTATTTTCAATCCCACAATTAAGAACAATCTAATCACGCCCCACAAGCCAAAATCCATCAAATCATCAAAGCTAGTGAGCATGTCAAAATAATCAACTGATAAATTTCATATCATTTCATTTACACGCACATAAAGTAAAAAATAAAACGATTCTGGTAGAGTCATTTAAATAGTAATACAGGTTTAGTCTAACATCCTGATAGATGAATGTAGTAGCTGCATTGATACTATTCTACTTTCTGAGTAGCGAATACAGCTCAGACTTTTCATAACTTTTGTGTACGCTATTGTTCCCTAAATGCAACCGGGAAGTTCGTTTTATCAATTACCAACAGTACTATTCCAAACAGTTTTTACAGATTATATTGTTTTCATTCTACACATTAAAAATACGTAAATGCTGTTGTAAACTAACAATAGAATGCGTTGTAGTTGTCTTTTGAAGTACCATGAATTTAACAATGAATTGAGTCTTCACTCATCTCGTAGTTCTAAGATATGTCATGTATGTAATTGGATTACTTATAGCAGAGTACAAATGGGTAAAGCGCAAAGAGCTTCAAATGCGGAAAATAGTTCAGTTGTCTTACGTCACCGGTTCGTGAAATTCAAGCTACAAATTCTTTTAATAATACCGACATATATGTATGTATATATATATATATGTCGGAGTCACAGTGTGGATGCGATCGGTCGAGGCGGTTTTTGAGAAATGGTGACGTCAGCTTCGCCGACGTCACTTGGATATTTTGTCAAGTGGCACTCATGATTTTAAAGCAATAGAAATCGCTTTTAATCAAGTCTAGTCTAGTCTAGTAATCAATCTTCATTATTACACAAGTTGGTAGGTAGGGTTTATTTGCACAGCCAAAGACAGTATAGAATTCCAATAGTTTATTGAATCAATGAAGCTACAGTTAAAATCATAGATCGGCACAACATTGTCAAAGTGAATTAGGTGAGAACACCAAAATCCACTGAACGTCCGTGACGACCCATAACCTCCAGTTTCCAAATGCGTAGGGCCTTATGAGAAGAAACCGGCAAAGAAACTCATGGCCACTCTTTTGAAAGTTACATCTTAACTTATTAGTTACAAACGATCAATAGTCAATTACAACAATTAAGAAGACTATGTACTTAGCTTATTTACAGCTTGTCTTTCCTCGTACAATGCCCGTACTAAACTGATCTGTTGATTCTATTTTTCTTCAATACGAAACGGTGGGTAGTTAGTTTTAGAGCCAATAGGTTAGTAGTCCCGCAACTCGTGCGGCCGCTCTCTTTTATACCGGCTAGTCTAGTGGTGACACCTACCACTGTATTCGGTGTTACCCGCACACATTTTAGTAACATTTAATATTGCTTACAGAATCGACTAAAACTAAACCAACATTATTGAATCAAGCTGTAAGTAAACTAAGACTTAATAATCACATCGTTAACAACAAATAAGCAGTTTCTTCCTTTACATACACCGTCCACAGATTTCACCCAAACTGCCATGTTTCTCGATGCACAGTTTGACGTTTCGAATAATCGATTGAAATAAACACGAATTCAAATTAAAACTTAAGAAAACTACTCGTTCTCCGACACGGCCATCCTGATGCATCACACGTCCTCGTGTGAGTCATCTGTAAACAAAGAAAAAGCAACCACAGTAGCTCAATTTATTCGGCCGGTATTGCCTGGCCAACAGGCATTCTGATAGACTTACACGTCTACGTGTTTGTTAACTGAGGAATCATCTGGACAGTGAATCCGTCCTCTCGGCTATTCCTGACCAAATTAAAGATTCATAGAAACCAATTTCAATTATAACAAATTATTTTGCCTTCATGATTTTAAATTTGATGTTTCTATTCACGTCGTATCACGATAAGGTTCTGACCATGCTCATTTATATCTCTACCAGCATAATCACAAATCTTAGTACAAACAATAATGATTGTTAACCTAGGTTCAGCACCTCTCTTTAAATCGCCAGTAACAGCGTTAAGACGTTTTGACTTAGTCGCTTAACCAGCAACTGAGTATAACCACTTCACCAGCGGCTTTTTGCTCAACTCTTAACCAGAGATCGAGATCTTTTTATTGTCACTTAACCAGCGACCAACATTCGCATAGCCAGATGCGCACCGCGCACTCTCTACAGATAAGTACTGCATGAGCTACGGCTACAAATGACCAGCGAGACCTAAGGAGGTAGTGAAACCAGGCTACCAACACTACATTCTAAATAATTGTACACAACAAAATAATCAAAACAGAAATAAAGCCTTCGGATTAATTTAATAAACTATTCAAGGATCATTGTTCATCGGACAAATGAATAGGGACTTCACTAGTGGGTATCTGACGGTCTGTATTCACTTTGATTACTGCGAGTGTAGATGATCAATGGTTGGTAGAAAATTTGTGTGGGTAGAAAATATGTGTGCTAATATTTCGGCGACCACGTAAGGACCTTAATACTTTGGGTTTAATTTAATTTGATTGCGGTCCTCATTTTTTAAGAGAACGTAAGCACCAATAGAAACGACCTTATTATTTTTAAGAACTTTTCAAAAATTACAACCGAAAAGCCTAATGCAAGCAGATTTTCATTCTTTTCTTGAAATAATTATGTCATTTGAAATACAGTAATCGTGTACCTACTACAGGAAATACTAATCAGTGCATTTCTTCAACCCGGATTTCTTGACAGAATTTATTGTTTTATTAAAAAGACAACCCTCCCATTAGGAATAAACATCCTGTGTCACGGAGGACCTCACAAAAGGATATAAAACGTACACAAAAATCACCCAGACTCATAGCAACAATTCGTGAACCACACAATACTATGTTACAATAAGGGCGGGTTTTACCTACCCTCAATAATATTACGGCCCCGAAATCTATCTGACAGAATTTGTCTTATTAAAGAGCATTTGAAACAAAATGAAAACTTCTCACCAAATCTTTCTTGGAGCTGAACTAGAGCTGGTTGGATGGAGCTGACATTCACTGGTTACTCGGTTTGTAAATCGTTTGCCTTGGCATTCATATTGGAACTGCATCTATGACACCACACTTGAATAAGGTTCAAGTAATAGTCTTCTGCACTTTGGTTTCCTTCGACTGCTAGGTGATGTAGTATCTGAAATCTCAGATTATGCGTTAGAATTATTGTCACGACTAAAATTGTCCTAATCTTTACTGGATTACGTAAACATGATTTTGCCACAACTGTGACAGCGCTTGTATTTTTCACACATCACTTCACTTTTACAGTCGGAGTAGTTCTCTCACTAGTTAGCGGTTCTCGTATAGCACAAATTAATTACGTATCGAAAAGATTTTTTTTTTTAACGTAGGGTAAACGAAAATAAAATAATAACAATCTGCCCTGTATTCTGTTCCTGATCCGTTATGGGTAATCCATAGGGGTAATCCATATGGGTAGTCCACAGGTAATCCATAGCGGTAAACCATAGGGTAATTCACAGGTAATCCATAGGGTAATTCACAGGTAATCCCACTTCTGATGTCGGAGTCACAGTGTGGATGCGATCGGTCGAGGCGGTTTTTGAGAAATGGTGACGTCAGCTTCGCCGACGTCACTTGGATATTTTGTCAAGTGGCACTCATGATTTTAAAGCAATAGAAATCGCTTTTAATCAAGTCTAGTCTAGTCTAGTAATCAATCTTCATTATTACACAAGTTGGTAGGTAGGGTTTATTTGCACAGCCAAAGACAGTATAGAATTCCAATAGTTTATTGAATCAATGAAGCTACAGTTAAAATCATAGATCGGCACAACATTGTCAAAGTGAATTAGGTGAGAACACCAAAATCCACTGAACGTCCGTGACGACCCATAACCTCCAGTTTCCAAATGCGTAGGGCCTTATGAGAAGAAACCGGCAAAGAAACTCATGGCCACTCTTTTGAAAGTTACATCTTAACTTATTAGTTACAAACGATCAATAGTCAATTACAACAATTAAGAAGACTATGTACTTAGCTTATTTACAGCTTGTCTTTCCTCGTACAATGCCCGTACTAAACTGATCTGTTGATTCTATTTTTCTTCAATACGAAACGGTGGGTAGTTAGTTTTAGAGCCAATAGGTTAGTAGTCCCGCAACTCGTGCGGCCGCTCTCTTTTATACCGGCTAGTCTAGTGGTGACACCTACCACTGTATTCGGTGTTACCCGCACACATTTTAGTAACATTTAATATTGCTTACAGAATCGACTAAAACTAAACCAACATTATTGAATCAAGCTGTAAGTAAACTAAGACTTAATAATCACATCGTTAACAACAAATAAGCAGTTTCTTCCTTTACATACACCGTCCACAGATTTCACCCAAACTGCCATGTTTCTCGATGCACAGTTTGACGTTTCGAATAATCGATTGAAATAAACACGAATTCAAATTAAAACTTAAGAAAACTACTCGTTCTCCGACATATATATATATTTATATATATATATAGATATCTCTTTTCGGCCCTTGTTGATCTGACGCGACGTGGAGTCAGTTAATTGTTGATCTGTTGGCGATTGTTGATCAGCAACGGCTTTTGTTGATCTAATGTGTATTCCGGCGAACTAATGTGGCTCCGCTCTGGATCAACAATTGCAACCCCTCTGCTGGCAGAATTACGAACTATTTACATCATTTTTATACAAATCCACACCAGCTGTTGTTGATCCGATTCAAACGGACCAATCAGAGGCCACCTTCTCCACGATTGGGTCTTTTCTATGGTAGACTGTTTCCACTTTGCTTCACAATTAATTATCGAATTAATGCGTAACGTATAATTGCCTAAGGAGCCTTCAAACAAAAAAGGTACGTATTCAGATATAGTTAGGTACTATTTAACTTTACCAAAAGTAAAAAAATGAGTTGATACTTATTTAAGCCATTCTCGATAGTCTACCCCTAAGGGGGTGAAATAGGGGTTTAAAGATTGTATGAAAGTTTGTTATTCTTTAAGTTAGAACATAAAACTGTATCTTTGGGCTACTGATTAAAAATGACTAGATACGTATTTAAGCGTTTTATGGATATTTTACCCCTAAGGGAGTGAGATAGGGGTTTTAAGATTGTATGAAAGTTTGTCATTTTTTAAGTTAGAACATGAAACTTTATCTTTAGGTTACTGATTAAAAAATACTAGATACGTATTTAAGCGTTTCTGGATATTCTACCCCTAAAGGGGTGAGGTAGGGGTTTAAAGAAAATATGGGAGTTTGTCATTTTTTAAGTTAGAACATGAAACTTTATCTTTGGGCTACTGATTAAAAAAGACTTGATACGTATTTAAGCGTTTCTGGATATTCTACCCCTAAGGGGTGAGATACGGGTTTAAAGATTGTATGGAAGTTTGTCATTTTTTAAGTTTGAACATGAAACTTTATCTTTGGGCTACTAATTAAAATGACTAGATACGTATTTAAGTGTTTCTGGATATTCTAACCCTAAGGGCGTGAAATAGGGGTTGAAAGTTTGTATGTTGTTATAAGTACGTCCTTTTTTAAGTTAGAAAGAGGAAACTTTATTTCACGGCTACTGATTAAAATTAGTGGTTACATATCTAAGCGTTTCTGGATATTCTACCTCTAAGGGGATGAAACAGGGGTTGAAAATTTATATATTTATACATATTGTCCTCTACTCGCCAATTGTTGATCAGGCCGAGATATGCAATAATTGTTGATCCACCTTTTTAGTACTATTTCTAAGAAAGTGTCCAGTGTATCGTCTTATAGGCGCAATATAGTATTATACGGTTTGCAACGCTATGCTTAAGTCTACAGCAAAATCTCTAACTCGATTGACTCGGCAATTGCAGCTCTAACAACCGTCACCTTTTTCATATATGATACTTTGTTGATCACTGTTTTCATACTTGATGATACTTTGTTGATCAATATACACAACGTTTGATTAACATATGCCACGGGAACTAATATTTTAAAACGGCGTGGTATACACGAAGTAGTCAGAGCAGAATTTCAATATTCATTCCGGTTGAGATTTTTGTAAACGTGGATGCACTTTCGCGTTGTAAACCCTCTTAAAACTACCTACTTGAAAAAGTTTTTTTTAACTGTTTTGTTGGTCTAGGAAATAAAGTTTCATTTGTATACCTTAGAAAATTGACTTTCACACCAATTTTTCTTTCGATCTTTATATTACCCCTTTAGGAGTAGAATTCCCATCAATGCTTATTACCATAAATGCTGTGATATAAGTATTCATTTATTTGTTATCAAAAGTCTACTTCGAGACTAACCTATATACGAAATGTGAACCCCTATTACACCCCTTAGGGGTAGAATCTCCGGAAACTCCTTAATACGTTTTAACTTATTTTTAATCAGTAGCCTAAAGATTAAGTTTCATGTTCCTAACTTAAAATGACGAACTTCCATACAAACTTTCAACCCCTACTTCACTCCATTTGCGGCAGAATACGCACGCTTAAATACGTATCTAATAATTTTTAATCAGTACCCCAAAGATAAATGTTCATGTTTCTAACTTAAAAAATGACGGACCATCGTACAAACTTTCAGACCCTATTTCACCCTCTTAGGAGTAGAAATTCCAAAATTCCTATTTCTATGTATGGTATTTAAAGAATCAGCCTCTAACTCCAAAAGTATACAAATTAAGGTCTATAAGTACGTGTAATATTAAAATAATCCTCTAATCCCTAACTGTTGAAGAGTTTAACCTTCTACCATTAGTTCACCTAAATAACTTGAAACTACACAACTAAAGGTCTATAGATGCATGTGAAATCGAAGGATTATACTCCATCTCCTAACCATTGGGGAGTTATACCTTCCATCATCAGCTTATCTAAATAATTTGAAAGAATAGGACTAAAGGTAAGATACATACATACGATATTTAAAAATTTGTCCTCCAACTCCTAACCGTTAAGGAGTTGTACCTTACATCATCAGCTCGTCATCATGAAATGATGACTACCAGACGCAAATATCGGTGTAACTAAAGAAAATATACTAAAAACATAGTACGTGCCTACAAAAAATGAGCATACCCATTCGAACACAAAAATAATTTTCAAAATTGGTAAAATAGTTTCAAGAGTTAGGACTTCATCGGAAATTTCCTTGTTTTTCAGGATTTAGTTTCAACAATACCGTAAATATTAGTATTTTAGAGGTTTCTAATGAAAAACTAAATACCTTGTTTTCCTTTTCTTATTTTGTTAATAACAATCGCTAATAAATCCTTTAAAATATTTTTCTGGACGTCATGACACTCATTACGAATCGAATGAGCTATCGCATATTATTTTTAGGAGATTTATTATAACAATAATATACCCGTTATTTTCTACCGATAGTGCTGCTCCGGCCCCCGCGTTTTAAAATGCTAGTTTACGCGGCATATGTTGATCAAACGTTGTGTATATTGATCAACAAAGCATCATCAAGTATGATAAAGTTGACCGTTATTAGAGCTACAATTGCCGTGTAAATTGATGACGAGCTAGAGCATTTGCTTTAGACTTAAGCACAGCGTCGCAAGGCGTATAATACTTATATTGCGTGTATAAGACGATACACTGTATACTATCTTAGAAATAGTGCCAAAAAGGTGGATCAACAATTATTGCATATCTCGGCCTGATCAACAATTGGCGAGTAGAGGACAATATATATACATATAAATTTTCAACCGCTGTTTCACCCCCTTATAGGTAGAAAATCCAGAAACGTTTAAATATGTAACCACTTATTTTTAATCAGTAGCCGTGAAATAAAGTTTTCTCTTTCTAACTCAAAAAAGGACGTACTTACAACAATATACAAACTTTCAACCCCTATTTCATGCCCTTAGGGTTAGAATATCCAGAAACACTTAAATACGTATCTGGTCATTTTAATCAGTAGCCCAAAGATAAAGTTTCATGTTCTAACTTAAAAAATGGTAAACTTCCATGTAATCTTTAAACCCCTATCTCATCCCCTTAGGGGTAGAACATCCAGAAACGCTTAAATATGTATCTAGTATTTTTTTATCAGTAGCCCAAAGATAAAGTTTCATGTTCTAACTTAAAGAATGACAAACTTTCATACAATCTTTAAACCCCTATTTCACCCCCTTAGGGGTAAACAATCCAGAAAGGCTTAAATACGTATCAACTATTTTTTTTACTTTTGGTAAAGTTAAATAGTACCTAACTATATCTGATTACGTACCTTTTTTGTTTGAAGGCTCCTTAGGCAATAATACGTTATGCATTAATTCGATAATTAATTGTGAAGCAAAGTGGAAACAGTCTACCATAGAAAAGACCCAATCGTGGAGAAGGTGGCCTCTGATTGGTCTGTTTGAATCGGATCAACAATAGCTGGTGTGGATTTGTATAAAAATGATGTAAATAGTTCGTAATACTGCCAGCAGAGGGGTTGCAATTGTTGATCCAGAGCGGAGCCACATTAGTACGCCGGAATACACATTAGATCAACAAAATCTGTTGCTGATCAACAATCGCCAACAGATCAACAATTAACTGACGCCACGTCGCGTCAGATCAACAAGGGCCGAAAAGAGATATCTATATATATATATATATATATATATGTAGGTATTATTGAAAAAATCAACATTCATAATTTTAGGTATTTACAATATCTGTCACGTTACGTTTTGAATCTTATATCTTGTCACGAGGTAAGATCCCATGTGTCCATTGCAAATATTAATATTCGTTTTTCTTCTCCATAGGTTAGCTTTATAAATACATAGTAAATGATTGCATTAAATTCAATAATGTATCGTATATATGTAAACAACATTGTAACAAATTAAATAATAGATAGTATGTTATCAACTCGGGGAAAGTATGAGAACAAGTTTTCAAACAAATTTTCGCCGTAGATGAAGCGCTAACCAAGTTGAAAAGGCACTCTTTATTTTTTTTTCATGGGTATGTATAGCTACACAGCTGCATTATATATAATAAATTTAGTCAATTCCATTGTTTTCTTACTTAAAATAAAGTAAGAACACAAACAGAGCTGAAACTGAAAATATACCTACTTTAACAAACTCTTTATTTCATGTTATTTAATCATATATTTTTTCAAACCATAAATATGTTTCTTTTCCTTAATACTTTAACTTCAGTTCACTACATTGTTTTTCTTGTGGTTCAAGAATCGGTAAAACATCGAGTTAAGGAATGAAAACATTAATTTCTTACACTGATAAATTTTTTAGACTACTTCATAAAGCAGCAAAGGTAATAAACGGTGCATTGTTTAACTTCACTCCCTCGATTGCTATAACTCAGCATTGGCAGAAACTTAGTAGCTAAGTTAGCAATCTCAAGTGAACACCTAGACAGAATTCTAAGTGCCTGAAATAACCATTTTCTCAAATATTAATCCACCTGGCTTGAACATTATTTTCGGTCTAATGGATGTTAGTATATTCTTTGAATAGAGGGATAGATAGTAGCAGTACATTAAAAATTTATGCTTTGATGCGCACATTACAAAAGGGTCAGAAGGAATACGGTATCTATTTCCCTATATGACCTCAACTAAATATTCGGACGGTCGGAATATATAATATTATAATACGGAATATTAAGGACAAAATCTTGTATTTGATTTATTCAATTGGTACAGCACTAAAATATCTCTAATAATATCATAGCACTGTATAGTATCATAGCACTAGATAGTGCTACATAATAAAACAAGCAGTTTGCGGTCATCTATACAAATAAATAAAATTGGAGTGTCAATTTATAATATTAAAATAACTGCTTTTTACTAAATTCATAAGTATGTTTACACAGTACATATACCAAAAATCTTTTTTAACAAATTTTTGGCTCTGTGTCTGTCTGTCTGTTTGTTCCGGCTAATCTCTGGAACGGCTGAACGCATTTAGACGGAACTTTCACTTGTAGGTAGCCGATGATGTGAGGAGTAACCTAAGCTACATTTTTTAGACTAGCTTTGCCCTACGTCGTCCCCCGCGATACGACATTAACCGCGTATAACACCACGGGACTCGGCTAGTTGAATATACATTTCAGGGTCCGGATCGTCCACAATCACTATCACTACATATTATAAAACGAAGTCGTTTCCGATGTCTGTGTGTGCGATTTTCTCTGATAGATATAGTGATTCAAGAGGAGGGTTATTATGTATAATACATGCATAATATAGTAAAGAAACCCTGTTTAGACGTGACATCACATTAGATGTTTTTAATGTGATGTCTTAAATAAACAGATTTTTTGCGCTAACATTGCAAACGCTGGCTGAAGCCAAAAAAATGATATTTTGGTACATGTATCGTGTATACATACATATGCATTTGATAAAAGTGGTTATTTTAATATTACAAACAGACATTCCAATTTTTATTTATTTATATAGATATGTTGATAAAATTTACGATGCTCCTTTAAATATTATGTATTGAATAAAAGGTAAAATAACAATGTAATGTAACATAAATAATATTTTTTAATAACCTTACTTTATCCTTTGATGAATATAACAAGTTATAATCCGTTAAATAACTTATCATAACAAGTCTAGTAATGGGCTTATAATAAACTAATATTGTTTTAAAATTTGAATTGATATTGCATTTGACTACATTTATTTTGAACAAAAAATAATTCACAACAGCTGCTGTAAATCTGTATTCCAAACAAAGGACTTTTTTACTTTACCGGAGCGTCTTATTGAAAGTTTTCAGTTTATAACTTCCTTGTAAAGGATGTCAAAACACAGTTATGATATCTACTCTTCAGGGATTTAAGGTGAGCGCACAACTTCATAAAACTTTGTTTCAATGGCACATAAAATCTTCATAGTTCATGTGTAATGCTTGTTTCGGTTAAAGTTTACTGGAAAATATTGTATTTACCTATATATTTTTAGTTCTGGAGATCCTATAGCGGATATCACATGTCATCATTGACTTGGAAAGATAAAAAATAATATTAAAATAAAACAGAACGTTTTTAGTTTGCTTTTACTCGGGTGATGAGTACATAGAAATTATTAACACGCTTGACTAGTTATACAAGTAAAACACAGTGTTAAGTATCTTAAACGGTCGTCATTAAACAGTTCTGACAGCAAAATTTTAGCTTGACACTCTCTCTCTCTGGCACTTTGGAACCGAACCCAAGACCAAGAGGTCTTATCAATCAATCAGCTCTAATCAAGAGATTAGCAGTCGCATACGCGAACCGTCAGACTAAGGCAGGCAGATCACATCCATACTAATATTATAAATTTAAAAGTAACTTTGTCTATCTATTGTTCTGTCTGTCTTTTACACTGAGGTAAAATTTAGAAAGAAGATCCTTTGATTCTTGGGGAAATACATAGGTTAGTATTTACTACGATAATCGACATTCACGCGGGTGGAGTCGCTGGCTAAAGCTAGTACAAATTATTTTATTTGTGATGTTTTAAGCGTCACATTTTTATGTTTAAAATTTCCAAAAATAAAATTTCAAATAATTAAAATTATTTTAATTTCATTTAACTTATGTGTAACTGTTACTTATCATAGACAAACAATTACTTACTTAGAACTTCTGCTTATTTATAATAATAATATATCACTTTATTGTACACCAGATTAATTACATAGATAACACAAAACTAGGACGTACAATTGGCGGCCTTATCGCCATTAGATAATCTCTTACAGGCAACCATGGAATAGAAAGGGAAACGTAGAAAGTAAAGGGTAGTGCCTGGTGTATTAAAAGTTGATAGGAAAAAGAAGTATATATTATATTATATAATTAAATAGTAACACCTAGTGTGGATGCTTAAATAATTATAAAGAAATATTAATAAATAACCATAATTTTAATTAATAGATAATCCATACTTAGTGACTCAAGTGGAGTTTTGTGACCCAATTGGGAACAAGGTCGGTTACATGTCGTTGAAGTCTCCCAGGTAATATTCCTTCACCAGTCTCTTAAAAGCAGCCAATGTCTGCGCAAATCTTTTCGTTACTGGTAGGGCATTCCACAACGTAACTGCTTGGACAGTGAAGGAGTGGTTGAGGAATTTTGTAGTATGACCTAGCATTTTCAATCTCAGGTGCTCCGACGATCTCAACAATCTGGGGTGTGTGTCATGCAGAAAGGTGAACCGTGATTTTAGGTAACGTGAAGTAAGAGGATTGAATAGAATGTTATAAAGAAGAGAAAGAATAGGAGCATTCTTGCGAAGGCGGATGGGTAACCATTTAAGCTGTTTGCGATAATCGAGGACATGATCATGTTTGCGTAATTCAAATACAAATCAAATACAGAGATTTTGGAACATCTCAAGCTTATTCAATTGGTCTTCATTGAGATCTAGATAACCGACATCAGCATAATCGAGGATAGGGAAAAGAAGGGATTTTGTAAGAGCAATCTTGGTTGATAAAGGCAGAAAATTGTCTAATCGCAAATACCCTGTAGCAGCAAACATTTTGGCGACTCAGCTCTTGAAGCTGAGGGCTCCAGGATAAGGTTCTATCGATGTAAATCGCCAAGTTTTTCACCTTCCTTCACCACATTTACAGTTTTATTACAAGGTTACATATATTTTTTTTTCGAGAACATCTGAAATTCTTCGTTATATAAAATATATATCTCTATAGTTAACGTGTTTCTCATTTCCTGTACAGACGACTAAGGAAGGAAGCTCCTAGTCAAAATTTTGCTTTCGCGTTAAATGTAAACAAGAGGGAAATCTCATTTATCCCAAAGGAATTGCGAACGCATTGATAAAACGGATAAGACGAAGTTCTGAAGACCGTGCCACGTACAGACAACTGAAAAGTTTGAACTTCATTCTTCTGATTGCGGTCAAACGGACGGAAACTTTAAAATTGTTTTATAACAGAACAGTCTCTCAATCTATGTAATTTGTATTAAATAACTCTTTGTATTTCTGCAAGTTTAATTAGTGAGTTTCGTGTTAACTAGTTGACTATCGTGATTGTTAGAGAAAATGTTTAGCAGGTTTAATTACTTTGTCTAAGATTTCTTCAAGCAACTGTAATTGAATGGTTAGAAAACTCATTAAAAAAATACAAGTTTATTTTGAAAAACGACGTTATTACATTTTTGTGTACTTTTTGAAATAGTGTAATTTTTTTCGTCTTTTTCATAATCAGGTTACACAGCACCTTGATCAGCTAGTTCAGGCAAAAATGTCTTTAAATAAGAGTGTATATGAGTTAAGAGTACTTTTGATCAAACAATGCCGATTTGTCTGTGCTGTAATATATGTATGGGGAGTTACAAACTCCCCATATTCATATATAGCTTAAAATATATCAGCATAGTTTATTAGGTAGATATTCATTAGGACTATCGATACCATAGCCTGTAAATGATGGCCATGAAATTTGTGAGTAATGCATACTATACATTGCATAGAAAGCACAGATGTTATTTTTCGAAAGCAAACAATGCAGAATGTCCTGTGGGACACCATTCTACACGACACTGGTTGGCGACTTAGTGAAATGCTTTTTTACGCCCCGCTTAAAGGATCCGGGATCATAGTGCGAAGGAAAAACATGCGCTGGTAAAGAGTTTCAGTTTTTAACTGCTCGGCACAGGAAGGAAGAACCAAACCGTTTGGTTCGAGAGCGTATTTCTACGACTCTAGGGTGGTGGCTTTCAAGGCCTGCACGAGTTTTTCTGTAGTAGAAGGGAGAAAATGGGATCAATTGAAAGAGCTCTCCATGGTAAAAGCGGTAGAGGACTTTTTATTTTAGAATTCATTTTGAAAATACAGTCACTTTTAACGGCCAGAATTGCTAAACCACAGACGTTAATATTTGCTTAACATCGAGATCGATGCAAAGCAAGTAATGTCTATCACCACATGCGTGAAGTAGTTTCACATTATTTTATAACAATTTCCAGTTGAAGGAAAACGCACTGACACAGATTAGATCCAAAAGTGCCGTTTGTCTTTGGCCATTTCAAACAAGCACATCATTTGAAAGGCGAACCGTCTTTATTGAGCGCCAGTGTTCCTTCCGTATTACGTCAGACGAATGAAATTTCACTCTAAATAGGTTTCATTTAGCAGATACGGTAACATACATATTTATTTTTTATTACCTGACTGCATCTTTTGCAGGAGGGTTATATTCTTAGAGCGTATGTATGTATGTATATTTATTTGGCACGCCCTAGAGCCTAAATGGCTTGTCGTGTTTTTATGTGAGTGATGTCAATAGATTCGTCTTAGCCATGAGAATGACACTGGGTACATAAAAATTAAAAATAAAAACAAAAGCGAAATTAAAAAATCTTTTCTTTTCAGTTCTTTCTATCTTTGCAGTTCTTCAATAAATTTAATAAAGATGGCAGATATTGACGCAGTCGCTTTTTTTTTAATAATTCGTTACCAGTTTACCTAATTGATTATCATGGTAAAAACAAGTAAAGTATACAGCACTACATAAAAATTTACTGGCCAATGAAAAAAAACAACCCATTCAAAACGGTTGAAATTCCACTGCCAAACATTCTCTGGTGATATTTTTCTATAAATGCCCTAGCTTTATAGAAATACAGGACACAATACGCCATCTAGATAAAAATTCGTTTTCTTCTAAGTTTGTGATATAAGCATAGCATGTTTTCGTACCTGGCTACTTTATCATAAGTCATTTATTTCCTGTGAATCTAAAATATGTTTATCTACCAAGCAGATTTTATACCCAAATCCGCTTGATTGAACTTTCTTGTTGTTTTCCTGTATCTATTCATTTTTATGAATGTTTGGTGAAACATGTATCCGTTATTCTTTATTTGCGTGCAGACAGTCTTGTATATAAAGTTAAACTAGTTTGTGACGAACGAAAAATAAAACTAGATATATACAGAAAACGGAATTGGAGACAAAAGTTGGCATGTCTCGTCTAGGCGCTACCTATGTCTGAAATTGGCGAGTCCTTTAAAGTATTCAAAGCAATCTACATATATTAAGGAACCTTTAGCAATCTATTTTAAGGAGCCGAAGGCGTTTATCGTAAAGTTTGTCGGGAGCTATAATTAGTATTCTTATTTCTTACACAAATCGCTACAATGTTATTTTTCTTTAATTAGTTTAAAATATTTTGTCACATGTTATGCATTCCGAAGGTCGCCATGATTTCCACGGCCTATTTTATGCTACTGTCTATTAATCAAGTCGAAATTCGTTCTGTTGACATTACTACTCGCATAATTATCAATTTGGTTATTTAATCAACCCAAATATACAACAAACAATTATATACAATGATAATAATTTGTTTTAAATATCTCTGAATTTCATCTTTCAAACAAAAGTGATTAGCAAAAAGTTTTTGGAGTAATAAAAAGTATAAACTTTAACTTTTATCTTTACAGATAAAATACGGACTTCAAAGATTTCGAGCACTAAAGAAAAGGTGAGGTAGCGAGAGAAACAAAGCCAACAATCGATTGTACGCCTGATAATACTTGCAGCACCGATGAGGCTTGTGAACCATGAGTGCTTGGTGTTGCATCGCGATCATGATGTCGACTATCAGCACCAGTGTACTATCACCGGCTCCACAGAAAACTGAGGCTAAAGAAACATACGGTAAGAAGCATTTTCGTTTTTTTATAAAATTACACAGAATCATTAGATTTATTCGATTATTTATTAGATTCAAATTCATCATCATCATCAACACTGTTGTAGTCCACGGCAAGAGAAACGCCTAGTTACATGAACTCAAAGAAATTACTGTTGAAGTTTTTAGAATACTAATTGTTAAATTTCATTTTTTTAATAAATATTTTACTTTTTTTATGACAATTAAAAAAACGTGGCCTTAAAATCGAGCTGTGATTATAGTTTCAACAATTTTATTACAAACGTTAGTCGTTAATAAAAATGTTATGATAATCACAGAAAAACAATAAAACTCGCGGACCATCCAAAGGCAAATTAATTGTTCAAATTAATAAAACTTCTAGTAAAAAACACAACATTATTAAAGAAATTTATCTAACGCCATCAACACAACAGTAATGACTTCCAGTTGTTTTCATTCTGATTAAATAGGCTCGTTTTTCATTTGCCTCGTAAAAACAATGAAGTCAGTTCACGAAATAAGAATTAATCAAAATCTCAATTGCCGACTTGTTTGTGTTTGTGAATATTCACAAAAAATGTTTCAAAGATTTTAAAAATCTTCGCAATTTAAATTTACTTGAAAAGAAGTCGCATTTTGTTTGTGAATAAATTTTAAGTTAAATAGCTTTAGAAAAGTTAAGTGTAATAAACCAAATTTAATATTACACGATTAAAGTTCATTGAAAACTTTGATCTTTGAAAGTTGCTTGTTTTGTTATAGTAAAGTAACAGTATTACAAGAAAACTTAATAAGTTTAAGGTTTTACTATTAATATTACTCAAAACAGTAATTGTTTTCATATCAAATTTTTATCTTTAACTCCATACTTGTACACTCAATATTATTTTCATCTCATCCGATCGATCGATCCAAGAGGTCCCGTGCTGCCCGCATAATATATATGCATATTACCTACGTACTAGCTGAGCCCCGTGGTACTACCCGCGTACAACAACTACCGCGGGTAACGGCACGGGACAATGCTACTCTAAAAAAAGTTGCCTAAGTTACTCCTTATATCATCAGTTATCTGCCACACCTGTCACTTTGATTTTCTGCAAATTTATTGATAAGTGACCCCAAACTAATTTCACTTATCACAATTTCACGAAGCTTGAAGTCGAAAATTAAACAGCTAATAAACTAAAACTCTCTTCGGATAATGTCATTATGTTTATAAGTATTTAACATAACAGAGAAACAAAAAAGATTTCAGCAATCAACTACTTTACGATGCCAATAAAAATCTTGTTGCTCCACTTACTTCTAACATTATACGTACCGAGAGGAAACCTTATGCCTAGTAAACGAAAATATCGTTTGCTTTTATTGGGTAAACGAAAGTATTGCTATAGGTGTTGTCTTATGCCTTAGTTCACGCACAAGTTTAATGGGACTTTTATATTAATTGTAATCACATGACAATATCCTTTAAACTATAAGATAATAATGCACAGATCATCATTCATCATGGTTCTAAAACGTTGTCCAATCAACGGACATATTACGTAAAAAGTCTGTACAGTAAAACGCGGGCGGACGACCATAATAATATATAAAATATATATGAAATTTCCAATTTATTTATATAAATAAATATTATTCATATGTACATAATACAAATAAAGAAAAAAAAACAGAAAAATTGTATCTCTTACACAAAGTAATTTAGTTATATAATATATATTTAGTTATATATATATGGCTCATGTTAAGCAGTATTCATCCTATGTCCACCTTTCGATTCAAAATAAGAAGAAAAATAATTTACACATTTTCTATGTAAAAACTTTACAGCTGTAATTCTAGATCGCATTCGGATCTACAATAAACAAGATGAAAAGTTTAGTGGTTGAGCCTTTTCGTTATTATCTGAAATGTTAGTAATATCGTATATCTTGTGCATAAAATCGGATAATTGTAATGTATTGCCTAAGTAAATATTTGAGTGAGCTATTTCTGAGTTGTCGCATTAGTAATTGATTTCATTGAATTTATTTTAAAAACAGTAAATCCAAATATGATCTGTAAAGCCTTTACATTTTATAAACGGCATTATAACTGCTCATAAGAATGCAGCAGTATTTCACTCAAAAACTAATATGTATAAATACGTTAATGAATAGGATATTAATTCATCATAAGTAATCGTACTAATTCTGCATACAAACATAATTACGTAACCGTGAACATGAAAGTAAACTTTAGTTGTAGAATCTCTCTTACGAGAGCGAGATATCATACCCATACAAATTATATAAAATAAACGGGTATGAAAGTACGAAGATCAGCTAGATTCATGCATATACAAGTATATATTACATTACTTGGCAACTATTCAAAGATGTTGCCCAAGTAGCGAGACAGTTTCGGATATTGTAACATCCTGTTGGACATAGTTCAGAAGGTTAGTAATATGTGTGTAGGCATATGTGTATACAAGCGAGTATATGTTAGATATTATAATAGGTTACTCGTCAAAGCGTAACATTTTACTGTTAAATATTTGAAATGAATAAATTTATGAGTTGTTTGAAATTCCCCTAGTAACAAATTGAATTAGATAATACTGAAACAGATAATATCCAAAATCCCTCATTACTTTAAGATAGAGTTAGCCGTCTCTCTACATTATTCATCATCTTCTTCCTAACTTTTATTATTCCCAAGATTTGGGGTCGGCTACTAGTTTTACCTGTTGTCAGTTTTTCATACGGAGCGAATGATATCGGACGTCCGCAACCCTACAGGTGAACTGAATTCGGAGGTTGAACTAGTTGTTAGTATATTTGAGGACACTGACTTCCCAATAACGATTGCCATAGATGTCCATGACAACCGGGACAGACGGCTTAATGTGCTCTTCCAGGCACAGCGGGATTCACCGCCATTTTCTGTACTCCGGGCAGCTATTAAGAATTTGCCTTGCCGAAACCTTTTAATCTGCAGTCGCTTACGCTAACCACTAGACCAACGAGGCAGGCAACGTCTCTCTACATTCTTTAGTTACGTAATCCATGGCATGTATAAATTTTATATATTTGAGTTTTTGTGTGACTTTGTATACTTTAAAATTAAACCTTGGCATACCAGCCTTCGAGTTAGAAGTTTCATCGTTTTCTTGAATGAATAAAGTTCTTAACAACTTCTATTTTGAGTAAAAAAATCTGTATATAAAAATTGTTCACTGAATAAATTTATTTATGTATTATATATTTTTCATAATTATGTACATTAAATGCATTGTTAACATATGAAATTAAAAATATAATGTACTGTAATAATAAACTGAAAATTAATCCTAAACTTATACATGTCATAACACCTATATTAAAATTCAATTTAAATACTAGGAAATAATAAAAACAAATACAATATTTACGTACAAGTGTCAAAAGATTCCTCCGCATCACCGTAAGCTACCAGCTTACGGTGATGCGGAGGAATCTTAACGTACGCGTACCGAAAGAAATAAATTTATTAACTTTTTAATTTATTTCTCAGATCGCCACTACTGGTATGCTCAGGCGCAAGAAACGTTGCAAAAACGTTTACAGTACGCAGCTGATAAAACTCCAGTCGCCAAGTAAGTATTTCTTTTATTATATCTGATGATTTTTAGGGTTCCGTGCCAAAGGCAAAAAACCCTTATAGATTCATCATGTCTTTCTGTCTATCCGCCTGTCTGTCTGTCCGTCCATATGTCAGAGCCATTTTTAAAACTATAAGAATTATACTGTTGAAACTTGGTAAGTAGATGTATTCTGTGAACCGCATTAAGATTTTCATACAAAAGTTTGGGGGTCCCCATACTTAGAATTGAAACGCAAAAATTTTTTTTTCGTCAAACCTGTACGTGTGTATCTATGGATAGGTTTTAAAATGATATTGAGGTTTCTGATATATTTTTTTTCTAAATTTAATACTTCTAAATTTACTACTTCTAAATATAATTTACCACTTCCAAAGTGGTAAAATGTGTTCCCCCCCAATTAAAAAACATATATAATTTACATTACCATGCAAACTTCCACCGAAAATTAGTTTGAACGACATCTAGTAAGTAGTTTTTTTAATAGGTACGTGATAAATTGTAAACCGCAATTTATCGATCAAAGTTACAACGAACTAGAAGAACTGTTATATTATGTTACTTACTGCTACGTAACCCTTCATGTGCGAGTCCGACTCGCACTTGGCCGCTTTTTTATATTAAACTATCTATCTATTAAGAAGAATTCGGGCAAAAATTTTACAGTCACAAGTTATGTAAACATTGTTCGGCAGTCCTAAATTATATTGGCCGGATTACATCATATTGGGGTACTCAAATAAGAATGGACATCCTGTAAAGTATGTCCATTCTTATTTACATACATACATACGTACATACATATAATGCAAAATGCAAAAGTTTAAGTAGCAATTATCGGAATTTTAATATACAATTAACTTGAATTCAAGAATCATAGACTGGAAGCAAGTAATATACCGACACTGGTGTAGTTACATTTTAAACAATTTTGTCGAGAATATTCGCTACACAACAGAAACTGCCTATGTGAAAAAGTCGCGAAAGCTTAAAAACAATAATATATTTTTTCTTGTTTATCGAGATATATTTCAACATTTTACTTGCATCTACGGAAAAAAATATATGTAATTGTAAATATTGGATAAATACCAAATAATGACGTACAGACAAATAATCTGTTTCGAACATAATCAATCCAATTCATACGTTATTGCACATTACGAATTTCAATTTTCTGGTTTATTTATGTTTCATCCATTGTTTTAATATTCTATACGAATATCATTTTACGTATAATATATTTAGGGTACGTCTGCAAGTACATTTATATCCAACACATGTTTATTTTTCATGTTACGTTTAAATCAAATTAATTTTAATGTATCTTTTGCTAAAATACTGTTGTTGAGAAAAGATCTGCACTATTTTAGAATATATTTATAGTCAAATAAAAACATAATTATCCCAATCAATGTAATAGGAGGTATTTCAGGGTAGTTCAGCTTTGTTGAAAACTATTCCAAGTTCAAGACAATTACGTCCCTGAGACATATCGTTTTTGACTTTATTGCTGTTCTAGGAGATGAGAGAATAAGGAAAATAGGTCATCGACGTGACAAAGATCATATATATATTATATGCATTTAATCTTATAGCAATGCAGCATTTTTGATGGTTTCAAGTAAACCCCACTCGAATAAAACGGAAAAGGTAATAAAAATATATATTTGTTTGTGGGATTTATGCGTGTGAGTTTCATCCTTTCATCAACTTTTATATTACAGGAAAATTGGGTATATAAGGTATACTTACAATTAGTAAATAACGCCGACTGATATTTTAATTTTTATGAGGAGAATATAATGGCGTCAGCTCTTAGGTATTTTAAATCTTAATTTTAAATTCCTCTCTCAATTACAATCACAGATCTGTTATTTTTGTAGGTTGATACTTACCTACTTTAAATTGTAACATTCTCATGACGTTACCGTAGGGATTTACTTTAGGTATTCCCAAGTCCCGTGTCGTATTGCTTAGTGCAGAATAAGATTGATGCGTAATTAATGATATTTGTTTACACACGTGACAGCAAATCCTTTAGAGGCCAAGTTGTGGCTCTGCACATTGCCCTGTATAAGTATTTAGGGAGCGTTACTAAAATCTGTACCGTTAGCTTTGTTTTTTTTTTAAAGCACGTATATTTTGAATATGAACGATTTCTATTAGATTGGAAATAAATCTATTTAAATTTACTTCAAATACCAGTTGTGAGATATTGTGTGGCGATAGCGCTAAAATAGAATTATTTAGTTTGTCTATGATACGGATAAATGTATGATGAGAATATTTTACTGATCCTGTAAAACTTATATCTGTTTGTAAAATACTTCGTCTCTAAGGTCTATAAAAAGTCTATATATTTATTTCAGATTTTTTTTATGACAAGTTTTAGTATTTAAAAAAAGAACATATACTTTTTTTAAGGTATAGCCTCTTCGCCAGTCTTCAATAACATATCTCTAAGTTAAAACTGAAAATAGGTTAATCTTTATATATATAATTCTTCTGTGAGTGTGTATGTCACTGAACTACTCTCAAACGACTGGACCGATTTTGATGAATTTTTTTGTGTGTGTTCAAGGGGATCTGGGAATGGTTTAGATTCACAATTTTGTCCGCTGGACAATGTTTTTTAATTAATTTTTAATTTATTAGTAGTTATGGCAAAACGACGTTTGCCGGGACAGCTAGTATAATATAATATTACAACATATACAGTTCGATGTGTATAACGTGCTATAGATGTGGGTGAATACTTTCTTGTTTTGTCTCTTCTTGTCCAATAGTTTTACGTTTAAAATGTTGTTAAATTATTTGATAAAAACAAATCCATAGTATATATAATTAATTAATTGTATCAGATTCAGTGCCTTTGCAAACAACTGCAAAAGAAGAAAAATAAAACAGCTTCAGTTCAATTTAGTTTTCTTTTAAGAGTAAGACGAAACCAACTGACCCCATAAGAAAGTTAATGATCTTTTGAACACTCTCTCTTTTTTATTCACTCTACAAAAAGGAATCTTAATTCAATATTTTTCTGAGCCATATATTTTTTAACGGAGTCGCCTGGCACTTTGCCACATAACATGGTAAGAAACACCGTCCCTATCATTGGTATCTAATGCTAAAATTAGACAAAGTATCAGTTAACGACTTTATCTATATTAGTTATTAACTCTACATTATGATGCAAATATTCGAAGAAATGTCAAATCTAACCAATACGTTAAAGAGTTTTACTTGTAATAAATGACTTCGAGAGCTTTTTGATAATTTAAAATCATTGAAAAAGAAAAAAATGAAGTCAACTCCAAAAAACATCAAATGAAATCTCCTTATCGAGAAACAACGAATAACTGTAGTAGTATGCAGCACTTATTAAAAGTGAACGTAAGCTACAAAAGAAATACCTCCAACTCCTGCCTGATTAGGAATTGTATGTGCCATATCGTTTCTTATATTCCAGAACTTTCCCCTCGCTTTGGCGTAAAGCTTACATCATCCCCTTACCTAAAGTCACAAAGCCCAATCTCCCTAATCACTTTCGACCCATATCTATCCTTCCATTCCTCTCCAAAATTCTTGAAGCCTGTGTGCATAAGCAGCTTTCTAGTTTTGTATACAAAAATGACTTATTAAGCCCATTTCAATCCGGTTTTAGGCCTGGCTATAGCACTACCACTACTCTCCTCAAAGTAACTGGTGATATCAGGGTGGCTTTGGAGGAAACGAAAGTGACAGTCTTGGTTCTGGTTGACTTTTCAAATGCCTTTAACAGCGTTAGTCATGACATCCTCTTATCCGTCCTTTCCTATCTTATGATCTCGCCTGAGGCACTGGAATGGTTCTCATCTTATCTTCGGGGACGCCAGCAGTCCGTACGAGTTGATGATCTCTCCTCGAGTTGGCGAGACGTTGACACTGGCGTTCCTCAAGGCGGTATACTCTCTCCACTGCTTTTCGCTCTGTTTATTAACCTCTTAACACCTGAACTTCGTAGTGCGTATCATCTGTATGCTGACGACTTGCAACTGTATGCACAAGCTAACGTGAGGGATTTAGCAACAGCTATCGACAAAATAAACACAGACCTTAAGGCCGTCGAGGATTGGTCGGAGAGGTTTGGATTATCTGTTAACCCGACAAAGTGCCAAGCCACAATAATCGGCAGTCGCCGTTCGATGGCCCAAGTCAGTACTGAAATGCTACCCAAAATCATATTCAATGGTACCGCTATACCCATCTGCACAACGGTAAAAGACTTGGGAATACAACTCGACTGCAGTCTAACCTGGTGTGATCAAGTTACATACGTATGTCAGAGAGTAACTGGCATCCTAAGAACGTTATACCGCCTAAAAAATTTCCTTCCCACGAAAACTAAGGTAGCGCTCGTGCAATCTCTAATCTTCCCCTTAATCGACTATGGTGATGTGTGCTACTATGACCTGAATGCAGATCTCCTCAACAAGCTAGACCGTCTTCTCAATAACTGCATTCGATTTATTTTTAACCTTCGTAAGTATGATCATATCTCCAGTTTTCGCTCCCAGCTCAAATGGTTACCTATTCGTCAACGCAGGAAATTGCGCGCTCTCACATTCCTGTATACTATCCTCAATTCCCCATCCCCTCCTACTTATTTAACATCACAAATTCAATTTTTAAGTGTCAACCACAACAGAAACCTTCGCTCGTCGAACAATCTCCTTCTACTTTGTCCTTCTCACACCACTGGGTTTGTCGGCTCTTCGTTTATAGTACAGTCTGTTCTCTTGTGGAATGCGCTTCCTCTGGAAGCCAGGATGGCTAGGAACCGTAACTCCTTCAAAATGAAAGTGAAGGAGCTCTTACTAGGTGAATTGGCGGCACTGGCGAGCTCTTAGTTCATAACCTTGCATTTTATCTCCTATTGTGGTATATGTATGAATATATATGTATGTGTATATATGTGTCTTACTGTATTTATTAGCATTATTAGATTAAAATAATAGTATAACTGTTTTAAAGCTACTATCATCTAGTTTTCGCCCTTGAAGTGCACCTACCTCATGTTTTCTCTACATTGCCCAACCGGTTGACTGGCAGAAAATGCCTTAGGCATTAAGTCCGCCGATGCATGCATTTGTGCATAAAGTTGTAAATAAATAAATAAATAAATATCGGCTCATCATCATAAAATGATGACTACCAGACTTAAATATCTTAATAGTTTTAGGAAATATATAAACCACATTAATCTAATAATTATCCCGATCCCGATGGGGTGACAATGGAACCAAATGGGAGTTACACCAAACCAAATGCAAAAAAAAAATATTAAAATCGATTTATACCCGACAAAATTTAGACGAACATACATAAAAAAGATGCCTCCTTTTTTGAAATCTGTTAAAAAACACTGTATGTAGGATAATTTTGAATAAATAAAAGACGTTCACTAACTTTTATTTTTACGGGAATTAACGCGATCAAAAAGGTATTTCATAACTCTGATTTTCGACCAGATTGCACAGGCCGTGGTCACAGACTGACTGGTCGAAACCTGGTTGAAACATGAGGCAAATAAGAGGTATCTAATACCTTTGTGATTACGTTAATCCCCGTAGCAATAATTATTAATAGACGTTTAATTCATTAATTGCAATAGGTTAGAAAATAATCTTTAACCACTCACTTTATTACTTCAGTAAGATTGTCATATATAGCGGCAAAAGACAATCACATAATTGTTTCCATAGAAAAGGGGCTTTTCGTGTTTGTGTAAGTTTCTTTGTCAGCTTTGTTAATACGTACGTACGAAGTTTTCTGTTAATAAGTAGAAGTAGAATTCAACACGTCTTTTTTCAGTAATGTATACTCAAAGAAATTATTTAACACAATTTATTTCTTTCCTAGGAATATTATTCTGGTGGTTGGTGATGGTATGAGCCTAACCACAACAACAGCGGCCAGGATCCTCCGAGGACAGCGACGAGGCCAGTCCGGGGAGGACACAGACTTGGCGTGGGATACCTTTCCTGCAGTTTCTCTAGCAAAGGTACATACAATGGCGTAAATACGATTGATAGAAAATATGATTAAACAATTAGACACATAACAATTCAGACAATGTCTGCAAATATAATCGAGCAAATGAAAGAGTATCACGTGCACATTACAAAATAATATGATCAATGAAAATCGGTTGAGCCCTGAGAAAACTTTATATCGTTTATATCTTATTTATTTCAAAGTTCTGTCGCCAGTTATTTTAATTACAGATATATTGAGTAACTGAAGGAAGATCATATTAATACCTACTGTCTATTTGCATACTCGTATTTATATATATTTATTATATACCATTAACTAATGTGTTATTTGTATAATTATGAGAAAGCGATCTTTCATTTCGTTTTTTTTTATATTTGAACCTGCCAAACTGACTCTACTCTGCCTGAAAGAAAGCAAAAGCCGAATCCAAGAGTGGTGGTCACCATACTCACTGCGAATGCAGACTATGCAGCATGGTAACCCATACCATGGCGGCCTTGTGATGCTTTTGCATCGTTGGGCCTCCGTTGGCACTCACCATCGAAACACGACAGCACGAACGCTGTCATTTTACGTAGATTTTCTGTGCGAGGGTAGTACCCCCCCGTCGAACCGGCCCGTTCATGCTGAAATCAGCATGACTCTACTACCTACACTTCTTATTTCAATCCGTTAGTAAAACTTCATAATATATAAACACAAAAAAATGATAGAACACATAATTTCAGTTATCGTTCAAAGCATTTGTATTTATTGCTGTCTAAATTTGTACAAAGTTTTGACTTGAAACATTTATTTTCCTCTTAGTCATCTTCTCTAAATAAATTAGGTACATTATACTCAATCCCATTCTATTTTCATCTCCTTCTATTCAAACAGTAAATACTTTCAAATACAGAGCTTATGCTTCCGACCCACTTTTAATCCATTTCCCTGAGTCGTATGATACGAAATCGTGCGGTTGACCTGTGACTCTAAACCCAAAGAGCTTAGGTAAATTAATGGATAATCATTATTGCTTTGTGCAATATTTGATGCTATAAACCGCTTCTTTATTCCTGTAAGAAATATAGTGTACCTGTATATTGGACCGCCTCTGTGGCGCAGGGGTAGTGTATTCGACTGCTGTGCTTGAGGTTTCGGGTTCAATTCCCGGGCCGGACCAAATGTTTGTATGATCTGCAAATATTTGTTTTGCAGTTTGGGTGTTTTCTATGTATAATATCAGTTGTCTAGTACCCATAATACAAGCTCTGCTTAGTTTGGGTATAGATGGCGTTGTGTGTTAGATAGATGTCCAAAGATATTTAAATTTTATTTATCTATTTTGGTTTACGTACAATTTTCAAATACGATCTACTTCTAAGGAAACGCCTATTGAACATACTATTAGCTCTGGACTATTAAAAAATGATGATGATAATAATCAAACAAATTCTGTCTGTGTTCCCAAAATAAAACAATTATTTGCTAAAATAAAATCTGCTAAAATAATGTCACAAATATTAAACAGAATGGACGAACCAGTTGATGTCACTTTTTCTCTTCTGTCTCCATGTAACTATGCTCTCTGTTTTTTATGTATATACGAAAAACTGTTTCCATTTATATATTGATGACAATATAGCTCGTCAACAATTGCAATTTAAAAAAAATAACATCGCTTGTCCAACATAGTCACTAAACTTTTTTAGCCTATGTGAAAAAAAATGTTTCCAACGATATTATTATTGAAAATATATAAGCTGTAGTTTCTGCTAAACAATAAAAAACTTTTGACAAACAAATGTCAAAAAATTACTGCCCTTTTAATACACTTTTATTAGCTTTATCTGTATGTATGTAACAAAATATTTTAACTTTATTTTCACCTACTTCTAGGAGTAGGATTAACTTAAAAATTTGCAAAGGGGTTAAGGGCCGGTGAAAATACAATAAAGTGAAAAAGAAACTAAGAAAAATAAAAAGTACATTTTCTAAAAAAAAAATTGTTTCAAAAAACTAAGCAAACACGCTTTTGTAAATATACCAAACCAAAAAGTAGAAAATAAACTATGGTTTAAAAAACACACTTTAATAGCAATCGAACTAAAAAATAGAAAATAATTTAAATATAAAATCGTGGGTTGCTTTCTGAAAATATTTCAATAATGTCACTCCACGCTTTTAACTATAATTTAGGTCGATAGAATTATTTTCTACATTTTAGTGCGATTGATATTAAAACGTATTTTTTAGTTTTTCAAACAATAATTAATTTGTTTTTACCTAGTCTATATAAAAGACTATCTATGTCACTAACCCTTGCTGACCAAATAAAGAACAAGGTAAATTGCTTGAGCAATATATGAGATCTAGCTGTTGCCCGCGGCTCCGCCAAAGTGTATTCTTTTGTTACCTTCATATTACTGTCTAGTATATATTAAAATTTTATTTTGATTAATTGAATTTTAATGTTTTGTTGTTGCTATTAATACACATAATTGTTTTTAACACAAACTGCTACCATCTCTACCTAGTATAAAATAAAGTCGCTTCTGAAGCTGTTCGCTAAGATCTTTAAAACTACTCAAAGGATTTTAAAGCACTTTTTGGCAATAAATATAGTGATTCGAGTGGAAGGTTTATATGTGTAATACATATCATACTAGAGGAAATGCGGAAATTTCAAAGAAATCAACACATTTGTACACCAATAACTGGCAATAAATGGACCATTTTTTTTACGTGTGGAGACCCCTTCGGGCCGTCACCCCGCCGGGGTTTGCGGCGGGGCGGTGTATCGGAATCGAACCGAATAAAACCACACGGTGTGCCACTCTGCGCCTGAGACGGGAGGGATCCGGGAACTGCTGCTATTACCACATCCGGAGGCAATAAATGGACCATAGAGCAACCACACTTATTATGTTACATCTTGTATACCTGTGATTACAAAATAAAGATTGATTTGATTGTTTTTTTTTTTCTATCGTAGGCCTAAAGTCAGAATGACTTGATTTAAATGAATGAGGTTTTAATTTGTTGATTTTTGATTTTAAAGATTCGTAATAATGGCCCGGGTGACATAAGCTATATAAATTTCGTTTAAAGTTTTTACAACGTCGGTTTATAGTTTTTTAAACTTTTCTTCATTTAAAAATCTTCAATAGCTAGAAATATAATAATTTTATATCAATCTATTTTAGTATAGTTTTTGTACCATTTAATTTGATTACGATTAGTCGTCTACTTTTTTCCTTATTAATTATTTTACCATATCTTTTCTTTAGACATTAAACCTACCTTCGTATAATATGAGCAAGATATTTTAATGAACAGAAAAAATTCAATTCAATGAATAATGTCAACGAAATTAAGGAGTCATTAATATCTTTCTAATTAAAGCCTTATGACTGCTTGATACGTTTCAAAAACGATTGACCTAGTTTGAAGTTGTATCAAATGTTTATATTAAAATCCAATTAGAACTTTAATGGTTTTCTTTTCATTTCGTGCCGTGAAGTAATGGGATTATATGGCTACTCGATAGCATATCGATTAATAAACAGAATTAATTAATTGCAGGCTTGAAGCTTTTGAAGTATCTTTAAAAGAATAGTAGTTAATTACTAATTAGGCAAGACATTTGTGGTAAATTATTTCCTCGCAGAATTTCTAGATTAATCGAATTTCATATCTACAGATTTAAATGAACTCTGCTTTAACGTTGTCTTTATGACATTTACAAAATAAATATAATAAAAACTAATAAAATAAATATAAGAAGTATTACAGCAGCTTTTATTTCATACTAGCATTTTCCTGCGGTAACGAAGTTTTAATCTCCTATAAGAAGTCATCACTTCAAAAAATACATATCCTTCTATCCAGCTTGGTCTAGTAGAGGCATTTGTCTAGCAATTGACGATTAAAAGCTGTTGATATGATGTGATGAAAAAAATTATTTCATACATATTTTACGAATAAAGTAGGCACCTTTGTAACGTATAAAATGAGGGTACATGCATGATTTATTAAATCAGGCGATATAAAAATAAATAGAAGGCAGGCGGAACTGTTTATATGTTTTAAGTCGTAAAGATTTTGTAGCTGTATGATAATTTTAGTGAATCAATTCCATCGGTGTGTTGGGCTTTTACTTCATTTAGGATCGTCTCTTATTTATTACTAGTTGTTGCCCGCGGCTCCGCCCGTGTATATATCGGTTATCGCGGCAAATAGTAGCCTATGTGTTATTCTGATGTATAAGCTATATTACCGGAAAGTTTCATCCAAATCCGTTCAGTAGTTTTTGAGTGAAAGAGTAACAAACATCCAAACATCCATCCATCCTTACAAACTTTCGCATTTATAATATTAGTAGGATTAGTAGGATTATAATATTAGTAGAATTTGTATCACTGTAAGTTTTAATAGAAACCTATTATACACGGATGTCATTGATAACATACAGTATGCTTTTGTGAAAGGTTTTCGTCAAACGTAATTTTTTTAAGTTAAATGTAAAGTTTGTGGATTTCATCAATCTCTTGCTGGCTGACAACTTAGTCATTATGTGTCATTGGAGCTAGACACATTGTTAGATGGACTCCAACGATGTAGTTAACCCAAAAAGGATGCTACCTTTTTGGTTTAAGACATTGTGGCGAGGTTGAAAAATACTCAGCCCAATTATGTCCTTAATAAATTCAGCCAACCTAGTTCCTTATAGTGATTTATTTCTCGAAGTTATTTCTATAGAGCAGAGTAACCTGCTCAATGTAGATATATTTCTGAAGAACTGTAAAAGTCGGTGCCTCAACGTCATTCTTTTTTCATTCGTAATACGTACACATACGTTTATTTCTATAACAATGCTTCCCCACTTTCCAGAGTTGTTTATAATTTTTGAGGTACAGTCCTCCACAATGATAAAACTGTCTCGTTCCTGGTCATGGTACCAGAGCTTCATCAAGTCTACTTTCTGTAGGACTTCTTAAAGAGAGAATTAATTAAAATGAGCCCTACCCGTTCGAAAAAGTTAACTAGTATTTGCCCATTTGTAATTAACTTGCTTCATAGAGTTCGATTCTAATTTACCTTAACATTGGTATTGGATTATTTCATAACATTATAGTTGTGAATATTGTTATAGTCTTCACCGGATAGGAAAATAACTTATATTTTACCCGACTTCAAAAAAGGAGGAGGTTTCTCAATTCGACCATATTTTCTTTTTATGTGTTTTCGGGGATAACTTTGTCGTTTATGATCCGATTTTGATGATTCTTTTTTTAATGGAAAGGAGATGTCCTGACGGTGGTACCATGATAAGGACATTAATATCTGATGATGGCATCCACGAGAAATAGTCGAACCTTGAAGTCAGTTTTATTTTTGTTAAAATTGTACTTGTTTATTATTTGATCTACGAGAGATACAACGAACTACTTATATAAGTATATATAATTTCGATGGGTATAAATCGAAGTTGTTACTTTTTCACTGAATTTTTTTAACTTCTTTACAAAAAATAAAATAAATAAACTAAAAACAATATTTTGATTTAGATATTACAACGCTAATTTAAGTAAACTAAAATTATAAAAATATAACTAGAGTATACGAATGTGAGCAAAGGTAATGTAACGTGTGCTGAAAAATTACACTAATCTGAACATACTAAAAGGCAAATCGATTATAACTCCCTTCCTTTCCTTAGGTGCTAACTTTCTTTAGATAGCAACATTTTAAATCAAAATACAAGTATTGTTTTTAATTTATTAAAGGCCATATTTTGTGCAGTACTATACTGTGGTCTAAGGTTTTACTTATATAATAGGTTACCTATGAAATTGCCGTTTTGTATGTAATAAGTGAAAGACCTATTATTAGGTTTTACTTATATTTTGCAAAGTATAAATGTCATTTATAAGTCAGAAACAATAATAATTAAGTTTACAAGTCTCACATATGTTTGCTTTTTATTTTTTCTTTTACTTTGTTTCAGCCACAAATTCTATGTCTCTTCCAATACTATAGTGTAAAACTTTATAAACAGCTAGCTATGTGACGGCGGGGTGAGAGCCTGGTGATCTGAGCTACAGACTCACGTCTAATTCAGACACCAGTCCTCTTACAATTGCTGTATTGTTTTGTATTGTGAAAAAACAATAATCATATTGCATGTATTGGTGATTGTAAGAAGAGAAATAAATAAATTATTATTATAAATTATTATATACGGCCATCTGATCTCAAACTAGAGTCACTAGACAGAGTCAATACTAGGATAACCAGACTGATAAATACATATATTTTATAGATAAACTAAGTTTTGCCCTCTGCTTCGCCCACGGGTATTTCGTGAATATATGACGCTATACAATTAAAATAAAATTTTAAAGTTATGTTATGATAATTTTATGGAGCCTATAAATTGTATTAATTGTAATTTATTTTCCAATAACAGACATACAACATTGATGCTCAAACTGGAGAGTCATCAGCTTGTGCCACAGCGCTGCTGTGTGGTGTCAAGGCTCGTTACGAAACCCTGGGTCTCGATGCGGGAGGAAGATTCAACAACTGTGCATCAACTATCAACTCTAAAGTGACGTCATTAATAGACTGGGCACATGAAGCTGGTAAGCTAATATTTCTTACATTATTTATTCTTCATAATTTCATTTCATCATGAAAACTATAGATAGCAAGAAAGAAAATAATAGTAAAAGTAAAAAAAACTTAGTCCTGTTATCTGTCTGTCCTTTGTAAACGGATTACATACACATATATCTCAAAGTCATCAAATATTAGCAGACGTTTTTTAATTTTAGCAGACTGAATAAAATACCGAATTATACCCAAAAGTATGATAAAAAAAAGTTGTGTTTGTGTTTTTTATGTTAAACACAATTGTGTTTAACATAAAAAAAACCGGCCAATAGGCATGCTGTCAGTAACTAAGAACCGCTAAAATAATATATTTCTCTGATGAAATGGGTTTCATAGAGTATAATAAAAATCGTTTCATTTTAATATTTAAAACGAGATTAATAGTTAATTAGCAAAAATAAAACTACAAAATATAGCAATCCGCCATGTTAATTGACGTCACGTTTACGTCAACGTAATTTTGTTTGGATATAATCGACGATCACTTTACTATTTAAGACTGCCTTAATTGATACTGGTTGGCAAATGGTGATCCCAATATTTTTCTACTAAAGCCATATTTTTTGTAAAAATATGATTGTATTTGACAATAGGAAATACTTCCGAACATAAAATTTGTTTCCACAATTAGTCATCATGCCTGTTGCCAGTGGGACTCGCGCACCAAGGGTTCTATACAATCTTATAGATAATCTTATAGTAAATAGTTCGTCCCCCACAGGATTCATCTATCAAAGATTTTCTTAAAATGAGATACCGTAAAATTTTTTTTTTGGATGCTGCTTCAAATTTATTTTTCGATTTCTTTCCTTTACCTACTCGTTTTACATAATATTGCTTCAGGGCAAATTTATTATTCTAGATCAACGGGAAGTACCATATAGGTTTTGATTATCTTATGAGTAACGAAATTTAGAACATAAAATGCATGAAATCTTTTGAGAGCGTACGTTTGATTTTATTGGTTTTCATTTTATTTATTCTTCTGTCAATCAAAAATGTTCTTCATATTTTTTATGGTATGTTAACGAATAAGTGCAACCATTTTTATTGCGATAATGCCATTTGAATACGAATATTTACGAACAAGGGGTTATTTGAAAATATATGGGTGCGGTCTTCCATGCATAGCTACTGTCCTTCATTGAATATTGCTAGATTTTTTTAGAACGAACGGGCCGGCTCGACCGGGGCGGTACTACCCTCGCACAGAAAATCAACGTAAAATGACAGCGATCATGCTGTCGTGTTTCGTTGGTGAGTGCGAGACCGGAGGCCCAATGATGCGAAAGCATCACTAGCCCGCCATGGTGTGGGTCACCATGCTGCATTGTTGCATTAGACAATGCGTTGGCAGTATGGTGACCATCACTCTTGGATTCTGCTTATGCTTTCCATCAGGCAGAGTAAAGTCATTATGGCAGGGCCAATCAAAAAAAAAAAAAAAAAGTCCTATCTCTGAGTCGTACAACTACCAATCTGGTATCGATATTTCGAAAAAAACTTTAATAATTATCTAATAGTGTACCTATACTAAATAGGAGATATTTTATACAATACATAAAGCTCTCGTCATTAATGCTGAATATAATGATAATAATTCACTTCCTACGACAGATTGAACTCTCCACTAACACATACATTGCTAGCCAAAAAGTAGCTATACTAAACACTTGCCGCATTGTTCGAAAGTTTTTACAGGAAGACACAACATCACACATTACAGCCACAGTCCCACATCACTCAAATGAACTCCACTTGGTCTAGGTCCGTGGTTTTCATTATAATACCGAAATTCTGATTTCGAGACAAAAAAAAGCACGAATAATAATCTTTATTGTTTTAAATAACCTTTTACAATTGCCTTAGAGCTAATGATTACAAGGTTTATTTTATTTTATACAATTTTAACATAAGAAAATATTATAGGTTTAAACAGTCTTTCATCTTCATTTCTAAGCTGCAATCACGTAGTGTCCTTGTGGTTCTACTAAAGGTCATTGTTATCGTCTACCTCTGTTCATACTTAAGGTTGGTTAGGTTAGGTTAATTATCGTTCCTGGATCTCTCCCTTCTCAGGCGCAGAGTGGCACACCGTGTGGTTTTAGTCGGTTCGATTTCAACACACCGCCCCGCCGCAAACACCGGCGGGGTGACGGCCCGAGTGGGTTTCCACACGTTAAAAAAAAAAGGTTAATTAACGTTTAGCATTTCTAGGTAGTCTAGAGACAGTGTCTAGAGGGATCGAAGGATCTGTCAATCTCCTTGCCACCTCTAATTTGTCAAATTGAAAACGTACGCAGAAGAATCCGTACGGTTGAGGCAATTATTAGGTAGCGATTTCTTTGTAACTATATTGCTGAACTAATTCAATATACCGTCTTTAAAATAAATGAATACTTAATGAGGTATAATCAAATAAGTATCATAAGTTTCACCGAGTGAGTGAGGATACCAGAAGCCCATACCCAACCTCTTCCTCCATCCCCCTCCGCCATCCCTCAGAAGCCTGCGACGCACTTGTGACGTGTCTATGGGTGGCGGTAATCGCTTACCATCAGGCGATATGTATGTTTGTTTACCCCCTATACCATAAAAAAATTACCTTAGCCAATGATCACAAAAGAACGTTTTTATTTTCAATTTATTTACTATTTTGAGTTGGTACCTAAAGCTTTTGTGCTTAAATTACACATGCCACGGCTCATATCTAAAAAGGTAAAAGGAAAACTAAGTCCTAGGACTGTTTTAATTTTAATGAGGACGACAACTTCCTTATATCAGGCATTCATCGCATTTAAATACGGGATTTTAGTGAAAGCCTCTAGGTACTGAATAAAGGGTCCTGATATACATCGCTTTTATGTTATTTACGCAGTATTTAAATACATTTTATTTACTTAATTATTATTTGTAGAAATATAGATTTTGATCCAACATACCAACATGTTGACGTCATTTTGTCGTTTAATATTTTTTAGTACTCCGGGAGCAAAGCCAGGCAGCCATACGCACATAAAACTAGCAAAGCATTATTTTAAAAGACAACTTCCGCAATTGAAATACTATCTAGTGTCGCTGGATTTAAAGACATTCATGAAACAGACACACAGAACGAGCATTTGTGGATCCTACAAAGTGTTATCCTATGTGCCGCTCGAACTTACAATTAGTCTGCCCAAGCAGTAGCTAGCGAAAGTGATCACTGAAACCATCTGTGCAAACTATTTCTGAAATAAACATCACAATACAAAATACTGTAATCTGAAACTAACTGGGTTCTGTCAGCACATTGAATCCAATGGTGCGTTGTTGAAATATAAATTTATTATTGTTTTAAATATTCTCAGTCCCAATAGTAAATTGGAGTGTTATTGTGGAAGTTAGTCGCTATGACTGATACTCAATGAACCATTCGTTATCTGGTTTGCACGGGTCTATCAACAATTATAATACACTTCAGTGAATTATTATATTGAATAATATACGGTTCAGTAGCGTTAGTTCAATAATATTGAGAATCTGGAACCTGAAAATGTTTATTATTTTTGTGTTTTTTTTTATAGAGGGATCATATGAGTGTATGGGGCAACTGATGGAAAATGACTACCATCGCTTGTAGTATATTAATATCTGTGCTCTTATTTAGATTGATGTAAACAATTACCGCGTATTGAATATAGATAGCAATAATAATTCATTCATTGTTAATTATACAACAAAGGCAGTAGATTAATTTGTTCTTCTTTCAACTTTTGCCTTTTTCTTTTAGCGAAGAATTGCCTTACATACGAAGCTAAGTTAATAAAACCAATTTCATAAAAGAGTTTCAGCAGTTTCTTTGACTTGTCATTGTTTTTGTAACTTTTCTCCTATGTTTTGAAAACACTTTCCATTGTTTTTATTATTCATGCATATTACAGTCATCTCAAAAGCCGTACGATTACCACTTAGACTTCAAGTTTCTTGCGAAACTTCTCGGATCATAACCATAAACCCACCAACGACCAGAAGCAAAGTTAGAAATTTATATTATATTAATATAAACAGTTTAGCTTAAACAAAGTAAGCTCTCAAGGCTCCATTGTTTAAGGTTTCACAACCTTCTGAAATATTCAAAATATTTCACAAAAGGCTTTTGCATATTTTTTACAGGTAAGCGACTGTGAAATTTAAGAGTGTGTAAATTAAGTGTTCTATCAAGTTTTTAGGGCGAAACGAGTTATATTTTGTCCTGAAGCGACATAAAACTCGCGTGCTAAAGTAAAAATATTAACAAAATGATTTTAAAATGAGCTACTGTATAACCTTCTTTGTTATTTTACCGACGATAAGTAAATTTGTATTTTAATATTGATCGCGAATTCCCGAATTGAGTAATTTTATTGAGAGGCTTTTACCTACTCATTCGAGACAGAAAGTTAATGATAGTAGTTAAAAGTAACCAATAATTAATAAAACTATGTAATAACTAATGTAATTGTTAAACACAACGGAAAAAAAGCAAATTATGTCCATTGTAGATGCCGTGAATTCTTTGAATTAACCTTATGTTGAAGACATAAGGTTAGTTTCTAAATAAATATACATTTCATTTAAAAGTTTCAAAAATGTGATGTTTAAATTAATATTTTATGCCTTAAATATAAACGTTTATTTATAAGTTTCCGTTTTGCCAGGCAAATCCAGCGGCATTGTAACAACAGCACGCATAACCCACGCCACACCGGCCGCATTATATGCGCACGCTCCTTCAAGATATTGGGAAGATGACAGTAGAGTTCCTCCTACAGTAAGAAAAGACTGCAAGGACATAGCATTACAGTTAGTTGAAAATGAACCAGGACGAAGTATAAACGTAAGTAAACGTTATTTATCTAAGACATGCATTTTATTTACTAGTGTATAGTGGGCTGCAGAATTGCATGGAAATTACAAAACGAGAATTGTAAGAAACGATATCGATGTTGTCACTTTTATATTTTAGCTTTCATTTTTATTTTGATCAAACTGATTTACGGAGGGCTAATTGGAAGCTTAGATTAAATGTATCTTATTAGTTCTAAAATGACAGTAGTAATCACAGAAATCAAGCTATATCTTAAGGACTTTAGTATTTATTTATCTACTTGTAAATGTTTCGCCATTTCATATTTGGCCAAACACTTTTTTCCATATCCATAAATAAATAGTATTATTACCAAGTACTCTTCTTTCGAGACTTTTTTCTAAGCTAGACTATAGTCGGCTTTGATCTCTAGGACCCAAGTACCAGGCCACATCTGTCTTATCATCTGTTAAGTACTCATTCTCATAATTACGTAACTGAACTTAAGCTGGTCAAAGATACCATTATACGAGTATTACAGACTAATAATTTGATCTTAACGATTATTGTGGAAGGTTGTTATTGGCATTTATTCAATTAATTTATGTACCTATTTGTGTGTTTGCGCCTGTAATAAAATAAATGGTCAACTTTCGTTAATTCATGTTAGCCATTTATTATATTAGAAGTGTCTACTTTAAGTTATTTTAGGTGTATATTATTTTATGCATGTATATTAGTAGTGTTGATATCAAAATCAGCCCATTGCAGTCGTCTATTGGACGTGGGCCTCTCCCAAGACACGTCACTAACTTGGTCTGCTTCTTTCTGTATCCAGTCGCTGCCGGCCGTCTTATGCAACTATCTGGTCAGTTGATGTGCATTGTGGTATGCGTTAAATGACCGTTCCATTGCAACTTCAACCTATTAACCAATATACCAATTACTCATTTTATTGTTATTCATCTAACACCATAATGCATAAATTGTGAATTTTTTGGTGTTTGGCTCGCTAGTTCTTTTGCTCAGCTTCTTCATTTCTGTTTCTGTTTCTCGAGAGCTTTGTTGATTGTGTGAGAGATTTTTAAAGAAAATATTTGTGCAGTATCAGTTCAACTCGTCGGGATGCTCCATCGACTCTTACAAATATTTCTTACTTAGTTTTTTTTTTCCACAATGACTTACCAAATCGAAAATAGGTCTCTGAAAAATAGTCAAGTCTATGGGATAAACGAGATACTTAAAATTTCTTAAAATAAAAATAATTTTTTTTTAGAAGATGTTTTGCTTGAATTTTGGAATAATCTTTCTTAAAATAAAATTTATTATTTCGATTAAACCAGTATTTCTACATTGCATCTAGCACTGTTACAGTAATCTCGTATTGATGATACACACAACCTCTTCGTTTTGTTTGTATTTAACATTCAGTAGCAATATTATTTAACAACATATTATTTAATTATTTTATATTACATACGATGAGAACGATAATTAATATTCGGTTATTTTCTTAAAAGCAGTGTTTTTATAATTATAACGTTTTTATCTAAGAAATATTCTTATTTTAATTTAAATACCAAGAGTAGCGAAAATAATTAGCGGTCTATATTGATAAACTATTATATCTTGCTTTCTACTTAATTGCGTTCTTTATAACCTAATCAGTATCTCATTTTTTTCAACAAAATATTTGGAAGAAAACTTATGAAATTATAAAATTTTAAAGAAAACTTATGAAGGTAGCTCTATTGTTAACCAACTTATTACAATTAATTTTCATTTAGAAAATTTTCATGTTAAAGTGCTTTTTACGTGGATTTTTTTGCTGTTAGTCGGGCTTTATTAAGTTACATTGAACAATTTTTTATTAGGCCTCAAAAAGTTATTTAATTTGATAGCTTTATTTTTTTGTACAATGATAACAGACAAAGGATAAATTACTTTTTAGATAAGTACAAAGCTCCTTGTAAATGAGTCATGATCGTTACAATTTATGACTGATTGCGTACTTTCATCTCATGACATTAATACTTCGTAATTCATTAGTTACCACCTACTACAAAAGTTAACCTTGTTAGTTAAACTTAAAAATGTACTTACTTAGTTTCTTTACAAATGCCACTTATTTTTCTTTTTAAGACATATCATTCATGTCATTTTAAATGTCGTTATAAAACAAAGTAAAATAAAACATTTTTCAACAAAATTCACTTATAAATGCGAGTGAAAATGCCTTCAGAGTAATAGAACGTGTCTACTTTCCGAATCGCTACAATCTGCCATGCTTACAACACGCAGCAAAAATATAAACCGGAATTTAGTACGGTCCCTTTCATTTTAGCTCAAGCGCTGTCAGATACTTTTGAGTAGGTAGCGTTATATATTTGTAAATGACAAGTTAATCGGAAATGTAACGTGGTGTGATTTAATTATAAAGGCCGGTGTTATTATACACTCATTTCACACTTCAACTGAATATCAATGCTACTATATAGTAGTTAAAGGTACAAAATTACCTATAGTAATTTTTTCTCTCGCACTTATGTCATAGATTATCTGTATTAACCTGTTTGTTTTAAAGAAAACATTGATTAAAATATTATTCTGTTTAAGTTGTTAAAGAGCTGCAAATGAAGATGCGTAGGTCAACTACTTAATCTATACGTTATTATATTTCTATTAATTTTTATACACATTTAAAATTCAATTTAAGTAAAATGTGCATGTTTAATACTAACTAATAATATAAACATAATATAGACATAATTTCATATCAAAATCAGAAGGATAATGAAATAGTTTTTTTTAGAATGTAGGTAACAACTCATTTCAGATAAAAGACATAAAACGTTTAACTAAAAATATTTTCTTTTGTTCAGGTTATAATGGGTGGAGGAAGAAGACATTTTTTACCAACCATAACTCCAGATCCAGAACATCCAAACCGCGAAGGAAGAAGATTAGACGGTAGAAATTTAGCAGAAGATTGGGCCAGAGAAAAAAAGAGGCGACGAATGAGAGCGCAATATATTCATACAAAAGAACAACTCGCAAAATTAGACCCTAGGACGGTGGATTATTTGTTAGGTAAGTAGGTATTGTACAATTTAAATTGTATGCATAATTTTTTTAGTATTATATTATATATATTTTAATATTGTTATCGTTTTTTTAATTTCCAATAATTTCAATTAAAGTATAATATAGGTATTGTGACATGTATAAGTTAAGGATTACTTTTTATTATTTGAATTATAAATTAGGCAAACGTTTACAACACTCTTCATTTAAGCCAAAATGATTTAAAAATCATCAAAATAAAAAGTAGTAGTCTAATTCGTTCTTAATAGTTTATTTTGAATCATGAAACATTTGATATTTTAACGTTTTATCTCCAAAAAAATTAAGAACCCTTTGAGTTTATTTTGATCTTCATATCAAATCCCAAAAGGATGAAAATCGTGTCGTCGTATCATATATTATGAAACACGACTTTCATAATTATTATAAGAGTTTACAAAACATTCGAATTTGGAATTTTAGAAAAACGTTAATTACACTACACTTCACCGAAGTTTTTTTTATTGGAGAATGTTTTGTAAATAAATAATTTTGTAACATAAATATTTATTTATTTTTGCAAATAGTGCTACTTTTGCTTCTTAAGAAGTTCACCATAATGTTTGCGCCAGTCTGAAACCATAATTGAATGTCGTGAAAATTTTGTTATCGATTCACGTCATGTTTGAATATTTCAAAATTTGAGTGGCGATAGTTTCCGAGGATATACGACAAAAATAACAGATGTGATACGCTATCGACCGTTTGACCTGAACATTCAATTTTAAGCAGTAGGAAACAAGACCTTTCAGCCATGATTGGAATAGTAGTGAACCTTGCTGGTCAATTTAAAAGACGGTTAATCTGTAATAACATTGTTTTCATTGCTGACAGATTATTGTGTATAGTTTTAAAGTTTCGAAAATTACATTAGAAACCTTAGCTACTTTTCAATTTATAAACAAGAAAATATATTCAAGAACTGTAGGTTAGTATTATTGTGTATGTCAAGGCTACGCAGAATTGAAAAGAATTTCTGGCAAACCAAAATAAGAAGCAAATCGATAACCAGAAAGTCAATCTAGCTGGCACAGCCTATTTTCATGACGTGAATGTGAATATAAATCACGATGCTCGATACAGTACACAATGTGAGACCATACAAAGCCAAAAGCGGTTTCATAGCTTCTGTTGATATTGAAAATATGCCTGCTTTTTTCACTATGCATGATCGGTATTAATCACCAGATGAAAAATATTTCTCAAAATATATTGATTTACTACTAACAAATCGTAATTTTCGTGTGTTAATAGTCTATATTATTATGTGTCGTATATAAAAGTTACTTCATCTACAGTCGCATCACCGATTAAAGATAGGTAATATCAAACTTTTTGCGGCCGCAAAACTACCCAACACTTGCTATGGTTTCTTTAAATTATAACTTCAGCCCGTAGTTAAACGGCCATTAACGTAAAAATATGTTCGTTTTAATATTTTTTTAAATATATTTCCTGCCAACTGGAATGTAAAAGGAAAATAATTCTTTTGTATGCTTTACCGAAGTTCATTTAAGGGTTAAAGCTTACCCAATCTTTGAGTATGCATGAAACCCTTGTATTACGTTTCTTTCACTTTAATCAAATAAAAAATATGTTCAAATCTTTTTTTTCACAATTGAAATAAATTTGGATAATCATTTGCGAATAAAAAAAAGCTTTATTGGAAAGCTACAGGAGAGTTTATTTCTGTCAAAAAAAGTATGGCTTTTTAAAGACATAGTTAAGTCTAGTAAATTTTTTTATTTTTTTCTAAGCACCCGTAAAAGTGATATATTTTTAAGTGACCGTTACTTTCCTAACGTTAATCTGTGTAACGTTTTACTCGTTTAATTGACTCGTTAAACTGAGAAATAATATATTTGTATTATTTTGTAAAAAAATATTACTAAATTGTGTTAAAAATGCCCAGTGATGCAGAAGCATCACTAGGCCGCCATAGTGTGGGCCACCATGCTGCATTGTCTGTACGAGCAATGAGTATCGTAACCACCACTCTTTGAATCTGCTTATGCTTTCCATCAGACAGAGTAGAGTCATTTTGGCATGCGTACAAAAAAATTGGTAGATTCTAGTAATATTATGAACCTTACTCCCTAGCGGAAAGAGATCGTCATGTTAAAAAGCTCAAAACAATGAAAGATTCTTTGGGACCACTTATACACAATCTTATCTATGGTTATGTTAACATATAATGATGCTATAAAAATTTAATGGTATTACTATTAAATCAAGATTGTCGCCTTCGATAACTGGTTGTAATATAAAAATTTGCCGGGAAAATCTTAGTATCCATTCTAATGATAATTTCAAGACATCATCTCAAAGTTAATTTTGTATTATTAGAAGTTCAAATATATATGAGAAAATATTATAATGCATGCTGCATGACAAAATGACATGTCAATTTATGGAGATATTATATAAATCTGTTCCTAAATTCAATGGAATTTCGTAAGATCACGACCTAAATCGGATGAATATCGGATCAAGATGAACATGAAATTCGGATATCAGAAACGCGTTTTCATTCTTTCATCATGAAAACTAGCTTCTAACCTTGTTTGATATCGATAGAAAATTCTTTTATAAAATGCTTGGATATATTTGGAATACCGTTTTTGGCAGTACTCGTATTACAAGATGATGAGCAATAAAAGGAATGATTTTAAGAGGTTTTAAAATGGAGAAATAAATAGTTAAAAAGGTTAGCAGAGTTTTCGAATGTTAACAGCTGCAGCTTGAAGTCGATGCGCGATGCAAACTCATTTAATAAATGAATAAAAATGATGCTAAAAAATCAAGGGTTATGATGCTAACATATTTAGATTTAAGTTGGAAATGAAGTGGTTTTACTGTACTCAAGCAGTAAAAAGGTACATTTAGACCTTACCAGAAACACTCGTTTCTGGATGTTTTAGGGCGGACCATCAACAAGAAATGGTGGTTTTCTTAAAGTCAAGCACTGACGTAATAATATATATACTATAGACTTTTCCTTCACTACGAGAGACCTGTACGCGGATTGATAGTAAGCTTAATGTTCCCTAGATTTCACTAAGTGCATCAAATAGTAAATTTGAAGAATATTTTCCGACCTTCATCAAAATACGAACCCGACAGTCAACTGTCAAGTTTATTGTCATTGTATTAGTGCAAAATGTACCACTAGATGTCGTTTTCCAAATAATTACATTAGTAATTTATGTGATATTTTATTAAATCGTCGAAGAGCCATCTATACACACAAATAAATAAAATTGAAATGTCTACTTATAATTTAATATAAAGCAGCTTATTAATAAATGCTTCTTAGTAAATACGGTACATGAATAAAAAAATTGAATTAATTTTTGTATGAAACTTTTTAAATTTTCACTTAAAACTTTCTATGTAGGGTTTTCAATTGACTTAAGTAAGGACTGAGAAAAAAAATATGTTAAGCAATTGAAAAATATTATTTTAAAGCAATCATTAGAAAGCAAGATTAATATTCGTAAAATATTAATGTAGTTCATAGAATTTAAGGATATAAATAAAATAGTGTTAAACTTTGTTAAACTGTTTTTTGAGCTTATTTTGTAGCGCCATCTAGATTTAATGGATCTTTTCTAGCTATTTCTGGTGTACAGTATTGGCCAAGGGAGGGTCGGTCTAATAGTATACTGTGTCATTGAGTCAAGTAACATTATTCTTTTACAATAACATAGGCGTCACGTTTTTTATTGTTAACTATAATTGTAATATCATGTTCAGCTATTTCTGTGGCTGACTGTATATGAATAGAAACAAAATGGTTGATTTTCATTTATACATTTACCGTTTTTAATTAAATTATTGAAAGTTTAAACGGATACGATCATTTCTTTCGTATCTCGGTATTGTTTTTCCATTGTAATGTATGTAATAATACGAGTATATGGGTACAAAGGTATGTTTAACAGTTTTCTAGATACCAAAATGTAATGGCCGTGTTTAAAATGCATCAAATTACTACTATCACCGAAATGTTAAGCTTTACACTAATTCTATATATTTTTTAATAAATTTCGACTCAGGAGTATAATTATACTTTTAAAATTAGGTAGCATATCTTCATCCACTATGTCTTGTTATTATAATTTACAAAGATTATATCAATGTAAATCCTTTTGAGAATAAATATTACAACTCTCCAGAGACGAGATGATAAGGATACCATGAAAATTACAAAATTTTTCGCAAGAATGTTTTAGAAAATACATTGTGTATACTAAATTTTGTTACAAAGAAAGTTATCCAAAATACTTTTGACCGACCTCTGTAATAAACGTGCAAAACATTTGCCTTTATCCAGATTACATTATTATCAACGCTTTGTTGTTTAATAATCTCATCTAAATCCTTTTTAATCTTACACGACCAAAGTAAAGAAGCATTTGCATTTCAAATATGGATTATAACTGTTACAAGCATTCTTAATTCGGATATGATATTATCCACCACGTTTCTTAATCTGCTTTGCGTCCCTTGGAGCTCAATAACCGGGTTTCAAGTCTCTAACGTGTATTTTAGAAATTGTTTCAGTGTTTCAAAGGTTTAAACCTTTGCTACTTCCAATTTTAAATCAGAAGTTTTCTCAATCAAGATAAGTTTTACCGAAAATATATATATTTTTATAAAATATAAATAAAAATATATACAAAAAACATATTTTTTTAAACTTTATGTGCTATTTCTTGGTTAGAGTCGTTTTTCAATGGAAAGTATTCCTTTTCATATTTCTTCCACGCACAAATAATCATCATTATCCCTTGAATGTCTTAAAGTGGGATTTAGGAAAGCGAAATTAACAACAATATCTACGGTGGCGCCCCAAGAGACGGCTAATTCCTAGACTATCTGAAACTAATAAGACACTATTCAGCGGATTCTACTACTAAAAAACCTTCTTTTAGCAAGCAATCATTTATAGTTTTGTCATCTATACTATTATTTAAATCTATACTATTATATAAACAGGTAAAGTTTGTGAGTCTATGACGTTGTAGGGGGTAATCTCTGGATCTACTGAACCGATTTTGACACTTCTTTCACCAATAGAATTTTTGTGTTTCATTGCTATTTTTATCCGACCATGGCAAAGCCAAAAGGATGACGATTGTTTATGTATATTTGTATGGTAGCAACATATCACCTAAACTACTAAACAAACTTTCTGTTTTGTAATAGCTCGGGTGATATAGACTATATAAATTTTATCAAAAGTTTTTACGTAGTTTGGTTATCCTTTGTTTTTTTTTTACTTTTTTCTTATCATTAAATAATACCTATTCTGACTTGACTAATAGCCTTTGTCCATATAATATATAATATATATGACCCACGCAACCTCGTTTGCGTCTCCTATTGCCCGTAGCATGAAAATTTTCCCCCGTTTTTGTTACATTCTTCATTGGTGCTCCGCTCCTTTAGGTTTTAGCGTGATGATATATAACTTATAGGCTTCCTCGATAAAGGGGCTATCTAACACAAAAAAATAAACAATCTCTTCAGCTTTACATATATTATATTAGATATATTATATATTATTCATGAACATGTATTAATGAAAATTTGAAGTAGTCAAATTCTTTTGTACTGTATAATAAGAAATTGCTTTTGAAAGATTGTTTGTACCCTTCAAACACTCTTTCAAAAGCAATTTCTTGCCACTTGATCTTCTACGATGGAATGCTTATCCGGCTTTCTCCGACATCGTTTGCGTTGAAATGGTTGGAAGGTATTCTTAGAGTAACGAAATTTTTGTATGCAGGATAAATTTCGTTGAAAGCGAAGTACGACCCGTGAAGAACGTGAGACGTTACAATCTCGTATCATATGTAATATTCGCTCTAGTTAGCAAAATAACACGTATGTCCGATAAGCACCATTTTTTTCTTGTAATGACAGGAGTGTTGGAAACTTGGCAAGCGTTGGTTTTAATGATGAACATTGTATATAGAGACACATATGAACACTGTAAACAATTATAACGTACAATGTAGATTCTGTATGTTCAATTAAAATCAAAATTTAAGACAACAATATATACTAAATATATAAACGTATAAATTATCAATAATAATATGGATACCATCACTTTTAATAATCACTGGCTTTCATCCACTTCTCCTTAACTGTAAATGTCGGTTATCGGGGTTCAAAAGTAGCCCATGTCCTTCATCAATAATCAAGTCATCTGTATGTCAAATTTCAATGAAATCTGAGCAACGGTGTAGCCGTCGCCGCGTAACTAACAGACTGAGTTTCGAACTTACTTATAATACCTATTTATTTATATATATTTTTACGTGTTGTAACCCCCTTCGGGCCGTCACCCCGCCGGGGTTTGCGGCGGGGCGGTGTATCGGAATCGAACCGACTAAAACCACACGGTGTGCCACTCTGCGCCTGAGACGGGAGGGATCCGGGGACTGCTGCTATTAACACATCCGGACCCATTATAAATCGCTCTAACCGTTCCAGAGATTACCTGGAACAAACCAACAGACAAAAAAAAAAAAAAAAGTAAAAAGCGGTAATTTGAATATTACAAACAGACACTCATATTTTATTTATTGATATAGGTTAGTACGGATATGTGAATCTAGTATCTACACCAAAGCAGCAAGAAAATTAACTAAATAAATTTGCAAAATAGGTCGACTGGAAAGTATCATTAACTTATCTGCATAATTACTGCTCCGTGACGATTCGCTATTCTCCAAAATAAGGTGAACCTTTTCCCTTCACATTATTAAAACGAAATTCCCGGAACGCAATACGTATTTATTACTTTATTGTTTTAAATAATTTTCATAATTGCTTACGTATTGGGGTTACCCTAATAAACTTCCTTAATAATTTACCAAGTTATTGTGTACGAACACGCAAAGTGACTGAACTCGCGTTTTATCCGTTTACAAAAGGGTAAACAAAAACAAACATTTGTACTGATGTGGGAAAAAGTAACTGTTGAAGATATTATAACACATTAACTAAACATAAAGGACTTTTTACATTTTTCCAAGTATTATTTTATATTTGAAGCTATTTAGCTGAAGAGATTACTTGCTAATTAAATAGTACAACAACAAATAAGTATAACGGGTACCTCAAGCCATAAGTATTTTATCCATACTAATATAATAAATTCGAAAGTGGCTCTGTCTGTTTGACACGCTTTCACTGCTAAACCTCTGCACCAATTTTAATGTCATTTTCCTGGAGACACTACGATTCTTGAGGAAGGACAACGGCTGCTTTTTACAACGATAACCGACATACATTCAAGCGCAACCACTGTTGAAAGTTAGTTAAGTATATAATAACATGCGTGAGGTTAATTTAATATTCCGGTCACTGAAATAATCAAAATGAACATAATAAATAAATGGTAGTTAGGCAACCAGACAAAGTCTAATTCAAATAAATAAGTAAATCAAAAGATACACTACTTTGGATTTCTTTCTTAATACTGATCCTGTAAATAACAGTGTTGTAGTCAAATTTAGAACACACAATTCAAAATTAAAAATCTGCATCATGATTAGTAAAAAAATTAAAAGCTGGGATAACAAAACTCTTTTAGAACAATGTTCCTTTATATAGTAAGTATTTACTTAATATCACATTATGCAGTTACACATTTTTCTTGCGCGGATTTTTTCCCGCATACCACCGGATGGTCGAACCGACTAAAACCGCACACCGCCTCGGGTAGCAGGTGCCGGGGAACGACGTGTACTATAAAAAGGAAATCCCTGGAACCCAGACGTAACACGGTCCATCTACGGTTCATAGATGGCCCCCTCGTTAGCAGGAACCCCGATCTTCTCTTCCTAGAACAGCGCTTGCGCCTCCACCCCGGCCTGCTTCTGCTAGAGTGGCTCGTGGCCTCACCTGTCACCCCCAGGCTTGCGTTTATGGAGGACGAAGATCATTCTGCGACCTCCGGCGCCTGAGTCGTCTGCGGTACCGAGTCCGTTCCCGAGCCTGGCGGACCGGTAGAGTCCTATACCTCTCCCGGTATCGCTCCGCCGTCTCCTTTGCAAGGATAACTTGCTCGCAGAAAGAGACGGCGGAGGTCCACGCGCTCTCGCTCCGTAACATGACCGCAATCATGTTACTGAGCGAGAGAACCCTCCTCCCGATAGCAGCCACGAGGTTATGCCTGAAAAAAAAATACCAAAAAGTAGTCATGAGTAATGCCTACAATAGTTAAAACTCAAAACTATAAACAAACAGTTGTTTAAGCTCACCTGAAATGGACCTATTTTCTCTTTAAATACAATGCGCGATAAAAAGAAGTAAAAAAATATAGCTCACTGAAAGCGTTCGTGATGACGACCGACGTGAGTTCCATAATTTTAATTTACCCAAAAAGTGCTCAACTTCAAAAATCATGTGTTAGCATTTCATAGGACTGGACTTTTCTGGTAAGTACCAGTAAGAATAAAGGTATCTACTATTTAGAATTCATTACTAGTATAAGAAAAAGTTAAAAAAAACTACAGCCCTACCAGTCCGACCACATAAAAAGTTTCATTAAATTTATATAGCCTACGTCACCTGGGCCATTGATTGTCACAAATCTATTGACACCTCATTCATTAAAATCAGTTCCATGGTTTAGACACACTACTTTGGACCATGCAAACATACATAAACTGCTAGAATCCTGCCTTTCAGCTTTGCCGTAGTCATGTAAAAATAGACACAAAATGTGTTTTCTCAGCTTAATTTGTTTTGTCCTTGTCAAAGTGGCATCTGAAGACCTTCACGTAATAGAAAGTAATTCAAAGATTTTGCGACATTCAAACGTCTTGTATTTTTAACCTCCGACGCAAAAAGAGGGGTGTTATAAGTTTGGCGTCGATGTCTGTCTGTCTTTCTCTCTCTCTCTCTCTCTCACTCTCTCTCTCTCTCTCTCTCTCTCTCTCTCTCTCTCTCTCTCTGTGTGTGTGTGTGTGTGTGTGTGGCATCATAGCTCTCAAACGGATGGACCGATTTCAATGCGAATTTTTTTTCATTTGAAAGCCAGTTTCCTTGCGGTGGTTCTTAGCTATGTTTGGTTAATATCATATCGGTCTAACAGTGTAAGAGTAACAGCTCTTTTCCAAATGATGTATGGTAATTTTGGCGTATGATTACTCGATTAAGGTCTTGGTAGGGGGTTTTTTGAAATTTTAATTTTTAAGTTATGGGAATAAGAGACAGACAATCAATACAAATGTATAAAATTGAAGTGTCTGTTTGTAATTTTAAATTAGGTAATATAGGTACTTACATTAAAAGTATCTAAAATATTTGTCTGTTTCCTTGTTTAGACTAATAGGTAACTAGGACAGCTGGATCAATTTAGACGGGACTTTCACTGACAGATAGTTGATGATAAAAGGAGTAACTTAGACTACCTTCTTTTAGACTAGCTTCGTTGTTGCAAAGGAACAACAAAAATCACGGATAACACTGCGGGGCTCAATAAGTTAAATATATGATTACTGCTTGCTGTACCTAAACTCAATTTACACTTATATGACGGACTAGCTAAGCCCCGCGATGTTACCGGCGTTTATTGTTGTACCACGGGTAACGCCGCGGGACAAAGTTAGTCTAAAAAAAGTAGCCTAAGTTACTCCTTAGATCATCAGCTACCTGCCAGTGAAAGTTCGTCAAAATCGATCCAGAGATTACCCGGAACAAACAGACAGAAAGAGACAGGCAGGCAGACAGACAGACCGTCCCGTGTATATATATAAATGCACTTATTAAAAAACGGTTAATATTACAAACAGACACTCCAATTTTATTTATTTGTATAGATTCGTTCCTATGCGTATTCGTTTGACAGTACGGTTGGCCTAGTGGTACAAGTGGTCTCCCGGATCCCTCTCGTCTCAGGCGCAGAGTGGCACACCATGTGGTTTTAGTCGGTTCGATTCCGACACACCGCCCCGCCGCAAACCCCGGCGGGGTGACGGCCGGAGGGGGTTTCCAAAGGTTAAAAAAAAAAAAAAAGTGGTACAAGTGGCCGCCAGGCCGCTTCATACTGCGCCAAGTGATGTGGATTTAAATCTCACACTTTGTGTGATCGACAAATTGTTGTTCTGAGTCTAAGTGTTCTTTGTGTCTGTTTCATGTATGTTTGTAAAGTCCCCCGCGGCACAGGATATATATTCCTAATTCAAGAGTTGTATTTTTAATAAAAACTAATACCCTCAAACGAGCAATTCTTGTATTTATGTATATAATAATCTACATCACGGAAATGGCTCCAACGATTTTCATGAAATTAGGTGTTGATAAGGATTCGCGGCGATAGAAAACTACAAACACGCACTCAATACCTAATGAAATTTGGTTCAATGCCTCCTTATAATAGTCACCAGAAATCTTACAAATAATTATAAAGAAATTGTCACAGAATCAATAACGATAGCCCAAAAACTTTCATGAAATATAAATGTGCAGGGGGATTTGGGGGCGATAAATCGATCTGGTTAGGATTAATTTCTAAAATATTTCTTAAAAAAAACCAGCAAAGGTAGGTCATCCGGGTACTACTACTTTTTATTTTATATATATTTTCAAATGCTTTTTATTTTATATTATATTTAAACTAAACTGTCAATAATCACTTAACCCTCTCTCTTTCTTAACAGTTGATGACATGACGTTGATGAAGTTAGAAACACAAAATACTTAGTTACAAGTAGATATAATCAATCTAGATTCTATCTAGATTCTAACAGCTGTTTTTTTTACGAGTAGATATCTACTCGAAAGTGGAAACAGCAGATGGAGAAACTATATGCTGTATACCATAGACACCGTTAATTTAAAGTAAATGTATTGTACTTTTTGTGTTACCTAGAAACACGCACTCAATACCTAATGAAATTTGATTCAATGTTATACGTAACAAAGGGAATTTATGAGCCTTATACAATTCATAAGGAAAACAATTAGTAATATGATATATTATTACCCTTAGGCAAAAGTTTTATGTAAAGGAATTCCGTGTTTCCACCTGTAAATCAGTAAGTGATTTTAGGCTTTTGTGTCTTGTACAGTCTGATGTGGCGTAATGCAAGTATTGACTGAAAATAAAAATAAAAACTCTGTGACGTCTATATTGAATTTTCACGATAGTCAACGGCAACATTATAATCATCAATAGTCTCAAGAGCCCCCGCAGACTACAAACTTTTTAATCGGCAGATAGTTTGATCATGTTTACTTTTGGTTTATTTGTCGGCGATACCGAATCGTTACAATGTGTGCACTCCCATACATCTTCATACTGAGTAGGAAACCAACTAAACTATCGGCCGATCGAAAGTCTGCAATCTGCGGGGGCTCTGATAGTCTAATGCCTTACTAGGCTTTGACCTGCTATACTTTGGCCAGACGGGTTGGTATTGGATGTGTATTAAGTTTTCCTTCTCTTTACCCCGTTGTTGTCTTACATAGGACAACATAAGATAATAACATCTTTATAATAAACTATCTGACCCACGCAACCTCATTTGCGTCTTATATTGCCCGTAGCGTGAAAATTCCCCCCGTTTTTGAAACATTCTTCATTGTTGCGCCGCTCCTATTAGTAGTAGCGTGATGATATATACCCTATAGCCTTCCTCGATAAATGGACTATCTAACACCGAAAGAATTTTTCAAATCGGACCAGCGGTTCCTGAGATTAGCGTGTTCAAACAAACAAACAAACAAACAAACTCTTCAGCTTTATATATTACTAGCTGACCCACGCAACGTTGTTTGCGCATTATATTGCCCGTAACGTGAAAATTTCCCCTGTTTTTGAAACATTCTTCATTGTTGCTTCGCTCCTATAACTAGTAGCGTGATGATATATACCCTATAGCCTTCCTCGTTAAATGGACTATCCAACACCGAAAGAATTTTTCAAATCGGACCAGCGGTTCCTGAGATTAGCGTGTTCAAACAAACAAACAAACAAACAAACAAACAAACAAACTCTTCAGCTTTATATATTAGTATAGATAATAAATAATAAATTAAACACACACATAATCTTAAGATTTTCTTTCTTTGAGGTGGGCAGAGACAATAATACCTACGCTACTTACACTCGCATATAATTACACCAAAGAACACGAAAATGTAAAAATTTGAGTTACTAAACATTTCATTTTTTCGGAACTTAGGTCTTTTTGAATACTCGCACATGGAGTTTAACGCTGAGCGTGGAGCATCCTCTACAGACGCGGAAGAGGGTACAAGTGCGACCTCCACGGTGAAGGCCGACGATCCATCACTCGCGGACATGACGCGTGCTGCTTTATCGATATTAACCAAGAATGATAAGGGATTTTTCCTACTCATTGAAGGTTTGTATACACCCTTCTATCCTTTTATCTTATTACAGTTGTGATTTTCCAGATGAGATACATTTTATTTATTTCATTTTATTATTATACTCATACAAACGATCGATCTAATAGCAACTTTTTATAGTTTGATATCGTAATAAATGCCTTTTAACTATGGATCATTCACTATTCCTACTAAATTTAGCCTTAAATTATCAATAGTTTCTTTCGTGTCTAATCTCTAATTTTAAGGCAAAAGTATAAATTTAAAATCATTTGATACCGCTATTAATTAAACTGCAACTGTTTCCATGTACAACTATAGGTGGAAGAATAGACCACGCACATCACTACAACAATCCATACAGAGCTCTCGACGAGACTTTGGAGTTAGAAACCGCGCTGTTGGCAGCTTTAGAACGGGTAAATCCCGCTGAAACTTTGATCGTTGTAACCGCCGATCATGGCCATGTAATGACTTTCGGCGGCCAAGCCACGCCCAGAGGACATCCTGTATTAGGTAAGAATAGCATTTAAAATATTTATTTTACATATATTAGAATTTATACTTTTAAAAGAGCAACAATAGAATAAAACAAATAAATGAAACGAAAAGTTAGACTAAGATTAAATTAAAATCAATGAATATCTGTAACTCGCTATCGCCAAATGATAAGCCGAAGGAATTATCTGGAAAAACGAGTCACGAATTATTTGCCGGGCAGAATCATGTCCTGAAAGCAAAATTGTGTTAGATGTTGCCAAACCGTATTGAGCAAGGATACATTTGGCACGGCGTACAAAGTTGCTAATTGAAGTCTGTGCCAAACGTTTTTCAATTACACAAAATGTATTCAACGTCAGGAATGTTTATTAAATGAGATTAAAATGAATAAAATATATGCCTAAAAGGAATAAAATTGGTTTAGTTATACATTATGCTAATATATCTTAGTAAGAAAGGTGTTTAGAGAGACTCAGAAACGGTAGGTATTCTTCATATTTTCTAGTAATATCCACTATTAGGCCCGTATTATAAGAGACATCTCAAGTATCGTTTGAACTCTGATCAGCTGAAACCAGTTCCAAGTTCAAATCAAATCTCAAGCGTCGCTCTTATTACAGAATGCGTTTTAAGTTGTACTCAGCTGTAACTAGTCTCAGTAACTAATCTCAACTCACAGTCTGTTCTCAATTACGTTTCTGCTTTTCGAAATTACTGTTTCGTATCATGCATCAAATTAATTTAACAAATTATATTTATCGAACATATTTTTTTTATAATTGGTTATTATTTTATATATAAAAATAATACACTATTGGCTAGTGTATCAATGTAAACACAATAATGAGATAATAGCAAAATTGTCACACTATGTTTTGGTTTTGATAAATAAAATAATGTTATATTTTTGTCATAAGCCAAAAGGTTGTGGGTGATATTAATTGAAACAAGTGGTGCAAAGTTAAATGTTTATTTTAAGTGAATTGAATATCAATTTAATGTTAATTGAAGCGAATTGAAATGTGTAATATGTAATTCTTTCGTAAATAAAGCAAGGTAAAGTGAATCTTTCGTTGTTATTCAGAAAAATCATCATAAAATGTGTTCATTTGCCCTAAAAGCCCTTAGATGTTACTACTTGAGACTAGATAAAGCTTGTTTCAGGTGAAAAGAGATCGCAGCTGTCAAAATCTATCACTGAGAGGAGATTTTGACATAAGCATCGCTCTAAAATAAGCTGTTCATTAATCGTTACTCTTGAATAACGATCAGTGAATCTTATCTCAAGAGACGTTCAATAATAAAATCTCTTATTAAAACTAGTTTTAAAACTAGTTTCACGACTGAAACGCCTTTTAAAATACGGGCCTTAGACTCCACAAGATATCTTTAAACTATGACTTTCCTCAGGCGCTGATACTGTGGTCTCTGATATCGATGGCCTACGATACACTACCCTTCTCTACGGAACTGGGCCTGGGCATTCGGAACCTCGGGCTTTACCGATGAATACTACACTATCAATAGGAGCATTAGCGGATGCCGTTCATGCATCAGCCGTACCAAGGCAGTGGGCCACACATGGTGGGGAAGATGTGCCTGTTTATGCTTTAGGTAAAGTTTCATATATTGTATTTTGATTACCACAACTATACATGTACCTCTAATAAACTTTTAGTTCATACTGAATTAAATATAGTGAAAGCAAAGATGTGAGGTATCAAAAATAGACTGTAAGTTAACGAGTTTAAACCAACAACAAATTTTGGTGAATTTTAGTTTAGTGTAGTTACACTAATACATAAAGGCGAAAGTTTGTAAGTGTGTGTATGTTTGTTACTTCTTCACGCAAATACTACTGAACAGATTCGGATGAAACTTTAAAGTAATATAGCTTATACGTCAGAATAACACATAGGCTACTATTTGCCGCGATAACCGACATACACGTGGACGGAGCCGCGGGCAACAACTAGTTAGCAATATTTTTGGTTTAGGTTGTCAAAAACATTTGTTATTTTCTATCATCACTAAAAAGATTTCTAATATAATAAGATTTCAACAGTAGGTATTTGTTGCAAAACAAACAATAAAAACTAATTAAATTTATGTATAATTGATCGTTTATCGTTAACTGACCTGTATATTTACTCAGACTTTACACCTTAATATTTTTTTAGGACCAATGGCGACAATATTGTTTACCGGAGTAGTTGAACAAAGCTATATCCCACATGCAATTGCATACGCAGCCTGCATCGCTCATCAATCACGAAGATGTCAAGAGAAAAAAAACTTCACACAAACGCCAGTAAGTTTCCAGAAACTAAATTTATTTTCTTCATTTTTATTGGCATTATTTGATAAGTTTTTAATAAACAAATGTGTACTATCTCTATCTTCATCGTAATTTTTCAAGAAAAAGTTTTGAGACAAGTAAATGCTTATAACATTACTCTATAAAATACTTGTGGTATATATTGTAACATAAATAATTTCCAGACAAAGGAAAGTATGGAACAAGTTTGCAAGTTTTTATCGTGTTACGTCGAACTTTTTTCTTCAGCTTTTGTCACTTTGTACAAAATTTGTACTTTTTCTTTGCTTTAATATCTTTTAAATGATGTAAAAGTTTTTAAATATCCTGTGGTACAACGAATGTGTACAATACAATCAATAAAATAAAGTGAAATGCTTCAATTACGTTATGGTTTTATAAACAGTATTTTGCCCATTTATCCTCAGGATCATCGTGATATAAATATATAAGACAAGATAACTTCTACATAACTTTGCTCTGTTTTTGAAGTGACTTCTTTAGGTCTTTAGGCACTTTGTGCACTTTTTGAGTGAACAAAAATCATGGAACTGTCGTCATCGTCACCAAACGCGATACCATTCACAAGTTACTTAGTTTTCACTTCTATCGGCAGTCTTCAAAGACTGTCCCGCTTATTTAAAGGATATAAATTTTATGTCGAATTTAATTACCACAGGTTGAAAAGCTACCAAACTGCGTAACACCAGAAGTAAGTAGCGTCTCCGCACCAGACGAAACGAGAAGCGATGGTTCTAGCGGCCGCCGTATTGTCGTAGCGTCAAGTGTCATGTCTGATGAGCGGGCATCGCGTTCTGCCGCTACCCGCCCTGCCATGCTTTTGATGGAAAACCCTATAATATCAAAGTGTTCTAATTTCTTGGCTCGAATAAGTACCGTTTGGTTTTTTATACGATTATAAATGATTATATCAAGTGTAAATATAAATTTTACTGACACACGAGTTTTAAAAAAGGAAAATCAAATGTGGTAAAAGGTGTCACATGTTAGTATATAAAATATTTTGTACAATAAAATGAAGGTTTATTGTAAATATATAAAAGAAAACGTTGTAAATATTACAGTGTACTGTGAATATTATAGTATAGTGACGATTGATATTAATTTAGTCTTATCATTAAATGGATTTTTGAATTAAACAGATGATTTTTATTTTCAAAACCCCTAAAATAGATTATCTAATTTCGATCTCCTTTATCGGTAAAGTCATGCGCCTTAACCTTTCCCTTTGGTAAATTGGACAACCTAGTGAACATAACTGAATCAAGTAAATTGTCTTTTCACCCGGCGTAACCCAATAAGTAACTCGCACAGTAAAAGAAAGAAAATCTATTAATGTATATACCTACCTACATACAGTAAATACATGTTTGTGTTTGTGTAAATAATGTACTGCTTAGAAAGGTGTATTTTAAAACTGGTAATTGTGGGTATAAGGTTTATATCATGAACTAGTTGTACCTTTTCAAATACAACTGTGAGTGACGCCGTCGTGCGAAGATAATCTAAAAAAGTAACCTTAGTTACCCCTTATATCATCAGATATATGAAAGTGAAAGTCCCATCAAAATCGGTCAAGCCGTTAAAAATATTAGTTGCCGGAATGAACAGACAGACAGATGGACAGACAAACGAAAATTTCAAAAGTAGATTTTTTGATATAAGTACCTTAAACCTATACTTCTAAATGCATTTAGTGAACAGCGGTAAGTTTCAAATTACAAACAGACACTTAAATTTAATTGCACAGATGGAAATCTGCCGAATAAATATCTAAGACCTCTGTTATATATTGTCAAAAAAGTTTTGGAGTAGGTCTAACAGAAAGATAAATTACTATGTTCCTGAATATTAATGAAGCAAGATTTGAGACAGATATTTACGAAATTTATACATCGCTACTGAAACACGAGAATTTTGTTGTGACAGCGTAGAATAAAATAGAAAATAGTGCTTGCGTGAGTTGAAGACGGATATGTTTTTATCACGCTTCCACAGTGCCATGTTTTTTGACATCTCTGCTTTTAGTACCTCTTACCATAAAATAAAAGCAGTTTTTTAGGCGCTGGCAAAAAGTAATTTTATTTATTTCTTAATAACAACTGACGTAATGAAAATATAGTTTATTGCTTAAATTACGTTTGCGGCAGTAGAAAGATCTAAAAAAACGAAATGATTCTAACAAAATATTTATTAAATAAAGATAAAATTATAAATTAACCCTAATGAACAAATATTCCACTTTAAAGTAGGATTATGGAATAATAAAAATTGTTCTTACAGAATCGTTTAACATAAGTTATCATTTGCAAAATCGACAAATCCATGAATGTCATGGATGCATCAGCGGTTTAATGTAGTAACGAAGTCAAAGTGCAAGTACGGCTTTCACGGTCCTCGTAAAATAGCGCTGTGTACTACTTAAGTACACATAATAAATTCAACAATAACAGACAATAATAGATTTCAGTAAAAAATTATGCATCAGCATTAATTTTGGTAGAAAAGAAAATACATCCTTATTTTTACAAAGGCAAAGCACAGGCAAAGCCAAAGTAGGGTTATAATTTTGACAGGCTATGTATGTATATTTGGATGTGTGAATGTTTGTACATTTCCTCGTAGCTCCTCAAATACTTATTCTGTTTATGATGAGGTATCGTTAGAAGAGTCTTGATCGTCCGCTGGTTATAGGCCATATAACATGCAGTCATAAAGTACTGTGTTCAAAAATTAATTTGAGATAAATATGCCGTGTCTGGTATCATTGGAAAGGGTGTTACTTGTACATTTAATAAATATACAATTTATAATTAGCATTTGCTAGTAAATTTATCCATACTTATTAAAAAAAATCTATGGTATTTATTTTTCAAAGAAATTTGAATTATAACGGCACTAAAACATTTAAAATAAAAAAATGGAAAAACTAAAATCCAACTACGACAAAAAATGACGCTGAAAAAGTATGAAACAAGTTTGAAAAACCATAGTTACGACGTTACTTATAATCGTACCATAACACTTTAATTACGCGTGACTTCTATTCGACAGCTCTGCTACTGACAAGTTAGAAAGAATGAATTGCACAATAGTACTGAAGTTCTATATGTTATAAAGACAGAATAATTTAAAAAAAATACCATCACACCGAAAACATTTTCATTGATAGTGTAACGTCGTAGTATCGACTTATACACTAGAAATTATAACCTATTCGTTTTGCAAACATTTCCTTGTTGTGAGTTTAGTTTTGACAGATGTCACATCAGTTTGACATAAACTATAGAAATTTGGTAGACTGATCAATTTATTTAAGAGTTGTCCCTTCCGATGGCGCTCTGAGGTAATTTTGTGGCTGGGAACACTCTACTAGTTTGTCATTCTTTTCCCGGTCGGATAGTGAGGGAGAGTGGTTGACATATTTTAACAATTTGTTGGTTCTTGTGGAATCGTTCTTAATTTGGCTAATCACCACGGTCCATGGCCAGATAAATGCGGCGGAAGATGCCCCGCTGTTGGTTATCGTGAATTAATGGTTATTTCGACTTTTTCGGGTAAGTGAAAATGGTGAAGCCACGTTCGACAAGCACGTTTGTTGTTTGAAGCGAATTTTGCTGTAAATAGTTGATTTCACTTACAGAAACTAACATCGAAGGATTTGCCAATGGATTCGTTGGATTTTCTATGGATTTAACACGTTATTTTGTTGCTTGCTAATTGTTGGAGCTTTGAAGGATTTTTGAAATATTGTTACTAAAAGAAACCCTGGTAAGTACTGAACCATTACGATGAGAATAGGATTGATAACCAAAGTGATAAAGTAATTAACCAGTGAATTATCTTTGTTTTAGCAAGAAGCGCGGGGTTTCTTTATTTCTTTATTTCTTTATATTCTTTCCTTCTTTCTTTCTTTTCTTTCTTTTTTACTTATTTTTATACTGGAATTTTTCTGGGATATTAGTATTATCCTTATTAGAACATTTCATTTTTTATAACCTATTTTTACAAAGGTTTGTTGTGTAAAGTTGCTCCCCACTTACATTAAATTAACCATGAACCTACCTATGGCATTAGTATAATAGCCATAGAAGCAAGAGGCTGCCTTAACATCAACGGGTGAAGAAGCCAAAGAGAAGGACAGCCAGACATCTCCTGTCTGGCTCATGTAACGTAGAATTTTAACTTTAAGGATTGCAATGACAACAGAAACAGTAACCAGTGTAGCGCTACTATTAGCTTAGTTTATCCACCTGTAAGACCTTACCCTTCAGACACTACGGGTTAATAAATCTGCTTTTAAACTATTTGTTCATCAGTCAGTACTCCCCGCCCTAGATTAAGGGTTCAATGTTGGCCGAGTTATCCACGGCATTGGTTTGTTATTTTTAGGATTTGTTTGTAAGTTACCATCGGGGGAAAATTATTGGTTAAGACCCAAGCCTGGCGCCCGAAATATTTGTTTTTAATTTGTTTATTTGTTCTATTCTGGCGAGGGTCAGTTGGTTTGTTCGTTGGTATTGACTTCCGATGGTAGCAAGCAAAAACACATTTTAGTTTTCATTCATTCATTTATCATTCATTTATTAGTTATTCCCACACAATTACTATTTTTTATTTTTTTATATTACAATAGATATAGTATAGATATATTTGAATTGTCTAACAATTTGTTTTATAAAAAGCTTTCCCTGGTATTTTTTCATTTTACCTAGCATCTTAGAGAAAACACGATGCATAAAAAAGTTAACTATGTTGAACTAATGAAGAATTTGAAAAGTATTTTGATACTTGAAACAATATAATACCATTCATTTAGCTAAACACAATACGTTTTAATTCAATTTAAATTTAATAAGTTAGGGAACCAATACAGGCTTATGTGACATGCAAACAATTTATCTTTATACAATTACATTACACACAAAGACACCTTACCACACCCTTTAATGTCAAAACTTCAGGCAGCGGCTTTAATATATTACAACCACAAGGTTCTTGGTTTATGTATATTTTGACATAATGACAGTGATTCCATAAATTTAATTACCTGAAATGTTTTAACCGAAATAGAGACACTTCACATTTTCAATTGTTTTGTAAATGTAAAAATATTTGACTTCTGGCTTCGTGACTATTAGTTTTAACGCTTTTAGCGACGTATGTTAAGATGTTTCCATGCTAATCAAAACTATTTATAATGTACTACTCGTATGAATACAAAGTAAAACGTTTAAGTACTATAAGACATTTTACACGGGCCATTAGTATGAATCTATTTTTCATCATTCCGCTACCTTATTCAATAAAATCGGTTCAGTAGTTTACGCGTTAGGGTGTTACTAGGGCGCCAAGGTATTCACTTATAATATAAAATGTTATTTCATCATTATTATCATTACTTCAGCCTCAAAATGTCATCAAAAAAAAAGTATATAAGTATTAATATCAGTTGTTTAGTACCCATAATACAAGTTCTGCTTAGTTTGGGACTAGATAGCGTTATGTGTTAGATGTACAAAATATTTATTTATTTGGAAATACAATATTTTGTAGATTCTAATTTAATACTATTTTTGTCCGTGACTCTACCCGCTCATATATCAATATTTACGCAATAAAAAGATTCCTTGTTCTTCTTCAAGAATCACGGTATATATATATATGTCGGAGTCACAGTGTGGGCGATCGGTCGAAGCGGTTTTTATGAAATGGTGACGTCAGCTTCGCCGACGTCACTTGGATATTTTGTCAAGTGGCACTCATGATTTAAAGCAATAGAAATCGTTCTTATTCAAGTCTAGTCTAGTCTAGTAATCAATCTTCATTATAACACACGTTGGTAGGTAGGGTTTATTTGCACAACCAAAGACAATATAGAATTCCAATAGTTTATTGAATCAATGAAGCTACAGTTAAAATCATAGATCGGCACAACACTGTCAAAGTGAATTAGGTGAGAACACCAAAATCCACTGAACGTCCGTGACGACCCATAACCTCCAGTTTCCAAATGCGTAGGGCCTTATGAGAAGAAACCGGCAAAGAAACTCATGGCCACTCTTTTGAAAGTTACATCTTAACTTATTAGTTACAAACTATCAATAGTCAATTACAACAATTAAGAAGACTATGTACTTAGCTTATTTACAGCTTGTCTTTCCTCGTACAATGCCCGTACTAAACTGATCTGTTGATTCTATTTTTCTTCAATACGAAACGGTGGGTAGTTAGATTAAGAGCCAATAGGTTAGTAGTCCCGCAACTCGTGCGGCCGCTCTCTTTTATACCGGCTGCTCGCTTTAACTAGTGGTGACACCTACCACTATATTCGGTGTTACCCGCACTCATTTTAGTAACATTTAATTTAATATCGCTTACAGAATCGACTAAAACTAAAACCACATTATTAAATCAAGCTGTAAGTAAACTAAGACGTAATAATCACATCGTTAATAACAAATAATCAGTGCGCCTTCTTTTGCACACACCGTCCACAGATTCCACCCAAACTGCCATGTTTCTCGATGCACAGTTTGACGTTTTGAATAATCGATTGAAATAAACACTAATCCAAATTAAACTTAAAAACTACTCCTTCTCCGACATATATATATATATATATATATATATATATATATATATATAAGTATCTTCATGCAAAATTTCAATTATTCAACGGTACAATCGTAAAAGTGCATTCGTACTATTAACGAGCTTAACCAAGGCATTAAATTGCAGTATTAGTTTAATTTTCATGACACTTTTATTAATCAATTATTTAGTGTAATAAGTTTACGAAAACTGCGATTGTTTAGGTGTGTATGTATACACGATAACACAATCACCACTGTGAAATAGACTGACGTCTTTTGTGGCAGCTTTCAATGTGGTCGTATTGTGTTCATGTCTTTGTTACAAGATGAAAGCATTATGTACCAACAAAATTATATTTACCCTACAATACATACATTACGTGAATATAAAACCAAGAATGTAGTTTAAGTGGATATATTTTACAATTTAATTTGAAATACTAGTGATTTTTTGATATTTTTTTAAATTGTTTCAGTAACGAGGATATTTCATGCATGCATGCAGCATGGAAGCAAATAGGTTACTTTATATTTTAATATATATCATCAGCTCAATCAAACGGCGTCAACAGTTGGACATAGCCTCCCATATGCATACTTCCAATACTACATTATATAATATGAATAATATATTCACTTATCTTTTCAATATTATTTGGGTATTCACTGAATTCAAAGGTTGAACTAGTTGTCAGTATGTTTGAGGGCCCTGATTTTGCAGTATCTATTGTCATAGATGTTCATGACAACCGGGACCGACGGCATAACGTGCTCTCCGAGTCACGGTCTTGAAACACTTCTAAATTTCCATACTCCGGGCTGTTATTAAGCATTTCTTGTTAGAAAAATTTAATAACCATAATATGAATAATATATAAATAATTAGTATGTATGCATATAAAGTTATATCTGTTTATCTGTAAACAAGATTTAATCATATTGTTTAAATCTTGTTTTATAGAAAAACATTGTAATTAAATAACTTATTAAAGTATTCTGCACATACAAATGGCTAACATAATTGGATAAATCGTTTTACATCCGAGAGGATTGGTGCTGATAGCAGGCAATGCCTAGTTCGGTTACAGATGTTAACTTCACTATTTTTGTTAAAAATTGCTAGCCTACTAATAATTTGAAACTCTGTATATTTTTGTGAAATAAACTATTATTATTATTATGTTTATTTATATCAATATACTTAGATTATGTCACTTAAAATATATGAATATAAGTAAGTAAATATAAATATATTCATTATATTCAGTTATGGGTTGGTTATGAGTTAAATTACTACCGATTTATTATTGATTATCCTTTAAACATACTTTTATCAACAAGCAGGCTTATTAAAGATATTTTTAATTATGTTGCTGTCTATATTAGCATCTTAATAAAACGTGATTACGAAATGTCAGCCTAGCGTCGAAATATACTCTCAGACCTTTAGCCTCTGTAATCCGAACCAAGGGCGTGTCCCTGTGTCCTTAATATTGGAATTGTGCTGAATTGGGGTGCCTGTCTCCACGAGAGAATGTGATAGTCACACAGTTAAGAGAGTTGAATTCCAAGTTTCAATATCCATCGACATTCCTCTTTAACAATCCATATATACATTGTATAAGTTTTGGAAAATTGATGATTTTTAGTGTCTTTTGGGTCGGTCGTGTCACGCGGCAACATAAGCCGCTACGTGACAGTCGTTTATCATTATTATGATTTATACTGCCCCACAATACCTTGAGTTTTCAACTAAGCAAGCAATCTTTTATCTTTTATTTACTAGTTGGATCAGATCCACTACGTAATTAAGATTACGCGAGGTAGGTATTTTGTTTACTATGCCGTCTTCTGATTTGAATGAATCATTTGTTTTTAATTTTCTATTCTATAGCATTTCACTTTATTTCTAGTTCCTGTTGTAAACTGTGGAACAGTTTTTGTCACTTCTCATCGTTTCAGACTTGTAACTTTAGCCATAGTCGAAGTAAGAGATAGGTTGTGAACAGCAATTAATAAGTAACGGCTCGAGAGGCACAGCTTGGCAATCTAGTAAATTTGTTAAGTTTGCAGTGTTAATTTACACGTACATATATAAATATATCTTATATCTTTTATACATTTATCTACCAAATGTGTATTAGTTTCAAACTTAAAATTGCTTAGGTTGTTGACCAAGTTTTTTCCAAAAATTGTCAGCTGTAGTTAGAGTTATTTTGCTTTAAGTCAGTATATGTACACAAAAAAAAACTGAGTTAAGTTAGTAACAAATAACTTTAATAAAAATAAAAATATAGAGTTAAGTTACTTTAAGTTGAGTTATAATCGTATCATAGGAATGTAGAACAAACAAACAGCAATAAAGGCTTATTTAATTTTATTTTATTTATTTATGTACACTTACAATTAAGTTATGTCTGCACTGTATAGATGGCGTTGTATTTTAGTCACTTCCACTAGTTCTACTGAACTGAGTGTTGTGAATTTAATTGCACGTGAGACGTAGTATGATCCATCAATTGTGTTCTGGGTATGGGTATTCTTGTGTGTATTTCATTAATTTTTGTAAACTTGCCCGGTACACAAAATATATCTTTAGTTCAAGAGTTGTCTTTTAAAGAAAATAAGGTACGATACTTCACACTAGGAGTCATAGTTCGGTTTATTATTACACTATTTTATATTCTTACATAAAATTTATAACACGCCAATATATAAATAACCATATCAGCTAGCTATCCAACTTCAAGAATAATTAAAATTATTTTCACATTTTAACATATTTTTGAAAATAAAGTCAAAGCCATATTATTTTATTTCGATGAAATATTATAACCTTAATTTTAATAGCGCTTTATTATCTGCTTATGATTCATAAATACTAAAGAACAGAAAGATTAGAAGTAAATCTTGTTTTGTGAATTGTGAGTATTTGGAATAAGCCGAGATGTTTCGACGGCAAGAAAGTGTATTAAGGCAGCTCATACAAAAGCCACAGAATTACTGTAGGCAGGTATTAGAGTTACGAAATCCTTTCTGGCTGGGTGTGGAAAACCGCTAATGGTACGTAAACGTCAACGCAAGAAATAAGACAGTGTTACTGGTTTATTTTGTACGAGAAATAAAAACTAGATGAAATGTATGATTCTTTTCAATTTAAGTGTTCTAGGAAATTCTAGTTCTTCTAATAGGTATTTTATGAATATAAAGTTTTACCAAAAAATTCTGAATGTCGCTAACAAGTTTTCATTTAACTGTTACATTTATTTCAATATCTTCTAGAAAAATCTCATTTTTTTTAAGATTTTCTTTTACACCAGATAATATAATTATATAAAATAATAGCTGACCCGAACTTCGTACCTGCCGTCATATTTACATATCTGTCTCAGTTTTCCATAGACAGTGTACAGTCGCGGACAAAAAAAGGAGGAGGTTTCGCGTATAAATTCGTCGTTTATGAACCGATTTTGATAATTCTTTTTTTAAGGAAAAGAGATATCCCAGCAGTGGTACCATGATAAGGACACTAAGATCTGATGATGGTATCCAAGAGTAATCGAGTCAAACCTTGAAGTCGGTTTTATTTTGTTAAAATTTTACTTGTAATTTTTCTTGTACACAAACCTTGTCCTAACAATAACGATTAATTTGGAGCAGCCGATAGGAAGTTATACGCATACATACATTTCGGCGATCAATTTATATATATATAGATATTTATTTATATTTATTTTAATGTAAATATATGGTTGGAGTCACTAAACCGCACATTATGTCACACTCTGTTGCCGAACAGTAATATATTTAAAGACATTCTATTTTTGTTTCGTTCCCTTTAGTTGTTGTTTTTGAACTATGTTGTAATGTGTTGACAGTTTTTTAATAACTCCTAACCTCATTTACTGTTTCTAACAATCCAGACGAGAGATCAAACGTTAAAGATAATTTAAACGTGAACAAGTTAACATGAAGTGTAAGCAGAATGTTATTATCTCCGCACCAAATTTCATTAAAATCGATACAGCTGTAAGCCGTAAAAGCGTAACAATTAGACAGAGTTACTTTTAAATCTGTAATATTAGTGCGGATGAAATTTTTAGTTGTAAAAAGTTCTAAGTAGATGTTTGTAGCACATTAACATAAATAAGTTATTGATTTATTTATGTTGAGTTACGACGCCGACTACTAATGAACAACTATTCAAGTAATAATGTGTCTAGTACGTATCGTACAAGCACGGGATCAGTCAATGTCCGATCATCTACCCTCCTTGTCTTGTCTATTTTTCTTCTAAAATTTGTTTCTTTTTTTAGTTTTGCTTTCAAACATTGATAGATACTAGCCGAAATGTTTAATGCTAAATATTACGCTGAAAGCCGAGTAAAGCTTTCCTCTCGATTTACAGACTCACATTCCCATTTATAATATCAACAAGAGTTGAAGATTCCCGTATGCCGCCATACAAATCGATTGATGTTCCAATTTACAACTGCAAATACGCAAATACTTGTATAAATCATTTATCATAACAGTATGTATCTTATATAAATACCCATTTCTTCGTTTTTTAAATGTTGTCGTAAGTAATATTAGATCATTACGTTCAATATGATATATGTAGCTATATGTTCATTGAATTAAATTAATTTGACCCGAGCAAAATTGCGTATTCTATAAATTTCAGTATTTTCTTTATACCAAAATTATCAATGTTAGATCATCACTTCTGGCAGTAAGGCTTCTAATTAGTTGGTATCGTGTTTATTTTGAATTTTGATACCCCTTTCAGTTATTTTTATTGCTTTCATTTTCGTAACAAGATTGAATAAAAATATTAATAATTACGAGTATTGCCTAATGTCTGACATAAATAGTCAAAGCCATATAATTTCAACTTAAGATGTTTAGTTAATTTTAAGAAAATATCATTCAGAATGAAGAGTTATATTTGACGTAGGTATACAATGCCGATTCGAACACGATACCAAAGAATAACTAATAGTACTAACGTACAGAAGTTCCCCTCTTGAACACAAGGCAAGTTTAGGCAAAAGTTGCAAGGCGTGCAAGGTGACACAGTAATTTTTTTTCAACTGTGTCACCTTGCATGCGAAATTGAATCTTGTCGTGTGACCCGAGCATTCAAATTCCGTTAAACACCGCTCGATCTGCAGCAAGGTTCCCAGGGTTCCCATTTGTTGTACATTTAGGTAAACGTTAAAATAAATAAGAAAAAATTTGTAACAAAAACTTATTACTAATTACGAAATTATTTTTAAACTTTTAAAGGTAGGTACAAAAACTTATTATAGTGAATCTACTTAATATTTATTGTAGTTCCTACTAAAAGTTTTTTTGATTTGGTTACCCTCTGATAATTCCCATGTTTTCCCATAATAATTAAGTTTTTAAACTACTAGTTAAATAATTTAATTGCCTAAGTAACTACAAACATAATAATTAATTCGTTTCTTGGTAATTTTTCGTAGTTAGTACACGCAATATTCATATTTACGAACGACGCGACGCGGCTAGCATGCTAGCCGAGCGCCGAGTAGCAACCATTGTCGTAGTCCTTCCCGGGAGGAGCACTCGGCCGAACATACCTAAACTGAGAAGTGAAACCCCCCTGACGATACTTATCTTAAAAGTATAGGCTTTTTATTAAATAAATTATTCATTTTACTACCCATGGATGCTACTCAAATACAAAATTACAGCCGTACTAAAATTATATTTCCTTCATGCATTTTTCATCATATTTACTTTTGCAACCTTTAACTTGGTGACCTACTAAAACAAATAAAATTGAAGTGTCCGTTTCTAATGTCGTTAGGATCTTTCCACTGAACATGTGGTTTACATATTACTACGGTTCATAGATAAATCAAAATGAATCTGTCTCTTTGTAGATGAATCTCAAAAACTTCTTTATTTTTGCTTTAAAAAGACAAAGAATGTAAGTAAGCAATATCCTATATCGTAGGAGACTTTACGTATTCATAAAACGGAATCAGAGAATACCCAGACTCATAGCAATAAATTCTGAATCACACAAAGTTTTGTCCTAATTGGTTATCGAATCCACAGCACTCAGCACTCAGCACAGTTGAAGACAGCCAAGTGATCTCTTAAACCAGAATGCCAACCGTGCAGTATTCTAGTTATTTTCATGTGAATTTGACTGATAGGTCGATTATTAGACAGTTAATGTCAGGGTCCTTTTATGCTTAAAAAGAACTGGTTTTCGTGCAAAAAATAAAAAAGTTATTTGGACGTAATTTGAATTAATAGAAATAAAAAGGTATTTTTCCCACCTCTACTCCACACCACGAAAATTGATTGTATCCCTGTGCATATCAGAACAAAAAAAGATCCTCGTTAGGTGTTTAAAGGAAGACCACGGACTCCACGACATTAAAATTTTTCTGATACTCGATGCCGCTCAAGAAAAAGTTTTGTGTATTCCCAGAGCCTTACTTTGTGTATTTATGTAAGTGTATTTCTTTTTATTTATGTATGGCTCTGCCAAAACTACTACCTTGCCTAATGGAAAGCATAGTTTGTTTTTTTGTGTGTGCATATTTTTCTTAGTGTGTGTAAATTTATTAATTAATACTTCAATTTTTCAAAAAAAAAAAAACAGTAAAATTAGTACGTGATAAAAAATAATTTAGAAAAATAAAGATTTCCGTTGAAGTTTGTTTTGTAGGGGTGTACCATACACTTGGCCTATACCGAACTATGTACTAAAACTCATATAATCTTTCTTCATTGGTTTAGTTATAAAGTTAGTAAGTACCAGTAAAGATTTTTATTGCGTACGAGATGCTTTGATTATGTTGTGGTATAGCTTGAAGACGTCATAAACTGTATAGTTCGTGATGATGTAATAAAGCCTGACTCCATGTCTTAGTTCATATTATTTGAAACTACTGAAGTACAATTTGATTTTCTTGCTTATAGATCTCTATTAAGATACTGTCAAATTAAAATTCACTTACACTTTACACACTTACACTTTCAAAGCTAAAACTCTACACCGATTTCAATGAAATTTGGTATGGAGACACTTTCATTCTTGTGGAAGGTAAAGGTAGTAAAGCCACCCTAATTCCAGCACAACCGGACCGGCTCAAACGGGGCGGAACTAGTCTCGCACAGAAGATCAACCTAATATGACAGTATTTGTATAGCTGTCGTATTTCGCTGGTGAGTGCGAGATCGAAGTCCCAATAATGCAGAAGCATCACTAGGCCGCTATGGTGTAGGTCATCATGCTACATTGTTGTATTGTCTGCATTAGCAATGAGTATGATGACCACCACTCTTGGATTCTGGTAATGCTTTCCACCAGGCAGAGTAAAGTCACTTTGGCGGGCCCATACATAAAAAAAAGGATATTGGCTACTTTTTACCGCGATAACCTACATAAACGCGGGCGGAGCCGCAAGGAAAATCTTGAATTAATATAAAAATTAGACTAGCCGGTAATAATATCATCAATTAAAAATACTAGTAATGTTGAACGCTTAATAATAGTGTACGCCGTATCAAGATTAACCATAAATAACCATAAGAAAACCTTGTATAGACTTTAATGTGGACCAATTTTTATATTCATAATTTACATGTTGCCACTATGCCTACAATGAACTGAATAAGATGTTTGTGATCGCTTTGTACTGTTGAGTATTTCACCAAATCTAATCCGTAGCCTCTGTTAACAGTTACTTTAACAATCGCGGCATGTTTAAATATTTATCAGCTTGTATTTTTGAACAGTTTAATTTCTTTTTGGTTTGGGAAAATCTTATGTTTTTGCATCACTAACAAACAAATTTTTGTTGGTGATAATTTTAATTTAAAAGTGAGACGTCAATAGAAATGTGAAGAATACTGTGATTGTTACGTTATAAATAAACTCATAGAAGTCATAAAAACTGGGGATGGTCGGCTTCGCAACATGTTCAAAGCTCATGAAGTCAAAACGAGCCTGATCCCTTTCGACCGCTTCGTCCCTACATAAAAAGGTTGTATCTCTTTATAAAGGTGACATTTTAGTTGACGAAGATTTACGAAAGGGAATCCGACAGTTACGGGGAAAAAAAATTCCATAAGTGATTTACTTCTAGGCCGCCTTACTTACAAAGGGTCTAAAAAGAATCCAGATTTTATAAATCAGACCATAAAGTGTAACAGATTTCTATATTCCGAAAAATTACTTAAGGGACGCCGATTTTTTTTAAAAAAACTATAACTCGACTACGTAAAACTGGTTTGATAAAATTTATATAGCCTATGTCACCCGGGCTATTATGACCAATCTTTTGGCAATTTTTCCAATAAAATCGGTCAGTTAGTTTAAGTGCTACGGTGAGACATACACACATACATGGACTGCCCTTCCTTTTGGCTTCGTCGTAGTCGGTAGGGGCAAACTAACACATGATCGCTTGTTTCTGAGTGTCAGCCAATATCAATGACCCCCTGTAGTTCAAGCAATAAAGAGTGTGCCTAAGTGGGTGGAAGTGCTTTAAAGCACCAAAATACTTAAAATTACCGATTTTATATTATTGGCCTATCGCAGTCCACTGCTGGACACAGGCCTCTCCAATTGCACGCTTCTTAGTTCGATCTTGGGCTTTCTATAATGTCATGATATTACTAATTTCGAAATTAGTAATCCAAGTATGTTTATCTCTTTATAAAAACAAGACTCTTTCATGGAATCTACTAAGGAAGGTTTGATAATATAACTACTTAGTTTCAAAAGGAAGAAAATATAAAATAAACTACATACATAGAAAAGTTTTACAAATTAAACTAGCCGGCGGGTTCTATATAAGTTTCAGCAACACACGCTGAGCGAGACTTTTGAAATTGAGTTTTTCTTCTCTCATGACTATGACTAAACTTAGCTCAGCTTTCGGCTAAGTTTTTTTGAGAAGTAAAATAAAAATAAATAAAAAACCTTATGAATGTTTCTCAATTACAAGTTATTATTTATTGACAAGATTTTTGTTAGCATAATATATACTTTTTACATGCATATATAATATCCTATATAAAGCATCTCTTATAACTGTGCAAGTTGTATTAATGGAGACAGGTTAATACGACTAAAATAAAATTGTTCTTCACGGATCTTTTTGTTGAGTTTTTTGTTACCAAATGCAAATAGAACTATCCAGACGTTTATTAGACATGATGGCTCTAAGTAAAAACAAAACTAAAAAAAAAAATTTTTGCGACAAAGGAAACCACTGAAAACCTTATCTGGGGAGGCTACTTCTAGTAAAAATTTCTAAAGGAGGAAAATATATTTAGGCAAATCTTGGGCAAGATTGGTTTCTTTCACAACTAGTAGCCACAGTAGGATTGTTCTTGAAAACTGTCAAGAAAAGTTAGCTTTGATAAAAAGCTACTGAAGTTATTAAATAATGCAATAGGGATCATCGATCCGCATAGTTAATAAAGGACGATTCTATTTTCTCTTAAACGATTGGGGTTCCAGAAAATTTACTACCGTGCCTTATACGTGTGTACTAAATGTATTATATCTGAAATGCATGTTCACTCCAATTTCCAGTTTGTTGTCAGAAACGTGCGTCGTGTAGTTTTATTTGATGCTTCACGCCTCGCAACTAACAGCTTTTCTTAAATTTTGCATGTCTGTTGTCAAAACTACGAAGTGTATCTAGAATACCTAATCAAACAGAATGTTATCAAGTGGGTGTACTTTTCCAGTCAAATTACCAAGTAGTTCGTACGTCAGACTGCCGTTCTACTAAATGATAGAAGCTCCTTTGCTTTGAAAGTTCGACAAACTTGAAAGCTTTGAAACTCCCAGTTTGGTTTACTTTTTGCTAAAGTAAGATTTTCTTTGCACTGCTAAAGACATTTAGCGCAATTTCGTTATAATATTCACACTACAACAGTTTGAAAGTCATTAGTTTTACAAAAAGTTGAAGCAAATTACAAGGCACATCTAACTAAGTAAAATGAGCACCTTATTTCAGAACATTAAAATTGAATGATGGTACGAGTGAATTTTTCTTTAGCTTAAATTTCATAAATATAAAAAAAATGAATACACATACATACATACAATACATAGAGCTTTAAACTCATAATTACGGCTGATTATAGCAACTTTCTTCAATATAATCAACGCGTTTATACAGCCTGTTTGGTTAAAGCGAAAAAATCTTTAAATTAAGTTGTTTTATGACTTTATCGTGAGAGTTAACCAACACAACCTGAATAATCTTGCCTTTACCCGGATAAACCTCTTCTGTAATATCAAGGGGCTGCTTAGTGTAGAATGCCGTCCTGATATAATATAAGTACCTAGTTACAGACTTGAGTACTGTTAATATTTTTATGCCATCTCTGCCTTTGCTGAAGAATATGCAAATAATGATTCGACGGCCAACAAAGCGTCACTTGTATTAATAACAAGAATCTAAACTTTAATACTACCTTTTTTTTTCTTTAAAGCATACTGATATTTGAGTTAATATTGTAAGCGGGTCAACATTTTAAAGAATCGTCGTTAAAAACGTAAAGGTGAAAAGTGTCGGGTTGAAGTTACTTAGAGTACCTCAGGGATTTGTAAACGCGAACTGAGATGTTTAATTTTTTGTCAAAAATATTAGCTTTCTTAAAAAGTACTATTAACAAATGTTTATAGAAATAAAAGTTTATACACATTTTCTTCCCTTGGAGATCTAAAGTTATCTAAATGTTCTTTTCCTATGCAACTATTATAAGTTATCAGGAGTAACGATGTAAATTAAGTTATCCATACTCTCTGTGTGCATGCCAAGATGCTTCATGAAGTAGTTCATAAACAAACAAAGTGACTTTGCTTGTTTATTATTAATGTGAAACATCTATCAGCGAAGGGTAAACCTGATTTTTGGCGTAGCGAGCATTAACGTGGCGAAGTTTCGCCACAATGCTGTTGTGTATTCTAATTTTCGATGTGAAAATCTATACGCGCTGGTAAACCTGATTTTTGGAGTGGCGAGAATCGCCGTGGCGACGCTTCACCGCGAAGCGACGTGACTTCAAAAAAATTTTAAAAATTTTTGTATTTCATAAAAATGAATATTAATGAGATAAACAGTCATTTTATTTTATACATAACAATTTCAATGTTGATGTGTGTCACGTTTTTTTTGTATCATTCTTCATAATATAAAAGTATAACCTTGTATTTTAAATATTTTTTTTGAAAGTAATTAATAAATCGTTAATTCGTAAGTTGACAACAAACTTGTTAAGTATTTAAAATTAACTGTTTTATTACTGAAAGGTCTTCTTTACTTTATACTAAATCCTTTCGTTAATTTTAAATCTCTAGTACAAAAAAAGAACTTCCATCCAAACTTGCGAGGGCTTTAAGACCTCCTAAATCCGATCTTTTCATAACTATCGGCACTGACACGTTATTACTGGCCATTATGCTTTGTCCTATACTAACCTCGTAAACTACCTGCCTTGCCAAAGGTAATATTCACAGATCGAGTAATTCAAATACGTACTGTTCCGAGGAAATTCGAGCACGGAATTAATTTAGTAACACTGTTGTTATAATAAGTGCCGTGAGTTTAATGTAAATTACCATGAGACTTAGTTTGATGATAATATATAACAAGTTATATGATAATATTTTCATATACATACATACAAATACAAGTAATAAGTATAATTATATATAGTATAAGTTTGCTAATGGAATATATATTCGAGTATAAGGAAAACTGTTATAGTGGGTCTTTATGAACGCAGTAGAACTCAAAACAATGATTTTTAGAATTTTTCTCTGCAAAAACTTACAGACGAACAGACATTGTCTGTACGTTTCACTAATGACTTGTGGTTTGCTTCACTTAACATCTAGTGATTGTTTAATTTAATCGGTTCATAAATATAAAAGTTATGTCAGTTTTAAGGAAACCGACCTTTACGCGTGCGGAACTGCGGGCAGGCAAAAGTTAGTTACATTACGTATTGCTTTTGCATAGTTATAATATTAATATAAATAAATTGATTGCGTGTTAGATATCAGAAATATTTATTATTTAATTATTATTTATTTTTGCATGACTCCGCAGCAGAAGACATGCGCCTTCAAAAAGTATTTGATGAGCAGTTTACAACTCGCGCAATTTCCAGAATCCAAAGCTTTTACTAACAAAACAATTGACTATGTTCACCCCCTTCTACTCGGTACATCCTTGTGATGAACGCAATAGATCCAAAATAGCACCTGCTGGGTACCTTATACAATCCTCCATACATTTTCTAATAACCTTGCATTTTATTTGAATTTCATTGTTTAATTCTGTTTTTTTTTTACAATTTATACTATTTAATATTGGTAATAAAATATCTACTGTACAAAACTAATTTATAAATTTTATTATTTATAAATTTTATTATTTATAATAGTGTATTTTAACATATATTTTTAACTTCATAAAGTTTTCGTATCATCATCAACAACAGTATTTAAGTCCACAGCAGGATATTCTTCCATTCCTTAGTTTTCGTATATATTCGTATATATTTATCGACTCAAATACTTACCCAGTACTGCCTTATACCGGTACTTGAGTAATTAACACCCCATGACTGTGCGTCTCTCAAGAAACTTTTTGTCCCGCACACCTAATTTGTGGAGCACATTATTGCCAGTCGTATTAACGGACTTGCAAGATCTAAAAATTTTTAAGAAAAGAGCGTATTCTCATCTCAAAGACCAAGATCACTCGTGATATCGACATTTAATAAATAAATAAATAATAAATAAATATTTCGGACATCTATTACACAACGCCATCTAGTCCCAAGCTAAGCAGAGCTTGTGTTATGGGTACTAGACAACTGATACAAATACATATATACTTTTTTTGTAAAAACATACATATTATACATAGAAAACACCCAATCTCCGAAACAAATATTTGTAGATCATACAAACATTTGTTCCGACCCGGGAATCGAACCCGCGACCTCACGATCAGCAGTCGCACACGCCAACCGCGAGACCAACGTGGCAGTCGTTAATGAAATAAAATACCACAACAATACAGCACATGCTGTGGCGTCTGTTTGTGTCGATCTATGATTTTTAACTGCAGCTTCAATTTAACGCCCATTTAGGCGTTAATGGACAACGGTATTTACTATTAATTATATGATAGTGGTATTATTAGATTTTTTTCAGTATAGTATCAGTAATAGTGGATTTTTGGAACTGAATGTTAGTAGGGTACACCTACTTTGAATGATTTCTATTTTTCATAGACTCGAACGTTCAGCGGTATCACTGAGTGGTTTTTGTTTATGCGTTGGATTTGCAGCATTTTAATATAATAAAATTCAGGTAGCAACAGCTTGAACTTTTCATGAACATTATTTTAGCTTAATACACATCTTGTACATAGGTGGACTTAATGCCATGGGGCTTCTCTGCCAGCCTTTGGGTTATGTAAAAATGTGATGGTATAGGTGCAAAAATAGAGAATTAGATAATATTGTATAATTTTATTTTTAAATAGAGAAAAAGATAAAAAAAGAAAGAGAAGAGAAAAAAAGAGAAGAAAGGTAAAGGAAAGAACCATCAATTTCTAGTCTATTTTTTAGAATAAATGAAGTAGACAGATATTATTTTTTCCAAACCTCTGTAAACAATATTTTTAGTTTTTCTTTCGGGTTGGAAGATAACCAAACTATTCGGTGTACTGACTATGGGACACGCGACTTACAACAGGCCATGAGAGAAACAATAATTTCTGAGATCTACATCAGCCGCTTTCAAAGTTTGGCTCTGTGCTTTTTTAATGGTCATCGCGTAGCATTCCTTAACCGAAAATTGTAGGCGTTTAAATTCAAATTGGTAATCTGATAGTATCATGAGAATCTCCTTAGTCGACGCCGGCCGGCCGGTTTTACCCACCAATATATTAATTGTTTTCATTAATGTAAAATGAAATATTATTTTGTGTTCGTGTGGTGACAAACTTATCACTATTCATTACATGGTTGTCGTTAGAGCCAACTAAGGTGGCAAACCAAGTTGACAAAAAGCGCTGCAAAGAAAAGCTAACCTTTTTTAATGGAATACTAGTTGTTGGCTGCGGCTCCGCCAGCGTGTACGTCGGTTATCGCGGCAAATAGTAGTCTATGTGTTATTTTGATGTATAAGCTGTATTACTGTAAAGTTTCATCCAAATCCGGTTTGGAGCTTTTGCGTGAAAAAGTAAGAAACATCCATCCAAACTTACAAACTTTCGCATTAAAATATTAGTAGGATGGGGCGAACGAGCAGACGTATCGCCTGATGGTGAGCAATTATCGCCGCCCATGGACACCTGTAACACCAGAGGCAACACAAGCGCGTTGCCGGCCTTTGAGCTATGGGGGAGAAGGGTTTAAGAATATTGTGTCTTAAATCTGAAATACTGAAACTTCTTTTTGCTAATTCAAAAGTATTGTAAGGTTGAAACATATAACCATGGAACAAAATGTTTAGGTAGTTTAACAATGTGGATTTTTCTTTTTGAATTTAATATTACTAAACAAGGCTTTTAGGAACGTTAAAAGATTTATTTGACGAGGAACGTATACATGATAAAGGTATAATAAAGATAAATAATATAAGGATAAAATGGAAAAAAGGTACTATTTATAGTGCCAATAAAATATGCTAAAACGCAAAACTCAAACCTTTATTATTTTGCTCGTTGCAATGTTCTCGATGAAGCACGAGCGGAAAGCAAATTGGAAGCTGCTAAATTGAGGGACTATAAAAAGAATTATGGTTATTTGTTTCAGCCAAGTTAAAGAAATTGTTGTTTTTGTTGGTAAATGGATAAAACTACGGTTGAAGTGTAAATTTCCTACAATATTTGCTTTATTATGCTCCTATTAGGGGTAGAAAGTTATAAGCATGACGTCAATGCTATGCACATTACTTTTTCAGTTAATTTAACATTCTCAAATAACATGAAAATACTATTTAATAATAAAAAGTGGCTTTAAAATAAATGAGACCTTAGTAAGACATATCACGGAAATGATATAGATGGCTATGTATATTTCTATTTATTATATATAGATCGCGCTTATTCTCAAACATAATTGTATACTAACCTTCATTTACTGCAATTATGACTTTGATTACTTCTTGATATTTAATTACCACAGTACATTAATTGATATAAAGTGAAATTATTTTCAAGTTTAAAAGATTTTAATTATTTATATAGATACCTAATAAATAATTATCGTAAAATATGAAAGTACTCTTAGGTTCACTTTTGGTGGTGGTTTACGTGAAAAATAAAAACAAAAAAAAAAGTATGAATATAAAGCTATCTGTTGAAAAATACTTTTGCCATTAAAAGCTCTATTTTTCGTTACTATTTTTTTTATGATGTTCATTTTTATTTGACTTTAAAAAGACATAATCTCGAAATAATAAATCACATGACGAAACTATATAGTTTCGTTTCCATATGGAAACGTTATTGTTATTTTACCAAAACCATAAAAACTAACATAATATATGAGCATTAACGACAGCTATCGCATCGCATTTATTACAAGTGAAGTTTGAGAAACCTGCCTCATAGTGAATGCAAGAATACTCTTGCCGCTTTAATGTTGCAGTCTTGGGTAAGTTTTAATATAAGCATATCCAAAACCATCTGCATTCCTATCGTAAAACTTTTCTTAAACAATCCTACTTCAATATTTTTGTACTAGCTATTTATTTTGATCTTTTTTTTTTATTGGACTAGGGGGGGGGAACCAGCAGACGTATCGCCTGATGGTAAGCGATTAGCGCCGTTCATGGACACTTGCAACATCAGAGGCATCACAAGAACGTTACCGGCCTTTGGGTGATGGGGAGAGGGATGGGAGAGGGGTTGGGGTATGGGCCTCCGGTACCCTCACTCACTCACACACAACGAAACACAGCGCAAGCGCTATTCCACACCGATTTTCTGTGAGACCGTGGTATCACTCCGGTCGAGCCAAAGCGTGGCTCTCTCACGGTAAAACTGACAAAACTGACTGAGATGATGTAAAACGTTTTATATTTATCGTCCTGTTTCATGTGGTAGATAATTTGATATCTTGTAAAGATTAGTATAAACTTAGAAAAATGTTAGTTACGCCATCCACTACGTGAACAATAAATTAACATAATGAGTATGAATGTGAGAATTTTAATAAATTGCCATTTAATCATCATAAGAGCCTTTAAGAGTCCACTGCTGGACATGGACCATTTCTTGACTTAAAAATATTAAAAAAAACTATATATTAATGTAAGCTAAGTTGTTTCTTTTATTACCGAAAATAAAAACCCGCAAATGTTCTTAAATTTCTCGTGTCATGCAAACAAAAAGGAATTTCCTTCACAAAGCAAGGGCCTATTTAAAAAAAATACAAAAGTACCTACCTACACGAATGTCGCGAAAAACATTATGTGCTTTGGTTCAAACATTTTTGTAAGAACACTCATAGCGATACTCGTAATAGTCACTTTGTTACTTTTATGGAGAATTGGCGGCTTTTGGTGAGCCGAAGGGATCGTATCCAGCGGTTTCTGTACATCGATTTATAGCCACTTTCTTTTAGACGGAAAGCTGTCACACTTCTTAGGGCTAATACAGAACATATTTATTTATATAAAAACTACACCATTTACTTTTAATAATAAACTAGTCAAACCTTCAACCTGCTTTTGGGGGACAAAAATTACGATTTTGTTTGTGTTTTTCTGTATCATCATCTTCCCATCCTTTTCCCAAATTTATTTGGGGTTGGTGCAATGAGTTTTCCTCCTCCGTTCTCCTCTATTACTCGTTAGTTTACTGCTTACTCCCTTCCTGGCCATATCCTCCTTTAGGCAACCCTTCCATTTTTTCTACGGTCGTCCTCTACTCTTATATCCGTCGACATCCATACTTAACACTTTCCCAACTACATTTTGCTCATCTCTACGCATCACATGTCCATATCAGGCTAACCTGTTGCTTCTCAACTTTTCATTCACTGGTGCTACTTTCAGGCTCCCTCTAGTGTATTCATTCTTCACCTTATCCTAGTAACACCACACATGCATTTCAGCTACATGCAGGCGTCTCTCATCCGTTTTCTTTATTGGCCAACTCTCAGATCCATGCAGGACGGCAGGTCTGATGATCATTTTATATATTTGCGCCTTTAACGTTAAAGGAAACTTGGGATTGCAAACAGTTCCTGTTATTTGCCGCCATTTCATCCATCCTGCATTGATTCGATGCTGCACGCACTGCACGCATTTTGCCATTATTTTGTAACAGCGGAAGGAGGTACTTGAAATCGGTGCAGATCGGAGTTGCTGTTCCATTCAGTGACACAGCAGCAAGACCAGAGAAGCCGCCAAAATCGCAGAACATGTTTTCGGTTTTAGTTCCGCTGATTTTTAGCCAACATTCTACAGTCTTTGCTGCTATCTCTCTAGTCTGCATTGGACCTCGGACACGTCTTCACCGACCAACACAATATCATCTGCAAATAGCATGCACCATGGTGCCTTTTCCTGTAAGTCCAATGTCCGAGCATCCATTATCAGCAGAAAGAGGTGTGGGCTAAGTGCAAACCAACAGAGACACCAAATCTGCCGGTGTTGCCCGCAGCCGATCTTACATAGGTGCTAGATCCCCTGTACATCGCTTGAATCAATGCCACATACTTAGTGGGCACTTTTTCTTCTTTCTCTCAAAAACCTCTCGGGGTACCCTATCATACGCCACGCACACACCAAGACACCGAATCTATCGGTATTTACGCTGTACGTGTTGTTTTTTTCTGTATAATATATATAAATAAATCATATATACACTTCATAAGTTATTGATGTTAATCAAATAAGAGGTGACTAGAAATAGTTGTGATAAGAAATACATATCTTTTATTATTATTACACTTTTTAGTGTTATGCAACAAAAAAAAATGAGAAAAAATGTATTCTTTCTCAATTTGTTTTTGTAAACTAAAAGTATTAATATTGACTATTCTTAAGTACACAAGTACAATTTTAACAAAAAAACCAACTTCAAGGTTCGATTTGATTTCTCTTGGATGCCATCATCAGATATTAATGTCCCTATCATGGTACCACCGTTGAGACATCTTCTTTCCATTGAAAAAAGAATCATCAAAATCGGTTAATAAACGACGAAGTTATTCGCGAACACACATAAAAAAAAAGTAAAAATATATATATACGGATGAATTGAGAAACCTCCTCCTTTTTTTGAAGTCGGTTAACAAATACATAATAATAATATAATAATACAACAATTACTAATTATAAACAACACAATTAAAAAGATTATTTGTAAGGTTAACTTTTTCAATCTCAGACAAAAAATATTGCACCGAATCATTAATTCCAATTCACAAAATTCCAAAACGTTTAATCACATTATAACTCGTGCACTTCATTTAAAATGGTACGAACTGGCTTGAAGTAGATATAAAAGTTACTGAAAAAGTGTGTTTTAGCCTTATACGGCTCAAATGTATACGAGGCTTTCTATTGTAGCGTCAAAGAGACTTATCGGTTTTGGAATCTTCAACGCCTACCTTTATTTAATGGCCACTTGATATCAAGACCATCGGTTATTCATAAAGGGTTTATTCTAGTGAAATGGAATCAGTATATGAATAAAAACTCTCCAGGTAATAAGATATTGTAGGCTTACATAGAGCCACCTCGAACGTTGCAATTTTCAGTTCTGAATTGACATCGAAAACGTTAAAAGAAATGATTTGTAGTAAACTTAAAAGTGTGTGCCTGCGTCTAAAATTAAATTGAAAATGTAGCTACCGCACGGCCTTTGTTTTTACTGCAGCCAAAAACTCAGCTACTTCCAAGTCCAACACACGCGTTAACGCACACATGTGCTACAAACCACGCTACTTTTCATTAGCATCATACAAGTTCTCGTGCAGTAAGTTAACCTACAAAGTGTCGTCTTGTGTAATTAAATAGTGTAAAAACAACACAAAAGTGAACAAAAAGTCTGAAAAAATAACTTATTACATGTAAATACTCACAAAAGACGTATTGGGAGAGTGTTGCCAGAAGTTCGTATTCTTAATAGCCAAGAAATGTGGGTAAGTAATTTGTAGGTAAATTCATAGTCAAATAATGAAGTATTAAGTGAGACATAAGTAAACTGTACACAAGTGAACATAAGTGACGGTTGACGTATGCGACTGCTGATCAAGAGGTCTCGGGTTCAAATCCCGGGTCAGGCCAAAAAGTGTTGTTTAGTTTTTTCTGATTAAAGAAATACTTCATAAGCTCGGAGTTGAAGTTGGGGTCTTAGCCCCCGTGCCTCAGAGAGCACGTAAAGCCATCGGTCCTGCGCCTGATCTCTCTCGCCTAGGAATCGTAATCGGCTATGAAAACATTACTAGTGTTAAATATGTACAATCTAATTGTAATTTATAAGAAAGAAACAGATTTATTTTCGCATGTTACAATGCAATTTCTTGAGTTTTTTTTTTAAATGTCTTCACTTTCTTATTCTATGTGCATTATCAACCTTTTTTATTTGATCTGAGGCCAACGTTAGTTTCTTTTGTAAGAGGCAAAAAAAGTTAAATTTAATTAATAGTTTACAAAGCTGATGGACATGGTAATCACCGTCTAGTGAAGTTCTTTTACATTCAGGTTTATAGTCAAATTTGAAATATAGGGCGTTTGTAACTTAAATATATATTTATGTGTGGATATGGAACTTTAAGATTTTAAGTTGTATACGCCCTATATATCTAAATAGTCTTTTATATATATAATGTATGATCCAGGTAAACTGGTAGTCAGTTTACCTGGTCCGCCTTTAAAAAAAACCATGAGTAGAATCCAAGATTGGAGGTTACCTTACTCACTGATGACAGACAATGCAACATGGTAACCCACACTGTAGCAAAATTATAAGGAACTATAAAAACAAATTTTACTGCAAGAACACTACTTTATTTCATTGATTGTATATTAAAGTACTGAGTGTTAAGATTTATTTGTAGATTTTATTCATTGCACCATCCTGTTTGAAATACCATAGAACCATTAATTTGATTACTTTTACACTAAATACTGATAAATAAATAAATCTTCTAAAACTAATTGAATGTTGCGAAGAAAACATAACAAACTTACTGTAAACGAAATAGTATTAAGAGAAAATCTATTTGTCGAATTCTAATTTCCGTCACAATCTTCTATCTTTGTAAGTTTGTGAGACAGAAGAGAACCGAACTTATAGCCTAAGATGAAGTTTCGAGCTCTGAGTCCTTGCGTTGTTTCACTCAACACTCATCGTAACTCGCTTTGGAACATCTGCGGTTTACACTTAGCAACTAGCGGGTAAATGAGATAACATTATATTCTTTATAGTCTTCTCAGCCTTGCAAGTAACAAATTTATTTGTAACTGCATATACTTGCATATGTATACATATTTATATCGTCACGTCATTTTGGAGGTACTTTTTAGAGCAGGTAAGTTGAACAAAGGTTGACCGAGTTATGTGTGAATTTTACGTGTGTATCAAAGGACACACGTAAATGTTTCAGAAATCTATTCGACTTCGAAAAGCCTGTACAATTATTTTGATTGAGTTTGTATATTCTACCGCAGCACTTAAACTACTGAAACTATCCATAGACAATAATATTGCATAGGTTACGTAGGTTTAACATATTCTTTTTAAAGATTTTACGTGGTCGGGTCATTTTGTTCATAAAATAGTGATTGGATAGTGAACAGAACACACACACATACATGTAAACGCGCGCATGTCATCAACAATAATCTATCAAAATATTTGTTTTGTCTTAGAGTTTTGAATTATGATAGTTTTGAAACAGCTCGCTAATATGTATCAGTATAGTTACCATCTAAGAAACCTAGGGGAGACCTCATGATCTGTGTGACAGGGACCCAAGTACGGATAACAGGATCTTACAAAAAAGTATTATTCCAACAAATTTACCGATAGTGTCGCTGTTCTCTGTTTCCTTGTCTCTTTTGTGCTACCCTACTTTTGTTTGTTGATGGAGTGGAAAATCTCCGCACCCACTTGTACTGTCATCCCACGTTAAATAAACATACTCTATTAACAGTTGTGGTTTCCATGTATTAAATAAATGAAAAGGTATTACTTGTCGTTAGCTCTACTTTAAACTTTTATACATACTATTATAAAAGGGTTAAAAACAATTGTAAATGTTTAGGAAGAGCTAGACAGAATTATATTTACCAAAACAACACTCTCTTGAATTGATTTTCATCGGAGTCTAGTCGTGTATAAGTGTTTTTATAAGCGTTAAAGTGTATTTTACTGGAGATTTCATTTACAGAAGCAGCAAAAGAGATAGTTATATTCAACGGTACAATATTTATTAACAGCTGACTACTCGTTTTATAGTAAATCTTATTTTATAACAATAACTTCTATCACCACTTAGCTCAATTAATAATCGCTATTAATATAATTTTTTATCGATTAATATACACGAATAATTTATAATTATTATAACTAGTTAATTATAATAATTATAATTATTCGTGCATATTAATATGCAACTATATTCGTTGCTATATTTTTATTCGAAACATCAGAAGCACTAAAAGTTTTTTATAAACTGAAACACTAAAAATCACCACAGAAATCAGCAATAAAATTCATCATTAACAAAATATTTAATCGAATGGTAATATTAAATATTCCGACCAACAGTTTTGATGCTAATAGAGGTGGTATAAAAAATCATAGTACCGTCTTCTTTCTTAAGCGGGTCGAAATATAATTTTTATAACTCAATATCTGAGTAATAAGGAAAAAAATAATAAAACAACAGGAAAACTTCTAGAGACACCTGACAATATTTTGAGAAAAGAGGAGATAATTTACACATTTTCTACTTTATATCTGTCATAAAATAATAGTAAATTCACATGTGTTGTTTGTAAACAGTTATTTTGCTCAAGTTACTTTTTAATAAGGATGAAAATTTATATACGGACTAGCTGACCCACGCACCCTCGTTTGCGTCTCCTATTGCCTGTAGCGTGATAATTTTCCCCCGTTTTTGTAACATTCTTCATTGGTGCTCCGCTCCATATATGTGATGATGTATAACATATAGCCTTCCTCGATAGGTGGGCTATCTAACACTCAAAGAATTTTTTTAAATCGGACCAATAGTTCCGTAGATAAGCGCGTTCGAACAAACAAACAAATAAACTTTTCAGCTTTATATATTAGTTTAGATAAATATAAATACAAATATTTAAAAATAAAACGTCAATGCACGTTTTGTTTTTATATATCTGTATGTTAAATATAAATTATTCTGCAGTAAATTATTGATGGTGTAATTTGAACACAAAGATTTGTCATAAGGAATGAAAGTGATGAGATAAATAAACAATAAAAATGTGAATTACCTCCTGGATGTTCAATATTTGATAGCTCAAGTTACACAAGTCACAGTCTTTACTATCGCCAATTAACGTTATCCCTTGCGAAACAACCACAATAATTACAGATACCGTGAAATGTTTCAAACAACGTGTAACTTTTTCGTTTTTCAAGCCAAGTTGCAGGTCCCCTGAGGGTGACAAGCAGCGCGGTAAAAAACTGTAGGTTTCAGTATTGTTTGGGGAAAACTTCTCTGAATATAAAACAATTATGTGCTCTGAGATTATTTCCAAAATTATTTTAATATTCCCGTGATCTTATAACCGCTACAGAGAAAATCTATACAAATAAATAAAATTGAAGTGTCTGTTTGTAAATATTAAAATAACCACTTTTTAATAAATGCATACATGTATCAAATCATTTTGACGGGACTATCACTGATAGGTAGCTGATGATATAAAAAGTAACTCAGGCTATTTTAGACTAGCTTCGCCCCGCGGCGTTAACCGTGGCATGACAATATCCGTGGGGAACACCTCGGGGTTCAGTTAGTTCCTAACAAGAGTGGTTTATTATATTATGCAAAGTCAAACATCGTCCAATTCGAAACATGTCTTTTTCATTTATCTGAATACTTTTAAGTGTTTTTTAAATAGCTGCCAAGTGCGAGTCGGACTCGCCCATGAAGGGTTCCAAAACAGCAAGTAACATAATATAAAAGTTCTTGTAGTTCGTTGTAAGTATGATCGATGTTTTAATAATATTGTATTTTTTTTATGGCGGATTACGATATATGAGGTATTAAAAAAAAACTACTTACTAGACCTCGTTCAAACCAATTTTTGGTGGAAGTTTGCATGGTAATGCACAGCATATATATTTTTTTACTTTTATCATTCTCGCATTTTAGAAGTTACAAAGGTTAGTGAGGGGGAGACACTATACCGTTTTGGAAGTGTTTTTCGCGCAAACTATTCAGTTTAAAAAAAATGTATGTATTTATAAAAAAATCAAGTACGCGTTTATTGAAAAAAAAAATTTTAAGTTTTACTAACTTTCGACTGGGTGAACCGATTTTGATGCTTCTTTTTTATTTTAAAAGTTGGTGCTTCCCTTGTTGTCGCATTAGATTTTGCCTAATTCTTAAAGTCGCTTCTTTTGTTAAAATCTTGTTTATAAAACAGATTTAGAAGAGTTTTTACACTGACGGTAGTATTATCCACAGTACGTTAACCGCAGTTTAACAAGATATGGGCAAGTACCACAGCATGTACAATTAAAACTTATTGATTGAAATATGAATTTAGGTGATGACCTGCTGCTAATTCTATTAAAACTTTTTACTTGCCTAGTCCGGTTATAATTTTTTTGTTTTTTTGTTTTGTTTGTAGTACCCTTGATATAAGTTATTACTATGTGCTTAGAGTATTCCTTACCTATTAAAAGATGATAACAATTGGAATGATTACTATATTATTTTTATTAGATAAACACTATTAACCTCGTAAATAGCTCAGTAATTATTGATGCAGTGTGTGAGCTCCAAGCAATATTCGCTTACTTCCATCTAACTCACAGAATTCAATTATGTGGTAGGCAACGGAACTATCCAACTTAATCGCTATAATTCTCAAGGGATATTAAATTATTGCCCCCGAGTTTAGTACTACACTATTATAGTATAATAGTTTGTTAATTGGTGTTAATCCCAGTAACTTTGAAAGAACCATTGTATTGATTTTCAATTTACCAATATCAGGTCTACTTAATGCTACAAGTTATAATATAATGTGTACATTTCGGAATTTATAATGCCTAAACTTTGTTATTTTATGTAGACACTAAGTTAAAGCTGATATGGTAATATTTAAGTATGTGAGAGTTATTCATAATTCTAACTAATAAAATAGTGTAGATTACATCTTAGTCAAAAAGTTACTTTTTATTATCTGTCAAAACAATAACTTTGAATTAAAAATGTACTAACCTATAAAGTGTCAAAAGCGCGCAAACATTTCAGCTGCTAAAAGCAAACTTGTGACGTCAATGTTTTAGATTACTCAATTGAGCAATATTTTACAATGTTTATTTGATTAAAATTTGTAATAAAAATGCAAAGCTGGAAAAATTAAGTTTTCCGAGATGTTTTGTAATATTCGTTTAAATTTAAACGAAGCACACATTGGTATTTATTAACGATAAAGTCATCTACCCTATTATTATTGCAACTCGTGCAATACTCAATTACATGATTATACAACGAGACTGTCAGTCTAGTGGTTAATGGTTTTGACTGCTACCCCAAAGGTCGAGGGTTCGATTCCCATCCAGAACAAATAATTGTATGACACTATCGTTTGTTCTGCATCTGGGTGGAATTTATCTATACTAATATATAAAGCTGAAGAGTTTGTTTGTTTGAACACGCTAATCTCAGGAACTACTGGTCCGATTTGAAATCATCATCACGTTAAGACCACTACCACAAGGTGGAGAGGAGCACCAATGAAAAATGTTTCAAAAACGGGGGAAAATTATCACGCGACGGGCAATAGGAGACGCAAACGAGGTTGCGTGGGTCTGCTAGTCTATTATATGTGTGTTTCTAGAAATATATAAGGACGTGTTTCAACAGTCTGGTTACATATCACGTGCTCTGCCAAGTTTCAAGCCCGTGTGTAAGAAATAATAAACAATATGTGACATAATATGCTAAGTTGCCACTAAAAATAGATATCTGTTTAAAATCAAACTTTATTAAACGATAAACAGCTTTTCGTATATATTTAGTAAACACATACTAGTGAGCATTATAAGCCTATTTAAGTCACAATTATCTCACTATAAGTAACGACTCGCTCTTCTCTTAAGGATTTATTATTTCATAATTAAGTATTAAGTCGTTCTTACACGACCATTATATAAAAAAAATATTTTTAAGTTAAAATAAGTTTAAAATGAATTCTTTAAACTTAAACCTAAACAGTATTTATTAAGTAATAGAATAATCAACTGCCTTAATGAGACAGTAGCTATCTAATTTTTGTTCAGTGACGTAATATAGTTAAATCAGTTTACTTACTCCGTAATATTTTTCACTTTGTGTGTTAAGATTTCCGGGTCATCGCGACCCTACCGTTCTTTACCAGAAAGCCATTCGCACGTTTTTACATTTTTTTACTAAACAATCTTTAAGGTTGGGTTGCTTTTATAACCAGGGTCGTGCCAAAGTGATGTTATATATTTGCTGATCGTTTTATTTTTTGTGAATACGGTGTTTTATTTTTGAAATTATATTTTTTATGACAAGGACCATAAATTATCGTTTCTTCGTCTTTTATGGATTCCGTAGTTGAAAGCAAAAGAAATGGATTAGAAATGAATAGATTTATGGCCGTTTTCAATAACTTATCTCCAGTTTTAAGTAGAAATAGGTTATTAATAATGGCGGTTAGAGAATGAATTAAAGTCCGCCATTGTACTTTTGTGCATATAGTTTTTGAATAATAAACAAGCACAACTACTGAGAAAACTGTTCGTATATTTTTTTCTGTGATGTTCATTATTTTCCGTGTTAATTTTCTAAAAATAAATAAAAGAAAAACAAACAAAAGAGAACGATTTTTCACAATTTGTTACGTCTGAGGTAGAACATCTTTTGATATATTTACGGGTAGATCACAATCCATTCATTGTGGTCTATTGTAAGCGAGATCGTTGGGGTATCATATCCGCAAATTGGATGTGCCAAGAACCGTAGAGGGGGCATGATGGAGGCGGCATATTTACCGCTTACTCCTCTAGAATTGCTATGATTAACGAGACCGCTCTTACTACATTATTCAATGGTTCCATTCGGTTATTGATTAAAGAGCTATGAGTGTGAGAGATTTGCGAAATGGTTAAATGAATGCTGATTCTCTCGTATTGTGGACGTAAATGTAAAATAAATGTCACAACGATTGGAGTTTTATTTGAAGTATTTGTATATAACTTGTTACATTCATTTAGAAACTATTTATTTTACTTCTTTTATTCTTGTGTTTTTTATTTCTATGATTTTTTGTTACTGAAAGGAATAACACATGATATGTTTATAAAATAGAGAGATTCCAAAACAGAAGAAAAATTTAGTTAAGATAATGAAGCCTTAATGATAAGGAAATATTTTAGACCAGAATACTATATATTTTGGGTATTGAACTTTGATGTATTTAAGAAATAAATAAAAAATTAAGTTACTATCGAGACTTGAATAAAACAACTTCAATGTAGTCCGATTATTATATTGCATAGTCATTAGATACAATAAAGTAAAAATCAATCAATAGGTATATTTAAACCACATCCAACCATTTCTTAACTCTTTTTTAAACTACATAAAAAATAAAGAACCAAAAAGTAGATATTTCAAAATGCTTCTATTTACCCGTTTTATTATAAAGAGTGTGTGTATTCGTAAATGTTTATATCATTACAATTAATACAAATACTAGCAATTAAATACAACAATAATATTACTGATTTTGAATAACACCTTTTCCGCAAAATTTGCTGAAGTTTCATTTCACTGAAATCGAGAATAAATGCAAGATAATTACGACAAAGCTCCCGATACAGTTAGTCGGTCACACAATAAATTCAACATTATTTTAATTTACTACTCGTAAATTTATTTTTGTACATGTAATAATTAACGTTCTGGATTATTACTGTACATTAATGTATAATTTGAAATCACTTACTGAGAGTTTTAATTATAATTTACACTGATTTTCATCAAATTACTCTCTAATATAATTACAACAGCTTTAAGCCGTGGCTCCGCCCGCTTGAATGTCGGTTACCGCTCAGTACATAGTAGCCATGCCCTTCCTCAAGAATCATTTAAAATTTCATCCAGATCATTTTAACCTTTTAGCCGTGTAAGTATGATAGACATATACAGAACTAATTTTAAATTTATTACAGTAGTGGCTTCGGAGATAAATGAATTCACGATTATTACTAAATCTTACCACAATCCTAGTTTATGAACTAGGTACTTTGCAGTCTTGGGTACCTTAATTTTTTTTTCTACAATACCATCTACTACTTTCAAACTAATTTAACATTACTCCTCTATTACACGAACAATAAATAAAACAATCTATATATATAAAAGAGGAAGGTGACTGACTGACATACCCAGAGATCAACGCACAGCGCAAACCGCTGAACCTAGAATCCTGAAATTTTGCATGTTCTTTATATAACGTAAGTGAGCACTAAGAAAGGAATTTAGGAAATTCCATCCCTAAGGGGGTAAATCAGGAGATGAAAGTCTGCGTGAGCGAAGCCGCATGCAAAAGCTAGTATACAATAAAATATGAGGACACGGGCGAGGTTTCTGACATAGTTTTCACATTTGCTAATGCCACCATTAGGGAATGTCACATTTGATCAAATTCGTTTAAAATGCTCTCTTGTTTATGAAAGTTATTTTATTTCTGATTTATTAATTTATTATAATTTCCTTTGCTTAGACCAATGGTAATAACGAAACTTTTACATGGTAAATTTTTATGTATAAACTTCACGTTGGAGACGGACATGATTTAGCATAGACCTTTATTTTTCTTTTGGAGAATCGGCAATACGTTGAGTGAGGTCAAGTGTGAAACTAAAGGCTTAGTATTGACGCCCTCTAGCCTATCATGTTTACATAGGAAAAATAGGTAAGTCAAATGTATTCTTATATACCCTTTCACAGGGTCAGGCTTAATCTGAGGGCATAGTGCTTTTTTATAACAATTCGTTCGCTTACAAGTTGACCCGCACTGAAATCTTCTCCAATCGCAATGTCGAATGCGGAAGCTGTCGACAGAGGCACTGCCTTATAAACTCAAATTGTGACTTCATCTTGTTTTATGTTAAAGTTAGTATTTCAACAAACAGTAACCAAAGATTTACTACAAGACATCCCAATCTTAATCCTTTTATTTTATCTCACATCTACATTACATTTTATCCTTATTATTATGATATGAGTGCAATCATATTTCAAACTGACAAGCAATTAGTGAGAGTATGTTTGAACATTAAATTCTGACAGTCATATTTGTTGTAAATACAAGACAAATATTATGAATAATAGCTATGTTAAGCGAGATATTTGATCATAATATGTAGATAGAGTAACAATACACTATTTCTTTTCTTGAAACAAACAACACAAATCAGAAAGAATGTATTTTATAAGCAAATTAGGCATTTACTATTCTTTCCTTGTTTTATATTATTGTAAGACTACATCTATTTTAACAAGTGAAAATAGATGTAGGCTTACAATAATATCTTCATCTACTTTACACTTCAGGTCAGGTGACTTTGTTTGACCTTGTGCTTGTATATGTATCATAAAAAGTTTTAATTAAGCAGGTATATTTATTTGCTTAACAGCGTAATGTAAGAAGAGCACACGTCACACAAGAAACACAAGAGTTTGAGGGTCTTATAATATGTTTGTCAATTAATTCTTGAAAATTTATCCCTCCATATAATTGACACAAAGTGATTTTTTTCCTTCTAAAGATACTTACTTATTTTTTTATTATAAATAAACGTGTATATGTACGGCGTTAATAAAACAAAATTAAGAATAACAAAGTAATTACTTTCCGTTTTTTAGACGTGCAGAAAGTAAATTGACAACTAGAAGTCTAAAAAAAATTTGGGGGCCATATCCCTTGTCTGTATTTTATTAAAAACATAAATAGATCAGGTAATCCTTTTTTTGTTTTAACACGGGGATAGCTTTTCACACCATACCCTCCATGGGGAGACAAAGGGCATGTGTAGGACTCCCGGAGGGCCAGTCTACCCACTAGACCCCGCGGCGGCCCACCTCGGCAGTTGGGAGGAGCTCGAGAAACGCTCTGCCGTTCCTCACGACTGAGGTATACCCCGGGGGTGACTCTAGTCACCCTTATCATTAAAAAAGTTGCCTACGCGTAAAGATGTTCTTGTTACAAAAATACGCAGTCCGACAGATAGATAGATGGATAATAAACAGGTTCAGATAATAGAATAACACGCCAAACAATGATGTACTCTACAATCTATTGTACTCGTATATGTACATGCGTAATTAAAATATAGTACCCTCAAACAATCACTTTTAAAGTATAATTTATTTATGCGCCTTGATCTATTTCCCATTATAACAGAACTATCAAAGGCAAAAGGAAACCCCTAAAACTGTTATAAATAAATAAAAGCATAAAATGGGATATGCTAATATGCAATCTGTAGCCAGCGCTGCATGTCGTTATACATTCAAAAAACGCGTCGGTAAAATGTATGGCTGAAATTATTTCCGCTATCCTGCAGATTATTAATCTATAAATAGTTGCTACCTACATTTCAAACAACGAAAAGTTACATTTAAAGACGTGATCGAGGTTTGCGTACTTTTTAACACAGATAAACTTCACTTAGTTTATAAGTAAGCTTTGACTGCCTCGTTGGTCTCGCGTTTGGCGTGAGCGACTGCTGATCATGAGGTCTCGGGTTCGATTCCCGGGTCGGACCAAATGATTGTATGATCTACAAATATTTGTTTCGGAGTTTGGGTGTGTTCTATCTATAATATGTATGTATTTACAAAAAAAAAGTATATATGTATTTGTATCAGTTGTCTAGTACCCCATAACACAAGCTCTGCTTATCTTGGGACTAGATGGCGTTGTGTGTTTAGATGTCCGAAAAAAAAAAAAAAACATCTTTTATTCTTATTAGTTTTCAGACTATCTCGTTGGTCTAGTGGTTAGCACAAGCGACTGCCAATCCAGAAATTCTGGGTTTGATTCCTGGATTGGACCGCTGTTGGGTTTTGCTCATAAGAGATTGTTAGCAATAACCCGGAGTTTGGAATATGGCGGTGATTCCCGCCTGTGCCTCGGAGAGCTCGTTAAGCCGTCGTCAGTTCCGGTTGTCATGAACACATATGACAATCGTTATTGGGAAGTCAATGCTCTCAAATATACTGACAACTAGTTCAACCTTCGAATTCAGTTCAGGTATGGTGAGTATGGCGGATGAGGGAGAGCTTCCAACCCCAGCTCTTGCAGCTTGGAGACTGTCTGTTGGACGGGACAGTCAGTGGCAAAGAGGCGTCGATTGCATGGGTGATTACTTCGAATAACAGAAATAAAAAAGTTTGAAAAATAAGTACTTTCACTTATTGCATACAAAACGGCAATTTCATTACCTATTATATAATAGGTGTATGCAATAAGTGAAAGTACTTATTTTTTCAAACTTTTCCTAAGATAGTGTGTCGAACTTATACTTTGAAGCAATTAAGAGAGAAATCAAGAATTTATTCATTTAGTCTACTTGTTACCACAATTACTTTAACACGATCAAAAATTTGGATTAAGAAACAAGGAAAATATATATATTAGGATTAGTTGAGAGCTTTTGAAACGATAAGGAAACCCGCCGCACAAAACATCTAAATCAAAATAAATAAAACAGTAAATTTATGTTAAACAAAGCTAAAAAAGGCCATAATTTATGAGCTTACCTAGCTTTGAGTAGACATATATCCTAATTTAATGTTGAGCTGTCCGATAGGGTACCTTGCCAACGACACACTTGAATAAGTTGCGACGCCCGCTGACGCGACATGAACGTGTTAAAGGACGTCCTCGGACGTCCTCATTCGGCACAAAAACGTGGTGAGCTCTAGAGAGGCCTTGAAACATGAAGCGACCATTGTTTTACGAATAGTGACGCGTGTCTATTCTAAATTCCATTGCTATTTACCCGACAAGACTAGTAATGTTATTCGTATGCCTGAAAAGGTTTTCGTATAAGTATGCATTTCGTGTTTGTAACGATGCGAAAAATCCTTTCTTTTGTAGGCATGTGCTACGACTGTAGTATCGCTGCTATCTACGAAGTAGCAAAATGAAAATTTCTTTAGGCAAAGGTAATATTGTAGATCTGATAGTAAAATTGTAATAAAAATGATAGTAACCGGTTATTCTTTACAACTCGTAACGCATTTATGTATTGTAAAATAAATTCAATAAAAATATTCCACGCTTCAGAACGCATGGGTAGGCTCGACCGGAGTGATACCACGACTTCACAGAAAGCCGGTCTGAAACAGCTCTTGCACTGTGCTTCACCAAGTGAGTGAGGATACCGAAGGCATATACCCCATCCCCCTCCACATCCCCATCCCCCAAAGGGTGGCAACGCAGTTGTGACGCCTCTGGTGTTGCGGGTGTTCATGGGCGGCGGTAATCGCTTACCGTCAGGTGATACGTCAGCTCGTGGTTCTTCATCATTGACCGTCTTTTTAAAACTAGTTAAATAGATAATAACCGTATAACTATTCAACTAGCTTCAAGTGGAAAAATCGGCTTGACTATATCTATACAAATAAATGAAATTGGAGTGTCTGTTTGTAATTTTAAAATAACTTTTTACTAAATAGCTATTTACTAAATGTATATGTATGTATACACGCTACATATACCAAAATTGTAGTTTATTTTTTTTTTGTCTCTCTGTCTGTCTGTTTGTTCCGGGTAATCTCTGGAACGGCTGGACGGATTTTGACGGGACTTTCACTGGCAGGTAGTTGATGATCCGGGGAGTAACTTAGGCTACTTTTTTAGACTAACTTTGTCCCGCGGCGTTACTCGCGGTACAACAATAACCGCGGGTAACACCGCGGGGTTCAGCTGGTCTACTATAAGATAACTGACTAAGAAGAGGCATGAAGTATTACGAAGTAATTCATGCTAGGGAATAATTTTAGAAATTGCCGCCACATAAAATAAATAATTACGAGTATGTTATTTCTGAATAGTTCATATAGCATCTACTTCTTAATTAATGATCAATTGTTATCTATATTCTTTGCGTTCTAATCTACTTCCCAGCTTTGTCAAAGCTCTGTAAGAGAGAGTTAATTTCACGTCAATTCGATAGTTACCGTGGCCGCATTTCGGTTCTTGAATAGATAGTATAGGACTAAACTCAAACTAGACCATTTAATAATCATAGACTCACCTGATAGTGGAAACATATTAAGTAGGTATCGTGAAATGACAGTCAACTCACTAGTTAGTCATAACTGTCTTAAGACTGTCATGATGATCCTAGGCCTAGTGTGAGTTTTTTACATCTATTTGCGCTTGACAACGAACACGTACAGCGTTGTAATTATTAAAAATATAAATGGGCACACTTGGTCAATTGTATTTTCCTTAGAGCAATGTTTTGAAATGAATGAATAATAACGATAACACGAACAAGTTTTTTGCATCCATTCAATTATTTTTATACTTACTTAAAAGAAAAGTGTTTTTATTAAACTATTCGTTCATTATATTTTAAGGAACTGCTAAAACATAATATAAAGTAAATGTACAAAAGTCAATTAAAATGGTTTTGATATAAGTAGAAGTATAATTTTTGTTTAGGTGTAGTAGTAAATCTTTAGTAAAGTCTTTAGTTTTTATTTTTTTTTATTAGACTATATAATGCTATATAGTCTAATTAATATGTTTACGACATATCATAGGTATTTAATACAGCTAAGCAGTACTTCATATGCACGTTATTTTCATTTGGCACTTATTGTACGCTTGCTTGCATACAAACTAAGTTTAGTAATTTAATAAATTAATCTTGGGCTTACAACTGCCTTCTACATACTGTCATCATCATCCGACATTTATAACTAACATATTTTTACACATCTATACAAATAAATAAAATTGAAGTGTCCCTTTGTAATATTAAAATAACCGCTTTTTACTAAATGCATATGTATGTATGCACGGTACACATACCAAAAATGTAGTTAAAATTTTTTGTCTGTCTGTCTGTCTGTTTGTTTCGGGTAATAATAAATAATAAATAAATAAATAAATATTTTGGACATCTAAATACACAACGTCATTTAGTCCCAAGATAAGCAGAGCTTGTGTTATGGGGTACTAGACAACTGATACAAATACATATATACTTTTTTTTTTGTAAATACATACATATTATAGATAGAACACACCCAAACTCCGAAACAAATATTTATAGATCATACAAACATTTGGTCCGACTCGGGAATCGAACCCGAGACCTCATGATCAGCAGTCGCTCACGCCAACCGCGAGACCAATGAGGCAGTCATTTCCGCGGCGTTTCTCGCGGTACAACAATAATCGCGGGTAACACCGCGGGGTTCAGCTAGTTTATTTTTAAAAATAGTTCGCGTAGTGAAGAATTCAGAATACGGGGTGCCACCTCTCGTACTCATCACATGGGTGTCGCAAGAGGCGACTAAGGAAAAACTACGCAGCACAAACCACTGCAAGAAGGAAAACTTGAAACAATGCTTTTTTTTTCTACTCGCGGAAACCCCCACTGGTGCTTACCCCACCTGGGTTTGTCATGAAACAATTCCTTTTTTTTTACGTGTGGAAACCCCCTCGGGCCGTCACCCCGCCGGGGTTTGCGGCAGGGCGGTGTGTCGGAATCGAACCGACTAAAACCACACGGTGTGCCAACTCTGCACCTGAGACGGGAGAGATCCGGGAACCGCTGTTGTTAAGACCTCCGGACCATCATGAAACAATTCCTATAACAACCAATCTGGCCCGGGAGTTATAGTAGGCCAAAACATTCTTACTAAGAATTTTTTGGCTGGTTCATTTCTGGGCATAGGCCTCCTATGCCCAGAAATGAACCACAAACGTCGTTGTTAACAATGATGTCGAATTTTTTTTTCTCGTTTAGATATTAAACTAACAGCTTAACCCTTGTACTACCGTTGCATTTTAAGTGATTTATTATCTATACTAGAATATAATAAAGAGGTAAAGTTTCTAACTTTGTTTCGTAATATGGTTGTAGGGGGTAATATTCAAAAGTACTAATCCGATCCTGAAAATTATTTCACTTACAGAAAACGACACTATTCAAGAGTGACATAGATATATATTTTATTGTTATTGAACAAAAAATTCAGTTAAAACAATAGTATTAGTAAATAAAGTAGTTTAGTTTATTAGTTTTTTAGTACCCATAACACAAGCTCAGCTTAGCTTAAGACTAGACGGCGTTGTGTGTTAGATGTCCGAAATATTTATTTATATATTTTAAATGGAAAAAAATCAGGCGTTTAACTCCCAATCAAGTGGGAACGGGTCGGCTAGTCTACCAATAAAAATGTATCCCTTACTGCTTGTACACTTTACATTCTTTTATTGCCCAGTATTGTGAATCGGAATTTATTTGCACAAGTATGTAGGCTCTCTTCCGAAAACAACAGGCAATTGAAAACTGCAGTGTACAAATATTTTTTGAAATTCTATTATCCACTGTGACATACGTATACACATCCGGAAAAATAGATCCAGTTTGTTTGAAACTTTCATAGTGTATTGAAGAATCTCAAACAAATTTGCTTTTATATTGAATTGTGAAACAATTTTGTTCAAACACTGAAATGGTATTGTTTGACGTTTATTGTATGCTTAATATTTTAAAGGGTTATTCGTTCTTGAGATTTTATTGAAATGTGAGTGATACCAGTTATACTATCTTAATTTTCTAAATGTTTCTACCTAGATAAAATCTATACTTAGGTATTTAGATTTCATGTTGAAAGTAATCTATATATATATAAAAGAGAAAGGTGACTGGTTTTTCTATAACGTGGTTGGTCTTTATATAACGTAAATGAGTACTAAGAATGGAATTTTGGAAATTCCATCCCCTAAGGGGGTAAATCCGGGGGTGAAAGTCTGCGTGAGCGAAGCCACGTGCAAAAGCTAGTCGCTAATATTTTCTTAACGTTTCTTTCTAAACGATTCGAGATAAACCAATACATTAATCCGTAGTATGCCGTGATAATATTAAAAATAAATATTAAATCAACATTCAGGAACACCTCAACGTTTCTTGTTCCATCATGCAAGGTAACACCAACATGAATTTATGAAATTGTTTAAATTAATACTTTTTAACATCAGGCAATTCAAATGTATATATTAATTGTTGTTGTTTGTATAAATGTTGTTATTAAAATAACAAAGAATATAAAAGTATCAACTCTGTTAAGTTTTTTTTTTCAATAGGTGATTTGTCGATAATAATAATGTGCACAAGTGTAGCAAATTACACAGGACACATCACCACAAAGAGAAGAAAAGTTTGAAACAAACCCTATAGCAACCCTTCCAGGCATTGTAGTAAAGCAGGCCAAAACTTATTTTTTACGGAAAGACCTATGTCTTGCATTGAACTATTAGCAGCTGTTTATGTGATGTTATAAATTATATTAATACTGTACTATTTTCAGTTACCTTAATATTACGCCTTTAAAAAAACCAACCCAGGATGGAAGGCTTCAATTAACACATAATAGTACTAACAGTAACTGCTTAATATGTAGAAACTTACCTTGGTAAATTACAAAAAAGTAAATTTAGTAAAATATCTGAGAGTGAAAATAAAACTACTACTACTAACATATTTCGATCTTTACTTTAACTAAAACAACAATACTAGAAAATCCTTATTTAATCAGTACATTGTTTTATCTACAAAGTCGGGGAGTTGACTCCTGCATTGTGGTTCGCTTAATCCATACGCCATGCATGCTAGACCGCGAACAAAAGGGGACTATCGCTATTGTTCCTTGAACAAAATTCCTTAGCTTTGATATAGGAGTTGTGAAGGAGAGTGATGTGCGTTTGCGTAACTCGGTTTTCAAGATTATTTATTACAACTTTTGTTGTCTCATAAAGAAAATGAATATTCAGTTCTCATGTTTCAAGTTATTAGGCACGTGCATTGTAACAATATAAGTTTTTTTTTTATTAAATACGTGACAAACGAGCAGACGTATCACCTGGGGGTAAGCATTATCGCCGCCCATGGACACCAACACCAGAGGCATCACAAGTGCTTTGCCGGCGTTTGGGGAATGGGCAGGGGGAGGGAGATGGGGTATGTGCCTCCGGTATCATCACTCACTCGGTGAAATACAGCGCTATTTCATACCGCTTTTCTCTGAGGCCGTGGTATTACTCCGTTCGGAAGCGTGTCTCTCCACCAGTTACAAAAATTTCCCTGATTAATAATAAAACGCCATAAAACTCGTGCCAAGTAACGTGCAATTATAGAGGGCTATGCATAACAGTGGACTGCGATATATACTATAATATAATGCGTTTTGTTTACAATCACATATTTTCATTAACGGAAATAATATTTAATGAATGTTGTCACTAGAGTTTGGAATCAGTTAAAACAACCTTATTAACGATCTTCATCACCAGTCTAAATGCTGTTGTAGTATTTTGCTATACCCTTTTGTATTGTCTGCATTCGCAATGAGTATAATCACCACCACTTTTGGATTCTGCTTATGCTTTCCATCAGGTAGAATAAAGTCAGTTTGGCAACCCCATAAATAAAAAAAAAGGCAATTTATATAAGAAATGAACTACTACTATATATATAACACTACTAACTATTGTTATGCCGTACTTGCCTTGCTTTAAATTGCCGGAACTTGAACTGCTCTGTGAATGGAATGTGAACGGCACTAAGCTTCTCTTATAGGCAACCGAAAAACTGGGACTTTATTAAACCTGGTGATAAAATAGAAGCCGTTATCGACATGCGGCGGTATAACTGCACCATGTGTATTCAAGGGCTTACTAGTGTTTTGTACCTATCCATAATTTTAAACCCTGATTTTTATAAAATATTAAAAATATATTTTTTAACACACTGCATCATGTTGTTATATTATAAATATTTGTTTTAAAATGAAAATTAACTAATTTATTATCCATTTATATCTACTTACTAAGTGACACTTCTTAAAAACCTTGTAATATTAGTGTAGTTATTAGGCTAATGACATAATTTATTATTACATGACTTAAAACAACAATTTTTGTTTATTATTTAAAAAAAAATCAATATACTCAATGTTTCTCACATTTAAGGGGAACCCATTGGCATTGGCACCTATAGCGTTTAAATACATCAAACGGTGTTATAGGCTATAGAGCATGCCAAAGAAATAAACATATATACACACACTCAAAAACACAACCCTCCTCCGCAGTTAGGCAAAAAATAACTAGCACGTTTTCGCACATTCCAACTCCAACGAACCACTAGAACAAATGACAAAATAAATCATATTGTAATCACAATAAAACACAACCAGAATGGTAAATATCTTCATACAAACGCCTAAAAGATACACAGAACCAAACTTACTTTACCAAACTGTTCTACTTTGAAACGTAAACACATATTTCACCTGAATACCATATTTTAGAAGCAATTTAGTGTTCAATCGTCCCGTAAACGAGAAAGGGAGTCACAACAGTCTTTTACCACGATTAAGCTGAACACACTCAGGGAAGACACGCGTTTTTTTAATGTAAATAGTCCAAGAAATTAATAATTTTCGTTTTCTAAAACTAAGTGTTTTTTTTACTGAATTGTAGGCAAACGAGCAGCCGTATCGCCTGATGGTAAGCGATTACCACCGCCCATTGACACTCGCAACACCAGAGGGGTCATAAGTGCCTTGCCGGTCTTATAAACAAAATAAAACAAATAATTCGGATGAGTAAAAAAAACTAACATAATTCTAGTGTTATATAAATAAGTAATAGAAAAGATTTTTGATATTAGATATACATATTATATTTAATAATATTGCATTTCTGAAAACACATAAAAGATTATTGTTTATTTTTTAATTTATCCTTCATAAACTGATAGTCATTAACCTATTGCTATCTGATGAAAGAGAGGGGATCCCCAAAAAGCAAAATTTGTCCCGTGTTTGAGCAATGTGTAGCCATCCGCTGCCTAACATGTTCTGAAACTAAAATTAGACAATGTTTTACTGTATTAGATGAATTGAAAAGTTCTATTTATAATAATAATCAGTAGACATATCTCAGATGAGGTCTTCTAATACTACAACACACAAAGTGTAGCCTTATTCTTGTATTCCACATAAAAAAATATTCTATCCATTTTCTGAATAATCTTGAAACACTGAAGATAATTTACCTTCCACCTACAACCTTCATTCGAGCTGAATAGTAACATTTTCCGTTGTCCTATTAGATTTATGACATAAATATGAAGAAGATATTGGTATGACGTGTTTAGTTCTCTTATCTGTAATGGAATGGGTCAAGAGCTATTGTATGAACAAATAATAATACTCAACTATGTACATAAATCGACTCATCGATCAGCTGTCAACTCTAATCGAAATAAAGGGCTAAAAAACAACACTACACCTATTAATTTACATTTCCAAATCTGACACTGCTATGCTTCTAGAGTAAAAAGGTGTATTGATACAACTGTAAGTAAAAAATTACACTCAGAATAACACTGTTCTTGTATTTAGTAATTCTTCGAAAAATGCGACTTATGATGTTTTAACAGTATATAGATAGTGTTTTATATGATACTAGCCGACCCACGCAACCTCGTTTGCGTCTCATAATGCCCGTAGCGTGATAATTTTCCCCCGTTTTTGTAACATTTTTCATTGTTGCTCCGCTCCTGTAGGTCTTAGCATGATGATATATACCCTATAGCCTTCCTCGATAAATGGGCTATCTAACACTGAAAGAATTTTTGAAATCGGACCAGCGGTTCCTGAGATTAGCGTGTTCAAACAAACAAACAAACAAACAAACAGACAAACTCTTCAGCTTTATATATTAGTATAGATGATGCTATTTGATTTATCTTTACTATGAATGTCAATTGATGCGCTTCTTGTATTACAATTTACTGTGTAATTTACTAAGTAAACTAGTTGGCGGATCATATAAACTATTTGTGATCACTTCCAAACTGTATCTTTTTCAGGTCACTTGACAAATTCGTTTGTTGAAAATAGTTTAGATTAAGCATTGAAGTTGTTTGAACATGCACTACTGCAATGGTTTAGGGGGCTGACAGAAACATCCTCAAGATAAACCGGTAAACCGTTTTCCGAATCCAATTTCGCTTTCTTATACAGCGAGATCTACTACGTTTATATCTATGTTAAGGCACTCTGATGAAATGAATACGTGCTTAAAATTACAGTGCAAAATGCTTTGTACATAACTTTCCAACATTTTCACATCCACCTTACTACTACTATCAGTGATAAATAGACCAGAAACCTTGAAACTATGCTTTCTTTCAATAGATTTTTCTGTCTTCAAACTGTCAGAAAACGATTATAATAATAAGCAATAACAAATGACTTTGATGTACACCAAGTAAAATACAAAAAAACCTAATACTAGGTATGTGGGAACAAGTGGTTTTGTTATCGTTCAGAGGTAATCTCTCATAGGCAACCCTCGATTCGAAAATTAAACTTTGAAAATTCAGTCTTTCAAAAGTAACTGTACCGAACTACATCGCGTAAATGTACTGAATCTATCTCCTTAATGGTAAGGCCATATCATGATTACAAAAGTAATAAAGTTACTTATTTACCAGGCTCACAGAAAATACCTAACATCCATTTTCTGAAATCTAAAAAAGCGGTGGCGTGGCAATCCAACACATCTAAATCCGAATATATGAAGTCTTCTCGTTGTGTCTTGGATAATTCATCTTGAGTGCCTAACGCGCTTCTGGTCGACTTAATAATGCTTTTAAAGTAAGACGGTCATTTACCAAACACATCTCGAGATACACGTACAATTCAATTTCGAAATCAAGTCAGAGATTTGCCACCACTAAATATGTATGAGGCGGTATATACTGACGATATTAAGATAAGCAAAGCTCCTTAGCTCAACTCATCGCGACAAGATTCAAGACTAATAGAGCTGTAACTAAACGTAAGGAATCCGCCCAAATCTACGTCGCGTCGTCGAAATTGAACTGTATTACGTCACTCGTTGTTATTGAATGGCGGTGTGTACTACGGTTTTTTATACTCTTATAGTAGATATAGAAGATAAAATAGCGTGTAATGTCATATACGGATAGTAGATACCTACGTAATACACTTCATAAAAAATAATCACGGACCTTATAGAAGCCTCATAAAATAAAGCCGTATAAGTGTATGGTTGAGATGCTACTAAACCTTAGGATGACTCTATGAAATATGATAATATAGAGATCACACTTTTTGCAAATACAAAGTATATAATAGGTAAATATTCTAGTGCCGTACGTACTAGTATTTTATGGTCTAATATTGAAAAAATCTCGAATGACGCATTTTTTTTCTAAATAAATGTCGATCATAATTATTATGTATTAATAAATATGTGCTTCTCTGGTTTAAATGAAGAGTTATGTAGAAGTCAAACATAAAAAGACTTATTAATAGATTGATTATTATTGTTTTTTGTAGTTTATTTATAGTATATGTGACACTTTAGAAATGAAATACCGGTAGATAATCTATACTAATATTTAAAGCTGAAGAGTTTGTTTGTTTGAACGCTTTAATCTCTGGAACCCCTGGTCCGATTTGAAAAATTCTTTCAGTGTTGGATAGTACATTTATTGAGGAAGGCTATAGGCTATATATCATCACGCTAAAACCAATGGGAGCGGAGCACCAATGGAGAAAGTTTCAAAAACGGGGTAAAATTATCACGCTACGGAAAATAGGAGACGCAAACGAGGTTGCGTGGGTCAGCTTGTAAACTGTCACTGCTTCATGGGTGTGGAGTGTTATAATATTCGTATTTTTTACAAAAAATATTATATGATAACTATAACATAGCATCGTAGTTTCAAAAAACTAGAATTAAATGATCCAGGATCATTTTGAAATAGAACAACTTAATACACGAAATCCCTGGACAGTGGATGAGCTGTTAAGTAAACCACTAGACCGTATCTTAAAAAAAATATAACAAAGAATATGAAATTACGATATTTATGGTAGGCTATGGAATTCCTTACCGCATGTGATACGCACCGATCCTTTTGTGGGTGTGTTTAGGAAGAGAGCCAGGGATTATTATTTTCTATCCTTACAATAACCAGATCTTTAATATATCATATGCAATCTATAAATATAAAAATGAATCGCCCAAATGTATTTACGCGCATAACTTCCGATCGGCTACACCAAATTAAATAATTCGTTTTTTATGTGTTTGTTATTGTTAGGACAAGGTTTGTGTACAAGAAAAATTAAAAGACAATGTCCCACACCACATAAAAGAAAATGTCAATTTATTTATGGTTCGCGACTGTACACTGCTTGTGGAAAGCTGAAACAGATTTGTAAATATGGCAGTATATAAACCTGTATGTATTTGCACATAAATATCGTACTATGTATGTATTAATATGTAAAATATATTTTACTTTATAAATCAACGTCTATAATCTACTATTATAACTTTTTTATTATTATTATTATATTTGTTTCTCTTCTGGTTCCTAAGTACGCATGGCTATGCCCTTACATTTTCTGCTTTCCTCTATTCACTCAGGGTTTCCCAGATGAAAACTCAATTTTGAGTTCATTATGCATTGTGTCTTTTCTATTTATGTGTGGAGTATGTACAATAAAGAATAAATACAATACAATACATTATTGTAAAATGTTAAGTTATTTGTCTCTTTTTTTAGCCGACTTAAAAAAAAGGAGGAGGTTTCTCAATTCGACCGTTTTTTTTTTATGTGGGTTCGGGGATAACTTCGTCGTTTATGAACTGATTTCGATGATTCTATATTTAATGGAAAGTAGATGTCCCCACGGTGGTACCATGTAAAGGACATTAATATCTGATGATGGCATCCAAGAGAAATTGAGTCGAACCTTGAAGTCGGTTTCATTTTTGTTAAAATTGAACTTGTTTAAGGATTGTATGGTCTGGATAAATTTTAAAAGTAAATGTTAGTGAGTACATCTTTGAAGCCATAAAATATTGTGCATGTATTAGGTTGTTACATATCAAATTGGTGATTTGTAGCACTGGCCACTTTGATCTGAAATATATCCTCTTTGGTTAAGAATTCCAAATTTAAATTTATCAATTAATTCAGCTGGTATATTTGAGTTTCGAAAAAAGTCATTCATTTGTTTTTTTTCATTAGTTTTTTCTGTGGCGTCTCTCATCTCGCACAACGGAAAACTTGAAGCGAAAGTTAACTCAATGAAAGTTACTCGTGGGTGTTTGGTGTACTACCGGTGTTGGTAACCGGTATCGTTCACTACAGCTTTCTAAAATTTGGTCAAACGATTACGGCAGATATCTATAGTCAGCAACTGCAAACCGTGATGGAAGAACTAGCTGCTAAACAAACGAGGCTGTTCGATCGCTCTAGGCCACTGCTGCTTAAGGACAAAGCTAGACTACAGAATGCACTTCTAGACGGCCATGTCCTCGGACCTTGCTCCAAAAGATTATCTTTTTTTCTGAAATTTGGATAACTTCTTATAAGGATTTTTTTCCCGATGTGACGGTCCAAACCACCTTCAGAGAGTTTTTTGATTCTCCCCCCCATAGTTTTTTAAATCAGTGAATTACCTATGAGATGGCAAAAGTATATAGATAACAATGGTACACACTTTGATTAACTAAATATATTTTGTAAAAAAAACTACTTTATATTCCTCATACAAAACGTCAATTTTAATTATGTAAGCACCTAATGTATAATAAGGTATTTATGGAAATTAACGTAATTAAGTATTAAGTTTGCTTACAAGTATGTAATGCAATCTGATCGCGTATAAATTTTAATCAACTCTATTGTTATTTTTACACTTCACAGATTTTTCGGTGTTGCCAGAAACACTTATGCAATTGTATTACAGACATGTGAAATTTATAGATGGCATGGATTCGATTGTCGGCACTAAATAAATGACTCATAAATTTTATTTTTCAATAGCACGTACCCTGAATATTATTTATTTGTTTTGTAAATATAATAATTTGTAAAAAATAACATTATACCACAGAGTAACTAATAGTACTAACGTACATTAGTTCCACTCTCGAGCAAAAGTCAATTTGAAATATAAAAATTTTGCAAATCTGTCACCTTGCACATGAAATTGAATCTTGTCATTTAAACCGAGCATTCATATTCCGTTAAATACCGCTCGATTTACAGCAAGAGCTCAGAGTTCCCGCGTGCTGTACATTTAGGTAAATTAGAAAATATATAAGGTTAACAATTTTAGTAACAAACTTAGTCAAGACGTTTAAACAAACATGATAATCTTGTCTACATTACGTACTAATTGTACTAAGTACCTATGTGATATTTTATTTACTTTTTTGTATTTATTTATCATACAGAGAAAAACAAACTGAATTACAATCCCTGCCCCCTAAAACCTGGTTGATGATTTAACTGGGGGACTGAGTTTCCGTACAATTACGAACTTATAAAATATTATTACTAAAAAAAAGGAACAATTTGGAAAACTTAGAACTACTTATGAAATTATTTAAAAAAATAAAGATAGGTACAAAAACTTATTATAGTGAATGTAATGTACACTTTAACCCCTAAGGTGTCCACGGCCTTTCATTGGCCGTATTAAAACATGGTCTATTGTGTCACCGGCCAGCCACTGGCCGGTCAATGGCCGCGAGTCGGGAATTATTAATAATAATAATGGAATTATTAGTGACACTCAAGCTATGCTTATGTCAAAGTGACGTGACACCTGAGGGATTAAGTTTCCTTCTCAAAAATATTTTTGTTTGGTTCATCCCCGATGTCCGTCGGCAGACGACATTAAATTGTAAGGATTGTTTAGAGTGTTGTCACCATAGTAAGTATGCGTTCTTCGAACAAAATATCTGCCGTCAACAAACGAGAGACTTTAGTATTGGCAATACATGTCTGTAGTTTTAAATAATTTATTGCTATCGTGAATATAGTAATTAGTTCCTTTCGTAGTAATTTTACGCAGTAAGTTCATGTAATATTTAACTTGTTTACGTGTAACGCGACACGACGCAGCTATCGTACGAATCGAGTGCCGAGTGGCAACCATTGCCGTAGTCCTTCCCGGGAGGAGCGCTCGGCGAAACATACCTTTTTTTTTTTTTTTTAACGTGTGGAAACCCCCTCGGGCCGTCACCCCGCCGGGGTTTGCGGCGGGGCGGTGTGTCGGAATCGGACCGACTAAAACCACACGGTGTGCCACTCTGCGCCTGAGACGGGAGGGATCCGGGAACTGCTGTTATTAACACATTTGGACCCCTCCCAGCGCTTGCCCGCACTGTAGCGGGCACCGTCAGCTGTAAAACTCTCATTTTAGGCGACGTACGGCACACGCGTAACGTCGCCCCCTCGCGGGTAGCCACTAGAGCGGATGGAGGGGAAAACCCGTCCCCACCATCCGCTGCCACACTCAGGGCGGCATGAGGCGATGGTATGCGCGCCTCCTCCGCCCGGTTCGCCGGCGGCGGATCGGGTCCGAGTGGAGGTCGTCCTCCCGGGCCTTCTCCGCCGCCTCCTTCTGCGAAATTACGTCTTCGCAGAAGTCTGCGACCGCGGTAAAACTGCTGTCGCTACCGGCCATGGAATTAATGATGGCCGGCAGCGAGAGATCTCCTCCGATGACTGCAGTGAGGGCCCGGCGCTGCGACGCCCAAGCGGGGCAAATCGCCAGCGTATGCTGGGCCGAGTCCTCACTGCAGTCGCAGTGGTGGCAGGCGGGACTCAGTTCCCTCCTGGCGACCGAGTGCAGGTACTTTCCGAAGCATCCGTGCCCGGAAAGAACCTGCGTCAGTCGGAAGGAAAGGGTCCCGTGCTGCCACCCTGCCCACTCGAGGATGACCGGCTGGAGAGCCTCCACGGCGGCAATGCCAGCGCGTGGAGTCTCCAGCCGGAACGACCAGCGAGCCATCGTGGCTCGACGGGCGGCTTCACGCCACTCGCGTACCTCTTCGGGCGGAGGGCGAATGCCTCTCTCCGCCCGGAATTCAGCCACCCGTCGATAAACTTCGGCGAGCACTTCCGCCTCCAAATCCCACGGAGGTGTTCCGGCCAAGGCGCACGCCGCCTCGGTGGACACCGTGCGGTATCCGCGTATGGCTCTGACCGCCAATATCCTCTGAGGCCGCCAGAGGCGGGCCTTATTGAGGGCAGTCAGAGCCGCCACCCACACCGGTGCCCCATACAGCGCCATCGACCGGACCACCTCCGTGTAGAGGTGTCGCGTTGCGACGCTGGCTCCACCCAAGTTGGGCAAAAGTCGCCCAAGGGCAGAGGCAGCGTCGACCAGCTTGGGACCAAGCTGTCGGAAGTGCTCGTCGAAGAGCCACCTACCGTCGAGGATCAGGCCCAGATACCTCATCTGGGCCCGAACCGGTCGGCGAAACATACCTAAACTGAGAAGTGTAACCCCCCTGATTATACGTAAGTACCTTTTTAGATAAACAAAGATAATACGGTGTTTAGTATACCTGTTTAAATATACAAAAAGTCATTTTATAGTTTTAAACATTATATCGATTTAATTAACTAAAGTAATAAAAAAAATTGGCCAGAAAATAGATATTGGCATGTTCTATATCTCTTATAATTATGTAGTTCTCAGTTACGCTGTTACTCACTAAACTAAAACTGAAAACATCTATCTGATATTTACGTTTTTTTAAAGGCGTTAAGTTAACATCACGCTTAGACCAATAGAAACCGAGAATTATTGAAAAGAGACGCAAATTAAGTTGGTCAGCTAATAAATTTACCTTTAAGCCATATCACCTTATATTGCAGTTCAAAATAAATTGTTAATAGTAACAAACCTCGTCTTGTACCTTGTTGAAACCTAAATTCACCAATAAATTATAAATACATTTCTTTACTAATAAATAACAGAGAAAAGTTAATTAAATTATGTAAAAGATGTGATATAATTTTATGCACATATACTTAACATTTCTCTCGTACAACTCAAGATTTATTATGGTAGGCTTAATCAGGCTTTATTCTTGACACAGCTGTTTACATCAACACTGTTTGTTTTTAATAAATTTGAAGTTGAATAGAAACAAACTATGTTGTTTGTTTTAAAACATCTTTTATAACGTCGTTTATAACTAATTTATATGTTTAATTATCAATATTTCATAATCATGTAAAATTGTTTTTAACCAAAATTCAGAAATAATGGAGATCCAATTACTACTATTTCTTATTAATACTTATTATATTTTAAATCTTTCTCTTAGCTCAAATTAATGATGAATCAGAATGTAAATATAAGTATATCTTAAGTTATACTTTTATCTATTACTAGATGTAAGGCATGTTCTACAAAATCTTGTCGGGCAGCAGTATTAAAAACCAATTTGTCTTAGAAGTCTAATCAACACTTTATTAGTAGCACGAATTAAGTTCAACCAACTAAATGATAAATCTGATAAATTCAATGAAAATAAAAATAGCAGTGAAGTGTAGTAGGTGTAAGACATGAGTGTTATTATTATAAATTTCAAGGCACTCAGATTCATTCGTGCGATTTCATATCCTAAAGAAAAATGATCACTGAAAAATGACTAGCTTCGCTCTCCGCTCCGTTTGTTTATTGGTTACGGCACGGAGCAAATACAAAGAGGAGATGCCCTAATGAGATTTTTGTATGAAGCAATGCGTGACAATTTGCGGGGGTGAGGGGGTGTTAGTTTACACTTTTCCATCTACCAGACAATAGCAAAACTACTTGCATCGTTGTACGAGTATATTGCTATGTAGTTTAGCTAGCTGACACTAGTGTGGACGTACTCAGAATTTCAAGGACTAGTTTTTTCAAGGTCAATTTTATAAGCATCTTGAACAAAAAACATCATTAATAACGTAAATAATTTTGCAAAAGTGAACTTTTTTTTTCTAATAAATAACCCTAAATAAAATATTGTTCAATATGTTTGGTTTACACGTGGATTATGTAAAACAAAAATTAATATATGTAGTGCAAATCATTTTATTTAAAAAATAAATAAATTTATATTTTACTAGCTGCCCCGGCAAACGTCGTTTTGCCTTAAAAAAAATTTAAGGATGGGTGACTCTTACCATTTAGGGGGATGAAAAATAGATGTTAGCCGATTCTCAGACCTACTCAATATGCTCACAAAGTTTCATGAGAATCGGTCAAGCCGTTTCGGAGGAGTATATATATATATATATATATATATATATATATATAGATATCTCTTTTCGGCCCTTGTTGATCTGACGCGACGTGGCGTCAGTTAATTGTTGATCTGTTGGCGATTGTTGATCAGCAACAGGTTTTGTTGATCTAATGTGTATTCCGGCGTACTAATGTGGCTCCGCTCTGGATCAACAATTGCAACCCCTCTGCTGGCAGAATTACGAACTATTTACATCATTTTTATACAAATCCACACCAGCTATTGTTGATCCGATTCAAACGGACCAATCAGAGACCACCTTCTCCACGATTGGGTCTTTTCTATGATAGACTGTTTCCAGTTTGCTTCACAATTAATTAACGAATTAATGCGTAACGTATTATTGCCTAAGGACCCTTCAAACAAAAAAAGGTACGTAATCAGATATATTTAGGTACTATTTAAGTTTACCAAAAGTAAAAAAATGAGTTGATACGTATTTAAGCCTTTCTGGATAGTCTACCCCTAAGGGGGTGAAGTAGGGGTTTAAAGATTGTATGAAAGTTTGTAATTTTTTAAGTTAGAACATAAAACTTTATCTTTGGGCTACTGATTAAAAATGACTAGATACGTATTTAAGCGTTTCTGGATATTCTACCCCTAAAGGGGAGAGATAGGGATTTAAAGATTATATGGAAGTTTGTCATTTTTTAAGTAAGAACATAAAACTTTATCTTTGGGCTACTGATTAAAAATGACTAGATACGTATTTAAGGGTTTCTGGATATTCTAACAGTAAGGGGGTGAGATAAGGGCTTAAAGATTATATGGAAGTTTGTCATTTTTTTAGTTAGAACATGAAACTTTATCTTTGGCCTACTGATTAAAATGACGTGATACGCATTTAAGCGTTTCTGGATATTCTACCCCTAAGGGGGTGAGATAGGGGGTTAAAGATTGTATTGAAGTTTGTAATTTTTTAAGGTAGAAGATGAAACTTTATCTTTGGGCTATTGATTAAAATAACTGGATACGTATTTAAGTGTTTCTGGATATTCTACCCCTAAGGGCGTGAAATAGGGTTGAAAGTTTGTATGTTGTTGTGAGTACATCCTTCTTTAAGTTAAGAAGAGGTAACTTTATTTCACGGCTACTGATTAAAGATTAGTGGTGACATATTTAACCGTTTCTGGATATTCTACCTCTAAGGGCGTGAAACAGGAGTTGAACATTTATATATATATATATATTGTCCTCTACTCGCCAATTGTTGATCAGGCCGAGATTGCAATAATTGTTGATCCACCTTTTCGGTACTATTTCTAAGGAAGTGTCCAGTGTATAGTCTTATAGGCACAATATAGTATTATGCGGTTTGCAACGCTGTGCTTAAGTTTACGGCAAAATCTCTATCTCGATTGACTCGGCAATTGCGGCTCTAATAACCGTTATCTTTTTCATATATGATACTTTGTTGATCACTTTTTTCATACTTGATGATACTTTGTTGATCAATATACACAACGTTTGATTAACATATGCCACGGGAACTAATATTTTAAAACGGCGTGGTATACACCAAGTAATCAGAGCAGAATTTAAATATTAATTCTGGTTGAGATTTTTTTTAAAGGTGGAAGCACTTTCGCGGACTAAACCCTCTTAAAACTACCTCCTTGAAAAAGTTTTTTTGACTGTTTCATTTGTCTAGGAAATAAAGTTTCATTTGTATACCGTAAAAAATTTACTTTCGCACAAACTTTCGATCTTTTCATTACCCCTTTAGGAGAGGAATCCCCATCAATGCTCATTCCCATAAATGCTGTGATATCAGTATTTATTTATTTGTAATCAAAAGTCTACTTCGAGACTAACCTATATACGAAATGTGAACCCCTATTACACCCCTTAGGGGTAGAATCTACGGAAACTCTTAAATACGTTTTAACTTATTTTTAAGCAGTAGCCTAAAGATAAAGTTTCATGTTCCCAACTTAAAATGACCGACTTCCATACAAATTTCAACCCCTATTTCACCCCATTTGGGGCAGAATACGCTTAAATACGTATCTAATAATTTTTAATCAGTAGCTCTAAGATAAATATTCATGTTTCTAACTTAAAAATGACGGACTATCGTACAAACTTTCAGACCCTATTTCACCCTCTTATGAGTAGAAATTCCAAAATTCCTATTTCTATATATGGTAATTATAGAACCAGCCTCATACTCCAAAAGAATACAAGTTAAGGTCTACGTACGTGTAATATTAAAATAATCTTTTAATTCCTAAATGTTGAAGAGTTTAACCTTTTACCATCAGTTCACCTAAATAACTTGAAACTACACAACTAAAGGTCTATAGATGCATAAGAAATCGAAGGATTATCTTCCATCTCCTAACCGTTGAGGAGTTATACCTTTCATCATCAGCTTATCTAAATAATTTGAAAGAATACGACTAAAGGTAACATACATACATATGATATTTAAAGATTTATCCTCCAACTCCTAACCGTTATGGAGCTGTACCTTACATCATCAGCTCGTGATCATGAAATGATGACTACCAGAATGATGATGAATGAAAATATCGGTGTAACTATAGAAAATACATTAATAACATAGTACGTGCCTACAAAAAATGAGCGGGTATGCTCATTGTTTGTAGGTTCGAACACAAAAATAATTTTCAAAATTGGTGATATAGTTTCAAGAGTTAGGACTTGTTCATTGGAAATTTCCTTGTTTCTCAGGATCTAGTTTCAACAATTCCTTAAATATTAGTAATTTAGAAGTTTTTAACGAAAAACTAAATACCTTTCTTTTCCTTTTCTTATTTTGTTAATAACAATCGCAATTTTTTATGCGCTAATAAATCCGTAAAAACATTTTTCTAGCCGTCATGACACTCATTACGAATCGAATGAGCTATCGCACATTATTTCTAGGAGCTTTATTATAACAATAATATACCTGTTTCTTTCTACCGAGGTTACTGCTCCGGCCCCCGCGTTTTAAAATGCTAGTTTACGCGGCATATGTTGATCAAAACGTTGTGTATATTGATCAACAAAACATCATCAAGTATCATAAAGTTGACCGTTATCAGAGCTACAATTGCCGTGTAAATCGATGACGAGCTAGAGTATTTGCCGTAGACTTAAGCACAGCGTCGCAAGGCGTATAATACTTATATTGCGTGTATAAGACGATACACTGGATACTATCTTAGAAATAGTGCCAAAAAGGTGGATCAACAATTATAGCGTATCTCGGCCTGATCAATAATTGCCGAGTGGAGGACAATATATATATATATATATATATGAATTTAAAAAAAACCCGTCAAATCATTAGCATAAGTAAAATTTTTTTTTTGTTCAATATTTGAAGTAACAGCTTTCAATGCAAGATTAATATAGTCGTAACTTGATAAAATATTTGGATTCTAAATACGACCCTGTCTTTTTATTTTAGAATAGATGTCGATAGATGTCAGTCTGTTCACAATATAATTAAGAAAAATACAAAAAAGAATACCATGACATATAAAAAATCATTAGGTAAGAATGTAGAACTCATTTCCGTATCTTCTTATGGTATGTTTTATTAATATTCAGGTCAACGTACCATTGTATTTTTATTTCCAGTAACACAAAGTTTTGCCATCTAGTGGCGAGTAAATATAATAACATTTCAATAAAACACTAAGAGATTTTTCTAGAACTTTTTAAAAAATTAGCTATAAAATTACTTATAAAAGAAATATGATGCCACTCATGGTACCAGAACGTCTATCTGAGTTATTTGTACAAGATAAAACACAACACTTCATCTTTTTACTTGATTGTACCGAGAACATTCAAGTATTACGATTTTTGAATGCAGTTCTAGAACATTGACGTTAATAGTATAATTTGCAAGTTGCGTCAACTGCGATGACGTCGGGGGTGGTATTTTGTAACAGGGGTGATACGCTTATGCCATCTTCTCTTTGTATTTGCTCCGTGGTTACGGCAGTAAAGAGTTGCCGATTTAAGGATGGATTTTTTAATGCTGTTTGACTTAACTTTGACGTTTCAGAGCGTAGACAACGTCCATAGCGGTGACAATTTTCCTCTTGGCATGCTCGGTGTAGAGAAGACGAATTTAGATTAATTAAAGAAAATGGACAGCTGTTCTATTATATACCACTGATTTGCTCAAATTTATATAAATCCCTATTTTCCTTAGTTACGGCATCCCGCCTGACTAATTTTGCTCTCTATTTAAGTTTTGGGAAGCCCATTCATCGAATAAGGCTATAGGCATGACACCACGGTGAGACCAATAGGAACCGAGCATCAATGAAAAATGTTACAAAATTGGAAAAAAATATTACTTTTGAGAAATGCAAACCAAGTTGCGCGGGTTAACTTGTTTCATAATTATTTATTTTTTTGATTTTGATGCATTGATGCAAAGAAGTAAGTCAAGTATTTATTTAAAACCACCCATCACCCTTCCTAAGTAAAATTCAAATGAACCTTCTGAACATTTCGTACATTTTCATTAGCAATTTTCCTAGATATCTAAAATTCTAATTGAGATATGCGGTTGCTTGTCTGAAAACACCTACTTTAAAGATTATCCATTTGAGCTATATGTTAGTCATCTTGAAGTGTTTGAGTTGATAGAGTTCAGACTTAAAGCCATTAAACTTAGAGATGAAATTTTAATCAATAAGTATGCTGTAAATATTATGTGCCTATGTTAACGTAAGTGTGTACAGAAATTGGTGGAATAAGTGTATTTTTCCATTGCCATATGTAATTCATATAATATGTAAATGCAGCATATGTGTTAGATACCAATGTTTGTAAACTCTCTGCGACACACGGATTATTGTAACATGCCCTAAATATATTTAATGCATTTTTAAATATTTTCGTCTCTTTATTTTCTTTAGACTAATAGTTTGGTCTAAATATATGACTAAACTTTGATTGCCTCGGTGGTGCAAGAAGTAGCGTAAGCGACTGCTGTGCTTGAGTTCTCGGGTTCCATTCCCGGGTCGGACCAAATATTTTTATGATCTACAAATTTTCATTTCGACATTTGGGTGTTTTCTATGTAAATATGTATGTATTTACAAAAAAAGGTTAATATGTATTTACACCAGTTGTCCAGTACCCAAACACAAGCTCTGCTGAGCTTGGTACTTAATGACGTTGTGTGTTCAATGTAATCTTCTTCTTCTTCGGCCTAGCGTTTTCCCTGCTTAGTGCTGGGGTCCGCTTTGTTCTATCTTTGACATCGTCAGGTGTGATATCGATCTCTTCCATGTTCGCTTTGTCGACGTCCAGCCAGTGCTTTTTGGGCCCGCCGCGTGATCTAGGGCCTTGGACAGTGAGGTCGAGGCATGATGCTCTTGTACACATGGCCCTTTAGCTTCACCGGTATCCTACGGTCGCAGAGGACGCCGGTTACTTCTCGCCATTTAGTCCAAGCAGCGCTTATTTGGGCTTGGGCGTCGTTCACCAAACTCGTGCAACATGGACCCAAGGTATTAGAATTTACTCGTTTTGATGACCAATTTATCTCCTACCTTTACAGGATCGGGGTCCGTGCTGCCGCATGCCATGTACTCGGTCTTCGCAACATTTAGCTTCAGCCCACCGTTCTTCAGCGCACCCTTCCACTGATGTGTGTTCAATGTAATAAATATATAAAAATGCGAACACACTGTACCCAAGTGGTATTTTTTGCTAAGAAAGTTTCTATAAGCATTCAACCACTCTCAGTAAAACAGAGGAAAACAGGTTTCAATTATAAATTCAAAATCCGCTTATATAATTTAAATTGGGTTTATCAATGCTTTTCATCTAAAAAGTCTCGAAGAAGTTGTAACGTTGTATTGTTAGAATAAATGATCCAGTATTTTTACCGAGTATTTTTCCGGGAAAAATATCTTAAGAATAAAGAGTTAACTCAGATGAATAAAAAGACAATCGAAATGAAGCCCTCTTCATCCTATTAATAAGTGTCCTCGTCATAATGGTAACTATAAAGAACTCATTTCCTTCTTTTTAAATGTCCAAACAGACTTTAGGTCATTAAACAATTCCTTATTTACATCGCGAATTCCCGCAAATTAAGTTCGTTTAAATGCCGTTGTTGCTACAGACGTTTCAAACGGAAATTCTACTTTCCCAAACGATTCATTCTACTTTCTTTGTCCATTTTACGGTATCTGAGTTAATGTTGTTAAATAAATCGTTTTTTATTTTGTAATTGTTCCAACTTAAATGGAGATATTATGTTTACTGTTATACAGCATGATATCATGCAGATGAGCATCATGTACTTTATCTACAGCTCTATTACTATACAACCAGAAATACCCAATGGTACACATTTGACAAGTATAGTTTACGGTTCGACCGTGGCGGTACAACCCTCGCATAGAAAATTAACATAAAATGATAGCGTTCGTGCTGTCGTGTTTCGTTGGTGAGTGGAGACCGGAGACCCAATGATGCAGAAGCGTCACTAGGCCGCCATGGTGTGGGTTACCATGCTGCATTGTTGCATTGTCTGTATCCGCAATGAGTATGGTAACCATCACTCTTGGATTCTGCTTATGCTTTCTATCAGGCAGAGTAGAGTCATTTTGGCAGGGCATACATAAAAAAATTGAACTACGGAGTAATATACTACACGAAGACACTACCAAACCTCCATCGCGTAATATGAGTTCTAGCGCCGATTAGCATATATACAACTTCCCAACATCAACCGTTGGGCAGCGGCCCGCCAGACATGATCACCTCGCCTTGTCGGAGGATGCTCCCTGCAAATTTTAAAAACACGCTTGGTCTTTGTTGGTGGCGCTGCTGACGGTATGTCGCCATCAGCTACTAACATATATTATGTTATTATTATTACGTTTATATGGAGTACAAGAATATTTTAACGAAGTCATAAATGTTGATCTGTGATTCCATTTCTAAAAACATACACATTATACCTGCAAAGAATTTATCGGATAAAATTGAGAGAAAAAGTAAATAGAACTTGTGTTCCGAAACACAGCATAGGTTACACGAGGATCACTCTGTGAAAAATAAATATTTTGACAAAGCTGTCTAAACGAATTAGAAACAATTGTGTTTTATTGTTATAAACAACAGAGATGGAATTATATTTAGTTAGGCAAATAAGGAAGTGTAATAAAAATCTGTATCAAAATCTATTTTATATCTTTTAACGTGCAATTCTCGCATATATGTACCTATATTGAATCTGAATCTCGGAAACGTCTTTAACTATTTTCATGAAATTTTGTATGCAGTGGGTTTTGGAAGCGATAAATTGACCGATCGAGTGATCTAGGTAGGATTATAGGATTATAGGTATAGGTATAGTAGGATTTATAAAAAAAATTCAAAAAAAGAAACCAAGCAAAGTTCATCCAAACAGTGTATACAAAATGCTGATATTATTTTAAGTTCGGTTTCTGAATTCATTTTCTTTGATAGTCTACTTGATATCAAAGTTAATATTTCATAATAATATAATTTATGGATGAAACTGGTTGCAGTATATTCTAGAATAGTAATGTTTTTTTAATTCTGTTTATCAACCTAGCATTGAGTATTATAAAAATAAGTAACATCCTTTTCAATCCACTGAAGCTACTATCGCTGGATTAAGTTTGCATTTAATTCTTAATTCGAGACTGATTGCCGCATGATGTACTGTACTGTTTGTACTGTTTCCAACGTGGTAAATGTAGAGAGATTCAAGAGCTTTTACTCGTTACATTTTGAGGAGTAATGTGTCTGTCGGAGGGAAGCAAAGAAACATACAATTTGAAACATAATATAACCCAGCTTCTCGACAATAATTAGTGAATCACATAAATAATAGTCCCATGTGGCAATCGGATCCATGACACTCGATGCCATTTCATTTGTCACGGTGACTACTTAAACCACCCAACACAATGAAGCAAATTACGAAATCAATTAAGAATCTGGTTAACAGCTTTCTCACCTGTGAGAGATGGATATTCATTGCTATTTAAATTAGCTGTTTATGTATTTGTAGTTGAAAATGTATGAATTTCAAACGACTTACTTTTAAGTCTGCCAGTATTTAACAAAATATGTGTTTATGAAATAATTAAGCATTTCAAATCTTAGTTTGTATAAGCCCAACCTCTATGTTAATTAATATTAGATAAAACATTGACCTGTGTGAGAATATAAATCCGTATATGAAAATAATGTGCTCACTATGCTCAGATATGTAGAAACCCACATCGCATTTGTGATTAATATAAATACAATAAAAATGCACAAATGTTCAAATGAAAACGTAATTAAAAATAATAAATTAGAAGTTCGTATTACAAGTTCTAGAAAATAAAACTTTGTGCGGAATAAGTTTGGTGTTTTCGCATTAAATAAAATTTAAAACTCAAGAAAACTAAACGTTATTTTTTCTCAAAGACCTACTTTACTAACAGCATAGTTTGTGTTTTTATGTATCCATGTGTTATGACTTACTGTTTTCATGTACATGTAAGCAAATAATAAAAATAACGGTTTTAAAAATCGTTTAGTCTATTTAGGTTTTAATAGATATTAGTATTATTTTATATTCAGATAATATTTCAAATAGTTTATCGTTAGATTGGTGTCACAAACTTTAAAGCAAGAATTTACGATTTAAAATAGAAATTAAACCAATTTTTGAGATGTAAAACTTTTTAAAATTCTAGTGAAACATGTCGAAAAGATCTTTTGAAATATTTCCCAGGAGCAAGTGATAAATATTTTGAATATATATTTTCAATGCATTCAATATTTTCATAAAGGTCCCTCAGTGTACAACGTCGTACTAGAGACATGTATTACGCTGAAAAATATTAGTCTTATAAAAATTTGAAATACAGAGTATTTTACTAACCTAACAAATAAAATCTATTTGGAATTAAGATGTGTTGAGTTAACCTGCTCGAGTATTTTTAAGTTAATAGGGCTGTCTAGAGTCTGTCTGGGCTAAATGTATTGGCTAATGTGATCTCTTTACATTACATTAAGAAAGACACTTCGCTAATTTCTTAGTTATATAATGATGAATACTCCTGCTAAATTCAAACTGTAAAACTATTTAACTGTAGTCAAGGGTATCAAAGTGTTTATAAAATCATTTGATTTTGAAGTAATCACAATTTTTAAAAACTAAAATTATTTTAAATTTTAACATAAATAAAACCGGCTTCAAGGTCTGACTCGATTTCTCGTTTATAATCGGTCACTCTTTTTGATGATTCAAAAAGAATCATCAAAATCGATTCATAAACAATGAAATTATCCGCGAACACAGATAAAAAAAATATGCATACGGTCGAATTGACCTCCTCCTTTTTTTGAAGCCGGTAAAAATCAATAGTAAAATCAATAACAATGGAGGCTTAATTTCATTGTGTGATTTTTATAAAGTTGTGTCTTACTTATATTATCCGTGTCTTCGGTAGCATTTAATAAAAAGTATCCTATGTTACTTCTAATACCTTCAAAAATATGTGTTGAAAGTTTCATGATGATCGGTTTGGTAGTTTTCGCAGGAAAACGTAACAAACAAACTTTTGTTTTCACATTTCTAGTAATATATAGTATAATAGAATAATTTTATATTGCACCTATTTTAAGTATTTTAATATGTTTTACTACAAATCTATTATTATAAGTAATATAACTAAAGTATTACTAAATTCACGTCTTACTAGTAATTTCGTAATCCACCTCCATCGATGCACCCAAAGTTCTGTTCCTGTCGGTATTATATCGTTTATTTGTGTCGAGAATCGAACCTCGATCTTCGACATCGCGGTGGGCCGGTGCTTCCAATCGGCTAAACCGCTGGCGAACGGCGCGCGACGAAGGTGAGGGGCACGCAAGGAGAAGCGGGCAGCGGCTCCCACCACATACATCGAATTGACACACTCGCCTCAAGACATTGTTCGGGATCACTGCTCTGTACTGTGTCATATGCTTGTAGACATTAAAAACCTGCGCAAATTACAGTCCACTTTCAATTGTCTACCATCACCAGGACAAAATTAACATTTCGGTCCTACGAGCTGGATATGAACCAGCGACCTATGGACCTATTCAAAAATATTAATTTAATTATAATCTTTTTGAATACAACAAGGTATAGTATAAAACATTTTATTTGTTATAATACTTAACCTTTTACGCTTTGTAAACACATTCACATAATTTCTACTGGTTAAATTTATCTAGTTGACCAGGATCACTACATAAAGCATTAAACTGTATTATTTTGTTGTCAGATTAAGAAGAGGAACTATGGAAAAAGCACATTATTTTCAAAATATTGTGTGGCGACTTCCACATACAGCGCATCAAGAAAAACATATGACAGCGCCATCTACCGCAGATACACTGAACTACGGAGTAACATACAATTCGAAGTAACTACCAATCCTGCATCGCGCAATAGAAGTGCTTGCGCCGATAATCATATATACAACATCCCAACGTCAACCGTTGGGCAGTGGCCCGCCAGGCATGATCACCTCGCCTGGTCGGAGGATCCTCCCTTTGTGTTGGAGGGACATGTCACACCTGTCCTCCACAGTGGTGACCCCGACGTGATTGGAAGCAGCCTTCGAAGGAGCAGATTCAGCAGCAGCATTACCACGCCACCATCATGTTCACTCCCACAGCAAGTCTTAGCCAGCCAGCAACCTCGGCCTCAACAGGGATTCACCATACGCAGGAAGCGACCGCTCCAGCCTGGTTTAACCCCACGGCCTCATCAGCGTCTAGGCACAGCACACTGCAGCTACGGTTCTTGTAAGCAGAGCATATCTCTCCCGTCTATGCAGCAGCCAGCCACTACGCAGCAACCGCCCCGACTCACTGGGGACCTCACCGCAGCACCGCGCACCGCACGTCATCCCGACTCACTGGGATCAGCGGACTACAGTCCCGACTCACTGGGACTAGCGGCATTCAGTTCCGACTCACTGGAACTTGCGGCACTCAGTTCCGACTCACTGGAACTACTCACTCCTGGCACTGGCAAGCTCCACAACAGAGCACAGACAGCTGACTCAGCACATATCGACCTCCGGTCTTGGAGGGGAGTGATGTGGCGACTTCCACATACAGCGCATCAAGAAAAACATATGACAGCGCCATCTACCGCAGATACACTGAACTACGGAGTAACATACAATTCGAAGTAACTACCAATCCTGCATCGCGCAATAGAAGTGCTTGCGCCGATAATCATATATACAACATCCCAACGTCAACCGTTGGGCAGTGGCCCGCCAGGCATGATCACCTCGCCTGGTCGGAGGATCCTCCCTTTGTGTTGGAGGGACATGTCACACCTGTCCTCCACAATTGTAATTTACAACACAATATTAGTCATCACTGAACATGAACAAAGAACACAACAAACTGAAGTAATACAAATACACAAATAGCAACATATCGACTGGAAGCTATTGGAAGTTAATAGTAGGATGTTAGTTTTTATTCTGTTGTGAATACATTTTTTAGATTGCAGTTTTTCAGTATCATAACAATAGTAACAATCTAAATGTTTGACTACAGTTTTCATATTTCGATAGCAATAGCATTTCTATTTCGCTTCCTCGTGTTATGGGAACTAAATTCTGTTTAGAGGTACACACTGCAAACGAAATACCTGGTCAGGTCTTCACGTGTGTTTTATACAGGCATGTTTTTTTATGTTTGCATATATTGAAATTATAAACAACTAGTTTTTTAATCGTACAATGTCAATTTATTATTATTTCAAAACCAGCTAGTGTATGTTCATTATTTATTAGTATCAATTTCTCTAGTGATGGGTTTTTGAAATCACAAATAATACTACAGAACAGGTTTATCGTTTAGATGCATATCGTTTAAAATAATCATTATTAGGTAAAACCGAAATAGTGAAACAAGTAGATAAAAGTTTAATACTAGAATTTATTTTAACTAATTCCATCAAGTGCCGAGAATCGAGAGTATAAATTATAATATTAAATTATGTTTGTCTGATTGGTGTAAATTGTGTGTAGGTGCATCAAAATTACTTGTATCATTGTCAAAATTTTACGATTTTTTACAAATTGTTACTTAAGTATTTATATTTTTAATTAATAATGGAATCACTGTCTTCTCATACATCGTAGTTTAAATCATTTTTTACAGCATGTTTTCGTAGGCCTTAACGTGTATTTCTTTCTAATTCAATCCAACAAGAAGACAGCTCAGGATAGAACGTTACAAAGTCATGTGAGAGGATTTCCCACTCATATTTTCGTCGATGTTAAGATTGGTTCGTCTGTGACATGTATTATGTGTAATTGTCGTATACTTAATAAATTTAATCCATACTGAATATATCTTTAATCAAGCAATCTAATATACCACGCTTGCCAGATGAATTGCTGTTATAGGGTTTGGATGAATGCAGAATGAATGCAGAGTGATGATGATATTGCCCTGCATAGTTTACTGCCTTAGTGACGTCACGATGCACATCATATTCTTAATCCACATGTAATTGTGTAGGTAAAGCATCTTCGAGTATAATAAAAAGCGGTCCCTGCACCTGGTAGACGTTTTAAAAGGGTAAGTAATTTATTTAGCCATAATCTTCTAATTTTAAAGTTATGCATAAACGACAATATACAATTCGAAAATTTTATTCGAAAATCAGTCAGACCTCACTGAACACCACTGCTTTATTACTTTGATTGTTCTAAGTTTGACGCCGGCTTTGCATTCGTAATATCACCGTGGTTGCGTGGTCCCAAGCTAATTAGGGATGGAATCCCAAAGGGTTAAATGTTCCGAGTGTACGTTGCATTATTGATAGGAACGGCTATAAAACACGAAGTTCAATTTTGTTCTTGCATTTTGAATCTTGTTTCTGAAGAATAAGGTTTATCTGCTAATGGTCAGCTATGGCTTATAGCTAGAACTACTAGTAATAAAGTCAGTGGAAATAACAAAAGGTGCTCAAACTAAGATCTACAATTTAAATACGATATTTAGAGTTAAATGGCAAATAAAAATAGTAATTGAAGTACAAGTCAGAGACTATCTAGTTTTTATATTATCACATTACCTCTTAATTTTATTATTACAGGAAAACTTACAACTAATAATCTTTATGAATAAAAGACAAAGTAATAAAAGGTCAATTACAAATTTTCCCACATGAATATCACTATTATATTATGAATACTCAAAGACATGCAATATTTACATAACATGCTTGCACTTTTTTTAAAATAAGAACATAAAAAGCATATTCTTATTACAACTCTATTAAAGAAAGAAAAACAACTATCTGTCAAAGTAAAACTTTCAAAAATGATAATTTTTCAAATCATCATCTTCCTAGCCTTTACTATTCCTGGTTAGGTAAAACCGGTAGAACTAGTAGTCAACCCCAGATCTTGGGAAAAATAAAGGCTAGAAAGATGATGATGCACTCAAATCTGCAAATATTAAAGAACATACACCCGTATGTTCTTTAATATTTGCAGATTTGAGTGCTTCTTCACACATTTCAGTTGGGAATTCTCTTGAGACGTACCTGTCTTTTCATTCTTTTTGTAAAACTTCTCCCCACCCCTTCAACTATCAAGACACTCAATTATTAATGATGGAAAAGCTTATGTTTCCGGTAACCCAAATTACAGTTTGCATCACTTTGAAACTGTCAGACCTGTGAATTGGGGCGGTTTTAGTTCAATAATATTTCCGTTAGCGTATTTTTTGTATATTTTTGGAAACCTTTAGATGCTTTTCCCGCCGCTGAAAGATAACCTTAAAACCATACCTAATAATATAAATTCAAAAGTAACTCTGTGTGTATGCCTGGCTATTTTGCTTTCACAACTAAATTGTTAAACCAATTTCCATAAAATTTAGCATGCAGCTACTTTGATTTTTGAGAAAGAACAAAGGTATTATTGCGATAACCGACATACACACAATCGGAGCCACAGGTAAAAGCTAGTAAATCCTACTTTTGAAACAATAAATGAAAGAATGATTAAAAGATTCATTATAGTAACTAATCCAAATGCAATAGACCCTCAGGTACTTAAGTAAATCCCTAATAAGCATCATTAGCCTAACTACTTATAATATAACATAGCATCCATAATACCTTCATAATATTACTAAGCTACTTGTTGCTAAGATACAAGTAACTTCCCTTCGAAAAATACAACAGAAAAACTATCAACTTCAATGCTAGTGATATAGTAGGTAAGTAAAAGTAATTTTGGTGAATTAATCAATTTAATTTTCGCATTTAAAATAAAGTATCTTATGTTACTTCTAATACTTCGAAGAATATGTGTCCAAATTTTCATGATGATCGGTTTAGTAATTTTCGCGTGAAAGCATAACAAAGAAACTTACATTCACATTTATAATATTAGTAGGATATAAGGATTAAAGGATTTGCAGAAAATTAACTAACTCACAATTTGGAAAGTAAAACAATAACTAAAATGGATTTAAAATAAAGTATCTTATGTTACTTCTAATACTTCGAAGAATATGTGTCCAAATTTTCATGATGATCGGTTTAGTAATTTTCGCGTGAAAGCATAACAAAGAAACTTACATTCACATTTATAATATTAGTAGGATATAAGGATTAAAGGATTTGCAGAAAATTAACTAACTCACAATTTGGAAAGTAAAACAATAACTAAAATGGATTTCGACGTTATACGAGATAAAGTCACAATGTCGAATTGCAAATAGACGATGCAAATACAGCACGGTCACTCGTGGTTTCGAGATTGAAACATGCGTTGTGTTTTACAATTCATTTAATTGAAAATCTACTAAAATAAGTGCTTCACTAAGTATTTTTCATTTATCCATACTAATATCACATGAAGTGTGATGTGATATCAACAGATTTATACAGCTGGTCATTAATAAGAAAGTAACTGTCTGTCTATCTGATACGTTTTCACGGCCAAGCCGCAGCACCGATTTTGTTGAAATTTTCCATGGAGATACTTTGAATCTTGAGGAAAGACATAGGCTACTCTTCAAAGTAAAAACCGATACATAAGCAGACGGAACCACGGGTAAAAGCTAGTCTCTACATAAATTTACTAGTAATAGTGATGATGCAAAAATACTGGCAGAAACTCTGTTTAAAAAGGTAAGAAACACGCTTGTATTCGCTTGCAGTGTGGGGCGACATTCTTGGAATATTTTCAGAAAGCACCCACGCTTTTTTACTTTAGAGTTATTTTCTTTTTAGTTTGTTTTTTTTACTTTTATTATTTATTATATATATATATATATATTATAGTTTGTTTTACTTTTTCAAACTATTATTTATTTTAATGTTATGTTTTTTATTATGTTTATATATAATAAATTTTAATTATTTGTTTCAAATTATTATATTGTTGTCAGTCGTCGATAAGTCTACAAAGTTTAAATAAAATCTGACCGTTTAAAGTGGCTCTAAATCACGGTTACAAACAAACATACATACAAACATACAGGTGAAGCTAATAAAAAGCGTGTAAAAAGTAAAGTTATTCGTGAGCATTTTGGTTTGTAAATCTTTTAGAAACGCAACAAGTGTAAAGGCTTACAGGACACATGAGAAAAGCCTGAGGATTAAAGATTATATGAAAAAACTTTATCTTATACGATTGGAAACGTGCGGTTTTAACCGATTTCAAAAAAAGGAGGAGGTTTTCAATTCGACCGTATATATATATATATATACATATATGTTTTTTTTTATGTGTGTTCGCGGATAACTTCGTCGTTTATGAACCGATTTTGATGATTATTTCTTTAATGGAAAGGAGATGTCCCGACGGTGGTACTATGTTGGAGACATCAATATCAGATGATGGCATCCAAGAGAAATCGAGTCAAACTTTGAAGTCGGTTTTATTTTTGTTAAAATTGTACTTGTTATATATTTGTTTCAGATAAATGTCTACGGTTGTCGTAATTCACAATTACTAAAGGTAAATTCGGACATTTCTCACCGTTCAGCGCTTGCTCAATATTTATGAGGTGATGAATTGCTTTCCATTAATTGTTGAGACAGTTAAATTGATAGTATTTAATATGTATTGCTACTAAAAACACTAATTATTAAATAAAGCGATAGTAGACAAATGTTACTTAATATTGTTTGGAAAACCAATAGCAACAAAAATGCATGGTTAGTTTGATATGCAACATTAAGGCAATTATAGATTTTCACGGATCGCAACATAATAAAGTAACGAAAGTTATGGAACACTAACGATGATACACATATACAGTACATAAGAATGCCATTAAAAATGCCATCATTAGAAAATCTTAACATTTAGCATTAAACGGATCAATATTTTAGATGATCACTAAAAGGATCTGATTTCCAAGGGCAAGTAATTTCAGATGAATCATAATCTTAATCATTTTTTTCTGCGCCTCGGTGCAATTATCTATAACATGAACCAGTTCATCTAGCTAGCGTCTTAGTCGGGACTCTCTCTAGTTTGAAATTAAACAGTACTGTGTGAGACTTGTGAAATTTTAATTATACACCGAAATCTAAAATTTTTAATTCTATTGCGGATAAACTCTCGAAGTGCAATAACAGTGTTTTTTTTATTTTTACATTAATCCACTTAGCAATGTGGAAGTATCTAAATTTTAAACTGAGGTGTTTATATGATTGATTTATATACATATTAAAGAAAGTAGCGTAAATAAAGAAACTGATTTACTATTTATTTAACAAATCCTATACTTAGAAAACATTTCATTTATAAAACGAAATCGTGTTACAGTATTTCTCTCTCATCAATTGTCACAAAGTGGTCCTCTCAAGTGTATTTATTGTGGGCGACGAACAATCACTTTCTCAACAATATAACCTTCATGAAATGTTATCGGAGTGAAATTGGGAATTCGTCTGAGGCCAAATAATAACAAAGTGATTGTTATCTGATAGACGCTGGTACCTCGTGAATACAATAATGAGAAATCTCACACTTTTCAAAGCCTTAAAATAATAGTTAAAGGTTGAAAATCTCCAGAAGGCTGATGCATTTCCTTTTAGATCGATATTAAGCAAAGACCTTCACTCCGTAGGAAGATTTTCACATGTCATGTCACCTATATACTTACCAATAAAAGATTAAAGAATTAATAATACATTAATAAACTAAATTATTTTAGCTAGCTAATTACATCACTAGATTACTCTTATAGTAGTCAATAGCGATACAGTGATCAGCGGCAGTTGCCTATACAATAGCGATCATAAGCCGCTTAGTCGATTTTCATCACAAAAAAGCCAACTAATTAATTCTGCGATCAAGTGACGACGCAACTAAAAGCATTCCTGTGGTTTAAAGCTATTAGTGAAACAATTATCAGAGGGGCGAATTAAAAAAAAAAATCTTTCAAATTTTAAAAATAAAAAAGTTGAATTAAAAAGTTTGTTTTTAATATCAAGCGCAAAGCTCGTTTCATAGCGTGTTGTTGTACTGTGATCTATGATTAGGTATGCCTTATCTTTCCTAGGCTACCATAGAAGCTGATCTAATTTTTATTATGAAAATAAACATTCTCTATAATTTTAGAAAAATCAATCAATAAGTCTGTAATTTGGTTAGGTAGGTACATGATACAGACGTTATCGAATACATTGCGAACAAACATAAATTTATACATGTCTTGAAATATATCTAAGTGAAACTAAAGCCATAGCCAAATAACTTTAAGCATCAGCTTATTGGACTTACCTAATTTGAATATGTGTTTGTGAAATGCAAATACAGTTTCTAAATAATGATCATAACGACGTGGATTTTAAACAGGCTATTTCATGGTAGTTATGTTAAATATGTTCGCCCGTGTGTGGCTATTAGCTGGTTAGTTTCTTGGCTGGTGTGTTATCATGTACAAGGGAAGTAACACCACTATTTTTATCTACATAGAAAAGATAGTATGTACGTTGACTTCGAATTATCAATTTGCCATTATATCTAGTCTACAGAGATAATTTAAATACAAAAACATTGATTTAATGTTGGAGCTGCCACAGTAGCGGGCTCGGGCTCTTATGAATTTTTTGTTATGATTTAGAAAAATGTAGGTCAACTTCAGGAAGAAGGAACATTTTTGGATGTTGATAAAATACTATGAAATTGTAGTTTGGACTATTTGACCAAGTGAGTGTAAGTAAACAAGAATTGGGTAATTAAAACAAAGAATCCCTTTTGCAAAAGTATTTTCTACATAAAGAAGTATCTCCTTATCATGTTTTATTTTTGGTTACTGCAGAAAAAAATGTCAACCCACTGAAGAAGTTGGGTAGGCGTATTAAAAGATATTTGTAAAGTCTGATTTTCATAATCTTTAATATATAAAATTCTCGTGTCGCGGTGTTTGTAGTTAAACTCCTCCGAAACGGCTTCACCGATTCTTATGAAATTTTGTGTGCATATTGGGTATGTCTGAGAATCGGACAACATCTATTTTTCTCCCCCTAAATAGTAAGGGTGACCCATCCTTAAATATTTTTATGGCAAAATAACGTTTGCTGGGTCAGCTAGTCTACACATACATTTCTCACCGTTACAGCACACAAGCAATAAATAAATTTCTGGTTATGAGGGGTGTTAATGACGAAGCCATTAGTTGAGGGTCATTTAGGGTCTTAGTACCGGCCTTATCTAATAGGTTTGTGTAATGATGCCCATGATAATAAGGTGTTATATATATTTGGAGCACTTATTCTTTCGAAGGAGATGCTTTGGCAAAAATAGGTTGTACGTGAGAGAGAGTGGCTATCTCTTTCTATCAGAGTCAGTATAGAAAGGGTTCCTCTTAGTAAAATTCAAAAGAAAGAAAGAACGGGAACTCACTTGCTACTCATAATTTGGAGGTTATCAGATCAGACTTCTATAAGAGTCTCGTCTGTTTGTTGCCATAAAAAAGCAGTAACAAAGTTCGGGCAGTAAATTATATATCCAAAAGAAACTTTAAAAAAGTTTAGCCTATCGTAATTTTTTTGATGAAATTTGTATAGCTTAGTCTTCTCATTTATTAAAATTCGTTCAGCACTTCAGGCGCTATGGTGAAACATACGTAGACTGTCATCATTATTACTGTTCCTTCTGACTTTGCACTAGTTGATTAACAATATATGTATTGAAATCACATCAATACATCAAGCAAACTTGAGATTACTAGCTTTTCAGAGAGTCATCTATGATGATGTTTGACGTTAAACATACAACGCCAATTGTATAATATATGATAATCAAAGTACAGAGAATGTAAGCACACTAGCTAAACAATTAGAACAAAATGGATTAAGTCAAATATATTAGAATAAGTTAATTATAATTTTCGCAGTATAAAGCTATTAACTTTACTTAAGCTACTCTTAACTAGTAAAACTAAACTGGTAAAAATTAATATTTTTGGTAAAGTAAACCAATTAGGAATATTTTTTTTATCATTAATTATGAGTATTGAAATGTAATGTTTGAATTAATGAGAATGTACATAGCTGAAGCTTCATTCTATATCTTAATTTTAAAATTAGAAATGTTCCTAAATCAGACTACTGTAAAACGGACTAAAATTAGGGGCTAAGTATTTTTTTTGACTCATCGCTTTACGTCGATATCAACCTTTGTAGTTTATAATGAAAGTTTAACATGAGATCGTGATCAAAGCTTCCGATCGATTCTTATGATTCCTTGTGAAGTTAAAGACCGGCAACCTACTTGTGTTGTAAATGTAGGTGCCCTTACAAGTAGGTGACCCTTTTGCTTTTTTACTAACCTGTGTGATAACTGAAAGTTTTTTTTTTCACCTTTTTGCCCAATTGTTATTGTATCGAATAATTGACTAAATATTCTCATACTCCATGAACTTTTATTCGATTTTTATTACTTAAAGAATAACACATAATTTTTTAAATTCCATCATCAGCCTATCGCAGTCCACTGCTGGACATAGGCCTCTCTAATTGCACGCTTTTTTTACAGATTAAATCGTAGTTCATCGAAAGCTTTGTTAATTCTGTCAAGGTTAGTTCAACAATTTTACGCTTATCTGCAAATTGAACCAGCAAGGTTCAGATATTTCTGTCAACAGAGCTTTTGAGATGCAACGAATATTGAAAACGCAAACTGGCGTAACATCCACAATCGACCAAATATTCCGTAAGGCGACAAGCTACTATCACAGTATAAGGAAATCTTTCTCTGTGCTACTATTGTGTAACACGGGATACGACTCATCAATTTATTTGGACGATCCAATAGTAAGTTGTTAATACAATTTTATTTCTGAAATACATGGAGAAAGCTAAGTATCTAACATATTTTTTTATAATTATATATTTTGTTCAATAAAATTACAACAAGCCTAAAAGGAATTGCAATGATGATATTCTTCCACCTGAATACGGCATCAGCGATAAGTCTCAACGGAATCTAACTATGATGCAGCTATTTTAGTGCACAAGTGTATACACAAACACAGATACGCTCTGTCCGTTGTCTCTTGGTCACAATCCGATGGGACGACTATTCAACACGACCGGGGAGAGATCAGGCTTAGAACCGACGGCTTTACGTGCTCTCCGGGTCACGGGGTTTGAAACCCCGTTCACCCCAAGTTCGAGTTGAAAGTTCTTTCAAACTCGGGGTGTTATTAAGCATTTCTATAATCGGAAAAGCTCAATGACACTTTCTTCACTATATGTGTAAAAAAAACTTTTTTATAGTATACAAAAAAAGGAACTTGCCTGTTGCGTATCTTTTTACCGTCTCTCAGATATTTGATAACAATATGAAAACGAACAAAATGTTATTACGTGAAATAATTTACTTACAATTCACTGCTAATTATTTATAATTAATTTCGCCGGTAAGTCATTGAGTGATCCGCCAAACTTTTTTATTTTATGCTTGAACCAGCTAAAATGACTTATCTCTGTCTGATAAAGCATAAATAAATGGAAAGCATAAGCAGAATTCAAAAGTGGTGATCACCATACTTATTGCGAATGTAGACAAAGCAACAATGCAGCATGTTGACCCACGTCTTTGCGGGCTAGTGATGCTTTTGCATCATTGGGCCTCCGGTCTCGCACTCACCAACGAAACACGACAGCACGAACGTGCAGTTAACTTTAAGTTTAAATGATTTTAAAGTGTAAGAAGATATATTGTGAAACGCTGAGGCCTGTTTGTAAATATACCCAACTAAGTACTTACTACTTTCTACGCCACAAAATATTTTTCCGATCATAAAACAGAGTTTGTCAATTTTATTTCGCATAAAAATCTAATGTTTTAACCCGAAGGCCATATAGCAAACGTGAAGTAAAATCTGCGGTGTGATGTTTTATATATTGAATATTTGATAAAGTCGTTAAATGAATTAGGTATAAAGTTTTTTGTAGTGAATATTCATTGCTGAGTAACAGTATAAAATATAATAATATAATAATTTGCATGTCTCAGAATGGTTATAAAAACTTTGTAGATTATTTATTATAAGAAGATTAAGAAGCTTAAACAAAACAGTTAATATTTTTTTATAACATAAACGTCACGTTTCTGATAGTTACGATTTTGAAATTCATAACGAACTAGCTGAGTCCAGCGGTGCTACCCGCGGTTATTATTGCACTGTTACAACCGCCGGGTAGCACCACGCTAAATTGTGAATCTAAACAATTCTCGAATCCGGTATAGATACAACTTTCTTATTAAAATCGATTCAGCCGCTTAGAAGGAGTTTGGTCACATAAATAATAATAATAAATAAATGATAAATATTTCTGACATCTAACACACAAGATAATCTAGTCCCAAGCTAAGCAGAGCTTGTGTTGTAGGTACTAGACAACCGATACAAATACCTATATGCATTTTTTTTGTAAATACATAAAAAAGAAAACACCCAGACTTCGAAACAAATATTTGTAGATCATACAAACATTTGGTCCGACCCGGAAATTGAACCCGAGACCTCATGATCAACAGTGGCACACGCCAACCACGAGACCAACGAGGCAGGCACACGCAAACATGATTTATATATATATAAATATATGCACGAGTTTCTTATTAAAAGGTCAAGCTTACGACACAGAAATGAATTTGTGATATAATTCTAATTTTGTTTTGACCTGTTCCCTTGAAATAAGAAACAGGGAAGGTTATAATATAATAGGTTCAATCCACAAATCCACTAAGTATGGACTCCTGTTTTTCATTCAAAGTTTTTTGTTTTTAATACATTTATATATAAATTGAAATAAATTTTCACGTTTTTAGCCACTTTTTAATGATTTTAACTGACAAACTTATAACAGCAATCGAATACGTTACTTATACTAAATAAATAAAAGAAAAGATTAGAGACAAATAGAAAAAACTGTTTAAATATTTACGTACGTTTACGTTACAACAAATTTGTTTTGCTTGTTGTCCTTTGAGCTCTTATTCATGACATTGCTACTATTTAGGCCAAGTTCAGCTTTTTCGCCTCATTAAATACCTAACTTGTTTCTCGAGATATTTTTGTCTGTACATTTTCGTAACATCGTTTCTTTGATAAGCGGTATTACGGATTTGAAGTTTAAAATTTACATAGTTATTTTTATGTAATCTAATATATAAAACTTTCATGTGCATATCGGATAGATCTGAGAATCGGCCAACGTTTATTTTTCATATCCCTAAATAATATTTATTTTTTATGACAAAACAACGTTTCCGGGCTAGCTAGTGTAAAATACAAACATTACAATAATAATACCTCACCTTTATTGTGTGGGTTTGACGTTTCCCATTGCAAAGGTTTCTGATTTATTCAGTAAATTACATTTTGATAAAACCTATCTATAGCTTTGAAAAGAGGTGTTCGGTGTTTATGGAAATTATTTCTAGACGGCTCGCTCAACCGCGTTCTCGGAATGTCATCTGTAGTCATTCGGTCAGTCAGTTAAAATAATATTAAATGAATTACAAAATATTTTTAGAATAATACGGTTTTCACTAATTTTATGTAACTTTTAGCTGATGGCGCGACAGATAAGATAAAATCAGGATTGGAAAAAGTTTTTGTTTTTCTTCCATATACCTGCCTATCGCACTATAGCAACTATGCTTTCAAAACTTGAATTTTTCCGCACCGCCTACTCTACCTACATATTTGTACACCCAAACCAAAACTGCTGTTCTTAGTAAGTAAATGTCCCTAACAAGAGATTCTTATCCTTTTAGATTGGAGCAGAAGAGACACATTTGTAACATCAACATAATTATTAAGGAAGAAAAACAAAAATGTTTTTACGTATATAGGTCAAGAACTCTTACTGAGAATTTGTCAATAGCAATTCTCAGTGATAGACGTAGACGGGAGTCTAACACATTAAATTCCATGATGAAATTGCATCGGATAACCTTTTATTGAATACAGTACTGAGTAATAGGTAATTGATTAGCCCTAGAAAATTCGTTTAAATCATTTACATGTTGAAAAGTATACTATTTATATTCATTTGATATTTTGTAACTATAAACTCTTGTTATATCTAAATGTATATGTACAGATAGCGCAAATAACTTACAAAGAATTGATTTCTTTGATTCACGTGCCTGAAATTGTAGGTATGTCGGAACTGCTGTTATTAAGAAATACGGACCCCACATAGCTTCTACCGGCACTGACGCGGGTATCGTCTCGGATAAACTTTCTGTTTAGACGACATACTGTACACACAAACAGATCCGAGCGGAAGTCATCCTCCCGAGCCTTCTCCGCCGTCTCCTTCCGCGAAATGACGTCTTCGCAGAAGGGTGCGAACGCGATAGGACTACTGTTGCAACCGGCCATGGAGCGTATAGCAGCCGGTAGCTAGATATTTCCTCCGATGACTGCAGTAAGGCCCCAACGCTACGCATTCCAGGTGGAGCAAACCGCCAGCGTCTGCTGAGCAGAGCTCCTCACCTCGATTTTCTCCTAACGACTGAGTGCAGATACTTCCTGAAGCAATCGTGCTCGGAAACGACCTGCGTCGGTCACAAGGAAAGAATCCCAAGCTGCCGCCCAGCCCACTCGACGATGACTAGCTGGAGAACCTGGCTTCACCTGGCGAGACTCTTATGGCGGTCAGATGCACCGTCTCCAGAAAGCTCGTACCCCGGGCAGAGACGAGCATACCATCGGCGTAATAAATAACGCAAATTCCAGGAAGGAGACGACGGAAAGGACCCATTCGTCCATCCGGTCCTTTCAGGACGTCGACCACAGGTGTGGTCCAAAAACCTTTTTTTGGACCACACCTGTGGTCGACCCCTGCGGAACTTCTAAAGAAGTGACACGTCGATCCTCATACATGAGTACTGCTTATATTCTCTGATATGATTACCTAGTACATTATTTTATCTTGAATTGTTTATGGGGCTGTTGTTGTGGATGTCTCGAGTTGTTCTCTGTAACTGTAATTACCGATAGTAACGTCACTCTAATTCTAATTTACGGCACACATAATTTTAATGTTTTAAATTGCCACTAAGAATAAACATAAACCCATTGGAACCAAATAAAATGTTACAATGTCTCTAATAAGGTGCAACCTGTTAGTAAAATTATCATCAATATAATTATCCCCAAGGAAGATGCGAGTGTCCAATTATTCGCGATATTACTGGTTGTTTAATAATCATTTTGTAAAATTTTATCGGAATTCCAGTAATTATGTTGTTATTTGTCTATTCCTAAATGAGTCCAAACTGGTACTCTGATGTTTAATGATCATAATGTAATTAAGAGTTAATGTAGTCTGTTATGTCTCTGGGTACGGTCGCCGTGTAAATATTTCAAAAGGTTAGATATAAATTTTTAAATATTATTATTACATCTTAAGTTACATGTAGTATTTTATTTTTGATGTTGGTATAATAAATGATGATCAATAGTATGTCAGTTATAAATATATTAGTTGTATTTCATTGTAATACTAGTAACTGCCTCGTTGCTCTTACGATTGACGTATGCGACTGCCGATTAAAAGTTCTCGAGATCAATTCCCGGGTCGGGCCAAAAGTGTTACTGAATATTTCTGATAGTAGAAATACTTAATAATAGCTAGGAGTTTGGAAGTTGGGGTCTAAACCCCCGTGCCTCGGAGAGCACGTAAAGCTGTCGTTCCTGCGCCTGATCTCTCCCCGGTCATATCGGTTAACCGTCCCTTTGGATTCTGAGAGTGAGGGAACTGAGAGTGCACTTCTGTTTGCGCACACACTCGTGCACTGTAATTTCTCCTGCAATTGGGTAGTCTCCGTTGAGACTGGCCAATTGCACACACACATTATCGTCCAAGAAAACATTATTATTAGTTCTATTTAACTGAGCGTTAGTTTTAAAATAATAAATTCTAATTGACTAATTTTAATGTAAAATTTGAAAATTAATAGGCAATGGAAATCCTAATAAAAACTGAAGTAGTTTGAAATATTAGAATACTTAACTAATGTTGGTTTTCTCTGCAGTCAATGCGTGTTAATTTAATTTGTGTGGTATTTTATAATAAAACGCTATGATTATAATTATTGTTTAATTTTTTTCATTGTAATGATATATATTGTAGACAGTGTGATTTCTAAAGCTAAATAAATAATAGTCTGGTAACACGATTGTTGAGTATTTTAAATTAATAGAGAGCGATAATATTCTAACTATAATTAGAACTTGTGAAGGAGTAAAAAATGTATTCAAATACTTTTAAATGAAAGAGCACCAACTTCATCCACCTACAGATCTACTTACCCAGTGTGTATCTCGCTGTCTTTGATGAATACTTGATAGTCACTCAAGTGGCTCATTATCTTAAATGAAGAGAATGCTAAGGTTCATTGATTGAGCACAAAGAAATGTAATTAATGTTATTGGTATTCCCAGTTTCTCAGATAATCAATTTTGTTCCAGACAGCTTTTATTGATTTTGCTCGTGATATCTTTGATAATATTTTGCTGCGATGAGATGTTACGTATCAAATCACATTGACTTGAATCGTTTATGTGTGCATATGATTGTATACTCGTATTTGTATACTATACATTATTGTGTATATTTTTGATGACATAATATATTACATAAGTCTGAAGTTCATTCTATTGTTGTCGTAGAATACTGATGACGATATCATCGGTCCAGAGTGAGGGCCTCTGGTGGCAGATAAGGAGCCTCAGTAACCGGCATGTGGAGCGTCATAATATATTATATAAGTTTGAAGTACATTCTATTGTTGTCGTAAAATACTGATGACGATATCACCAGTATAGAGTGAGGGCCTCTGGTGGCAGATAAGGAGCCGTAGTAACCGGCACGCGAAGCGTTTTCCTCAATTCGGCAGGAACTTAAAATTACGCAGTCGACATCCTCCACAGAACAGGATGTATAATTGAGGCCGGTTATGTGAGGCCACAAGCAGGTAATACTGCCTACTTCTGGCTCCTATATATTTTCGGAGTAGGAGATCCAAAGATATTTTAGATCTCGTGGTAAAAAAAGAAATTAAAGTTTTTTTTCTTCAGAACCTTCTCCCTCATACTAGGTTTGGGTCAGCTTTATATTACAATACATCTGGTAAAGAATAGTCTGACAACAATTGCTTAACTTGACACGGTTAATACATAGGCATGAGCTCCTAAAAAGACATGAAGTGAAAATAAAATTAATATCATAGTTTATTACAGTATAGTACGATATCAGAGATTAAAAGTAAATTATTTAAACTATTAAAAAGTTCATCATCAGATCGTAGACTTTTGATACACGCTCCTGAGAAAAAAAGGCCTTGACAGACAAACCGGTGGTAGGGACAATAAACTAATCCTGTAAAGTTTCCTTTTTTTCTTTTGAGGTACGGAACTCTAGAACCTTTTTGTTCCTTAGATGCCCTTTGTTACCATCGAGAAAACTAAACGTCCCTGCGGTATTGTAGCCGGCTCTAAATAAATGAATTATGTTCTAATCCCCTTTTAGCTTAATAACTTGATAACCAGCGCTAATGGTGCATTTCCTTCTATATGGAGTCATTTAAGTTTCATATAAGTTTCAGTGAACTTGTGTGGGTGTATTTGTGTAGTGGGCGAGGTGGTGATGTCATCTCTCATCTCAAGTTACTTTAACGACATCAGGCGCTAAGTTTTGGTACGACTTTTGTGATTTTTGCAGTTCCAAGTAATGATTTACCATTAAGAGTTGTCCTTTTGTTTTTCAGTTCAAATTCACTTCCTTTCACAAATACTAATAAAAAAAATGCCTAAAATATAGTACGCATAAATATTTCAATTGAGACACCTTAGTTTTAAGCAAGTAATGTAAGTGTTGTTTAATACTCTCTAATGTCTATTGTATTAGGTTTATAACTACATAAAGAATTTTAGAATTTCAAAATTTTTGAATACAAGGCGTTGCGTAGATAACGCAACGTCTTGTTCTTGTTCGAGTTTGAAGCAAAAAAAGTAGCGTAGTTTAAAGTTGTTACGTCGGTACTTAGATATGTATTATTATCCAGTGTAACGGAGGGTAGAATGTTTTCCTTAATAAAACAGTTGTAATCGGATCTCGGCCTTTCATTGACATAACATTGGCGCAGTCGGTAAATTAAATAAGTTTTTATAATGCCTATCGGAAAAATTGAACATTTTGTTGTGGAATCCAATAATTGGGACAGTTATGTGCGTCGGGTGAAACAGTTCATAGTTTTAAATGCTATCGATGATTCACTCAAAGTGCCAACTTTGTTAACCTTAGTCGGCGGTGATTGTTACAATTTAATTTGTGATTTGTGTTCACCGGCTGAACCAGAAACGAAAACATTTGATCAATTAGTGGCATTAGTAAAAACACACTTGGAACCCGAGAGGTCGGAGATTGCCGAACGTCATATTTTTCGGCAGAGTTCAGTTGCAGGGGGAAAGCATTCGCGTTTATCTTCAAAGTTTGAAACATTTGGCTAAAACCTGCAACTTTGGCACCTCCCTCGAAGAAAACCTGCGTGACCAATTCGTATCAGGGTTATATAGTGAGGAGATGCGATCAAGATTGTTTGCGGAGAAAAATATTGATTATAAACGAGCCGTGGAACTCGCTAGCGCGAAGAAACGTTAAGTGGTTTACCGTCTACGGCGGTGTTCGCTGACGATATCTGTGTTACAGGTAAAGACAGGGCCACTCACTTAGCTAATTTAAGGTCAGTGTTACAACGACTCAAAGAAAACGGGCTTCGAATAAATTTTAAAAAATGTCAATTTTTTAAGGATAGTGTAACGTATCTCGGTTACAAGATTGACAAACATGGCCTACACACGGACACAAAGAAAATAGAAGCTATCGTTTCAGCACCTTGTCCTAGTAATACCACACAATTAAAAAGCTTATTGGGGTTAGTAAATTTCTATTCAAAATTTTGCGCAAATTTAAGTGATATTTTGAAACCCCTATATCATTTACTAAAAAAAAATGTAAAATGGGAGTGGACAGTAACTTGTGACAGAGCTTTTAATAAAATTAAACAAGTATTAAGTAGTGCTCCAGGGTTAGCTCACTTCAGCCCGTCTCTGCCGCTGGTGTTGGCCGTGGACAGCAGCTCGTACGGGCTGGGCGCGGTGCTGCTGCAACGTCAGCCCGACGGCGCCGAGCGCCCGGTGTGCTGCGCCTCTCGCACGCTCACACAGGCAGAGTGTAATTACTCGCAGTTGGACAAAGAGGCTTTGGCGATAGTGTTCGGTGTAACTAAACATTATCAATATTTATACGGACGACACTTCACATTGAGAAGTGACCACAAGCCGCTTAGTTACATTTTTGGTAAAAATAAAGGCATTCCAATGACTGCTGCGAGTAGATTACAGCGTTATGCGGTTTTGTTAGGCGCATTCGATTTTAATATAGAATATGTGAGGTCGTCACAAAATTGTCAAGCTGACGCATTATCCCGTCTTCCTTTGAGTTCGACTGGCACTCGAGTTCAAAGTGAAAATAGGGCGGGTAGCTATCTTAACTACGTGCAGGAACATTTTCCACTCAGTTTTATCGATATAAAAACAGAGACAGCGAAAGATCAATTACTTAGCAAAATCTATGGTTATGTAATGTTTGGATGGCCTCAAAATAGTAATAATATCTCAGAGAAGGCTTATTTTACGCGTAAAGATAATATTCACATAGATCAGGGATGTTTAATTTGGGGTTACAGGATTATAGTACCGAACGCGTTACGAAATATGGTGTTAAAAGAGATACATGACGGTCATCCTGGTATCGTTAAAATGAAGCAAATAGCGCGCAATTATGTATGGTGGGATAACTTAGACACAGATATCGAACGCACGGCCCGTGAGTGCAGCGCGTGCGAATCGCAGCGCCCCGCGCCGCCGCCTGCCCCCCTGCACTCCTGGCCATGGCCGGTGGAGCCGTGGTCACGATTAAATATCGATTTTTTAGGACCGTTCAATAATAAGTATTATTTGATAGTTATAGATGCACATTCTAAGTGGATCGAGGTGGCTAAAGTGAGTAGTACCTCAGCGTCCATAGTAATAGATTGTTTAAGAAAAATGTTTACTCGTTTTGGTTTGCCTAAATTTTGTTGAAATAAACTAGATAACTAGGATATGAAAGCAAAAAACGTTGTTTGCACAGGGAAAATTTTTATATAATATATATCAAGTCAGATGACATTTGTCAATATAAAAAAACTCTTGTTCGAATATCAAAAGAAAGAATGTCGTAACTAAAAAGTTTCCACACTTCCCCTCAAACAACATCCATCATCAGATATCCTCACATCACACCATACCACACACACCCAAACTCAGATCGCGCACACATTTGGTAAATGCCACACGACCTAGTGGTTTCGTAAGCACATCTGCTGGATTATCCTGCGTACACACATAGTCCAGACGTACAACATTTTTAGCAATGCAATCTCCGACATAGTGAGCTCTTATGTCTATATGTTTCGTCCTTCTATGCGCTACAGGATTGTACGCAAGTTTCATAGCACTCTGATTATCTACAAAAATGCAAATAGACCTAAGAGATTCACCTCTTATAAATGCATTCAGCTGCCGCAAGTGAACTGCCTCCTTGGTAGCCTCCGAAAGTGCAATATATTCGGCTTCCGTTGATGACAGTGCCACACAAGCTTGTTTCCGGCATTCCCAGTTAATCAACGAGTTCCCACATCTAAAAATAAATCCAGAATAAGATTTTCTATCTGTGATGTTCCCTCCCCAGTCAGCATCTACGAATCCCGTGATGTCCTGCACTAGCGACTTGGGAAATATCAAACATAGATCCCTTGTACCCCTAAGGTACCTTAAGATATGCTTAGCTGCTTTCCAGTGGCGTTCTTCACAACAGGAATTATACTGTGCCAAGAAATTAACTGCAGCAGCCATATCCGAGCGTGTGTTACAGGCTAAATAGTTCAGCGACCCTATGAGCGCCTGATAACGACGACAGTCTTGGCAGGACAAGATCTTACCTCCTTCCCCTTCCGCCATGACTTTATGGAAATCCATTTCCATCGGAGTTTTCACCGGTTTGCAATCGCTCATACCATATTCATCCAAGATCTTTGAAATAAGCCTCTCTTGACTCAAATATATTGCGGTATCCGTCCTATACAAAAGCATCCCCAAAACTTGCCTAGCTTCCCCTAAATCCTTCATCTTGAAATGCTTGCGAAGGTTGTTCAGCAACTCTTCCTTCTGCGCTCTGTCTTTGTAAAATAAAATAAAATCATCAACGTGCAAAGCGATATAAAAATTATTATTTTTGTAAAGACAGCTATCAAAGTCACAGCGCTTGAAGTTTAAAGACAATAACACTTCATTCACTTTTTCATTCCACGAACGAGAAGCTTGTTTGAGGCCGTATATCGCTTTTTCTAATAAGCAAACTTTTTCTTTCGAGTCATTGTCTATGCAACCCTCCGGTTGTCGCATATAAACTCTTTCATGTAAATCACCGTTCAAAAAGGCGGTGTTCACATCGAAGTGGCTAATGAAAAAGTCCTTTTCAATAGCCAACGATAGCAGCAGTCTGACTGTTGATCTTCTCACGACCGGTGAATAAGTTTCAAAGTAGTCGACCCCGTAGGACTGACAGAAACCCTTCGCTACAAGTCGAGCCTTATAGGTCCTGTTACCATCTGCATCATACTTGTACTTGAAGATCCACTTATTCCCCACGATCTTACTTTCAGGTGGCTTGTCAACGAGCTTCCAGACTTTGTTCTCGTACATAGAGTCCATCTCTTTCTTCATGGCTTCCTTCCAGCTATCCTTGTCTTCCCGACTCAAGGCTTCCTTAACTGTCAAAGGCTCCTGCTCATCAGTACAGCATGCAAGTCCATGAAGATTTCTGTCTCGCATTCTATTACGTAGAGGATAGCGATACTCAACCTCGTTTGATTCTCCTCTATCAACAGTCTGCTCTTCATCTTCAACATTTTCTGCTCTGCTATCTGCCGTTTCTCCTACTTCCACTTCCGCGTCTTCATACACCTCAGCTTCATCTGTAGGACTCGACCCTTGAGAAGCTTCTGCAGTACCAGGTGACATACCTGACTGGTCTTCTACCCTTGCGAATTTCCAGATAACTTCAGCACCTTTGTCACCGTTGTCTACCAGTTGACTAGGATTCTCTGAAATCGCTGCTGTAGAGTCTTCCAAGAAAACTACATCCCTTGCTCTAACTGTAGCGCGTGGATTACTAAGATTAATGAAACGGTATCCCTTGGTTTCTTCACAGTAACCAACAAAGATATGTTCTTCCGCTTTAGGGCTCCATTTCTTCCGAGTTTCCTTTGGTACGTGCACAAACGCCTTAGATCCAAAAACTCTGAAATGATCGAATGACTGAGCCTTTCCTGTCCACAACTCTTCAGGAATCTTACCGTTGTTACCACTGTAAGGCAGCCTGTTCTTCGTGTACACAGCAGTAGAACACGCATCCGCCCACAGTTTCCAACTAAGATCTTTCTCCACCAACATAGTACGAGCCATCTCCACGATAGTACGATTTGCTCGCTCCACTACGCCGTTCTGCTCTGGAGTGTAGGGAACAGTCAATTGATGTTTAATCCCCTTTTTGCGTAGAAACCCATCAAACTTAATGTTCACAAACTCTGTTCCGTTGTCCGTGCGTATGCACTTCAGCTTCAACCCGGTCTCAACCTCTACAGATGCTAGAAAAACTTTAAAATAATCCAAAACCTGATCTTTTGATTTAAGGAAAAATGCAAAAGTTTTACGTGTAAAATCATCTACAATTACTAGCATGTATCGAGATCCACCGTACGACGGTTCAGACATTGGACCGCAGATATCTGCGTGAACCAGTTGCAGTCTCTCAACTGCCTTCTCAGCCTCACCAACTGGAAAAGGTAAACGATGTGCCTTCCCCTTAATACAGGCGACACAAGGCTCCATTACGCTCTTTCCAAAATCCATACCCGGAAGCTTATGTAAATCTCGCTCATTTACGTGCCCAAGCCGCCGGTGCCATAACATCAAAGGATTACCTGCTTTCACTGACGCCAACGCAGTCTCATCTACAACCGCCTGACAACCTTCAAGCTTGTAGATACCAGAGACTTCACTTGCGGTAGCCAGAAGCTTTCCATTGAAATGGCCTGGAACCAAATGGTGAATTAGCTTGCACCCATCCCTGTCAAAAATCACCTTCCATCCTCTCTCTACTAACTGTGAAACAGATAAAAGATTAACACGCAAACCAGGTACATACATGACATCCCTCACGGCAAACATTCTACCTTTCATACTCACCATGATGTCACCCTTACCCGTGCATTCCATCTTATCATTATTCGCACATGTCACGTTACTTATACCGATATTCATAACCAAATCTTTAAACCAATGTTTCTGGAAAGACATATGTGAAGATGCCCCGCTGTCGATGTACCACTCCGTCGGATTGAAGGAGTCCCCGATACTGGACGAAGACAGGCTCACGACATCCTTCCTTTTGGAGGTCGAATCATCTGCTTTTCTTCCTTCTTGACAGTCTGGCCTCTTATGCCCATGCTTTCCACATTTATAGCATTTCACTTTGGTCATATTCTTGTCCTTGTTCCCATTCCGTTTCCGACTCTTACTCACTGCTAATGCCGAGTCTGTTGAAGACGATGTACTGCAACTTTGACGTGAATCCTCCTGTAGTAACTTCTGTCGTACGTTCTCTGAAGTCAACTTCATCCCAGAGTGTTCCAGTGCCATACGCATAGGTCTGTACTCTTCAGGTAGTCCTCTCAGCAACACAACAGCTACAAGGTCATCGTCAAATCCGGTGGCAATATCCTTCAACTTTTGAGATAGAGACATAACAGCAGCAACATAATCATGCATCGACGAGTGTCTCTCCAGCTTTTCATCCAGCAAAGCGTTCATCAGGGTAATCCTTCGATTCACACCTTTATCCTCAAACACTTTCGCTAAGCTATCCCAAGCGTCTTTGGCATGCTTTGAATCCTGTACATACGCGTAGAGTGAGGTATCCACATGCAGACAGATCAAAGCCAGTGCATCTTGGTCCTTCTCGATGCTTATGGAGTCATTGGAATCCGGGTACTTTGACGTATACGTGAACAATTTTTCTCTTATCAGAATCATTTTCATTGCGAATTTCCACGTAGAGTAGTCATCTAGTCCGCAGAGGTTTTTAATGGCAACTTTCGTGGATAGGCCCATAACCTTTTGTTGAAATAAACTAGATAACTAGGATATGAAAGCAAAAAACGTTGTTTGCACAGGGAAAATTTTTATATAATATATATCAAGTCAGATGACATTTGTCAATATAAAAAAACTCTTGTTCGAATATCAAAAGAAAGAATGTCGTAACTAAAAAGTTTCCACACTAAACGAATAATAAGCGACAACGGACCACCATTTTCTTCAGCAGAATTCGCGTTTTATTTAAAGAAAAATGGAATCAAACACACTTTAATAGCACCATATCACCCAGCAAGTAACGGCGCGGCGGAAAACGCCGTACGTTCGATAAAAAGAGTACTTAAAAAAGCACAAATCGAAAATGAAAATGAGAGTTCAGCATTGAGCAGATTTTTGTTTACATATAGAAATACCGAGCAAAGCACTACAGGACGTGAACCAGCAGTGGCGATGTTTGGCCGTCGTTTACGTGGGAGACTGGACTTGCTTAGGCCCGATATTGGTGAGCTGGTGCGTGAACGTCAGGACGCACAGGAGCGGCGCCGCGCCAATACCCCGCTGAGGGAGGCAGGCGTAGGGGATACGGTGCTCATTCGGAATTATGCTAAACACAACCAAAAGTGGACAGAAGGGGTAGTGATAGATAGACCTAGTCCAGTGTCTTATAAGGTGCGTTGTAGTGATGGTCAAATACACAAACGTCATGTAGATCAAATATTAAAAACTAACCGTAAGTCTAGGTATTCAATGTCGGCTACGCAAAATGAATCTCTGTTAGATAAGAGTTTAGAGTCAAAGCGGATTGACGAGAATATACATGAACCGGTGGACGAGTGGGAGTTAGCGGAAGAGGAACTAAACAGTAATAGTCCTCGCGCGCCGGCTCCGGCTGCATCGTCGTCGCAGCCGCAGTCGCCTAGATCGCCGGCAGAGGTTCGAGCTCCGCGTAAGGCTGCATTAAGTTGCATTGAAAAGTTAAGAAATATAAAGCAATAACTATCTGCAAATCTGGAAATTAGGTCATTACATATTCGGTACTTATAACTACTTAATTCGTAAGTTTATAAAATGTAAGTTTAAATCTTTAGCTGTGTGATTGACTGTATTTAGATTAAGTATCAAATCCTTGTATAATTAAAGTGTTATTATTATTATAGGGAGGAAGTGTTACGTCGGTACTTAGATATGTATTATTATCCAGTGTAACGGAGGGTAGAATGTTTTCCTTAATAAAACAGTTGTAATCGGATCTCGGCCTTTCATTGACATAACAAAAGTAAACGCACAAGTTGTCGATACTTGTACGATACTATGTTTACTTGAAACTACGCTACTTTTTTTTGCTCCAACCAGAACAAGGCGATGCGTTATCTATCTTTTTTTATTTCATCGGACCTTATAAAAATAAAAATGACAATGGTAAATCAGGTTATCTGTCTACCGTCTAAGGTTATTGTATAAGAATTCTATTTTTAATAAAATAACCTTAATTTACGACTGTACCAAAGAAAATCTAATTTATTTCTTCGTTCTGGTTTTGATCCTTCTTTCACCTTTCGTGTTTCTTAACAGGCTTCCTATTCTTCTTTCCTATTCTAACAGTTGTAAATAATACATAATTCTATATTTACTGAAGGAACTGTGATTATACGGACGTCTTTGAAATAAATTTCACGTATAAGTTATAAATCATATTTTTGTATAGTCACATAAAGAGTGATTGTGAGACGGAGACAAAAATAAACTTCGTTCGAATAAATCGTAGAATAAATCCGTTTACAAGAGTATGGAATCTAATTTAGTTCAGGGTAATTTAGGCCATCGACTTCAAAAGTGATTTTCAGTATATTTATGATACAAGTCAAACAATAATAAGTATTAACTTTCTTTAAACATTTGTAGTAAGAATAAAGACATATTCTTACTCGTTCTTCGATATACCAATAAAACTTTTTGACGTTATTCCGTTTCTGTTGAATCCAATGCCTAAAATTAATTCTACTGGATCTATATTCATCTATAAGGACCTTTTTCCTGCAGTTCCACGGCATCTCAAATAGTAAACTGTGCCCTGTCTCTCAAGAATCAAAAGATCTCTATTGTAAATTTCATCGAAATTGGTTAAGTAGTTTAGCCGTAAAAAAAAATTATTCACAGGCACTATGCCTGTGAATAAAACTTTCAACTTTCGACTTATAGTATTAGTATGAATATTTTATTTTGAGACGTGAAATGGGAAATAACTATGTCCAATATACATGTGTACCTGAGTGACGAGAGACGCCAATAAGATTGCCCTTTATTACGTGTATTAGAGGAGTAAAACGAATGGTCGACTATTTCGTTGATTGATTGATTTAACTACTTTTACAGCGTCATGTCCTATGGTATACTAGGCAAGGCGGCTGATATTGAAACGATTTTTATTCGACAAAAACGAACCATCCGCTCAATATACAATTTAGGTACTCGAGTCTCTCTTCGAGAGTTGTTTATAGATAAAGGTATTTTAACTGTTGCATTTACAGTACATATTTAATATTTCAAACAGACACTCACACAATTTCATTTATTTGTATAGATGAATATAAAAGGCGGTCCTTCACAACTAAAACAGAGAGCATAGCATAGTAACATAAAAACGGTAAATATTATAAATCAGTTCTTGCTAAAGTACCTAAGTTCTATATTTCGTGTGTTAATATAATATAATATAAAATGGTTTTCAAAGTTCTAAAGCTGCACGAGACAATTTGCTAACTAAAATGGAGCTTAAATCTACTTTCATGACTCAGGTAGTGCACGGTGAGAATATTAATACAATTGTCTGCTGCACACTATCCAGTGTAAGTAAAGGTTAACCCACAGCTCCGCATACTAATCTTCGAGTAGGTATCTTAATTGTCCTTGAATTATTTATTACTAAAATACATTTTTTTAAATAATTAGATTATTATAGATCACAAAATACTTTTACCCTTTTACCTCCATCCCTATTTTTTATTAGTGATTGCAGTATAGACATATGGCATAACAACGTTTTCTGTGTCATCTAGTAAATGACACTGTACACTCAGAATAAATTAGCAACCAAATGTTCTTTCTTCTCTTTCTTGAAACAAATTTACTTTACAAATACGCCTGGAAGAATATTTTTGAAAAAAATCACGTACCAAGTGCTACGTGATGAGATAAGAGGTTCTCACAAGCACCTTAAGATTATTTCACTGTAAAGAACCGACTTTCTTTACAAAACTTATTTTTGAATATAAATGTTAATAGCTTAGTCGATGAGAAATACTAGTAATAGGTATAAGAAGTAAGCGATGTTATTAAAACAATACATAAACCGGCAAGTGCGATTGGTTACTTGTTGTTATTATTTGATCAAACTAAAATCGTGTAATTTTTATTGAATTTACTTTTTAGAGCAGTTTTTATAGTGTATTCAGTATGTTAATGTCTTTTTATTTATTGTAGTATGGCACAAGTAAACTTTCTAAACTAAAATACTCCTGCACCTAAAGGAAAGGTGTGACAATTCATAAAAGTATGTGAATCATCATCATCGTCTTAGCCTTTATTTTTTCCAAGACTATTTGAGGTGAGAATGTGAATATTGATTTTAAACTCGAAATACAAAATAGAAGAATGAATAAATTAATATCATGTCAATTTGCAATTAGAATATATCGGCACTTTACTTTCGTTGCAGTACCTTTACAAATACAAGTTTATCATTGGCTATGAATTTTCACTTCTAGTTCTTTCTCACGGACCCTATTCATGACACAGTAACCTCATTTTTTATATGTAAAAATAGCTTATTATAACAACCTACCTACAGCGCAACCTAAATCTAGCAACTGGTCCCGGCTTTCTACGGTCAGCTGAACAAGTATATTGTGCCCTCATGTTATCAGTATTAGATAGGGAAACTTTATTAACTTAATAAAACACCGGTAACAATAATGTACGTAAGTTTTATTAGTACACCAATATAGTATGTTTAAAACTTAAATTATCATTGTTAACAATTGGAAAAATTTATCTCTCTTCATTTGCAAGATCAAGACAGCATAAAACTGATAAAAAATTCTCATTAGTATACGTAAAAAAACTACAAGTATTTTTGCGTAGGGGGTTATTTAAATTTTTTAACTAATCAAGAGTTTTTTTTATTTATACTTATAATTTATATCACCAAATTAAAAATAAATAGTTTTTAAATTTATTGCCTTCAGATTTATAAAAGAGATGCAAATTGAGGAATATAAACGAAAACTATATGATTTAAAGTATAAGTTATTCGAATACAGAAATGTATTTTTCTAGTGGAACAAGATAGCATATATAGATAGATTTAGCATAGAATATACCTTTACAAATTAATATATTTTCTAAACAATACCTGCTTCATGAATGCTGTAATATAATCTACCACATAGGTGGCATAAAATCAATTCATGGCCAATGAGAGTGTAGCCGTGGCCTTATTTATACATCATCGTCCCGAAAATGTATTGGTGAGAGTGCAAACCGCTCCTGGGACCCTTCATGCTCGCCTGCATGAATACTTAATTGGTTGGAAGATTAGCATAGGCACTATGAAATGCTGAATAGAGGACGTCATTCGTCACATTTGATAGTCACACAACATACTGTATTATTGACAGGCAAAACATATTATGATGATATTGAAATATAAAAGCAAACTTAGAATAAGCCAATGTGATGCCTCTGGTGTGGCGAGTGTCCATGGACGGCGGTAATCGCCTACCATCAGGTGACACATATAAAACAAAAAAAAACTTTTGATTAGGGTATTTGAAATACAGTGTAATAAAGATCTGAAATATTGCTTAAAACTAAAAGATTTACAGATTTATGCAGCATTTCATACTTAGGCATATATTTACTTACACGGCATCGTCATAATGGAAGGAACTAAAAGTTTGAAGTAAAAATTATTTTAGTGTTGTATAATATTATTTTTTGAACAAATATATTTTGTCAAACAAAAGGAAAAAGAATTCAGTTTTACTGACTGAACTATTATCATAAATTGAGATCGTGTCAAATTCTTTCTATTGATGAAATGGCAACTAACCGGATCTCTCGGATTAGCTATTTCTATCAATGTCAAGTGTTTAAAGTCTTCAAATCTTAAGTCTTCAAGTCTTTGTCGTGATGAAATTAATGATAAAAAATATAAAAATGTGGATGAGATGAAATTTTGATGAAAATATAAACAACGATCTCCTGTCAAATTCCCCAACGTACCGAAGTTCCAACTTTCAAATAACAAACGATGTATTCGTTACGTCATCCCAAGTATCCAAGTTTTAATCAAAGTAGAGAACGTAGAATCGTATGAGCTCTATTCGTACAATGTTCGATGATAAATTGGTTCTATGACAAAGGCAGTAAGGTTAACAGAACAAACATAGGTTATGTTGCATACTCGCGTAAAGCGTATTCAGACTATTCGCTTTGTTATAACTTATGTTCAAATAGCAGCGTAATTTATGAACGAAATCCACAAATATTTGACAGCGCAACACTTATTTTACTTGGCAACACTTAAGTGTTGGAAATTGTACACTGACGCAACACCGAGCGCGCGGCCGATGACAATAGGCATGAGAATCATTGCCACTTCAAAATAATCACACGTTTAAGTAATTGGTGGTAGTCGATTATTTTAACTGAACTTTCAGAAAATATTAATTTTTGTTCACACTGATTTGACTGTGTACATAATATGTTTGATTTACTCGTAACATTTAAATAAAAGTATTAGTGGCTTTTTCGTACACTTTTGAACAAAGTTGTATTATTAGATCGACGTTATTATTCATGCCTTTTGTGACTTTAAAACGCACCTTAAAATTTAATTTGTGAAACTGTTGTGGATAATAGCAGAGTATTGGCATTCAGCAGACGATCGCTTGGGCTGATTTTTTATCATTTAGAGGGGTTTGTAGAGACAAAAAGACATGACACAAGTGCACAGTCCGCCTTATAAACAACTTATTTTTCTCTGGTCGGAAGAAGAATTTGATTATAACTTTCTTACGGACATATCTAGTAAGATTGATGGTCTATTATGATCTGCTTTGTATTAATTGTTTATTTGACTTTCTTTCGCATTACACAATATCTGTCAAAATGATGATGCCAGAGAATACACGATATTCATATAACTTAAGAACTATGATCCCCCGAATAGAAGTAATGATATAATCTTATCTTTTAGAAATACGTTCATATTATACATTATGGCAGACTGAAATTTAATGCCCTAAACTTAAAAGAGTATGAAGTTTACCATGTATAAAACTTTGTATTTCGAAATTATTAAACGCGAAACCCAAACAAGCTAGCGCATCGCTCACGATGCGTCGCTTTAAGAGATATCCATACTATATATTCTAAAGTATTTTCGCAATAATCCTAGAATAAAGCGATGCAATCTTCATAAACCCGTATTCTTATAGAGACGTGTTTGTACGTTCAAGAGGGCTAACAGATGGACTATGCTGTGACGATAGTTTCCACGCATGTAATCTTATTACCTTATCTTATTGTATTCTTTTTTCTGCATAACTATAATTATGAATAATTATGAAGTAGATGTTTCTGCAGAGGTAGTTAATATTTCAAGTAAGACTAATGCCTTGCTAAGACTTAATAGGCGTTAGCTCGTACTTTGAACATTCTGATTGCAGCATAACCTCGAGCAGTATTAAGTGTCAAGATATAACATCAAAGGCTAAATGGGTAATTATCTCTATTTTCCTTTGATGGATGGAAGGTACACATGTCATAGTCTAGCATAGAATCACTGTTTGTCATTATCACAGTTTTTAATATTAGAGACCTATCCTATTTCCAACTCCTCCTTTTTATTCTTCTGATTAATTTCGTTGCGGGTTCCATGACAGTTAATTTTTCTTGGAACTTCCCGAGTGTCATAACTCGGTTTGTGGGTCACTGCCTGTACAGGAGTTACAATTACTGCAATCTACTGTCGCCACTTAAAACGCTCTCATAGATAAACAGTACCTTAAATTAGAAATTAGTTTGATACAACTATGTTTAGGCATCTTTATGATATTTTTAAAGTATTTCACATACATAATGTGTCTGGATTACTTATTAAAAACATTAAAATAATTAGTTAAACAAAGCTCTTTACAAAATACTAATCCCATCAGGCAAACAATATACATAGTCAATAGTTTTGTTTTTTTTATAACACTGCAAATATAACTTTTTTTTTCCTTTCTATTCGACTCAACTCCAAACTACTTATCTATACTATATTACTACTATATATACTATATTATATAGACTCATTTTCATAGATTGTCATGACAAGTTTTTTAAGGAAAAAGTATCCAATTTCAAAGTAACCAAGATTTATGAACAACTTTCGAAATGCAAAGAGTTTTTTAATTGAATCACAATACACATTTTAGCAGAAACACGACATCATTGAAGTATTCAGGAGTTGGACTCGAAAGTTTAAACTCAAACTTTGGTGGCGTTAGCTTCAATTACTTTTTTTCTACTTAATGTAGGTCACAAATTAATATTTTGTCTACGAAACTTAATAAAAACTGTTATCTAATAGGAACAAAACTTATAAATCCTTTTCTTTTGTGCCAATATTTTTAAGCTTTTAGTGTCTGCCTGTACGTTTATTTATTAAAGTTTTAATGTCTGAATGAATATGATCATAGGTATTTTGGCTATCAATATTATTTTATATTTAGTGGTCGCCCAGTGTTCAAATTTGACTAGGATTCATTTACTATTTTTAGTTTTCTGCACTCCTCTATGCAAAAAATTACTGAGCTAAATATCATTACTCCTACGTTTTTATAATTTTAGGGTATTAAGTTTTTATTTCACGTAATTATTTGTAGATAAAAGTAGCTATAAGATATTGATTTTAAGAACATTCATACATGTAACAACTATACTTAGTACAATTCATTTTTTAAATAGCAGTTATAACTTTTATTTAGTTTAATTTAATCATCTGTTATTTTGTTGGTACTATTTGCCATGTATTGGTTGAAATAATTTCTGTTCTTTCTGTAGAATCAGGAATAAGCCTATCTATAAACCTAGTCCATTAGTACTGTATCATTAGTTCAAACATGACAGGCTAATCCGCCTTTCAAGAGATTTCCATCAATCAAGCAAATTTAATTTGAAGTAGACTATGACAGACAAACCACAATACTGATGTAATAATTCAGATTCAAATTACGTTTAATATGTAGCAGTCGATATTATCATTATCTAAGAATTTGCAAATGAACAGAGTGAAGTAAGATTATGGGTAAAAAATGAGTAGGCAGTAAATAGAGGAGTTTTAGAAGAGAATGGAAAAATAAAACGTATTGTGCCATTTCAAAATGTATTTGAGACAAGTATAAGAATGATTACATGATATCATCGTCTTCATCTATCACAGTCTTTAAATCCAATACTGGATATCACCAGACGGGTTCGTAAAAGGTTGGTTTAACGTTTGTCGTATCTGTGTGGTGATGGATTTAGAATACTAAGTATCACCACCCTTATTCATCCCATGGGCATCAATTAGTCAGGGCAACATCACTGCAAATAGAAGGAAAACTTGAAATAAACACTGTTGTTTTTATTTTTACGTGTGGAAATCCCCATGAGCCGTCACCCCACCGAGGTTTGCGGTGTCGGAATCGGAACGACTATAACCACACGGTGTGCCACAAGGGAGAGATTCGGGAACTGCTGTTATTAACACATCCGGATTGACTTGATGCAAACCCAATACCAACCCGTCTGGCTAGCCAAACCAAAATCTCCTTTCGAAGGAGAGGCTTATGTCTAGCAGTGGACTGTTAAAGACTGTTGATGAAAGTTTACGTAGCTTTCGTTGTATAGTTTGTCCCTTAATAGCCTCTAACAACACCCTTGGAACGAATTAAAAGTATATATTTATTTAAATCAGTTGTCTAGCACCCATAACACAAGCTCTGCTAAGCTTGGTACTAGATGACGTTGTGTGTTAGATGCCCAAAATATTTATTTACTAGCTGTGCTCATTACTTCGTACACGTGACATTTGGATCTATCAGTTATTCTTAAATTTTCATCGTTTAAACCTTCACTGGACTACGAAAAACATTTTAAAACCAAAATCAGCTAAATTAGTCCAGCCGTTCTTGGAGTTTAGCGGGACAAACAAACAAGAATATATTTTTTTAGATAAGATTTAACCCAATCATTGGAGAGGCCTATGTCCAGCAGTGGACTGCGATAGGCTGATGATGATGAACCCAATCACCACACAGTTTAAACAATTTTTTTTTTAAATAATATGATGGTTGATTTAATATGAGAAAGTAACTAGTAAAGGTAATAAGTAAATAAAATATTTATGCTAATGTCTTTAGAGGTGCTTTAACCAGCATCAACCGTTTTTAATAGCCCAATACTGAATAATAATAAACTTTATGTCTCTCACAAGGTGCGTACAAGTTTAGTAACAGGATATCTAGGTTAAAAAGGGTTCTCCTTAGAAAGGAGGCTTTGATTACTATACCACGCTACCTATATGGATTGGTCTATACCCACATCTGCCCAGTGTAGTATAGTAAGGTTTGTTTCTTTTAACCGACTTTAAAAAAAGGAGGAGGTTTCTCAATTCAACCGTATATATATATATATATATCGGGTTTCGGAGTTTGGGTGTTTTCTATGTATAATATGTATGTATTTACAAAAAAAAAGTACATATGTATTTGTATCAGTTGTCTAGTACCCATAACAGAAGCTCTGCTTAGCTTGGGACTAGATGGCTCTGTGTCATAGATGTCCGAAAATATTTATTATTATTTAACTTCGTCGTTTAGTAATCGATTTTGATGGTTCTTTTTTTAATGGTAAGGATATATCCCAACAGTAGTACGATGATAAAGACACTGAGATCTGATGATGGCATCCAAGAGAAATCGAGTCAAACCTTGAAGTCGGTTTTTTTTTGTTATTTTTTTTTTACTTTTGCTGTGATGTTGTCCTTTGTAATTTGTTTCCTCAGTCGTCTCTTATGACACCCATGAGATGAATATGGCTAGTGACATGTCGTACTAGAGATGCTTTACTTTTTAGTATTCGACAAGTTTTGATATTTTTATCTCTATTACGTGTTCTTTTCTGCTAAATATTCATATACTGACGACTACAGCGTTTTTTATGCTTTGAAGGAGCTTTGCTAATATTTATATGTCTATCTGTTCTGTTCAATTTATTATTGTCTATTGTAATTGTTGTCATTTCAAATAACGGATAGATGTATCACAATGTGTGATTCTGTTGATTAACTCAAATGCGCCTGCGTAAAATAGAAAGACGCAAATTGACATCCAACGTGGCAGTAATGTGATATTTTCCTGAACTCTTTCACATTGAATGCCACACGGAAAAATATCACGTTTCATTTGTGTAATAACCGTATGCATCTTTCTAATAAATTAACAATGATGGCGTAAGATTTTTATATACATTTGATATACATTTGCCGTTTCTTCTAAATAATCTTAATATAAAGTAGAAATTTGAAGTTTAATAGAAATCTCCAAATACTCATAAAGAGAGACGTTAAAAATAATTATAGAGTCTCATTGGCTTGTTGAAGTGAGTCTCTCTATAAGCAGAGTATTTCTTTCTTTAGGCCTATATTCAACAGAGGATGTCTTTTGACTGACATGAGATGATGAAACTTGATCTTGGCTCTTCTTTTGGATGTCTTAAGAACAGTCTTACCGAATGATGTATACGAACTTACCGTGGGAGAGACACGCTGGGCCAGCTCGACCGGAGTGATACCACGGCCTCACATAAAACCGGTGTGAAATTGTGCTTGCGCTGTGTTTCACCGAGTGAGTGAGGATATCGGAGGCCCATAACCCAAACCCCCTCTCCCTATCTGCCCTCCCTATCCCCCAAAGGCCAGCAACGCACTTGTGACGCCTCTGGTGTTTGTAGATGTCCATGGGCGGCGGTAATCGCTTACCATCAGGCGATACGTCTGTTCGTTTGCCCGCCTATTCCATAAAAAAAAAGAATCGGCCGTCCCTGTTGTTTCAACTGTAAAGTTTCGTTCTAAACTCAAGTGGCTTTCAATACACTTTCGCCGGAATGTTCATATTCTTTCTCTTTTATACAGTGTTCTGTTTCATCCCCATACTCCCTGTTATCTAAAAAAAGTTCAAAAAGCCGTAGTGACACGTTACATATAAACGTACCATAACACTTTAACAACGTATGACTACGGCTTTTTAAACTTGCTTCATACTTTTCAGCGTCGTTTTTTGTCGTAGTTGGGTTTTAGTTTTTACTTTTTTTATTTGAAATATTTTGGTGCCGTTATACTATTAACTTCTTTGCAAAGTGTATTTTTTAATATCATAGAAATATAAAAAATTGAATGAATACAAAGTCACTAGCAAATGCTCTTATTATATATATTTTCCAAACGCACAAGTAACGTTCTTTCTAATGATACCAAATACTGCATATTTATCTCAAATTTATTTCATAATATAGTACTTTATGTCGGTTAGAAGGCCTCACATTAGGTTCAGTGATACGTGATATAACTTATAACCAGCGGATGATCAAGACGCTTCAAACGATACCTTAATTGTCTTATTATTACTAGTAGTTTAGAAAAAATGGGGGAACAGACAAGCATACCATAGAAATATTACACTTATCGAATAAATACGGACAAAGTCATCAGCAAAAGCTAATGATATATGTATTTTTGAAATGTACTAGTAACTCCCTTTCCAATTATACCAAACAAGGCATAATTATCTCAAATTTATTTTTATTACAGTACTTTCGATCGGCTAGAGGGACCCACATTAGATTCAGTGACACGTCATATAGTCTATAACTAGCGGACAATCAAGACGCTTCTAACGATACCTCATTTGTCCAGTTTAAATAAGTAGTTAAGGAGCTATGAGGGAACAGATAAACATATATACATACATACATAGAATCCGTCACGCTAAAACCTTGACTGTATTTAAAAAGCTAGTGGTGGATTATTATCTGTCATTATAATTACTTGTTATTTAAAATATATATTTTAGTCTGTGTATGAATGTATGTATGTATGAGTATATTATTTGTGTAATATGAGTAGATGTGTAAGTGCTTATGGAATATTTTGAATTTGGTATTTTTTTATTATTCACATAATAAATTTAAGATGATGCACCCTGCTACTGCTACCATATACAATTTCACATACCATAATATCTGTACAAAGGTTGTCTGTAAGAGATCGCCATGAGCGATAACACCGCCAATTTTCACATTTGTATATTATAACTAAAGATAAATAACTAAATACACTTAGTAATTCAAAAGTTTTGAAATAGAATGTACGAATTAATAATACTGTATTACAATTAATAATATGCACGTAGACATAAAATCACAAAAAGAAAGATTAACATTCTCTGTTGGACAGTCCAGCGCGCACTTGACTTTATCTACACCCGATAACCCAGTCTGAATGTTAATACCTTTCGACCCTTTCAAAATATTTCGGAGAAAATAAGCATTCCTTCACAATTGTTTTATAATATGACATTCCAATAGAAAAGGCACCGTTCTTTATATTAATTTTAGATCTTTGAGTTTCGTAACTGTAAAACAGACCTTATTGATCATTTCGAGAGCATGTGGTATTTAATTTTTATGAAAAGAAATGCATTTTTTATTTTTTATTACATGTAGTATGTTTAAGCATAATTTAATAAACTATAGTATTGTATTTTTTTAATTCAAACATGCTAATCTCTATAACGAACATCTTAATTCTAAAAAACACATTTTTGTTACATTTCATTTTACCACTATCGTACCATTGCTCCTTACAAATTTTCTTGCAAATAGTGTATATTGACTGATTTCACATTTAAGTATTTTATATACTTAAACTTGGTTTGCTTTGTTGGTTCAGCACTCTAGCAGTAGAATTATAAGAGCGAATGAGCAGAGAGAGCGCCTATGCTTTTGCAACACGATTGTATGTGCAAATTTCGTTGTTGGTCTGCGTTGAGACTGATCGCCGTGGCCAAAATAGAGAAGAAAATCATCGAATTTGAACTGATGACTACTTCACATTTTCCATCAACATTTCTAAATCTCAAAGTTAGCAGAAAATGCAGTGAGTCATTATTAGGTTAAATTTTAAATGTACGTTACTCATGCTGACACAGGAATGAGAAACTTTTTATACCTACGTATTTCGAACGTAGAATTTTGACTTGAGCAATTTATTATATCATGGATTTTTGTGTTATGTCAACGTACGTATTTATATTTCGATATATTTATGGTGATCTTGTGAAAAATCTAAATCAAGTATTTTTAGTGTAGAATGAGGAAGGGATCAGACAAGTCGCTATAAAGAATTCAGCTTAAACATCATATTTGCAGGGCTATTTTTTATTTTACAGTACGTAAGGCGGAGTCCAAGTTGTAAGTACTACTCTTACTAAAGGTTGCTACTGTTACTATACCAAAGTCATTGAACAAATTTCAATTTCTCATAACAACTTGAACCTTTGACGGTAATTTAGTACCCACAGAACGCTAAATTGTATCTGCGTAGTGTGTTAAAATGTAAATTATTTTAACACATTACGCATAATGCACGTATACTTAAAATAACCGTATAGTGTATAATGTGCATAAAATGTTAGGTATATTTAGCTATTTGACGTAAGTAGCTTTTTTATATTATGGGCTTTCCAAAGTGACTTAACCCTGCCTAATGGTAAATACGAATAAAATCCAAGTAGTGGTCACCATACTCACTGCGAATGCACACAATGCAACAACGTGGGTTGTATTTTGTGGTAAATGCAGTGCCCCTTTGTTCTAATGGCCTGTTATAACAAACCAGCTTGACTGAGATAAAAATAAACCTATTATAGTCCCACATGTTAGTCTCTATTTTTGTCACTGTATCACATTTTTTTTTTTTTTTTTTTTTATACTTTAGCTGCGCCAAAATGACTCTGCTCTGCCTGATGGAAAGCATGAGCAGATTCCAAGAGCGGTGGTCACCATCCTCAATGCGAATAAGGACATTGCAACATGGTGACCCACACTATGGCCGCCTAGTGAGATGCTTTTTTACGCCCCGCTTAAAGGACCCGGGATCATAGTGGGAGGGAAACACGTGCGCTGGAAGTGAGTTTCAGGTTTTAACCGCTCGGCACAGAAAGGAGGAACCGAAGCGATGAGTACTTAAACCGATCTTCTATATACCGATATTTATAACCGATACTGTAACTGATATTATATTAAAAACCGTTTGTATTACAAAAGAAATAGTGACTTTTGAAGAGGTGATTATATTAAACTGATTTTGTTTTTGTGTATTATCTTCCAAAATACATGGTGATATAATATTAGTAATATATATAAGATAATAATAATAGCAGTTTTTATAATAATTAAACTATCTTATTACACTATTACATATCATAACAATCTAGTTGTAATACCACTAATATCGTTTACGGGAAGATTAGAAACGTACCGAAGATTTTTTGTCCACTGCTAAAAAGGTGTCTTATTCCAAAGATCAATAAGACAGATATAGTTTTGATTATGGGTAATATAGCTTGTGTTTAAAAGCCTAATTAATTTGCAGTAAAAATTTTAGAAGCAAACATGAAAAGTAAATAAATTATAAAATTTTGAGTAAATAATATAAAATCTATTTTGGTGAAAACATTATTACTTTTTGTAGCAATAACTTAAAAGGTCATAAAATAAACTAAGGTTGACTTCATATTTAAATTAAGGAATTCTACCACCGCGCAATGAGTTTGGCTTTATTTTATGATCGGCCGGCTTGTTTGTAATTAAATCGTTTTAGGAAAACGAGACTGAGACAGTAAAAAACCATGATTGTAGCCGTATGTCCATACTATGAATTAAGGAGACACCAGAACTTGGATGATAACAGGCCCAGACGGTTGATATCAGGATCATCATCATCATCCTATCGCAGTTCACTGCTGGATATAGGCCTCTCCAATTTCACGCCACATAGTTCGAGCCTCGGCTTCTCGCATCCAGCTCCTGCCAGCCGTCATGCGCAAATCATCATTCCACCTGGCCTGTGGACGGCCTACACTACGTTTCCCGAGACGCGGTCTCCAATCAAGAACCCGTATCAGAAACGAGGTGATCCGGCAATTAACCAGGGTCATCAACATAGCCCATAGGATTAACAAGCTGAAGTGGCAGTTGGCTGGCCATATTTTCCGTACCACCGATAAACGTTGGGATATGAGGATGAGAAAGAATAATACAGTATTTGTATCAACTAAGATTTATGATAGTCTGTGTGGTGATAGATTAAAAATATGGATTGTGACTACCCATGTTAATACAATGGATGTGCGTAAGATAATAGTACTGCAAAGGGAAAGAAAATTTAAGACAAATGTGTCTGATCACCGTGGTCACAGATTAATAAATAGTTACTTCATGGCATAGCAGGCTAAAACCTCATTTCTAAGGAGAGACTTATATTTTACCAGTAGAATGTTAAATGTTGTCAACGGTACTGTGAGTTTTTTTATTATTATTTCATTTCATTAAACAAAATCTCAGCAACGTCCATGTTAACATCAACATTGTACACGTAAATCACGCTAAATAATTCCGACCTCTGCTAATAACATTAATTGTCGTGGTCAATGGTACTCGGTGGATCAGCTGTAAACTCCCCGAATGTAACGTATTCCATTTATGGATTAATCGGAATTGTAAATTATGTTTTGTTTTTGTTCAGTAAGAACGCGCTTAAGGAAACTATTACTTATTATTTTTTATTTTCTCTAACATGAACAAATAATTAAAGCTATGTTTTAGCTTTTCAGATAAATAGGTATGTCTATTAGTTAATTTTTCTCCATGTTATTCATTTTGATGTGATCTAAAGAAATGATGTATTAGACGTAGAAAACTTGACAGAATATTGTCGTCTAGTAAAGTTAAAAAAACACTATGATATAACAGAAAATATATATAAAAGAGTAAAAACGAAAACAATACCCTTTTCTTCGTTTCTTAACTGTTGTTTTACGAAAAAAGTATAAGCTCTTTACGATTCTTCTAGTTTGTATTGAATTAAGGTTACTTAATCATTATTTTTTTATTTAATTAAATTTAATTGTCTTTTTCCTTATCTATACTATTCCTACTAATATTATAAATGCAAAAGTTTGTAAGGATGTATGTTTATTGCTTTTTCACGCAAAAACTACTGAACGGGTTTTCATGAGACTTTGCAGTAATATAGCTTAGATATAGCAATAGCACAATAAGTTAAAATTTATAGAGATGTTTAAAATTTTAATACCGACATAAACGCGAGCGAAGCCGCGAGCAACAACTAGTCTTTATTAATGCCAAAATTATATTCTATGTAAATGTTTCTATGGAGTAACTGGCATTGGCACTAATGGCGTACTCAATTCGAAGTTTGAACTAATTGTAGTATATTTTAGGGGATTGACTTCCCAATAACGATTGCCATAGATGTTCATGTCAGCAGGGGCCGACGGCTTAACGTGCTCTCCGTGGTACGAGCGTGAAACACCGCCAACTTTCAGAATCCCTAAGAAAAACTCAAACGTTCAAATAGTTATTATCTGTTTATTGTTTTGTTGTCTATAACTGAAATAAATAAATCATTACTCTTCTTTCCACACTGTCAAAATTCACGATACACGAACAACAGGAGGCATAAATTGCGAAGCGTGTCGCCCGAACTTCATTTCTCCATTAGTACGGTCATGCTACCTTCGCTAAAATTACATCCATGATGGATAGCGTGAGGCAGTCCATTATAAATTACATCTAGACGCATTATCAATGTTTAAGGTGTAAATTATAATAAATTACTTTGGAAACTTATAATACACTATATTTTCTATAAAAAAGATTTTACTTTTCATTTTCACGTTGACATAAAACTTATAAAATCTACTTTAAATATTACATTTTTTCAGTACCTTTGTATATTCTTTCATATAAACGTGTACAGCATATCAAAGTGCAAAATATTGTATTATATAATAATATGTAAGAAATTTTAAACCTTTGGTTACCTATATTTTATCTTTCAATCAATCTTCATCGTTTATTTAGTGAAAACGTATTTCTCTTAAATCAGATTTTCTAAATGTTATGTACAATCTTGTAGATATGGAAACATTTAACTAGTATTTTAGAATATCATATTACCTTGATTCACATGCTTAAAACACATATAATACACAGGTTGTGTATTATATCTATAAATCTCGCTTATAATGTATACATAACCATATTATATAATATGTATCTGTGTCACCACAATTTCATATAATATTGTCATTAATATAGTATATTTATACTGTTTTATTTTCCTTTTTCAAGTCTACTAGTTTAACTGTGTAATGCACCAGACACTACACTCTACGTCTGCCCAATAACATAAATTATTTCCATCCCACGGTTGCCTGGAAGAGATTGCCGTTGAGCAATAAGGCCGCCAGTTGTACTACCGACCTACCTAGTTTTTAGTTATGTACTAAGTTATCTGGTGTACAATTAACCGATTTATTATTATTATTATTATTATAAAACAGATTTTAGGTAGCTAGCACACTTTATAATACGACTTTATTGAAATTTATAGATAATTAGGCATAGATAACAATAAGCACTAAAAAAAATTAAAGTAATGAAATTAAAGCCTGTTTATCTTACGCTATTTAGTGTTTGTATACACGGGAGTTTTCGTAACCATTTGTTTGGAGTAGATTTATTTATTTATTTTATTAAAAATGTTTTAATTTATTTTTTGGATAAATAATAGGACAACATCTACCAGTGTAACAAGTAGTAGTTAGAAGCATATAAAGATGAAAATAGATTTTATTTTGCTTTTTGTTTTTGTGTAAATATGCTACATACTCTAATTTCCAGAAAATTTAGAGTGAATGTTATACAAACAATACTATGTATTGTATTGCCCTAATCCTACTAACATTAGCTCCGAGCCTTTGATTGGCTACAATTCAGGTTTAAATTGTTCCCTCTTGAGTCTTTCCTGAAAGAATTTAAATATAAATAGGGCTATATAATCGGTTAAATCCATTTCAGTAAATCTTTTGCACTACTTCATTGCTATAAGAATGATGTTTAACACTTGATGTATCTTGGAATGTGTTTTCTTGGTAACTAAATGAACAAAACATAATTGTAATTAATGCTCATGAACTGTACAGTAAAATTTAACATCAATTACATAAATGATGTTAAATTTATTGTGTGATAGTAATGTTATTTCTAATTACTAATTTAATTCTAGGATGGGATATAGGGATAGTTTAATTAAATTTTATGATTTCTAATATAAAAAATTCTAAAATTTTATAAATAAGGTTAAGATTTTCTGTCAAACGTAAATTTTTGTGTTTCCTTGTTCATAAATTCAATTTTATTGGTAACTAACATAAAATTCATAGGAAAAACGTATCGCCTTCTTATTTGATACCAAGAATTTGAAAAATCATTCAAGGTGTGATGGTTTGCACCACGGAATTCACATTTCGAATACTGTCAATATTTTATGATGTCAAGACTATTTGTAAGTCATTAGTATACATTTTTAATCTCTTGTTTATAAACATGTAACGTTTGAGAACATTTGAGATAGGTAAATTTATTCGGTACAAATATTGCTGTATTGCGATATTGTCATTTTGTTTCCCATCAATCACATTATCTAAACATTATGTAGCAATCTCAAGTGGCTTAAGCGATCAATAACACTGAAGTGGTTGGACAGGTTGGAAGGTGGTGAAGGTGGTGGAACAACTTTGAAAATTTAAAAGAGAACTTAAGTAGTTAAATGACTCCTTTACACATTTCGTAATATGGCTGGTTATGTAATCAACTTTATCTAATAGTAGTGTTATTTTTTCTAAATCATCTATTCTACCAATATTACTATAAAATATACTATAGAATGGATATATGGATGTTTGTTAATCTTTCACGTAAAAATTACTGAACGGGTTTAGATGAAACTTTACAGAAATATAGCTATATGTAGGCGAAAACCGACATAAACACGGTCGGAGCCCTGTGCAATAACAAGTTCTTATACATATTGAAATATTTTCATCAAATCTTAAGATAGAAGAGAAAACTAAAAACGTAACTAGTGAATTGTATCGTCGTGCTATTAGATTCATTTTAAGAGAACGGTGATGATGAAGCGAGTTTTACGCTTTTTATTCACCCAAAAAGTACACATTTATACACAGTTAACATTTAGCTCATGGAAAGCATTCGGTGACGACGCCGCGCGGTCCATGTTTTCTGTTCACCCAAAATGTGCTCAATGTGCCTAAAAAGTTTCCACTTCAAAAGTTGTGGGAGTGCAGTGCTTGGGTAGAATTTGAGTACTCAGCCGGAGTAATACCATGAGCCGATAGAAAACCCTGTTAAGTATTTCTTATATTATGCTTTTTTTGTTGCGATCCTTTTTTCCCAAGCTACATTGAGGTCGGGTTTAAAGCTTACTTTACTGGTGATCCGTAGTACAGGTTTTCCTAATATAGACACCAGTCCCTCACAAAATAATAATTGTTACACATTGTTGTTCATTGGATTGTAAAAGAGTAATATACAAATTATTATTATTACCTACTAACACTATTGAACCTCAAATTTTCAAGCAGTCAAATTTGAACATTTGACTGCTTGAAAATTCTATCACAGTGAAATCGTTTATGGCAAAAAAAAAAATAGTAAGGAGTAATTTCGATTCTAAATAGTGGTAGTTGTTTCTTTTGACTTTACCTGACAGTTTTGTAAATGCATTTGAGTATACCATTCTACTACCAAGTGCATGAAACGAATTTACATTAAGTGCTACTGATTTCCGTGAGTTGGAACCGAATGCAGTGGCGTTCGGTTCCAACTAGTGACTTTCAATGAATTCGAACTGCTTTTGGCTATACTCTCGTCCACTTTTGATCGTCTAATCTTATCGGGAATGCATGTGCTACTGCAGTAAGTGGTTACTTTGATTAAATTAAAATTGTTATTTGAATTTGAAATGTTCCTTGTAGCGTTACCATGATTTCACTCTTCAACGTGTACTTTCTAGTTACAATATCTAATATTCACAGTTATATAACACTAGAAAGAAGAAAAGATTCTTCTCGTCACATTTATTTATTTTATTTATCCAATAATATATTTTTATAAGAAAGGTGTAAAAATATGAAACCGCAGAAAAGTAAATTTTCTACGCCCTCAAAACACTACCATCCTATACTAGAGTTATCCTTAATAAGTATCAGGCCTGTATGCCGTCTGAGTGGACAGGCTGACTCAAAACTGTAGTCTTTTCTTCAAATGCCATAGCTTCAATTTCATCTGTTAATGGATTTAAAAAAAGACACCTCGATGGTTTGTTTCGGCATTTCTTCCCTCATTGAGTCTTAAGAAATGCCGACGCCTCCTAGTTGTAAAGTCCGACGTGTAGGTATAAATATCTGTAATAGATTTACTCACAAATATAAACATCAATAGTTACTTGTATTAGTAGTAATACAAGTAACTATTCTTTCTCTTTTTCTTAAGATCGTAGGATCTTAAGAAATTAATTAAAATGCTATATGAATTTTCAGATTTAAGTCTGTGACAATTTTACCAATCTATTTGAGATTTCACTGCTAAGCTGGTAACTACTGGAAATATAAACTGTTTTTACTTTAATCTCGAAATTAAGTTTTTAATCGACTTCTGGATATTTGGGCCTCTCCTTAGAAAGAAAAGTTAAGCCTACTAGGCCATGATAGCAAGTCGAATTGCTAGTGGGTGCATTTAAATTTTTTCTTCCTTTCTCTTCTCAATCACGTAAATGTTAATGCCATTACTTTAACTGATAATTTATTCATTGGACTGCAACCATTAACACTAAATTTTACCCATTAGTACGTAGGCAATGGGGTTAAACTTGTACGAATACTGTTCAATTGTATCTACTAAGATTTTATCGTTTTTATTGTAATGTTCAAGTTTTCGTTCATGCATGTATCGCACAGTGATAACAGGGTTTTAGTCTCAAATATGTACATTGTACGTGTTAAATTTTGCAGACTCTTTAAATGTCATTAGATACTAACAAATAAATCAATATTATTTATAATCAATCGCTAGTATGGAACAATTTTTAAACTAGAATCTGATTAACATTTCGTATATATTTAAACATACTAAAACTTATTGGATAGTTTAAATATACAGGATAGTTAACATTACGTTGAGAGTAATTGAATCCGAATTGAAAAGAGACGTAGATAAGGTAGTGTGGGTCAGTTAGTGTAATATAAATATAATTTTCAATATAATGTTCTAAGATTGTACGTAAATATCTGAAAGAAAATCACGCATGTAGATATTTATTAAAACAATATTTAAAAGGATAAGTATGCCTAACGAGTTTGAAAGTATGTTAATAAATGTTCAAATTATGCTTTTATACTATATTTATGTAATCTTCACGTGACACGAGAGGAGGAGTACCGCTATTTAGAGTGAATAAAAATAAATATCTGGGACTCTGGTCACCGAGAATATTTTCGATACTATAAACATTAAAAAAGACCGTAGTGCTTTGGTAGTGACATTTAATTTATCACAGGTATTTAAAGTATATACAAGACATCAAAATAACACTTATGAATGCCTGCCTAAGGTTGCCTGGAAGAGATTGCTTTTGGCAATAAGGCCGCCCTTTGTACACTACATTTCACATTTCATGTACTTTTAAAACTATGTACTATAATGGTGTACAAATAAAGAGTTTTCTATCTATCAATCTATCTATGAATATGAATTGTGAAGCCGACATGGAAGATATTTGCTGAGCCCACCACGAATCATTTCAAAGCTATAATTGCTAGACACATCATAGAATATATCATAGAGTTTGTAAATCTAGATGATGGGGATGAAACTTCTGTCACGTAGGACGATGGCGGAAAGAGACGGCAGGAATCAGTCCGAACAATTCCTCGGAGCACTCCCCATGGTAAATTTGGTAGAAGATGCACAGCGAAGCCACATTTCTGCGCAGCGGCAAAGAGTCTAGCCGAATTGAAAGTTCTTGGCAGTCGACGATTCGTTGCTTGATCGCTTTCTGTTAAATGCGGTCCAGAGGGAGGAGCTGGTTGGTGTGCCCCCGCCAAAAGATGGTGACAGTATTGCACGTGTAGCCGAACCTGCGTTATCTAAAGCAAAAAGGGGGGTGTGAAATACTGTCTCGATCTGTTGAGCTTCTTCGAGAACATCTTGGACTTACCCTCCAAATGGCCTGAAAACTGAATTTCACTCGATATATAGACACGAAGAATTCAAATATTGGCTGAAGCAAATAGGGGAGTATCTCCAAAATGAGGACATAAGACCCACAGCAGTTTTTTAGCGGTAAACGCACAAATTTGTGTCTTTGTGGGGTTAAATTGGACTACATTAAGTCTACCCCAATCTGAGACCTTTTCCAAAGAGGTCTCCACTTCAGACACAAGTTTGTTTTGACTCTCAATAATGATTTGCCGAGAAATATTGGCGCGGCAAGTATAGAGAGCATCGCCGGTACTATCATCAGCATAACAATAAATGCTGCTACTTTGCAGCATATCATTGGTATGGAAGAGGAACAAAGTAGGCGACAGCACACAGTCTTGCGGGACACCAGCATTCACAGATATGGAGTTGCAGCATTCACCGTCGACTACGACTTTTATGCTACTATCTGCTAGAAAGCTAGAGACCCAATCGCAAAATTTCTCGGTAAGCCCATAGGAAGAGAGCTTCAAAAGAAGCGCTTTGTGCCAGATCCGATCGAAGGCCTTCGTAATGTCCAAACTAACTTCTAAGGCTTCCCCCTTAGTCTAAATCGCCTATGCTCAGCGTTGTGTCAGGTATACCAGAAGATTATCAGCCAATATACAGGATTATCATATAAATACACGTTGAAATAAGTAGAGTTAGAACAAAATCGTTAATATACACTCTTGTGGACAGATGTCCAATAAATCTTTTTCAAGAATGTTTATATCTGAACGTAGCAATAAGACCTTCAAGTAGTTAGTATTGTGAGATGTGAAGATTTCTATTAACACACTAAGAAGTTAGAGAACCCTGGTAAATTTAACTTTTCTATTGAAATAGTAAGGTGTGGATAATATTTTTCCAGTTAAATCTATTTCTGTAACTTATTCAGATTTACTAGAAGATATATTCTAAGGGTCCTTTAGTTAGCAGAAAGGATAAGTAAAATCCATTATCCAATAACCACGTGTATATCTATTATATTTGGATACAAAGTTCATAATACAACACAAGGGCTCACAACCTTACCTTAGATTTAGAGGATAATCTGTGTACTGTATTCTATTTCAAACAATATCTAATATCTTTGATTATTTCAATTTAATCCTATACGCAACTTTGTGTAGAGTGTATTATTGATATGCTCAATTCACTAAAAAAAATGTGTAAGTCTGAATTGTAGGATAATTTTGCAAATTTTGAGAGTACAAGGTATGTTCTATTCATCCATTCAGGTCGAAGAACTCAGTATTATCAGCTGAAATGTCGCGCAGCGCCGCGCACTTGCTAGAGTGTCACCGCGGCCGTGAGATGGCGTTGGACACTTTATAGGTTATCCTCTAAGTTGTTAAAGACAATGGTTATTTCTTGCTACATATTATAATGATAACTTTGATTAAAATAGTTTTTGTATTTAAGGTTAAAAAAACTACGAGTTATATTTAAAACATTATTTTTTACCGAACAAAAATATCAAACATATTTCTAGCTTATTCTAGTAATAAGATAAGGTAGTTTATAGCCAAAAGGTTCCTAAGTGAGACAAAGGGTATACGCTACTACACAAATACAAATTTCACCAGCAATTTTAAGAAATGATACTTATAAATAAGAGTTAAACATATACAAAACATAATTTTCAGATGTTATTATCCTATTCAATAAAATCAATATTCGTAACTGAAAAATGATTTTGATTTGTCAAATAACCTTCAACGCGTAGGAACAATAAATTAGGAAAGTGATTGCTCAAAATTATCAGTAAGATTTTGCCCACATGCAATCAACTGGATAAACATAAACCAACCCACGGTGATGGATTTGAAAATCCACAAATCTAGACATGTTGAGTAAAGTACAATAGTCCTTTAAGTCATAGGAACAAGGTTGAAATTATTGAAAACAGATATTAAAACGTCTGTTTGGAATGCTTTGGCGCGTGAGTTACTGTATATATTCAGTGTTCTGCAAACGTGAATTGCAATTGGTCTGTTTAATGGCCCAGAATGAATACCTGTGAAATTTTAATTTCAACTTAGTATCTGTTCTTTTATTCTAAAGGAAAAATTCGACGTTAACTGTCTGTCTGACTGACTTACTGTACTGAATGCTAAAGAATCTTTATATTTTAATAATTTGGGATTGACAAAACTGCTTCATTACCTAATGTGACATTAAAATAGAATCAGTCCAAATAGAGATGTAATAAAAAATAAAATAAAAATGATAATACAATTTTGAGCATTTTTTTATTTTGTAAGTTTGTTAGTAAGTACACGTGAATAGATAAAAACACGCGGGTTGTCTCTTTACAGGAGTAGATGAACTTAGAATCGGACCAATGGAAACAACTGTATTTTTTTTTAAGGATTACCTCCCAAACTAAGAAGAACGAATTTTTCATCAGACAGACATTCACTTCTACTTTAACCGATGTTAACCCGCAACATCCATGACAGAAAGATACGAAGGCCTCAATCACAATAAAAATGTCAAATATGCAAAATTTCAAAGAAGTGCTTTGATATTTTTATGTTTTATTGAACGCTGTAATAAATTTAATGAATATTTTAATCGTAGCCGTCGCTTTACTCTAATTCCCGTAACGTCTAGTAGGTTCAGTTGGTCTAATTCTCCGAACGTCTAATTCCCCGAATGTCTAATTCCCCGAACGCCTAATTCCCCGAAAGTCTAATTCTCAGAACGTCTAATTCCCCAAACGTCTAATTCTCCGAACGTCTAATATCCGACGGTCCATTTACCTTAAAGTCCATTCCGTAAAGGTCCATTTCCACCGAACCTACATTTCACGACTGCGGTTAATTTCATTAGTTCCAATTCCCAGAGAGTCTCAGTGGCGAAGAATTTGATTAAAAACAATTTCATCAACAATCTTAATGTATTTACTAAAATGATATCTAATACCACAACTAAACCTAATTTCTTTTAGTCTGAATTTTTAATGCCTTTTTTAAGATCTTAAAAAACCGACAATAACTTTTAATAATAACCGTATAAATAATAATAATAGCCCAACTAAGGCAAAGCCAAAGGAGAGTTATGTTTTTGACAGGCTTAGCATACATATGTATGTTCATCTGTTCAATCATAGTTCCATAACTACTTATTAGAACTGGACAAATCAGGTATCGTTCGAAACGTCTTGATTGTCCGCTAGTTATAAGCGATATGACGTGTCACTGAATTTAATGTGGCGCCCTCTAGTCGACATAAAGTACTGTATTACAAAATAAATTTGAGGTAAATATGCCGTGTTTGATATCATTAGAAAGGGCGTTACTTGTACATTTCAAAAATACATATATTATTGGTATTTGCGCGTGGTTTTGTCCGTATTTATTCGATAAGTGTGATATTTCTATGGGCTTGTCTATTCCCTCATTCTTTCTAAGCTTTCTTAAGAAAAATAATGTATTTAATATTTAAATATAACAATTTTTTTTGGGTAAAACTATTATTTGATATTTACATATAAAATAAAATGCATAATGAACTTAATAACAAATGTTATACGTATAAGTTAGGTTAGTTGTGGTATTAGATATGATTTTGATTTATATTAAGAATGTTGATGATATTGTTTTTAATTAAATTCCAATTGTAATAATTAAGTGCTATTATGTTATGACCTTACATTTAACAAATTATGGTGTTTTACCACATAGTGCGTCGGGTATTAGACTTTCGGGGAATAAGTCGTTTGGGGAATTAGACGTTAGGGAAATCAGACGTTCAGAGAATTGGACATTCGGAGAATAGGCGTTCGGGGTCTTAGACCAAATGAACCTACTAGACGTTACGGGAATTAGACTTAAGCGACCGCTCCGTTTTGAATTAATACCTACACTTTTTCAGTTGTTCAAAAATAATCTGAATAATAAGCATTTGACTTATCAGCGATATTCTTACAAATTAGACAAACAAAATAGAACAAAAGAAACACACTAGTCCCTTTTTAGAGGAAACTTAAAAGGTTTTTTACAGCGTTCACAAAAAACGGGTAGTCGTAAGAATGTAACAAAGAGGTTCTTACTTTGTGATAGCGTATAATAAAAATTATGTCAACCCTTCATAAAGCCCTTCAATAAAATGACCTGAAATGATTATAGACGCCTAATTCATGAATATCAAAGAAACAACGTGTGGTATGTTTTTTTCTAGTTTTATTAAAGCTACTCTGAAACAACACTTACTCAGTGAAAATAATGATGATACCGTGAGATATGAATCTTAAGGTCATGAGACGTTTTTATTTCAGCCTAGGAAATTCAAGAATAGTTTTGTTTTATAAGGTGCTTAGTGCGAGTTTCACCTGAGGTCGCCTGATTTTTCTTCAAAACTCAGATTTACGACTTCATTCGAATATTTAAACCATTCAGGGCTAATAATAGTGTGAAGAGCATGATTATTTGTTCTGTTTCAATGTATAATGTACCTTTTCTTTTGTTATGGTTTAGGGGCAAACGAGGCCATGGCCGATAGCTATAGCAGTTTTACCGCGGTCTCAACCTTCTGCGAAGATGTAATCTCGCGGAGGCGGCGGAGAAGACCCAGAAGACGTTATACACTCCGACTCAATACGCGCTTACCAGCGCCCCTGAGTGTGGCCGCAGATGGTTGGGACGGGTTTTCCCTCCGGATGTGTTAACAACAGTTCCCGGTTCCTCCCGTCTCAGGCGCAGAGTGGCACGTGTGGTTTTAGTCGTTTCGATTCCGACACACCGCCCCACCGCAAACCCCGGCGGGATTAGGGCTCCTGGGAGTTTCTACACGTAAAAAACGGGCATCCGATATCCTCGCTCACTCTGTGACACAACACAGCGCAAGCACTGTTTCACACTGATTATCTGTGAGGCCGTGGTATCACTAACAACACTAAAAACATATAGGTAGGTATGTTTATCAACAATCTGGTGACCATCGTGCAGGCTCTGGCTAGCTAAGGATCAGACGGACATGTGTGTGATATGTGAGGATATTATTATATAGTAACTTTTTTTTGAGAAGAAATGCAAAAACAACAGTATATTAATACAAAAAGTTATAATTCTCAAGTTTTTTAACATACTTGAAGAAAATTTACCCATTTCAAGTAGGTACCTTAATATAAAGACCTATCTGTCTTAAAATATTTGTCTAGGCTCTCCTTCAAGTAGCAAAGTTCGGTTCTCAACCTAGACAAATACTTAATTATATAATGTGCCCACTCATTTGTTCGGTGTCTAGAGTAAGTTATCGAAATTATGTAGGTATATATATTGTAACTAATGTTTTGAATTGTGGCTCTCACCAGTTCGAGATAAGATGACTGGTGAAGTGGCTACATTTTACACGCTACTTCTCAAGGTAGTGGAGCCACGCTGATTTCAGCACGAACGGGCCGGCTCGACCGGGGCGGTACTACTCTCGCACAGGAAATCAACGTAAAATGACAGCAAGCATGCTCTCGTGTTTCGTTAGAGAGTGCGAGACCGGAGGCTCAATGATGTAGAAGCATCAGTAGCCCGCCATGGTATGGGTCACCATGTTGCATTGTCTGAATTCGCACCACCACTCTTGGATTCTGCTTATGCTTTCCATCAGGCAGATATCGGCATCTATCATATCATATTATATGATATAGGCATCTGGCAGGGCCAAACATAAAACCTATTATAAACTTATTATGCGACTTTAGTACCATTACGAAATGTATTATTCATTTTAATATTAACAATTAGTCCTTAACTGTCTGAATTGTACCGGTGTTAGCTAAAAACTTAAATTAAAAAGGTACCAAACTTAGTGCTTAATTCATGGCTAATCCTCTGCTAGTTTCACTTAATTCAGTTCATAAAATTTGGTATTAACTTTTAAATTTAAAGTTTTATTTAGTTTTGTAGGTGTTACCTTAAATATGAAGACGTTTGCAATTGTAAAACTTCGAAACAAAAGTTGTTTAAAACAGTTGTGGGAAGCGATAGAGACATGTTTGAGAACACCTTCGCTTTTCTGATTATGCAATTGACTTTAAAATATGAGGGTAAAATATTTAAACTATTTAAGCACTTGAGTAAATTGCCTATGTCTCAGGTGAGGAAAATGTTATGGGGTAGTTTAAATTAAATTCAAAAGGAAATTTGCAAAACGTTACGTCTAATTTGCACTCTGTTAGATAAAATTACTTAACATAATGTCATCATTTCGCTGGTCGGCTGATCACAAATATCTTTTTAAGTATTCTTGGCAACAGCCTAGCATTTAAATATAGTATTGGAATTATGCCTAGACGATCTCAAATAAAATTTCTTTGTGTTGAGGACACATTAATATTAATACATATACTTTACTTTTATACATTTCAAATATATAAAGAAATACCTAGATTTGTTAGGAAATGCCGAAAGTTGGAAAATATATTCTGAATCTAACTTTTTGAGACATTTAAGAATTCTTAAATAAAGTTCTACTTTCAAAATCTGCATTCACTATATCTCGAGACTGCCGTTATTTTTGTAAGTAAATCTTTTGCAGATATTTTATAATTCGGCAAAATAAGGCAAAAGCTTCTTTCTACGGAGAGATCATCAACAACCCATAATATCCCACTGCTGGGCTCGGGTCTCCTCTTAGGAGAGGGTTACGGTCATACCTCCTACCCTGGCCGAGTGCGGGTTGAAGAATAGCAAGATAACGTTGTGGAGTAATCTTGCCGTTGGATGTTTTCAAGACTTCACGACTACTATCCTATGATAACAACCGAGACCAACAGCTTAAAGTGACCTCCGAATCACAGAGACGCTCATGGTATCGCGCTCAGGTACTGACCACGCCGTCGTTGTTTACCCTCGGTGATTGTTTCTAATCACTGAGGGCAACTAGGCTATGAACATTCAAAACGGAGAGACCTAGTACATAATAAATATAAAAAAAAAAAACAATTTAACGTTAATATTTAGCTTTTATCTAACTAACTTCTAAAATGTAAGCCATTTAAGTAGTTACATCATAATATATCATCATATTTCTATTTTAGTTAACTGAAGCGTAAGACAAATGCAACTATTTTAATTAGATTTAGGTAAATGTAATTAAATGTCGAGGAAATTCGCATATGAAATTCAACCTATAAATATTCAGGAAACGAGCACACCTTACTTGAAATAATTTTATTAGACGTGTAAGACGCTGTGTCTTGCGAATCTTGTAAGCTTAAGTAACGAAGGCATGTTATTGCTTAAGTAACATAGGTTTTTATTAACTGAACATTTAAATGTAATTTTAAAGTAAACTACTAATGAATTTGTTATTTTAAGCTAATTACATTTCAAAAAATTATTTAACAATGAAATATAAATTATAACTCATCGTATAAATAAATAAATTAATATAAATATAAATATTTTGGACAACTAAGCACACAACGCCATCTAGTCCCAAGATAAGCAGAGCTTGTGTTATGGGGTACTAGACAGCTGATACAAATACATATATACTTTTTTTTTGAATTTAATGTATCATTGATAAATAAGTTGAAAAGATCTGTATGAACAAAACTAGTTATGATTGTTCACGATATGTGAAACTAAGTATGAAGTTATATCAAAGCCGATTAAATAATCAAACTAATTAGTTATTAATCTGAATAATATAAAAAAGTTATGTTCCAATTCATTTTAAAGTATTAAACTTATTTTACAACAGCAGTAAATGTACTGCAGTCTTTAGTCGAAAAGGTATAATTCCGTCTACTTTGAACCATAAAATAGATCCCAAGAATGTAATAACGCAAACGGTAACGTGAAACCAGCTTTAAACGGAGTCATTTCCCGGCCACTTCTAGAAGAATTTACACTTTATTTCTTTTACGATCTCGTGTAGTAGTTCATAGTAGAACTTCCTTTTAAATATAGCAGTACATCGTTTGAATGCATATGCAAAGTCCTCCGGTCCGTTATAGTCTTGACTTTAACTGACTTTGTTGAACATGGGCCAAGTTTGATTAGGGTCCAAAATTAATTCTCTCCGTGGGCGAGGACGCTGATCTAATTTCAGGAACAGTTATCAAGTGGCTGGGGAATGTTAGGATGTTCGCTTAGATTCATACTTGTGGGGAGTAGACGGTGAGAACATGGTTTCTTAATGGTTTTGAACAGCTGTAGACAGACTTGTCGCGGTAGAGTTAATTATTGCTTTAACGAACCGCCTTGAAAATATTTAGTATTAGTGTAAATCTATGCAATTTTATGGCCATAACATTGCCTGAAAAGTAAATGATAGTGATGATGATGAGATGCAGCGATAAAACCTACCACCCCGTTTTCACACAAGCATTTAACTTTGTTAAAAAGGTTAGCAAGAATACTATATATATTTGAACTAGCTTTTTCATGCGGTAAAAAGTAGCCTGGGTTCTTCCTCAAGAATCAAAGTATCTCCATTTCAAACTGCTTTAAAATCGATGAAACAGTTTAGCTGTGACAAGCGTGACGACATAGACAGACAGAGCTACTTTCGCATTTATAACATTAGTATCGATAACTTAGCTACATACATAAATTATTTCAACTTTATGAATGACAATACTATGTATATTAGGTGCTTACATATTATGAAATTGGAGTTTTGTATGGGAGGAATATAAAGTCGTTTTCTTTGTGAAATATATTCATATAATCAGTACTATTGTCATCTATGCACTTTTGCCATCTTATACGTAATTAATTGATCCCTTAAGTATGAAAATGGGCTAGAATCAATAAACTCTCTGAAGGTGGTTTGGAAAGTAACGTACTCATAATCATACAATATATAAATGATATTACAAATAAGATATCATAAAAACAATACAATAGGAAGAACGATTTATATAAGAAAGAAGGATAGGTCAATACGACTTCACGAAATCGGATTATGTGAATATTATTCCTCGAGTTTTGTTTATTTTGATATTATTTCCGAACAACGCAGAAATAGTCACCTCATAAATATTCATTGCATGTAATATTTTCTAGTAAAATATATCGTAATGGCAAGATAAGTACAATACAAAAAAATCTTTAGGTAAACATAAAAGCAAATTTGTGACTTAACTGACTATGGGTCCTTACTGAATTTTAAAAAGATCACGTACTTTTTGAAATTTTAAAGTAAAATACGTTATAACATTTTCTCTCTCTTAATTTAAGGGCCAGGCCCTTGTCAAGTGAGCAATCATCACGCTCTTAATTTTCTGCGATCTATTTGAGCTCTTTATAGGACACGACTTGCATTGTCTCATTTCCTTGCAGTAATTTTCGATTACAAAGTATTTAAAGACAAAAACTGATATATGTTACGATTATCTCCACATCTATACAAATAAATTATATGGAAGTATCTGTTTGTAATCTCAAATATTTTTTTACTAAAATGAATGCATGTTATATACACGGTAGGTACTGAATTCAAAAAACTTTTTTTTTGCTGTTTCGGTATGTTGCGCCTAATATTTGGAACGGCACGACCGACTTTTGAAGGGACTTTTACTGGCAGATATCTGATAATAAAAGGAGTAACATAAGCTACTTTTTAAAAATCTAATTTCGCTCCACATCGTTAGGGTTAGCGTAGGTAATACCGTGAGCGGTCGCCACCTTCTGCGAAGACGTCATCTCGCAGAAGGAGGCGGCGGAGAAGGCCCGGGGGGACGACCTCCTCTCGGACCCGATCCGCGGCCGTGGGGAGGCGACGTTACGTGTGTGCCGTACGTGGCCTAAACGGAGAGGTTGTGGAGGAGGGTGCCCGCAGCCGGGAGGGGTCCGGAGGTCGTAACACAGCAGTTCCCGGATCTCTCCCTTCTCAGGCGCTGAGTTGGCACACCGTGTAGTTTTAGTCGGTTCGATTCCGACACACCGCCCCGCCGCAAACCCCGGCGGGGTGACGGCCCGAGGGGGTTTCCAAACTTTAAAAAAAAAAGAAAAGGTAATACCGTGAAGCTCAGCTAGTCTTCTTATATATAAAAAATAATTGCTGTTTGTTTGTTTGGCTAAAACTTGAGAACGGCTGGGCCAATTTAGCCGATTTAGATGTTGGTTTTGGAATGTCTATAGTAGCTCAGGGCAGGTTTAAAAGATGAAAAATTAAAAATAACTTGAAAATCCAAATGTCACGTATACGAATTAGCGGGCACAGCTAGTAAATTAGTAAATTCATATGCTTTTGCTATTAGTAATCCCACAATTATCGCGAAGACAAGCTAAAACAAAGATTTAATATGAACTTCCTCATACTAACGAATTGAACTGAAATTTGCTTTTCTGATTTAATATAGTTATCAAAGACATGAAACGAAGACTGTCAAATGTTTAATTTAATTACAGTGAGTTGTTAATGAGAATGCGTAGAATGAAGCCTTTATTCCAAAGAAATACCATCCAAAGATTTTCCGTGGCCCTAATTAACTGAAATACACAAAGTGGCGTGTTATATTACTGAACTGATTATTTAAAGTACTTTTACTTGTATTTCATATCCAAGAGAGTTCGAGACTTTGAAAAATGAAAAATCTAAGGATCATTATAGCGCAATTTGCATCGAAATGCTTTTAACCTTTTTTAATTATCTACTACCGTCATCCGCAACTTGTAACTACCTACATATCTAGTATTAACCTTTTGTATATTATTATTATCTTGCCGTATTTTAATCCGAAGAATTTTGTTTGTTTGAATGCTCTAATCTCAGGAAATACTGGTACGATTTGAAAAATTATTTCTATGAAAGATAGCCCAAATATTAAAGAAGATAAGTTTCAATATCATCACGCTATGATTAAGTGCGGAGTGCCAAGAAAAAATATTGTAAACTATTAAAACAAAAAAAAAACTTAATTGAGAAACTTTATTTTTCTTCAATAGATATGTAAAAAAAATATTATGGCGCCTGTTTTGCAAATGTGCTTAAAAATATTTACGTTTCATCAGCTATCCAACGGGGTACAACTCCAATAAGGTACAGCAATCTAGGGTTTTATTAAAAATTTGTAAAAAAAACTCAGTTGCAAGCCTTGGCGGCTTGTCGCAATTCTTAAAGTCCCACTCTAATTGTTTTCTAAGGTTAATGCAGTGCGTGCGAGCGAGACACCTTACAATTTATGCAGGTGTGAATGAGAAAAATAATGTGTGGATATACATCTATATAGGGTATAATACGTTTTGTATTAACTTGTGATCATTAGTCTACTTATGTGATTCGATATGATATTATTTTGTTATCTGTTTTCTACTTGACTTGGCTGTGTTTTTGGGCTGTTTCTTCTAATTTTTTATTGCTGTGCTTGTAAACTGGACTCTGATTTGTGCTTCTGATACGGAATGGAAAAGAAACAGTCCAACTGCAAATTCATTAAAGAAAAAGGTTTTTTATTTTTTTTTTTGAGTCAATTTTTCAATCATCTACAACAACTTATTTAATAATTTTACATACAATATTGGTTATTGAGGTCCTAAAGCATCTGATTTAACATGTTAAAATAAAATAGTAGTAACAATAGGCCAATAAGCTGACAGCCGAAAATCGCTTTTTTTTGTAAAGAACACTTAAATTCAAATATCTCAAAAAACAGTCACATTTAGGATAGGGTATTTCATAGTGAATTCAGTCACAAAGGATGTAAGCTACACGCCCTTAACGGGAATATGTCAAACTAAACAGTAACTCGTATAGTTCATTTTATAATTATTTGAAATTTATCTATACAAATAAATATGTAAAATTGAAATTTCTGTTTGAACATCGCACTGACATCAAAAAAACTATTTAAAAAATTATTGTCTGTCTGTTTTGGCTAATCTTTGCAATGACTGAACAGATTTTGACGGGACTAGCACTGGCAGATAGGTAATTTTTTTTAATATGTTGCTACTAGGTTATTTATACATATAATTGTAAGTTTCCAAGTCCAAGGTTACCGGGCACTATTTTTCTATGAAACCATGTATTACTCCAATCGTGCTGCTTTTTGGTTATCGATTCATAGAAATTTATAATTTACTAGCTTTGGCGCGCGGCTCCGCCCACGTTTTTGTCTGTCGCATCGCAGCAAAAAGTGGCCTATGTCTTTCCTTAAAAATACAAAGTATCTCCATGCCAAATTTAATTGAAATCGGTGCAGCTGTTTGGACGTGAAAGCAGGACAGACCGGTAGACAGAGTTATTTTCGCATTTAAAATATAAGTATAGATAAAGTAAACTATATTGTATTTTCGAATTCTAAAATACAGCATTCATAAAGGTTAAGCCTTTATGCTAGAAAATAACGAGGATGTTGATAATTAAAAAGATACTAGACACGTACGGGTACTTATATAGCCATCAAGTTTTCAATCGGTTAGGGTTCAGTTTCAATTTTGAATCTAGGTTAACGCAAATATCGTGAATTGCTTAGACTAATGCTTAAATTGAAAGTCGACAGTTTTTTTTTTTATGTAGTATTAAAATTTAATATGAAGTCCTATTCCTTGTAGTTGTACTGTCCTATATTTGTATTTTTAATCTTGTTTTCTTGGGTTCTAATAAAAAACAAACAGCCGTAGCTTTAAAGAGGTTGTTTGCAGATTATTTGAATGTGCTAATCGAATGATAACAAATCCCGTAGTGAGGCGTATTTGGTCCGGATTACGCCATCACTTAAATTTTGCATCGCTATTTGCATTAAGTAAATAATTCTAAAGTGGGACCGAGGACATTCCTCCCACTCTCTGCACTTCTGTGAACTTCTAAAGTATACTTTTGTCGTACATTTGCAAAATTTTAAGTTTGTTTTGACAGCTATATACTACCATAAAGATGTCGGCTGTAAAATTACTTCATGCTTTCATTTTGTTGGAAAGCTGTAAACAAAGCAACTCTCCGGTTTATGAGTCCACATTGTGTATTATGACGAGTTTTATTGTCATCTTCATGTTTTTATTGTTCAGCTAGTATTTGTTATTCTTCATGTGCAGCGTAAGCGTGAATTTTACGGTATTTTGATATCATACTTGACATATTTGAAATATGGTAACGTCTTGTGAATAATTTTTAAATTGTAGTATCACATTTTGTTTGAATTTACATCACACAACAAATTTAAATTTGGCATGAAAACATAGGTAACAAAATAATTTTTACTATTAAAAACAGTAAGATATGTTATTTCAAGGCTAAGGAATACATAATATACTAGCTATGCCCGCAACTGCGTACACGTCAATCGATTTTCAAGTTTTTTTTATTTTTTCCCGTTTACCTTCCCTGGACTACGATAGACATTTTTAAACCAAAATCAGCTAATTCGGTGCAGCCGTTCTCGAGTTTTAGCGAGACAAACGAACAGCAATTGATTTTTATACACATAAGAGATAAGATTTTAGTATTTTTGGTATTTTTTTATGGTGTAGGTAGTTAACGAGCAGTCGTATCGCCTGATGGTAAGCGATTACGGCCGCCCATTGACACCCGTACACCAGAGGCGTCACAAGTGCGTTGCTGGCCTTTGGGGTGGTCCTTACCTGGTCAAAAGATCTTCCGTTTGTATTGGAGGAACATAACACCCAAACCTCCAAAACTCTGAATAGCTATGTAAAAATATTTATTATAGGTAGAATTACTCCGTTTATAAATAAAACTTTTCTAATTGCACTATTGTGGCACTTAACATTAAATGTTAACTACCAAAGAAAATCCGTCGAATTGATAACCTCCTCCTTTTTTGAAGTCGGTTAATATGTATACAATAACTCTTCACGAGAATCTACTGACGTAAAACCAACTAGGTTATATATATTTTGCCAAAACACGTTTTAACACAGTTCCATGACACATTATCAAAGTATTCTATTTTGTTTGTGTCCTAGCTTGGATTCGGCATAAAGTCACAACCAAACCACTGACTGGGCAATATCAGTCAAAGTTCAGTAGACAGGCGGTTGTCGAACTTTTAAACCGATTTAGATCATATCTTACGATTAGGTGAAAGGATTTTGATGTTTCTTTTTTTTTAAAGTTAGTGCTTCCCGTGTGATCCCATTTCAATTTAGTAAAGTTATTGAAGTCGGCTTTTTCTTTGTTAAAATTTATGAATATTTATCCTCCAACTACCCGTAACGATATATTGTTTTAAACTTTCATGGTCAGTAACATTAAAATGGGAATCTGCGGGATTGCTACCATGTACCTTTTTGTTTGTGAGTATCCGATATTTCGGCGCTGTTGTAAGCGCCATGATCACGGAGTAACTGAGGATCTTGCGGGTGGGCTGTTATTGGCAGACATATCGGTCTACCCTCTTTCGTAGTCTTTTATTACGATTGTCCCCGGTACCACTGTTCACTAACTCACTATTTACTCGTAACTGTTCTCGACACACAATACTAACAGTATCCGATCGCGAAACTATGTTTTGTTGATTACGCCGGTTTTTGCACATTCGAATTACTGGATTCCAGACATTTGACAATTTAAACCCATCCTCACGATTGAAATTTTTGTATTTCGTAATTTCAATCGCTTCCCTGACCAATCTAGGTATGTAGTGGCGTTCTGTCGTAATTATCTGTGGGTTATGAAACTCAATCCAGTGATTGGGGCCCGAGTCAATCAAATGCTTCGCGATTGCCGATTTCTGTTTGTCATTGTTTTTGACCGCTTTTATGTGTTCGTTCATGCGGCACGCGATGGTACGTTTAGTTTGGCCGATATATGAACTCCCACAGCTGCAGTCAATCTTGTAGACACCAGGCCTCTCCAAGGGGAAACTGTCTTTTGGGGATCGGAGACATTGTGCCACTTTTCTGAATGGAGTGAGGACAGTATTGAGTGAAAACTTTTTAAGTACGTTTGAGATCTTGTCTGTCACTCCTTTTATATAGGGCAGAAATGCTGGTTGTCTGTCCACCTTGTCCTTTCTCTGGTGTTTGACTTTGTGTCTAGATGGGAACTTCACCCTATATCCATTGCTCCGCAGGACGCACCGAACATGCTCGAGCTCTTGGTTTAGGTGTTGCTCGTCACATAAATCATATGCACGATTTATCAATGAGGTAACCACGGAATCAATGTGTCTCGGGTGATGATGAGAGCTTGCCTTGAGATAGCGGTCAGTATGAGTTGACTTTCTGAAGACAGAGTGGCTCAGTGAACCGTCGCTCCGCACACCGATTTTTACGTCCAAAAACGCCAGGCTTCTGTCTTCCTCTATCTCGTAAGTGAAGTTAATCTTCGGATGGATGCTATTTAAATTAGTCAGATGGGATTCCACATCATGTCTGTTACCTCGCAACACACAGAATCGGATACTCACAAACAAAAAGGTACATGGTAGCAATCCCGCAGATTCCCATTTTAATACCCGTAACGATTTCCACAGATGGCAACCGGGATCGATGGTTTAACACGCTATCTGATGCACTATGGAGTCTGACCTCCTAGCATTACCATTTTTATGTTTTTACCTGCTCGGTTACCACAAAGTCACGAGCCTTTCTGTTTTATTAACCCCCGACGCATCTGTCTGTGGCATCGTAGCTCTCGAACGGATGGTCAGATGTCGATGCAGTTTTTTTTCATTTGAATGTTTCCTTGCGGTGGTTCTTAGTTATGTTCGGTAGGCAGTGTAAGAGCATCAGCTCTTTTTCAAAATTATAGAAAACATTTTTGTTGCATGATTCGATTAAGTGATTGCATATGGGGATTTATATTTTCTTTAATTTAAGCTTTTTTTATTGTATATTAACATGTGACACTGCAACACTTTATAACCATTTAAAAAGTTTTAAAATTACTTGTAGATCACTGTTTTCTTCCTGTTGCAGATTAAAGTGCATACATGTGTTGAAACATGAATATTCAATACTTCCTGAGCACTTGATTTTATGTTTCCGATAGCGTTACCTCGTATACACATTCTCGCCCTGCGTCTTGAATAATTTATAAGAATTAAAACGGTTTGTTAGAATTCGCATGTTCTGTAAATTAGTAACTTCATTTCTATTTTGACGGGTTGAAATTATTTATTTACTTAAAATTATTTATTCATTTATAATAGATAGATAACAGTATTATTTCATCTTACATCTTTCTTACTTTATTTTTTGGCCGCAGACTGATTCGAATGTGATATTTAGTAACAAATCAGCTTTCAAGGTTTCTTTTATGAGTTGTCGGAACAGCACTGGATTTTGAAGTGTTAACGTTACAGCAAACATCTGTCATCACAGATCTGCTAACATCAAATTGATCTGGTCGCTGGCTCAACTTTTGGCAAGCCCAGCTTTGAAGTGCTTCGAGATGAGTCAACGGCCTCCGTTTTCTATGTGGTCCTTTTCCGTGCCGTTTTTTGGAAATATACTTCTATAAATAAATAAATAATAAACAACAATTTAAAAACGCAGATGAAGTGAAAAAACATGTTCTTCGATGAACTAGTCAATATAAAATAAAAATTGTTTAACCTATTCTTCCACGTAACATTCACATGAATTGCGTGAAGTACACTCACGAAAACGCCACTTTTAATGTAACGGTTTTATATTTAAAGTCACATGCATATTTAGTGCCAGTTCCCGGCAACGTGTAATTACGAGAAATGTTAATTATTATTATTGAATGTTGGAATTTCACAGAAAATATCTGCATTTAGACTTAAAAATAAAATCCGAATAATTAATTTACCTTTTTTTATTATTTCAATTAAAATTTATGACTGTGTTTTAACTAGTGTTTCAAGTACTAAATTAAATCTGATTTTCGATGGAACAACTTAAATCTAGCGGGATTCCGCGAAATCCCACCAAGATATTATAATCCCAAAGTTTTTCTTTTTATCAAATATTTATTAACAGAATACAAAAATTAATTAATCAACTAATTTTGTTTGTGTTGGATATTAGAATACTTATTTATTTGTAAAATTTGAAGTAGAATAGAAAATCTACCCAATTCCATGTCTCTACCGAAAAATCAACAGTGGCAGAGACTAGGGAATCGACACTCGGTGTTTTTTTTTTTCAATCATCACATGTATACGGAATCTTCTTTTCTAAATATCCCTAATAGTCGCATTGGTTGGATTTTCCCCTTAATCGTTACCCATAGGAATAAATAGTGTTAAGGGGCATCTTTTACGATAATAGTAAAATGTTCTCGAATTATTTATAATAGTATGAGTGTAATTCTAAATAACATAAAGTAATTATGATGTTTCACTAATACAAAAGTTTTCATCATTTCTAATGATATAGCATAAATGCTTAACGCGATCGAACCTGATTTCATGCTTGCGGATCCACAGAATACGGCGATATTCCGCAGTTTTTTTGTTTTTTTTTTTTTAATTTACACAGATTGCGGTATCCTACTTTGTTGAATTACAATCTCTAGTTTAATCAGTATAACCACATAATTCCAAACTCATTTTGGGCATTTATCGTCATCTCTGAATCATTACGTTACCGATCTCGTTAGTAGCTAATATCCAAGTTACAAATGAAACAATTATAAAGGAATCAAGGTTGCAAAAAAATCTTGGCAGATAATAATGATATCTAAACTACAATGTAATGGCTATTTACATTATGAATAATACAGTGTACATTGTTGTTAATATTTTTTCTAAACTCGCTGTTATTGATGCTTGCCTCGGAAGAACTATGACAGTGAAATGTGTGACATTAATCATAGTTTTTGCTCTTCTGACACTATCAGTATTTTCAGATACGTATAAAGTGACACTGCGAAGCATTGAATTATGCACCAAAGTCGACCCGCCATATATGGAAGAAAACCCAATGGAGCTTAATGTCATTGGCTACAATAAAAGTGGTACATTCTACTTCAAAGGCAATTTGACCATACGACGAAATTTGCAAGGTATTTTCTATCGCATAAAGACCGGTGTAGAAAAAGCTGGCGGTGAAATTAAATATACAAATCAATATAAAAAGTTGACTTGTAAAAGCGTAATTCCCAAGTTGCTTCTCATTGCAGCTGGTGTGAGATACAATGAAAAAACATGTGAGATTTATAAAGGGAATTATAGTTTCAATAAAATAGATGTACATAAATTACAACCTGGAGCTTATTACTTTCCTCTTAAAGAAATAGGAGAAACTTTAGTATATTTTAGTGTGTACAATAATCGAGGTACTTGTATCTGCACGCTTGCTCGATACGTTCTGAAAGCTAATTAATTCGAGAGTAAAACGTATGGATTTTCCAATTAGCAACCACGAGAGTCTGTGTTTTTTTTAAATATAAATGTGTGTGAATTTTATTAAGTCTTTCATTATCTTATTTATGTTAAGTCTAAGGAATCCCATTTCTTTCAACAGCATAATTAAATATCAAGTATCTCATATCAACTTATTAAAATACATTCTTGAAATTGAATTCACTTGTAGTCATGTTCCACTATTTAATTGAAATTAAATTGAGCGGTTTCACCCGGTCAGGAATGATGAATGACATTTTAACTGTTATAATTATAGTATTATTATTAAAAGTCCACTAATGGTCATAGGCATTTCCTTAGGAAGTAGATTTTAGTCTACCATACCACAAGGGTCAGAGGAGTTATCATAGGGTTTGTTTCAAATTTGCCTTCTCTATGCAGTCCTAGTTCGTTCGTTCGTTAGTCTCCTCTTATGAAATCCATGGTATAAATTGGGGCGTAAGACACGTAGCAAATAAGCAATTTCAATATAACTAGCTGTTGCGTGCGGATCCGTCCGCGTGTATGTCGATTATCGTGGCAAATAGTAGTCTATGTGTTATTCTAATGTATAAGCTCTATTACTGTAAACTTTCACCAAAATCAATGAAATTGGCATGAATATTGATACAATATTGACTGCCTCGTTGGTCTCGCGGTTAGCTTGTGCGACTGCTGATCGTGAGGTCTCGGGTTCGATTCCCGGGTCGGACCAAATGTTTGTATGATCTACAAATATTTGTTTCGGAGTTTGGGTGTTTTCTATGTTTAATATGTATGTATTTACAAAAAAAAAAAAAAGTGTATATGTATTTGTATCAGTTGTCTAGTACCCATAACACAAGCTTTGCTTAGCTTGGGACTAGATGGCTTTGTGTGATAGATGTCCGAAATATTTATTTATTTATTTAATATGACTCACATTCCCAATTATTGAGATCATCAGAAAATCGCTTTCAGTCCAAGCGGTACGCTTGTGGAACGCCCTACCTGTCGCAATTAGACGTGCAAAAACTCAAACTGCCCTTAAGAGATTGGTAAAGGAACATTGACTGGTAGATAACAATAATCCATAATCAATTGTTTTTATAAAACAATCGGATCACAGTATTGAATGCCAGGATGTGTTTAATATCTATGAATTTCACTTATTATGTATATAAACCACATATTTGTGTCACTTGTACGTCATATAATATTGTTATCGATAAATATTTATAATGCTTTATTTTCCTTTTACAAATTACTCTCTAATGCACCAGACACTACACTATATGTCTGCCCATTAACGTTATATATTTCCAACCCACAGTTGCCTGGAAGAGATTGCCATTGAGCAATAAGACCGCCAGTTGTACTACCGTCCTATTTGGCTTTAAGTTATGTACTTAGTTATCTGGTGCACAATAAAACTATTTAAACTATTATTTACTTATTATAATAAGTTCTTTATCTACGAGTATATCCGAAAACAAACAACAACAATTTTTTTTTTTTTTTTTTTTTTTTTTTTTTTTTTTTTTTTTTTTTTTTATGTTTGACCCTGCCAAAATGACTCTACTCTGCCTGATGGAAAGCATGAGTAGAATCCAAGAGTGGTGGTCACCATACTGCGAATGCAGACAATGCAGCATGGTGACCCACACCATGGCGGGCTAGTGATGCTTCTGCATCATTGGGCCTCCGGTCTCGCACTCACCAACGAAACACGACAGCATGATCGCTGTCATTTTACGTTGATTTTCTGTGCGAGGGTAGTACCGCCCCGGTCGAGCCGGCCCGTTCGTGCTGAAATCAGCGTGGCTCTACTACCTTGAGAACCTTACCTACTACTATCTTTCTAGATTTTAAATATTGTGTAAAGCCTCTTTCTAGAGTCAAAATATTGTGTAAAGCCGGTGATCGGCAACATTATTTACAAGAATTCATAGAGATGTCCTAGATTTTTAGAGATCTACGTATATTTATTCACACATTACAATACAATATTGAATGAAAATTAAATAAAGTGGTAATACATTGTACTAATAATACTTTAATATTGAAAACAATTAATGTACAAATGAAAATACTGCCTATTTCAAATTCATTTAAACAATAAAAAAACTATTTATCAACAAAATACAAAATGCATTAAATTGTAAAATGTAGTATTTAGTTGATAAATTTCAGGTACATAGATACTGTTAATGTATTTTATTATTGCGACTCAGATTCTGAAGCTGGGTCTGATTTTGCAGGCTCCTGCACAATAACTATTTGCTTGTTGGCCCTTCGTCTTGCGTGTGGTCCAAGCCTTACTTTTGTTGGCTCATTAGATACCTCGCCGTTGATCTGAAAGGATTTACAAAATATATTTGAGAAGTATACTTCTACATATCTTCATTATCTTTTTGCTGAGTCTACAAGTCTACAAAGAGTAATGTGACTATACTACGAATGGTTTATAGCATATGAAAAATGAGTTATGTCGAGACAACGTTTGCTTAAAATTAAAAAAGTAAAAGGATATTTAACTAAAATTGTAAGCGTTTAGATACTTTTCTAGATTTAAAACAAAACTTTACCTGTGCTTGCTTTCTTGCTGCATTATTTTCCAAAAACGTGTTTACCGCTGACAGAGTATTAATAGGTATCTATAAAAATAATAAACAAAGATATCTATAAATATAATTTACATTTGATTAAGAGCAAAACATAGCATAAGCGCCAAATTAACAAAGCCATACTCACCGTTTCACCTGCATTATTATATGGCAAACAGATAAAATGAAATATAGATTATATATTATCCATTTAACGGGATAGAAGGCAGTCTACATAATCGTTTTCAATCATTCGCCAATTCCATTCAATTAAGTATGCATAGCATAAGTCTATTGTTCCATTCTAGTTCAAACTACCGCATTCAAGCCCTTTGCAAATATGCCTACAGGCGTCTTTTATGCTTTCACTGATTTCAATTGGACTCTTAGACACATTTATTAGAGCAACCATCAATGAGTTAGTAGCTCTAGTTACTTCAGAGTTTTTTATCTGCTAGCCTGCTGCTAGACTTGGAAACCGCAGGTCGCGGTTTCCAAGTCGTAGAATAAAGTTCTAAGTATATTTCTGACACAATATTCTGCATGATTTTAAATTTCACGATTATTATCAAGTTTGTATTTACAATATTTCAAATATAATACATACAAACACAATAATAATAGAACTCCAAATTTTATGGTCAAACTAAAATACAAACTTACATCAGAATTAAATACTAATTATATTTACTTACCTATATTTATTTTGCTCAGGCTGAACAGCTTACCAACAGTGTTAGTTCAAAAAAAAAACGAATAATCCATAACAAGCTAAATTAAAAATCTCACTTCACTACTTTTAATTGTCTGTGGAAGCAAATCAATCACAGTGGCAGTGTGGCAAATAATCGATGGAAGAAAAGCAGCACTTGAAATAATTTTAAAAGTCTACTATACCTGTGAAATATTGCCATGTTACTTAAAAGCCACCATTTCTAAATTTACTTGTAATTTCTTGTTTGTGATAGTTTTCGTCATAGCAGTCAAGTCTTAAATATCTGTGTTTCGTTCCAAGTTTTTACCCTTTACATCTATTTCAAACTATAGGTGCATGAGAAATCTTATTTGATCAAAGAATATTTATTTCCTTTTGAAATTTGCTGAATAAAGTGCATTTGTAACTATGTCGTTGTTTATTCTACAAAGTTACACACAAATGGTACGGAAATGTAAAGTTGAAGACAAATTGCAAGCAGCGCACAAACTCAAAGTTTCACATGTTATACTGTACAGATACTAAATATATTTTTACTCAGAAAACAAAAATTGCCCACATAATAAATGTCACTTCTTCATGTGTAGGATATTTTTTTTAAATTATGTATGTAACACAGATATTTAGCTTGAATGTTAAAATCCTCAAGAAATTCTGAACTGCAAATCTAACCAGTGTCAATACATTTTGTAATCCATCACATGTACACCACGTGTACATGATGTAAAGTAAGATTTCCAAATTATCATTAATAATATAAATTTTCCTCAGTCCAAATACATGTTCTTGCTGAAAAGCCATGCATTTTAAGCCTATGCATAGGTTATTAGTAACTACATGTCGATAGATAGAAATAGTGTTAGTAAAATAGTGTCATTAACAAAGAAAGGGTAGTAAAATAGTGATGCATGAAGATGAACTTACAGAAAATATGTCGTCAATTAATTTGGTAGCACTCGGTGTCTTTACCGATACATGTGCTTCCGATGAAGATGCTACTGACTTTGATGCAGGTTCATGCTGCGATGATTCTAAATCTGAGTCTGTAGAAAGTATTTTGATAAATGCATGATGATTTAATGTAATGAAAGAAAAAAACAATGTTTATTATCAACTAAATAATGTAAGCAACAGTAACAAAATAACCCTACAGATATGAATGTAAAAAGTGGAACAAGTTTAGAATATTATAACAGTCAGTTCTTTTTGGTTTGACAATTTAACCCGTTTCTTTTTTCAAGAATCGTAAATGCGCGTATAAGGTGCCTTAGGTTACATGTACATATATTTGTAAATAATTTAAGAAGCCAATGCTATAGATAATTAAGTAACACTTTACATTAAACTAATCATGAATCTCGTTGTTACTAGGAAACAGAAAGCATATTATGAAATAGTAAATTGGTCAGCAATTCACTTATTGATTAGTGTGTTTTTTGCAGAGCAGAAGTAATTCTAATTTCCTTATAGGAGTTAATCGGATGAGTTTGTCCAAAATCACATTTATTTGAAAATAAAACAAAAAAAATACCTATTAAATTTTCACATTGAAAAAGAAGAAATCAAGTAATAAACTTCATTTATTTAATGAATGTAACCTTGTTTTACTTTAAACTTGAAGCTTTGACGTTGTTATCAAAATACATTTTTCATATTTAAATATTTATTATTTACTTTACACCATCCCTAAAATTATGTTTTTTATTTAATATCAAACTAAACACTATTAATAATAACCACCTGCATGAACTGAAGCTGATTTTTGTACGGATACACTTGTACCTCCAGCAGCATTACTTAAAAAACTATTAACAGCTTTCAATGTCGCAATGGGAATCTGTAATCAGAATACGAATCAGTATTAGGATTTGTTCGTGAGATTTGGAATGTTTAAAGTACAAAACTAGAGTCGGCAAAACACATACATTGAAAATATCTTGAAAGAATGTGGGGTTTTTCTGTACTGTTACTCTTTTTGTATATGTAACTTCCCCGGAAGTGTCATGATGAGCATTCAGATTTCCACCTGCACCTCCACTGACGTAGGCTCCTCCTTCCACTCCCACATCAGATCTCCTTTCAATAGGCTGTACAGTTTTAACTACAGTTGGTTGTGCCACACCGGCGTCGGCATTAGCCCCAATGTAGCCACCAATGTATGCTGTTTTTCTAAAATGATGGCGATGGGGTTTGTGAGCACGGATGATAGTCTTTTCAATCACTTGAGGTCGTGGAGGTTCAACGTAAACCTGAAAAAGTCAATATCCTTGAATACTATTTCCGGTTTACCTAAAATATATACAAACATTCAACGCTTATAAAGTTGCATAATCCATATGCGTGTTACATCAAAAAAATATTTCTTTTTTACAAATTAAATTTCTTCAGGTTTGTTCTTTTTAATATAACTATATAAAAAAATATTCACACATAAACATAAAAAGTTAGATACACAGATGCTAATACGCACTTTCTTCATAAATTGAAGTGTTTAGTGCTATTAAGTAGTGGAATTAGTAAAAAATACTGTGAGTGTTGCAATATTTGGACAGTCAATAAGTCTCTTGGTGCATAAACTTATATTTGATTCTAAAACAAACCTTCCTGTTAATAAAATACTGCAATGGCATGTACCACATTGGAAGACTAAACTTTGCCTGGGGAACAGAAAACCACTCACTAGTCATATGTTTTAAATGTGGTCTATAGCGGGTACTTGTTTGGTAGTGTGGATCTTTCCTATTACTCACTTCTTTTACAATAACAGCCGGTTGAGCTTCAGCTCTAACTGCTACATTTGCTTCTAAGTTCGCTTCGGCGGCAGGTACTATTTCATTACTAGCATCAAGATTTACTTCAGTGTAAACTTTTTTGTGCGTTGATTTAACTTTAGCCACGGGCACGGCATTAACTTCTCCAGCTCCTGTAGCACCCACCTGAAATTTTAAGGACGTTAATACATTTTTATTAAAATTTCCAACATCCAGGATAATGTTTGCCAACAAAACTAATGCTGCTTTACGAAACTAAGATGCATGATTGGAATAGGCCTATCAAAAGCACCATGCAAAAAGTATTCTAATAACGAATAATGATAAATGGAATGAATGAACGTGCATTGTGAGAGTGCATGCTCTTAAAAAGTTTCTATTTTTACCTCAATCCTGTAATCAACCACGTTAGACCCACGTCACATTTTGCTGCTGACATAGAAATATTCAGATGGGTAAAACTATGTGTAAACCTAAATATATCGCAAAAAAAACTTTGCATCACTGTTTCGCATGGGTTTTCTGTGTGTAATGCATGTGAGTTTTAGTAATATGTATTAATATGATTATTTTGTAACAAGACCAAACTAAGCAAATGTTTCTAATATTTTGTACAAAGAAAGAGTTTTCGCGTTTCCATTAATAAATTACATGTAATTTTTAAAAGTTTGGAATATGACCGTATATGAAAGATCTTATTAATGTGGAAGAGAAAGTGAGCAAAGCAAATGACGGTGTATCATCGACTCTGCCTGCTCTAGAAATAACTTTAAAGAATAATAAAATGTACTTATGCATATATGTGCCTATGACTATCTTTTGAAAAAATATTTAAGTAAACTTCAAGATGAGATATTTAAGATGCCCATATTTTTCTTATAGTTACTTCACTGAATGATAACACAACTTCCATTAGTTTTTTATTTGGACCATAGGAATATATTTTTAATACTACACTGGAATACAGTACTACGAAGTAAAATATGTTAATATCCATCGCCCATTAAAAATAACTGGTGTTGATCTCTTTTGCTCTTAAAGTCTTCTTAAGTTCTTTAAGTTAGCGTCTTTCTTCTCTTCTCCTAGCTTTCTGTGTCGTCACCTACCAGAGCAGAAGAAGCATAACGGCCTCCGGATGAAGCTGAAGCGAAACCTCCGCCTGAAGACCTTTCGGCGTTTACTTCACCTCCAAGACCAGCCGCCGCTTTCACGTTGCCACCAGCAGTAGCGTCGGCATATAATCCACCTGTTATAAATTAAAGTGATACAAGTTCATAAACAGTATATGTCAAGACTACTCCTATCAAGAGGCGGCCATAGCCCAGTTGCACTCGGCGATTAGAAGCTTAGTTGGAGGCCTTTGGGCGGCTTAAAAACATCCAACGACAAGATTACGTAGTCACAACGTTGTCTTGCCGGTCCCTAACGCGCACTTGGCACCCGTGGGGACGTGTGGCCTTCACCCTCTTTTGAGATGAGACCCGAGCCCAGCAGTGGGAAGTTATGGGTTGTTGATGATGATTCCTATTAATTTAACCCAGCAAAAATCATACATTTACTCACGTATGAGTATTATGATGAACTGATATAATGATTAAAATCTTGATAATAACAGCAACACATAATTACACCACAAGACATTAACTAATCAAAGTGCAATCGCACAGTATCTCAGGATGACGTCAGTGACTAATTGCAGTAAAGAGGTCAAGTCAGTGACGATTATAACATAACTGAGATTATATTAAGTCTGTAAAGATATCCTGACTATATCCAAGATTCAATAATTACAAGTATGGTTGAACCTAAGTGACTATCAAATCTGCGTGAACATAGAACATTACGCGGAGACCTATATCATATTCATATAATCGTTACAAAATCTCACACATTCTTCTACTATTATCATAATAATGATAATCTTTTATTTGTAGTTCATATTACTGGTAGTTATATTACTGGTTATACAAAATTACTGAAATTTTCTGTTACATATAATTATTTGTTTTATAACTCAGACAGTTTAGTCACATGGTAAACTGGTTTTATTTTTTGATTAGTTGAGCCTAGCAATTTTATCAATGTTTCTCAATAGGAATAAATTTACACATTTTTCCAAGCTTTCTTGCTTGGTACACGACACATATGGGTGACGTATATAGTCATTATGTACATATATAGCCTATATAATAATAGCCTATATAATAGTTTTAATCGATAAATAGACTACCAAATGCGAATAATATTGCAAATGAGATCAGCTCGTTTAAAATATAAATAAGCAAACTACGATACATCAAAGAACACTGATGACTGCACTTTAAACTTTATCATTTGGCATAATGTACTCGAGTCAGATTAAGGTTTTATATAATTCTATATCTACTGCGAACTGAACTAAATTATAAATTCTCCTACTGAAATATTTTGAAAATACGATCAAATTGGAAAAAAACCGGTGCTCGAAGCTTTATTCAAGAGTCATATGTGCAATGAATGGAAAGTCGACTGAAAGATTTTTCGAATGGAATTTATTGGTAAACAACCTTTCATCGCCAAACGCTTCTTCGACTGAACGATTCATCGAATATTTATTAATCGATAGACTGCTCTTTCAAATGACTTTTAATCATTATTTACGTAGTTCAATAACTGAAATATTTGTTTTGAAAAAACTTCAAAATCGAGGATATCTAACGCTTTGAGATATTGTAGATTCTTCCCGACATTTTTCTTGACAGTTTGACAGAAAGATTTTCCCGTAGACATGAAATTGGGAAGTGTTTTATTACTTTCCTCTTCAAAAAATTTTATGTTTTTAAATTCACGGGAATAATGTACGTGCTTATTTAATTACCTTTTATTTGTTTGTGTTTCAATTACAAAGCTATTTTAGTAACTAAAATTCATTTAAAACGAGCAGTCTTGTACTCTAAATACATATGATTTTTCTAAAAAAATATCAACTTTGACAAACTTTCTTACCAGAAGGTCCGCCGTTACCATCCAATGATCCTCCTAATCCAGCTCTTGCAGACTGGCCATGAGGTGTGCCTGCTTCAGCAAAAAGACCGCCACCTGCTTCTCCATCAGCGCCTGTTTTAACAAAAAAAAACAAATACATTTACTAAATTTATATGAAATAACTGGAGAAGTCATATTAAATTTGACCTTGAGATCTGGGACTAAACTATTACATGGGCTCTCTAAAGTTTCTGGGGCATAGCAGCAATGTCAGCCTACATCTACATTATTTTATTAGACTCATTCTTAGTAATTTTCTCAGTAGTATTAGTATTATCATGATTATCATCAACAGCCTTTGACAGGCTACTGCTGGAGTGCCTACCATACCAAGCTGGCCAGACGTGTAGGTATAGCGTTTGTTTCAAGGTTTCCTTTCTTTTTGTAGTAAAGTAGTCCTAAATATTTCATATTATGGCATGCACCTAATAGTCGTTTATAATTTATAATTACTATTTAAACCTGAGTAACCGCAGTCAATTAAATTTATTTCCCTTTTATTTGTACTATTTTTGAAGTTAAAACCTCTTTAGGCGCGTTGATCACTTTTTGGGCGAACAGAAAACGTAAAACTCGCGTCATCGTCACCACACGCTTCCCATGAGCTATATGTATACTGTGTAAATATGAACATAAATATACCTCCGTACATAATTAATAATAATAATAATAATAAAGCTTTATTATTCCACACAAGTTACAATACAGAAATAAAAATATATTCTTAAACTCTACTTTATACTACATAATATAAGATCCTGTAAAATAAGAAAATTAAAAAGTTTTGTTTTTTTTTTAGTTCAGTTGTGTGGACCTCTTTGCGGGTAAAAGCCTCCTCCAAGACATCCAATTAACGTATTGAAATCGTCCATACATATTACGTATTTCATTTAAGCAGTGCCGTGATCTTTCGTGTGGTCCTTATATAGGTAACGTATCTGTTTCTTTTCGTGATGCGTTTACTGTAGTTGCATATGCCTGTATTATTGGAAAAGAAAAATTTCGAAAAAAGACAAATTTCGATTTCTTTTGTGAAAAAATCGCTTAGATATACCCGTGAATAGTTTGATCTTTGTTTTTAACCGACTTCCAAGAAGGAGGAGATTTCTCAATTCGACCGGATATTATTATATATTTTTGTCTCTAAGAACTAGCGTTCAGAGTACAAATTTATGTATATTGTTTTTCTTAGATAAAGGTATTTCAACATTCAATTATATCATCAATTATTGGGTGTAGTTTATGTACTTGATATCTTGAAGGGTTGCAGTCTAGTACTCCCGCGGTGACAAGCCGTATTGGGAGACGGTAGGAGGTGGCTTTTAGTTGCTATTTGGTGTTATATGCTTGAGTTTCATTGGTGTTTATAGTCTGGGTTGTAGAGGTTTTTGAATTGTAAAGTTTTTCATGTTTACGTATTTATTCTTCTTTGTAGATTGTTTCTTATTTTCATTATTTGCTTGATTATTCAATGATATTTCGGGAGACTCGGAAAGATTTCTTTTCTTGGTTTGGTTATTTTTATTGTCCAGAATAATTATTTTGTCGTATTTAATAAACGCTTTTTTCCCTAGTTCTTTTTCTAGTTTTAATTGGACTTGTAACTCCTTGCGTTTGTTGAGCACTTCTAAAGGGTAGTCCTGTTTAATGTAATAAGGTGAATTATCAAGACATTTTCTGTTTTTCTGAACTTGTAACTTCATTCCCAAAGTGCTGAATGTAATTACTACAGGTCTCACTTTCTGTCCTTTTTTGCCCATTCTCCTCACACCTTCAATACAATTTTTATCACACTGACAATCGAAATATTTGTTTATTATATTATTTATATTTTTTTCTAGCTCATGATAGGATGCTTCCCCCTCCTCAACGCCAAAAATAATAAGATTTTTACGCCGTATGTGTTTCTCAAAGTTGTAAATTGCTGTATTCTGATCTTCAATTTTTTTCTCTAGTAGTGTACATTTTATTTCAATTTTTTTAAATTTTTCATCTATATTACTGCTAATCGTGCTTTTTATATCCTCTTTCATTTCCTGCATATCCATTTTCTGTTGTTTTATGCAGTGTTGCATATTAATCAACATTTCTTTTAATTCATTCATATTGTATTAATGTTTTGTGTAATTCAGGGCTCAATATAATAATATTATTGCAGTCACTTGAACACAGATAACACAATTAACGCCCTTTAAATTAATGTCGTAACAATAGTTGGCAAATCAATGATCGACTGATTGTTAGTTATTATCTCTTTTTGACCGGTAGATGGCGCTGATATGGATTTTCATGACCAGTTATAATGAAAAGTGTTAATTTAATCGACTGCACACTTTGTTATCTACTTAACCACGCATAGATATCACTATTAATACACGAAGACAATATATATATTGCAATTTAAAAAGTATCTTTGTGAATAAAAATACACTCCGTCTTCGTGCGGTGTCCGTAGTTAATTTCTTCAATTTACAGTTTTTAACACAACACTTCATACAATTCCGGTATAATGCAGTACGATAACACTTTTGAAACAAAATTGGAATAGATTATGCACTTATTATATTTTTAAATACGAGATGAACACAGATCCGGTGTTGACAGATTTTTTGCAGCCTACCCTCGTACATAATTAGTATACATTAAATATAAACACAGAGTATACCTCTCCACCAAAAGGTAGAGAGGTATACCTACTCTGTCAAGATATACTTATATCTCTTGGTCATTAACACTTCTTTACTAATAACTAAATTTTCTTATTTCTTTTTGGTCGTTAACTTTTCTTTCTTCTATAATATTGTGATCTATTTTTTAATTATTGTTATGTATATAGGTTTCTTTTTTTACAAACCAAAAATAATAATCTAATACCTGGACGATACAATTCACAAGTTAAGTACTTAGTTTTCACTTCTATCGGCAGTCCTCAAAGAAGGCCCCACATTTTAATGGTCATATGTCATGCAAAATATATTGCTTACTAGCTGTGACCGCTACTTCGTACACGTGACATTTGGATTTTCAATTTAGTTTTTATTTTTTCATCGTTTAAACCTTCCCTGGACTACGACAAACATTTCAAAACCAAAATCAGCTAAATCGGCTCAGCAGTTTTCGAGTTTTAGCGAGACAAACGAAGAGCAATTTATTTTTAGGGTGCAGTAGCCAAATGGCAAAAAACAGAACCCTTAGGGATTCGTCATCTCTGTCTGTCTATCCGTCCGTAAGTACTATAAGAAGCATAAGGTTGAAACTTGGTAATAAATAAATAAATATTTCGGACATCTAACACACAACGCCATCTAGTCCCAAACTAAGCAGAGCTTGTATTATGGGTACTAGACAACTGATATGAATACTTATATACTTTTTTTTTGTAAATATATACATATTATACATAGAAAACACCCAAACTCCGAAACAAATATTTGCAGATCATACAAACATTTGTTCCGACCCGTGAATCGAACCCGAGACCTCAAGAACAGCAGTCGCGTACGCTACCACTGCGCCACCGAGGTAGTTAATAGATGTAAGCAGTAAGCAGATGTATTCTGTAAACCGCATTAAGATTTTCACAGAAAAATAAAAAAAAATACAAAAAAATTTGGGGGTCCCCATACTTAAAACTGAAACTTAAAAAAAAATTTATATAACCATAATCCATACGTGTGTATGTAAGTATTTTTTTCTAAACTGAATAGTTTGCGCGAGAGACACTTGCAAAGTGGTAAAATGTGTCCCCCCCCCCCGTCACTTCTAAAATTAAGAGAATGAATAAATTTAAAAAAATCCATGCAAACTTCCACCGAAAATTGGTTGGAACGAGATCTAGTAAGTAGTTTTTTTTAATACTTCATAAATCGTATAAATCGTAAACTGCAATTAACCTTTCATTCAGTCAATTCAAATATAAAAAAAAAACTATTATGTTACTTCCTGCTACGGAACCCTTCATGGGCGAGTCCAACTCGCACTTGGCCCCTTTTTTTGTATATAAGATTAGGCTACTTCCTAACCTCCTCTGCTACAATAGATCGATATTTATTAAGTCAGTATTACGTCGGTGTCTGGCGTTAAATTAGCATCCTCGCAGTAATTGCATTTTGATGCCTTTTCATGTATGCATATCTTTTTAGAACTATACGAAACTGTTTTATTATAATATAACTATGTCAAGGTTTTTTAATTTTGTAGCAATATAATTTGAGGACGAGAATGATCTTGGCGTTACTTTTTAAAAAAACGTAAAGAACATCTTAGATTTGCCCAAAATCAAAATCGAAACAAAAACTTGAAAGATATATGTACTTGAAATTATGTACCGTTATCGTTATGGTACCAAAACATCCAACAACTAAAATGGGCAGCATTTCAGTTATTGGATGCTTTAAGTAGATAATTTGCTCAACTAAAGCTATCTTATTATTAATCATTATAAGCAAATTTAGTTATTATTATATTATCATTGGCATACTATAATTTTTGTACTACACAAAAAAAACTATCAAACAGTAGAGGTGATAAGTTATAAGTACTCGCGAAAAAATAACTCACAGTGTGAATAAAATACGTTAAAGAAAAATAACCGTTTACAAGACGAGGGTCAAGATTTCCTTTTAATAGCTAAGAGTCTCATTAGACACTGTAACTACACAAAATGAATAGTCATATCTCATTATATATTTTTAAAGCATAATCTTATAATATGCGAGTATTCAAAAGTTTGATATTTGACCTTTCTTATTGGTATTATTGCTCAATATAATACTTCAATTCCGCTGTGCTGATGTTAATTCAAATTCAAATTCGAAATCATTTATTCAATTAAGACACTAAGTGACATTTATGAACGTTAAATTAGGCTAGAGTTGGAGTTGAACGAACCAAAATAATAGTATTGTCTAAAGCATTACTGACTAGGCCGACGAGTCATCCCAAACAGCACCCGTTCACGAGTATGACGCATGGACCAGCCATCATCTTCATCGCCATATCAGAGGGAAAGAAACGACCCGCCCCACGACGACTCCGCAAGCAATAACATTTTAGTGAGCATGACAAACCATAGTCGAGATACTGATAAAAATCACTACTAATTAAATTACCATAATAATCGTCACGCATTACTGTTAACTAACAATAGTTTGTTAATAAACTCTAGACTTTAAAAATATTTAATTTATTGGAAAAAATACATTTTATAAATACTGTTATTTATTAACAATTATTTTTACGGGAATTAACGCGATCACTTATTAAAAGGTATTACATACCTCTGATTTGCCTGACGTTTCGACCAGGTTGCACTGGCCGTGGTCACAGGCTGACTCAGCCACTGACTGAGTCAGCCTGTGACCACGGTACCACCATCAGAAGTATCTAATACCTTTTAATAAGTGATCGCGTTAATTCCCGTAAAAATAATTGTTAATATATCATGGAACGCGAAAGTTTAAAAGTTAGTATAATACTGTTATTTGTTACAATGATATAATGAAACTGTGACTACACCACATGCATTAATTGTAACAAGTACATTTATTGTCATTTCTACTACGAGAGAGAAGCATAAGAAACAAAGATCAAGATAGTAATGAACTATTTTTACACTTTGAATGCATTAGAAACATCTAATATATAAAATTCTCGTGTCACAGTTTTAGTTGCCAAACTCCTCCGAAACGGCTTGACCGATTCTCATGAAATTTTGTGAGCATATTGAGTAGGTCTGAGAATCGAACAACATCTATTTTTCATCCCCCTAAAGAGAAAGGGCCACCCATCCTTAAAAAAAAATTATGGCAAAACGACGTTTGCCGGGGCAGCTATATAAATAATTATGTTTTAGTTATTCTTCGTCTATTATCTTTTTAGAATGAGGCATTTTATTAATACATAGCTATAGGTTTCTATACCTTCGAAGAAACTTTATGTTTTGGGTGCCAAAGAAACAGGGATAAGAGTTGCGTATCTTCTCTGGATTCCTTCATACAAACAGGTAAAATTATATGGATTTTTCCAAAAAGAAATAGCAAAAGGATTCTTAGAAGTCTTGCTTATTGTTATTCTTACAGCAATATTATGATTTTTAATTATAATAATTTAATAAACAAAAAAACCAAGAAACATTAAAATACCCATTGAAATTTAGTTTACTAAAGTTCTTACCTAATAATCCTCCGAGACCTACTGCCGCGTGATATCCGCCAAAATTCACTCCCAATTTACCTTCTTTGAAGGTAATAAACTGTGGAGCCTGTAAAAATAAAATAACAAATTATTAGGTACGTCATTCTCAATTACCTAACCTAAAAAATCATAATATTTTAACAAAAATTTTCATCATTTTTATTTTTAAAAATGAAATTTAATCTACAATTTCCTTTAGGTCGACGATCGTGAGGCAATTTAAAATGATACTAACTTATATACTGTCTAACAGAGTCAAACTATTCGTTTAAACAAGCGAATAACCTTTATTAGGATTCCGTGCAACACAAAAGCAGAAACCTTTTTAGGATCACTCGTGCGTCTATACTGCCAATTTGCACCAAATCTACTTGGACGATTAGGTTCATATTTATTTGGTACTAGCTGAACCCCGCGGTGCTACTTGCGCTTATTGAAGCCGCGGGGTGAAGCTAGTTCAAAAAAAAAGCTAACCTATGTTACTCCCTATATCATCAGCTATCTATCAGTGAAAAACCCGTCGAAATCGGTCCAGCCGCTCCAGAGATTCACCGGAACAAACAGACAGACAGACAAAAATTTAAAAAAAGTTATTTTGGTACATGTATCGTGTATACATACAACTTTTTAATAAATACATATAACATACATATGCATTTATTAAAAAACGGTTATTTTAATATTACAAACAGACACTCCAATTTTTTTTATTTGTATAGGTGTCCATTTTGTACACATATCTATTTCTGTAACCCAAATACTAATGTGCAACATTTTGAATTTTCAATAGAAGCAATCGGAAAAAAGTTGAATCACAAACGTTTTCCTTTATAATAATACTGATGAAACTTGATGATTTAAAGTCGAGGTAGAGTAATTCTTATCTCTGAAACATAAACTAAACTTTACTCAAAGATTTCAAGGAAACCCGTTAGATGATTAATGCTCTAAATTACATCTCTCCATAATACGCGTATGATTTCGATTTTTAACCGTCTTCAAAGAAAGGAGGAGGTTTCTCAATTCGACCGTTTTCTTTTTTTTTTTTATGTGTGATCGTGGATAACTTCGTCGTTTATGAACCGATTTCGATGATTATTTTTTAATGGAAAGGAGATGTCCCGACGGTGGTACCATGTAAAGGACATTAATATCTGAAGATGGCATCCACGAGAAATCGAGTCGAACCTTGAAGTCGGTTTTTTTTTGTTAAAATTGTACTTGTGCAATCTATCATACATCGTATAATTCTCAATTCATGCAAGTTAAACTTGAACTGTTTTTTTTTTATATACTTTTGGATTATATTATACTCTAAAACTGCCCTTTACGAGCGCAAATTAAACAAAATTCGACTCCAGAGGGCATTTAATTGAAAATTTAATAAAGTAAGTGCCATAAATCATGGTTGAAGCGGTTCAGTTTGCTAATTTATTGTGTTTATAACAAAGGTAAAATTGTATTAAATGGTTACCTTAAAGAGCAACATTAAAACGTGTATTACCGGTGGCGGCTACAATATAGGTAATGTTGTAAAATTTGTATTTGGAAAGTTGCTGTGACTTTGATCTGTTTCAACACTTGCAGCTTAAGATATGGTTACGATATGATGTAGTTCAGATAGATCAGCCCCCTAGTCAAGTTGCAAGCGTTCTTCGTTCTGCAATCGTTAACGCCTAAATTCTCATGTGTCATTGGCTAATACTTTGCCTAAGATAAGCACATGAGAATTTAGGCGTTAACGTATGAAAAAAGAAGAACGCTTGAAATTTGACTAGGGAAGCAGAACCCAAATTACCTCACGCCACCTTATAAAGGAAAATCGAATATTAGTTTAAACTACAGAGTGTTCCAAAATATTTCAACCACAGTCCAAAAATATAACCTTTCTAGGGCATGCGAGTAAAAATTTATAATAGCTATGTAAATAATATACTTATACTTCAAATAACTAATATTAAAATTCATCTTAATATCTGTAGATATGTAATGTTATAAAGTAGATTGATTTTAGTTGAAGGATTATAGTTAAACCCCCAGTAAATTTTATCATCACGAGTAATAAAATAATATAATGTTTTAATATTTTTTTTTTATAACTACACAAAGAACATGTTGTAATCATTGAATTCACTGTTACGCATACAAATGATAGGAAATATCCAAAGTAATCAGCGTTGGTGAGTCATGATATAAAGATGTATATAATATATTAATGTTCAGAATTCAATCTATAAAACCATTGGACTTTAGTACTACTATTATAAATGCGTTTATTAAACGGTACCCACGTATTACACAGAGTAGTGTAGACAATGGCTTTTGTTAACAGGTGTAAGAAGTTTTGCGCAATTTAAAAGGCACATAAAAATAAATGAGCGTTTTTCCTGGCTTTAAGTTGATTACGTTAACATAAAATAAAAATTAAATAATAGCACATTTTTAGAATACTAATAAGATGTTATTCCTTTATTCTAAATATTTGTAGAACAAGTGGTATTATGGAAATCATTGGTAAAGCACTAGCTGTGCCCGCTACTTCGTACACCTGACATTTGTATTTTTAAGTTATTTTTAATTTTTACAAATCGGCCCGGCCGTTCTTGAGTTGTAGCGAGACAAACGAACAGCAATTGATTTTCATTTATAAGAAGATTCGACTATAAATGTTTGTCGTAGTCTGTCGTAGTCTATCACTCTTGGTCGATTATGATTTATCTATATTAATCTGCACATAGAACTTTATTTCTCATAGAAGTCAAATGAGCCACCCACTTTTTTCATACTTAGACATATTGCTTTATACATAAATTAATTTTTTGATACTTATTTATTCCTGCTCTTTTTTAATTTGATATTTTACACTTAGGTTTAGGTTAGGTAGGTAAAATCTAAAGAACCACTTATTTTAATGTATTAATGATTTAATGACCATGTTTACTCCATTTGCTTCAGTTTACTGTATTTGGTCAATGTAGTTACATACGATAGCAATTTTGTAGATAAATTAAAAGTAACCTTGCTAATAACCAGGAAACGTTGTGGTAAATGTCGTAGGAAACTTCCAGTGCATAAAAAAACAAACTGCCAACAACTTTCAGACCAGCTTTAGTTCAAGTACTTTATTTAGTAAACACTGAATTTTCGTTTTAATACTTACCGTTACTACATTTATATTATAAAAATTACTGCATGCTTATTAATATCAGGTTTAGCCTTTTTTGCAAAAAAGACATAGATAAACGCATTTTACTACGAAATGGAGAATTTGTGTGACAATTTTTATATAGGTACCCACCTTATTTTTAGAGAAAACAACACCCTTACTAGAAATATAATATATGTGGAGGTTCATGCCCATAATTACCACGCTGGGCAGGCGGGTTTGTGATCGCAGGGCGCAGTTCTTTGCACGGGTGACGCTGCTGCCCGTCACCGGCCTCTTCCATTTAACTACGCCTGTTGGGATATGTATACCGCTATCGGTCGGTTGTCAGAGCCTCGTTCGTCGTTCAACAGGATGTACCGCGTGCAGATGAGGTTGGCTTGAGGTTCACCCTCTTACATCCATACTTATGTATGGGGTGATTAAACAGACAATTATTATCTAATTTGGGAAACTGAGGCCCTATTGATGACTGGATAGTGATTTGTATTTTCGTTTTTTTTAAATGTAAAACAAGCAAACACACACACACATACATACAGACAAATACGCGCACACCATAACACCTAATACACGACAGCATCATAGAGCATTAATATCTTTATCACATTATATTCTTATTTTATATTATTCTGTTTGGTGAAGTATCTTATAGGCATTATACAACTGAGATTAAATTTAAACAATGGATTTTTGTGACAATTAAAAGAAGCACTAGAACTTATAACAAAAGTTGAATCTTAGCTTGAGTGCTAGTGACCATAAATATGAGAAACTAGTTGTTGCCCGCGGCTCCGCCCGCGTATATGTCGGTTATCGCTGCAAATAGTAGCCTATGTGTTATTCTGGTGTATTAGCTATATAACTGTAAAGTTTTATCCAAATCCGTTCAGTAGCTTTTGCGTGAAAGAGTAACAAACGTCCATCCATACATCCATCCATACTTACAAACTTTAGCGTTTATAATATTAATATAGATGTTACAACTTATAATGAATCGTGTTACAGAATTGTGTATAAGAAACTGTACAAAGTTGTAATTTTGTAAAATAAAGAATTATTATTATTAATTACATACGATTCATAAAAAAATATTAGCCATGTAAATGTCTTCATATTTACTAGTTTTACTTAAGAAATTGGTGTGTTATCTATTTAAGACGTAACTATACAAAACCATCCGCATTGTTGATGGCCGAAAAGACGTCACACTATCACAAAGCATTTACCTTTATTGTGTTATCCAGCTGAAACATAATATTCTGTTCACGTTCCTTCTATTAACTCGACTAGAATTTAATCAGACTAGAAACCCGTGACTCGTAACAATAATGTTGTTGTCTGACACAGACAGTTTTGTTCAAGTGAATTTTAAAATTTTGTTTATTCATCCATCCTCTGTCGCAGAATAATGTCTTTTAGTTTTCCTCTTTTTCGAGAATTTAATATCAACTCAGTTTGTCATAAATTTTGTTGGAACAGCTCTTTTACCCGACTAATCGAACGAATCAACAAATAAAATTTAACAAAAATAAAACCGACTTTAAGGTTTGACTCGATTTCTCTTTGATGCCATCATTAGATCTTAGTGACCTTATCATGGTAAAACCGTTGGGATATTTCCTCTCCATTAAAAAAAGAATCATCAAAATCGGTTCATAAACGACGAAGTTATCCGCGAACAAACATTTTAAAAAAATGTTCGAATTGAGAAACCTCCTCCTTTTTTTGAAGTCAGTTAAAAAGGAAGAGTATTTTGGCAGTCAATGTATCTAAGTATATTTGTATGTTTCACCGTACCTATAAACCGACTTTGATTATTTATTGAGGTGTCAATATATATTCTTAATAATGACTGCCTCAGTGGCGCGTTGGTAGCGTATGCAATTGCTGTGCTTGAGGTCTCGGGTTTGCTTCCCGGGTCGAACCAAATGTTTGCATGAGCTACAAATATTTATTTTGGAGTTATTTACAAAAATATATTCATTTACAAAAATGTATATATGTACTAGCTGACCCTACAAACTTCGTAGTGCCATATCTGTCTGAGCTTCCCACAGGCAGTGTGCAGTCGTTGACAAAAAAAAGACTTTTCCGTTTTCTTTTAATTTTTCTTGTACACAAACCTTGTCCGCACAAGAACGAACACAGAAAAAAATATAAATAGAAGAAGATTTATATCAGTTGTCTAGTACCCACAATACAAACTGCTTAACTTGGGACTAGATGACGTTGTGTGTTAGATGTCCGAAATATTTATTATTTAATGATCTGAGTGACATAGGCTGTATAAATTTGGTTTTGATACTAATATACTTAGAAGTTTTCACATAGTGGGGTATAGTTTTAAACTTTTTCTTGTTAATAAGATGTTTCCATTCCAAATTCAGTTTGTATGAAGTTTGTTTTAACTGCAACTAATCCTTTGAAATCAGAGTATGCAAATATTAGCTCTATAACTGAATTAGATTATCCATTTTAAACTTACTAGTTGTTGCTTTCATACAAATCCGTTTAGTAATGTTTGCGTGAAAAAATAACAAACATCCATACATCCATTAATCCATCCATCCATCGATCCATCCATTCATCCATCAATCCATGCATACTTACAAACTTTCGCGATTATAATATTAGTATAGATTACTATCGTTGGGGATTTTATTTAAAAACGTACATAAATTCTTGAAGGTTAAAAATACATGAAAGAAAATGAGGAAACAATTGTAGGTAAATAACTGCGTAATAAAATAATACATATATAATAATATTAGGATATCCACAAAACTTATATTACTTACATTAAATATCGTTTTTATATACCATTAATAAAGTCGAAAAATAATACATATATAAGCCAACAATATTGAGGATGGAGATAAAAAACCATGTTTAATAAATTGATGAAATCGTTAATACCAGACTTGGCATATACTTATACACATAAAGATTCAATCTCTGCTTAGCTTGAAACTATATGAGTTGTTCGGAAAATTTATATATATACATACGTATGACTATTTACATTTAATTTTATAGCATACCTTTAAAATAACTCATAATTCACAAATATTTCATAGTTCCTAACCATTCATCAAGAATCACTATTCCATCGACTTATGTCTTAGTGTCTTTTAAAGTGATGTTCATTTCCTTATTAGCAAAGTCAAATTAAAACAGTACATGAGAAGTGTTGATATCCCATCAAACTCAAATTTTTGCTTCGTTCTTATTTTCTTAGCTTTGTAACATTTATCAGATCTGATCATAAAAAAACGTAGTATCGTTTATAAGTAAAGTAGGTGTATGGACATATATTATTACCTTTACCAGCATAACAACATGTTAATACAAATGATCGGTATATCCTTGATATGGTAGGTATCCGGTTTGATGAATTTTCTTCTGACCTTATTTGGTCATTATGTTTCCGTATATTTCTAATCGTTCATAAATATGTATGATACCAACTAATAACCACAACTTCGTTTCCATAATAATGAAATATCCTTTCAAATCTCACACACGGCCATCATCTGATCCCAAACCAGGCAAAACCTGTAATATGATAAGCAGAATAATAAACATCTTCTAATAATATAAATGTGAATGTAAGTTTGTTTGTTATGCCGATCATCATGAAACTTTGTACTTATATTCTTGAAGGTATTAGAAGTAAGATACGATACTGTTTATTAAATGCGAGTGAAGCTGCGGGTGAAAACAGTGCTTATATATTTCAAAATTCATACATATGATAGATAAATTACACCCAGACACAGAACCAGTCTTCGTGTTCATCACACAAAGAAAATGATGCAGAATGTTTCTCTAAATCGTATATATATTTCCAAATAAATAAGTCGAGTTTAGTCCCTATTAAATAAAAGATAATTTAAAGTATTCACATTACGATTATGTTTAAAAAAAAACCTCGTCGTTTGCGTCATATTTTAGCACAGATACTGTATCATCGTGAAACATAAGGTAGCAAAACATGCAAAATGGGCAAAATAACATAACATGAAACATTGCATACGGCATGTAAAGAGAACCCGATGAAAATGAACGTTGATGTCTGTCATGCCGTGTCGCCCCACGTCGCTACACTCCGCTCCACATTGCTCAAAAAGTGTGCCAAAAAATAGAACGTGCCAAAATATACTTCCTTTACAAGCTGTTATGTAAACGTATACCTGATATTCAGGGCTTCACGAAGATGGAAATTATAAGTAGTAATTATTCAAAACATTGTCATTTTATACAACCATTTTGCTCACCAATTACTTTGTAAGGATATTGTAAAATAATATAGTATAAATAAAAAAAGTATTAAATTGAAATGTTTGTTTTTAATTTCAAATCAACTGCTTTTCACTAACTGTATGAAACTACTGAAACGGTTGACAGACAGCTGATGAGCTGTCTGCCAGCCGTTTCAGGTTAGCCATTAGCCAGTAACAAACAAACAGAACAGACAGACAAACATATAAAATATGATTATTTTTTAATGTTAGTACCGTAAATACTTTCATACACATTAAGTGAAAAGCTGTTGTTTTTAATTTAGAAACAAACATTTCAATTTTATTATTTTTAAAATATAAATCATATAAGTAGTAACTGAAGTTACTTTTCGCTTCGCGGAATCACCCGCGGTATTTATTGTACTCGTACAGCAACAGCATACTCACTAGTACTATTTAGCAAGTATACAGCACTAATAACAAATCTATATATATATATATATAAAAGAGGAAGGTGACTGACTGACATACCCAGAGATCAACGCACAGCCCAAACCGTTGCACCTAGAATCCTGAAATTTTGCGTGTAGGTTCTTTATATAGCGTAAGTGAGCACTAAGAAAAGAATTTTGGAAATTCCACGCCTAAAGAGTTAAATCAGGGGATGAAAGTCTGCGTAAGCAAAGCCGCGTGCAAAAGCTAGTACATGATATTTATTACTGGAAAAAATATTGATGACTATACGAGGTATAACACACAACGGACGACGACACGGGGACAAAAACGAATAAAAGCAGACGAATTTACAATGCATGTAGTTTAATGCTGTAACTTTGATGATAAACAGTTTCTCGATGTTATTAAATTCCGCACCCTGTGTAAAACATATACACAACTGTGCGTAGGTACGTAGGTACAGGGTAATATTTCAAGATCCATATCTTACTCATATGAGTATGGTACTCGCAGCACCTACGATTTTTATGCGTATACGATGACAGCATACCAAGTAGTCCTTCAGTTGAGTCGCAGAATAATCGTGGTATTTATGGGCAAAGCCTACGTCTGTGTTATATGCGTTATGTTCTTTTTCATAGCTCTTGTGTATACTTCTGTTTCATATTAACCCATTCGTTTTATACGACGAATCTCTATATATAGCAAATTGTTTGTTGATTCTGAGCTGTTTTGATGCCTCTAATACAAGATTTGATGAAAACTGCGTTTCTGAATTAAATTGTGGCTTTAACACTTATTGAGAAACATTTTGTAATTTCGTTAAGTTTAGAATAGTTATTTTTAAATGACAAAAGTGCTCTAAATAGAGTTTAGTAAGTAAGTAGCTATTGTTACGTTCAAAATTAATATTACGCAACGTCATCTATTTATATTTAAAGGAAGCATTAAACTATCCAGTGTCAACATACGTCTACCATTGTTTTGCAGTCCCCAACCTGCACTCGGCCAGCTTTGGGACGTATGGTCTTAACCCTCTCCTGAGAGGAGACCCGAGCCCAGCCATGGGACATTTGTTTTTTTTTTTAATAAATATTTCGGACGTCTAACACACAACGCCATCTAGTCCCAAACTAAGCAGAGCTTGTGTTATGGGTACTAGACAACTAATATAAATACATATATACTTTTTTTTTGTAAATACATACATGTTATAGATAGAAAACACCCAAACTCCGAAACAAATGTTTGCAGATCATACAAACATTAAGTCCGACCCGGGAATCGAACCCGAGACCTCAAGCACAGCAGTCGCATACGCTACTACTTTATATTTTTAATATTAAGTATGAATACACTCACGGTGATTCAACACAGTGAAACAATACCAACAGGCAATAGTTACCAAAACACAACAATAGTTATGGCTGTCATTAAAAAATATAACCTTTCGTCACACCAAATTATAAGGCAAAACTTACATTTTGTAATATACGTCTCAATTTAGAACTAACAAATTGGACTTTTTCATGTGAGTGTTATGACACCATTTGCCAAGGACGGATGTTTCCATGACGTGAAGCAACAGTCAATTACACCGCATAATTACTTTATCGTTTCTATTACGACACGCTGGTTGTATAAATAATATTAGCTTGACAAAGACTATTAATACAAAGGTAAACCATTTTTAAATTAAAAGGACATCATGGATATTATTTTCATATTTTATGTTAACGGATTTTATTTTAGTCCTTCTATTTTCATTTGTAGTACTAGTGACTATAATCAGTTATTTCACCAAGTGTCTAATATTTTTAATCCTTTTTAACTATTATTGTTGTTGTTTCTTCATGTTAGTCTGTCCGAATATTCGCGGTTTAGCTAAGAGACTTAACAACGACAAAGTAGTAAATCTATCATTAAATAAAATGTAGCTTAGGGGTAAATTGTTCTCATTATTTCTTTTTCTTGTATTTTCCGCAATTTTGGTAGTTCTTGCGCTTGTAAAACCAGTAAAAAGAGAATGAAGGACTGTAAAAGAAAAGATAGTTGCAATAGTAAAATATGTCACACGTAATTTTAAACACCTTTAAAATATACATACAAACGCTTGGAAAATAATGCTATCTCAAAAGAAATATTTCCCATTTTGTTACTTCGTCAACCGCAGTCACGTATTGAGTATGTTTCAAAGAGAATATCCACTATATGTGTATTTGACAATTCCAAAACAGAATTCTCAGGCACAAAGATGTATTGCAGATGTTTTGAAATGCATTAGCTATCGAAGTGAAATATGCATTGCGTGTTTGATGTCAATTTCACGAACAAATAAATTACCTTGCACCAGATACGGGAATCCTATAAGTCTAAGTATTGGCCTCATTCATATTTTTAAGTTTAATAGTAAGTATATTGTGTTCATAAGATACTTCCGTTAAAAAATTTAACCATCTTAATTGGTTGGTGGTTTCAAACAGGGATATAAGACTATACCAAACAACGCGTGAATTTGTTAATATCAAAAAAATAAGTATGTAATTAAATATTTACTCTACGATATGCTGTTGTAACAATTTTACTTTATAACTATTTATTCACAAAATTTAAAAAATAGAATAATTTCTTGAACTTCCGCCTGTTTTTCTCAATAATTGTTAACATTGAAATGTCATAGTAAAAAATTTTGCTTGCGCACAGAAAGAATTGCGTGTATGAAATAGATAACGCTTTATACGGGTTTTATTTGATAATTGTATTGTTATACGTATCATAGATGATCGTTTATAATTTTCTAAAATATTGTGATATAAAACAATATAACATTTTGATTGCGTCTTCATATTTCATGGTTGTGACAGGTTCATTATTGCTTCACACGTCACACACACGGCTGGTTTCAAACTAGGCAAAATCTGTACTATGGTAATCAAACTGATGATAAATTGTGTGTTTGTGTTTGCGACTGAACTCTCCTTAAACGACTGATCCGATTTTCACTCCTTGACGGCTGGTTTAGATTCACAATTACGGTAAAAGAGAACATACGTGAAGTTATAGCGCGGATAACAACACGGGGTTTACTTACTGGTTAAGTTAAACTGTTCCCGTTAAGGGCATGTAGTTAACATCATTTGTGATTGATTTCACTATGAAACACCCTATTCTAAATCTATTGTTCTTTCTATTCTAATCTAGTTTCTTTGCTCTGACGAGAATATCAACTGCCACATGGGGTCTTTCATTTAATACATTAAAAATCATATATGGAGCTACTTATTTGGGTGCTGTTTGCTATGGTGCTCCCGTATGGGCCGATAGAGCGACTGTAGGTGCTGTCCGTCGCAAACTGCTACAAGGCCAACGACTTGCATTAATCTTCTTATGCAAAGCATATAGGACGGTTAGTACTGAGGCATTACCGGTATTGGCGGGTGTTCTTCCGGTCGATCTCGAGGTGCAAAGACGTGCAGCCATGTACTATTCTACAAAACAAAACATGGAATGCGATTTTTTGGGCGTACGAGACCGCGATAAAATCATAAGATTGTTTCAACAGCAATCCAATGTCTATGACGACCTAATGGATGAATGGCAACAACGATGGGACGAATCATCTAAGGGGCGCCACCTCTACCAGTTCTTTCCATCTGTTCGCGAACGGATGTCGAGGACATGGCTCGAGGTAGATCACTGTGTCGCTCAATTTCTTACGGGCCACGGTAACTTTAAGAGCAAACTACACTCATTTAAATTAGTCGATTCACCTTTGTGTCAATGCTCAACACCCGATACTAGCTGTGAACAATCGGCTCATCATGTTCTCTGGGAGTGTAGTCTTTGGTACAATGAACGTAACACAATGCTAAATAGCTTACAAATGACATCTGGGGCGGTATACTATGGGGATCTTGTGTCAACTGCGGTGAATTTCCGTGCGTTTAGGCGATTCTGCCATACATACTATAGTAATCAAATATAGCTCACTTAGGACCCCTAATACTTTATCCGTGGTGCTTCCCGGTTTAAAAAAAGGTGTCTGCCTATTTTGACTTCATTTTGTCTCCCGCTTTGCTAAGGAGGGAAGTGGACTTATCATATTTCCAACTCCTCCTGTTTTTCTTCTGATTAATTTCGTTGCGGGTTCCAAGACAGTTAATATTTTTTCCTGGGACTTCCCGAGTGTCATAACTCGGTGTGTTCGTGGGTCACTGCTGTTGATCCTGGTGTACAGGAGTTACAGCGGTGGGCGTGTGGGTGGGATTAGTCCCATATTCTAAATCTAACCGTTTTTGGGATATTTGAATTTAATTGTTTTTTTACAAATAAATCCTGGTTTTCGGCTGTCAGCTTAGATATTTTGAAATGTGTAAGTCTTACTATTAATATTATTTGTTTTTTACATGTAAAATAAGATGCTTTATGTTAGTATGCCGCCTATTTTGCAGATGTGTTTAAAATATCTACGTTTCATCAGCTTTTCAACGATATATCTATCTATTATACATATATATTTCAACGATATATAATCTAGGGTTATATCAAAAATTCGTAAAAACAACTTCGTTGCGAGCCGCTAGGTCGCAAGTCTAAAAGTCCCACACCAATTGTTCTTTAAGATTAAGGCCATGTTCAGTTGACGAGCGCTCAACGCGCGTTTTGCTAACGCGCGTTTACAACTACGTGTAAAAACGCGCGTTAGTATGTGTACTCGTAGAACGAAATTCGTCTGAACATGGGCTAATGCGGTGCGTGCGAGCGAGATACCTCACAATTTATGCAGGTGTGAATGATAAAAATAATGTGCAGAAATTAGTTTAGGTATAATCAATTTTTTGTTTTATATTAACTTGTTATTGTTGGTCTGCTTCTGTGATTCGTCCGTGGTAGGTGTGATATTGTTTTGTTCTCTGTTTCCTACTTGACTTGGCTGTGTTTTAGGCAGTTTGTTTAGGTTTAGGACTTGTTTGAAAGTCTCAGATCACGGGCAACAATATTAGTATAAGTGGTTGGATATAATTCTTTTGTTCATTTTGTCCTTCATTCTTTTGTTCTTCATCGTCATCAATCACACGTTGTATTCCCAAGTCAGTACGTCGTTTTGAAACGGAGTCAGTTTCACGAAGTCTTCGATAAACTCCGTTGAACACTTGCTATTTTTTTTTGCTTTTACGCTAGAATGTTTACTGTTGAATGGTTATATCAACATTTTTTTACCAAGTAAACGTTCGACATTAATGATGATCATAGAACCGTTCGAACTTTTTTGTGACGGCAGGCTTTGCTGGAAAATCTTAGAATTTACCATAATTCATAATTTTACACTGCATATGTATTTCTATTACGTACATAATTCAAATTTTTCATATATAGATACGTATATATATTGATATATATATACAGGGTGTCCCAAAATTCAACGATAAGCGGGCGCCTAAAGGTAGACCTGCTAATGAGTACATAAGGAAAAATAATAAAAAAATATACCTAGTTTTTCTTTTAGTTACAAGAAAAATTTAGAATTTCTTTGAAAATTTATACCTTTCATGATATTTCCTTATGTAGGTTCCTTATATGCTCATGAGCAGGTGTACCTTGTGGCACCCGCTTATCGTTGAATTTTGGGACACATGGTATATATATATATAAATATAGATATAAAGACTAAATTAAAAAAATTGTCAAGAGTTAATCACTTGTGTTATTCAGCCAACTTTGCTCAGTTAATCCAGTGGCAAACTAGATTATAGGGTGTTTGCACATTTTAATTTCTTTGTACAACAAATGAATAATTTACTCGTGGTCGTTGTATAATTTGATTCATGACGCCCTCCGAGTCAAAGTGCCTTATTAAAGGAACAAGAATACTTGAAAGTTTCGATGGATATAATAATTCTGTACTAGAGTAGTAGTACTAGATTCATACTAGACAGTCACTTTATTTTTGATAGTATTAAATTTATATTTAGAAGCCACCAAATTAGAAACAATAATTTACTGTACACGAAAAGAGTATTGTATGATCTAGAAATACATATAATTAGAAACCATTGTCTTCTAATTATATTATGTCTGAGATGACTTAGATATCCAGGATAGAATATATTATCTTGTAGGTATGCTTCTATAAACCGCTTCTATAGATAATGAGCAATGATTTATGTTTTACACCCATGACTGAGTTAGCAAGTTGAGCCGTTCGGTCCCGGTTCTCGTGAACATCTATGACAGTCGTTACTGGGAAGTCTAGTCAATACCACCAAATGTAGGTACTGGAAATTAGTTCAAGATTCGAATTCAGTTCGTAATCAGAGTTGCAAATTTTAAATAAAAATTTGAATTTATATACATACCTTAATCATGTCCTAATCAAATCACCATTCACCAGAATTATTTACATTATACTAAAGTGATTTTGTGAGGGTACTAAATTATTTAACATTCTACATAACATGACACTATGGTTGTCCCTTGTTATATCGTAACCTGTGTGTTGTGTGTTAGAATTTCGATACTTAAATCATTTTTTCTTTCATGAAAAAGAATTTAAAAAAACCTATACCCCGACAATGTTAAAACTTTAGATGCAATTCAATCAATCAATCACTTATTTGCGGAAACATAGGTTAGTTACAGATCTTATGCTTATTTTAGAGATTCACTATGTCCTATCACATTATGCGGTGTGCAAGTATTATATGAACAGAAATGTCTTATGTCAAATTAAATGGAAATCACTTAAAATTTATTTACATGCCAACATATAGATGTCACCCGGGCTATTATTACGAATCTATTGACATCCTCGTTCATTGAAATCTGTTCAGTATTGGAACGATGTCACGCTACGGTGGATCATATACATAGACTGCTAAAACAATTAGCCTTCCTTTTGGCTTCGCCGTATTCGGGTACAAAGTGATTGTGAGATTCCACACCTATGCTGTGCACTGGTGTGTACTGGGCTCTCCAACGTGTGATGTGGTGTACAATACTCTGGCTACTTGGATCTAACTCACACTAGTTTAAAAAAAACGTACGTTTGATTTATTTTTTAATAAATAGACTTGGCCCATGCCCTCTTCGTTGGGTGTTAACCGCCCGTTTTTCTTCGATTTCAGTTACAAGTATTTTTATTTTTATTTTTTTTTTTTCAATCATAATAAAATATGGCCATGTCACTCCCGAATAGTGCCGCTTTCTGTAAATGAAAGAATTTTCAGGATCCACAATTTCAATCATACAAAGTTAGAAACTTTGTCTCTTTATAATATTTGTATACATAGAATAATTATATTTAATAACATACATAGGTTTTTGGTAATTATTCTAAAAATATAACACACTATGTATTAGATAAGTATTTATAATTTATAACTAAAGATCAAAGATACCAAGATATCGTATTTTTGTGAGCTTACAACTTTTAAATTAACTTTTTTGAATGTTACTTCCAACATAATTTATATTTTTAATTTATTAATTAGCGACCAGAACAACCGATACACGTAATAATTAACTTTCAACGTAGAATATTAAACATCAAAGTAATTACCCTCGAAAGTTTTCCTGGAAGCATCTTTAAGGTCTTATAACGATCACGATATATTATAAAAGAACCTAAATAACTATCATCAAAGTATGTCTATTTCGAAATAAGTTTACTTTTAAGAACGTTAAATTAGCTCTCCAAACAGTCCAAACTTTGTTTTAAAGTAGTATATATTTTGTAAGCCCTTTAAGACGTTAAACCATTTCTCATATGTTTAACCGACTTCAAAAAAAGGAGGAGGTTTCGCAATTCGACACATTTATAAAAAGAAAATCTAAGTGATTATTACCGCCAATTATATAAGGTAACAATCTGTGGAATAGTAATGCTATATTTAGAAATATCATTTATATTCATTGCTATCTCTTTTTTGAACAGCCATTATTATTCTGTGCGATTGCCTTTAAGGTCATTCCTACTATTTGAGCAAACAATGCTGTTATTTACATCGGGTGAAGGATAATATAAACATTTAACAGTGATAACTTATTAACAGAAATCTATTTTACTACTGAGAAGCATACAACGTGAATTGATATATTAATCGACCTGTAATGTACAAGGCTGCATATGTCTATATCCTACTTATATTATAAACGCGAAAGTTTGTAAGTATGGATTGATGGATGGATTTTTGTTACACTTTCACGCAAAAAATACTAAAAGGAATTTTGATTAAACTTTACAGTAATATAGCTTATACATCAGAATAACACATAGGCTACTGTTTGCCGCGATAACCGACATACACGCGGGCGGAGCCCCATGCAACAACTAGTAAACAATAAATCAATGTTGCTAAGCGTATAACTCGAGAGTGGATGAACCAATTCGTCTATTTTTTTTTGTATGAATGGTCGTTTAGGTATATGGGAGGTTTTAATAATAACAAAGAGAAAAAAAAACATGCAGGTGCATGGGCGGTTCACAGAACGAAGTCTGTCCTAGTCATAAATAAAATCATAATATACAATTCTGTAGACTCCTTTATATATATCCTATATATATTTAACTATCCAAATATACACATATATATTGAAATTGATTTTTAAAACCGTTACTGTTCATAATGTCATTCGAAAATCTTGACGAATGTGAATTTAAATATGAACCACCTGGAATTACTCCAGAATTACTCAAACATACATTGAAAACTAATGCCTAAAAAAAAGGAAAATCCTAGAAATAGTTCTGGATTTTGGAAACTTCTAGAATAGGACTCCCAAAACGATAGGCTTAGAAATTTTAAACATAAGGAAATCTGAGAAACTTATAGTACCGATATCTGAGAAAAATATAGCTACCTATAGTAATTAATCTGTTGATATTAAATGGATTTTACAGAACGCTAAAATATATAAAAGCTAAAAACAAAGACATACCTATACCACAGCCTCACAGAAAACCAGTGTGAAATAGCGCTTTCGCTGTGTTTCACCGAGATTGTGAAGATACCGGAGGCCCAACCCTTCCCCGCATCCCTTTATCCATCCCCCAAAAGCCAGCAACACATTTGTGACGCTTCTGGTGTTGCGGGTGTCCATAGGCGGCGGTGATACGTCTGCTCGTTTACAAAAAGAAAATCTAAGTGCCACCTAATGTGGGATTCGACTATACTATACATATGGATGGGGTAGTGTCGAATTGCTTCGCTCCATGGCCGGTAGCGACAGCAGTTTTACCGCGGTCGCAGCCTTCTGCAAAGACGTAATTTCGCAGAAGGAGGCGGCGGAGAAGGCCCGGGAGGATGATATCCACTCGGACCCGATCCGCCGCCGGCGAAGCGGGCCGCAGATGATCGGGACGGGTTTTCTCTTCCATCCGCTCTAGTGGCCACCCGCGAGGGGGCGACGTTATGCGTGTGCCGTACGTCGCCTATATAGAAAGTTTCACCAGCAGATGGAGCCCGCTTCAGTGCGGGCAGGCGCTGGGAGGGGTCCGGATGTGTTAATAATAGCAGTTCCCGGATCCCTCCCGTCTCAGGCGCAGAGTGGCACACCGTGTGGTTTTAGTCGGTTCGATTCCGACACACCGCCCTGCCGCAAACCCCGGCGGGATGATGGCCAGAGGGGGTTTCCACACGTTAAGAAAAAAAAAAGAGTGTCGAATTGCTTTAGTAATTTACTTTGATATATTTATGAAGTAAGTAACTAAACATGTTTAGTAATATGGAAATCAACCAGCACAGCAATATCCTACAGTTACCCATTAAAAGTGATTTCATCAGACACTAAATATTAGTACACAATACACTGTTACAAATCATGCTTAACACTTAAATGTTACAAATTGAATATAGATTGAATAGGTTTTGAAGTTAGAAATAGATAAGTAAAATCTCATATTTAGGTAATTATCTCAATGGATTTGCATAAAGCTGTCACAGGATAAATAATGTAGAATACTATAAGCCTACATCATACCTATGTACCTATATAATACGTAGGTATTATATTTTCATAATCATTTATTCATCAGCCTGTGTCTGGCTATAGTTTTCACATTTATTGATACTTAATTGGCTACGTTCAAGCGGCAATTTTTGTTTGCAAAAACTGTTTACAAAACGACCACATATCTGACTTTATAAGCCTGGATTTAAATTTAAATATAAAATTAATAATCACACGGGTTATTTAAAATAAATATGTACGCAAAGGAGGTTTAGTGTCTGACTGGAGTGCGTTCACGTGCTTTAGTAGTTTAAGTAATTAAAATTTATATATTACTATGTGTAACAAAAGCTTGATAACCCTTTTTAAGAAAACTACGTTAACGGAGGAGTATGACATTTGGGGCAGTTAAAGATTATATGGAGGAGAAGCGCAGCCAACTAAAAAAAAAATAGTTGAATTTTGACCACTGGGCTAGTTCTAGTTCAAAATAAATATGTACACAGATGTAGTGACCCCCAGTTGCGTCAGTCACATACTTTACCAGTTTCAGTAATTACTTATATTTATTATCACAAGGTTACCGCAAAAGCATACTGTAAACAGTTTACGAGAAAGTTACAGCCAATTGAAATGTTATAAAGTTTAAAACTTTCTTAATTCGCTCAACTTCTCTTGCCTTTTGCTTGTCAAATTTAATTCTATTATTGACTGTAGCCCTACCAAGTCTCTATACAAATTGTTATTCGCAGTCTTTTTCAGAAACAAAATAAATGCAATGAAATCCGTATAAAAGTTACAATTTTCTTTGTTGATGGAAAAATTATTCAGTAGATTATATACACTGATACATAATGCTAAACATTATGGCTTATTGTGAAGTCGAATATGTCCTGATATGTTGGTTAGCCGACATACGGTAATTGTACCAATAATTGTAATTCTTATATATATATACCTATATATATAAAATCTGAATCTCGGAAATGACTCTAACGTTTCTCATGAAAATTAGTATGCAGGGGGTTTCTAGGGCGATAAATCGATCTAACTAGTATTCATTTTTAGAAAATTTACCATGTCATGGTTATGGTCATGGAATGTACAAAAAAGGTATTAAATTCAAAGCCTCACAGATATCTAAACGATTTCAAATAAAAAAATCACACTAAATTCTAATTTAAATATGTATATTATAAAATGTAAACTAATGATAAACTAAAATGCAGATGTAGATACAAGCAAGGTAACTCTCATTCATATTCTCTACATAAAAATGCATGTATGATTGTACAAAGGATAAAATTTTCTCTTAGTAATTTCGCCACACCACGCTCTCAACATTTTCACGAGAACATCACTTCAGTTATTTATCGTTTGATACAAGAATCACAAACAAAAATAAAATTGTGGATTATTTATTTTGACACACTTTGACTCTGATATCAACTCATTTAGTGCAGTCAAAAACATACCTATCAATCCTACTAATACTGTAAATGCGAAAGATTGTGAGGATGAATGTACCGACGTTAGTTACTCTTTCACGTAAAAGCTACTCAACGACTTTTTTAAATATTTTTTACAGTAATATAGCTCATACGTCAGAATTCCATATAGAGTTTTTATCGCGAAATCTGTAGTACACGTGGGGGGAACTAGAGGCGGGTAGTAAAAAAAAATTTTTCACACATGCAACATACGAGTCCGATTTCTAGCAAGATAGAGCTATAGTAACAAGACTACAAACCAATATACTTAAATATTTTTGTAAATATATTACAGCTAATTTACACCCAGCTATAGTAAAACTCCACCTATAGAAGAAAGAGCAAAGGCTCAGTCTTCGCCGAACAAAATTGACATCATTTCAACTGACAACAATAATTTTAAAATAACACCCATTAAAAAAAACTACGTAATAGTCTTTAGCTGTAAATGTTTTAATATATTTACTATTATATATAGTTGTGAATATTGTAAAATAAAGTTTGCTTCGCAGCCCTGTTAAATCTTAAGAAATGAATGAAATAAAAAAAAATATAGTGAAATATTCCTTACAAACTCTGCTATGCATATGTATGTATACGCGATACATGTACCAAACTAACATTTTTTTCTTTTTTTCTGTTTGTCTGTCTGTCTGTTTGTTCCGGGTAATCTCTGGAATGGCTGGACCGATTATGACGGTACTTTCACTGACTGACTGACTGATGAGCTAAGGAGTAACTAAGGCTACTTTTTTAAGATGAACTTCGTCCCGCGGCGTTACCCGCGGTACGATAATAACCGCGGCTAACACCGCCGGGTTCAGTTAGTGAACTATAAAGTTATAGCTGTAAATTTAGGTAGAAATTATAGTGTTTACTTTGATAACATCAAACCTCACAGTACTGAAATATTCATACTAATAATATTATAAATTAAAAATTACCTCCGACTGTCTGTTTGTTGCACGACTCAATAACTAAACCGTTTTTATGAGTTTCGGTATAGAGATAGTTTGGAGCTTGGAGAAGGACATAGACTGCTTTTTGTCACCATAGCCGACATCATTTGTAAATGGCTGGACTAATTTCAATCATTCCTTTAGTATTGGATAGTCCAGTTATCGAGGAAAGGTTTAGCTTATAAAACATTACAATAACAGTTATTAGAGTCAAACATCATTGAAAAATGTCACAAAATTTTATATTTGGCTCGGCTAGTCTTTATTTAAGAACAATATTTTAGTTTAAAGATAACACATTTTCATTTTACAAAAGTAACGATAAAGTTATGGTTATTATGGCTATTAATTAAGTTAAACTGTAGCTGAAAGTATAAACGCGTAAAATAATGAGCGTTGCAATTACAAAAGCATCAACTTTGCTTAGCACGTGCAGTTACTTTTTTAAACAGATTTATCGTTCATTTTACCATGCTAAGGTAACAAAAATAATACAGGTTGTATGTTGGGTATTTTTTCTAATAAGTCCATTTCAACATTTTCAAGAATTCTGTTATATAAGATGTATTTGTAAGCTATAAAAATGTTGCAACATAAGTTTTTCTCGTTGTCGTAGATGCTATGGCAATTATTTCAATGTGGAATAAACAAAAAATACATGATTTCTTAGCAAACAAAAGTAAAGATTGTACTAAACCCTAATAAGTCTGTTTGAACTACTTTAAATTTTCTAAGTAAATATCTATTTATATCAGTAGTCTAGTACTCATAACACAAGCTCTGCTTAGCTTGGGACTAGATGGCGTTGTATGTTAGATGTCCAAAAAATTAATATTATTTATATATTTATAAAATATGTTTAGAAGATCTTCCTAAATTAAATAAAACAAAATACTTCTTACTCTAATTTGAATATAGAACTCGTTCCTAAAGAATAAAACCACATACTTCGTTCCCTAAATATGCTGTACAAGAACCCTAGCTTCCGTAATGTTGTGGTGGTGTAAAAATGATAATTATACTACATACCTATCCCAAAACCGTCACAGAAACCGGCTACAAGCTGGGTGACCGCATAATATTTTACAAGTCACAAAGCGCTCGAGGTGGTCTGACAGAGATGAATCGTTTAATTCAACATATATGAACACGAACACGCAGGCTTGCCAAAATAAACAAGAGTCCGGTCATTTTATTAAAGTGCATGAACGTCATTTATTTCTTAGTCATGCTGTCTAAAATTTAATAATGTAAATTATATTTATTTATAGTGGTTAATAAAGCATAATACGAAGAAAATCCTCTCTGAGATACAAATTCATTAGCAATTTCCGATGAATAGTATCTATTGATGTATTTCAGTCTTACAAGTAGAATCGAAAATCAAGTTATGAAAAAAACAAACCTCCTTGTCTTCCTATTCTCCTAATATAAAAAAATACTCACTCGAATAATGGATCAATGGAATAAAGAAGTACTTACGTATATTAGTGCAATTAAAGTTAGCAACCGAACAAGTTTTAAAATTTCATTTCAACTTCTCTTCTTATCTTTTATAGCTTCTCCTCTTATAAGTTCTCTCAAATCAATTTATATAACCAAGAAGTGACAACTATCCCGGTTTGTGTAATCGCGGTCGCAACTCTAGCACATTTCGGCACCAGCGTCCCTGGGCTCGTCTGTAGGCATAACTGGCCCACTTCCATTTCAACGCACAGCAAACTAGTTAGAAAAATACGGTTAAAAAAGTTTTCTATTCTTTGCAAATTTTTTAACTTATTAGTTTCAAAGTGAAGGTGACGGATATTGCTGCTACGAGTATAATAGAGGGATACTTTAGTACTTACAAATCAGATTTAGTGCGAACGCACTGTATGTGAATTATTGGTCATCATTTAAATTGTATTGCTATTGATTATAAATCTGAAAGCTCTTTTATGATAAAATCATAATTTATAATAATGAAACGGTGAATACCCATTCATTAGTATGTAGGTAACCTTAGAATTAGTAATCATTTATCTTATAATTTTAGTTTAATACTTTCTACCTCTTTTAAGCCCTTTTGATCCTTTGCTGCCAACAGTAAAAGTACCTGAACTCATCATAATTACAGCTAAATGGTCCATTGTGATATTACATCTTAACAATCAGATATCCTAAGCGCCAAGCTAACGACAGTCATCTCACGAAGGGCCTGTGTGTGACAAATCGACGCGTAATAAACATCACGAAAACTTTATGTAAATGTATAGCGTTGCCTAAAAACAATTCCCGGAATTTCTTGACAAATGAACTGACAGTCCCACAGACTAGAATATATATTTACATGATATCAAATAATACTTAATACCGACTAAATTTATAACATTCTGAAAAAGGGGCCATGTGAAAAGCTCTAGGAACCGCCAAGCATACATGCAACGATTGATCAATGTAGAGGAATCAAAAAAGGTTTGTCAGAAGCGTGGTAATTGGAGATCAATTCGTTGTGCCTATCCCCATAACACATGTAATTTGAAGATATACGTAAAGTAACTGCTGGCTGGCAGTCAGTCTGTGGAAAATGATTAGCAACTTTTAAATGTATAATTGCGAAATTATTTTAAAACTCGAAAATCTATACAAATAAATAAAATTGGAGTATCTGTTTGTAATATTAAAATAACCGCTTTTTGCTAAATGCATAGGTATGTATACACGGTACATATACCAAAAGTGTCGTTAATTTTTTTTTGTCTGTCTGTCCGTCTGTCTGTCTGTCTGTTTGTTCCGAGTAATCTCTGGAACGGCTGGACCGATTTCGACGGGACTTTCACTGGCATGTCGCTGATGATCCAGGGAGTAACTAAGGCTACTTATTTTAGATTAACTTTGACTAACTTTGTAACACCGCGGGGTTCAGCTAGTTTATTATAAAGTATGTACTATGCCAAAAAATATTTGAATATGAAAACCATCGAATCTTATACGTGATAAGGCAATTGTATATTATAAAATGTTAGAAATTATGTACGAAAAAAATTCCCCATTTAACTTTCTACTTAAGATTAACATTTACGTTTTTAAATTATTGAATCAAAAGTAAATATATCATTCAAAAGAAAACGTGAGTTTACTACACATATTTATACAAAGTCTTTCTTTAATTAGAAAGACTTTGTGTAAAGACCTTGAACAAAAGAGCATGTACTGTGGGTCTAATTGGTCCCAAACAAATTTAAAGCTCTTTCATTGCCAAACACTGTTAAGTAATAGCAAATATTCGTTAGCCTTTATTTTAGACTAGCTGAACCCCGCAGTGTTTCCCGCGGTTATTGTTGTACCGCGAGTAACGCCGCGGGACAAATTTAGTCTAAAAAAAGTAGTCTAAGTTACTCCCTGAATCATCAGCTACCTGCCAGTGAAAGTTCCTTCAAAATCGGTCCAGCCGTTCCAAAGATTACCCGGAACAAACAGACAGACAGACAAAAAAAATTTAACAACTTTTTTGGTATAGGTACCGTGTAAACATACATTTGCATTTAGTAAAAAGCGGTTATTTTAACATTACAAACAGACACTCCAATTTCATTTATTTGTATAGATCAAATAGCAACTGACATAAATAATTATTTATTAGTATGCATATGTTTAATACCTAACTTTTGTAATGAGACAAATAGAAGTGGAATTTCAACTTAGTAATAATAATAATATTCCGGACAATGTCGAAAATCCGAAATATTATTATTAAATCAAGTGTAGTAGTTAGTCTAGTAGAAGATCACAGCGTTATCTTGTTTTAAATTAATCATAAATTGTAGTATGAAAGATACATTTTGTTTTCTTTTTTAAAAAATAAACCTCCGAGTTAGTAACATACATCCTGTGACGCGGGAGACTATAGAGACTACTTCGAAGTCGATCCAGCCGTTCCAGAGATTACCCGGAACAAACAGACAGACAGACAGACAAAAATTTAAAAAAAGTTGTTTTGGTACCTGTATCATGTACACATATTTATGCATTATTAAAAAGCGGTTATTTTAATATTACAAACAGACACTCCAATTTTATTTCAAAGCCAAAGTCACGGCGTGAATAGGTGACGTTCTTTTTGCATTTTTCAGTTTTTGTTCCATGACAACGGTGAACGGTGGTCATGTGTGACAATTTTTTTGTGTTTTTTTTCTCTTGCATCTTGAAGAAGGATTAACAAAAAAGTTCGTGAATAGTATCGTACAGTGGTGAAATAATTAAATATTTTTTACAATTATTACGCTTTTTCGTTATTAAGGTATACAACCATGCTATTATCAACCTATATGATTATTCAATCTAGTCGTTTACGTTTCTTGGAATAGCATTAAGAAGAACTGTAGTCTATAAAACTGTCACTAAGCTGGTAGAGCATTATTACTCATTAAATGAACAATAAATTTATCATCATAAATACAGTACAATAAAAAACTAATAGCAAAAGTACTCACTGCATAAGCTTGTGTCAGAAGCACTGTCAAGATTAATACACTTGGCTGCCACATCATACCTGTAAACAATAATATATTTTTCATTTAAACTTGACAAACGTTAATACGTTAACAGAGCAGGCATAACTTTAAAAATGACCCCTCACGTACATAAAAGGTTTGCGAAAATTTGATCAGATAGGAGATATTGGGCATTTTATTATGTTGTGTATTGATCATACTCGTATTCCACAAAAACAGTTGCAGTGGTCACGTGCAAATAAAAAAAGCATTCAATTTAGATTTAGACTCGTGTGACCCATTTGTACCATTGTTTTGTTGTTGGGTCAACAAACGTATGATGATGTTTTCATAGTGACCCACTTGTGGTATATGCATAGTGAACGTGTTAACGCACATTCTTGAATTATATTGTTATTGCAATATTGTTCCTGTCATATTATATACTAGCTGCTGCCCGCGGCTCCGCCCGCGTGTATGTCGGTTATCGTGGCAAATAGTAGTCTGTGTTATTCTGATGCTATTTCACTGTAAAGTTTCATCCAAATCCGATTAGTAGTTTTTGCGTGAAAGAGTAACTAACATACACACTTACAAACTTTCACCTTTATAATGTTAGTGTAATTGATGATAAAAACGGTTAAACAAACAAAAAACATAATACCGTGTATAATTTAACATATAACATATTTGGTGCTAGTCGCATTTGAAAAATATAACAGCCTGACAATGACAACTTACCTACCCACAACCTATGTAATGTAATTAAAATAAAAACGAAGTAATTCGGTATAATTACAGCTACGTAATCTATCTATAATAATTAAAATAAAAATGAAGTTGTACGTGGAATTTTGTACGTGTAACTTCTAAAAAAAACTGTCAATACTTAACCTTAGTCCTATATTACTTTAAGTAAAATGCGTTTTTAGCTAATCGTAAATGCCTTGAAAATTCGCAAAACGGATACAACCATTTTCGACGTCTGCCCTCACGCCACGCGTGTACCTAACTACCCGCGTTCGGGTCGCGCACTCAGTGATGAGCAACCTATTCCCCGCGCTAAACCGCCATGCGCCATCTTAATATCGCGCACTCGGTTTGTCATTATCGCAACTATTAATTTTAATATTTATTTATTTGTATGTATTTATTTGTTTAAATATTTATTTGTCCAAATGATGTAGAGCGAAAGATATATTTTATATACTTTAAATACCAGAATCGATAAATGTGTCCATTTTCATTTAGGAATCAACTTATTACTACCATACCAAATGTGCATTTGAAATAAATCATTAATTTTTATTGTAGTTATGGTTCACTATGTTGGCTTTAATGGCTTACACATTTTAACTATAACGGCTTTTAAGATAAACATTTCCATCATACATTACATATGTAAAACTTAAGCGATTTTGGCAGTGCACGCCAGTATAGCTCACAGATGGTAGATTTTTTCTACTACCTACTTGACACTTATCGTCATATTTTAGAGAATTCACACAATATCTTTATTATTTGTAGCCTATGTGTTATTCTGATGTATAAGTTAAATTCCTGTAGTCATTCAAATCCGTTCAGTAGTTTTTGCGTGCAATTTCACTGATATGTCCACATATTGTGACAGTGTTACCTTTATTTAAAGAGCTTCGCTGTATACTATGTTATGTATAATGCCATTGGAACAATATACGAACATATTAGCATTGTCGCTCACCCTCGACAGAGCCACATAGAGCTTTCCGTTGCTGAAACAGTTCGTCTATGCCTGCGGTGCGCAACGTCTGACCTTATGTCTTGTTTATCTTCATCGCAAAGCATAGACTCACAGACTCACCAAAAACTACACGCGTTTAAAGCGGAAAGGGAAATAAACTATGGATTGGGGTCATCCTTTAAGATAATAGTCTAAAAAGACATATTTCACTATAAATCAAACAAAATAATTTAAGTTTCTCGCAGATTGCACGAAATAAAACTAACAATTTTTTTGAAATTTTGTCTTCGACATAAACGTCTTGTGATTGGTTGCAACTCTGGTGACGTCACATGCTAATAAACGAAAGATTCCTCTATTGAATATTGTTTGCGTTTTATGTTTTCGGAGTGGTAATAATCGATCCGTGAGCTATTTCTGCAGGACTTTTTTTAATAAACTATTTAATAAGTGGTTCGAAACAAAAAGGAACCAAATTTTGAGGGTGCCGATAACAGCAACCTACATAAGATAGACGCTTTTATGGTTGCACTTTTCTATCTATACAAATAAATAAAATTGGAGTGTGTTTGAATATTTAAAATAACCGCTTTTTACTAAATGCCTATGTACATATATACACGGTACATATACCAAAAATGTTTTTGTCTGTCTGTTTGTTTCTTCCGGGTAATCTCTGGAACGGCTGTACGGATTTTGACGGAACTTTCACTGGCAGGTAGCTGATGATCCAGGAAATAACGTAGGCTACTTTTTTTAGACTAACTTTGTCCCGCGGCGTTACTCGTGGTACAACAATAACTGCGGGTAACACCGCGGGGTTCAGCTAGTACATAATAATAACATTGATAACTATGCTGCAGAACTGAAAAATGTTAAAGCAGCTATGTTGCACTTGCATAAGTACAACGTAACAATTGTTTCTGTAATAACCTCTGGAAAAATTCATTCATTATTTTTGTAAAATCTAATTTACTTTATGTTGGTAGGTATATCTCAATGCTTTTAGGTTACATTTTGAAATAGTACAAAGCGTGGTATTTAAAGATGTTATCTGACCCGACGAACTTCGTACCACCATATTTTTCTTTCGTTACCAGCTACCCATGAGTAGGGTGTAGTCACGGACAAAAAAACTTTTTCCGTTATTTTTTTATTTTTCTTGTACACAAACCTTGTCCTAAGAATAACTAACACATGAAAAAAATATATAATTTAGTGTAGACGATCGAAAGTTACGCGCATACATACATTTCGGCGTAACGCCGCGGGACAAAGTTAGTCTAAATAAAGTGGCCTAAGTTACTCCCTGGATCATCAGCTACCTGCCAGTGAAAGTCCCGTCAAAATCGGTCCAGCCGTTCCAGAGAATACCCGGAACAAACAGACAAACAGACAGACAGACTGACAAAAAAAATTTTAACTACATCTATACTCTATACAAATAAATAAAATTGGAGTGTCTGTTTGTAATATTAAAATAACAGCTTTTTAATCAATGCATATGTATATATACACGATACATATGCCAAAAATGTAGTTAAAAAATTTTTTGTCTGTCTGTCTGTCTGTCTGTCTGTCTGTTTGTTCCGGGTAATCTCTGGAACGGCTGTACGGATTTTGACGGGACTTTCACTGGCAGGAAGCTGATGATCCGGGGAGTAACTTAGGCTACTTTTTTAGACTAACTTTGTCCCGCGGCGTTACTCGCGGTACAACAATAACCGCGGGTAACACCGCGGGGTTCAGCTAGTCTATACAAATAAATAAAATTGGAGTGTCTGTTTGTAATATTAAAATAACAGCTTTTTAATCAATGCATATGTATATATACACGATACATATGCCAAAAATGTAGTTAAAAAATTTTTTGTCTGTCTGTCTGTCTGTCTGTCTGTCTGTTCCGGGTAATCTCTGGAACGGGTGGACGGATTTTGACGGGACCCTCACTGGCAGGTAGCTGATGATCCGGGGAGTAACTTAGGCTACTTTTTTTAGACTAACTTTGTCCCACGGCGTTACTCGTGTACAACAATAGCCGCGAGTAAAATCGCGGGGTTCAGCTAGTTTTTGGTATATGTACCGTGTATACATACATATGCATTTAGTAAAAAGCGGTTATTTTGTTATTACAAACAGACACTCCAATTTTATTTATTTGTACCTATAGATGTATAGATTTGTTCACTGTGGCACTACAAACCATTTATTCGACATTTTAATTAATATAAAATTGGAGAAAACTGATAAAATTAACTAAAACCGCGCTGTTTTGTTTTGTTGTGGCTAGAGTGTGACGTCACGCGTCTCATGTGATTTTCGATTCAATAATATTTTGTTGCAATTTAACAAACCCTTAGCCTAGTTCCGATGCATAATTTAGGCGGGCTTCAATTGCGCAGCAGAATAAATGGCACTCCAACTTTAAAATTTATTGTGTGCTAGGACAGTCCACGGGCCGATAACGAATTTAAAAATTTGATTCGGTAAGTAGTCGTTTCACCACCCGATTAATGAAGCAATATTCTGTACTTTGACCAGGCAGGCATGCGACATAATATCTTATTGTTTAAAGCTGTGCCCGCGACGTCGTCCGCGTGGATTGGCGTGGATCTCGTTTTACAATAATGTTTTTTTTTTAACTATAGACTATTAAACTACAATTTAATAGATAAATATGACGCTGCCTTTTAAAAATCTATTTAAGACCGAAGAGTAATTTTTGTTTTGCATCACCACTACACTTGTTTACATTTGTTCAACGCTTCCGGTACGTATGCATAAAGATTTGTGGAACTACTGACCCAGGAAAAAGCGACGTACAACTGCCCATGTGAAAAACATCTGAGACTAAGATCAACTCCAGCAACACGGAAAGTCTGACGATGAGATTTATTAATTGTCATTGCATAAATTTACTTATTTGAAGTTATACTTATTAATTTTACAACTATAAATATAAAGAAAAGAAGGAGAAACAAACAACAACACTAAACAAACTAATTATATTATTATCCAATACCTACTTTAAACTGATATCTAAAAACTACGTCTTATGTATTTTTTAAATCTAAAACGCGCTTATTCCCAGTCAATAAGAACCACGTTCGTTCGCATTAACAGTGACAATTCGAGTGAAGTCTGCGCGTGAGCGGCGTGAGCGCTCCCGCCTTTTTGTAGATCCAGCGGATGGACGCGTGTTAAAGAAAAATCAACCGTAATGTCGTACTTATACTGGTGCGGCGAGATTTGGAAGTTTTATTTCATCTATATCTTGTGTGTTTATTAATTATAATTTTATAATTCTACTAGCTGTTGCCCGCGGCTTTGCTCGCGTGGAAGTTGATCATATGCATTTAATTAAAACTGTGTAAAAGAATGTATCAGTAATTTATTCATGTTTTAAACGTATTTATTTATTTATTTTTGATCATTATTCCATTTAAAAGAACTTTCATACAAACATTCGACCCAAATTTCAACCCTTTTAGGAGCAGAATTCGCATAAATACTGATATAAGTATTCATTTATTTGTAATCAGAAACATGAAAACGAAAGTTGTTAGGCTGCTAAATTTAAAAAAATGACGGATTTCCAAACTAACCAATACATGAAATGCCAATGATTATTTCTCCCCTTAGGGGTAGAATATCCAGAAACGCTTAAATATGCATATTCTCGTTTTTAATTAGTAACCAAAAATAATATTTTATGTTTCTAACTCAAAAAATGACAGACTTCCATGCAATCTTGCAACCCCTATTTCACCCCTTAAGGGTAGAATATCCAGAAACCTTTAACAGTTATATACTCATTTTTAATCAGTAGCCCAAAAATATAGCTTCATGTTTCTAACTTAAAAAATGGTGAACTTCCATACAAACTTTCAATCCCTATTTCACCCCCTTAAGGGTAGAATAACCAAAAACGCTTAAATACGTCTCTACACTTTTTTAATCAGTAGCATATAAATAAAGTTTTATGTTTCAAACTTCAAAAATGACGGAATTCCAGACTAACCTATGCATGAAATGTCAACCCCTATTTCACCCCTTAGGGATAGAATATTCAGACACGCTGAAATACGTATTTACTCATTTTCAATCAGCAACCCAAAAGTAAAGTTTCAGGTTTCTAAGTTAAATATGACGGATTTTCATAAAAAAATTAACCCCTATTTCACCCTCTTATTGGTAAAATATAGATAGGCTAAATAGATATCTAGTTACTTTTAATCAGTAGCCCAAAATTAAATTTTCATGGTATTAATTTAAAAAATAACGGACTTCCATACAAACTTTCAACTCCTATTTCACCACTTTAGGGGTAGAATATCCAGAAACGCTTAAATACGTCTTTACTCTTTTTTAATCAGTAGTACATGAATAAAGTTTCATGTTTCGAACTTCAAAAATGACAGACTTCCAGACTAACCTATATGCGAAATGTCAACCCCTATTTCACCCATTAGGGGTAGAATAATCATAAACGCTTAAATAAATATCTACTCATTTTTAAACAGTAGCCCAAAAATAAAGTTTCATGCTTCTTACTTAAAAAATGACGAACTTCCATACAAACTTTCAACCCCTATTTCACCCCCTTAGGGGTAGAATACCAAGAAACGCTTAAATACGTCTTTACTTTTTTTTAATCAGTAGTACATGAATAAAGTTTCATGTTTTTAATTTAAAAAATGACAAAATTCCATACAAACTTTCAACCCCTATTTCATCCCCTAGGGGTAGAATATCCAGAAACGCTTAAATACGTATCTACTCATTTTTAATCAGTAGCCCAAACACAAAGTTTCATGTTTCGAAATTCAAAAATTACAGACTTCCAGACTAACCTATATGCGAAATGTCAACCCCTATTTCACCCATTAGGGGTAGAATAATCATAAACGCTTAAATAGGTATCTACTTATTTTTAAACAGTAGCCCAAACATAAAGTTCCATGCTTCTTACTTAAAAAATGACGAACTTCCATACAAACTTTCAACCCCTATTTCCCCCCCTTAGGGGTAGAATACCAAGAAACGCTTAAATACGTCTTTACTTTTTTTTAATCAGTAGTACATGAATAAAGTTTCATGTTTTTAATTTAAAAAATGACAAAATTCCATACAAACTTTCAACCCCTATTTCATCCCTTAGGGGTAGAATATCCAGAAACGCTTAAATACGTATCTACTCATTTTTAATCAGTAGCCCAAACACAACGTTTCATGTTTCGAAATTCAAAAATTACAGACTTCCAGACTAACCTATATGCGAAATGTCAACCCCTATTTCACCCATTAGGGGTAGAATAATCATAAACGCTTAAATAGGTATCTACTTATTTTTAAACAGTAGCCCAAAAATAAAGTTTCATGCTTCTTACTTAAAAAATGACGAACTTCCATGCAAACTTTTAACCCCTATTTCACCCCTTAGGGGTTGAATATCAAGAAACGCTTAAATACGTATTAACTCATTTTTAGTCAGTAGCCCGAACACAAAGTTTCATGTTTCGAACCTCAAAAATGACAGACTTCCAGACTAACCTATATGCGAAATGTCAACCCCTATTTCACCCCCTAGGGGTAGAATATTCATAAACGCTTAAATAGGTATCTACTCATTTTTATCAGTAGCCCAAAAATAAAGTTTCATGCTTCTTACTTAAAAAATGCCGAACTTCCATACAAACTTTCAACCCCTATTTCACCCCCTTAGGGGTAGAATACGAAGAAATGCTTAAATACATATTAACTCATTTTTAGTCCCAAGCATATGAATAAAGTTACATGTTTCTAACTTAAAAAATGACGAACTTCCATACAAACTTTCAACCCCTATTTCACCCCTTAGGGGTAGAATATTCAGAAACGCTCAAATACGTCTCTACTCTTTTTAAATTAGTAACACATAAATAAAGTTTCATGTTTCAGACTTCAAAAATGACGTACTTCCAGACTAACCTATGTACGAAATGTCAAACCCTATTTCACCCCTTAGGGGTTGAATATTCAAAAACGCTGAAATACGTGTTTACTCATTTTTAATCAGCAGCCCAAAAGTAAAGTTTCAGGTTTCTAACTTAAAAAATGACGGACTTCCATACAAACTTTCAACCCCTATTTCACCCCCTTAGGGGTAGAAATTCCAAAATTCCTTTCTTAGTGCGTGTCTACTCAATAAAAGGATCCTACTCACCAAATTTCATAGCCCTAACTATCATAGTTTACGCTCGGCGATGATGAATCAGTCAGTCAGTCAGTCAGTCAGTCAGTCAGTCAGGACTTACTATTTTATAAGTATAGATATTTTTTTTAAAAAGATATTAAAGTGTATAGTGATAAGGATATATTCTTGTGAAATACAATATATTTAAGTATTTAATACACCTTGAAGAAATGCCTAACGCTTAAACACGTTATTGTGGCTAATTTATAAAAGATAGAAATATACTATTGAGGACTTTTTTGTAGATCTTTTGAAGACCATCATCTTTGTAATACATATTTTTGGTGTATGATCAACGTATGCGAGGATTAGAGCTCGAAAACGAAAATTTTTATCCGACTTGCTTCAAATTTATCGTCACTGCTCAGCTCCTATGCATCTTAGCGTTATGTTATATAGCCTATAACCTGCCCAGGAGTATGGACTACAATCGTACCAAGTTTGGTTAAAATCCCTTCAGTAGTTTTTGACCCAAGCGTGCACATACAGACAGACAGACAGACAGACAGACAGACAGACAGACAGACAAAAAACTTACTGATTACATTTTTGGCATCAGTATCGATAACCATTCATCCCCCAATATTAATTTTTAATATATATTCATGTACAGAATTCACCTCTCTACAGTTTTATTATAAGTATAGATATAGATAAGGTACTAGCCGACCCACGCAACCTCGTTTGCGTCTTCTATTGCCCGTAGCGTGATAATTTTCCCCCGTTTTTGTAACATTCTTCATTGTTGCTTCGCTCCTGTAGGTCTTAGCGTGATGATATATAGCCTAGCCTTCCTCGATAAATGGGCTATCTAACACTGAAAGAATTTTTCAAATCGGACCAGCGGTTCCTGAGATTAGCGTGTTCAAACAAACAAACAAACAAACAAACTCTTCAGCTTTATATATTAGTATAGATAGATATATATAAGGTTTCTATCCTAGTATACCAAGTTGTGAACTATGTTATCACATGGTTTATTTCAAAAAATTAATAGTTTAAAAGTTATATAATCAAGTTGGTTTCTTCTCATAAGATAACAAAAAAAAATTTTTTTGCAACAAAAAAATATTTTCAATCCTGGAAAACTTTATCTATATATTTGTATTGACATCTACATTTTGGTCGTTTCTTTAACAACCAGGTGTATTATACTTAATCAATATTATGGTGAATAGATATATTGCGTATAAATTTTGATACTAATTTAAGGATATTTTTTGCTATTAAAAAAATATTTATATAACAGTAACTTCCAGCTTTCAAAACAAATGTGTTGAGATTGTTGAAGCATTGGTTTTAGTATCAATAGTATAGTCTTCCTTGATAAGAATGTCTGACATTTTTTTAATTTCTATTTGTTACTTTCTTTTAGTTGTTTTTATTTGATTTTTATCTATTTTATATTTTTCACTTGTTTCTATTGGTGCATGCTGTGACACCTTGAAATGTTGTGCATTTAAACTACTTTTTAGTTAATTTACTGTTTTTGTCAAGTTGCATCTAACATATAGAATTTGATTGTATCAATTATGTGTACCATGATGTTTCATTACTATATAATATAAGCTGTGTGAATGTACGTGCATCTTGATAAGAAGAAATTAGGAATGTTTTTTATGTACGAGTATAAGTCTATAAAACGTTTGTAGATATTAGGTACCTTTAATCATAACGTTTGTGCCACTTTGTGTTACCCGGGTGTTTGACAACGTAAAAAAAAAATATTTTTTATGAAGCTGACTTTTGATTACTTAGTAAAATACGTCTTATGAAAAAAAATCTTTAAAATCTTTGGTCCTTTTTATTATGATCGAAAGCGAACTTTTCTCGAAAATATCTTTGTACTAAAATTAGAATTAAAAGAAATGAAATTACTCCAGAATTTAGTTCTAAATTGCGTTTCTTGTATAAAAGTAAATTACTTATTTTAAAATCAAAATAAATAACTATGATAAATGTTATAAAAGCACACTTCATTTACTAAAACCTGGTCTGTACGTTTATTTGAAGAAACACTTTATGCAGATAACTAATAGAGATAGTTAAAAAACTAAAATTCGGCCAAGTGCGAGCAGAACTCGCGCAGGAAGGCATTATTAACTGACTTTCAACGCTTCATATTGTTTCCTACTTTTGAGTAGTAGAGGCCATCCGTATACCAAAAATTGAAAGTCAGACTATTTCTAAATCTAACAAGATTCAGAAATATTGTGCGTAAAATTTAAACCTGTTCATAGTTACGTGTGAATAGAGGATAGGTATTTACAGAAATACGTAATATCTTTATTCTCTAAATTATTTCTGAGAGTCAGATCTTCTACATTCTTGTAATGTCGCAAGACGGCCCCGAAACGGACTTCTAAGGAAATTGCTAAATTTAGATTTCAATAATCTCTAATATCCTCTTTGTAATAGAATATAATTTATAATAGGTTTTCCACCTTTTTATTCTTTCACATTTATTAGGTAATGGTAATATGAAATTTGAGTCAGTTCCGAAACCAAATCATTGAGTTATTCTTACTTAAAGAAGACCCGACATAGACTAGTCCAAACTTATTACTATAATGTGAATGGGTAAACTAAATGAATTATTCTAGCGTATTATTTAAAAGACTTAAAATAAAACCTAAAAAAAATAATGTCGACATTTATTCAGACCAGTAGCCGATTGGATTTGATTGACATACATTAGGCGGCTTACTTAATACCTCGAACCATATCAGAATTAGGTGATAAAATAATAATGGTTCGTTCAAGTCAAGGCTGATCAAAGCGGGCGTGAATTCGATTAATAAAGCCTTCTGGCTAGTCACAAGGGAGACAACCGAAATATACCCAAGCGCTAGTCAATAAGAAAATCTATTTATTTACGTGACTATCTCTTAAATCAGATTGACGTTAATAATATTGGTAGTAATTCAATTGGCATGATGTATACGATATTTATCTTAAAAGTTGCATTTGGGACTGTACTATGTGCAATATTTTTGTATGCCATAAAGGGTCATAAGAAACTCTATATATATTTAAAATTTGATGACGTTGAATTTTAGCAGAGGTCATGACTCACAAAAATTTACTAGTACAGGTGAAGTAATAAATCTGTCTGTATAACAGATGTACATAAAATTAAACTAAAGCTAAGAATTGCTTTTACGTTTCATCATCGTCATCAGTAACATTCTAATATTCTACTGCTAGAGACAGGCTTCACCTTAGAAAAAGATTTTGGCCGACTATATTACGGCCATACGGTTTAGTATATGGTTTGCTTCAAGTTTTCTTTCTGTTGTGTCCTGCGTAGTTTGTTTCCTTAGTCACGTGAGTGTCGTTAAAGGCGTGTTACTATTAACAATTCGTATTTTTAAAACATCACAGCACGTTTTTTACGTTTAAAAGAAGTCATTGACATTTATAGTTATTTTCCTTGATTGTTACTATGAATCAACTCATGAATCGCTAGTGTTGTAATTGTCGTATAACGCAACACCAGTTCATGCGCCAATTCCGTTCATTGCACTAACATATTATTATACGTTTTCCTCAATTTGTACGTTAGTATAAAAAATCTAATTGATTAATTCAGTGTCTGTAACTTGGCATAATTAGCATAAAGTAATATTTACAAAAAGGCGCTCATAGCCCAGTTGCACTCGGTGATTAGAAACACTCACCGACGGTAAGCAACGATGTCTCGGTCAGTACATGGATGGCTGACCGCTAGTGGCATGTTACCATGAGCGTTTCCGTGATTCGGAGGTCACGTTAAGCAGCCGGTCCCGGTTGTTATCATAGGATAGCAGTCGTGAAGCTTAGTCGAAGGCCTTTGCATAGATAATACACTACAGTAGACAGGCCTTTGGGCGGCTTACAAACATCCAACGGCAAGATTACGTAGCCAGCAACGTTGTCTTGCCCGTACCCAGCCCGTACTCGCCAGCGTATGGACGTATGGGTATTGTACAAAACTCCTTAATGTTATTCTAATGTTTTGAATCAAAGTTTGATTTATTCACTTCTTAGAAGTGATTTGATGCGATTGATAACAGCAACACTATGAATCTAACTATTCAAAGTAACCTTTTGTTAGAGGAAGAACCTTGTTACACTCGTTCTAAAAGTTTCCAGTAATATTAACAGTACTGACAGTCTTGCTTTGCAAGCAAACCGTTGAAAAATACAATCTAAATACGCTAAAATATGTTAGAATTTGTTATATCTACCCGGTAATGTGAGAAATAATATACTTGCAAACAAAATTAAGATTAAACGCACAAAATAATTTAGATATTCTCATAGTGGCGTGACCAATAAAAGTATTAAACCATTTATGCTGTAAACAGTATATGGTATTCCGAAATATAAGCCAGGATTGTACAAATTGTATCTTGCTTGCTTCAAAGCGATGCAGCGTTTTTATACAATTGCATTGCATCAAACCTCGTGTCGTCATATTTAACTTTCACTACTTTACGTCACTTTTAAGCTATTACACATCGCGGATGTCAGCCACGTGGTTTTGTTTTTATATAAAACGCAACTGTAGTATTATTATATTACCTGTTTTAAGTGTGTATATACATACGTTATAAATATTTATTTCTATTACATTATGTCTTATGTTTAGTGGTTATATATGGGTATATGTAATATACTAACTAATCAAGTTGGGTTAAAGTTCCTAAAATAAAAATTAAAAATTCTTTACACTTGTTTTAAGAAGAGATACTATGAAGATAAATATTTAACAAGCATTGTTCCTAACCATATATGATGTAGTTAGCTTCTTAAAATCGATTTTGGACTGCATAAATTTGGATCAACAATGTGTATAAGAGTACGACACGAACTGCTTCTAAAAATATTGAACCAATCTTATACACATTACGTTCATGCACATGCACTTTTTGACTTAAATACAGTGGCTTTAAATCATCAAATACCGTAATTACCTGCTTCATATATCTGATTATGATCAGACATACGTGTAAATTAGGTACTTACTACTAGTCTTAGAAATGAATCCTAGCTAAATCGATTTATCGCCCCCGAAACCCCTTGCATACTAAATTTCATAAAAAACGTTAAAGTCGTTTCCGAGATTCAAGTCATACCCATATAACATAATAATTGCTCGCTTGAAGGTATTAGACATTAAATCTTCAAGATTATTTTTAGTTCTATTTTTTTATTTAAAGAATATATTTTTTTTTAGTAAAAAAATAGGTCTGGTCAATTTGACCATCCTAGGGTTGCCTGAAAATAATTGCTTTTTGGTGATAAAGCGGCCATTTGTACATGGTTTTTAAGTTGATAAGCATCTGAATGTAAACTATTTTAGCTGGTGTACAATAAAGTTTATGCTATTCTAATCTATTCTATTCTATCCTATTCTAATGTATTCCATTTCATACCATTCCATTGCATTGCATTCCATTCCATTCCATTCCATTCCATTCCATTCCAATCCATTCCATTTAATTTCATTTCATTTCATACTATTCTATTCTAATCTATACGGTGTAATTGAGAAACCTCCTAGCATTATTCTAATTGTGCACTATATGAGGATATTTAGAACAAATTACGGCAATTGATTGTTGAGTTTTACTTTATATTATTGTTTTAAGAACCGACTATGAGAGGAAAGCACAAGAAAAAGTTTAAAAACCATAACCCGATTACGTATTTTATTTTATCAATTTACATAGCGTTATGACCACCACCACCCGGATGAGTATTACGAATCTAAAGACATTTCAAACATAAAAATCGGTTCAACAGTTCAGGCGCCACGTTGGAATGTACATAAGCTGTCAACTACTATTACCATTACTTTTGGATTCATTGTAGTGGGATAAAAGAACACTGCAAGGAGGAGTAAGACTTGAAACAACCTCTACCTCCCACCTGGCATATTCCTCCCTACTAAAACTTCATTTATAGAAAAGGCCTATGTCCAATAGTGGTGTACTAATACTGTTGATGATTGATTGATTGATGATTATTATTATATTCAAACCATAATATATTTATTAGCTTTAATTACCAAGTTTCGTTAATACAGATATTAAGTTTAGTTCCCAAAGTCAATTGTCTTATATCTATTCTTATTTAGAAGCTGGTTCAATAAAATTTATGTAAGTATTTGTAAAACAATAATTAAATTGGTTTGTGTACAAACATCGAATACTTCAGTTATAGAAATGATCATTAAATATGATATTATTATTTTTTATGTTTCCCACCTGGCCTATTCCTCCCTACTAAGACTTCCTTTATAGAAGAGGCCCATTTCCAATAGTGGTCTATTAAGGCTGTTGATGATGATTATTATTATATTCAAACCGGTAAGATTATTTTAAAATATATTAATAATTAAAGTTTTCCATAACACACACCGCACAGAGTAACATTTGTATAAATTTTATTTTCTGAGTATGTAAAATGTATAAATAATGCATACATTTATATTATACTAAAAGCTTAACAATAAGTAGTACCGGTTTGTATTTGTGAGGGACAAAGAACAATCTCTCACAAACAAAAATTGTAGTGTAGTACCTTTTAAAAAAATAAAAACATGAATATAATAATTATATTATATTACTAGCTGAACCCCGCGTTCTTACCCGCGGTTATTGTCGTACCGCGGAAAACGTTGCGGGACAAAGCTGGTCTAAAAAAGTAGTCTAAGTTACTCCTTAGATCATTAGCTATCTGGCAGTGAAAGTCTCATCGACATCGGTCCAACCGTTCCTAGGATTACCCAAAACAAACAGACAGACAGACAAAAATGTAAAAAAATCTTATTTTGGTACATGTACCGTATATAAATACAAATGCATTAATAAAAAGCGGTTATTTTCATATTAAAAATAGACACTCCAATTATTTGTATAGATAAAAATAAACAAGACCTTTGAAAGGGAGTGACAATTAAATGTTTCTAAAACATTCCAGGCGATTCTAAAAGAGGATACAAATATTCCCGCTTTCATTACAATAGTATTTGTTTCTGTCAGTAAAGGTACTGGGATCACGCATCGGTGCGTCTTATTCACATCACTGAACAAAACGAAACAAGAATTACATTAAAGTAACTACGATTCAATTGTTTTTCTTTGTTATACTAAATGTACTACTTACTATTTTAGTCAAGAAAGTTTTGTTCATATTTACATTCAAATAAGGATTATGCCAAGATTCTTATTTAATAGCTTTAGTTACCAAGTTTCATTAATACTGATATTAAGGTTACTGCCCAAAGTTAATTGTATTAAATCTATTCTTATTTAGAAGCTGGTTCAATAAAATTAATGCAAGTATTTGTAAAACGATGATTAAATTGATTTGTGTACTTCAATTATAGAAATGATCATTATTTTTCATGTTTTACCTACCAAAATATACCTATTATGCCTGATGGAAAGCATGAGTTGAATTCAAGAGTTGCGGTCACGGTATTCAATGCAAAAGCGGACAGTGCAGTATGGTGACTACACTATGGCGGCCTTGTGAGATGTTTTTTCACGCCCTGCTTTAAGGACTCGGGATCATAATGGGAGGGACATCAACAGCCCTTAGAAGAATTTCACTGCTGGATATAGACCTCTCCTTAGTCCAAATCCTCCTTGAGTTTTGTTTCAACTTTTCCTTCTCTTTGCAGTAATATTGTTCCCTAAGTCACTTCTTACGAGACCGATGGGACGAATAGTGGTAACACCCCATCTTAATCTTAAACCAGTCCCTTAAATCTTAATCTTAAATCTTCATCTAAGTCTTGTATAGTGCAGGGTGTGCAGTGCACACGGGCGCAGGCTCCAACACTTAATGAATCTGCGCACTTACTGAAGGGCACTATGCTTACTAAAGGGCAATACGCTTAATAAAGGGCGTTACGCTTACTAAGGGTCGCTAAAGAAATGCTATATAATATGATATTAAACACCCAGAATCGTTTGAATGGCAATTAAATTTGTTGTATCATGAGTGAATAAAATTAGAACGCATTCCTTCTCTTACTCAAAATTCTTGTTAACAACTATTATCATTAAATGTACCTAATATTAGCGTGATGTTAATTTACAACTTACAAGGAATTCATGCACTTTAATTACATCAAGTTATTAATGTTTTTCCCTAAATTTTTAATGGAGAAGTACGAGTACTTAATTGATTGATGTTACTATTAAACGTACGAAACATTTGAAAATCAAAGTGTTGATAATTTAACCGATGTTTTGTGTGGTTTTGTAAAACTGTCGTGCATTTTTATAAAAAAATTGTCAACGTATTGATTTAAAATATGTTATGTACTAATTGAGCGTCGCTGTGTTAACGTTACTGGTCAAATTTACTTCTTATATTATCAGCTATATGCCAGTAAAAGTTCGATCAAAATCGGTCGATATATTTTCATACGTGTAAGTTTCGCTGTATATGTTTACTAAATAAACTGAGGAAAGTATTTCCACATAATTAAATATGTTAAAACATTAGTTTTGTGTAAGTGAGTCACTTATACTTATTTGCATAGGTTAACCGCAGGTCGCTGAGAGAGTGTGGCCAACAATTTAGATAGAATGAACCATAATTAAATATGCTGTAGCACCGTCATTTGCACAAATTTTTATAGACCCCACCGGAGAGACACCATAGCTTACGAGAAGCCGGTTTTAAGTTATTCTTTCGTTGTTTTAAACCATTCAGTTTATTTGACTATATAACCGGCAATTTTTATAATTCAGACATCCTACTAATCCTCCTAATATTATAACTGCGAAAGTTTGTAAGGATGGATGGATGTTCTGATGGATGTTTGTTACTCTTTCACGCAAAACTACTGAACGGATTTGGATGAAACTTTACAGTAATATAGCTTATACATCAGAATAACACATAGGCTACTATTTGCTGCGATAACCGACATATACGCAAGCGGAGCCGCGGGCAACAACTAGTTCTTTATAATTCCTAGGCAATGTATACAATATCTGGGGCGTCTAGGCAATATGTGAAATATTACGAATATACATACTTTACTTAGGTAATTAAAAAAATCCCAGATGGTATATAGAGCACTGGTCCTTCGGCATTGTGTAATATACGTCATATATATACTACTACTTTACTATCCTACTAATATTATAAATGGGAAAGTTTGTAAGGATGGATGGATGTTTGGATGGATGTTTGTTACTCTTTCACGCAAAAACTACTGAACGGATTTGGATGAAACTTTACAGTAATATAGCTTATACATCAGAATAACACATAGGCTACTATTTGCTGCGATAACCGACATATACGCGGGCGGAGCCGCGGGCAACAACTAGTAATATTATAAATGCTATAGTCTGTAAGAATGTGTATGTGTGTTTGTTACTATTTCACGCAAAAAGTACTGAATGGATTTGGATCAAACTTTACAGGAATACAGCTTAAACTACTACTACTACTAGTTGCCGCGATAACCGGCATAAACGCGGGCGGAGCCGCGGGCAACAGCTATTAGATTATATATGCTTAAAATCAACTTTATTCAGAATCAAGTTGTTTAGATTATATTCTAGAGAACGCCTCAAACGGCTTATGAGCAAAAATAGTCGCTTACCGTCAGTCAGGTGAACCGTCCACTCATTTGCGCCCATGTCGTTAAAAAATAGTTTTAATGAATAAGCTACCTTTTTCTGAGAGCCATTCATACAACAAAATTACAAAATTAATTCCAAAATTTTAGTAAATGTAAAGTAAAAATATGTTTTATAACGTTCATAATATAACAGAGTGATCTGACCTCAAACGTGGTAAAATAACAACATAATTATGATTAAATATTGTTTAAGTAGGTATTACGTAGAGTGTTTAATGCGTAACCGTTGTTGCACTTGACCTGTTGTTTGAAATCACATCACCAACTCCTTCTTCATGCGGATAAACGAATTTTGTTACCTCACTCATGTTTGGCAATTTGAACTTTATTAAAAACTAGGTTTTGCCCGCGTCTTCGCCCGCTTATTTTATCCTGTGTCCTTCCTCAAGAATCAAAGTATTTCCATGCCACATTTTAATGAAGTCGGTGCAGCGATTTAGTCGTGAAAGCATGAAATACAGATTTATTTTCGCATTCATAATATAACTAGCTTTTGTTTGCAACTCCGCCCGCATTTATGTCAGTTATCGCGATAAAAAGTAGACTTTGTCCTTTCTCAGGAATCAAAGTATACATATTAAATTTCATTGAAATCGGTGCAGCGGTTTGGTCGTGAAAGCGTGACTGATTATGTTGATGAAAAGCAAATATTTTTTAAACTTTAAAAGTGTTACAGAATACCCTTGTTCGTCAACTTTGTTTTTTTTTTCAAAGACAACTCACGCATTGGGAATAACCCCTCAGGCCGTCACCCCGCCGGGGTTTGCGGCGGGACAGTGTGTCGGAATCGAACCGATTAAAACCACACGGTGTGCCACTCTGCGCCTGAGACGGGACACTTTCGGACCGACCGCTTAAACTATTAGGCAAACCATGCAGTGCGTGCTAATAAATTACTTGTAAATATTAAATAATTTATTTACTTTTATTCCTTTTATTTAAACTCCCGCACTAAGAATGTATTTTGTGTAGCGTTGAATCATATAAATAGTGTGGAAAAAGCTTAATGACCAATAAAACCACTGCGTCATCCGTGCAATCAACATATTTTACACATGCAATTATTAAGTCATTTGTTAAGTTATTTATACGTTAGATCCTAGTCAACATAATACACAATAAAAAATTGTTCCACACCGGTTTGTGAGATATGACACCTTCTTGTATTCTTTTAAATTTCAGTCATGTTATTATCTTCAAGGAAGATCTGACATAAATATTATGTTATGTATATGGAGTTTCTTCATTGAAATGTTCATAATTGCAATTACCTTTAATAGGAATCAAAGTTGCGAACATCGTAGTATTAATGTATGACGTAAAAATCTATCACTTAGTTTTAGTTTATATGTATATGAAATCTATACAAATAGATACAATTAAAGTACCTATTAGTTTGTAATTTGAAATTAACAGCTTTTCACTAAATGCATATGAAAGTATATACATACTTTATATACGGTTTTTACATCGAACAATGTTTTTTTTTCATTTTGTCTACGTGTTTATTCCGACTAATCTCGAAAACAGCTGAGCCGATTTTGGATGGGACTTTTACTAGCAGATACTTTTATTCTAGACTAGCTTTACATCGCGGTGCTACCGCGGTGAATATTGTGTCCACATTTATTTGTATGGCCTTAACCCTCTCTGAGAGGAGACCCGAGCCCAGTAGTGGGACGTTATGGGTTGTTGTTGATGTTGATGATTAATTTGTACTCTGTGTGTACTTTTTCTTTAGCATATTATCATCATGTACAGCTAAAGACACTGCTGGACGTAACATGTTCATATTTAGAAATATATGAGTACTAGTTGTTGCCCGCGGCTCCGCCCGCGTTTATGTTGGTTATCGCGGCAAATAGTAGCCTATGTGTTATTCTGATGTATAAGCTATATTACTGTAAAGTTTCATTCAAATCTGTTCAGTAGTTTTTGCGTGAAAGAGTAACAAACATCCATCCAAACATCCATCCATCCTTACAAACTTTCACATTTATAATAGTAGTAGGATGTTTATCATCAGTCTACCTACTACAGTACAGTCTCAGCGTAGTTTGGTATCAGATGCCCTGGGTAAATTGTATGAAATTATTATTATTACTGTATCATGTTTTAGATAAATTTGTCCGAATACTCTCACCTAAAAATAAATGTTACTCATTACAGTATTAATGGATATCACTTTAAATGACTTGTAGTTGGGCTTTATCTATAATTACATCAACGATTTGCGTTTCGCAATTAGTGTTGTGGGAACAAGTCGACTGTAGGCACACGGTAATGTACTAATTTATTGCGCAGTGGGCGACCAAACCAATGTTCAACACTAATTTATATGTTTGATACATACTATCTTTTACTAATATCACGCATTCTCACACAAAACTACTAATTGTGCTATGGCAACTGGACTGCTGCTAAACACACTTATATATTTCTAAGTATTGTAGAAGTACAGCCAGACATAGGACAAACAATCGTGTTTAACACACAATTATTTGTCCTAAATGAGAATCGTACTCACGGGTTCTGACTCAGAAGTCTTATTGTTAGACTTAGTGGTTACTGACCCTCCAGCACCACACTAGACCAACGGGTTATTTGAAGGCGTTTAAAATAACTTTGGCATGCAAATTTTATTATAGAATGAATAACAAAAACAGGACACAAACCAGCTTAATAAAAAGATCAAATCAGGTCAGAAAGATTATTACCAACACGTCATAGCGTATACCAATTTATAGTTACCACCAATTGTATATTAAAAAAAAAAACAAAAAACTGTGTAAAAGTATAAAAATTAATTAATTTAAACAAAGAAAATAGAAAAAAAAATGTTTACATCGTTGCATCTGAACATTGCAAATAATAAAAAGTAGGACTGTCTTGTTTTCCTTGCTATTTAGTAAACGGAAATCTTTAGTGTATGAAAGTCATTTTTAAATAAAAAGTTTTACCAGTTAAATGAATACAGGAAATAAATATAAAAAATAACAAACATTTAATCGTATGTTCGTTGCCTCAAACACGTAATTACAAAATGTAATCAAATGTTTTCTGACTGCTAAAAATTATCTAAACTATAATACTTTCAAAAGTTGAGTTATTAAAATATGCCACTGTTTTTCATTACTTTAAAAACTTTAAGATAGAAACTGTTTTTACAAATGCATAGCTAGCATTTTACAGTACATCAGAGATGGTCTCAACTAAGTTAACAGCACAGAACACCCAAAGAATATATTAACCGAATTAAGTGTTCGTTTCTAAAGTATATTTTGGCTCTGACTTTAATTAAAATTTTCTTTAATAAACAGCTTATACCGTACAAAATTGTATTTAAGTATGTTTAAAATATAAAGTCAGAGAATGTGCAGAATCCTCACCTAAATAAAAAAAATAGTGCTTTTTATAAAAACCAAATATTTAGGTTAATATTAAATTATTATATATTTTTATAAATACTTACGTTTTTTACAGGACACTCCAAAAATATACTAAACACAAGTTTGATTCCAAATGTATAAACAACAGAAAAATGCAATTCGAACGGTGCAATCGCTGACTCTAACTATGCGTCGCGTGCGGCGGTGAAGGCTTTGCAAAACAAACTATCAACTGCTTGATATAGGGCCTTGCCATTCTCCTGGTAACGTTCTAGAGTCCAGCGAGTAACCGGTATCATAGATTTCATTTACACCGAAGGCGAAGGCCTATTAGTAAATCAAGTTTTGCTGCTTTTATATAATATATCTATACAAATAAATAAAATTGGAGTGTCTGTTTGTAATATTAAAATAACAGCTTTTTAATCAAGGCATGTGTATGTATACACGATACATATACCAAAAATGTAGTTAAAAAAATTTTTGTCTGTCTGTCTGTTTGTTCCGGGTAATCTGTGGAACGGCTGGACGGATTTTGACGGGACTTTCACTGGCAGGTAGCTGATGATCCGGGGAGTAACTTAGGCTACTTTTTTTTAGACTAACTTTGTCCCGCGGCGTTACTCGCGGTACAACAATAACCGCGGGTAGCACCGCGGGGTTCAGCTAGTCTATAATATGAATACCGTCTTATTTAATAAGTAGTTCTAAACAAGATATTAGCTTGTAGAATTAATAAGTCTCTAAGTGGTTAAAATTGACTTTTCAATCGACTTTGTAGTTAATAAAGAGTGCATGGAAAAATTCTAAAATGTACTAGGTTAATTTTTTAATGTTTTTTTTTATTTTGAGTAAACATAATAATAACTAGTTCAATATTTATCCATCAAGGGCGACCATATAATATATGAGTTTGTTGAGTTGCTACGCTTTCACGATTTGACCACTGAACCAATCAAGTTCAACCTTAACATATATCTACCTACATTTTGGGGCTACTTTAAAAATATATTAAATACTACTTATTTGACCTTCATTAACATTTCAACGGTTAGTTTATGTATTACAATCATTTATAAGAAGAAATTAAACTTTGCAAAAATTCAAGCAGTATAAAACGTGAATAAAACATGGACAGACCTGGTACCGGAAAAAAAAAATCCAAGTCGACCGATTAATCGAACCATCAGGAAAACGAGTCCACGTCGACCGATCAGTCGAACCAACAGAAAAGAAAAAGGTCCGACTCTTCCGATCAGTCGAACAAAAAGGAAAAAAATGTCCACGTCGTCCGATCAGTCGGACAAACAGGAAAAAAAAGTCCGCGTCGTCCGATCAGTCGGACAAAGTGATCGGACCACGCGGTCATAGCCATTTTCATTACGAAGTTGGAATTCCAGATGTTTTTTTTTAATCTTTAGATATTTCCCGTCTAAATATTTATGAGGTGGTTGTACTTGCATTTAACATTGTAATTTTTGCCTTGCATTTGATATTTGCTTTGTTTGATAGTTATTTTGTAAGTATACCTATTTATAGTTTTTTTTGTTTAATGTTACGCTTTGGTGTAAATTTTGCCAGTGGAATATTTAATATTCATTGACGAATAAATTATCTTATAAGATTTCCTTCTTTCTGTATAAAATGTATGTATGTGTCACACACTATTATCATTAAAAAAACACCTGGTGCCTTTAGTAATATTAGTGATTCTTAAGGACTCTGAGAGCATACCTATTTTTGCAATTACAACAACATAAACGGTTTATAAAATTTTCATTATTTTGACATCTGCACAAAACTCTAAGTTTGTTCTAAAACATGACATAAAAATAACAATATTGCTTATTGCTTTAGTAATCGTATCTTTAATTATTTTATGAGGTTAAAGTTGTCCTTTTACATGCATTTGAGACACCTTTTTTTATCGATTTCAGTTGGTAAAGTCCTACTAGGTGATAGTAAATTTCAGAACGATATATTTTTTACTTTAAAACTACGTTTTTTTGTTATGTTTAACTGCAATAGTTTTTTTTCTCAGCACGAAAAAAAAGCCCTTAAAGCATTTGTCACTCTATATTTCTATTATTTCTACTTCCCTCTTTTTCCACAACCCAACAGAAGCCAACAACTCGGTCAGTTAAGGTCACTTAAGGTGAATAAAGTGAATAAATCCCCAAGCCAAGTTCAATACAAAAATTTGCTTGGCTATGGGCTTCGCCGCAAAAAGAATGGAGATCTAAATAAGTGCCAAGTTCGATGCAAAATCTAAATATGTATTTACAGGAACAAAATAACATTATGAACAAGTATTATACTCTATTTCTTTGCTTTATTGAATACCTGTAACAATTGCTGTTATTTATAAATGTGTGACCTTAAATTAGGTTAGATTTGACTTGGCCAGTTTTCATTACATCAGTCATTTTACAAAGTTACTAGCCGGCCCACGCATCCTCGTTTGCGTCTTGTATTACCCGTAGCGTGATAATTTTCCTCCGTTTTCGAAACATTTTTCATTGGTGCTTCGCTCCTATTGGTCCTAGCATGATGATATATAGTCTTCCTCGATAAATGTACTATCCAACATTGGAAGAATTTTTCAAATCGGACCAGTAGTTGTTGAGATTAGCGTGTTTCAACAAACAAACTCTTCAGCTTTATATATTAGTATTATATAGTATGGTATTATATATTATTCAACATATATATATATATATATATATATATATATATATATATATAGGCTTCTGATATGAGCTCAAGGTCAAAATTTATGTAAATACTAGCTGACCCGGTGAACTTCGTATCGCCTTATTTTTGTTGTGAATATTTTCTAAATAATCAAAAAACTTTAGTAAGCCCGTGTCAACTTCCCGCATACGTAAAAAAATAATTATTCAATCCAGTGCCTTCATCGAAAGTTTTGGGCCAACATACATTTTTGTGGTTCATTTTTATTTAGATATATATTTGTTACATTTTTATACGATTAAAAACGGCCAATGATTCCTGGTGCTTTTTTATATATCAGGTAGAAAACAAGGTATTTCCTAGGTAGAAAAATAATTTAAAAGGTTATGTGAAATAAACTTAAAAAAATCTAGAAGTACTACTACCGTATAGACTTCTACTTTCAGCTACAGAAGTTATAAGTAAGATTTTTTTTAATAAATACACTTTAGACCACTTTTAAGCACGACTCCGCTCGCGTTTCTTGTCATTTATTATGCTAAATGCCTAGACTATTATTGAAATCAGGTCTGCGGTTTAGCCGTGAAATTGTAACAGATAGACAGACAGACAGAGTTACTTTTAAATGTATAATATGAGGCATGGATATATATTTTTATAAATAACATTATTTTATGAGTTATTGTGAATCTATATAACATAAAAGAAAAAGAATGAATGCTTCTACGATGTCTCTACTTCGATGCTATCAATAACTATAGCCATAATTTGATGTTTTTGTACCTATTCTTGTCTAGTTACATCTCTTTGCAATTCTTCTTAAGAATCGTCTCGTTTTTATTTACAGTTAATAAAAGATGAAAATTACTATACATAAAATGGAAGAGTCTATTGTATAATAAGTTGTTTTTAATCTAAATATAATCTATTCACAACAAATAACTCGTAAGAAAAAAGTACTCGACCTTTGATCACATTTTTAGTATATTCTTGAATCTTAATAACACTTCGGTTTAGATTCTTCGGACGAATGTGAAGGATGAGTGTACCTCTCGAGCGAGTGACCGTGCGTCAATTCGTTATTTTTTTTTTCTGATTTCGTACACATTTTTTGTTGCCCATATTTGAAGTTTTATATTTACCTCATTTAATTGACGTGTTCGATATCATTTGTGTTGGCTATATCAATATAATTCCATGACTCTAATGAGAGTCACATTAAGTATATAATTAGATTTTAATTCAATATTTTCTAAATATTATTTTTATTACGTAACACTAGTAGACAACTTAACCATTACTCGTATGCTTAGTAACTTTCGTGCCTGAAGTTTTGGGTTCGAACTTAAATGCATTAAACACTGACACTTGTATCTCCGAAAGCGTAGGTAGAAGGTAACCTCTAGTATGAATACTTGTGGTATGAGATGGTATGGATGGTGATATGGATTAATGTCGACCAGGAATAACAGGAAATAAACGAACTCGCCTGGTCAGTGTTATATAGTAACCGAAAACCTCCTTTCCAGTTGAGGTACATAAAACTTTTATGATTTTAATGGATGTAAAAATGTTGATTTAGGTTTCCGATGCTTGAGTACTTTCAGAATCAGCTATATTGTGTGGTAACTTTTCTAAATGTTATTTTAAATACTAATCTCGAGTATTTACAAGCACAACTAGCTTTTAAGCCAACAGCGGGTTGTTATTTGGTGTAAATCGACCTTTTGGATCAATGTCACACGTTAATCCTTTACAATCTTATTGGTTACAGTTGTTGGAAGTTAGACCGATGTATTTAGAATAATGAGAAATACAAAAAAAGCAACAGTTTCTAAAATAACACTGGCAACTGACTAAATATGTAATAATCCCTTACCACGAGTTGGTTGTGTTAATCCTGTGAGTAAAATGAGTGAGCCCCAGCTTTTAACCGGCTACCGGAATATTATTATATATTTAGACCTTCCGCGTAATCCGATAATTTTGTTATGTGTATTTGATTTTCATTATCTTAATATACACCTATTTCATTAAGTGTTACAGGCTTACAAACAAAATAATATAAATCATTTTGACTAATTTAAATTTTTGATATGGATCCATATCTATAGGAGTCCACAAAAACGTATTAGTTTAGTTAAATGATTTACCTAAAACAATAAACCTTAAGTCTAACAAACGCAACTTAACCTTGTCTATATTTTATTCTAGGTTTAAATACTTTTATAGAAGGTTAACAAGCCGAGATAGAAATGATGCTCAAAAACTTCAAATCTTATTATTTATTTACTAAAGGTAAAGGATTACTTAAGTTTAATATTTTCACACATTTTTTTAATGAAAAAAAACAACAACCGTTTTGTTTGTATTTCAAAGAAAATATAAGCAACAGTTTTCTGCCCTCATGCTAAAAGCATATTCATGAAGAAAAGTAACCTGTGCCTTAGGTTGACAAAACAAAACGATTAAATAAAAATAAAAACTGTTTAGCTTTTTCTCTATAGATTAAAATTCAAATATTTTATATTTAATGTAAACATTTTTTTTCTCTACCATCGCAATCGGGCTTCAAAATGTCTATTATTTGGATTTAAAAATTTCTATAGAAAAGGGGCTTCCGAGTCATAACGTGTTTTTACCAGTATTTTTGTTTGAATGTTAATACTTATTGAATTCAATTAAATTAATTATGAATTCAAAATAATAAACTGTACAAAAACACACAAGAAAGTTGTTTTATTTGTCATGAGCATAATTATATCTTTACAGTTATATTGATTACTAGCTGAACCCCGCAGTGTTACCCGCGGTTATTGTTGTACCGCGAGTAACGCCGCGGGACAAAGTTACTCTAAAATAAGTAGCCTATGTTACTCCCCGGATCATCAGCTACCTGCCAGTGAAAGTCCCGTCAAAATCCGTCCAGCCGTTCCAGAGATTACCCGGAACAAACAGACAGACAGACAGACAGACAGACAGACAGACAGACAAAAACATATGCATTTAGTAAAAAGCGGTTATTTAAATATTACAAACAGACACTCCGATTTTATTTATTTGTATAGATATATTAATTAGTAGTGATTCAATATTATTTAGCACATTAATTACGATGGAATTTCACTAGAGAATGAATTTGACGTTGAGTACCAGTTTAAGTATTAATCTATACAAATAAATAAAATTGTAGTGTCTTTTTGTAATATTAAAATAACAGCTTTTTAATCAATGCATATGTATATATACACGATACATATATCAAACCTGTAGTTAAAAAATTTTTTGTCTGTGTCCCCCGGACACTGTCTGTCTGTCTGTTTGTTCCGGGTAATCTCTGGAACGGCTGGACGGATTTTGACGGGACTTTCACTGGCAGGTAGCTGATGATCCGGGGAGTAACATAGGCTACTTATTTTAGAGTAACTTTGTCCCGCGGCGTTACTCGCGGTACAACAATAACCGCGGGTAACACTGCGGGGTTCAGCTAGTAATCAATATAACTGTAAAGATATAATTATGCTCATGACAAATAAAACAACTTTCTTGTGTGTTTTTGTACAGTTTATTATTTTGAATTCATAATTAATTTAATTGAATTCAATAAGTATTAACATTCAAACAAAAATACTGGTAAAAACACGTTATGACTCGGAAGCCCCTTTTCTATAGAAATTTTTAAATCCAAATAATAGACATTTTGAAGCCCGATTGCGATGGTAGAGAAAAAAAATGTTTACATTAAATATAAAATATTTGAATTTTAATCTATAGAGAAAAAGCTAAACAGTTTTTATTTTTATTTAATCGTTTTGTTTTGTCAACCTAAGGCACAGGTTACTTTTCTTCATGAATATGCTTTTAGCATGAGGGCAGAAAACTGTTGCTTATATTTTCTTTGAAATACAAACAAAACGGTTGTTGTTTTTTTTCATTAAAAAAATGTGTGAAAATATTAAACTTAAGTAATCCTTTACCTTTAGTAAATAAATAATAAGATTTGAAGTTTTTGAGCATCATTTCTATCTCGGCTTGTTAACCTTCTATAAAAGTATTTAAACCTAGAATAAAATATAGACAAGGTTAAGTTGCGTTTGTTAGACTTAAGGTTTATTGTTTGTATTTTTCTACCTAGGAAATACCTTGTTTTCTACCTGATATATAAAAAAGCACCAGGAATCATTGGCCGTTTTTAATCGTATAAAAATGTAACAAATATATATCTAAATAAAAATGAACCACAAAAATGTATGTTGGCCCAAAACTTTCGATGAAGGCACTGGATTGAATAATTATTTTTTTACGTATGCGGGAAGTTGACACGGGCCTTCTAAAGTTTTTTGATTATTTAGAAAATATTCACAACAAAAATAAGGCGATACGAAGTTCACCGGGTCAGCTAGTATTTACATAAATTTTGACCTTGAGCTCATATCAGAAGCCTAGATATCTATACTTTATATCAAGCTGAAGAGTTTGTTCGAACGCGCTAATCTCAGGAACTACTACTCCGATTTGGAAAATTCTTGTAGTGTTAGATAGCCCATTTATCGAGAAAGGCTACAAGTTATATATCATTACGCTAAGACCATAGGAGCAGAGCACCAATGGAGAATGTTTTAAAAACGGGGGAAAATTATTTCGCTACGGGCAATAGGAGACGCAACCGAGGTTGCGTGGGTCGGCTAGTATTATATATATTTACTCTCTCTAGACACTAAGCGGGTTTCTCGTACTTATTGTATTTACTAAGACTAAGACTGCTTATTAAAGTACCTTTTTTATTTTTTGTCGATATTAAAACGTCTTTGTTTATTTTTTATTCTGTTTACTGGAAGTATAAACCTTTTGTTATTTTTAATTGCCTTTTAAATACATATTGATGTTGTTTTAGTAGAACAATAACATAAACATTTGATTATTTAACACAATAAAAACGTACATGGCTTAAGCTATTTTGAACTATTCAGTTCAGTAGATTTTCAGTACCAAAAGTAACATATTATCTACAAATAAAAATGATGTAATCTCAAATTGTATTTTAAATTTGGTATTGCTTCTTTCCTAAGTCAAATTATTACTGCTGAATAACGATGTCTATAAACTCCTCGTGTGGTGGCGGACTAATGAGCCTACCACACTTGCAAGTATCACCACAATTATAACTGCGCAGGTAAAACTGTCGAGATACAGTTGTTTGGCACGTGATACAGTTTTACCAACCACACGCACGGATTTCCATGTACATGTAAAACTATGGTGATACTTGCGCGTGTGGTAGGCCCATAACATACCGAGTATCACCACCCTTATTCATCGCATGGGCAGTGTAAGAGGCGACTATGAGATGAAACTACGCACGGACTGGACAACATCACTGCAAGAGCTAAGAGAAGGAAAACGTGAAACAAATCCTAACTATACCAAACCGTTTGTCCAGCGTATTACTGTAGGCCTTTCAGAAGAGAGGCCATTTCCAGAAGTGGATTGTCCAAAGCTGTTGTTGTGATGGTGTATGCCTGTAAACTCCTAAGACTATATTTTTAAAATATAGTGAACCTAATAAACTCTTTTAGACTTAAATTGTTTTAACTATTACAATAAATAAAGAAACTCAAGGTAGTAGAGCCACGCCGATTTCAGCACGAACGGGCCGGCTCGACCGGGGTGGTACTACCCTCGCACAGAAAATCAACGTAAAATGACAGCGATCATGCTGTCGTGTTTCGTTGGTGAGTGCGAGACCGGAGGCCCAATGATGCAGAAGCATCACTAGCCCGCCATGGTATGGGTCGCCATGCTGCATTGTCTGTATGCGCTGTTTGGTGACCACCACTCTTGGATTCTGCTTATGCTTTTTATCAGGCAGAGTAGAGTCATTTTGGCAGGGCCAAATTTAACAAAAAAAAATTTTTTAAAGATTTTCTTATTATCTAAAAGTCCAGTTTTCTGTATTAAAGCTTACTATCATCCTGTTACTATCATGTCATCACTTTGTCCATCAGATCCTGTTCAAATACTATAGTTACAAGGAATGTAAATGTTAAAAAACTCTTTAATACATAATTATTTTTGTTCCAGACGGTGTTTGTTTACCAAATAAGTTTGCTAAGCTAAGAACAGCTTTGCATATTTTCTTAGAGAGCCTTCTTTCTGCAGAGGTTTTATTGGTTTTCTTGTAGCTATGTAGTAGTCTTTTAATGTTTTATGTATTCAATAACAACTAAAACAGCACATAGAATTGACTTTTAACTTATGAATAACATTAAAATTTTGAAATTGAATTTTATTTAAGTGAAGAAAATGAACGAATTAATGTCAAATTATAAGAATAATATTATCGAATCCAATTTCTTCCTCCATAATATAATTATGTAAAAACCAAGACATACTAATACTTAAACTAGACTAGGATTCATAGTAATTAACCACATTAATGTCACGTTAAATATCAACCACATCATTTCATCATCAAAAAGCGATACTCGATTTCTACTGATACTATATGAATGCGTGCCTTCAAGTATGTGTATGTTACTTCATGAGTATTTGAGATTAGTTTCCTTTTCTTACTGTAGTCTTGTAAAATTTGAGTTGAGAGTAGTCTAGTTTGCGGTTTTTTTCCAGTTCCGAACGAAGGATGTCTATATGGCTTGTGTGCGTCACGAGCACAGTCTCTAACAATAGGAACCGTCGAGGGACGAACCGTGTTTCATTAATATGCAGCACAAACTATGTCAATACTTACGTTTCGGTACATGCATAGTAACTGATGATTTGCCTACGTTTGGTCCTTTATTAAATCAAAGTATTTATATTGAATAATAATTTATACCAATGCATGTGCAAGCTAATAGATACATATTCTCTAACTTCTATTAGTTACAACGCTTGGGGCTATTTATCTATGGAAGTTGCTTGCGTTGTGGTTATTGTTGCTTTCAATAATGTAAAGAGTTCTTCATGCAGAATATTTACTGCTACTATCTTATAAAATACATGAGCATTCCTGCACTGCCGGCTTATACTATATTAGCTTTTGCACATGGCTCTTCCCGCGTGTATTTCGGTTCATCATCATCAATAGATTGTTTTATGTATGGCCTTGCCAAAATGACTCTACTCTGCCTCATGGAAAGCATAAGCAGAATCCAAGAGTGGTGGTCACCTTACGCATTGCGAATGCAGATAATGTAACAATGCAGCATGGTGACCCGCACTATGGCGGGCTAGTCATTTGCATCATTGAGCCTTCGGACTTGCACTCACCAACGAAACACGACAGTACCAACGCTGTCATTTTACGTTGATTTTCTGTACGAGGATAGTACCGCCCCGGTTGAGCCGGTGGGTTCATGCTGAAATCAGCTTGGCTTTATTACCTGAAGCTTTTAATAGTCCATTGCTGCACATCAGCCTCTCCTTTGTACCGCAGTTATCGCGGTGATTAATAGGCTATGTCATTCCTCAGGAATAGAAGTATTTTCTAAAATCCAATATTATAGATAAATACCAATTTAAAACGAGATCTAGTATAGAATCAAAGCGTCCATCAGAGTGTGGCATATATATAGATAGAATATGGCATATGGTAGTGGTAAATAAGTTATTTTCGTTTCGATAATCATAAAACATTTGAGAATTGTCTAAAAAAATTTTTGCTATGCGGAATGTCGATTCAATGATCATTGATCCGATTGTCACATCGGCTTATCGATTGACAATCAAGAGCCTTATGCTCAACACTTAAATGGGCTCGCTTCAGACGGCTGAATTAAGGATCTGAGAGCTTGATCCGGAGTTTTGATCCTTGTGTCGGATGATGATGGCTTACTATTTCTTTCTATCTTTAAACATTTTTATTCTTGTACTTGTACTTGTATAAATGTAAAGCCTATATATATATATTAATATAGTAGTAGTGAACTCAAAGTTTTAATCACGTAAAAAGTAATATTTCAGAACTAATTCCATTTCAAAACAGAGCACCAGCTATGTCAGCAATCAGTTTTCATTTATGTCAAAGCATGACAAACTTAGTCGTCCTCAAGTCTCAAACTCAAGTTTCGTGAACATGAAACCTAACTTTAGCAACACATTATCGAGAAACGAGAATATGATTTAAATTAGGTTGTATGTTAATCCAGCCATGTCTTCTGCTAGTGGTAAGAAATATACATACTAAATTTTAAAGTTTCACGTTCCAAGTTAGATATAAATATGATAATTTAAGCCGAGCTTGAGGTCTCGGATTCGATTTCCGAACCAAATGTAAGTATGATGTGACATAGCTCTAATTATTTGATGTTTCAACCAGTATGAGTAGGACTGCCTCAAAATTGCACGATACCTACTTTGTCTAAATATAAATACATTATTCTTCATTTAATTTCATTAAACTCATTAGTTAGTAAATTTAGACTTTAATTAGGCTCTTCTAGAGCCACTTTAAAAATATATACTTATGTATATGATAATCATAACGTGTATGTATGTATATGAATATCAAACAAACCAACTTGGTCACTACTACTGCATAATAATTATACCAGTTTATTTCCTTATGTCCAATCGTAAAAATAGAACCGTATACGTTGTACCTATATGTCGTCCACGAATTACTTGTTAACATTCCAAACCGGCGTTGGTTTAATATGTACAACATTTCCGTTCAAAAGATTTTCCTATCCGATAATTGGACTGTTTCAAGTAGAATTGCTTTATAAGTAGGGGTTCGGACCATAAGTGGAAACTGACTGTATCATGGAACTGTTCAGAGTACAACCCAGTTATAGAAACTTAATTTTCTACGTAAATCAACATGGACTTAGAACGATATTGAATTATGCCTGTGTCTTAAATACTGCACTATAAAAGGCCAATCTCCATGGTGTTAAGCAGAAAATACAGTACTTTGTAATGCTCTTACGGCTACTTCTCAAAGGCCTACTAGAAAATCCCACATTATTTAAAAACTTTCAAATATACATATTCAAAATATGAATATATACCTGATCTAATGATCTAAATAATATTAATTTCACCCGTATGATGAACGTTTAAAAATACAGAATATAACTACCTCTATCCATTCTGTGGGAGTCGCAAGAGCCGACGCAGGACAACAGCGGTGTATGAGAAGGAAAACTTGAAACAAATATTTTACCAACCCATCTGGACAATATATAACAGAAGGAAAATAATCTATTTTCTAAGGAGAGACCTATATTTAGCAGTGGACTATTCAAGCCTGATGATGAAATGGAATTTGTAAACTACACTAATTTACCATTAACGAGTATGAACTTTAATGTTGTATTTTTCCAGTAATCTTAATGGGATCTTGTCAATCGTCGTTTTCCCAGTAACGGTCATTACCCTTACCTTCTACCTGTAATAATTTTTTTTATACTAACTGTTTTGTATAATATCTAGTAGAATTTTCTTCTCTATTCTTCGAAACGTGTTCTTCTTCACAAGCAATCTTCTCATTGACGAACGAAAGTCTCCCAAAAGAGCGCCTATCATCCCAGCCTTGGGCTATCCACATTTATCTGTTACCAGCCAACTTTCAAAGGTCCATTATACTAGTCGTCGTGCATCCCTTGGCATAATTTTCGTAAAAAGCGGTTCAAACTTCTTGTTTTACCTATTAATATGTAAACAAACATCGACGTGTTAACGAAATGATTCAATATCTTTACTAGGTAAATTTGGAACAACTTTTACACCTTAAAAAAAGGTTAAATTTGAGTCCTACAAGTCTCATACTGTATAGAAAAGTTTCCTTTAAATTTATCTCTATAATATTGTTTTTTATTCACTTTATTGGAGGAAATTGTACATTCTGTTTTACAAGTTTCGAGTGGAGCGTCAAAGTAAATCTATTTACTGCATAAAATGAAAAGTCATAGCAAGTTCGATATTTCTTGCATTCGAATACTTCCATTAGCTCTCTTACATTTTTCATTTCTAGCTTCACCTCTTATAATGTCCTTTATCTGGTTTGACTTCTAGGAAGTATAGGTACACTGTTTATCGTTTTTATACTCGAACTTTTAATATTACGATAAAAGAATTTTTTTTGCAGTCTAGTCCCATGGTTAAAATGATTAACAACACGAAATCCATCAAGCCGTTTAGACTACAGAGTACAGTTCAGAAATATTCATTCATTAATTCAAAAACTTTAATCCTTCTGAGTAAAAGTAAATAATGAATTCGATCAACAATGATAAGACAAACTATATTCTGAAAAGACATTGTTTAGATATTCCTTGTTTATCACTGCATAATATCTACTGCACTTTGAGAAATATTCCAAAAAACATGTTTGAGTATCATAAACATCATAAAATCAGATTACAATATTTTTGCATGGAAAAATTCTGTGACTCATTTATAAAATCCCACTAATTTGCGCATATTTAAGTTTCAATAGCACACGTACCTATGTTGACGCGATGAATCGCATGATTTTTGACTAAATGATTATTCAACCGTCTTTCGACATCATGCTGATAGACACATCACGCATTGATAGGACAACACTTAGATTAATCGATCGGATCTTCTTCATATCTACGGAGAATATGTATGCGTTAGAATCATAGTTAGAATATTTTAGTAATAATGGACTGCCTCGTTTGAATAACATATATACCTACTTAAAAGCCCAACAAGTCCTACCAACCAAAAAGTCCAACCTAATCTACCTGCGTACGTGTTTCCCTCCCACTATGAACCCAGGTCCTTTAAGTGGAGCGTAAAAAAGCAACTCACTAAGGCCGCCCTAGTGTGGGTCACCATGCTGCATTGTTTCTTTTCGCATTGAAGATTGTGACCATCACTCCTGGATTCTGCTAATGCTTTCCATCAGGCAGAGCAGAGTCATTTTGGCAGCTAAAACAATTGTAGCTATAACAGGTACAATTATGTTTTACAATACTTGTTTGGTTTTTAAGTAGGTATATATGAACTTGCAATGGCTTTCAACATGAATAACATAAACTGTCCTTTAATATCAGTTATCAACGGTTTTATAATACCCAATCTTAAATATTGATGATTCATAATACAGCTCTAGAAACGTACCCATTTGAGATAAAACTGTAATATTTTATACATCTTGATCACAGCGAAGGGTCGCCGCGTCTTCTGTTTGTTTATAGCCATGATAGTTCCACCAACTTTATTGTCCTAGTGAACCGGGAACTAAAAATGATCTTGGAGTCTAAGAGGCTTTACGACACGTAAGTTATGTTTGTGTAACTAGAGGCTATAATTTTATACGAGCCCTTGAAACTATATAGCTATGTAATGAGATAGTAATATACCCTTAAGGACTATGCCATAAATTCTCGCTTTGAATTTGTAGGAGTAGTAAATTACAGGTTTACATTACTGGCTTTTATTTACAGTAATAACAATAGATGATGTGCATTTTTATGATATGATTCGACAAGATTAAGCAAACTAACTGTTGACTATACCTATACTTCCTTATACATCTCGGGATTTGTAATCTAGTTAACTTACTGAAATTCATATAATATGTAAATTATAAGCAAATAGCGCCTTAACGTAAAGGGAATTTAGGTTGAAGGACAAGGTTTATTACGCAGTGGAAGCATATTTATTAAATAATATTAGCCTACGTCACAGTAGGCACTTTTGCTACAGTTCCAAGGTTTGTGTCAATGATTAAGTTATTGTGTTACATTCATACATTACTTCCTAAGAAACAGGACTAACCCGTTGCTCATGTGCGAGACATTTCTGTAAGCTTAAGTGTAATAATAAGAATTAATTATATAAGTGTACAACCTATTCTGTTGCTAAAACCTCCTCCAACTACTTCCATTGTACAGTTTCAGTTCATTCTGGTGCAGTGAGATTTGAACTTGATTTAATTTGTTCTAGCAAAACATAAAATACCATATTTTGTTGACTGCACACTGCACACGTAGTGATTTAAATGTTCGCCATGCTGCCTTCTACTGTGCTGAGTGTAGTTGGTTGAAGCCCCACATGGGATAACACATTTTTTTTTTATGGTATAATAATGATACAGCAAATGAGCAGACGTATCACCAGATGGTAAGTGATTACCGCCGCCCATGGACACCTGCAACACCAGAGGCTACACAAGCGCGTTGCCAGCCTTTGGGGGATGGGGAAAGGGATGTAGGGAGGCGTTTGGGGTGTGGGCCTCCGGTATCCTCACTCACTCGGTGAAACACAGCGCAAGCGCGTTTCACACCGGTTTTCTGTGAGGCCGTGGTATCACTCTGGTCGAGCCGGCCCATTCATGCCAAAGCCTGGCTCTCCCACGTTATGTGATCCTCTTTGTTTGTCTGGGTATTCTTTGGGTCTTTTTTATGTGTTTGTAAAATTCTCGCGACACAGGATATATTCTTAATGCGAGAGATATCTCAAAAATATATTTGAACCGTGAATTTGTGATTTTTTGAAATGTTACAAATATGATCGTGTATCAGTTTTACGCTAACCTAGGAAATAAAATATGTGTACCTATTGATTATTGAATTGAAGATTTAAACTCTTGATAATTGAATTTTTTATCACGATTTTTTGGTTCAATCTTCAGTTGCTTTTATTCAGCGTATGTATTTAGATTCAAGACTACAAACTAATAAATGTTCTTAACACTAATGACTTACATTGTGGCACATAATGTCAGTTTTTGTTGGATTAAATTATAAATGGGGATTTCTACGACGGGGAAGCTAATCGCTTAAGGCTATAAATACTCTTAGATGAGACTATAGTCGCCTCTTTTGATACCCATGGGATGAATAGGAGTAGTACACTCTGTATTCTTATTGTTTAATTAGTTATTTATAATATATCATATTAAAATCTAACCTTAATACACCATATTTGAAGTTTGAAGAATACATTTTGTCTTTAAAAGTGACAGTGTAACCAAAAATAAAAATCAATAAATGCAATATGCATTTATTGATTTTTATTTTTGGTTACACTAAACTGGCAGTAGTTGTGTTGCATTTTAAATATATATCTATGTCAAATTTCCTTCATTTATTATAATGGATTTTATATCTAATTAATGAATAAGGTATCCCATAATTTAGACTAAATTATGTTTTAGCTAAATAAATGCAACTACGATGAAGGTTATCTATTTTTTTTTCTATGAAAAAACTATTACCGAAGATCAAATATTTTTTAAAAAGAGATTATTGGAGCTTGAAGGAGTACTTTACTAATTAGAGCAAAAGTTAATAACGACTTGAAGTTTATTACAAGATAGAAAAGTTAGGTAATAAATCATGTTTGATCTGATATTTAAGTGGCCACGTTCAATGGAAAATCGGTTCATTTTAAAGGATTTCTAATTATTATTGTAAACAAATAGTTAGTATCTTAAAATGTCACTTTGAATTTTTCTAGTATGACATTAGTTTGAGTTGCACTAATAAAAAGTTCAACCAACCTGAAACTAACGGTGCTTTTTCGATATTAATTCAAAATAAGGTGAAAAAATAAATATTTCAAATCAAATAAATTACAGCGTATTTGGAACATAAAGATTCTTTATTACCTCAAATCTTTTCAAATTTCGGTTTAAAAGATTTGAGGTAATCTAGGTTCAGCTAGTCTATACAAATAAATAAAATTGGAGTGTCTGTTTGTAATATTAAAGTAACTGTTTTTTACTAAATGCATATGTATGTATACACGGTACATATAGCAATAATGTAGTAGAAAAATTTTTTGTCTGTCTGTCTGTCTGTTCCGGGTAATCTCTGGAACGGCTGGTCCGTTTTTGACGGGACTTTCACTGGCAGAAAGCTGATGATCCAGGGAGTAACTTAGGCTACTTTTTTAGACTAACTTTGTCCCGCGTTACTCGTGGTACGACTATAACCGCGAAACCGATTACCCGGAACAAACAGACACACAGTTTTTTTTAACTACATTTTTGGTAAATGTACCGTGTATACATACATATGCATTTAGTAAAAAGCGATTATTTTAATATTACAAACAGACACTCCAATTTTATTTATTTGTATAGACGATAACATGCAAAAGTTAATATCTGGCAACTGGTTTTAGTACCGAATTTAATCCAATAAGTAAACATGAGGTATATGTATTTCTTGAATAAACAAAATGACTTGGCAATTACACAAAGCAATACAATACCACCTACGTATATCAAAGTCTAGTCAACATTAGTAGTCTAGGCGATTTCTATGTATGTAAACACCTATTACACATTTATCGCTCTGACTATCTTAAACTGCAGATACAAGTGAGTTTCTCACATGTTATGTAATTGATTTGATTTTATACATGGTTAGATTTATTTCTTGCAAGCTATGATTCCGTATTTTGCCAATAAAATGCTATTCAAATATGAACATGATGCTTGAAATGTCTTTAGAGAATCCTAAAACAATGCTTAACATGAAATAAAATATCTCGAGTTCCTACATTATTGTACATACGTTAAGTAAGTTAAGGTACTATAAAAGTAAGAAATATTGGGTTAAAAAATCAATGTTTTCATTGATTTCTCTGAAAAACACTTTCATTAATTTTACATCTCTTTTAAATGTTGTGCAGAATAAAAATATTTTTTGGAAATTGTACTTCTAACTTTCTAACTTTGTCATTTATTTTTAATTTGTGATATACTGATATCGACTACAGTCCAGACACGTTCAATTCAACATAGAATACTCTTGCTTTAATATAGCAAAAATACGCCTAACGCCAAACGTCCTTAAATTGGGATGTTTTAAACTCTTTGCACATTCAAAAGCAAACAAGCTGTAAAAGCTTGGACCGTACCGCAAACCCATTTTAATTTTGTTAAGTACTATTTCTTGTATAATTGAAGTGACTGCTAGGACATCTACTTATCCAATACGACAAGAACGAGAGTTTAGAAATCTTTAAATCTTCAGCAAAACAACAGTGACAAGAGATATAACCATACCCACAGTTCTTCGTGAACGAATGCAATTAAAATAAAAAAAAAACCCGACCCAATAACCTGAGTTCCCTTTAAAAAGTAAAAAATAATGAAAGAAATTGAATCTTAAAGTACCTAAGTACGTATGTACGAGTATTAATAATTCTAAAAAAAATACATCGCGTTGGGGGACACTCCTACTTATTTAAAGTCAAGTTAGTCAAGGTAAGTAGGAGCGGTCCATACCATATATTTTTATACAAATATATTTTTTTAGAATTATTAATACTCGTTTTATACTTTTATAGGTACACACTTTTTATAATCTAGCCTTTGTTAAGTTGTTTACACTTAGATTTTTGTAGATTTTTTTCAAAATTATATTATAGGTAAAGATTACATTTAAGGTCAAGTATGTTCGCTTTTATTTTACTTACTTACTTGATTAGGTACTATTTTTTGTTTCTGTAAGTAATATTGTTACTTAATGGTTAGATTTTTACCACCCTACTTGGGTAAATTTGGTAACATTCAGATTTCCATCCTCATTTTCTCCCCACCACATATATTTGCAGATATTGGGTATTTTTCCCACTTTTACCCCCAGAATTTTTTCAGGGCTCAACCGATTTTCATTGAACATATTATTGTAATTTGCACGTGATGAGCTTTCATTTGAGACCCCTTTGATTATATTTGCAGACATTCGGTTATTCTGCTCCACTTTCACGTCAAACTTATAACACCCCTTATTGAATCGGGGGTTAAAAATCAGAGTTTTATTCTGCTTAACCATACAACAATCGCTTTTATCTTATTGACGCAAGCAAAAGTTGGATACATCGGAAGTGGTAGAGATATTAATAGAATAGAAAGAAAATCATTGTTTTGATAATTGAATGAAATATTTAAGTTTAATTTGAAAAATAGATAGAAAGTAAGATAAATTTATATAGAACTGTTTTTAAAGTTTTAAAAAGAATGACTATGAGTAACTTTGTCAGTATTCCTCTCATAAAGCTCTACGCACTTTGGGAACTGGAAGTTATAGATCGACACACGCGGGAAGTAGATTTTGGTGTTTTCACCTTATTTACCTTGACAATCCAGTACATGTTGTGGAGTCTGTTTGTGACGATCTATGATTTTGAACTGTAGCTTCAATTTAACATTAATAAATATGAATTAATTTCTTAATTGAATAAATGAATTTGAGTTATACTTAAATATAACAAGCGTTCAGATATTACAATCATTTTGAAAATTAAATAATATCACACCGTGGTACAGTTTATTTGATAAAGTATGGTGGTATCGTTTTAAACATTTAAAGCCATTTCAAATATGACACGTAAAGCTCACTTCACACGTCGCACAGGCTCATTCACAAATAGCTGTAATATCGAAAGTCCAGCATTATTTTTTATGTTTAGATAGATACGTGACACATCTGCTACAAAGAACTTATCCTGTCAAATATCTGAAGGTGCCATAAAATGTAAAGTGAACATTTTTTTATTAAGTTACATATTGTTTTTACAATACAAAATAATGATCTGAATTCGAAGTGGGTTAGGTTAAACATTATGTTACTGAAAGATATCGTTTTTATAAGCATTCGGTGGGCTGAGCCAAATTTTTATGTACTTATTTATATGAGCCAGCCAAAGTGATTCTATTCTGCCTGATGACCACACTCATTGCGAATGCAGACAATGCAGTTTGGTGACCCACACTAGAGCGTCCTATTGAGATGATTCTGCATCATCGGGTCTCTGGTCTCGCAGTCGCCAACGAAACACAACAGCACGAATGATGTTACTCCGGCCGAGTCGGCCCGCTCGTGCTGAAATCAACGTGGCTGTACTAATCTCAGTAAATACTAGTGTATATAGATAATCAAAAAATCCTAATATGACAAGTTTTGCATGAGTTTTGCTTTGTTGCAAATAGAATGTCAGAATTACTTTTTGACAGTGGAAATGTGTTTTCGTTCGCTCCAGTAGGTATAGGGTACGATTTCACGAAAAAGTGCGATCTACTTAAATCTCGGAGAGTTGTGAAAATATGATTTTCTAAACAAACTTAACAACGCATATTTACAAGAGCTATAAGATGCAAAAATAATTATTCGAGGAAAAAAAAACGAAAAAGTTATGGCCGAAATAGTGAAAAAAAAATTCTCAAAATTTTTAAATTTCCTATTTTGGAAACGAAGAATGAAACCAAAAATAAAAAATAAAGTTGTGGACAATTTAGTCAGCTATAATTAAGCCCTAAAACAAAGACTTAAGGGTTAAGGATTTGCCCTGTAGCCTAATCTTTTTGAAGAAGTAAAAAAGTCAGATCGAAATTTTTCACTTGACATTTTTGACTTTATGTTTCGCAAAGTTCGCTATCGGTGTTTGTTGTGAATTATCAGGGTAATGAAGGTATATTGTTTGAGAAGGGCGTTTACGCCTTCTGGTGCACTACATATGCGGGCGTACCTCAGGGCGGCGTGTTATCCCCTTTACTTTTATATTTTTTTATTAACTTAATCACAAATCACTTACTTTTTGACACTGTGGTGAAGATTCCCTCTTGGAGATGGCGCCGGGTCAAAATTCAAAACCGTTGGCTCTCGTATTCGTCGGCTATGCCGAAGAATTGTCCTTCTTGTCAATTTTTTTGGGAGTGTGAAATATCAAGTTGCTAAATGCTGAGGTACAATTTCCATTCAACTTGTGGACTCCAAGAACGATGCGTTGAAGTTCTCTAAGGGAAAGTGGAAGAAACTGGTTCTCGAGCGGAAATACATACATCAAGAAACAAATCATATCTTGCAGCAAATGGGCCACTGCCGATCAAGACTCGAGTGACGATGACGACGTTGTGGCAACCACTTCTCGAGTTGACTATTGATTTATCATGTAATTTTTTTTGTACTTTTGACATTACAACAACGACGACAATTATTCAAACTTCGTTACACGTGTGGAGATTTTGCAATTTGTTTATCACAGGCGTTATGTCGACGATACTTATTCTAAGAATAAAATTATTATTTACTCAATGTTGTAATTTTATTTTTTAACCTATGCTTATCTCGACTTTCTCGTCGAATGCCGTAGATCAATTTCCAATGTGCTCGATAATCGTATGAGGCACGAAATCTGTGATTTTTTTCATCAAATCTGTGTTATTAATATTCACTTTTGCTGTTAATTCTTTTTAGTTTTTTTCACAACATTTGCCTGATTCTATGCTGAGATTTCCTTGAAACTCATAACACTAGATTTTATTTCATTATTATGTTTCGATCGTTTAATCAACCCATCTTGTATATATATAATATAATACTTCTAATTCTTTTATTTAAGAATATTGCTAGGGAAAGGTTTTGTGATATTAATATATGAATTAACCAATGGCTTATAAAACATTTGCAAATAAAGGCAACAGGTTACGTGGCATAAATGTCAATGGCGAATACATCTCTCACTTACGATTTGCGGACGACATCATCGTTATGGCGAGTGGCAGAGCCTGCTGTAGGACCTACAACAGATGTTGAATGACCTGGTTGACTCTTCTGTACGTATCGGTCTTTGGATGAACTTGAACAAAACCAAGGTCATGTTCAATTAACATTTACTACCGGAACCGGTCGCGGTACATGGGTCGTTCTCGAATTTGTTCAAAAATATGTGTACCTCGGGTACCGTTGGGATAAACGGGTTTTTGAGTGGAGACCGCAAAACGGCTGTCAGAACCTGGAATGGCTCGAGAAGCCGAGGATCGAACTGAGTTGCATGTGATTGGCGAGGCCTTTGTCCATCACTGGACTGTGATAGGCTGATGATGATATAAAATTAACAGAAGTATCTAACATATATAATTATAATAATATCTCAAGAGAGACATAATGTTCAAACACTACCAAACAAGAGTGTGTTTAAAATCTACTAGAATATAAATACAGATTACTAACACCTCGCTGTCAAATACACCTGCTTTATTGTCGATACTATATTACTGACGACATCGCAATTTAGCACCCTGGGGCTGTATCTGGATTTCTGAATATTCGAACAATTGAGAATACTTGTGTGAAAATTATTTCTCATATTTAATTTTACTTGTATTTTTAATATGTTAAATTGTGTGGTACCACTTACCATCTACTTACATGTTGTATTTTAATGAATTCACACAATCACAACATTTCTTTTAAATTGATAATTTCATGATCAAGAATAGATGATGAATGATGAAGAAAAAAACTGTAACGATTAAAACTGTTTTCCTATTGCGTTTTTAGTTAGTAAAGCTATTTGACTTTCAACCCGCTGCTTCGGATTGGCAATGGTTTATGACTTGAACATTGATTAGGATTGTTTTTAACCGACTTCCAAAAGGAGGTTCTCAATTTGATTGGTATTTTTTTATGTATGCACATTTAATACTCCGTCAATTGTGGACCGATTTTGAAAATTCTTTTTTGTATTCGAAAGGGTATGCTCCCCATGTGTTCCCATTGCCACTATCAAGCTATTACATTCTTTGCTAATAAAATGGGACGTGTTCAAAGGATCTTATAAAATACTAGCTATTCGTACGTATCGTATAGCTACTTCGTACACGTAACATTAGAGTTTTTTTTTACAATTTAAACCTTCCTGGACTACGACAAACCAAATCAAAATCGTCCAAATCGGCCCAGACATTCTCGAGTTTTAGCGAAACAAAGGAACAGCAATTGAATGGAAATAAAATAATTGAAACTGACTCACAAAATAATAAATTTCTGTGCTGTGCTCTTCATAATAATAAATAATAAAGCATTAATATCCAACTTATACGCCCGTGCTCATAAAATAGTTTAACGCTATGTGAAATAATTTTATAGGTGCAGTGAAGAATTTTAACAACTTAAACATAATTAATCGAAAAAAAAACACTTATATACATACTATTAGCTTGAATAACTACAGAAACCTTTTTCATGAATTCCCGATAAATAAGTAACATGTTTTCTCATTTATGTATTATAAGTATAACGTCCCTCAACAAATCCTAATCGCAAACATTTCTCAAGAATCAGATATTTCGACTTCTGGCTTCTATTCACAACAGGAAAAGGTCGAGTACTTTGCCGTCCCAATTTTGAGCAGCACTTAAGTGGTTTTCCTTTTGTGTATATTTGTACGGTACTTCGGCTCTGAAACTACAACGTTACATATAGTGACGTAACAGGGGTAGTTCAGATGCAGTGAAGTATTTACGCATATTAGATCTTACGGCGTATTCGAGGCAAATATTGTACGTAGACGAGGAAGTGGCGAAATATTATTTTTGTGTTTCTTCTAGTAACTGTCTATGTAGATGTTGAAGTATAGTTGATATTTATTCTATATCTGTTATCCTTTATCTGTTGATGTTTCCTGTACATATTTCATTTCATTTATGTGTATCCCTACAGCAAAAAAGATAATCATTTCTTAGACGTTGATTTAAAAAATAAGACACTATTAACAAATCTATAAGATCTATTTTGACTTTTAGCTGAAAATGAGTTACTATATTTAAAAACTAAAAATTTTGGTGTTTTAATCTGCAATAACTACTTCAAATTCACAATATTGTTTTAACTTATTCTAATAACTAAATTTGATGTAATTAAAAATAACTTACAAGGTTTAAAAATTAAAACAAATATAGACTCTTTCAAAATTTATATTTATCAGGTATATTAAAATAATTTTAAACTAATGAAATACCTTCGTTAGGTTGCAAAATACCGTTGGCTTAGAGATGATATGGTACAACACTACTAGCTTAGTGCAGGAAGTGTTTAAAGTGTTTAACATCTTGTTCACACCCGTAACCCTCGCTCCTCTGTAAGTGTTGGGTTTGTCTAGTTATTAGAAACTAAGCCAAGATTTAACCGCAAATGGCAATATACTTTAATATTGGTGATTTAGTCAATGGGTCCTTTTACAAAATTTAAAAAAACTTATTTAAGATTTAGACTTGAGTTCAATGATTTGTAGGTTCGTCTTAACAATTATTGGGAAAAAGTACTAAATACTAGCTTTTGTCCGCAGTTTCGCACATGTGTATGTCGGTTATCGCGGTATATAGTATTCTATGTCCTTCCTCCAGAATCAAAGTATCTGCATGCCAAATTTCATTGCTGTCGGTGTAGCTTAAACCATGAAAGCTTAACAGACAGACATGATTTTTTTCGAATTTGTAATATTAGTATGGACTACATTATTTTTAGAGAGAGTGGTAATAATAAATAAATAAATTAATTATGGTCGAATTATAACCACTGGGCGATCACTAGTAAATTTATGTAGTTGAATACTGATTCAACAATAACAATAACTGTATTGTTATTTTAATTAAAATTATAAAATCGTAATAAAGAAAATCAATCACATACAATTTTATTCATATTTTTTTTGTATTTTATTCATTTATATCAGTATAGCACAGACAGCACTTTGAAAAGACGGAACAAGATCTCATTATCTCTATATCGTTTAGAACATGGAAGATACCAAACAACAAGACAAGTAGTTTTCTACTTGGTGGGTACGTTATTAACCATCAACTACGATGAAGATTATCCATTTAGCTTCAAGCTTATCTAATAAATGCTATGAATTTATAACAACGCCATCACAGTCTTGCACTTTAGTACGATTTTCATATATCAATGTGTTATTTATTATTGTAACTATTGGTTGCTGAATGCTCGAAATTCAACCATAATTGATATTCTTTTTTTTTTAGCTTTCTGTAAACCTCTATATAAACTTTAACTGTATTAAATTTCATACTCCTTCGTTCACATTATTTTCATAAAAAGGGGTACAAAGTTGTTGCCTAACGTATCAATGTAGAGATGAGTACTTGATATTTATGACAAAAGAGGTTAATTTTCTTGCTGTAGTTGTGTTTGAATATATTGAAATTTTGTATAAAATATTACATATTTGTGGTGTACCTTGACTCTTATTAATTTATTTATGCTTCCTGCAATACCTTGCATAAGGCGTATTTAATGTTATATACGATAATGTATTACGTAGTTTGTATAGTAAGTATTATTCAGGTAAGTAGGTAAGAAAATACTTAATATATAGAAAATTCGTCGCAAAACATATTTGCCTTGCCTACTTGTTAGTCTAACTTACTATGTTTGTGTAGATAACCGCTTGCGGTACACTTAGGCGGGTCGCTAATGCCTTTGGGATTACTCTGTATGTTTAACTAATCAAAACAGATATAATATAGTAACGGAAATCTGATCCGACATAGTGTGGTTTCTTGTTTGTACATCCAAACGAACTTCCAATACTAGTAAACTAGTAATATATTTTAAGTTTATGCGTTATTTTTTTTTGTATGGACCTGCCAAAGTGATTCTACTCGGCCTGAAGAAAAGCTTGAGCAGAATCCAAGAGTAGTGGTCACTATACTTATTGTGACATAGTTCACTTAGGACCCATAATTTTTTATCCTTAGTGCTTCCTGGTTTGAAAAAGATGTTTGCCTATTTTCACTTCATTTTGTTTCCCGCTTTGCTAAGGAGAGAAGTGGACTTATTATATTTCCAACTCCTTCAGTTGTCTTCTGATAAATATCGTTGTGGTTTCCAAGACAGTTTAATTTTTCCTGGGACTTCCCAAGTGTTAAAATTTGGTGTGTTCGTTGTCACTGCTGTTGATCCTGGTGTGCAAAAGTTGATATTTACATTGCAAATGCAGACAATTTAAAAATGGTGAAGACCTCCGGTCTCGCACTCAGCAATATTATGTAATGGTATGTAATGATGAGCTTCATCTATAAAGATATATCAGACTTACTATTAGACTTTATATCAACTCAGTTAAAACCATATATTAGATGTCATACATACATATCTATCTCTATCTCAAAGATAATTCGAAAATATATTTAAGGACAGGCTACCAATCATTCATATTAATCAATTTTTCTAACCAATCATATGAAGCTTTAGTTTTACTATTGCAAAATTATTAAAATAAACAAAAAACTATTAGGTATGTATTATTGATTGATGAAATCATTATGAATTACAGGTTGTTTAACTATTAATCACGTTTTAATAGTAATTAAAAACACAAAAATACTACTTAGGTATCTTCATTATCTTCGGTCAAAACCTGGAACTCACTTCCAGCGCACGTGTTTCCCTCCCACTATGATCCCGGGTCCTTTAAGCGGGGCGTAAAAAAGCATCTCACTAGGCGGCCATAGTGTGGGTCACCATGCTGCAATGTTCTTATTCACATTCAGGATGGTGACCACCACTCTTGGAATCTGCTCATGCTTTCCATCAGGCAGAGCAGAGTCAATTTGGCGCAGCCAAATATAAAAAAAAAATATAAAATAAAAATAATTTATTGCCAAATGAAACATACATGTTATAGCAAGTTTCCCCACTGTACTGTGGGTGCCTACGACGATTACCATTATGGTAACAAATAACTATGCTCGGCTGACATCTAAATAAAACTAGCTGTTGCCCGCGGCTTTGCTCGCGTGTAAGTTGATATATGTATATTTAATATTATATATATATATATATTTATAAATATATATATTTAATTAAAACTGTGTAAGTATGTATGAATAATATATTGATGTTTTTAAACGTATTTATTTGTTTTTAATCAATAGCCTATTAAAAAGGTCTTTTCAACAAACTTTCGACCCTTATTTTAATATTTAATCCCTTTAGAAATAGAATTCCATAAACCTGATATAGGTATTCATTTATTTGTAATCAAAAGCCAAAAGACAAAGTTTCAGGCTACTAAATTAAAAAAATTACAGCATTACAGACTAACCTACATAGGAAAGGTCAACGCCTATTTCACCCCTTAGGGATAGAATATTCAGAAACACTAAAATACGTATATACTCGTTTTTAACTGTTAGCCCAAAGATAATGTTTTACGGTTCTAACCTAAAAATGTCGGACTTCCATGTAATCTTTCAACCCCTATTTCACCCCCTTAAGGGTGGAATATTCAGAAACGATCAAATACGTATCTCATCATCATCATTGCAGTCCACTGCTGGACATAGGCATCTCCGATTCAATGCTCGGCTTCTCGCATCCAGCTCCTGCCAGTCGTTTTGGGCATATCAATATTCCACTTGGCCTGTAGACGTCCTACACTACATTTGTCGAGACGCGGTCTCAACTCAAAAACCAGTTTACCTCAACGGTTAACAGTTCAGCAGCTAATATGGCCAGCCCACTGCCACTGTAGCTTGCTTATCCTGTGGGCTATGTCGATGACCTTGGTTCCCAATCCCTCAGAGAAACGTCGAGCATAACCGTCTGCATAGCACGCTGAGCGACTTTAGACTTTAACCAGCCGTGTCGTGTCCACGTGTTCACCCCTTTAAGGGCACAATATCCAGAAACGTATCAAATCATTTTAATCAGTAGCCCAAGAAAAAAGTATCAAGTTATTTCTAATTTTAAAAAATGAGGGACTTTCAAACAAACTTTCAACCTTTATATGACCCGCTTAGGGGTAGAATATCAAGAAACGCTTAAATACTTATACACTCATTTTTCAAATTTTTTTTTTATACATCATCAGTAGCTCAAAGGTATGATGTTTCTAACTTAAAAATGGCGTACTTCCATACAAACTTTCATCCCCCATTTTACCCCCTTAGGGGGAGAAATTCCAAAATTCCTTTCTTAGTGCGTGTCTACTCAATAAAAGGATCCTACTCACCAAATTTCATAGCTCTAACTATCATAGTTTACGCTCGGTGATGATGAATCAGTCAGTCAGTCAGTCAGTCAGTCAGGACTTACTATTTTATAAGTATAGATAAGAAAAAATATATAAAAGGTTGCTTAGCTTAATTAATTTACGGACTTAATATTACAATCTATTGATATGATTAAAATAATTAAATAAACTACTACTATTCATAAAATTGATGAACAACTAAAACTATTACAAGTACAATTTTAACAAAAATAAAACCGACTTCAAGGTTCGACTAGATTTCTCGTGGATGCCATCATTAGATATTAATGTCCTTATCATGTTACCACCATCGGGACATCTCCTTCTCCTCCGAACACACAAAAAAATAATATATATACGGTCGAATTGAGAAACCTCCTCCTTTTTTTGAAGTCGGTTAAAAACATTTAGGGGTATGAAAAATTGATGTTGAATGTTCTCAGACCTACTGAAAATACATATAAAAGTTCATAAAAATCGGAGAAGTATGGCAACTAACACTGTGACACGAGAATTTTATATATAAGATTTAAAAAAAAGACGTGTGGCACTCGGGGACTGCCGCGGTAAGCTATTGCAGAGCATTTTTTATCAACTTTTGCAATTATGATTTTTTTTATTTTTTTATTTATACAGTATGTATAATATTGTGAATGAAAAAAAAATATACGGTCGACTTGAGAAACGTCCTCCTTTTTTTGAAGTCGGTTAAATATACTAAACTATTTTTATTTATTTATTTATTTATTTATTCAGGATAACAACAGTCTTTTACAAAGTCAGTTACTTATATAATATTTACTAGTATATGACCAATTAAAGTTATCCACTAATAAATTATAATTTTCAAAAAGTGCAAAGAACAGTCCACAAATATTATATATATATATGTATACATTTTTTTTTTTCGGGAAGGTAATTACACAGTAAACCTCTAACATTTACAGTTTTTAAACTTTATACATTACTTTGTTAGACTAAGTTATTTACAGATCTTGTAAAAGTAAACAATTAAAAATATAAGATTGCATTGTGGAATGTAAATATAAATGTTATCTATATAATACTGCGGGTGCATCACCGAGTCGAGAACTCGCCGCTCGATCGAAGCTCGGGACCGGTTTGTGGGTGGCATGATGGTAAGTAGGTGGCAACAGAGACATTACAGAAAATAAATACTTGAGTGATTTTTTTAAATGATTCCTCTGTCTCAGCAGGCAGCTTAAGGTTAATAAAACATAAAAGTATACGGAGTTTTTTTTTTTTTTTTATGGTTTGAGTAGATGTGTGTATAGGAACTATAGAACTGTTATTTATCGCTGATTATATTTTTTTTTATGTTAGACATAAATGTAGTCTTAGTCATAATGAATGGGTCTACAGAATTAAATGAGGTGTTATACGAACGTGCGATTCTGGTCATCACAGCATTTTGCCCGTATGATGTAGAATGTGATGGGACATTTAGTAGTTGTGTGTGCCGGGTACGATAACTGGGAGTATTAAATCCTATTTTTTCAAGCAGTGTAGTACAGTCTACGCGATCACGTATAATGTCATAAAGTAGCCCCATATCCATCAACGATCGTCTGTTCTCTAATGTTAGCAAGTTATACATTCGACAATTCTCTACGTAGTCTAAGTTAGGTTTATTAAATTTATAGTTCAGATAATTTATAAATTTCTTTTGAATGAGTTCTATTTTATTATTATGTATTGCATGATAAGGTGACCAGATTTGACAGAGATATTCCAGAGTGCTTCTGACGTAGGCGTAATACACTACCTTATGACACATTAAACTCTTAAAAGGCTGACAGGCTCGCATTACAAATCCAAGATTTTTATATGACTTGTGGATTATATTGTCTATATTATCATTCATTCTCATCTTTGAGTCAAGTGTGACCCCCAAGTCTCGTACCGAGTCAACCCTTTTTATTGGCACGTGATTGAAGTTATAGTTATAATTTAAGACATATCTTTTACGACTAAAGCTAATGCACTGGCATTTAGAAATATTAACAGTTATTTTATTGGTTCTATAGTAGTTGTATAAATTATCAAGATCTTTTTGAAGATATACGCAGTCAGAGTTATTATAGATTTTTAAAAATATTTTTTTATCATCTGCATATAATAGGTGAGACGCCTTATTGAAACATTGGTAGATGTCGTGTATGTATGCGTTGTAGAAGAGCGGAGCGAAATGCGAGCCCTGTGGGACACCCGAAGGGATCTCAATGTAATCCGATTTAAAACCTCCCATAACGACTGAATGTGAACGGTTTGAAAGATATGACTTTATCCATCTCAGCAAATCACCGTAGATGCCCAAGGCCTGCAGTTTTTGTAACAGAATAACGTGATCCACACGATCGAAAGCTTTCTCAAAATCAGTGTAAATCACGTCAATCTGCTTTCAAATACTCCATCGCATTCGAAGTATATATCGCCATCTATATAATTGGTGCTATACTGACGACAAACAAATGTATGTTGGGAATTACCGGAGCGTTAGAATTTATTAATTAGCATAACAACAACAATTTTAATATTTAGTAGTAATGAGTTATTGGCTGAAAAGGTGTAGGAGAATGATTTATGACGAAGGTGCGCCTCGAGTTCAAATCTCAACTGGGCGTCATTTTCTTTTTGTGTTGTATTTTGCGCCAATTCCCCGAAATGTAGTGAACGCCGTACTACTACTCATGTTTGAATTAGGGTCTCTGTCACGCACGAAGTGAAGTGAAGTCAGCGACAGACAGATTCGTTGATACGTACAATAGCTTAAAAACAATCCAATGATGATGATGATGATTCGCGGGCTTGGTTTCCGCAACTCGACGACTTGTTGCGCCTATTTTGCGTAGTGGGTCGGCGCTAGTGGTGCCAACCCAATTCTTCCAGGAAGCCTAGCAGACCCTTTGCGTTGCCGACGACTTCCTGAAGTGACCTCGGCGATCCGAGGTGTCTTGCCCGGTATTTCGCCACCTCAGGACATGTCAGGATGACATGGGCGGCCGTTTCGTCTTCCTCCATGCATGCTCTGCATAGAGGGCTGTCCGTTACACCTAGAGTGAAAAGATGTTTGTTTAATAGTGCATGACCAGTTATTGCTCCGATCAAGAGTCGAAGCGGCGGCCTCTTAAGTTGTTTCAGCTTCCGTGACAATCCGGGGTTGATCGTCGGGAGGGCCTCTCTGGTCTGCCTGCAGGTACAAAGGTTGGACCAATATATCTGATGTTCTACCTCGGTGTTCTGTTGCAGTGTCCGTCGCAGCCAAGCAGTTGGCAACGGCAGTATTGGTTCTGGGCCGATTGCCCTTGTCTCCGATCCGCCTTTTGCCAGTGCGTCAGCTGAGTCGTTCCCGCGTGAGTTGCTATGACCCTTGATCCACTGGAGAGTTATACTAGTTATAGTACTTACCTCTGTCAGGGCTCTGTGGCATTCGTAGATTAGCCCTGAGGTAGTCACATGGCTCTGTAGGGCTTGTAAGACTGATCGGCTGTCGGAAAGTATGCGGATGGGGTATTCCGTTACCTTTCTGGAGATGATCGCATGTGCTGCCGTTATTATGCCCATACACTCTGCCTGGAAGACTGTGTTGTGGGCTCCTAATGGTGTCGAGATGTGTATGTTTAGGTCCTCAGAGAATACTCCCGAGCCAGTGCCTGACCTTGTTTTGGATCCATCCGTGAAGATTCTTAACTCCCTTGGGTTAAGTCCTTCTTGGGGATTCTCGTGCAGTTGTATTTTGTACTTTTTGTCAAAGACGAATTGCCTGGGTATCGTGTCAGTTACCGCTTCCATGAGCGGTTCCTTAATTATCGCCTCGTATAAGATCTCGGTGTGTGGTACCCTAGGCAGTCTCCAGAGATTTTGTTTCTTTAGCCGCACTGCTGCAGCTAAAGCCTCCTGCCTTATGAAAAGGTGGAGTGGTGGTAGACCTAAGATGGCTTCCAGAGCTGCAGTTGGTGTAGTCCTCATACAGCTTGTAGCCGCCAGGCAGGCCAATCTCTGGAGTCGTTGTAGTTTAGTTTCGGCAGTGGATAGTTTGGTCCGTGGCCACCAGACTATCGCGCCGTAACTTACCATTGGTCGGATGACTGTCTCGTAGAGCCACAAAGTGGTCTTGGGGTTTAGTCCCCAAGTTTTACCTACCATTCTGCGGCACTGCCAGAATACGACTGTTGCTTTTTCAATTTTGTTGTTGAGGTGTGCGCTCCAGTTAAGTCTGTGGTCGAATATTACCCCTAGATACTTTACCTCAGACGAGAGTTGGAGCTCTGTATTGAACAACTTGGGGAGTCGGTAATTTCCCAGGTTCCGTTTGTTGGTGAACATTACCATTTCAGTCTTCCTTGGGTTGACTGACAGTTCGTTATCCACGCACCAGCGTTCCACTATTGCCAGTGCTGAGCGTGTTACATCGCATACTGTACCTGTGTGCATGCCGCTTGTTAATATCACTATATCATCAGCGTATCCGATGGTATAATGGTGATTGTTGTTCAATGTGGTAATAAGATCGTTTACCACTAGGTTCCATAGGAGTGGTGAGAGGACGCCACCTTGGGGGCAGCCCTTTGCCACCAGTGCTTGTTTGGTAGCGTCTGCCTCGAGTCTGATGACTCTCTGGCTCAGCATCTTGTTAATCCACTCTATCATGACAGCATGTACGCCATGTTTTACCAGTGCTGCTGTTATGCTGGTGAATTTCGTTTTGTCGAAGGCTCCCTCTATATCTATGAAGGTGCCTAAGCACATCATCTTGTTTTTGATCGCTACTTCAATTTTGGTTGTAACTGCATGAAGTGCTGACTCTGTCGATTTACCTGGACTATAGGCATGTTGGTTCGGATGTAGTGGTGCTTGTGTCAGCGCCGTTTCCCTCAGGTGCCTGTCGCATAACCTCTCCAGCGTCTTTAGGAGGAAAGAGGTTAGGCTTATTGGTCTGAAGGATTTTGGATCCGAGTAGTCGGTCTTACCTGGCTTTGGTATGAAGATCGCTCTGACGTCTCTCCACTGTCTTGGCACATATCTGTGTGCTAGACAGGCTGCCAGGACGTAGGTTAGCCGTTGGGTAAGTGTCTTCCCTCCCCATTTGAGCAGGGCTGGGAAGATCCCGTCCGGGCCTGGAGATTTGTATGAGTCAAAACTGTCAATTGCCCATTGCGTTTTATATGGGTCGATTACCTTATGGGCCAGCTGCCATTCCTCCTCCGTTGGGATGGTTTCTTCTTCTGGCCATCCGCCTGGACTGATTATTTCGCAGTCCGGGAAGTGTGTTGTTACCAGGATACATTCTGCCTCTTCCACTGAGGTGGTAAAGGAGTTATCAGGTTTTCGTAAAGACCCCAGTGACATGGCTGAGTTATTGGAGAGAACTTTCCTTACCCTGTTGGCCTGTGCAGTAGTCTCAATGTTAGTGCAGAAGTTCCGCCATGAGTTGGTACTCCTGTATCTGAGACGTTTTTTGTACCTGGACTTGGTGGCCTTGTATTTATCCCAGTCCTGGTCAGTGCCGGTGTTCATCGCCCTATTGAGTTGCTTCCTCATCTCTCTCCTGAGTCTCTCCAGCTCAGGCCCCCACCAGCTCTTTGATTTTGTTTGGCCTGCTGGTGGGATGGATAGGGGACATGTCTGATGGTAACAGTCCATCATAGTGTCTGTGAGGAACTTTACCTGTTTTTCGATTTCTACGGTACCTAGGATTCTAGTCGGGTTACTTCCCTGTGCCAGGAACTGGCCGATCCGCAGCGAGTATTGCGCGCGATCTGTTTTTCTTGGGTTCCGCCTAGGTGGTGCCGTGAGTGTGCTTACCTGAAGGTCGAAACGAATCCATCTGTGGTCCGAACATGACAACTCGTTGGACACGTGTCAGTTTGTAGGTAGTAGAGCCACGCTGATCTCAGCGCGAATGGGCCGGCTCAACCGGGGAGGTACTACCCTCGCACAGAAGACCAACCTAAAATGGCAGTTTTGGTGCTGTCGTATTTTGTTGGTGAGTGCGAGACCGGAGGCCCAAAGATGCAGGGGTGACAGTTATCGCGGTAAGTGTGTGAGCAGTGGAATGCTCGTAGAGTCATGTTGAGGGTGACGTGGATCGAACCGTCGGCCAGGGAGACCCGTAGAAACGGTGGTGCCGCTGGCCGCCCGCGGCATAGAGAGGGGCCCAACCGCGGCTAACCACCCTGGGAGGCTGCCCCGTCAAGTCGCGCATAATCCACGGAGTGGCTCGTCGTGCCGGTTGGTGACCGGACGGTGGGACCAGGCGACCACTTCCGGGAGGGTACGGGGGCCCTTCCGTCCGGCGGTTCGGTCACCGTCATGCCTCACCCTTGTATGACGATACAGCATTCCGAGTCTCAGTATTACACTGCCGCGATGACTGTCATGCCTTTTACGCTCCCAGTCCCCTCCTACTCTTTCTTTTCATGGCAGCACAAAAAAAGTACACACGATGCACAGCGGCACTCCATTCTCCCACCAACCCGCTCTTTGAGGTGGAGTTCACAAACATCCGTGGACTCCATGCAAACCTCAATGCCGTCCACCAGCATCTTGAGACGGCACGGCCGGCCATGCTTTTTTTGTCGGAGACTCAAATACGCCGCCCTGCCGACACGACATATCTTCATTACCCCGGTTACGTGCTTGAGGAGTGCTTCCTCGCGAAGGCTGGGGTGTGTCTTTTTGTCAGGGCGGATGTTTGTTGTCGCCGATTGCGCTGCCTTGAGGACCCATCCTTCTCCACCCTCTGGCTCCACGTGGATATTGGCTGTACGAGCCGAATCTACGTATGCCTATACAGGTCCCACTCTGTAGACTCTGAGACAACTCGACTTTTTGAGTATCTCAGCCAGGCAGCGGACAAAGCGCAGGAGCAGTTTCCGACCGCTGAACTGGTGTTTCTGGGAGACTTTAACGCCCACAATGAGTCCTGGTTGGGATCTTCCAGAACTGACCACGCGGGTCGGACTGCCCATGCATTCGCTCTCACGCATGACCTCACGCAGCTGGTACTCCAGCCCACCAGGATACCAGACATATCGAGTCAAGCGCCTTCCTTGCTGGACCTACTGCTGACGAGTCATCCGGCGCAATACAGTGTATCGGTGCTCGCTCCCCTGGGATCCTCCGATCACTGCCTAATTTCCACTACGGTGCCTCTTGCTGCCCCACCACGACCAGTGGCAGCAAAAAGACGTTTATGGCACTACTCGTCAGCAGACTGGGATGGAATGCGGGATTATTTTGCATCCATCCCGTGGGCTCAACGTTGCTTCAAAGACAAAGATCTGTCTCAAAGTGCGGCCGCCGTGGCTGACGAAATCACTGTCGGAATGGAATACTATATTCCCTACAGTGAGGTCGCCAGCCAGACTACCCGTCCCTGGTTCAATCGCGAGTGCGCCCATGCTGTTTCACAAAAGCAATCGGCCCACCGTGCATGGACCAGGGCTCGCGCTAATGGCTCGCTTGACGTGGATCGACTTAAAGCAGCGTTCAACAAAGCCACTAGGGAATGCAAGAAGGCTTACAACAGAGCGGATGCCCAGCGCATCGCGCGGCTAGGCCAAGAACTCGTCGCATACCCAACGGGTAGCCGAAAGTTCTGGCGATTGGCTAAAGCCGTGCAGTCCAACTTCTGCCAGCCTTCGCTACCACCGCTGAAATATCCTGACGGATCACTTGCTCATCAGCCGCAGGAGAAAGCGAAACTGCTTGTTGATCTCTTTGCGGCTAACTCCCGAATCGATGACCGCGGCAAGCACCCACCTACAATTCCGACCTGCGACTCTACAATGCGGGATATTCGCATCCGGCTGAATGATGTCCGTGCGGAGCTTCGGTCACTCGACGTCCGGAAAGCCAGTGGACCCGACGGTATCCCAGCGGTGGTTCTTAAGAACTGTGCACCAGAGTTGTCTCCGGTATTGACGCGTCTGTATCGCCTGTCATATTCCTCGGGAGTTGTTCCGGAGGCTTGGAGAGAGGCGAATGTTCAACCTATCCCCAAAAAGGGCGACCGCTCTGACCCGACCAACTACCGTCCGATAGCCATCACCTCCATTATCTGCAAAGTGTTTGAGCGGATAATTAACAAACAACTAGTCCACTACCTAGAGGATCACTCCCTACTAAATGATCGACAGTATGGTTTTAGGCCGAACCGATCTACGGGTGATCTTCTAGCGTACGTCACACACCTTTGGGGTGAGGCTATTGACAGGCATGGGGAATCTTTGGCCATCAGTGTCGACATGGCCAAGGCCTTCGATAGGGTTTGGCACCGTTCGCTTCTCTCCAAGCTACCGGCTTTTGGTTTGCCCCCCAAACTCTGCAACTGGACTGCCGCATTTCTGCACCAGCGCCGCATCAGAGTCCTTTGCGACGGTGCGGCCTCCGATTTCCAGCCGATTAACGCCGGAGTGCCGCAGGGCTCTGTCCTGTCGCCCACACTGTTTCTTCTGCATATCAATGATATGCTAGCCCTTGGCAACATTCATTGCTATGCAGACGATAGTACAGTTCATGGGCGATATTTCGGACACCCTGCTGCCAAACTTGCAGATATCGAGGAAAAACGACAGGAGCTTGTCGTTCAACTCGACCATGTTCTTGGCCGCATTTTTCAATGGGGCTGTGAGAATCTGGTCGAGTTCAACGCCAAGAAAACACAGGTGTGCGCGTTCTCTGCCAAAAAGTCTCCATTCCTTCCCCTTCCCACTTTTCAGAACACTCAAATGCCATTACAAGGTAGGCTCGATATACTGGGCATGGATATCTGTCGAGACCTCAACCCACGAGAATACGTTGAGAGCGTCACTAAAGCGGCCTCGCGGAAACTAGGTGTATTAAACAAGGTGAGACGGTTCTTCTCGCCCGGGCATCTGTGTCTTCTTTACAAGACCCAGGTTCGTTCGTGCGTGGAGTACTGTTCTCATCTTTGCGATGGTGCCGCACAGTACCTGTTTGACGCTCTCGACCGGTTGCAGCGACGAGCAATCCGCATTGTAAACAGTCCCGAAGCCACCGAGTCCCTTGAGCCCCTGCAGTTGCGTAGAGATGTCGCCTCTATGGCAGTACTCTATCGCCTGTATCACGGAGAGTGTTCTGAAGAGCTCTTCCAACTAGTCCCCCCCGCCCCCTTCCTCTACAGAACAACACGTGCCGGCCTTGGAAGTCACCGCTTCAGAGTGGTAGACATTCGATCTCGTACTCATCGCTTCGGTTCCTCCTTTCTGTGCCGAGCGGTCAAAACCTGGAACTCACTTCCAGCGCACGTGTTTCCCTCCCACTATGATCCCGGGTCCTTTAAGCGGGGCGTAAAAAAGCATCTCACTAGGCGGCCATAGTGTGGGTCCCCATGCTGCAATGTCTTTATTCGCATTGAGGATGGTGACCACCACTCTTGGAATCTGCTCATGCTTTCCATCAGGCAGAGCAGAGTCATTTTGGCGCAGCTAAAACATAAAAAAAAAAAAAAAAAAAAAAAAAGTTTGAGATGTGTTTCGCTGCTTCTTCAGTTGCTAAGGTCAAGTCAATGATTGTCTTACTTCGTCTATTAACGAATGTTGGTACAGAACCTGTGTTTACTATGTTAAGGTTTGTCGTAAATAGGTATTCAACGAGCTTCCTACCTCTGTCGTTACCAGTAGACATGCCCCATAAGGCATGGTGCGCGTTGGAGTCGGTTCCCACGATGAGCTCGAGTCCCGCCTCCTCGCAGTAGTGGACCAGCCGCGACAGGTCGTGCGGTGGTGGGTCGTCGGCTTCCGGCATGTAGACCGATGCCATTACCACCTGCGCGAGGCCGGTGTCTTGGGCTACCTGCACCTTCATGGCACATAGGTCTCTGGAACAGAAACTGGTTAGGACCTGCATGTTTATATCAGCCGTAGTGTATATGCATGTGCGGGGATTTTCTGGTCCCGCGTGAACTGTTAGCTTACCTCCAATATTTCGGAGTCCGCAGACAGTGCCGTCTCTAACCCACGGCTCTTGGATCAGAATGACGGCTGTTTTGTTGTCCTCCAACCACTTCCTGATCTGAGCCGTCGCAGTTATGCTGTGGGGGAGGTTAGCCTGGAGGATGCTACATGCCGAGGAAGGAGACAGCGCCATCGGAATCTGATTCCTCCGTTGCCAAGTCCTCGACCTCGGCCCCATCCTCCTTTTGGATGGCCAGCTTGCGTAGCTCGTCCGCGCAATCACCCCCGCTGTCCGTGCGGTCGCGAAGAAGTTCTTCATCTCCCACATCGGAGTCGGGGGTGGACCGCGCCAGAGCCTGGGACTCAGGTGCCGCGACTGCGTCAGCAGCGTCCTTAGCCCCATCCGCAGTGTCCATTGGAAGGGTGCAAGCACTGTTTACTGCATCCCTGGAATCGGCTTCGGCTGGTGGATACTCCACAAACTTGCCGCGGGGCCCTAGGAACTTGACGTACACCGTGCCCAGCATAAAGCTGAGCCGGCGGCCGTGCTCGACCAGGGGCCCCACCACCGTTTCCGGGATGCTGACAATAGCAAACGTGTCCGTCGCTTGCCTGTCCATCTTCAGTAGGAGCCATCTTTCGATGTCTGCCCACCGGTTTTGGAAGCGCAGCATGTGTGCTGCCCTTCTGTGGTCCTCGTGGACCCCAGGGAGCAAGATGCCGCAGCGGACTCGCTTTGTCATCTCGCCTGGGCGCTTTACCACCAACTTCTCTCCTGTGGGGAGAGTGATGGTGGCCACGCTGCGCTTCAGCCATTCCAGCGTAGGCTGGTTCTCGCACCATAGTTTCAGGTAGCCGTCGGTCAGTACCGGCCTTCCCCGAAACGATGGGCCCTCTGAGTTACTGTTGCCCGGCTTCATTGATTCCTCGAACAACAGTTCCTCAATCCGTTTTTGAACCTCATCAGACTGACTCTGGCTTAGGTTTTCCATGGTGACAGTGGTTACCGCCGCCACCAGGTCCGCCTTGACCGCGCTCGCGTAGTCAGTCTGAGTGGCCTCCCCTGGTGGTCCGGTCCTCCGCCTCTTTGGCTCGCCTCTCGGAGATATTGTCTCGTCAAGACGCGCCCTTTTGGCAGAGTGCCGGCCCCCCTGGGTACTACCACCCTGAGGTCCTGTTTGCGTCCCCTTGCCCTAGGGAGGTGTGCGTCGTGGTGCTGAGGGTTCAGCAGGCGCATTGTTCCCTCCCTGCAGACTGGTACCCTGCCCTTGGGTTGGTACCGGGGTCGCGTCTGTTGCTGCAGCTTGTCGCTTCTCCCTCTCTCTGCGACGCTGCTTTTTGTTTTTCTTGCGTGCTTTAGTTGGTTCCACACAAGAGGAAGAAGCTGGGGGTTGGGGCGCCGACACTGTGTGCTTTGCCTTTTTCCCCTTCCTCTTCCTGGACATGGCGACTTGCCAACCGGACAAGCTAGGGTCCGTGGCTGGGTCGCCTTGATGGGACCTCTTCCCCGTTGTCTGCTCCAGGTTAGTGGGCTGGGCCACGCCCGGAACGACTTCGGGGGCTGGCCGGGTACGGCCAAAGCTCGTGGAGCTCGCCTGTACCTGTCCAGCGGGCGCTTTCGCGTAAGGCTTCCTGGTCACCGGCTTGCCGGCGACCTTTCTGCCCTCCGCGGTAGATTTTGTCTTCGGTGTCGGTGCCGAGGGGGTGCCGACACGAGACTGCGTGTTCTTGTCTACCTGGGTCGCCAAAGCTTCCCTGTAGACTTGTGTTAAGGAGAGAGGTCCTACTGGACCTCTTCCTTGGGTGTCCGGTCCAGCTATTGCCGTACCTTCCACCTTTGGGGTTTGGGATTTGTTTCGATCCATTATTTGGTTGTTGTTATTTTCGCCTCTCGAGCTTCCCACCCTCCATGGAGCCCGCACCTTTGGGGATGTCCCTAAGGACACCAGGAATACCCGAGAGGTATAGGGTCGTTGGGTTGGGACTCATGCGCGACATCGGGAACTACAGACATGCGGCCCCCAGTTGTGCCTCATGTCCTCGCTCCGTCAGCATGGCCGGGCCCCAGTGTTCTCCCAGAGAACACCCCCCCCGAACCTCGCCTGCGGACCGTACCATCTCATCCGTACGGGACGCGTGTCCATTACCTTGTAGTGGCTAGCTACAAGGCTACCGTTTTGCCTGAAATCCGGACCAAAGAGGGCGTGTTGCTTCCCGGAGGTAACTAACCCCGACCCCGTTCAGCTCAACCCCCCAGGACTCCTTCATCCTGGCTTACGGCGCTCGACTGCACAGGACTAGTGCAGGCAGGCATGATAGTCCTCCGAGGTCGCCTGCTGGCCTTGGTGGACCTGTGTGATGAAGTGAGTAAATGAATGAATGGGTGAGTGTATGGGTGAGTGAATGAGTGACTGAATGATTGAAGTGTGTGATTGGATTGGGAGTTAGGACATTAGACGGGAAAAACTAGGTCGGTTTCGGAAGGATGGGTGGTAGGGGGGTAGTGTGGAACACAGGATTAGGGTAGTGGGTTATACCTGACTGGTGGTAATGTCCAGCCGGGCATTGGCCCTCCTCAACTTAGCTACTGGAGATAGGGGACAGGTGTTGCGGCTCCCCTCGTATATTGCGGATCTCCAGCATTTCCAGGGTGCACGACCCTATACAGGTCAGACGTGGACGTGTGAGAAGCACTTGAGCGTACATGCCGATAACTCAGCGCCGTTACTGAATGTACATGTACGCCCCGACGCACCCCAAACAATCCAATATTACATTCTAGAAACAAACTCTGTAGCATATGCACCAAGCTGAAATAGCGGGTGGCTTTGATGCTACACTGGGACAAATACATATACGTTTAATTTTGATGTTCAATAACTCGACAAACACTACTCGACAAAGTATAATGCAAGCACTTACCTTGGACTAACACGGGCATTCGTAGAGCTTCCTCCTTCAATAGTTTGGAAATCGACTAAATCCAGGGATTCCGATTCTCGGAGGCGTCACATGCGATAGATAGAAGAAGTTTCCTTATTTCAGCAGGAACCCGACCGATACAAGTCGCGCGCATCTGAGCTTCTTTTTTTCACACAACTGTCGCTCCACATTTGTAACTAGTAAGTGTTACAATCGCAACCATTTAAGGCTGCCCTTTACTACGATTATTGCCATCATTGAAAATTGAAACGTTGCATTAAAATTACGATCAATACTTTACGGCAACGGAACAAACTCACTTGTACTTATTCCACTATTTAAATTAAATTTACACCTGACCGGTTTAGCCTTATGGCATTCTCAAAGGTTATAATTTCTAGAATGTACTACAATAAGTTCCATCAAGTGCCGACAATCCAGAGGATAAATTTTAACACAATATTTATAAACTTTTTAAAAATCATAAACAAAAGTATTAATAAAACAATTAACTCCAACTTAAATAGCAATGGAAATCATTTAACTGTTTGTTTAAAAATGAATTTTGACGGCAAAATTTATCAACCGATTTTCTTTAATTTGAAGCCATTAAAAATAATAGCATGAAACTTAATTTCGGTAAAACACGTAATTTTTTTATAAATGCTGTATAAAATCCTTATAGAGTCACAATGGACCCATCTCGACGATAAATCGGTTAACGAGCCGGTCGCCTATGGAGCAATTTGTAAACATTATAATCCTCCTTTCACATTTTGGCGATTAACTTTCGCCTAATTGCTTTAACAAATTACAGTTATCCTACCATGTATGGACTACAATGCTTACAAAAAATGGTTAAAATATGTTCTCCCTTTTATATTAATTTGCTTTTATATCTTTCAAATCACTGTTTCTTTAATGAAGAGGCTCATCCTTTTGTTTCAGACGATTTTTTAAAATTAAACTTAAGTCTTTGTTTCATAGATTGATTCAAAAACGTTAATATTTATTGCTATACAAGAGTGCAAAGTTACTTTTTAACCACGTGCTCAATTTTTATGACCGAGCAAGCAAAGGATCCTAACATTGAATCACGAGCGCAGCCAGTGATTCTAAAATTAGAATCTTAAGCGTTAGTGAGGGAATCAAAGAGCACGAGGTGAAAACTCTTTGCACTCGAGTTACGTATCCTTTCATCCCACCTCAGCGATGAAATGACTAAATGCAAAATTCAGGCAAGAGGCAAAGCAAATATAAAAATGAAGTACGCCAAGAAGATTCCGAGCCTGAGTTTTTAACAAATTATAAAAGGTTTTATGATAAATTCGGTACCATGGAGGTAGAAGTAAATAGGTTTAATGATGTTTTGAATTTACAAACTTAGTGCACACGATGCTCTAAATTCTATTTACTTTATTCTCTAGCGGATAAAAACGGCTTTTGCACTCAGATATTGAAGGCCAATAAAATGTTTTTGAGATGGGGGATGAAAATGTAATTTTATTTTCCTTCAATATAGAAACGTAATAACAGCCAACAGTAACAGAAAACTAGCCTCAAATGACAGCATTCGTGCTGTCGTGTTGGTAAGTTAGTTGGTGGTAAGTGCGACAACACCATAGTGTAGGTTGAACATACCACCACCATGCTGCATTGTCTCCATTCGTAATCAGTGTAGTGACCACTTCTTACTTCTGGATTCTGTTCATGCTCTATCGGGCAGAGAGTCACTTTGGCAGGCTCATCCATTTAAAAAAATGTACCAGAAACGCTATAAAGTTATGATCTAACATAGAAGAGCCAGTCAGTAGATGAAACAATAAATGAAACTTATATTGACGGGCAATTAAGCAAAAAGGGAATCAAAGGAAATTTGTGTTCAATAATCGGATCACTTTCATCAAAATGTCAGCTGAGTTTAGAAATAACAAGACTCAAGAAAGCTTTTGGTATTCAAGTAAGTCACAAAACTTCAAGTAATTAGTTATTCTATATTTGTACCTCATTTACTGATTGAAGGTTTCAAAGACTTGATCATAATTTAGCGATTTAGTAACACAGTCAAGTTCGACAAGGTCGGCATGCAGATCACGTGGCCTTCTTCATTATTCTTGGATTTCTGTTTTCATTTCAGTTTTATATTTGATACTGATTAATGCCAAAACAACTATAGTTGTAAATATGTAAATTTCAAGTAAAGTTAAAGACTTACTAGCATGTTTACGTTTTTGTAAAGAAATAAACTCCAAAGCGGTAACTATCTAATCTGAATACTTAAACTTAATGAATTCACTAATTCACTAATATATATATACGTAATAATACGTAAAAATAACGTAATATATATTGAGAATTGAATAACTAATTAAACTGGATTATATTTTATCCAACACCAAAGCTTGTAAGTAGCATTGTGGGTAATAAAATTGGTATAAATTAATTTAGTTACAACAGTAAGCGGCATAGAAAATACATAACATTCACCTGACGGAATACATAATATCTTCATAATTTATACAAAACCTGCTTAATTAAATTAATATGAATACACACATTTCATGACAGAATTTATACCATGCAAATTGGTGGTGTGCCTTTACGGTAATAACATTCAATATAATTTTAAAGCCTACAGTTTAAGTAGCATGCCTCTGAATTATTTCTAATTTGTGCTAGCTAATAACCAGGTGACATTGTAATTATATTACTGTTCTTCGCAACTTTTAAACCATTAAGCATTACATTCTTCAAATATTTGTTATTTAAGCCAAAAGATCTTAAAATATCTGTATATTTTAATGTATTCTATTATATTCTACGTGAAGCAGCGAGTAGTTGTTTAAATGAATATCGTTAAAAAAATACAATCTTTACCTTTTAGTTACCATTGCTACGGGTTCATTACTTTCTGAAGAAAGGGCGTCATCGGCTTCGAGTAAGAACTACTGGGTCTATGTCGAAAAACAATGATCACACTAAGGGCTGTGGCGTACACAACGTTTAATGGTGCAGTACTGGACATAGACAAAATTAAATACATTAATGAAATCGAAAGCTATACTACATAAGTTACTAATTACGAAAGTTTTCATTCCTATCTTTGACTCTTATAGAGATCAGAGCATCAAAAAGGCAAGTAATTAAATCCTGATTAAATCAATGGTAAGAGTTCGATTAAACAAACTCTGAAGTCAAAGTGAACGGTGTTGAATAAAATTTCCTACATAACGAAATGGCAAGTTCTGATTACTAAGAGTCTAGAAAGTTTTTAATGGATGCTAAACAAATATACATACATGAGAAAGTTTCTATCTAAATCCTGAAAAAGGTTCTCGTACGTCCTGAGCCGTATACCTTGAGATACAAAACTGTTATGCTTTGGTCCCTAACAAATATTCAGTGTTAGATTCGAGTCCCCTACTCAATTCACAATTTGACCTATCTACTGTTAGATTTTTTTAAATGAGTGTTAGTGGTCGTCGTAAGAGTTATACCTCGAAATCCCGGGCCCCAAATATAATTCAGCCCACCTTTATACCTGCAGTCACACACACATTCACGGCCTAAATACTAGATTGTAATAGTACTCCTTTTAAAAATGACTTTAAACTAAAAATAATAAAAGAAGACCTTCAATAATTAATAATTGTTTATTTAAACAATTAAATTAAAAGATTAAGGTTGCGAAATTTTTTATTACCAATTTATTATTAATTGTTAAAAACACATTGCAAAAGTTTATATAAAGATTCGTTTGGCGCTTTTACAAATTTATTCAAAAAAATTAAACTAGTTTTTGCAGACATCTTTTAGCTGATGTTTTAATAATATGTTTTGATCTCATTTTGAATGGTACTGCTAGCAATGCGATTCTTAGTAACACTAAATATGGTTCAGAATTCTTCGGAGTACATTTCACATTATGTAGCCAAATGACTTTTTAAATGATTGTGCCTTTTTTTATAATCAGTATTAATGATTTTTATGAAACTTTACAGTAATATAGCTTATACATCAGAATAATAGATAGCACTACTATGTGCCGGAATAACCGACAAATAAGCGAGCGGAGCGGCGGGCAACAGCTAGTTATAAATAAAGTAAGTATTTACAAACAAGCAACCTGACTGACATTTGCATTTATAATGTCAATTAAGACTGGCTGTGTAGTAGTTCGCGCAGACAACCAAACAACATTAAATTATATACTTAGTCTGATGAGAAAATCTTTCATTTCTAACTCAACATGAATATAATCTGTACAAGTAAATAACATTGAAGTGTCGGATTTTAATTTCAAATTAACAGCTTTTTACTAAATGCATATGAAAGTATATTATTATGCAGTACTTACATCAAAAAATCACTTAATAAATTTTTTATCTGTCTGTTTATTTGTTGAAGCTAATCTCTGGAATAGCTAGACTGATTTTGACGGACAGATAGATGATGATATAAGGAGCAACTTAGACTACTTTATGTTTGCCAAAAAAGGGATTATTAAAAAAAATATTTAAACCAATCAAACAGTGAAAAATATTTAAAAGCAACAAAAAACTATGGGGCGTACCTAGTATTTACAAATAAATAAAATTGGAGTGTCTTTGTAATATTAAAATAACAGCTTTTTTATCAGTGCATATGTATGTATACACGGTACATATAACAAAAATATAGTTAAATTTTTTTTTGTCTGTCTGTCTATTTGTTCCGGGTAATCTCAGGAACGTCTGGACGGATTTTGACGGGACTTTCACTGGCAGATAGCTGATGATCCAGGGAGTAACTCAGGCTACTTTTTTTAGACCAACATGGTCCCGTGGCGTTACTCGCGGTACAACAATAAACGCGGGTAACACTGCGGGGTTCAGCTAGTCAGAAATAAACTTAGACTAATTTATGTTAGTTGTCATTGCACCATTTCTTATATCTACATCAAACGTTGTGACGACGCAAAATCTAGTAATTTACTAAAGTTTAAGCCCATCCGTCCTCATTATTTATCGCTGCCTCGTCTAGATTCGTCGTTGGATCAAAAATTATACTTTTTTGATATTTGTACTAATGAAATATCAAGTCAAGAAAGTATACAACATGATACTGATTAAAATTCACTATATAAGAGGAATTGAGAGAAATTCGTGTATCATACTAATTTCGTCTTTTCCCTAATATCTACACAAATAAATAAAATTGGAGTGTCTGTTTGTAATATTAAAAGCAACGCTTTTAAATAAATACATAAGTATGTATACACGATACATGTATCAAAATATCATTTTTAATTTTTTTGTCTGTGTGTTTGTTCCGGATAATCTCTGGAACAGCTGGACCGATTTTGACGGGATTTCCACTGGCAGGTTGCTGATGATTCAGGGAGTAACTGAGGCTACTTTTTTAAGACCATTACCCGTTAAAGCATTAAAGCTTTACCCGCAGTTGTTGTTGTACCGCGGGGCTCAGCTAGTATTAATTATATAATTCGCACATTGATGAATAAAGAAAATGCATTAATAATATTTTTTACAAACTTTCTCTTCAAAATTGTTATTTTTACGCTTGTGATGTCATAGATACATATAAAAAAAATCTGTAATGATACTATATGTTGTGTGTATTTCAAATTAACAGCTTTTCACTAAATGCATAAACAGACAAAAAATTAAAAATACAATTTTCAAATTTTTTGTCTGTCTGTTTGACTGTTTGTTCCGGCTAATCTTTGAAACAGCTATACCCATTTTCATTCGATTTTTACTAGCAGGTAGCTGATGATATAAGAATTAGCTTAAACTTTTTTCAGACTAACTTTGCCCCACAGCGTTACCCACGGTTGACGTGAAGGTACAACCGCGAGTAATACTGCGGGGATCAGCTAGTATTTTATAGAATATAGAGTTGTTAACAGGCCAAAGCCACATAAAACTAACAGTGCAAAAGCCAGAGCTTAAATCTACAACTACAACTCTCAGCTTAGTTAGTAGTCAGTAAAGTTATTAATGGCCACAGCGAGGCTTAAATTCACTAGCACCAAAACTCACCTCATACTTAACGTAAGTTTTGTTTGAAATAAAAAGGATCCAGGGTATAAAGCACACCAAGGCGTGATCTCGTGGTGGTCATCCGAGTGGGGGTTCTCTCACTCGTTAACATGATTGCAGCCTGCGGCATGGAGAGCGCATGAAACTCTGCCGTCTCTTTCTGTAAGCAAGTTATGCTTGCGAAGGAGATGGCGAATTCCGTCCGGGAGAGGTTTACAATTCTCCCAGGCCGCAAAACCCGTGAACGGGCCAAGTACTGCAGACGACTCAAGCGCCAGAGATAGCAAAACGATCTCCGTCCTCCATAACCGCATGCTTAAGGGTGACAGGTGAGACCACCTATCACTCTAGCAGAAGCAGGCTAGGTTGGCGGCGCGAGCTCTACCCTTTTCTAAATAGAAAAGGAGAATCAGGGTTTCACCACAGGAGGGGGCCATCGACACACCGTAGGTGGTCCGAGGTCAGTCGGGGTTCCATGGATTTCCTTTTGAGGATACACCTGTTTCCCCGACTTCTAATACCCAAGATGGTGTGCGGATTTTAGTCTGTTTGAGTCCGACATAACCACCAGTCGGTGGTATTCGAGGGGATTTACGCACAAAAAAGGGTATAAAACACTTATCACTATCGTACTCTGAGAAATTATAATCTCTGTATTTCCTCCCCGCCCCGCGCACCGCGCGTGCCTTACTCGAGACGACATTATTATATACCTCTCAGTAAGGCAATACACTACATTATTAACTATGTAAATCTTTCAGAAACCGAAGTTGCTTATCAAGTTATTAATTGTTCACTGCAATCACTGTTACTAAACTTGTATTCCAATAAGAAAAGTATGTTTTCAGATAAACATTTCTCATAAATGTTCGATTTCATCAGAACTCGTTATGGGAGTCTCAAAATTTTCCGTTAATTTGTGTAATGACGGTAGTTGAAGGATTGAAGGACGGGAAAATACATAGTGTCGCCATTATTATTCATCCAGTCGGTGTCTTAAGAGATTAATAAGGGAGCAAACTATCAAAATAACAGCACTGCAAAGGAAACGTCTAAAACAAACCCGATACGTACCCGTCGGGCCAATGTAGCATAGGCCAAAATGCCCTTTTTAAGAATAAGCCTATGTCCAATAGACTGTTATAAGGTGTTGATGATAATGAAGGTGTTTAGTTCAATAAGGGCTTTAAACCTACTACATTTTTTTCTTTAAATGCCGATAAGCGCTTTTGAATCGAAACTTACGGTTATTAATGAGTAATGGCTGTCACTTTCCACAGGGTGTCCATTACACTCCTCTGCCGCTTTTATCTTAAAAAAAAATAGGTCTGACAAAAGACTTAAAATTAACTTACAAAAATATAGCAGTTATTCCACCTGTACACGTAAAAATTTACTTTATAACTTTTCTATTTTAAGAATTAAGTAGAGTACAATAATTTTACTTTACGTTGAAATTCCCCTACAAAGACATTTTTTTCCAGTCTTATTGTAGGGGTCTTATTGAAATTAATTTTGTTTATTCGAACAAATTTAATAAAGCTATGTATAAACGTGGGTACTCATCAATAAAGAAAAATTCGAAGAACTGTTTATTCGATTCGTTTTAATATTTAATCAAATTTCCTACAATTTGACATAGTAGCTAAAAAATTCAGATAAGAAAATTGTTTGTACATAATAAAATTAAATTTCTCCGCTTCTTCGTTATTTTCTTTGATATGGATGCCTAATTGAATCACATTTCCTTTGAGTACAGAAATTTTAAAACAACAATAACACTAGACAACGTCTCACAATGAACACCCGCTGAATTATACTTGCTGCTCTTTGAAGAAATAAGAAATTGAAAGACAACAGACAAAGAATACTTTGTTGAAAATTATACGTAAAACATACGAGAAATAAAGACGAAATTCGTATTGATATGGTTCCGTAAAATGAACTTAGCATAAAACACGGACATACAATCTCACAAAGTAGAGTTTGAGTGCAAATTGAACAACAAAAGGGTTTATACTGCTGTATCCTAACAAATTATTGTAAGACAAGAAATTTTATTACTCGGGCAATATATTTGTTTATACAAAACCTACAATTAAAATTAAAATTGAACTGATATTTCTACAAAACGAGAAAAGAAAAAAAAACTTAATTTTGTTTAAAGAAATAGCGACAGTTGGAATAAATTTTACTGTAATGTAATAGAGTTATAATTTATACTCAAACATTCATTTCTAGAATTAAAATCATCAAAAGTAATCATGTAAAAAATAATAAGTTAAGTTAGTTTCCTTATCTAAAAATATAAAAGCATAATTAAGAAAATATAAATAACTAGCAGACCCACGCGACCTCGTCTGCGTCTCCTATTGCCCGTGGCCTGATGTTATGCAGCGTGAACTAATTTGTTTACCAAAAAAAGGTTATAGTGAACCGAACTTACAAGATATTTATGCTGTCGCATACTTTTCTTTAGAACTTTTAAAGGAGAACGATTCTTTCACACATCATTTTCTTAAAATTTTAACTGTTTACGCAGCGCAAGCAACGAAAGGTCTCAAGAGAAACAATTATCCTCCGTTTTTGCAACATTTTTCGTCGGTACTCCGCTAGTTTTGATCGTAACGTAAATATATGTTATACCCTATAGCCTTCCTCGATAACTGGGCTAACTAACACCGAAAGATGACTTGTGTTTGTTACTCTGTAAAAATGTACAAACTAAAAAAGGACATAATTGTTAATTTTTCGTCGTGTTTTATTTATTTCGATAATTTCTTTAATTTATAAGCATTTCACCATTAATACAAAATTACAAATATCTGCATTGTACCAAGATAAATTGAAGAGGCATCTATAAAGTTAGATGGAGCTTGTCGAAACTACTTATTGCTTGGCGAGTGCCCAACAACCCAACTTAAATTAGAACAAATGAACTGAAATTTAGAGCTGTCATAACACGAGCAACAAGATTATAAGTTGTACAAGATAAATATGTGCAAAATAATGCTTGTGTTTTGCATGTCCTTCAAGAAAGTAATAATTAACTTTATAGATATAATTTATTTTATTAAAGTTAAATATACAAACACAACAAAACAGAACATTGTCGACAATTGTTTCTTGTGTGTGATCTTGACCTAAACATAAGCTTGAATAAAATAATCCATATTTCTCATATCACTATTAACTCAAATAAATCAAAGTAGATTAAGTCTATAACATAACATATAAAAAAAAAATAGATTATTGGATATTAAGTTTGATATGAATAAAAGTTCTATATTGAATTGAGTTCGTGAGGTATATGGCTTAGTGGGGTATACTACCCTGAAGAGGTTGTATATTTATTCTAAAAGGCAAAGGCATTCTTCAGTAATAGTAAATAGAAAACAATTACGGATAAATAAAAAGGGTTTGGTGAGCTTCGTCGGGTCTTCTCGTCGCCTATACCGCAGAGTCTGAAGACGAAAGTCTTCGACAAGTGCGTCCTGCCCGTTATGACCTACGCTGCCGAGACGTGGACAATCACAGTAGGACTGGTCCACAAGTTTAAAGTCGCTCAGCGTGCGAAGGAGCGAGCTATGCTTGGGGTTTCTCTGAAGGATCGAATCCAAAATGAGGATATCCGGAAGAGAACCAAAGTAACCGACATAGCTCGCAGAATCTGTAAACTGAAGTGGCAGTGGGCCGGTCATGTCTGGCGAAGGACCGATAGCCGATGGAGCAGACGAGTCCTGGAGTGGAGACCACGGACTGGCAAGCGAAGTGTGGGACGCCCTCCAGCTCACTGGACCGATGACCTGAAAAGGATAGCCGGTAGCAGCTTGATGCGGAAGGCAGAGGACCGGGATAAATGGCGCGCCATGAAGAAGGCTTATGTCCAGCAGTGGACGTCAGTGGGCTGAAGTGATGATGATGATGATGAAGAAGGGTAATGATCACAGCTACGGCACGAGATTAAGATTACAATTGTATTTACATGTTGAATATAAATGTTAAAAAGTGTTAAATATAAATGTTCATTATTATGAAATCTTTATCACCAAACAAATAGCATGAAAATAGTAACAGATATAACTAATTAAATAAGCAGTATCTAAAAATTAAACTGTTCGTAATTTCATGCTAATTTAAATTGATTTTCCTTATTCATTTGTAGTTTTAGTAATCAAAAAGCACCGTTAGGTAAAAAAAAACAACTTGTGCGGGTTGTATCAATAAATGATAACGTCCATATTCATCTGAATAAATTGGTTGTTATAAACTTGTAAGACTAATAAAATTCAAAGTTCAACTCTTCTGTTATAGTTGTTTTCAAACCGTCTTGAAAAAGCCGAGAAGAAAAATAGTTATCTGTTGTTTTAAAATTTTTAAAACGTCTATTTTTTTCTCATATTTATAAAGAGAAGCTTAGTAAATAGAGGAGCTCATTAAAGTAAGGGACATTGCTTTGATTAAAAAACAAGTCTATCAATAATAAGCTATTATAACTATAAGCAATAGAGCTGATGCCTAAGCGTGAAGTATTTTTTCGTAGATAAATAATATTCAACTTGGTATCAGCTAACTTAGAACTGACATGACTTTATTTTAACACAAATAGGTTGAAGAGGTCTCGTGTTCGATTTACCGCGGCATTCCACAGAATGTCACGAGATACTACGGCATATTAACACATTCCACAAAATGGCACGGCATGCATTTGTCTCTATTAACAACAGCTTATTTAGTCCTAATCAATCATTTCAACAAAATATTCTCAAGGTATAAGGAGCTGATTTCAGCAGGGATGGGTCGGCTCGACCGACCAACCTAAAATGACAGCATTCGTGCGTTGTCCGTGTGCCTTTCGTTGGTGAGTGCGATACCGGTGTGGGGCGCCATGCTGCCTTGTTGCAATGTCTGCATTCGTAATGAGTATAGTAACCACCACTCTTGGATTCTGCTTATGCTTTCCATAAGGCAGAGTAGAGTCGTTTTTTCAGACCCATACATAAAAATATAAAACCAATTTTACATTAGCACAGTTCTAAACTGAACGAGAAAGCGACAGATTATATGTTACTAGCTTTAGTCACGTGGTATATCATAAGATCGTATCGTTTGCCGCGGGGTTATAGATCAAGCCTATAGAAAATAATAGTAATCAGACTGTATAAAGTACATAGTAAATAAGGCTAAGTAATTCACATTTAAACAGTGAGAAATCGTACCCAGAAGTGACTATGTATTACATTTACCCTGGGAATGGACAAGCCACCAGCCCAGCTTATCGATTCAAAGAAAAAATAACTAAAATAAAATTCTTTGGACACACGCAGATTCAAAGATTCGATTTAGAAGCTTTTCAATTTAATTTAAAAGAGAAACCTCTTCGTATTTTTAGAAATAGCGAGAACCAACAAACCAAGTTTCCTTCATAATAAAATTCTCATTTATAACATAAAGTACAATTCCTTTAGAAAATTCTATCGTCCTTCAGATTTAAATAAGTCTTCTAGATATTTAATAGTCTTGAAAAGCGAATTTGTTTTAATACAAGTAACTTATCTATACAAATAAATAAAATTGGAGTGTCTGTTGGTAATATTAAAATAACTGCTTTTAAATAAATGCATATGTACTCGTACACGATACTTGTTTCAATTTTTTTTTTAATTTTTGTCTGTTTGTCGGTCTGTCTGTGTGTCTGTCTTTCTCTTTGTTCCCAGTAATCTCTGGAACGGCTGCAGCCATTTTGAAGGAAGTTTCTCTGGTAGGTAGCTGATGATCCAGGGAGTAACTTAGGCTACTTTTTTTAGACTAGCTTTGTCCCGCGGCGTTACCCGCGGTACAACAATAACCGCGGGTAGCACCGCGGGGTTCAGCTAGTTTTAAATAAAACATAATGTTGTATTTCAATTGGAGGTTACGTAAAACCAAAAAGGCTGTTTTGAAGAATGAAATAATTAATTCTAAAAGATTTCGATCAAATAGCGACTTTTGTTTAGTTACTCTGTGTATATTTAAAGAAATCTTCTAAATCGTTACGGTAATGCATCTTTGCCTCTTCGTAATCCACCATAATCCAAAGCTTGAAAAATACATTTGAGGATTTATTTACTTTACTTGTCTTAATTTATATCCTCGAGCCACAAAAAAATTAAACTTTCTTTCGATGTAATCTGCTTGTTCTTAGAAACAATTCAAAAGTTGTTTCTCAATGTAACAAATGAAAGACTCCAACAAATACATATAGCAGGAAATGAAAATAATAAACCCTATGTAAATATGTATCGGGCTTTACAGTTTTAAATTTCTATAAAACAATATTTTAAACAGAAATAAACTATAATGAATAACATTGCAAATTGTTTAATTAAATCCGAGAGGTTGATCAGAAACTATTGAAAAAATAGATATAGAAATAAATATTGAAGTAAATAGTTTAAAACTTAAAAATAAGAAAATGTTTAAAAATTTTAAAAAATATGGTAAAATTTATATTTGCATTTAGATTGACAGTTCATAAATTGGGTCAGTGGCTTAGGTCCTCTTTTTGACTTCGCCGTAATCAGACGATACTACTTGGGTAAACATGGGCCAAATCAAAGGTTCGATTAAAATCCGATCTCGAATCGGAAATTTTAGTCCTCTGTGTCTCCAAAGATTTCCGAGATCGTATTAAAAACTGCGAGTAGGCAACCAAGTTAAATTGGCTTTAAATCTGGGATGCTATTCAATTTACGTGCTAGCCGATGCCTTTTGAATTCTTCTAAACTTTCATAATGTGTAAAAACTTTGCAAAATTATGGCTATAAATTTTGCAACGATTTTATATTTGTGGACGTTAAAGTTAGTTCCTTTTGTAAGAGAATAAAGATGAACTGTACAAAGTTTCGTTGTCTTCTTTATTTAAATCTTGAAGTATAAGCCCATTAAAAAAAATAGTTTGTAAAAACTAAAATTTTTAATTTAAGATAAACAAGATAATGTTTATTCAATGTTGTAGGATAAATATCATCAATTATTAATTAGTAATAATACAACTATGAGGTAGTGTGAATGATACCTGAAGTATTATATGAAGTAGATGTCTTACAATACTTAGATGGTTAGAACAAGAGTGCTTGCTAAGCTAAATCTTAGTCTAATACAACCAGGAATGCTTTTCTAAGTAAAATCTAACCAACTTTAAGGTCTCACATTTTTAAATAACAGCAATTGTTATAGGTATCCAATAAAACAAGGAAATAGAGTTTGATACTTGTTCATTATGTTATTGTGTTCCAGTAAATACATATTTGGATTTTGCATAGAACTTGGCTCACCTTTTTTATATTTATGTTTTTGGTGGGATTTTAATTACTCATTTTAGTAACAACGTGGTAATCTCTGAACGTCAGAAAAAATTTTTTTCTTGTTCTTCTTTAATTGCGAAAATATTTTTTTTTAAACCATACAATATCTAAACTCTACCCCTTCACAATAAAGGGAATGACAGAGTTGGATACCTACAGGTACTAGTCCTACGCAGCTACAATGCGACTACTTAGCAGTGAGGTAAGCAAAACCCTTCTTAATGAATATAAATAAATTTCTTTGTTATATTGGCTATATTTAGGACTGGCTATATTTTGGCCACGGTTGAATGTCGAAAATAGTATTTTTATTAAGGATTTTATTTATTTGTCTAGATTTCACAAAGTTCCTTTTTTCTCACTATTTACTCGTGTGTTTAGAAAGTAAATTATAGTTTTTTTTTTATTCTCTGTGTTAAAAATAAATGATAAGTAAACAGATATAAATAAAATATTTGTTCTCTTTTAGACAATAGCTTTACGGTTTCCATGGTTTAATTAGTATCAGAGTAAAATACGTGTTTAGGTCAGGGATACTTGTGTTATCTTACAATTAGACAGTAAGTACAATGCACAAATAGTGACAGAATGGCAAACAGACTGTTTTTTGTAGTTTTAGAAACGTTTTTTTTTTTTTTTTTGTACGCATCTTATTAAATTCAGCAAGTTATTTAGATAGCTAAGTCACTTTGCGTTACTAATGTCACTGTTATATTTTTTTCTGTCTTTCGAACCATCTGAGCTTACAAGATAAATAACTGAGATTACTCGTATATAGCTGAACCATGTATCAAATAGTATAACTTTAACCAGAATCAGACAAGCAAAACTCCTTTGTTAAAATAGTTGGGTTAATTTAGTTAGTAACAGCTGCCAGAAATGACTAACTTGTTCGTAGTATTACCTAATAGTTAAATAGTTGAGGTCAAGTGAGTTTGTGTGAACGTGACTTAAATTAGAGAAATAGCTGACATTTCGTTGTAACTTGAATATGAATTTACTAAACTCCTAAGGTAAGGGATCTGAAGGTATAATTGACTTGCCGGGCTAGTTATTTGAGTCCATAACTTTCATTGCCTTTGTTGCCACTAAACTTCAAAACTGCAAGTGTATTGAGATATTATTACCGTTAAGTTTTACCCGTAGCTTCTTGAAGTATAAATAACGACGAATTGTGAAGAAATAGTTTGTTGCGTCTATTGAAAATGCACTAGTAGCGTTTCTATCTAACCTTTTTTCTACCGTTTATAAAAGGTTTACTCTGTTAATCGCAATTTTTTTTTAATGTGTAAGATATGATCCTTTTTTTTGATTAAGTAATAGTACGGTACAAGTGTGTAATATTGGTGATGGCCGCTGAGGTGCCATTGAGACCCGAGCCATTAGATGAGGGTCTTAAGATAGCCGAGGATGGTAATCATCAATACATACGTGTATCATACGGTGTTGTTCAACATACCTGTGTAGAAAATAATACATTTCTTTTTTGCAAAGGCGGGAGTAATTAATCACTTTTCCTATGCGCGCGCATCTAACCATGGCCATCGGCAATAGACTAAAAGAATGAAGTTTTATTCCATTTTTGGCTTTTTGTAGATAGCGTTTTAGCCACGTAGAAAATGGAAAATTTCAAGTTTTCTTAATTACAGAAAAAAAAAGTTAAATTTGAGTTAAAGTTTTATTTATTGAACAGGTACAAGTTGAAATTATCAATTTACATACGAAGTTGCATGAAATAAGCAAGCAATAGGTACATCAGTTTATTTGTAGATTTTTCAAAATCGGTTCAATAGATCTAGAGAGAAACTTATCACTTTTTAGCTACCCTCTAATTGCTTAAAAGTTATAATTTTTATTCAGACTGCACTTTTAGCTTTTATCACTTGAGGATTAATTAGAAAAAAATGGTAAGCTTAACACTGACTGCACGGATGACGTAGTGTTTTAAAGGGACTCCACGCCGCTTTCTACTGCTCGAAGTGTTATGGGTTCACAAATATATGTACAAACAACCATAATACGGTACAATACTTTGTGTGATTTACAAATTGTTGTTCTGAGTATGAGTGTTCTTTGCGCTGCATTTATGTTGTGAAATTTCTCGCAACACTGTTGTTATTAAATATTTAAAGGTAAAAATAAAAACCGGCTACGTGCGAGTCGGACTGGCGCACCGATGGTTCCGTAAAAACCTGTAGTATATTATATGATGTAACTAAAAATTTATGCTTTTTGCAGTTTTTCCTTCATCTGTGATTTAAAACGTTGCTTTTTTCCAAATTTCAAGATTCTGAGTTCACGGGAAGTACCCTGTAGGTTTTGATTCCTTTGCGAGTGTCGAAAGTTTACCGCGTAAACGGCTGTATCTTTTGATTGCGTTGACTTAGAAGTTTAATTTTAACCAGCTCCAAGGGACTTTAGATTGCGAGTATATGATATGAATTTTAGCTTAATCCCTTCACGCGTTCCTGAGAAAAAGGGTCTTGATAGAGAGACGGACAACAGAGTGATCCTATAAGGGTTCCGTTTTTTGCTTTTAAGGTACTTTAAACCAAAAAATAAATATAAATTTAAAAAAGAATGAGTTTGATACAATTTAATGGCAATGACATAACAATCGTGGCTACATATAGCTAAAACACTATATGTGAGTAATTATCGAAAGTAGAAGCTAATCCTCTATTTGTTGAACTAACACTAATCAGTAAGTTAGTGTCTGTTATGATAATATCTCTAATACTATCTAAATCACAAATACCATATATTCGGAATGTATACGTATATATTTCAATATTGTTAGTATCATTGGCAAGAGGCTGCCTACACACGGCAACCGCAGAATATGAAATACACATTACACCTCTGATATTCAGACACTATTATTGGCAAACCTCTTGACAGAAATAGTCCAATAAATATTTTTATGTATGATAATAATAAATGCACATTTGATTTAAATACTTGTAACTACTTGAAATATTAAATGATTCATTATTATTATTATTCAATGATGACAGTTCGCCAACAGGGTTGCAGATGCTAGATGCTCCGTGAAAAAACTAATATTCAGGTACAATCGGTTGAATTAGTAGAAACCCAAATAATCTCAGGAATGATAAAAAAATATTACTTTTACATTCAAACATTCTATACTCTGTTAACGTTGAAACCGTAAAGCGATAGCATTCAAAAGTAAATCTGCAAAGCTAACACATTTAGTTGGTAAATAATGAAAGCATATTAGACGCTAAAAGTGTCTCTACAAATGTGTAATGTAAATAAGCTGTAATTTTGAATCATGTTTACCAATCCCTACAAATAGGTAATGACGAAAGAAACAAAAGCTTGTAATAGTAATGTAAAGTATAGTTTACTATGATGGCGGTGGTGTCATTAAAAAAGGCTTGGGATAGAAAAATCGCCTATAGAAAGACGAGTTCATGGGTAGTTTTGGTTTGAAAAAAAATGAATACAAGAATTCATTTTATTCTAATTGTCTGTAAGGCCGTCATAAAACGATGCTCGAGTTAACCCATTTGTGCCGAAGAATGCCTCTTCTAGGATTAATATAATTTAAACTTTCAATAGATAATTCTAGCGGCTGTTAGTCCTCTTAATTTTTTCTTTTCTTTTTAATTTAAATACAGATAAAACCTAATTACAACACATACTGCTCAAAATTTGCTAGTTGTAATGAGGTGTAATGATTTCCCCGACTGAAACTGCATAGTAGGTACTGGGTTCATCATCATCATCAGCCTATCGCAGTCCACTGCTGGACATAGGCCTCTCCAATTGCACGCCACTTAGTTCGATCCTCGGCTTCTCTTCAAATATCTTTAGGTACTGGGTTGATACAGTTAAACTATAAATAGATAAACTCTCTAGTAAGTGGCATTGTTCAATAAAAAAATACACTTTAGTTCAGTCATAATACTTGGATACTAATTTATTTAGACAGTTTTAATAAATGCTGTAATTAATATTCAAAGGACCTTACACAAACAGCTTAAAATATTGAATCTTCAAGTTAAATGTGAAACTTCGATGTGTTTCGAACAAATATTGGTACAAATAATGGTCGACACAACTCCCTCTTTCTGCTTCCAAGAAAGCAGAGATTTCCTATCACAAGCTCTGCTCGAAGATGTATGTTTCCACATGTGATTTCGACGTTCGACTCGGATTTCAAGTGCTTCTTAAATTTTATATGTTTTCGAATATGTTTTTCTGGAGTAAAGTAATAGCTTCCATTGTCCGTGATGATATGAAAGGATTTTATGTGATGTTAAAAAACCAATTTAACTGACAAATCCAAAATTTATAAAAAACTAGCTTATGTCATCATAATAAAGAGTAACCTACATACTTGCTCAAGATTCAAAGTTAATATTAATAATTTAATGAAACCCGTTAAGTGTTGTATGTTTATTTTCATTTTTATTGCTTTTAAATTAAACATTAATCATAATGTAATCTGAGGAACCTTTTTAGGGTTCCGAGCCAAAGGCAAAAAACGGAACCCTTGCAGATTCGTCATGTCTGTCTGTCCGAAAAAAAACAATTGATTTTGGGGATACCCATACTTAGAACTAAAACTCAAAAAATTTTTTTCGTCAAACCCTTACGTATATCTATGGATAGATCTTCAAAAATGATATTGAGGTTTCTAATATCATTTTTTTATAAACTCAATAGTTAGCGCGAGAGACACTTCCAAAGTAGTAAAATCTGTCCCCCCCCCCGTAACTTTTAAAATAAGAATGATAAAACTAAAAAAAATGTGATGTGTTGTGCATTACCATGCAAACTTTCATCAAAAATTGGTTTGAACAAAATCTAGTAAGTAGTTTTTTTTAAGACGTCAAAAATCATAAACTGCAATTTACTTTTCATTCAATCAACACAAAACTACACACAAAAATATGTAGCAACGGCCACTGAGTTCGTGTTTAAAATCCAACACTCGCACTTAAATATGGTCTAGCTTTTGTAACTACTAACTTCATTCATTTAATGTAATTTAAACACTAAAGTTAGTATTTACGGTGATTAACAACTTCAAAACTTGTCCTTCGTGTTTTACTTTGCAGACGAACTTTTGAAAGTGTCTCAATTCGTTTTGGATTATTTATATAGTATTAAAAAATAGTAAAACTATACTACGCAAGCTTATCATGCAAAAAATATTTTTTTTGATGTACAATTATTAATTGATTAAGAATCAATCTAAGATGTAAAAGAGAAAAATAATTTAAAAGTTTATACTACCACTTGTATGATGAGGTGTTATCAAATTAACGAGATCACGTTCCAAGGAGAATAACTCGAATTGTTGATTGCCAATATGTTTCTAATCGGCTAGATCCTCTGCATACTGATTTGGCCCCGCTATGCATTTTCTACCGCATCTATTATGGCGAGTGCTCCAAGGAGTTGTTCGGACTTATCTCTGCCGCCTTTTTCCGCCATTGTCCTATGCTACAGGAGTGTCATCCCCATCATCTAGATAGTTGGTAGTCCACAGCTGTACAATTCTCCAGGAACTTTCTGTCTCGCACAACAAAACTGTGGAATGAACTGCCGCCTGCGGTATGCCCGGACCAATACAACCTTCAAGAAAAGACCGTACTCCCTATTAAAGGGACGGCAACTTACTTGTGAAGCCTCTGGTGTTACGGGAGTCTATGGGCGTCGGTAATCGTTTACCATCTGGCAAACGAGCAGCCGACTGCTCGTCTTTCAATTTGGGCAAAGGATGCTATACTTGTCACGTGTAGCACATCCTTTAACCATAAAAGTTACTAAGGTTCCTTACCACTTATCTTGCTACATTAAACCGCTTCTATAAAGTGGTACAAGTGCATGTCCTAAACAGAACACTTGAGTCCTATCGATCTATATAATTAATCTACAATACATTGTCAACCTTCAGGGCTTAGTTTTAAAGTTCATATCTGTTTTAGAGAGAATGAAACGGGTATGCTGTCGATAAAAATGTTTTAAGCTCAAGGGGCTGCTCTGTACGCATTCGCCAACACTTTTTTTGTAAAAGGGACCTTATTACGAGGTCTTAAACTTTGTACTTTAGTTTAAAGACTTTTAACATGAAGAACACTGATAAAAATATGTTAAATTGTTTAGTAGGGGTAAGTTTAAAATTCTTAGGACACTGAAAATTCTATGAGATTACAAATAGAGTAGAGATAGAGAGAGGTAGAATAGAGTTTTATGAAAGAAGTACATTACCAATCATCTATTAGGACAAAAAAGGTTTGACCAAACAGACGAGATCTAGATACCACTTAGTAACAAACATGTTTATTCCTAAGTGGCATGGTAACTTTGGGAAATATTGATTGGGGAATCTTCTTCTATATAAGTTGAAGGACAATAAATCCCCTTTTCCCCGATTGAATTTATATAGACCGGAAAGCACCAAAATGTATTTTTGATACAACTCGAGTGTTGAATGTAGTTCAAAAGGCGTGCATATTTATTATAGAGTTTGGGCGCTCGCCAACGTTTCGCGACCTGGTCGACTCGACGTCACTATTTATTATGTACCAGGGCAATCTTTGTTTTATGTTTCGTGTTCCAACCGCTCCCACCTGAAGCCTCAACGCTACTTATTTATTAAGGTCTCTATCAATTTATGATCCTTAGGGTATACTATAAGATTGAATGGTCATGGAATTTAAATTGAAAAAGGTAAATAGCATATTATATATTTCTTACTTTCAAACCATATTCCCAAAGTATTTCATAATTCAAATATGAAGACAGTAAAGAAATATAATTAAAGTTTATTAGACACCATGGAAACTGCAGTATGATAAACCGGCCGACTTGTTAGAAAAATGACTGGCAATAGGTTTAAGTAAAGAAATGTGATTAAAATATATTGCAGTGCATCTTCGTAATTTACTTTTAGACTTTCTTCATATTTTACTGTATTTTATTGTATCCTTCCATTGCAGATTTAGTTTCTATATTGATGTCCGAGCAGGCCTATTTTATATATTATTTATTATTACATTATATATATATTACTATCGCTGCTGTGCTCGGGTAGGCTAAGCAGGTTGAATTTGTGTCATACATATCCCGCCCTTTTCCGCTATTTTACAAAAAAATATTTAGTTTCACCTGTCCCGATGTTTGTCTGTAATTAAATCTTGCAAGTTAAATTTGATTCACTTCCCGATTTTCGATTGAGCTGAAATTTGAAATGTACCTTTAGCTCTGAAGACAATGCAAATGCATTGTCTTGAGAACTATATAATCAGTATTATTATTAATTCAAAATGGCCGCCGTGACAAATGACGGCGTACATATTTTTGAACAACCCACCCAGTATGAGTATCAAATGAAAGGGCTTAAAGCTATTCTTTTTTAGCAAATAATAAAAGCGTTTACTTGTTTGCGATTAAAGTGACAATATTTATTTGATTTTTTGCTTACCTACTCCAGCATGTCCCAAAACAAGGGGTGAAGATTCTCCTACTCTCTATCTCTCTATATCTATCCTACTAATATTACAAACGCGATATTTTGTAAGTGTGGATGGATGTTTGTTACTGTTTCACGGAAAACTACTGAACGGATTTTGATGAAGCTTTACAGTAACACATAGGCTACTATTTGCCGCGATAACCGACAAACACGCAGGCGGAGCCACGGGCAATAACAAGTCTCAATTGACTGTCCCGATAACATCTTATTGAGATGTTACCGAAATCTAAACTTGCTGAAAATTATTATGTTACCGATAATTTGATCATAAAACATCAAAATTGTTTAAAGATTATGTTTTAGTATAAACATATATATATAATATAAACTGATGTAAGACTACACAACAAAATTACTACAAAGCGGCAAGAAGCAATCTACAGAGAGTCAGTATTCCTATTGTGCTTACTGATGCAGGAAAGTCATTGTGACACTTACAAGTATTGTTTGACCTACATACGAGTATATACCCACACCTGCTACCTGCTACGTATCTTCTATTTTATACCCGTAGCTTCAACTAATTTCCAATACATATTGAATTTACATCACTTTCCGTGGTGAAGGTATATTTTTACACTGAATAAAAGATCACAACCCGTTAATAAACATTAATGTTTGACCGTCCAATGTCTTATTTTATTTTCATTTTCTAGCTCTCCCAATTAGTTTTTATTAATTTCGTTGCCGGTTCCAAGACAAATCAACTTAACCAGGGACTTTCTAGTGTATAAACTCAGTGTGTTCATGGGTCACTTCTCTCAGTCTTGGTGTTCAGGAGTTACAGTAGAAGTCATGTGCGATGGATAGTGATACGATAAAATTACTTCTTTTTAGTCGATCCTAATATAAAATTGTCAAAGATTAATTAATTAAGCTGCTTAGGTATGCCAGTGTTTAGTTAAATAATAATAAATAATAAATAAATTTTATTCCATATTCAATGTACAAGATTTTTGGGTGTTTTTCTTAAGAGTAGACTTAACTTAATTTCTGAAGAACTTGTGCGATTAGAGCCAAGTTTTTATTATTTCTTACTTTTTCTACTATTTCTTACTATCAAATTACACTGCTTAAATTCATAATTAAGTAATTTCAACATTTAAAATTAGTGATCTGCCTGATCTAGGTAAGACTTGTGTTTCAGGCAATTTCTGGCCTTACAATTACTTTTTTCAATAATAAAAAAATATATTTTTCTTAAAACATAGGTTATGAAATGATCAAAAGCAGAAATTTTCTATCAGTTTTTTTAACCCTTTATATTAAGACTTGATTACTACTGTTAAGTAATGGAAATTAATATTGATTTGATTCTGATATTCGATAAACAACAAATAATTTGGGTAATCAGAAACGCTATGAGTATAATATAAACTAAATAAGTTAAACTGTGATTAAAATTAAAGTGATTAAGTTAAATTAATTAACATGTTTTCATATTTAAAATGTTAAACAAAATTAATTACACTACAAAAATATTCAAAATATTAACATTCATGCTACCGACAATCTATTCACCTTGTTATTTTTGAGAAAATTAATAAACATGGTTTTAATTAAATTGTGAAAAAAAACTTTATAAAAATTCTCTTGAAAATTAAGATTTTTTTGATGGAATTACTTAGCGGGTAGAAAATTAACTGTCAGTGCGAAATTTCTTATTCGTACGAAGAAAAATTTGTTTGTTTGCCTAAATAATGCGTGATACACTTTCTTTCTGTAATGTTTTATATTTATTTGTACAGCATCAGTCTAGATTAAAAGAAAATAAATATTATAAGATCTGCAAATATTTGTTTCTTACTTTGGGTGATTTTTTTATAGCTTTGGCAGCCCATGTATGTTTGTATATTCCACCATAGCGCCTAAACGACTGAAGTGATTTTAAGAATGACTTTTCAACAGATTCAAAATAGAGCCTCTATTTTGAATCTGATATAGATCATATAAATTTATATAAAAGTATTTACGTAGTGGGGTTTTAGTTTTTAAACTTTTTTCTTACGTATAATAAGTCTCCTTTTACAAAAAAAATGTACATAAATATAGTTTTCATATTGCAAGCTCTATAAAGTAAGAAATTAGGTAGCGCATTGTGTCAGATTTTCGAAATATTAATAACATCAATAAAACCCACATATTAAAAAGACATTTGAAACAGAACTGCCTGTTTGTTTCGATGATGTCAGCAAATTTCGACAGTAAAATATTTTTCAGTAAGCAGTATGTCACAAAAAGCTTTATGTCCGACCCAGACAACTTTTGTAAAGCATAGTAAACCGCTACTACTGCATTCTGTGCCAATAAAACCCCTTTCAAGGAAATATACTCGTAAAATGTCAAAAGACACTAAATCAGACCAACTTGATGACGAGAGCAATCATAACAGTGTTGACGATTAACATGTTGACTAAGCGTTTATGCATCAACATCAACAACCTTTAACACATGACATATGTAAACCTGTAAATTTAAAAATATAGTTAGTTTTACTTCAAACAGTAGTATAGTTTAAATGAATATGTTAAAACGAATTAAGCGTAAAAGGTAAATGTATATATGCTCCATCTTCATATTTATCTTTTGCACGCATACATCATGATCGAAAGCATCTTCATCCATGCTCTTTGCACTTGCCACGCATCTTATTGCTCATTTTCATAAAGTCAAATACCGAAAGTAATGTTTTCATCAGCAAGCCCAAAAATTAATAATTCGCACAAGATGTTTGACTATTAAACTACGCTTTTAATTCTCGGCTCCGTCCCTACGTTTTTATTACTTTGTGTTTACTAGAGCGTTTGTAAATATTTCAATTGACTATCTCGCGGTTGGCGTGTGCGACTGCTGATCATGAGGTCTCGAGTTCGATTCCCGGGTCGGACCAAATGTTTGCATGATCGAGAAATATGTGTTTCGGAGTTTGGGTGTTTATATGTATTTACAAAAAAAAGTATATATGTATTTGTATCAGTTGTCTAGTTACCCATAACACAAGCTCTGCTTAGCTTGGGACTAGATTGCGTTGTGTGTTGGATGTCCGAAATATTTAAATAAAAATAATATTCTTTAACCATCTCCTGAACCGTTCTTCCACTCTCCTTCATATTGGACTACTCCCACCCACACGCCCACCGCTGTAACTCCTGTACACCAGGATCAACAGCAGTGACCCACGAACACACCGAGTTATGACACTCGGGAAGTCCCAGGAAAAAATATAACTGTCTTGGAACCCGCAACGAAATTAATCAGAAGAAAAACAGGAGGAGTTGGAAATATGATAAGTCCACTTCCCTCCTTAGCAAAGCGGGAGACAAAATGAAGTCAAAATAGGCAGACACCTTTTTTTAAACCGGGAAGCACCACGGATAAAGTATTAGGGGTCCTAAGTGAGCTATATTTGATTACTATAGTATGTATGGCAGAATCGCCTAAACGCACGGAAATTCACCGCAGTTGACACAAGATCCCCATAGTATACCGCCCCAGATGTCATTTGTAAGCTATTTAGCATTGTGTTACGTTCATTGTACCAAAGACTACACTCCCAGAGAACATGATGAGCCGACTGTTCACAGCTAGTATCGGGTGTTGAGCATTGACACAATGGTGAATCGACTAATTTAAATGAGTGTAGTTTGCTCTTAAAGTTACCGTGGCTCGTAAGAAATTGAGCGACACAGTGATCTACCTCGAGCCATGTCCTCGACATCCGTTCGCGAACAGATGGAAAGAACTGGTAGAGGTGGCGCCCCTTAGATGATTCGTCCCATCGGTGTTGCCATTCATCCATTAGGTCGTCATAGACATGGGATTGCTGTTGAAACAATCTTATGATTTTATCGCGGTCTCGTACGCCCAAAAAATAGCATTCCATGTTTTGTTATGTAGAATAGTACATGGCTGCACGTCTTTGCACCTCGAGATCGACCGGAAGAACACCCGCCAACACCGGTAAAGTACTAGTACTAACCGTCCTATATGCTTTGCATAAGAAGATTAATGCAAGTCGTTGGCCTTGTAGCAGTTTGCGACGGACAGCACCTACAGTCACTCTATCGGCCCATACGGGAGCACCATAGCAAACAGCACCCAAATAAGTAGCTCCATATATGATTTTTAATGTATTAAATGAAAGACCCCATGTGGCAGTAGATATTCTCGTCAGAGCAAAGAAACTTTTTTTAGACTTTTCATTAACTGTTCTAATATGTTCGATAAATGAAAAATTTCTTTCTAAAACTAATCCCAAATAGCAAACCGAGGTTTTATTTTTAACAGTAACATTTTGAAATTTAATATACGGCGGTGATTTGAGGTTACCTTTCAGAAGTAGCTGGAAGGTTTTGTTTGGTGCAAAAGTCAAGCGATTACGTACACCCCATAGAGATATTAAGTTCAAACATCTATTAGCCAGACTCTCAAGCCCCGCTCTAGTATCAGATTCCACCAGTAATAAACCGTCGTCCGCATACGCGTTTAGAGTACATCCGGGTGGTATAGGTATTGTAAGAAAATCGTCGAAGCCTATATTCCACAAGTATGGACCTAGCACCGAGCCCTGAGGACACCCCATCGTAAGCGCCTTCGACACAGAATGATGCCCAAGTCTTAATTTTGTTGTGCCTTGTGTGAAGTATGAGGAGATAAGGGAATAAATATTTTTAAAGCATCCTCTTGATTTTAATTTTAGCAATAACATGGGCCACCACGCGTTGTCGAAGGCGCCAGATATATCTAAGAAGATACCTAAGACGTATTGAAACCTTGACTCGGTGACAGTTTTCCTTACAGATATGACCGCATCTGTTGTTGATTTTCCCAACGTAAATCCGAATTGTCTATCATGAAATTTAACTCCACCCGGTAGAAGTCGAGGCACTACAAGAGGTTCTAAAAGCTTTCCTAGCGATGGTAGCAATGTTATAGGTCGATAGGATTTAGGATCGTCCGGCGGCTTATCGCCGTGTTTTGGTATTATACGAATATTACCGCACCGCCAAACACTAGGAAATACTCTTTCCGCAATGCAACGTTTAAAAACTGTTAAAATCGTATCACCCGAGAGTTTACAAACTTCTTTTATCATTTTATTTGATATTTTATCGTCGCCCGAAGCCTTGTTTAGTGGTAATGACCTAACAATACCAAGAAATTCGTCTGAAGATGGTAAGTCAGACGTTGGAGACAATGGTGGTTCGATGGCCCACTGCCTAATTTGTCGGTGATAATCAGTGTCATCCTCCGGCCGATCGTCGGGCACAAGTGATTCCAAAAGATATTTTGCTGTTTCTTCTACTCCTGTAGTATAACTGTTATGAATTTTGATGTTCTGTACGTATGCAAGGTCGATAGATCTATTTGCCTTAAATTCATGATACAAAGGTGACCACGGACCCTCTCTATCGAGTTTATCTACAAGTTTGCGTATTAAATTTCCCTTTGATTTCTCCACTGCTGCCCTGTAGTGAGACCTAGCAACTCTAAGAGCAATGAGAGCATTATTGTAAATATCTCCTGTTACGTTACGCTTTTTAATGACATTTAGTTTTTTACGAGCTTTCCGAAGGATTCTACGTAATTCGACCAATTTATAGTTCCACCAATCACATCTACGAGTGCTAGTGATAGATCCGCGGCCTATACAAACATCAGCACAATATGTGAAAGTGTCTGACAATATTTTTGCGCTTTCCTCAGCTGATAGACAACTGCGAGTGAAGTCTTTGGCATGTACTGCAAAGAGTGAACCAAATAAAGCCCAATTTGCCCCTTTAGTTTTATATCTAAAATTGTACGGAGTTATTAGTGGATGTTGTGCAACAATTGGTATGAATTCGTACACGATTAAGCGGTGATTACTACAGGATGCGTCCGGTAGGACACGCCATCCAGATATCGAGACTGCAAAAAGTTGGTGGTGCATCAGGGGTATTGTGAATGGTAAGATTCATTTCCGCAATAAAATCTTCAACCGCACAGCGCCGGGCCATGTCAGTTGAACGCAGCTTGCCATACCATAAAGTAGAAGATGCATTGACATCAGCGCCAATGATAATTTTGTGTCCCACGAGGGACCGCAAAACGAAACGTAAATGATGTAGATGAGGATCAATGGGATGTGAAAACTGAAACTAACTGAGACTGAGAACTGAGAAACAGCTCACTACATAAACCTTACAGGTGGAGGATGAAATCTCAGCAACGGCGCAGTGTGACGTCATAAGGTTACGCAAAGATGTTACCGTAAAAGTAGAACTTGCAACATATATCCCAGCCCGTGACCGGCCATCTAGTTGTACTACATTGTTCCGCAAGCGAGCGCTTTGATATTGTTCTTGTATAAGGACAAAGTCTAACTTTTGTTCCAAAACTAAATTGTCTAATTCTGACGTAGCTTTTTTGTCATTATGAAGGTTTAACTGGCCTATTGAGATATTATCCATTATTAATTAAGTACTACAATTACTAAACTACTGCTGTAAAACTATTCAGTAATTAGTGTTTAGGATTAGCTGCTCTAATTTAAGTTTATATGTGGAGCAGTCCTGTGATCCACATCGATGGTCACATGGTTTTTTGTACCGGCTGCATTGTGCGCATTTCGGTTTAAAATCTGGTGTGTCCTTAATCGAACAAGCTCTTGTATCGTGGCTGCCGGCGCAATTGGCACAGGTAGTAGTTTTAATAGTGCAAAACTTTTGAACATGACCGAATTGTTGACAGTTTAAGCAACGAACTACTTCTAAGTCGTCTATAAACCTACAAGTGGCCCAGTCTATGTACAATTTATCTTTTGTGCTAGCTAAGTGTTTCCTAACTTCTGTCTCTAATTCTAAGCCTATCCATTGGCGTCCGTGTTCTAGTTTACGATGCCTGACAATTTTGGTTGATTTTAAAAAGTCGCTTTCTGTTAATTTTAATTCGTCCTTGATATTCTGACGATATAAAGCTGTTAGGAAAGTACGATCCTCCATAGAACTGGGTACGTCTTTTACAATTATACGGGGCCTTCGGCCTTTCGGCTTTTCTAAGCGTAAGCCTGCTGATTTAATGGCGTTTACTGATTCTAGTTTTTTAAGCTGCCTTTCATTTGCAACCCGCAACACGACGCCTGCCTTTGCGGTTTTTTTAACGCCTACAATTTGAAAACCTTCGTCACTGGGCTTAATAGCCTTCATGAGAGCCTGTTTTGTGGCCGACGAAGTTGCATAATCCGTTGAACGTTCCGTTGTAGGATACGCAATAACACACGGCCTAGATACGCGCGCCTCACTCTCCTTCATATATTTAAATAGTATGAAAATCGATCTGTACACTAAAGACGCTGTACAATTGTACATACACCAGAAGACTTTCATTTGTCTCGCGCCCAAGTGTTTATAAATGTTGGTATATATTCGAACAGTCGGATTGTACTGAGTAATTGAAAATCATCACTTGTAAAATACGATTAACTGGGTGGGTTCAACTTCAAAAAACATTTCATGACATTTGATAAGCATTTATAATTTCAACAACAACATTTGATTAACGGCTTTATGAAGTAAGCAAACACGATTTATCAGCACTGAGCGCATTCATTGTGACGATGGAGTAATAAACTCACACTAGACCTTCAGCTCAAGATAAATTCAATGTGAAATTATTCTGAACATTTTGAATTAAAAAATATTACCTAGATCCTTTAGAAGCACTTTTTTGCTTCTGCAGAACCTAATTTATAATTTATTAAAATATGTATGCAAAATATATTTCAAATAAATGGAATACAAACTAGCTCGATGAGGTTCTAGTTATTAAGTTGTTATTCGAAAAATGTAATTTGAAATTGTAGTTACTTTACGATAAAAATAATTCACTAAAATATTAATAGAACTTTTCAACTTTTAACATTTTAAAATGTATTTATCGATACGTAAGCCGAGTGTAAGTAAACCACTGGATAAGAGCAGAGCCGCAGGCGAAAGCAAATGGTTTTAAGTTTTACTTCCATGTTTTGTGTTTTATGAGATAACTTTTTGATGTATCTTTCCCAACGGTTAAAGTTTAACATTAAATGAGCCTGAACATCTATATAAATGTTGCATATAAATATTACTGTAACAATTTTTCTCTTCTTTCGCATTTCGCGATTTATAATCACGATCTACGTTTTATAATCGGATTTATCTTAGGTTTAACAAGTCACTAGTAGAAGTTGAACGGGTTCTATGTTTTTGATATTTATATTTATAAAAAGATTTCTTATATTAGCACAGTAATAATATTTATTTTTTCTTAAAAGTTTTCTAAAATTATAATTACACAAAATTATTAGACATCTGTAACGATTATAAACCAATTACAGAAAAAAGCAACTGAATGAAAAGCCTCCGGTTTTTATTTCGGTTGCATTGAGCTTCATGACATTTGTGATCCGATTTGACAGATTTTGTTTTAGTTTAGGAAAGTATTATATACGTACGCCCTGTTAGGAGATTAGTAAAAATAAGATTAGTATAGATGAAGTTAGACTAGCAGTACGAAGTTTGAAAAATGGAAAAGCTGTTGGACCTGATGGTATACTAGTTGAAGTATGGAAAATACTGAAAGAATATGGACATCAGTGGTTGACTTTATTCTTCAATAAGTTGCTACAGGAAGATGTAATCCCGGATGAATGATGTTTAAGTTCGCTTACACCCATCTTTAAAAAGAAAGGAGATGTACAGGAGTGTGACAGTTATAGAGGAATAAATCTTATTTCACATACTATGAAAGTTTGGGAGAAATGTATTGAGAGAAGAGTGAGAGAGGAAAGTGCAATAAGTCGAAACCAATTTAGGTTTATGCTGGACCGCGGTTCAACAGATGCCATATTCGAAATAGTTGTGCGAGAAATACAGACAGGCACACAAAAACTTGCATATGATGTTTGTTGATCTAGAAAAATCGTTACCCCGAGAGGTTTTGTGTTGGGCTTTAAAAGAAGAAAAAGTGCCTAATAAGTATTTAGCATCGATTTGAGCTATGTACAGGGGATCTTGCACCTATGTAAAATCTGTTCCGGGAAACACCAAACAATTCAGTGTCTCTGTTGGTTTGCCCCAGGGATCGGCTATTAGCCCATACCTCTTTCTGCTAATGGATGTAATGTAATAGATGCTTTGACATCGGATATACAGGAAGAGGCACTATGGTGCATGCTATTTGCAGACGACAGACGTGTTGGTTGGTGAAAATCAGCAGAAGTAAAACCGAATACATGTTCTGCGATTTTGGCGGTCTCTCCGGTCTTGCTGCTTTGTCACTAAATAGAACAGCGATTCCCGTCTGCACCGATTTCAAGTACCTGGGTTTGCTGTTACAAAATAATGGCGAAATGGATAAATCTGTGCAACATCGAATCAATACAGGTTGGATGAAGTGGTGACAGGTAACGAGGACTATTTGCGATCCCAAGTTTCTTTTGACCTTAAAGGGACAAATATAAAAAACAATCATCAGAGCTGCCGTCCGTGAATGTTGGTAAATAAAGAAAACGGATAAGAGACGCCTGCATGCAGCCGAAATGCAAAGTGTGACTAGAATGGATAAGGTGATAGGGGAGAGTGGAGGAAGAAAACTCATTGCACCAACCCCAAATAAATTTGGAAAAAGGGTGACGATATGATGATAATGACGTACGCCCTGTTAGGTCTTCTACAATTTAAACAAAGTGATTTGTAAAAATAAAAAAACACATGCAGACTGGTGCACTGAAATCAATGAGGTTTTTTTACCTCACTGCGACGAATTGAAAAGGCAATCTACGTATGTTTGTATGTTACCGATTAAACCAATTTTAACGAATAATTTATCAACAGATTCGTAATAATAGCCAGGTGGCATAGTCTATATAAAGATTATCAAAAGTTTTAACGTAGTCAACTAAACTTTTTATTGTAAAATTCAATCATTGTAAAACTGTTGGCACGATAAAGTTAATTCTTTTTATTACCTGAAGCAATTTTATCAGTTTTGTTGAAATCCCGGTATAAATGAAATAACATGAAAGCTTTTGCCGTGTATTTGAGTCGCAGTCCTCATAGTGATGGATTAGTGATTAGTAATAGGCGTAATAGCTAAATTGGTGATTAAGATCGTAATACATTTTAGTGTTGCCTGAACTTATATAAAGCTATATAAAATATTAACAACACAATTAATCTACTAGAAACTTTTTACTATTTAAAATGCTTCAATTTTGAAAGTTTTGCAAGTTCGACCAAGAAATAGTTGTATGTTAAAACAAAATATGAATCACTTTGTAATTCAATATTTACAGTAAATATTGTCGAGAGTAATTACTGAGCCGTTTTATTGTAACAGTATGAAATTGGCATAATTCTAACTGCCTGCAAATTATAGTAAACTAAGGTGTTACTGCACCTTCAACGTGAAAATGTTACTATAAAAAATAAAACCTACGTTTGTTGTCTGGGATTGGTTTTAGAAAGAAATTTTTCATTTATCGAACATATTAGAACAGTTAATGAAAAGTCTAAAAAAAGTTTCTTTGGTCTGACGAGAATATCAACTGCCACATGGAGTCTTTCATTTAATACATTAAAAATCATATATAGAGCTACTTATTTGGGTGTTACTTGCTACGGTGCTCCCGTATGGGCCGATAGAGCGACTGTAGATGCTGTCCGTCGCAAACTGTTACAAGGCCAACGACTTGCATTGATCTTCTTCTGCGAAGCATATAGGACGGTTAGTACTGAGGCTTTACCGGTGTTGGCGGGTGTTCTTCCGGTCGATCTTTGTATGATACCTATTTAAAAAATACTTTGCAAAGAAATTAATATTATAGAGGCATCCAAACATTTTAAATAAAAAAAGTAAATACTGAAACCCAACTACGACAAAAAACAACGCTGCAAAAGCAGGAAACAAGTTTCAAAAGCCGTAGTCACGCATTGTTAACGTGTTATGGACATTACACTACATGGACTACGGCTTTTGAAACTTAGTAATGTACCTACCATAGTCCATAATACTTTAACAACGCGTGACTACGGCTTTTGAAACTTGTTGCCTGCTTTTTCAGTGTAATTTTTTGTCAATAATAAATTTTAATTCAATGTATATATAGTTGGGTTTTATAGTATTTGGCTAACAAAGAGACTCATAGTAATAGCATAAATAAACATTGTTCGCGTAAGTTCGGTTGAGTTTCTATGTAAATATTAAAAAAAAAAGAAATACATGACATAAGCACGTGCACGCACGTATAAGCATAGTAGAATTTTTGTACTCAGAAATCAAATAAACTTTCTTATATTTTTATTTTATACGCTTGTTTTTCCTTAAACATCATGATACATCTTATTTTACCATTACCTCACAGAATTCCACGATATTCCTTAATTACATCTGGTTCAAATAACATAAATTGTAAGCAACCGATATTTCGATGCTTCGAGGTATTCTCATTAAATATATAAATAACTAACATATATTTAAAAGGAAGTTTGATGAGATTTTATCCTTTTATTTCATAACCCTGTGTGATCATAATTTTTTAATACCTTGTTATAATTAACCTTGACTTATTTCATTATAAACGTTTTTCTATAGGGACTTAAGTTTTAGAAAATTATTAAAGCTTTTTCCAAGGAGAAGAGCTAGAAAGATTTTGCTCTTAAAATCATTTTTGTTCAAAACATCAAAAATGTTATTTTTTGCTTATTTATGAAGTAATGAAGTCCACAGAGACATTGTGAAAGGTTTTACTGACGTTATAGGCTACAGCGTCCTTTGGTTCAGTGAAATTAGTGTACCGTGTCCTACTGATATTGCTTTTTGATTATGTTTCGTACATTGTATGTTTTCTTTGAAAACAAGTAACAAAAAGAAATGAAATCAGAAAATAAAAGCACAATCAAACGATGTCAACGCCAATTCCTTGTCTCAGAGTCTCAAAGGTGAAAACAAAAATATTTCCCGACAACAATGAACATAAGATGGTCACATATTTCACTTAAATGAAATATATAAAATGCACTGAGAATGTCATTTTTGTAATTTATTAAAATTTTATAAGATTTTTTAAGAAGTATTTCAATTGATGAATGGATTTTAGTCAAGTTGATATCACAATAGAATAGTGAATAGTGATAAAGACCCTTATATATATATATATATATATATATATATATATATATATATATATATTTAATTCTAAATGACTGTTGTAAGCTCAAGTAGAGACATGAAGTTCTGTCATCATTAGGGATACAATTCCTTACATAAACTCATTTATAGCACAATTTTTCTTAGTATTCCCATACCTATAATAGTAAATGACTACCTAAACCAATATCCGATGTCTCGACAAAGAATGGGCAACAAAACATTTATTGTTCCAGGTAATTTCTCAAAGCTTTGTATTGATCACAAATAACCGCCTAATTTCCGAGTGATTCATTGTTAATAAATCATTTTACATTTATCATCGTATTACAATAGAAGAGCAAAGGTCAATTTCATCATGCTATAAGTTCCAGTAACGAAATTTTGTGTTTCTGTATTTCTCCTATCTTTACTATTTCTAGTTTTTTATTAGGGCTGTGGCGATTTCCACATACAGCAACAAAAGCATACTACAGAGTTTTCTACCAAATATACACCAATCTACGGAGTAATGAGGAGTAATGAACTATACAGAGTAATTACATAGATGTAGAAGTCAACAACATCCGTTGGGCCGCGGCCCGCCATGCATGATCACGCCTTCGTGCCGTGTGTGCCGAATGCCGATGCTGTGTGTGATCTGCTCTTTGTGTTTGAGGGACGTGACACAGGGCTATTTATTTGATATATAGAACTGTCTTTCATGTCTTGTCTTCAAAAGATGTTTCAGGGAAAGAACGAAACTATATCTAACACATCTCTAAAGTTTAGAAACAGCTGAATATTTCAAGAACAAAATGTTCATTAATAATGTGCTCACGGAGTCCACATTTACCATTACAAACCAGCGATGTACAATTATATAATCTAAAAGTTTATTTCGCAACCAAATATATATCTATTAGAAATTATATAATGTCAGATTTGATCACAGTGTAAATACATTTGGAGGCGAGAACCCTTGCAGCTCTTTATAAGTAGCGCAAGGAGGCGTGGGATTTGGGTAGGAGACCTGAGACTCTAGAAATCGAAGAGCAGAAATCCCAACTCCATTAGGTCTTCGCGGAAAAATGGAAGGAACGACTTGGGCAACCGAGCGCTGGGTACGCCGTTATTGCGTTATGGTGAATGCGGCAAGACCCGTTATGGAGGGTTGGTTCGACAGGCATCACGAGACCCTCTCATACCGACTGACGCAGGTGATCGCTGGAAAAGGATGCTTTATAGTACGTGCCTAAAAAAATTAAGGATTCCCTCCATTTACCAGGCATCCCAACATCAGATCCCGATACGGTGGCAATGGGACCAGTTCGGAAGCATACCCTTTCGAATACACCTCAAAAACTAGACAGTATACAACTTAAGGTCTGCAGATACGTATGAAGTTGAAAGAATTATCCTCCAACTCCTAACCGTTGAGGAGTTGTACCTTCCATCATCAGCTTACCTAAATAACTTGAAAGAATACGACTAAAGGTAACATACACACATATGAAATTTAAAGATTTATCCTTCAACTCCTAACCGTTATGGAGTTGTACCTTACATCATCAGCTCATCATCACTAGATGATGACTACCAGACGCAAATACAAGATTATTTTCAGAAAAAATACGAAAAAAAATATTTGTGCCTGAAAAAAATGAAATGTACGGTCGAATTGAGAAACCTTCTCCTTTTTTTGAAGTCGGTTAAAAACAAAAAAAAACAGTAGATTTTTGCAACTGAATGTAAGTAGCACATCTACTTTTACCTTGAATGATTTCTATGTTTAATAGACTCGAACCTTCAACGTTATCATTGAGTGTTTTTTTTGTTTATGCGTTAGATTTTGGAGCATTTTAATAAAATGAAATTCAGGTGGCAACAGCTTGCATACTGTTTACCTTACATGTAATAAATACTAACGCTATTGTACCTGAATATTTGAGTTTTGAAAAGTGGCATTGAGTTTCTTTGCCAGTATTCTTCTCATGAGGCTCTCCGTATTTTGGAAACTGGGAGTTATTGATCGCCACAGGTAGGTAGATTTTGGTGTTTTCGCCTAATTTACCTCGACAATACAGCACATGCCGTGGCGTCGGTTTGTGTCGATCTATGATTTTTAACTGTAGCTTCAATGTAACGTTCATAAATGTTACTTAGTGTCTTAATTGAATAAATGATTTTGAATTTGGCTCAGGATGGCACAGACTGTGTGGTTTTGGTTAAAAAAAGGCCTACTTTATCACGTTGGTCAGTGAATATGTTCTGCGTACTTTGATTCCTTATTCGCCTCTTACAACTTTCATGGGATGGATATGGGTAGTGACACTCTGTATCTATACTAATATAATATTATAAAGCAGAAGAGTTTGTTTGTTTGAACGCGCTCATCTCAGGAACCGCTAGGCCGATTTGAAAAATTCTTTCAGTTTTAGATAGTACATTTATCGAGGAAGGCTATAGGCTATATATACATATATCATCACGCTAAGACCAATAGGAGCGGAGCACCAATGGAGAATGTTTCAAAAACGGGGTCAAATTTTCACGCTACGGGCAATAGGAGAAGTAAACGAGGTTGCGTGGGTCGGCTAGTTCTTAATAAAAGGTAATTGCAGTGACAAATTTTACTGCAAGTGACAGTGCGTGTACATATACATTTCATTTACAAATTGTAAAATCTCATGTCATTATGAGTGGTGCAAATAGCCTAGGATTTGTTTACATATTGATATAACACATTATATACTATCTAAGTTAATTATGAAACAAGTTATTAATCTTATATTCTTGTATATTTAGGTCATATTTGGGACAAATATATATCCGTATACTACCGTACCGTACTTACCGTAGCTCGTACAATATTATAATTATGACACATTTATGAGCATACTACTAAATTACTTTTAACGACCAATACTTCTTTTTGGCAAGAAATGTTTATTAACTTTGACCACATTGAAGGTAGGTTCTATTAATTTATATAGTGTTATAATGTGTGCTAGGTATCTAAAATCTGTTTGCAGTTAGAGCCAAGTCGAATAGGTTAGGATCATACGTCCGAACCAGCCACATCGGTTTCTTATTATTAAAGCACACAGTTAAATTTTGCAGTGAAAACTTCTTTATCGGCATTGTGCACTTTAGCAAAATTTATTTTGGGATGGGTAAAAAGTGTTAAACTCGCGTGGATGAGCGTAAGGACACGTGACCTGACCTAAAAGAGCGCAGGGCGCTTGCACCAGTGTGCATGGTGAAAGCTGATGGCTCGACTGTCTAATATGACATGACAGGTAATATGTTTATACTATAAGTTTATCTGAGCTAAGTTTACCTATATTTTTATAACATCACAGTAAGCATTTTTTTTACTTCTTTTTATCGCACATTGTATTTAAAGAGCAAAGAGGTTACATAGTAATTTATGGCAGCCAAATTAAAGCCAGTTTATTTTACGTTTTTTAGTGTTTCTAGGCAGGGAGTTTTTGTTTGATGTTTTTTTTTTGGAGTCAGATTCATTTTCTTAAAAACGATTTATATTTTCATTTTTAGTGCAAAGCACGTGTTGAAATTGAGTATAGGCTACAAAAGAATTATCCTCCAATTCTTAACCGTTAAGGAGTTGTTTCTTTCATCAACGGTTTATCATCATAAGATTATGAAATATATAACATGAGCTTATAAAGTTTGTGGGTTGCCCTTGATTTCCTTGGTTCATATACATCGAATTGAACAATCGGTTCATATACATCGAAAATATCGATGAATATACAAACAAAAGATTCCGATGAATTGAGAACCCTGTGCATTTTTTAAGTCTGTTTATAAGTTTTCAAAAAACGAACCATCCGACCATTTATCGTTCTAGACCGGAAAAATAAGCAGTTCGAAACTCAGGGCACATCTGACCTTGCGGAATACCCAGAATACTAACCCTAAACAGCTATGGCTTTTCGAAACATTGAAAAGAAAGAGAAAAAGAGAGAGAGAGAGTTGGCGGCTCAATTGCTCAACATGATTGAAATACAACTTTCTTTAAAAAAAATCTCGGAGAGTGTTAAGTTAACTCAGGAGTGAAAGAAAAAAATTGAGGTGTGTAATAAATGTAATATTTATTATCTAACGGAATCACGTTTATTTTCATACACTTTGACTTAAATAGATAATTGATACTGAACAGGTTTAATCAACAAATTTTCAATTTTTTGAACAATTAAGTTGTTCAAAAAACTGAAACTATTGACAAATTGTCTCAATCTTAAAGAGATGCATCTCTACACATCATCATCCGTGTTTGTATACACCATTGTGTTTCGCTAAAACTTACAATAAAGTTCACAAATAAACGTTTCGAATGGCGATAACTGAAGTCATAAGTATTTTAATTAACAGGTTTATTGTTATTGATTGTTGAAGAAATAGTCAGAAAAAAATACATATCTGTAATAATACTTTACTACAACATATTACTATGACTACGTAATAGGGCAATTCTTTGAAAATGTGCATATTACCTCGTGTTAGGAGATTGTATAAAATTTGTGACAGAACGCATTCTTTGAGTGAATTTTACATTGCTGCAAACATACCTATAATGAAACTGTACAAGGGAACTAAGGGAGCTTTTTACTTTTTAACTGATAAGCGTTTAAATTTTTGAGTGAATGGTAATGATATTTACAGTAACTGGTAATTAGATAATGGTATAGGTAATGAGAAATGGTAATTATAAATCAAATAGCAAGAAGACAATAGCATTAATTTTAATGTAAAATTGATTATTTTTAACAAACTAAATATACTATAATGTATTTATCAGTCTTAAAATGTTGAAAAAAAACTAAATTATCAATATAAAACAAGTACAATTTTAACAAAAATAAAACCGACTTCAAGGTTTGACTCGATTTCTCTAGGATGCCATCATCAGATATTAATGTCCTTATCATGGTACCACCAAAATAATATATATATATATATATATATATATATACGGTTGAATTGAGAAACCTCCTCCTTTTTTTTAAGACTTCATTTACCTTTGTTTTGTCATTAATGAGCCTCAGAGCTTTAGAATTTGGACTTTCTAATCGTTGTTTAAGTCTCTGACAAAGTATTTGTAAAGTATACTTCTTTTCCTGTTTCTTATCTTCTTATTTAAGTTCTGAAAAATCGGATAGGCTTCGTTACTTCTTAGTTCTGGTTCTGGAATTGCTTCGTAGTCCTGTATCACGTTTTTCACGTTCCTCATCATTATCATTTCTTAAGGGGTCAGTATCACTATCACTCGGAGTATTAACATCCATAAGTTTTTGTCCTCGTTTCAGTAATAGTTTCTTTTGGTAGTATTTATTGAAATTTTTTCTCCATTTTTTAATTTGTAACTTTTTAGCTGTTGGTGTTAAATCTTTAATACTTAAAATTTTCTTACTATCTTTTCCTTTACCTTTGCCGTTCCTTCTCTTCTTAGTCGAGCGTATTTTTCTGGATCAGACTTAATTTTAGCGTATCTTTCTCTCCGAGCTAATTTGGCCTTCTCTTCTTTTGTTCGCGGCATTGTGAAATTTCTGTTAAAAATACTTAAAATAGTTAAAAAACGCAACTAAAAACATTGAAATAAAAGATTTTATACGGATTTAAATTACGAATTTTGTTATTACGATTTGTAATTACCGTAATTTTTTTTCAGAACTTTACAGATTCTCAGTTAGTATTTGTTTTCGATAGTTCACAACATAAAAGTCACACTGAAAAAAAAATATAATTACCATTTCTGCAATTTACTCATTACCATTTTCTTTTGAGTGACGGAAAATACGGTAATTATGCAAATGGTAATTAGGATTTCAACATTTTGTTGATGAAACAGTTCTTTATAAGAATTATGAGTTTATGACATACTTTACCTAAAAATAGATCTTATAGCAACTTAAATAAACGGATGAATTAGAAAAAATAATCATATACTTACCATGAAAACAGGAAATGGTGATTAGACTATATTTTGACAAAAGCACTACTACGACGAGAGACATCTCAATATGGCGCCAAAAAACGGTCTTTGACACTCGGGCTGTTTCCGGGCGCCGAGCGCAGACTGGCACAAATTGTTAAGGCAGTTAAAGGTATAATTTCTCAAGTTTGTAGGTAGTAAATTAAGGCGAAAATTTTTGAACGGTAATTATGAAGTTACCCGAGGACATTTTTTAAGAGCATTAATTCTTAATAATTTATGTTATTTACAAAAAACAACTTATGTATAGGGCTAAGTAAACAATCCCTTTTTTAGAATATTGAACAATAATTACATTCTTCAAAAGGGATTTAGCTATATTGAATAAAAACTTAATGAAAATGTAAAATGGGACATGAATGGTAATGAGAATTCGGATGCTTGGAAACAAATTTCTATGAGTTCTATTTACAAATATTGTGTCTAATAGTCTAGATTAAATCTGTAAAACTTATATTTATAAGTTAGTATTATCAAAAGAAAAATATTTGCACTGCAGAAGATTCTTTATCATCCGCCGCGTAATATGCACATTTTCAAAGAATTGCCCAATAACGTTAAAACTTCACATACAAATACTTACTACTTTATTTATTCGGAGAAATAGTCATGTAACATGTTATATATTTTATATTATATGTGTTCGCAGATAACTTCGTCGTTTATGAACCGATTTTGATGATTCTTTTTTTAATGGAAAGGAGATATCCCAACAGTGGTACCATGATAAGGACACTAAGATCTCATGATGGCATCCAAGAGGAATCGAGTCAAACCTTGAAGTCGGTTTTATTTTTGTTAAAATATTACTTTACTTTTTAACCGACTTCATAAAAAGGAGGAGGTTTCTCAATTCGACCGTATATATTTTATGTATATAAATTTTATCCTACATTTTTTTATAACTCCGTCCATTTTCTCGTGGAATAAATTTTAGGTAAACATCGTTTCTAGGTCGGTTCACTACTACTCTTGGATCAAAAACTAAGGTAGAGGACTGATTTTCGGCTAGCTGCACTTTATAACTTTTGTACACCGTCACCAATCCGGCCAATATTTGCATCTTGGCAAAGCGTTGACCTGCAATAGTAAAAATCAGTAAGGTAATAAAGCAACGATTAACGACGGTGTTGTGTTGGTGTTGCCTAAAAATAGATTTGCTCTTATCTATCTTCTATCTATATATATATAATTAATTTAAAAAGTTTTTTTAAAAACAAGCTTTTATTACTTGTTGATAAAAAAATAGATATATAATTGCATTGTTATCAGAACTCAAGGTATATTTCAAATTTCAGCTCAATCGGAATTCGGGAAGTTGATATTGAAAGATATAGAAGTAAACACGAACAAAACGATCACTCTGAAATATTTTTATTTTTCAATGGACTATGGTAGGATAATATTTTTTTGCCAGTATATTTCGCAAAACCTGACACATGATGATTATCTATAAATTTTAATAAAACAGGATGAATCACATAAATTCATAATTGTGAATTTGATTTAATTTTTCCTAAATTATTTATTTATTGAGACTTAAATCTCCTTTAATACTTTATAGTTATTTAATATTGATGCGAGTACGTACAAATTATAGTTCTATTATTTTAAAATTACTTTTGAAATAAGTATTTGATTTGAAAAAGTGTTTGATGTAACTTAACTAAAATAAATCACAAATCAGAGTGTAGATGAGAATGCAATAAATGTTTTTTATTAAAATATTTTATCGTGTCGAATTATTGAATTATCGAGCACTAAAACTTTTTATTAAAAATAAAATAACAAAATAATTCTTACCAATGCAGATCCTAAAGCCTTCTCCAAAAGACAAGAACGTATAAGGCGTCAACTTATGTTTTTCTTCTGGAAGAAACCTTTCAGGACGATATTTTTCAGGTTCAGGAAAGTAGCTAGCGTTCCGTTGAATATGACCAACCGCTAGATGTATACGTACACCTTTCTCGACAGTAAGCCCTGTCGGAAAAGTGTAATCTTCCATCACTTCCCGCGTTAAATTTGGCATGCTAGGGTAAAGACGAAGTGTCTCATCAATACAAGCATCAAGGTAAGGTAGCTTTGATACACAATCATAATTCAATGTATTATCATGCTCATCCAAGTATTTGTCTACTTCTTCAAAGACTTTTATTTGTGTGTGTTCATTCTTTGCCATTTCGAATAACGTGAGTGCTAATGTTGTAGCTGACGTATCAAATCCTGCTCCTAAAAATGAAACACATTGCGAGAATAGTAACTCTTCATCTACTTTAATCGATATCTTCTTGATTTCGCCGGTTTTCAGGCGCGATATGCTATCACCTACTAAGTACTCATTTTTATTTAGTGTTAAAACTAAATCCACAAAGTCATGTCTATTTGAAGGAATATAATTACGCTGCTTAAATACGGTACTTAATAAGTTTGCAAAAAAGTCTTTAATATCTCTTCGATACGAGTGAAATCCTAAACCATAAAAAATAGCAGGCCAAACCGATCTGCAGACATTTTTAAAACCTCTGTATGTTGATTTTTCAAATATTCGTTCACTCATAATTTTAAAGTGATTATTTTCAAAGTCTTTTTGCATTACGTTTGTTTCCAAACCAAATGCAGCTGAACCCACACAATCCAAACTAAAACGCGAGGATAGACAATTCACTTTGACGACGTTAGAATTTTTTTTTTCTTCTTCAAGTAAATTTTCAAACACTCTAGAGCATTTTTCAATTAAAGGAAACATGTTTCTCATTTTGGCTGTTGTATATAAAGGTGTAAGATTCTGACGAACAACTTTCCACTTGTCCCCGTGAGAAAAGAATACATCTTTCGTACTTGGTTCCCGCTCAGTGTAATCAGACACTTCTCTTCCATTGAAATAGTAAAAATCTTTGGTCAAAATAAGTTTGACAAATTCAGGATCTTTTACTATAAGTGCCGGTTCATTGCCGTAATAAGATCCAATATACGGCTCCTCGGGGAATTTGTCACAAATTTCATTTAAAACATTCCCAACTGTAGTTTTTTGTAAAATGAACTCCCTATAATTGCCTAAAAATGGCACAGGTTTCAAATAGGGAACGTTCTTTTTCGCCCAATAGCTAAACTTTTTTTGAAAATATTTGTAAATGGTAACGCCCAACCACAAAATTAAAATAAGACTCCACATTTTTTAAAGTTAAAGCTGACTGTGACTGAATCCAACTTAAACTTGCAATGAACAGTAAGTTTGAAGTCTGTATATTTATACATTCTTATTTAAGGCCTCGGTAGCACACTCGCCAAGTCAGATATTTTTTTAATTCGACAACATATTGGTTTTCGGAATGACTTAGTTGTAGTTAACACCTGCTGAAAATACTTTAAAAACAACGAATTATTGTATTTTATGTAATATATTTGAAATTGTACTTCATTAAAATGTATTTTACAATAACTAACTCTTTTTGTTCATAGACAAAAAATAACATTTTTAATGAAATAGCAACAGTAATGCAGGAAGTTGTTTCAAAAATGGAAGATTAGAAGTCGACTGGGATCTGGAAATGTAATAAAACTACTGATGAAACTACTCAACTACTAATTAAAAACAAACTGAAGTTTAAATAACTAGATAAATTTATTTCAATTCCGTTTTTATAATGTAATTCTAAATATTTTTATAATGTAGGGTAATTCAGTAGATATTAAAATTATCTACGTGCTACAGAAGAAGATTATTCATGCAATGTTTAACTTGGATATTCAATATTCGTTAAGGTAAAAAAAATACGACATAATGATGAAAGTCTTGTGCATATTTATAAATATTCATGTGATATCATATAATATCATAAACCAACACGAGTTATAACACATACACATTTTAGACTCACACTAGCCGACACACGCAACCTTGTTTGCGTCTCTTATTGCCCGTAGCGTGATACTTTTCCCCCGTTTTTATAACATTCTTCATTGCTGCTCCGCTCCTGTAGGTCGTAGCTATATGGTATAGATCTGTGCGGGAGTAAGAGAGCCCCCCGTCACAAAAAATTGATCTGTGGGTACTGGCTAGAGAACTAAAATAACAACTACTTCCGTTTAAATAAGTAATAAACATTGAGTTCATCATCATCAATGAATCATCATCCCATCAAGGTATCTAAAGTATTTCAACATTACAAAATTACAATTTAAAATTCAACCTTATGATTATTCTAGGTACATGAGTTTTTATTACCGACTAAGGGTTTCATTCACTCCTGCACAATCGTCTCAACCCGGGAAAGCTCAGCTGGTGATACATATACAGGGCTAGGTTACTGTCCTGTCCTCGCACACAAAGGAGACTGTACAGAGTGGCATCACACATATAGTTTGTTAAACACGTAACCGCACATAGGTACCTCAATTGATTTATCCGTCTTGTAAATAGTATTCCATCAAACCCACTATACGATAGCTACGCTATCTTGGCACTGGCTAACTAAGTAACATGTTTCAATCCCGATGAGGCAATGACCCTTCGCGATACACAAATATGACTTTGGTGGTGATGAGTCTTCACATTCTCACATCCGCACGTGTGAGACTCACACGTGCGGATCTATACCATATAAGAGACCCTGTTACAACATAAACTCATTCTGTGTTCTAACAGTGAAACCCGTAGGCCAGTAACCCGTATACAGTGACAGAGGGGAACGCTTTTTAGAACAGACAGGTCAGTTTTATAAAAAAAGTTAAGAATATATACATTTTCATATATCTCATATTAATAAAACAACATGAATGAAAAAGAAACAAATGTGAGTAGGATCAGCAAATATTAGTTTCAGAGTTTGCTTGTTTTTCATGTAAAATATTATAATAATTAAAATTTCATAATACGTATGTATTCACAAAAAGATATATATATATATATAATTATACATATATTTACATTAGTTCTTGTGGGTACTTCCCATAGTATAAGCTCTGGTTAGTTTGGGACTAGATTACATTGTGTGTCAGATGTCCGAAATAGTATGATCAAATATGTCCGAATATTTCTATGAAATAGGTGAAATCGATAGCTAAGTTTAATTATAAATTAAATCATATTAGCTGGAAAACACAATGACATTATGCTGCATTATTGACAGTCCCGAAACTACTGCGTCCTTTGTGCCTCTGCTGTTGCGAAGAGATGTCGCCTCTATGACAGTTCTTTATCGCCTTTATCATGGAGAGTGTTCTGAATAACCCTTCGAACTGTTGACTGTTGTGAGGCGGTCAACTTCTCTTCCTCTCGCTTCCTCTACATGATAACACGTGTTAGCTTTGGAATTCACTCTCAAACTAAGCGGTTCAGCTGTTTCTTTCCTGCGCCGAGCAGTTAAAACTTGGAACTGATTACTAGCACAAATATTTTCCATCATGCTGCATTGTCCACATTCGCAATGAGGTTAGTGACCACCACTTTTGGATTCTGCTCATGCTTTCCATAAGGCAGAGTGAGGCATTTTGGCAGCTTTTACTAAAAAATATTGTGTGATAACCCTAATTCTCTATCTGGGAGTAATAATTTATCGACATATTTACTTATCTACATATGTTGTGCATTTTTTAGGAAATATACTATGTTTATTTATAAATACGTTTGCCAGGTTGATGCCAATGGGCTTGCCCATAATATATACATACATATGTGGGACTATAGTTAATTAAAGCCTACAAAAGAAAAATAAATAATTTACTAACACGGTCAGATTTTTTTTTTTTTTTATTTGTTTGTTTACAAACTTGGCTTGATTTTTGCATTATTAAAACTTTTGGATTTTTTTCTTTATTCTTGTCATTATTCTTAATTAGGCTAGTTAGAAAATATTTTTTAAATTGTTTCTTTATTATGGTTTGGTGGTTCTGGTATTACGGTATGATATCGGTATTTTTGGGAACCTTAAAAGAAAAACACCTTATATATATATTTAAAAAATATATATATGAACCTGCTAAAATTACTCTACTCTGACTGATAGAAAACATAAGCAGAATATTCTGGATTAGTGGTCACCATACTCATTGCGGATTCAGACAATGCAACAATGCAGCATGGTGGTCTATTGAGATGAGAATATTTATAGGTATTCCATAAGATTCCATTCCATGCGTAGCATTTTAACACTTGAAAAAATTGCGACCATTAAATTACTTTGATATTGAACTTTAGTAGCCGTCGAACAAATGGCTCAGTAAGATCCACTCACGATATAACTTTTTATTGATTTAGCGTCCCAAGGTTCGGACGGGACCAGTTTTTGATTGACAATCAAATTTACAAAACCATTTTATCTACCTCTTCTGAAAGCACACATAACTTTAGTTTTAAACTTGCTGCAACAATAAAATGTAAAAGTTTTCGTATGTAAAATGAGTAGGTATCTAAATGAACGGGTAATATTATTTTTTCCACGAAAATACATCCACACACTTACGAGTACATTAAAACTAGCTGACCCACGCAACCTTGTTTACGTCTTTTATTGCCCGTAGCGTAATATTCTTCACTGATGCTTCGCTCTTATTGGTCTTAGCGTGATGATAAATAGCCTATAACCTTCCTCAATAAATGGGCTGTCTAACACAATATTTTTTCAAATCAGACCTGTAGTTCCTGAGATGAGCGCGTTCCAGCAAACAAACAAATTATTTTGATTTATGTATCAAGTATAGATTGAAGAACGATTCATTTAAAAGAACAGCTGATGTTCGCAGGGTTATCTACATAATATCCCCTGGATGTGCATTCACGACCTTTGCTGACTCATTAAAATCTTATAAAACATATTCCTATCGTGTCTACATTTTAGATAATAATACTGTTCAAAACTTAGTATTATACACTTCAGTGCTAATAACGCTCAGTTTAATAGTCTTGCATGTTGTTTAGAGATCCGTACAGGTTAGCTCCACCTAAACTTTGAAGTTATTCACTTGCGTGCAGCTAAGTTCGCAACTGAATAGCTTTGTTCACTACGACGTGGACTATCGTGGAACTTTATTTATCAAAACATAAATCTACGAGTAAGTATGACAAGCGGTTTTCAATATTGAATTACTATTCAATATTAAAGAAAATGAATAGATCCACCGTGAGGGGCTGGCGCCTCTTTCGGTTTTGCGAGTCCCGTTGGTACCGAGCTGCAGGTGACACTATCGAGGTGCTCGCACCACTCCTTTCTGAGGCAGTGTCGGAATCTGATATTGCCCCATCTCTATTCGCGTCTTTCGAGATATTTTCGTCACCGGATTTACCGCTCGCTTTTGATTTAAATCATTTACTTACAGGAACGAATATGAGTGTACCTTTTCAACACACGAATACGTATGATGTATATGTTCCAAAGAACATCATTCATTTTATTTTAGTTAACCAATATTAATAGGTTGTATTAAGACTTCTTTACGTCTCCTACATGAATATTGGAGAAGTCCTTCGCGACACAGGTTAAGAATGTGCCTAGTGCGGGACTTGTTTTTGAGAAAAGAAAGGAAAAGAAAAATGTTTATTGGATTATGGCGCTATTGTAATCACCAACCATTTTTTAGTTCTTGTTAAACGTTAATTAACTAATAAAGTTTTTACTTCGTTAGTGATAATAATAGATTTGTAATTTTTAAATACAAAAAAAATCCCACGAGTATACAACTGTTTGAAAACACGTGGCATTTTTTTTATTTTCGTTCCGGAATTATATTCGGTGTACGGTAATTAAAATACACAAAAAAAATAAGTTTTATGACTTTGACTCCTAAAAATATTAAAGTAATATTTTTAAAATTTAAAGAATATTTTTACAAGGCCAACCTTCAAAATTCGTTCGGTGGTGAGCAATAATGTTGAATAGGTATTTTGAATATATATCACTCATTAAGTATTTATTTGAATTTGTTTGCAAGTTAAATTGGGATTCCTGGTTTAAGAAATTAAAATGTAAAGTGTTAAAAATCTTTGTTATAAATCTCCAACTGTTTTCTCCACTCCACGCTCTTTATGAAAACAGTCTATAAAAATATGGAAAGAGCATATTCTCCCAAACACCTTAAATACCATTACAGTTTCCTAGAACTCAAATTGAAAAACTTAATCGATAAATCATTGTTGACAACTTAGAAAAATCGTTTTTCTAGCCTTAGCTTGTAATGCACTAGTGGTTCATTAATCATATACCTACACTTTTTCTACTTCGTAAGTGAAAAGGTATGTTAAATTATTTTCGTTTTATTTTCGCTAAGCTGTGTTCTGAGTTATTTTGAGTAATACGTATGTATTGATATCACCAATGTAAGTTGCGTTCAAACGATGGATACGATTGTAGTATCACAACTTTACTTAGTTCGTTTCTTTCTGTATCGATACGAGAGATGGTAATATTTATTAACTTACGATCAGTTACCATCAGGAAATCATTGTTATTGCAACAACACTGGTATGTAAAACCGCTTTGGCATTTCGCATTTTATTTTCACAAAAAATTACAATATTAGTGCTAGTCGTAAATTTTTCTTCAATGACTTACAATTTTAATAAATTTATTCCCAAACTAAATATAAATACGAAGGTGCAAAAGTATAAAAATAACTGGACTACAGATAGATAGATAGATAGATAGATAGAATAAGTTATATTTTATTAACTTAAAAAAATCGTTACTTACTTACTTAAAAGATTATAGTGAACTACATTCTATAGTTTTCAATTGACTATATCATATATTATACACTTCGTAGCAGGGTGATAACGTTAGATACTGTGTCAAAGCGATCAACCTCAGATTAGACGTTCAATCTAACTTTGCACATCGAAGTCTCGACCACAAAACTGTTAGAGCGTACAATAGCACAGATAGGAGATGAATAGAATCGTTAGAATTGTAACAATTGTTAGTGCTATTTGTTCAGTGAAGCAGTGACTACATTTATTCAACGTTTTTTTTAACTAACAGTAATGTATTATCATTTATTGGAAAAGTATTATAGTGGTTCTTGAACTTGGCCGGAGATTGTTTTTGGGACTCAGTGCTCAGTGAAACTATATGATTATAATGTCAGGCTGTGTTTTATCCATACAAACTAAACAAACAATAGTAACAAAAAAAAAACTAAAGTATCTGTTTGTAATTTCAAATTTACAACTTTTCACTAAATGCACTTAATTGTTGGTCTGTTTAGAACGGCTGAATCGATTATGACTGGTATTTCACTGGCAGATAGCTGATGTTATAAGGAGAACTTAGGCTACTTTTATTTTAAAAGAAGTATATTTTTAAATAAAATTAACACCAACGAAATAATGAACAATATCCGATTTATAAGCAAAAAAACCTGTACTTAGTAGTAAATATATTAACAATCTAGCAAGTTGTTGTGTTGAATAACACCGCGGGGCGAAGCTAGTTTAAAAAAAATAGCCTAAGTTACTCCTTCCTTATATCATCAGATACCTATCAGTAAATGTCTCGTCAAAATCGGTCTATCAGTTCCAGAGATTACTCGGAACAAACAGACAGACAAACAGACAGACAGATAAAAAATTTAAAAATGTTATTTTGGTATATGTACCGTGTGTATATACATATCTATTTAGTAAAATGCGATTATTTTAATATTACAAACTGACACTCCAATTTTATTTATTTGTATACAAGATGTATAGATGTATGTATATTTCTTTGCGTACCAAAGAAATATACATACATCTATACATCTATACCCTAGAGCCTAAACAGATAGACGTATTTTTATGTGAGTGGTGTACTATTGACACATTCGTCTTAGTCGTGAGAGTGACACTGGGTACATCAAAATAAAAAAAAAAAAGTAAATACAAAAATCAAAATAATTGGTACTTGCTAAAGCCTTCATTACTATGAAGACGTCGTTATTCGTTTTATATTCTCAAATTACTCCAACCAATCTGTTTGTTGCCTTCGATATTTTCTTTGTGTCTTCGTGCCTTATTTTTTTGTTAGTTAGCATTACTGTTATGAGCAGTGTAAGAAAGTAAACTTGCTAAAGTAAAGTAAACGTTGTATATGCTGAAGCATCTCTCACCACCCCAGAACTTTTCTAACCTTACCTTCACTCAAGTTCACTTCCGATGTTGAGTTCCTTATATACACTTTTCGTTGTGTTGTATATACATTTTATTTATGATTTGTTACTCCACAATATACATTATACCACTACATAGATTATATACGTTTGGTAAATGTATAACGTGGAAGGCAGCTATTAACTAAATCGTAGTGAATATCAGAGATCTGAACAGTCAGCAGATACAATGGTAAGTTACCGGTTTGCTTTCCGCAGCATAGGGCTTGGTCATAAATTACTTGGAAATACGGTTGTGCTTCGCATGTGTAGAACTAAACGAGCGTGAATGGCAAGAAATATGAGTTGATAAAGCTAGCTCGAAGCAACAGCTACTCATTTGTAGGGTGATTTAAGAGCAATTTAGATGGCACTTGCTATAAAGAGGAGCATGCTAATCTGCTAAACATCCAATGATATGTAATAAAGAAATTTAAAATTATATCATATATTTTTTTAGATTATACATTTACATACATCCTATCAATTTGATGTCACTTCTTATCGTTTAAAAGCAAGTAAAATTTTAACAAAATAAAAAACCGACTTCAAGAACGACCAAATCGATCGGTTTCTCTTACATGCCATCATCAAAAAATTAGGCGAGGCATCAAAACTAATGCCTCGCCTATTTTTTTATGTAAGTAATAAATATCATTGTTGCTGTTAGAAATAATATATATAATGTGTAGAAACTATTTTTAACCGTGTACGTGTAACTTCTACCATGCTTAGATTTTCTGCTTCTTGAAGTTGTATGTTTTCGACGACGTTCCAATTTTCCAGGTCGCACTAGTGTCGGACTGCACAATGGCAGGTTGCCATTGTTGGGGTTGTGCAATATCGTGCCTCTTGTGTCGAGATACTACATAAGGAGCAAAACTTGGAAATATATTTGACTATATTTTAGTTCCGTTTGTTAACAAAAACTACGTACTCTTAACGTAGTTTTTGTTAACAAACGAGACCAACTAACAAAAAAATTAAAAATTAAAATACGTTCTATTTCCCGACGTTTCGAACGGCTTATAATAAAAATAAGAGTATGTGTAAATGTCACGCAAGTCTAAAAACAGTTTTTGCTGCACGGTTAAATTGTGAAATCTAACAACCATAACATTACCAACAAAAAAAATCAAAATCAGTAGTCAAAATCAAGTACATTAAAAAATACATGTTAAATCCATAATATGCTTCTTTTTCTAAGTCGGCTAAAAAGGTTATTATACTTAGTAGCAAGGATATTGAAAAATTGAAATAAAAAGTTCTTTATGTTCTACCTAAAACTAGTGATAGACGCAACCCTTGTCGTTGTGATTATCGAAGAATCAGAGAGTTTTCTACAGAATAATCACTTTTATCAAAATCAATTTAAAGGCTGCTTACATATTTTTTATAGACTGACAGATCTTTCTCTAATAAAATATATTTTAGCTGTTTTTAACTGATTTCTAAGGAAGGGAATACAAAATTTGGTCACCAAGCGAAACCTTCCAGCTACTTCTGAAAGGTAACCTCTAATCACCACCGTGTATTAAATTTCAAAATGTTACTTTAAAAATAAAACCTTGGTTTGTTATTTGGGATTGGTATTAGAAACTTTTTTTTCATTTATTAAACATATGAGAACGGTTAATGAAAAATTTTAAAAAAGTTTCTTTGCTCTGACGAGGAAATCAACTGCCACGTGGGGTCTTTTAATTAATACATTAAAAATCATAAATGGAGCTACTTATTTGGGTGCTATTTGCTATGGTGCTCCCATATGGGCCGATAGAGCGACTGTAGGTGTTGTCCGTCGCAAACTGTTACAAGGCCCAACGACTTGCATTGATCTTCTTGTTCAAAGCATATAGGACGGTTAGTACTGAGGCTTTACCGTTGTTGGCGGGTGTTCTCCCGGTCAATCTCGAGGTGCAAAGACGAGCAGGCCATGTACTATTCCACAATACAAAACATGCATTGCGATTTTTTGGGCGTACGAGACCGTGACAAAATCATAAAATCATAAGATTGTTTCAGCAGCAGTCCAATGTCTATAACGACCTAATGGATGAATAGCAACAACGATGGGACGAATCATCTAAGGGGCGCCACCTCTACCAGTTCTTTTCATCTGTTTGCGAACGGTTGTCAAGGACCGCTCGAGGTAGATCACTGTGTTGCTCAACTTCTTACAGGAACGGTAACTTTAAGAGCAAACTTCAACTACTCATTTAAATTAGTCGATTCACCATTGTGTCAATACTCAACACCTGATACTGGCTGTGAACAGTTGGCTCATCATGTCCTCTGGGAGTGTAGTCTTTGGTACAATGAACGTAACACAATAGCTAAATAGCTTACAAATGCCATTTGGGGCGGTATACTATGGGCATCATGTGTCAACTGCGATGAATTTCCGTGCTTTTAGGAGATTCTGACATACACACTATAGTAATCAAATATAGCTCACTTAGGACCCATAATATTTTATCCGTGGTGCTTCCCGGCTTAAATAGGTAAATAGGTGTCTGCCTATTATGACTTCATTTTGTCTCCCGCTTTGCTAAGGAGGGAAGTGCACTTATCATGTTTCCAACTCCTCCTGTTTTTTTCTTGTGATTAATTTCGTTGCGGGTTCCAAGACAGGTATTCTTTTTTATTGGACCTCCCGAGTGTCATAACTCGGTGTGTTCGTGGGTCACTGCTGTTGATCCTGGTTTACAGGAGTGACAATGGTGGGGGTGTGCGCGGGATTAGTTCCATACTAATTAAATTAATGTAATAATCGCCGTTCATTACTTTCAACTAACAATGATTTATTAATAATTTAGCTCAATTACAAGGCTAAAAAGTTTGTGTGTATATAATAACACCATAAGCCCATGACTGTTTGTCGTTCAGATAATCGCTGATCGTATAATAAGCTTTCATCAATAATAACCTATATATATATTTAAGAAAATGAATTCCTATTTCCCTTGGTCAAATCATCTCGTGTAAATGGTTGACAGGCTTAGATGAAGTTTGGTCTAGAGATAGCTGGAGTCCTGAGAATCCTATCTGTGAAGAATAATAAGTCTTTAAAGAGGTGAAAGAGGGAGGTGGAAATTTTGATGATGGTTTTTAACTAGATGAAGTCATTGTAGTTTGTTTTTACCTGACTGCGAAAGAAGGAGGGTTATCCTTTTCGAATTCTTTGGCACGCCCTAGAGCCTAAACGGCTTGTCGTATTTTTATGTGAGTGGTGTTAATAGATTCGTCTTAGTCGTGGGAGTGACACTGGGTATATCAAAATTAAAAAAAAAAATATTAAGGATTTGGCGCACAAAAAGAACAGTCAAAAATGTAATTTCAAAATAGATCGAGTGTGGTATCAAAATAAAGATTTTTTAACGGTGATTACGAATATATACGATATCCCTTTACATATAAATCTTAAAGAAAAACGAGACACGACTACAAAAGATTACTTTTAAACATTTGTGACAAGTAGAACCCTTGAAACTCTCAATAGATGAGACTGTGGATGAGTACCATCAAAACTTAGATCTTTAATCAATCATCTAGAAATTGCCTAGACCTCAGGTTATCTTCTTCTCTACTTTGCTAATATACTACACACTAAGTAACAGCAATTATTCTACTTACATTCAAAAGTTTCATTGCATTTTGAAATAGGCAATATTACCATTATATAATAATAATCAAATTAATATACAGTAACATGTGTGATTTACATTAACAATAATGTAGGAAAAATCACGTAAAATAGGTTTATTTAATTTCTTTCGCGTAAAAAATATTAACTGATCCTTTTAAGCACAATACCTTGTTGAAATTCAGTGATAGTTTTCATTAAGGCGCTATTCAGTGCGACGCGGACCGTCCGCGTAGCACTGAACGCGCTGTATAGGCTTCATACATTGTACCATCCGTAGCGGACGGTCCGCGCGGAGGGTCCGCTACACGCTGAATAGCGCCTGAGTCTTTTCATGTTACCATGATTATCTGCTGGCAGTAAACGTTTCTATGCTACTAATTGCTATGCAGTGTTGCTACTATATTTATTGTAGGTGTATCGTTAATTGTTGAATGAATTTTGTGGCTGTTACACCAAACAGTCCTCAGGTAGTTATTTTATCTCAATTTATTTATTAAATAGCTACACCCGTTGGTATTGTACAAGCCGTGCCTACACTATTTTCGTTGTTTACGGGTTTTTGTTGCTTTTGAATCGGTTATTTTTCACTATTTCATTAGTTTTATTTTCGTTTTTGCGTAAGTACCGTTACTAATTTCATATTCATTTAGAGATAACCCGTTAATTTGAAATAACAAAGAGACACATCAATTTCATTTATTTTTATAGATGTTCACTAATGATTGTAGTTGGATTAATTTACAGATAATTTATAGTTCTCTTAAACAAGATGAATGTATAATAATGTCTACTATGCATATGCAAATATTTCCTTCTTTTTATCAAATTCTACAGCTATTTAACAATTTTATAATTTACAATAAACTTAGGCCAATTCCGGACAGAATTCCATATGAAGTTGTGAAGAACAATCAAATAGTTCATAACTTTAACTAATATTAATTTAAAACCTTAAGGTATTGTTAAATTGTGTACATAAAACAATAAGATTGCTTACCAACTACTTCCTTTTTAATTAGTGGGAAACTAACTATAAAAGAAAATACACTACTTTTGGTCCAAAATAGATAAATTCCAGCGTCAGATAGTTCAACAATTACGAGGAAGCCTCTGCATCATCCAATTATTCTAAAAAGCGCTGGTTCCGCAAACAGTCTGAAGATGCAAACTCCGCATTTTCAAGATCCATCCATTAAGAGTAAAGACCCAATTTCCTAGTAGCAGTTAATCTTGAGTGTGAATCTATTTAGTAGACACAGGATTTTAAAGCATCAGATTATAAAGTTATTATGAATTGATGCGGTTGGTTTGAGTGGTCGCCACGCTGCTTTTTACTGTACCAAGTGTTGTGGGTCACATGGGACAACGCTTTGTGTGTGTAAGAAATCTGAAATTACTGAACTGTGACCTTTTACAGTTAATTTTAGAGCATATTTAATTCAAAACAAAGCAAAATTCGTTAATGTACGTGTATTTTTAGATGCCAGGAAGAGTGCCTTATATAAATTGGTCATCTCCTTTACCTTTATAAATATGACTTTTGTCATTTTGTTATTATTATTTTTAACAAAATTATGAGATGTGTGAATATGAGTTGTAATTCAAATTGTAATTTTCTTTCTTATTTATTTACTGATACTATGTACTTTGCATTATAAGTTTGAACTTTAAAAGAACTGATGATCTCTGAATTTGTTTCGTGCTTTCCTTGCAACGCTAGTCCAGTTAAAAATGGTCGAACTCATCTGCTCAACGAACATTTAACACTGTAAAGTGTTCATGTAACCTAATTGCACAATAAATGAATATTTTTTTTTATGTCTTTCCCTGCCATAATGACTCTACTCTGCCTGATAGAAAGCATAAGAAGAAACCAAGAGTGGTGGTCACCATACTGCGAATGCAGACAATGCAACAATGCAGCAAGGTGACCCACACCATGGCGGGCTAGTGATGCTTCTGCATCATTGGGCCTCCGGTCTCGCACTCACCAACGAAACACGACAGCATGATCGCTGTCACTTTACGTTGATTTTCAGTGCGAGGGTAGTACCGCCCCGGTCAAGCCAGCCCGTTTGTGCTGAAATCAGCGTAGCTCTACTACCTTTAACCGACTTACCAGAAAGAGCGCTGGTACCCAAGTAAATAACACAAGTTAAATCTTACCATGGGTACCAGATTTCTATTGTCACTACCATGTTTTATTTTGTCACATTTTATGTCTGAAAAAGAGTGTTAACATCAATCTTCTCTGAAAGGATATACAAACAATTTCCATTTTTAATTTTTCACATTTGACATGGAATAAATTTATTATAAATCCGTAAGTATTAACAAAAAAATAATTACAAACAGTCCTTAACGATCAACGAGCAAGTAAACAAAAACAAAGTTTTAATTAAATTAACGCCTCCCTGATCGTTTCGAAAAGTGCCCATCACACTTGCTGCATTGCCTCCTTGAATGGTTTTGGGTCAACATTTGTATCACAAACAAATTATTTTTATTTTTGTATATATTAAATTTCAATTATAATTTTACAGGATATATTGCAGAAAATTAATAGTACGATTGAGATAAAATAGGGTTTGTTGGTAATCTTTTATTAATGAATTTTATAATAATAACTTTGAAGTAGTTATTATATGAAAATATTACATATATTTAGTTTTAAACTTTTTGCCCATGACGTACAGCCCATGTTGTATTAAGGCAGAATTAATTTCATAAAGCATTCTTTATTAGGAAATAAAGGAATTATTTAAGAGTTAAGAGTCTTCGAGAAAAGTAACTGTGAGATAGTGAATACTTTTTTTTATATATGAACCTCCCAAAATAACTCTTCTCTGCCCAATGGAGAACATAATTCAAAAGTAGTAGTCACTCATTGTGAATGCTGCAATTGAGCATGGTGTTCCACGCTGCGGCCGCCTATTGCGATACTTCAACATTATTGGGCCTCCGGTCTATACTTACCAACGAAAACCCAAGAAGATCACGAAGAATCTCACCCTACAATGACAGCATTCGTATACCTTGTTTTTTATTTCGTACATGCTTCTTAATAACAAAGACATATTAACAACAATAACGGTTAAAGTAAATTGGTTGAAGTTCTATATAAATTGCTTCTCTGAATAAAAGAATCGGTTACATCCTTGTTAATGGAACCGTCGCTTTTTATTTCTAAGCAATCTTTTTGTGTGTGTCGAGTAGGGATCACGTCACGACACCGTCTCAAGCCTTTTAAAGTTATAAGATTTTCTCTTACCTTTTGGATCTAAGGTCTCTAATCTAAGATCTATAATATATTTATCACAAAGAATAATAATAATAATAAATAAATAATAAATATTTCGGACATCTAACACACAACGCCATCTAGTCCCAAGATAAGCAGAGCTTGTGTTATGGGGTACTAGACAACTGATACTAATACATATATACTTTTTTTTTGTAAATACATACATATTATAGATAGAACACACCAAGAATGGTACTGTCATGCAAGTTTTTGCAAATCGTCTCAATATCTCAATGTGCAATTAATTTATTCAACTATAATGAGCTTTTCAACGTTACCATGAACCTCAAAACTAGCCTTCGGAAGTTACTAAAAATGACAATCAATCATGCCTAAAAACAGTACTATAAAGGGTATCTTTTGGTCCCTCAGTGATTGACAAAGGATAAAAGATACATAAAAGATATCTTAGAAATCGGTACAACGACCACCAGTGGAGAAAACTGTGATGATGGCTCTAACGCCTGCATTAATATAAACAAGGAGTACTAAAGAAATAATACGTGTTTAAAAAAAAGTCTCTTTAAAGAAAACAATTTTGATAAATAACTTATTTTATAAGTCCCGCTTACAAAATAAGTTATTTTTCACGCCTTTTTCTTAAGTAAACGTAAAAACCACTCCATTTTATTTTTTCTTTAATAGAATTGATTTTTAGCTGATCACATTTCTTTCCATGAATGAACATGCCTTTTCAGAGTATCGTTCAAATACATACCAATATGATATATAGCTAATATATAGCTTTACCCATATGGGCAGGCTTACATAATAGCGGTTCTACCCCATCATCCATCATTATCAATCAGTATGAATCCTGCTTGGATAAGAGCTTTTCACCAAATGATTATTTATCAAAGTGCCGTAAATGGAACATTGCAGTCCCTTTCAAGTGCCATCAACAAATATGCTGAATAAAGTTATTAATGCTTCCTATTCAATAGCACTTTTGATGTATACCTGAAATTGTTTAGCTAATAATTCTTCATGCGAATAATAATATTGTGATATGCGTCAAATCAAGTTTTGCAAATGATATAGCATGCACAGTTAAAATAGTCTTAATTTAGCAAAACCGTTGACAGATATTTAATAAATGTACCTACTATTTCTAAAGTTTGTTACAAGTACTTTTAAGTTTGTCGTTTTCTCCTATTCAAAAGTCATAATATTATCCTACTAAAGTAACTGCTCCTTTTCTCAAAAAGTCTTAATCCAAGTTCATATTAACTGGACAAGACTTATAGAATATAAAATTTATTATTACCATCCTAAATACTTAGTATATTTTCAAAGAATACTTGACTAAACAAACGATATTCTTGGCAAAGACAAATATATTTAGGTACCAAAAGTTTTCTGCTATAGATACAGCTTATTACTTTTGTATTTATTCAAAGTAGAGCAATATTTTAAGGAGATATCTTCATCTCATTTACGTTACAGCTAGAATTCGGATATTGCTGTGATGCTTCTGCGTGATAAGCTCATTTCTTATCAGGAATGCGTACGAGGTAACATATGACGCTATTACTGTCGCACCGCGGTCTTTGACATTGAGCCGTGTGATTTTGCATACAGTCATATGGAAGCAAAATGTTGATATGAGCCATTGTTGAATAAAATATTACAATATTACGCTTTTTTAAAAAGGGTACTATTATACTCAAATTTGTTTCAAACGCTGGTGAAGTTATGACTTAACGTAAACGTGGCTTCGCATGCGATGTCTCATCAAGGCAAATTTATTTTTATCTAATTCTAAAATGAATTTTGGATTCAGACATTCCTACATGGTTATTATGGATATTATGTTGTAAAAATAAAGCGAAGATCCTTTAAACGTCTCGTGGGCGCTTTGGTAGCATACAAGACTACTATGCAGGAGATCTCGAGTTCGATTCCCGGGTCGGACCAAATGTTTGTATGATCTGCAAATATTTGTTTCGGAGTTTGGGTGTTTACTATGTTTAATATGTGGGCATTTACAAAAAAAGAAGTGTATTTGTATTTAAATCAGTTATCTAGTACTCATAGGACGAGCTCTGCCTAGTTTGGGACTAATTGGTGTTGTGTGTGTCAGATGTCCCAAATATTTATTTGTGTTGTCCTACCTCCATGAAAAATGGGCACGACATTATGTTGTATTAAGTACTTACCACCGTATTTCTAGATGCATCATCATCAACAGTAGTTATTGGGTCCATTGCTAGACATAAGCCTCTCCTTAGAAAAGAGGTTTTATACATAAAAGGAATATGATTATGTACGAGGATATTTATCGCAGTGGGAATGAAGCCGGTTTGTAGCAAACACGACTGGGAAATAATTGTGGGGTAACAACATAAATGGTATGCAGCTGTAGTGAGCGTTAAAGTTACTCCACGCTGGCCGGATTGGTAAATGGCTTATTTCAAGTTTACATTTCTCTATACAGTGTTGTTGTCCTGCGTAGCTTGTCCTTTAGTCACCTCTTACGTCACTCCGTATTCTAAATTTGTTATCACATGGACGGATGTCTAAATATATATTATAGATAAATTACACCAGTCATGGAACAAATGATAGTGCTGATGACACAAACACTTGTCCTGGATGGTAAACAAATGCACCAACACCGATGAAAACAACTCTGGCTTAGATGTTAGGATCACTAGACTACTAGAGTAACAGACCCACTAAACATTTACGTATTGGTACTACCGACAAACTTGAATCATGATCCACTTTACCTATAAATCGTATGAAAATGACAAAACAACAAATATTATAGATGTTTTAAATATTAGGTAAATTACGTCTATACTGGTCGGAGATTTATGCAATTTTCACCTTTATCATCATTGCAGTATATAATTTATACAAATAAATAAAATTGAAGTGTCTGTTTGTAACATTAAAATAACGGCTTTTTAATCAATCCATATGTATGTATACACGATACATATAACAAAAATGTAGTTTAAATTTTTTTTAAAATTGTCTGTCTGTCTGTGTGTCTGTCTGTCTGTGTGTCTGTCTGTCTGTCTGTCTGTTTGTTCCGGGTAATCTCTGGAACGGCTGGACGGATTTAGACGGGACTTTCACTGGCAGGTAGCTGATGATCCGGGGAGTAACTTAGGCTACCTTTTTTAGACTAACTTTGTCCCGCGGCGTTACTCGCGGTACAACAATAGCCGCGGGTAACACCGCGGGGTTCAGCTAGTATATTTATAAAGTAATAATTATGACCGTTATGATAGAAAATAAGGTCGTTACTATCTAAATGCATTTTTACAAGAATGTGTGTAATACTGTATAGAGTATACTTTACTTGTAGTATTATATAATTTATGTGTGCTTACCCCACAGGATTTCTGGCTCCGTCCACTACGAACCCCTGTTTAAATCTCCTGGGGGATTCACTTCAAATTTTTGTCCACACTGATCCATAAAAGGATCTTTTTGGATTTCATTTCCATTTTGATCCCCCAGGCAATTCATATGGAACTTTTTACAAATGCCTCGGAGGTTAATTCCGCTAAAGTACAAAACAATTGTAAAAAAACAAAAAAAAATAACACGCATCAAGTCATCTACGCCATGCATCAAGTAAATTTATACATACCTTATTAACATTAGGTATCAATAACTATTTCACTAAACTTTACCACCATAATACCGTTACAAATTGATGGTTATTTCTACAGCATCATGATTTATACTATGAATATTATAAATCTGAAAATTTTGTTTATTTTTTTAGTTGAACACGATAATCTCAGGAAATCCAGGTCCGATTTGAAAAATTCTTTCAGTGTTAGATATCCCATTTCCTTATTGAAGAAAACTATAGACCAATAGCGGCGGATATATGATCGTGGGAGAGCCACGCTTCGGCATGAATGGGGCGGCTCGACCGGAGTGATACCACAGCCTCACAGAAAACCGGTGTGAAATAGTGCTTGCGCTGTGTTTCATCGAGTGAGTGAAGATACAGGAGGCCCATAACACAAAACCCCTCCCCATTCCCCAAATGCTGGCAACGCACTTGTGACGCCTCTGGTGTTTGCCGGGTATCCATGGGCGGTGGATTGCCTACTATCAGGCCATACGTCTACTCGTTTGCCCGCCAAATCCATAAAAAAAACTATGATTTAAAAAAAAACGTAGGAACGTTAATTATTTTGTGAGGTTCCATTTGAAACGGTCATAGTTTAACAAAAACAATTTATGATAGCATTGTTGTCCACTTTAAAAGATCAAAATTAAAGTTCGCGATAGCATTATAACCTTTTTTATGGTAACAAAATTTGTTCACACTTTATAACATCCAGCTACAGGCAAGAGTAGACACAGGCGAAGTTGCAGAGGTCAGCTAGTACCCTACAATAATATAGCAATAATAACATATTGTTCCAAATCTCAAGCGACCCGTTACATTACAAAGCGAAAAGAAAATAACTGGAAATTTACTCATATTCTAAAGTTTGTCATGCGTTATAACCTGAAAACCTTCTGAACAAAGAAATTTGCATAATATCTTTAACGAACTGTAATAATTGTTTTGAAATACGTGCAGAAATCTTTTATAAATTCAAACGGATTATAATATTAACCGTTTTAGAATCTTGTTTTAAACTGTACAGATGGTATAGTGGGCTAAAAGGTCACCTCACCTTCCTAATGCACAGAGTATTAAGGGTTAGATCCTCACATGGACAAAGTGTCCGTGTGTGTGATCCACAAATTGTACTGACAGTGTTTGGCTTTGTGTACATGTGTGTTTGTAGAGTCCTCGCGATATATTTTCTTGTGCGGGCATTTTCTTTAAAAGGAACAACCGGTGATAATGCGTGCCTGCTATCAATAATAAATAGAAGAACCTTCTAATTAAAACGTACTAAATATAAACAGTTCAAAAAACTTACTGATTTTGAAACACAGTCTGTGACTTATTTCATTTCAGACTTCTAGCTTCAAATTGATCAGGTGCCTGAAGTCCTCTGTTTTTAAGTGTTTCATTCTATAGTAACCTTTTAATTAAATTTGCAATCTTGAATTATATTTGGAAACTTTTTTTTTAAATGTTTTTCCTTTTTTCAAATATTTATTTCTTAAGTTTTGTATAAAGTATATGTAGTAGATATTAACGTGATGAGTAGATAATTTTGCTTAACTTAACTCATCATCTGCCTGCCCATATTCCAACTTTATTTGGAGTCGGCGCAGCATATTTTTAACCCCCGACCTAAAAAGATGAGTGTTATAAGTTTGATATGTGTATCTGCGGGATCGTAGCTCTCAAACGGATGCACCGATTTCGATGCAGTTTTTTTTTCATTTGAAAGCCAGTTTCCTTGCGATGGTTCTTAGTTATGTTTCGTTAGTGCCGGTCTAGCAGTGTAAGAGCATCAGTTCTTTTTAAAATGGTAAAAGGCATTTTAGGCTTATAACTACTGCGTAGGGGATTTTTAAAATTTTATTTTACTTATACATATTATATTCTTCCATTCCACTCTATCACTCGTCATTTCACTGTTCACTCCCTTCCTTATCATATCCTCTTTCACTCAATCCATCCACCTTTTCTCTTGTACCCTTCAACTCCCATTTCTAACATTTTCCTCGCCTCGTTTTCCTCGTCCCTCCACATAATATGTCCATACCAAGTTAACAGTCACGCTGGTTTTAGCATGAACGGGCCGGCTCGACCGGTGTGTACTACCCTCGCACAGAAAATCAACGTAAAATTATATTGATCATACTATAGTGTTTCGTTAGTGAGTGCGAGACCGGAGGCCCAATGATGCAGAAGCATCACTAGCCCGCCATGGTGTGGGTCGCTTGTTGCATTGTTTGCATTCGCAGTATGGTAACCACTACTCTTGGATTCTGATTATGCTTTCCATCAGGCAGAGTAGAGTCATATTGGCGGGGCCAAAAAAAACCTATTGCTATTTAACTTTTCATCCAGTGGTGCTACTTTCAAACTTAAGACTTATTTAGTAACAGTTGTAAATGTTACTGTTTATGTTATTTTACATTAACTTAAACACTTACTTTCAGAAGTAAAAATTTGGCCCAACCCTAAATCTTTGGTATAATATACGTTACAACAACCGAACCTCGTCAGATTTTCTTACGTTTTAAAGTTGGTTAAAAATGAACAAAATCTTAATACACTAAAAACAAGCTGTACCTGACTTAGATCAAAGATTTGAGTCAGATATTATATAAAAGTAAGTAGTAGTAATAATAAGTTTACATTTTCATGTACAAATACAATATACCTTTTTACCTAACTAATGTTACTTTTCCATTATTCAAAAAATAATTAAAGTTCTAATAAAGAAAATTCTTCTCTAAAAGAACACAGTCCAACGTATATTAAATTGAGAGGCCCGCCACCGGCCTTTGAACTTTCATTTATCAACCTTTGATATAGATCGCTGAAGATGAATTAGAATAAAGTATTTTGTAACCGGTGTATTATCTTACAAAATAGAAAACAAATAAAACGTTTAAGAGAATTTATTTAAGAAGTTCTTTAAGGTTTACTCGTTATATTTTTTATATTAGAAACTACAATTGAGATGGTTATTAATTCAGAATTCTTTATCATGAAATATTTTCGTAAAACCTGAAAGCATTTTAAGGTTTTTTTTAATACTTTCACTTGAGACGATTACGCACTTCTTTTTTTTTATAAAAGGTAACTATATAATCGGCTTTTTATATAAAATACTGACTTGACTGCACAAGTAGTGAAGTGATTTAAGCGATAGCCTCAACATTTTCTACTGTGCTAAGTGTTGTGGGTTCAACCTCCATATCGGACAAGTTTTTTTTTTTTAATTGTTGTTCTGAGTCTTGGTGTCCTTTTTATAAATATAATAAATAATAAAGGAAATAATAATAAATATTTCGGACATCTAACACACAACGCCGTCTAGTCCCAAACTTTGTATTATGGGTACTAGACAACTGATATGAATACTTATATACTTTTTTTTTGTAAATACTTACATATTATACATAGAAAACACCCAAACTCCGAAACAAATATTTGCAGATCATACAAACATTTGTTCCGACCCGGGAATCGAACCCGAGACCTCAAGAACAGCAGTCGTGTACGCTACCACTGCGCCACTGAGGCAGTTATGTACCTATGTTTGAAATCTCCTTATTTCTAAACTAAAACTGTGATTTTGTAATACATAGTGCATAAATTGGTGTGATTGACAATATCGTCGTTATAATCACGAAATATATATCTATACAAATAAATAAAGTTGGAGTGTCTATTTGTAATATTAAAATAACCGCTTTTTACTAAATGCATATGCATGTATACACGGTGCGTATGACAAAAATGTAGTTACAATTTTTTTTTGTCTGTCTGTCTGTCTGTCTGTCTGTTTATTCCGGGTAATCTCTGGAACGGCTGGACGGATTTTGACGAGACTTTTACTGGCAGGTAGCTGATGATTAACTTACTTTGGGTACTGTTTTAGACTAACCTTGTCCCGCGGCGTTTAGAATAAACGCGGGTAACACCGCGGGGTTAAGCTAGAAGTATATATGATGGCGCGCTGATTTATTTGTTAACGACGTCATTATGTACCCTAAATTAATTGCACCGCTCACGATGGGGACTCCGTCTGACGCTCCTACATGTATATTTCAAACATATTTTTGAACAACCTATTAATCAAGTACTTCGCTTACCTTCAATGCTAATTCAGAGATAACTTCGATTTCCATCCAATGGCTTGTTTATTATTGTAGTTACGACGATTATTTGCTTAAGTTATTTAAATTCCATTACACTCTTTTCCATCCATATTAAATTTTGGTTGAAAATCCTACCTGCCGGGCACGGCAGAATGGATGGAAAAGATTTCTGTATATGGATATAGTTTACCTATATTATATTATATTATAATATGTGTATATGTGTTTCACGTACTAAATATAAAGAGACGGTACCGTTATTACATTTAGAATTTGTTTTTGAGATCATCTATTACTATAAATTTGTGAATAATATGTACGTATTTACAACTACATAAATATATATCTCGACAGACAGATTTCCATTATAAATACTATGCTTATATTGGGTTCCGATGAACGTGTGTAAAATGTGTCAACTGCCGAGACAGATTTACAGGGCAAATAATTACAAAGACAAAGTAAAACTCAGTCCTCGTCGATAGATCATAATACGGCCTCAACAGTGAGTACCTACTGCACTTATAAGACTCGTAATTAAATAGTTCCTGTTGACTTGATTAACGCTTAATTGTATAATTAATTATATCACTGTAGTAAATGTTAATAAAAATGTTTGTAATATATTTTACTTTAACTGAAAATAGAAATAACGAATGAACTTGAAAGACAACATTTTTGCGAGTGCAATATTTTATGTTATTCTTTTGTTACCACCGAGCATAGAGCACTTTTGCCACAGACTATATAAATGTACTACACACTTAACAAATCAATGGTTACAAAGCTATGCACTTATGCACTATATCATGTATTCGCAACTAACGTACAGGTCGAAAAGTCCCTCTATGGCTTTAAGGTATTCACATTAGGTATCAATTCATCTGATGTCTCATATAAAAAGCTAGAGTAAATAGTAAATTGTAAAAATCGTTCAAAAATATAGAGACATGACAAGATATTTGAGGTATAAGATGCTTTAGTTTCGTTTAGTCATCGCAGTAAAATGTAATGTATATCCATTTTCAAGTTTCAAGGTATCTCCATAAAAATTTCATTAAAATCGATTTACCGATTTGGGTTTGAAAACGTAACAGACACACAGTTACTTTCGTATTCATAATAGTAATACATACCACTTATCCACGTGTTCAAAAAGATGAAAAACGAAAGTTTATTAGCATCACTTCTCATTAAAACTCAAGTAGAAACAAATCTCAAACCAAACCAAATTCAATCTAATATGGCAGCCATTTTTAACTAAAAATCACGTCTCGTACTATTTCACACGAGAAGACAGGTTTTTAATCCATTTATCACTGAAATTAAATTCCAGATTTGTATGGAGGGAAGGGTGTGCTGTAATGTGCCTTAGGTCACGGAGAAAACGACTGGCTCGTAGCCAAGCGAGAGGGTCGTGGAAATAGTATGTAGCAGAAGACGTTTTTGGAGATTTATTTTTTAAAAGTGGTACACCAAGAAGTAACGTCAACAAAATATTCCTATTTTGTAAATGTAAACAGAAATGATGTAAGTTAGCAGGCTGTACATGTTTCGAGTTTCACGATTAAACTTCGTTGTCTTGAATAACTGAGCGACTTTGTAGGAGGACTGCTCTGTTATATGTAAGATTAATTATAAATGAGTGAGTAAGCAAATTAAATTAGGAAAAGATTATTCAAAATGTTATTTTCTTAATTGCACTTTTTATTGTTTTACCTTTTCTTTCTGCTTTTGTAGTGTACTTTTTTGAAACAATTTCGTACCCTATTTTTGCTATTTTTGGAGATACGCACTTAGAAAACGGGTGTGGGTAAATTAATAAATAGTTCGGCTATCTGACACACAACATCATCAATCTCCAAACTTCCAGATTGACTGATAGAATATATTACACATAGAAAACACCTAAACTCTTAAATAAGTTTTGCCTATCATATTATTATCATTTGTTCAGACCGGGGAATCGAAACCGAGACCTCAAGCAAAGCAGTCGCATGCGTTACCATTGCACCGCCGAGGCAGTCATCGGCTGTTTCGAAAATATATTAAGTTACAAGGAAAATAATTATAATTGAAATACAATAGGAATATAACTACATACATTCATTAAAATGAACAAATTAAATTTATTGTAGTTTTCACAATCAAAAAGTATAAACCACTAGATATTTATGAAATAAATCGAAATTGAATATTGTTACGTGTTAGTCTTAGATGAATTTGAGAAATAAACGTTCTGATGTTTAAAAAAATCATATTTAAACCACAGTATAACTATGATAATAAAATATATATGTCACTTTTACTAGTATATTCAAGTGAGTTCCTTGACCGGTTCCAAAAACGCTCCGTCGAATGTAATCAAACAAACCGCGCAAAATCAATCTATATTTTACGCTATGAATATCTATGTAAGGTTCGTTGTTCTATGCCTCAAGAAACCAACGAGAACTTTCACAATTTTTAGCTATGTCGAGTCTTTTTCTGGAATGATCTTTCTTCGTAACAATACTCGTATTATAAGCACCAATCAGAATATCAACTACGTTCTAAAAAAATATATAATCAACTCAAGCTGGAACAGAACATTGTAATAATAACTGTGTGGTGATGTATTAAAAATAATGTGATCCTACCCCCCCCCCCACCCCCCTTCATTCACTTGCGTGGGTGTTCTATCCGAGAGTGCAGAGTTTGCTGTATTAGTGGGCAGAGCAAAGAGAAGAAAATCTTTCAAAAAAAACACTATAACTCTTTATAAAGCAAAGTTTACTAGTAAGAAATAAAAAAAACACATCGATAATATAGTGTGAGAGAATCTATTTTTATTGTCTTCTAATAACACATTCTTTTACAACTCTATAAAAATAACCACTTACTAGTGTCAAAACACTTTAGCTTTAGTGAAAGACCCAAAGAAGTGAACGATTTTAGGCACAGACACCGTTTATTTCGAGGACTTTTCGAGTAAACACTTCTTTAATGTTTTTTTGGATCGGTCTGAACCAACAAACCCACATCATAATGGTCTCTATATTTAGTCATACATAGAAGTTTTGTAAGCTAAACATTGTGGTCTAGTTTTCTTTAATAATACCAAAATAATATTTATGATATTGTTTATAGTATAAAATGTAAAATAACAGTTAATTATGTTTTAATTATTTAGAATATTGTTTGTGCATTGTTGTAATTATTTAGAGGTAAATCGAATAACACGAAGACCAAAACCACAACGATGATACGGAAAATCATGGCCTTTAATCTTGTTTTTGTTTTATTATATTGAAATAAAATTATAGTTTACACACTATTTATTTACACCCTGGGAGAGCCAAGCTTCGGCATGAATGGGCCGGCTCGACCGGAATGACACCACAGCCTCACAGAACACCGGTTTGAAACAACGCTGGTGCTGTGTTTCACCGAGTGAGTGAGGATACCGAAGGCCCCCATTCGCCTCTCCCCTCCTTATCCCTCAAAGGCCGGTAACGCATTTGTGACGCTTCTGGTGTTACGGGTGTCTATGGGCGGCGTTAATCGCTTACCGTCAGGCGATACGTCTGCTCGTTTGCCAACTATTCCATAAAAAAAAACTATGTAACAGTATGTAACAGTAAAAACTGTGAAATAGTGCTTGCGCTGTGTTTCATCGATTGAGTGTGGATACCAGAGGCCCATAACCCAAACTCTCATCCTCTATCTCCCCTTCCTATCTCCCAAAGGCCGGCAACGCACTTGCGACACCTCTGGTGTTTGCAGGTGTCCATGGGCGGTGGTAATCGCTTACCATCAGACTATACGTCTGCTCGTTTGCCCGCCTATTCCATAAAAAAAACAATAAATATGTTATGTTTGTACAAAACAGATTAGATTTTATAACCATAAACTACTGTACTAATAAATAAAGACCGATCTTTTTATAGCACAGAGAGAGAATCAGCATTGCCATTCAACGTGGTCATGCTACCAGTCTCTAGGAAAGCTACCAATAGGCAAAGATATGGAGTTTTTTGACGCTTGTATGTAAATATGATTATTGTTTTTTAATTATGGTTACGTACGTAGGTTTCTGTATTGCGTAATAAATTTCTTTATCTAAAAAAAAATAATTAATAACTATATGAATATCGTGGAAACAATGCCTCCGGTATCCTCACTCACTCGGTGAAACACAGCGCAAGCGCTGTTTCACACCGGTTTTCTATGTGGCCGTGGTATCACTCCGGTTGAGCCGGCCCATTCATACCGAAGCGTGGCTCTTCCACGGAAGGATTCTACCTTGTATGTGTTACGTTGTAGCAAAAATAAATGGTTTAAATGGTCGAATAGGTGTGGTGCCACACTTAATCTATCACCACACGGAGAACATGCAATGGGTTAACAACTGCATTATTATTGAAATATCCCACCTCCTCCAAAGTGTTTCTCACTTCGTAGTATGAACAGTGATGTAGCGCTTTTGACATTTGCTCTTGACAAGGCCTGCAATCCGTACTTCGCACACAAAGCACTTTGTGTCCGTAACAAGATTGAATTAGTGGATTTACAGCACTTGATGTTAGTTTGATTTATTTGTGGGAATTAATTTTATTGGTTTATTAATAAAAATACTCTTATACTCATTTATTAAAGAAAACACGACCAATCTTATCAGTAGCAAGTGAAATGGAGTGATATCCACACATTGCTTTTTGTTTCGTTTTCCTTTATTAGAAATCATGTCTAATATTTAAAGACGTACTTAAAATCGATTTTCCTCTTTCCCGAGCTGTCAAAAGAGTTTAGATTGATGGGAGTAAATTTCTATTATGCTTATAACTTCGTAAAATGAACTAAAACAATTGAAAAGTACGAACTAGTTCTGGCTCATGCTTAGCTTTACTTATGTGATGTACGTTCCAACAATTATTCGGCTCGATGCATTCGATTTGGGTCTTCCATGACTTGGCATACTTACAGTTAAGTTCTCTGTTCACTCGTCTACCTCTATAAGACGTCGATATAGAAACTGAACACCGTGAAATAGAATTAAAAGAAAGTTTGTGTAAATTGTTTAGCAAGTAATATTTAGGTTTTATGTACAAACTCTATTCCGTTATATATGATACGAGTTAAAACTCTGTACCGACAAAATTTGAGGATTGTTTTCTTTCCTTCATTCGTTTTTAAATGCTTGCTAACTAGTATTTTTTTATTATTACTCCTCAGTGGTATGGTTCACTTAGTACTTTGGTATGGTGACTTTTGGCAGACACGTGGTATTCGTAGAAAAAAAAAAAATTTTTTTTGAACTTCGAGTTCAGGAGTATGTATCACAAAGAATAATGATTTCTTTTTCTACGTCTCACAACCTTTTTATCCAACTACGGCGAAGCCCAAAAAAGTGGACTAGAAGAAAGATGTTTTAAGAGTCTATGTATGTCTGTACAAACCACCATAGCGCTTTAACTACGTAACAGATTTTAATAAATGGAGTGTCAATAACTTCCTAATAATGAACCGGGTGACATAGGTATTATAAAATAAATTTTATTTTCTGATTGTTTTATTATATAAACTAATGAACAATGAAATAAACATTTTTGTATACAGAATATTTAAAACAAATTCGCCTATAAATTGAGCATACACCAACTGTAAACCTTAAAGTATAATAGAGTTCCATTTATTCTAATGCAGTGTGTTTGTGAAATTCAAGAGATAAACGTTTAAAACTTAGTGCTTTGCGTCCATTTCGAAAATTTATGTTCAGTAGTATGAACAAAAAGTTTGTGTCTGTATAAATAATAAACCTAAAATGACAGTATTCGTGCTGTCGTGTTTCGTTGGTGAATGCGAGACCGAGGGCCCAATGATGCAGAAGCATCTCTAGGCCGCCATGGTGTAGGTAAATATGCTGCATTGTTGTGTTGTCTTTATTCACAATGAGTATGGTGACCACCACTCTTGAATCCTGCTTATGCTTTCCATTAAGCAGAGTAGAGTCACTTTAGAGTAGAGATACGCCCGTACATAAAAGGAGAAATCTTCTTGATTATGCTTTAACATGAATAATACAGAGGCAATAAGTAATGTTTTAGATGGTTTAGCTGTTTATCAGCAGTTTGGTCACCATACAGGTTCTGCATAATATAGAGTCAGACATCTGTGTGTGATAATATGTGTGATTATTTTTTTATTATCTGTTCAAAAGTTAAGACATTATAGCTTCACAAATCAACAACGCGGTATTAAAGACTTGGGGAAGATGTTAAACCTAAGACAAATTGGTTGTGGGTCCTTTTTTGAAGTGAAAACTTCTCTAGCGACGATGTACATTTTAGCAAAATTTATTTAAGGATGCGTGAAAAGTGTTAAACTCGCGTCAGGACACGTGTCGCGTAAAACACATGACCTGACCTAAGATGGCGGCATGTGCCTGGTGTGTGCATGGTGACAGCTTATGGCTTGAGTGTCTAATATGACATGATTGGTAATATATTTATACTATATAGCATTAACCTACATTTTTATAACACCGCAATATTTTTTTTTTTTACTTCTTTTTATCGTGCATTTTATTTAAAGAGCAAAGAGGTTCATTTCAGGTGAGCTTAAACAACTGTTTGTGTATAGTTATGAGATTTCACTTCTGTAGGTAGTCCTCATGACTGCTTTGTGTTTTCTTATGGAATAGGCTAACGAGCAGACGTATCGGCTGATGGTAAGCGGTTACCGCCGTACATGGACACCAGAGGTGTCACAAGTGCGTTGCCGGTCTAAGTAATTAATCAATTCAGCCGCTGTTCGAATCTAATATCAATCAGTATAGTGTTTACGTTATTTATAACTGAAGAAACCAGTATTAGCGTAGCTTAGAAACCATAGTAAGCAGTTGATTTAATAAATAACACAGAACTTCAAGAGACTACTTGTGAAGAGATGAGATATTCTAAAACAGGGCATTATAATCAACATTCAACATTATCAGAATACTAATAGCAATATTTTTCCTTGTAATAACTATTCACCCGGAATTAAACAAATCACAACAGTCCATATTTCAGGGTAACTTATTTCTCTCAATTAAAACTCTGTTTTAGAAATCGTAACCAGACAGAGAAAATATACGTGATCTCTCAAATCAATAAAGGATTTTCTCGTTCATGCAAATTTAGACTCTTGTCAAAAATCATATTAAGATAAGATTAGGTACTTACCCGATCTATATGCTATGAAATGATTAATAACGTATAAAGTACTTATATCAATGTAGCATTATGAAAATATTCATTGAAAGTAGGTTTTAGGTGATGTCACTCCATCACTTGGCAGGCCATTTTTCTTCAACCTAATACAAAGTAATAAAAACCCAGACGATTTCAGTCTTCAGTCGCGATTATTAATCTTCATAGTTCATGTTTTTTTCTTCTCAAGGGCGTAACATAGCAGCATTCTAAGATAATCATAGTAAAAGTAGTAAATTTCAATCTCGTAGCTGTAATTATGCAAACGTGAATTTTGGTGCAAAACGACGAGCTGGTGTGAAATTAAAAGATATGAGCTAATGCTCGTAATAATCGTCTGTATCTCAGGCCTCATTGTGATTACAATTTTGCAACCATACCCACCTATTAAGTGAAAGAAATAGTCACATTGCATTGAGGTTGAAATACCTGGGTGGTGTAAAAGATTAAGCTTTTAAGTCAACACGATTATTTTAAGTTTGAGTCATGCAATGTTTACACTTCTTTCGAATGCAAGCAGGGTTTTACACTTTAGTCTAGAGTTTTGGAATAATAAAAAATACGAGTAGCAAACACCAATAAAGAAGAACTAAACATGTGAAATCACACTCAATTTTCTTTTGGAACCGGCCAAGAAGTCGTCGATGTTAGTACCTGAAGCAGTAAAAAGAAAAACGAGTTAAACGGAAGCAATGCATATCGCAGATAAAACATAGTTTGTTCTCAGCATATGAAATCGCCTGTAAATTGACACCCAGCTATTAGGTAACCACGATACGTGCAGTCATATTGCTCCACCGAATAATCTATAACATTTTATATAAAATATTTAGAGGAACCTAAAAAAATGATAAAACATACACTTAACTAGTATTAAAAAAATTGTGTGTATTTTTTATAATACCAATATCACGAATTTCACTTGTCTGTGATTATCACCTACAGTTTATAATTTACAAATGGTGTTAATTTGTTAATCGTTGTTTAAGTTTATATGAGCAATTCTTTTACAAATCTGTATAATCTTTTGATAGAACATGAATTATGACGGTGCACAATTTAGACATCATTGGGATATTCCTCGTCTTGTAAACTCAGCTTTGCTCGTCGTTTGTCGATGCCGTGTCGTACAGTGATTGATGACTGCGTTAGATGAACTTGGTAACGGAATTCCAATGAAAAAGTCTAACATTAAATCGGTGTTGTAAAGTAAACACGAAATTGATCCCACTAAGAAATAGAATTGTGGAGTTAAAGTTTCTTTTGCAAAAATAAAGATTCATTTAAAATATGGTATTTTTAAATATAAGTGAATTTTAAAAACATATGTGCTCGGTCTATTGCCGTCAACTAATGAACGAAGGCTTCTTCGGAAGAGCACCAACTATTCCGGTCTTGTTCAGCCCTCATCATAAAATTTATAGACAGATTGTACTAAATACATACATGTAAGGTTATTTCATTACTGTATGAGCAATATTGATTTAAAGAATAAACGGGCTGAAAGTAAACAAGCAAAATAAATACACAAATATAGGGGAAGTGTATGTGAGCATTGCAATGCGTGATATTACTACAAACATAGAAGTTAGTCTCAACTTCAAACATGAGTTTGGTTCAATTCTTCATGACGTTTTCTCTTCAATTATTTAAGCGACTGGTACAAAAAGATTATCGTGGGAGAAATGCTTAGGCATTTAATGTATAGGTCAAGCTCAACCGAAATGATACTACGAAAAGTACTACTAATAGAAGTAGTAGCCATTTATTGATTTTCACCAAGTGAGTAACATTATCAAAGTCCAATACCCTTTCACTTATAGTGTGGAGAGACACAAGAAAAGCACCAACGCACTTTTGAGTAACGGAGTTTACAAGCCCTAAAAAGGATCGAACTACAACTTTAGATGCGGCTTTCGTCAGAGCTTTATTAACGATAGTCAGCTGGAATTTCCAATTAGGCTCTTTTACTCTAACTTTTCTAATAACATCAAAAAGGTCAATGATTCTGAATAAAAGAGGCCTCTGTGATTTTAAACGCTGTTTTTAAACTTCTAAACAAAAATAACTCTGGCCTCCTGATTGAGTCAGAGTTTATTTAGGCGTCAAAGTTTATTTAGGTCATAATTTGACTAGAAACTTACTTTAACTGGTGTCACGTTCAGATACACACATGATTAATGACTAAACTTTGCCGCTTTTAGAACTTGTTGATATACGAAGCAATAGTTTTCTTCTTGGCTAATTCAAAGTCACCCAACTTTTTTCACATCATTATTTTCTTTCTAAATTATTAGCCATAGGTTGTGTTTCGTTTTTTTTTTAATTACTTACATCAGATTAGTGTTCATGGTTTTAAAAAATATTAAACTTACGGTGTCTACGCGGTCAATAATCTGGAATCAGTCTAATAGATTCTGCTTTAGAATACGTCACAAAATAAATACGGTTTAATGTCAACGAACGTTAGAAAAGATACCTAGAAGCACGAGAAGGAAAAATTCTTAAATCAAGTTTACTGTTAGATAGTTTTCATCGTTTTAATTTCTTTTTTAGTGCTTACGAAATCCCGACATATCTAGTCCAACATGTTTTCTCTGATACGTGTGCCAGATTCCTTTGGTTTATTTTCACTGGATCTTGTTTATTCACGAATATCATAGAGCGGAATTAGAAGTATATTTTGGTTGTCTTTATCTTGGCAAGTATCTTGTACTTTATTTTTTTTGAGGCTCTTAGATGGTAGTTTTCTGGAATGTTTTTTATGTATTGTATACATAATTTTTGACTTGTTATTAATTATTAATACTTAAATTTCAATGTCATGTGACTAAATGCTCTTAATTCATTTTATCATTATTATAGCGTGATTTATTAGTGCAACACTTCAGTCAATTTCAGTTTCTTAGTGAGATTTCGAATATTATGTTTTCAAAGATGCCAATTTTTTTTATATCGTAGAGGTTGATGTCGATATTGTAAAAGTTGCTTCCGCTAATAATTACATACTTCTTTATAGTTTGTGATCCAATAATTAAATAAATATTGCAGACATCTAACACACAATGCCATCTAGTCCCAAGCTAAGGTGTGCTTGTGAGTGTTTGTCTCATAGGTAGTAGACAAATGATATAAATACATACATACTTTTTTTGTAAATATAATAATAATAATCAAATCGAGCACAGCAGTCACATACTCTACCACTGCGTCACGGCCTGTAGTTTCTAGTAATTTATATGTGAATGAAAGTGAGTTCCTATAATTTCGGACTAAGTCGGAAGCTGGATTAAAATGCTACATCTTGGACTGTGTTCATATAGTTACTTATAGAAAGATTTTCAATAATTAAAGTAGTAGCTGGTCTTCAGCTATGTCAATTCTTCTACTCTTATAAAAAGTGGCATATGTTTCTCAATCCCTGTGTTTTTGAAGTGATTTTGTTGAGAATAATATAAATTTTCAAAAGGTAGATTTTGACGTAACATAAATTATTCAAATATTTTAACTTTAAAAACATTTACTTAAAATTTTCAAGTGAAAGCTTCTTTAGCGGCGCTGTGCACTTTAACAACATTTATTTTGGGATGGATAAAAAGTGTTAAACTCGCGTCAGAACACGTGACGCGTCAGGCCATGTGACCTGACCTAAGACAACGCAGGGCGCTTGCGTTTTTTTTTTTTTTTTTTTTATTTTTTTTTTTTTACGTGGTGGAATGCATTTACGCACTTCGCTCGCCCCCCGCGGGGGCAGGGGGCTCGCTTCGTGTGGGACTCCTGACCATCGTTACCTGGCCAGACTACCCACTAAACCACCACGGTGTTCCTCCTTCACCCAATCCGAGCCACGGGATAGTTTGCTCACCGCGACTCGGCTGGGGATGCCCTGATGGTAGGGCTCGCCTCTGTCGAGGCTCCACCCTCCGGGCCATGTGCCCAGATGGTGGGGCCTGTCCTCCTCGTATGAATGCACCCCAGGAACACAGAGGGGCGCATTCCGCCACATTAGCATGGGGCGGCAGGTCCCCCGACCCACCGCCCGTGGCCACTCTCATTCGGGGGCGCGGGCAAACTGCGCTCGCCTTTGTCCCCTCCTCGTTGGCCCGTGGGGCAGGAAAGAGCATCCCAAACTACTCGATCCCGCCCCCGCAGAGCCTGGATTCAGGGACGCGGGCAAACTGCGCTCGCCAGCGCCCCCCCGCCTCGCAGGGTACGCGGCTCGCGGGGCAGGAGGGCGTCCCCTCTCCCGCTCCCACAGAGCCTCTCCCCCGGCCGCCACCACCCCGTCGGCCGATCCCATCAGCGTACGAGGCGATGGCAGCCACTGCTTTTAACGACTTTGCTGTCGGGTTTTAAAGTCTTTTCCTTGACTCGACGGCACAAGAGCCCGTCAGCCCCTGGGTCAGCAAGGGCCGACCCGCCTCGGCAGCCTGATGTTCGGCTCCGTCTTTCGTTCCCTGGCACCGTCTCATCCCCTGTCCCCTCTGCAAAACAGAGGGATACTGGGAGCGACGGCGAGCCCTGAAAAGGGCTGGGATCTCCTCGGCAGCCTGGTGTTCGGCTGCGTGTTTCCCTTAGTCGCCTCTTACGACACCCACGGGATGAGATGGGGTGGGGCTATTCTATGCCGGCCCCACACGGCGAAGGGCGCTTGCGTTAGTGTGCATAGTGACAGCTGATGGCTCGACTGTCTAATATGACATGATTGGTAATATGTCCATACTATACCTATAGCATTAACCTATATTTTTATAACATCACAATAAGAATTTTTTACTTCTGTTTATTGCGCATTTTATTCAAAGAGCAAAGAGGTTCATATCGGATGAGCTTAAAAAACTGTTGTTATATAGTTTTGAGTTTTCACTTCTGTCGGCAGTCCTCATGACTGCTTTGTGTTTTTTTTATTTTTAATCAATATTATGTGTTCTTTAATTTCGTTGTTTTTAAAAGTATTTTTTCATGCTGGCTTGTTAGATTATAAATGATTATGAAAAAAAATGCCATAGAATTCAAAGACCTTAAGACACATAAACACACCATATTTTTCAATGATTAAGTTGTTAAAGATTTGTTATTAAATATTAGTACACATTGATTTTTATTCTTGAATTCGTTTCCGTTCATTAACTGTTATTATAATTATGCCATATCTTTGAGTAATAATAAGATAAATATCATAGAACGCAAAAGACTAAAGTTATTAAAATTTTATTTTCGGAATTCGAAATTAATTTAAGTCATAAGCGATATTAACGTCGTCGTCGTATCGTGCTTCACTGATTTCAATGAATTCTCATCAGCCCTTCATGTTCTACTAAAAACATATTTTCTACGAACACAACATAATATTATAATGAGGTAATGAAAATAGAATTTGTATGAAAAGGTACAGATTTCTACAAAGGTAAGGTAGGCAAAGCTATCTAATTAGGTACTGTTACTATAACAGTCTAATTTTACGTATTAGGAAAACAGACAGCAATTAGAGGGTTTAAATACGTTACAAGTTAGAGGAAAATTTACGCTTATTAAATAATTATATTTGTATAGGAATTTAACATACACATTTTACACAACAGCCACAAGGTTACAACAATTAGATTTATAACCTCACTCCGTAAAAACTTTTGCCTTGTATATTGCTTATGTCAATAGAGCCAAACATATGTACGAATCTATTCAATAAATCAGTACAGAACTTAATACATAGACGGCCATAAAAATTACTGTTATTTTTGGCTTCCTCGTACTCGGGTAGTAGGTTTCTTTGGAAGTAAATTCAAGTAACTGTTAAAACAGTTATTTCTTTAACGAACGCCTTAGTTGGAGGAGTACAACTGAAGTGACAGTTGAAATAAGTTACCTACTTAGACATGCATAGTAAATATTACCATTGTTTTAGCAACTACAGACTTTGAATGCGTTCTTCTGTTAAGAATGTACCTTGAGTTTTGTGTACACAATAGTTAGCACAGACGCAGAAACTTGCAGGGTTTCCAACTAGCTTGAGTTATAACTTCTGTTATTAAATTAGTTTCTCATGCTTTCATGTTTTATTTTACAGAGATAAAAATATGTATATAATGTACGCAGCAGAATGCTGAGACTCGGTAGATATCAACGTATGATCCCAGATTCAGCATAATAATATATGCGATAACAGAAAACATGATAGCTGATATTGTTCCATACAAGCCAGCTATTGATAATTTTCTTAGAAATAACTAAAGGACAAAATTGAATCATGACTACAATTTCATACAGAAATTTTTTTTATGCATTGCAGAAAATAATAATTCATCGTCACAGCCTTCAGTCCACTGCTGCTAATTAGATCTACCTTTATACATAAATAAATAAATGCGACAAACACAGATTGGTATTTTTTTATTATTTAATATAGGGTAACCGAGTAGACGTATCACCTGATGGTAAGCGATTACCTCCGCCCATGGACAACCGCAACACCAGAGGCGTCACAAGTGCGTTGCCGGCCTTTTAAGAAGGAGTACGCTCGTTTCTTGAAGGTTTGAAGGTCGTATTGGTACGGGAATACCGAAGGCGACAGTTTATTTCACAGTTTTGTTGTGCGAGGCAGAAAGTTTCTTGAGAAGCACACCGTTGTGGACTGCCAACCATCTACATGATGAGGATGAAAGTTTTGTCGCGTAGGACGATGACGGAAAGAGGCGGCGGAAACTAATTCTTATTGTATAGTGGTTTTAACTTACAATTGCTTGCTAAGACCTGACTTAAATGCGTCCAAGTATAAACGTGAGATACGTAAGCGTAAGACGTTCTGACATTTGCAAGCAACGACCTTAAGCTTTACACATGGTTTTACACAAATGCTTGTTTAGGATTAGACGGTAGTTGAGTGTCCTCGTCCGGTCTTCATGTATGTCCGATACAATTTTATGTAGTGGTCTAAGAGCCGATAAAGATAGAGCTACATTCATCTGTTAATTTAAATCACTCTCTTGTTTCGCAGGCAAACTTTTACGGTAATATTTCTTACTAATTGACCCTCTTAACCTAGCGTAGCGTGATGTTATTTAACATGAACAATTTTTTTTACATTATACCGGTTGTAGTAAGCTGACTTTAAAAGGTATGTGCTGTCTAGACTTTTTTTAGAACTTTTAAAGAGGAACAATTCTGTCACACATTATTTATACGAAACTTTACGCAACGGACGCAATAGAAGCCCTCAAAACAAATATTTTTTTAGGATTACAAAAGTAATTCTAGTAAACACTGTTTCTAGGCTTTTCACTATCGCTAAATTCAGTACAACATGCCTGATGTAAACCTTGAGACAACATCCTGATATATATTTTTTGCAATTACGTAATAAAATTTTCTCGTTATTGTACTCTGAATACTGGTTAGTGACTAACTGCAAACCCAAAGTTCGTGGGTTTGATGCGCACTTATGACTTATAGTTACGTAATGATACGGATTATTTGCTATTTAGTAATGTATAAGTTTGTTTATCTGGATTTTATAGGTCCTAATCCAATATCTACCTAAAACATTATGCTACGTTCGATAGATTGTCTTCTGCATAATGCTATTAATTTTCTCTGTATATTTATAGTAAATTCATAACACAAAAAAATAGGTTTTCTAGTTTTCACCATAAAACCTAACGTAGACTGTAACTAAATTACAACATGAAAATTGTGTGATTTTCTTATTGTAAGTTACTACTTGAAACGTTATTATACATAACTTTACCACAAAATGTTAACTTGTAGCCATGTCACGAAGACTTACTAAGCACTGGGAAATTACTTCATGTTTACGTTTTGACGTACTACTATTACAGTTTAGAGGCGTTTCTCTGAATTGCGGTCGAACGTCAACTCTGTTTATTATTTCTTAGATACTCTGACGTAATTGTGTAACTTGCGTAGTAAATCCTTGTCTTGTTCAATATTTGACTTGAGACTTTATGGCACAGGAAGTAGTAACCGAAGGCTATCAAATCTCTGTAGATGATCTATACATTAATAGTAGAATTAGTTATTATTTAACGTATATGTTTTTGCTGCTAATTTTACAATTAAGTTCAGTGCCATGCAAAGGTGTTAATGTTGTTTGAATAATTAATTTTATATTTAAAAATAATGCCATTATGATCAGAATTGGAGGCTCACTCACATATTAATTAGAACATATAGTTAAAAGAAAATGAGGGAGAAAAATTATAAAACGAAAATCAAAATTTGAAAGCTTCATCGTCATTATAGTCAGCCTATCACAGTCCACTACGGGACTTAGGCCTCTCCAATCACGCGCCACTGAAAGCTGAAAGCACTAAAAGCTTAATTTCTCACAAGCCTTTTTTCAAAATTGCCAATTGAAATGTTGTCTTCACAGCCCTATTATTTTTGAAACACATATCTGTCTATGAAAGAGTATTCTTCAAAACTTCATTTTGTAACTTTGTCGATGTAATTAATATGTAATTATTTGCTATATTACACATATCCAATACAAATAGTATGTGACACATAGCGGTCACAAACGAACAGACGGGACTGATGCAACTATGAGGGTTTCGATTTTGCCATTTTGACTAGGGAACCTTAAAAGATAACCAGAAACGAAAAGAATTCACGTATGGGTAACCGACCACTACATTAACACGACCGAACACAAGCGTACTTTAACTTTAAAACGTAACATACATGTATATGCGCATATAGATAAGAAAGTACCTATAGAGAGAATATGTAGAGGTAGAAATCTCACCATCTCATTTACACAAATTAATTGGCAAAGTTACAGTAATTTACTTTGTTGTTAGAAAAAGGAAAAAAAGAAATAATAATAAAATTAACTTCAATAGTCTTAAATTAGAGTAGATAAAAAGAAAAGTAAAATTGCTTTATCAGACGGAAAGAACTTCCAATAGTTATAAAACAAATATAAATTCTTCAACAAGATATTTTCGTTGGAGGGAGAAAAAATAACTTGTGTATTAAAATTCTGATCTAGTAATAGTTGTGATGATCTAATATTTTTTTAGTTTTACAGACCTATAATCAGAAACACCTTTTTAACAACGCCAGAATAAGGGGTATGTTTTTCAAGTATGTGAGACACTTTGTAGTTTAAGCGGCTGGATAGATTTTGGTTTAAATGCTGTCCGATGTATTTTCTTCATTTACATAACATTAAATAACAATTTTTGTTCTATTAATAAAAGCATATATTGGGCACTTCTCAAAAGTTTACAAAAAACATCAAGTGACAAACATACCTACCATACTTCCTCAATACCGTATCGTTCGGTTCTCCAATCTTGTTCACAAAGAAGATATTTGCGGGCAAAGTTTTAGAAATGGTTGTTCCAGATTTCAAGCTCTTTGTCCCAGTCACGAGCAAGTCCTCGGGGAACGTTCTCAAAACACGCTTACGTTCAACGTATGTGTTTACTGGCTTTTTACCAATATTTTTATGAGTACTACTTAGGATCCTTCAGTTTTCAAACCTTCAAGTGTTTTCAGTGTTCATACATTTATTCAAACTAAATGCAAGAGACTAGAAACATACCAAGTATTAGTTATTACGCGTACTTTGAGTTTTATGCAACCTTAACTAAACGTCTATTCTTTTGTAAAGTAGTTAAGTGTTCTCTTCTTGTCTCCCCCTTCGAAACGCGGTAGTGGCATTTCTATTACATATACAACTCTCGTGCTCACGATAAACTCCGAAACTCTAGCTGATTCTCACATTTTTTATGTTTGTTTAGCTAGTGCGCCTAAGGTGGGATAATTAACATCACGCTTAAACCAATGGGAGCTAAACATGATTGAAAACAGACACAATCGAAGTTACGTGCGTCAGCTATTTTCTACATGTATCACAGATAATTAGCTTTATTAGATTACGAATAATTTGTCGACCTACTAATACGACGTTACGGGCGGTCGTAATCGTCAAATGATATCAAATCATGTACCGTGAACATGGTTTGGTTTGAAGACTATGTTCCGCCGTCAGGCACACAAATAACACAACGTCAAATTCAAATGTTTATAATATGGAATACGCTCTCACTACAGAATCCTCCATTGAGTGTGGCTGGCACTTGACCAGTTTTTTTTAACGCAGTGTTACTGTGGATGTGTGACCATTTTTTAACACATTGAGACCCCTCGTGCCTTGACAAATATGTTCAACTCGCTTCCGGTTTCCAAACAAACATCTTTTGCAATTTCTACGGGTAGCTGAAGCCCTAAAAAGTTTGAGGACAGTCTACAAATCTTCGTTGTTTGTTTGGCTTGCAGAGACCTGATGGCTGTCGCTCAACGTACAAAATAAAAAGCTGTTTCGTAGTAGAGTTAAAGTCAAGTCCCTACCTTATTTATCTCAAATGGGACCACACGGGAAGCACCAGCTTTCAAATAAAAAAAACATTAACATCGGTTCACCCAGTCGAAAGTTATGAGGTAACAAACATAAAAAAACAGTCAAATTGATAACTTCATCCTTTTTTGTAATCGGTTAAAAAGGCTCAGAGGATAAATATACATGACCACAAGATTGACTGTCCTATGTAATAATCAAGTGTTTGTATCAGTTTTAAGACATGGTAACATAGAAATAGTGAAAACGATCTTTTTCTCAAGACTATTAAAAAACTTTAACAATTACACACAATTAAAGTACCTATATAAAAAAATCTTCTAGATTCTGACACTAGGAAGCAATTATAAAGTTCTAGTCAGATTCATCAAAGACATTCTCACGAAACATCTTGTCTTACTGTAATTTAACAAAAGATAATTTTTTTTTAAGTTGACTTATTTTTTAACAGACATCAAAACTAAATGACAGGCTCTGTCACCCTCTTGTTCTTTTTTTAACATATTTGTATTAACTTTATCTGCATGTTTGATTTTTGACCCATATAAAACAAACTATCACAGATCAGCTTCTTCTACCGAGTTTTTTTTCCCAAATCCCATTTCATGTCAGTGACCTGGCTAGTTCTGAGCGTGTTAACTTACTTGGTTACCAGTTACCCAACAACCACGATCATACAAAGATATAAAATTTGTGTGACAATGAAAGACTAACTAATTAGTGGCAGCGTGTTTGGACTCCCAAAGTTAAATATAGAATAACTATAAATGAATTGTTTCTTTACACCCAGTCTCTCTACAAATAGATTTTACAACAGTTTGTTTATCATATAGATATCCACAGACACTAAAAAAACCCACGCTTGAAAACTAAACTATGTAAATGAAAAGGACAAAAAATAAAATTCGCTACGAGCAAGCCAATTACATAGACTCGAATGCAAGTGGGACGTTGACAATCTCTGTGACTGTAAAAATAAATGTCCCACTTTTACCCTTGACAGAACAGCGGGAATGTTTAGGGTAAAACTTGTTTTTTTTCATTTTCTCTCAACATTATGTTTACCTATTTTTTAACCGACTTTAAAAAAAGGAGGAGGTTTCTCAATTCGACCGCATATTTTTTTTTTATATGTATTCGCAGATAACATCGTCGTTTATGAACCGATTTTGATTATTCTTTTTTTATGGAAAGGAGATGTCCCGACGGTGGTACCATGATAGGGACATTAATATCTGATGATGGCATCCAAGAGAAATTGAGTGGAACCTTGAAGTCTGTTTTATTTTTGTAAAAATTGTACTTGTTAAATTGTTCTGCAGTGTAAATTATCTTCCCTACCACTGTTTGTCTGTCTGCAACGCTTTCACGGCTAAACAGCTACAACAATTTCAATGATATTTAATACGAAAATACTTTAGTTCTTATGTAATGACACAAGCTACTTTTATCGTGATGAGATAACCGATACACACGCGGGTAGAATCACGGGCAAAAACTGTAATTATTATGTAATTGTATCAGTATATTATTTTAAAATTATAAAAATATAATGTGAACCTTGACAATCGTCTGAATACTGCTTCATATTTTTAAAATATATTTTAACTCATACAAAGGATCATTATTCATATTGTTATTTGGAAATACAAGAGGTAATTTAAAAAAAAAAACTTTTTTTTTTAAGTTTATTTAATCACATTTATGATTCAATGACCTCTTTATACATGTTTATATATCTTGTATCACCACATACATTACATACACTTATAAAACATAAAAATTTTAATTTTCAACCGACTTCCAAAAGGAGGAGGTTCTATGTACCACTGTATGTATTTCTTTTTCTTTTATACATATTAAATATATCATAATAATTTAAATTGCATGTTATTCCAATTTTATTCTCAAACGATTATGAGAAATATGAAGAAAAGGGACTTCCACTTATCTTTCTGTTCATAAAGAAGAGAAATGAACATATAAAGTTCAAGTTCGTATCGAGTATAAATGTACAAAAATAGAAGAAATAACAGCCTGTGAATCTACGTATGAAATATACAAAGTATTTTAATTAATAATTTGTTGCTATTTTAAATCTTTTGAGCATTCGTTACTGTGGAAATATTTTAAGTGTTTTCAAGAGTATAAAACCTATTAACATAATTAAGGCACGAGCCATAATTATATATGAATTGAAGCCATCATTAACGTGTGCTTAGACGAAAAACTTTAAATTAAAAAAAAAACCTAAATAACGAAACCGTGAATATTTATATTTTAAAACTTACATTGAATTGCGATGTTTAAGGAAGTGGATTCAAAAAACTAATAAGGTATGCATAATGTTCTAAATGATCATGAATTTGATCAGTACTTCTAAGATTTTCTAGTTCTTGCAAAAATCTGCTCGTACTATATCCTTCACATACATTAGAGTTTGTTGGCTCTTAATTCTATATTCAATGTGTTCTCTTGTAGTATGTACTTTCTCTCCAAGTCAGGATGTTTACAAATTCTTACTCTTTTGACTTGAAAGTCAAGGATCTTTAACTAAATGAATTTTCGGAATCAACAGGCCCTTAGTTCATAGGTACGGTGACGATATTCTCATACTTTGTTTATTATGGTATCTATCTTATATCTGGATGACCGAGCTTTGCTGGTTTTTTTTTTTTGTAAATTTGCCAAAAATGCATCCGATTTATCGCCCCCGAAACCCTCTGCATACTAAATTTCATCAATATTGTGGGACCCATTTTTGATATTAAGATTATATATATATACAAGAATAACTTGTTTAAATATTTAAGATATTTTACTGTGTCTGTTTAAATTCATTCTATAGTATGGGTATATTGTACTCCGTCTAAATTAATACTTACTATTTGGTCTTAAGATAGACATATTAAGACCAAATAGTTGATATTCAATTTCTTCTACCACCTTCCCACACACCTGCCTAACTTACCGTTTTTATCATTTCCCAATCGGTCAATTAGTAAACTGACTGCCTTGTGCCTTAGGCAAATCCGTCGTTCCATGTATTTGTGCATGAAGTTAATGAAAATACTTTTGGCCTGCGTGACACATTAAATTCCCATACCAACGTATCAAATATATATGTCATATTATACTATATTCTGTTATGCACCTACCACTTCATAATTCCACATCACCTTAAGGTTGACTGGCAGAGAATGCCCCATGGCATTAAGTCCGCCTTTGTGCAAAATGTGCATCAAGTTTAAATAAATAAATAAATTAAAAGGTCATCGTTCGATAGTAGACTTGTATTTATTATTTTATTATTATTATTTCATTTTTTTTCTATATAATCACCATTTATAAAAAAAATACAAATCTTGTAGCTTTAACAATTATAACATGATATCTATTTGAGATACTTATTTGAGAAACAGTGTACTAAAATAATAAATAAGTAATAACAAAAATATTTGTATTGTTTTAATACACCTGTAAAGGTGGAACGACATCAATTCGGAACGTAGAAACAGATTCCCGTATAAAACAGAAACTTCAAATCAATATTTTCAATATTCTGTAGGTATACCTTTAGAAATACTTAAAGAAATATCAAAGATCACTTCGGGGCACTCAAAGGCGCCTTGCGGTCCTAAGGGGCATAATAATCTTTCGAGGTTCTTACAGCTATGGGCTTTTATTTGAGAAAATTTAATATTACGGCATACGAAGAAGATATTTAGTGCTATTGAAGGGATAAGGCAGTGTAGTAAATTGTGCCGAATGTAGTTAAGCACGTACCCACGTGTGCGAGAGGAAGTAACTTAGAGATCTTTAAGTAATGATGTTTTATTACATTAGTTATTCTAAGGCTTATATTTTTGCCATAAAGATCATTCAAGGATACTTTAAATATAACTATCATGAGCTTTATGTATATTAAGAAGGATGGCTAAGAAACTGATGCTTAAAATAACTCTTCAGTAAGTAAAATAATTATGAATATAAATGTATTTTTTTATGGTGTGGAGGAACGGGTTTCAAGTCCCGTCTCGTTAAAGGAAGTATCATAAGACCAGGTAAGGTGATCGATGCCTAACGGGCCACGCGGTTGATGTTGGGAAATTGTAAATATTCTAATCCACGCGAGAATTTCGATATCGCGATACAGGATTAGTTACTTTCGTTTCTTTACGTCCTAGTTACGATCGTTTGGTGTGTCTTCGTTAGTTCGGCGTATTTTTGGTAGATGGTATGGTATATTGAAACATTTAATCCACATGCTAAAAATCATTGACTGAGTAGGTTAAAAACGTTTTTTCTATGAGATATCAATCCAGTCGAAACAGTCGGTATATAAACGTCATTAGATTCGTTTCTAAATGCCTTAACGTCTACTAAAACTCAGTACATTGAGGACGATAAAAACACGTCTTTACGAAAGCCTTCATAAACTTGGTCATATTTTCCTTATTAACGTTGCCGAAGAACTGTTTCCATATTTTTTGCCTTGTAATGAAAGCAATTATTTCCTCCTGAGTGATAAAGTTCTTAGCTAGTGACTGAAAAGTAATAACTTTTTTATTTCTTCTTGAGTTGTTCAATTGTGGAGATAACTTTGTTGTAACTTAAGAAAGACAAAATGTCTACAGGTAAACTTGAAATGATATTCATTGTGCATTGTAAATGAACTAAAGAATAAATGTAAAACAAATAATCTATACTAATATATAAAGCTGAAGAGTTTGTTTGTTTGTTTGCTTGAACACGCTAATCTCAGGAACCGCTTGTTCGATGGGTCAGCTAGTAGTATTATAAATATTTAGTCTGCACTCAAACTGTGCGTAAACATTTTGCGGACAAAACGAACGTCACCAAAGCCATACAAATGTCACACACACTTGACTAATTCAATGACGCAAGTACTTTCTCTAGTGTTTATGTGCATAATTATTATATACATTAACATAGACACTGGACTATAGATAAGAACACAATTTTGTGATAGGTACATAGTCATTTGCCTTGACACAGTACAAAAATGCACTTGCCTTCGCTATCTGTTCGTCTGTCTGTAAACTACTCAACGGATTTTAATGCAGTTTTCAGCTATAGATATTGATTCAAGAGGAAGGTTTATATGTGTATTCCATGAATATTATAATAAAGGAAATCCGATATTTTCAAAGGTTTCCTGCGAAGCCGGGACGACCGGGCTAATTAATAATAACACGAAGAAGTAACACTAAAGCATCGGACAGAAAATAATCGGACACGCCAAGACCTACAGGAGCGGAGCAACAATGAAGAATGTTACGAAAACGGGGGAAAGTTATCACGCTGCGGGCAATAGGAGACGCAAACGAGGTTGAGTGGGTCGGTTAGTATTTATATATATGTATGTATATATATATATATATATAGTCTTCAGCGATTTAAATATATATATATATATATATCAACGGGCTTGTTAGTCTAGTGTTCAGGGATTCTGACTGCTAAACCTAATCTTTGTGTGATAACACGATAATTTGTTCTGTGTCTGGTTGTTTTTTTTAAAGATAACTGCATTCGTAATATACCTCCTGTGTCGCGGGGACTTTACAAACATACTTGAAACGGACACAAAGAACAGACTTAGAACAACAACTTGTGGGTCACATAAACTTTTATCCGATGTGGAATTTTAAGACTTGGCGCAATAGAAAGCGGCGGGACTGGCGACCACTTAACCACTTTCTTTTACGTGTTTGAACCCCCACGGGCCGTCACCCAACCAGTGTTTGCGGCGGAGCGGTGTGTCGGAATCGAAACGACTAAAACCACATGCTATGCCACTCTGCGCCTGAAAAAGGAGGGATCGGGAACTGCTGTTATTAACACATCCGGACCCGACCACTTAAGGGCTCCCACACATAACAGCGATGCCATGCGACGTGGTGGAAAGTTCTTGCGGTGCATTCGAGCGAGCTCGCAGATGTTTGCGATGCGATGCGAATTCGCAGTTGTGTGGGAGCCCTAAACCACTAGGCCAACCGTGCTGTCATTTATCTATGATCTGTATGTATTTAGAAATATATAACTTTGTTTATCAGCACCTGGTTACCAGAGAGAGAGAACAGCTATTATTACGACATGCGGACCGGACCCCGAGAGGTATTATCTCTAAGTCAACAGCTGAAGCTTTTATTTGTAACTCACTTACTTTTTATAACATTAATTTATAGTGATAGTCTGGGATTTTTTTCCGACCGCTATCATAGTATGATAGTATAGATACAATCTGTACAAATAAATAAAATTGGAATGTCTGTTTGTACTAGTAAAGTAACTGCTTTTTTCTAAATGCATATGTATTTATACACTGTATAATGCCAAAATATAAATTTATGTCTGTCTGTGTGTCTGTCGGTCGATCTGTCAGTCTGTTTGTTCCAGCTAATCTCTGGAACGGATAGACTGATTTTGACGGGACTTTCAGTGGCAGATAGCTGGTGATCTAAGAAGGAACCTAGGCTACTTTTTTAACTTACTTTGCCCGCGGCATTCCCTGCAGTTGTTATTGAACCGTGGGGATCAGTTCTTAATTATGTTATTCTGGCGTGCCAAGAATAGTATACTCGTAGTTAACATCAAACTTAGACCAATAGCAGTTGAACACGATGGAAAGGAGACGCAAAGTTGCGAGGATCGGCTAGTTATCCTATATAGCCAGTTAACTGTTCATTTTCAATTAAAAAGACTAATCAACATTTGCTATAATCTTTATGTGTACGACAACGTATATTGGTGATAAAAGTTGTTACTCTCCCACTACCCACAAATCTACTCCGTTAAAAGTTAAGCCTCACTTAAACACTAAGTATCGGCTACATATAATATATTAAATCAAAGATAGCGTTATCTTCTTTTTCAATCTTTTCTTGGGGAAGGGAAGGAATTTCTTCATCATCCTATTTTTGAGATGTGACTTTAATTCATCTTAAATGATATGGCCAGTTTCAGCCTAGTTACTCAGTGGCATGTACATTAATTTACGCCTAATTATAAATAAATAAAAAAAGAAAAAAGTCTTGTGGTGTCGAGGGACACCAGACAGGAACGAAGCTCCTTATCAAAAAAAAAATATTAATTTCAAGTTCTATTCAAGGTATTAAGAAAATAACTATTCAGGCAATGATATTATACGAAAAAAAAAATGTTATCGACCCGTTAACCCGAAAAGTGAAGACCTAAGAATTTCAGTACGTAATGACACTTATGAGGCTATGATGGTTGAGGAAAGAGAGAGTGAACTAATTTTGCCGTGAGAGCGAAAAGGATGCGTGGACTGCGTACATCAATGGCAAACATAGATAAGTTTTACAGAAGCGAATTTTGGCAGTGACTTTAATACCTGCCACTAAAATTCTGTTTTATTGAATTTTAAGTTAGTATTTATTAAAGCTTTTTTATTTAGTTGATTTTATTACAACAAAGTTTTTGATTGTTTTAGTAATATCACCACTCAACAATTATAGAGATCTCCTTGTGCACTATGCAAAAACAATTAAACTTAACACTGAGAGATATATTGGCTTTTAGTATTAACGTAGAGGATTTTTTTATTGATAGAGAATGATTTTTTGTGGGTATGTAACTTGAGATAAAGTTTATGTTATTTTGTGTCTACTTTACTTTTAAGTGTTCATGGTATTTACTTAAGTTCATAAATCATACTATTATTTCAAAAATAAGTATGTATAGAATAGAGATATATAGAAAATCAGTATCACTTTCTTTCCTTATCCTAATATTAAGGCATAAACACAGAATTGAGAATAAATCGAATAGTTTAATTTGATTATTTGGCCCTATTAGTTATAAATATCACGCAATATATAACTCCCGTGGGTCGTATATCCTCAGTTTGAAGACACTCCCCTATCTGACTCAGCCAACATTGGAATACTTGGTATCGACATATCGAGTCAATTCCAGTTCTGTGGTCATTTGGAGGATAAGGCCAAATTAGCCTCGAAGAAGCTTGGCGTGCTCAACAGATTGAGACAGTATTTCACTCCGGCCCTCCGCCTTCTGCTTTATAAAGCGCAGGTTCGGCCACATATGAAATACTGTCCTCGTCTTTGGACGGGGGCACCTTAGTACCAGTAGACCGCATGAGTTGTAGAAGCATTTATGTTGAATGTTATCCCCTAAGGTGTCCACGGCCATTCATTGGCCGTATAAAAACATCGTCTATTGTGTCACCGGCCAGCCACTGGCCGGTCAATGACCGCGAGTCGGGAAATTATCGAGGGAAATGTTCGGGAAAATGGAATTGTTAGTGACACTCAAGCTATGCTTATGTCAAAGTGACGTGACACCTGAGGGATTATATTGAAACGAAGTTTTGGAACGAAGTTCCTTATCGCGCGTTGTGAAAGGAGGCTAGACGGAAAAAATCTTACGAAAAGTTGTCACGACACAAAATTCTTAAGAAATGCTGTCACGACTCAAAAACTGTTACCGAAAGTTGTCACGACACTTTTTGCTACAGTAAGCGATTGTAAGCCGTGCGGCGTGCGCATGTTTCTCTGTCTCTCTCCCTGTCTTACAGAAAGCAAGCCAGACATTTGCATTTCTATTTCGCATTGAACAGTGTGGTGTCGCGACGATTATTTTTGTTGAGTATATACAGGTTTTTTGTACATAATAAATAATAAAAAATAATAAAAATAATGAGTCCTGACAGTGAGCTAACTCTAAACTTCTTCGTTCCATCCGGGTGTCCCTTGACACCTCTTGAGTTTTTCTATTTTTGAATTTCGCGCCTATTTGTGTAGTAACGTGCTCGAACGTATAGCTCTCTCTCTATTCGTTGACATCAAGCGACCGGCATGTCACTCTCTATATTTTACTATTATCTGAATAAATAGTGATGAAAACCTGAGCTACGTCATTTAATTCAGCAAATTATTATTTCCATTTAACCTATAGCTGGTGACAAGCAGTGTCATAGGCCGAATGGTGTCAGTGAAACATCATTTCACCAACTTCCCTGCGCTTGTAACAATATATTGTAATAGCAAGTTCTATAAGTATTAAAAATTACGTTTAGAGGTAATTCATTAGTTTTATTTTACTATTTTAAATATTATTAAACTGTTGGTGTTGTATGTAACTCAGTTTAAAGACTACAATAAGCTACCGAGAGGTTGCTTTGCGGTTGGTTCATGACCAAGACATTTGTTTGTTAATTTAAATGAAATCTGAAATTACTCAACTGTGTTATTTTTACAGTTAATTTTAAAGCATACTTAATTAAAAACAAAGCAGAATTCGTAAATGTTTGTGAATTTTTAGATGCTAAGCAGATTCCCTTAGGTAAATTGGTAATAGGATTGGCCATCTCCTCAATACTACTTGTTGCTATAGATACTAGTAGTAGCTCCGGTGGCGTGTATATTAGTTTTAGCGACAAATAGTAGCTTTGTGTTCATCTAAAGTGTCAGCATCTTCCATACAAAATTTTATCAAAATTGCTCCAGTCGCTTGGGCGTGAAGAAGTAACAAGCATACACACTCACAAACTTTTACTTTTATAATATTAGTGTGATAAAACAGAGTAAAAACGAATAAAAGGATAGCATGACTATACACTCTCTCATAGCAAACTAGATATGAAAATTATTTTCCAAAGAACGGAACTTTAAAAGTTGATCATTAACTACAGCAGCTACTGATGAGTACAGGAGTTTATTCTGAGTTGTGAGTCTTGTCTCAAGACGCTGCGCATAAGACTTTTTATCGCACTTACTTACAAACTATATTAACGTCTGGGAACTGTTTATAACTGGCATAATCGTCTGGCGATTAACAGGTATTATTATAATTTACTTAATAAATACGTGATAATAATTTTAGATTGCCTAAAGAATATTTTTTTGGGAATTTAAAAAAAGTACTTTTGAATTTTTCTGGCTATACTTAACTTGTTGGCGTCTCCAATTCCCGAAGCGTAATAATTTTTCACCGTTTTTTAAAACAAAAATCATTTGTGCTCCGATCTTATTGGTCTTAGCGTGATGATTTGTAGCCTATACCCTTCCCCGATAAATTTACTATCCAAAACTGAAAGAATTTGGCTGCCTCGTTGGTCTAGCGGTTGACGTGTGCGACTGCTGATCGTGAGGTCTCAGGTTCGATTCCCGGGTCGGACCAAATGTTTGTATGATCTACAAATATTTGTTTCGGAGTTTGGGTGTTTTCTATGTATAATATGTATGTATTTCCAAAAAAAAATTATATATGTATTTGTATCAGTTGTCTAGTACCCACAACACAAGCTCTGCTTAGCTTGGGACTAGATGGCGTTGTGTGATAGATGTCCGAAATTTATTAATTTTGTAATCGGACCAGCGGTTCTTGAGATTAGCTTGTTCAAACAAACAAACTCTTCAGGTTTATACTCGTAATATTAGTATAGATAACCTACAAAAATGTAATGGATTTTTTTTTAATTCTAGAAATGATAAATTGAAAGATTAAAAATATCAAGTTGTCTAAAACATTTATTGGAAGTTTTTTTGTGCAAATGTTATATGCTGCGCAGTAGTGAAATAACCGCTAACTCGCTATAAGACTCCCAGGACTTATTGGATGGATTCGTCAATTTTTTTTTATGGAATATACGGGAAAATGAAACGAGCAGACGTATCGCCTGATGGTAAGCGATTACCGCCGCCCATGGACACCTGCAACACCAGCTAGGGTGACAGGTGAGGCCACCAGTCACCCTAGCAGAAGCGGACCGGGGCGGTGGCGCAATCTCTATAAAGTGCTTGCACCCCTTTTCTAAATAGAACAGAAGCAACAGGGTTCCTACGCAGGAGGGTATCATTTACAAACCGTAGGTATCCCGTAGTACGTCGGGGCACCAGAGATTTCCTTTCGAGGTTCCATCTGGTTCTCCGACTTCTAGTACCCGGAATGGTGTGCGATTTTTAATCGGTTCGAGTTCGACATGGCCACAGTGGTATCCGAGTGGATTTCCGCACTATAAAAAATGGTGAATTATGTGGAATAAACCACAAGTTTCGGGGTTTGAAAATTTTTACATTGAATAATAGAGCTGGCTCGGCTGTGACTTAAAAAACGGCCAAATTTAGAATCCCCTACTTGTTAGAAATTAGTTAAAAACAGCTAAAATATATTTAATGTGAGAAGGATGTGACAGTCTATAAAAATATGTAAGCAGCCTTAAAATTGATTTTGATAAAAGTGATTATTCTGTAGAAAACTGAAGAAAATTCTTCGATAATCACAACGACAAGGGTTGTGTCTATTACTAGTTTTAGGTAGAAAATACAGTTTTTTTTTCAATTTTCTTGCTATTAAGTATATAATTTTTTATCCGACTTCAAAAAAGAAGCATATTATGGATTTAACATGTATTTATTAATGTACCTACAACTTTTAACTATGGCGTGATTTTGTTTTTTTTTTGTTTGTAATGTTACGGTTGTTAGATTTCAAAATTTAACTATGCAGCAAAAACTGGTTTTAGACTTTCGTGATATTAACACATACTCTTATTTTTATTATAAGCCGTTCAAAACGTCGGAATAAAGAAGGTATAAGAACTTTCTTATTTTAAATTAGTCCCGCTTGTTAACAAAAACAACGTATTCTCACTTACTTGAGTATCAAGTGTCTAGATAATGACTTCAATTATCTAGACACTTGATACACACGACATTTCAATCCTCTGTTTGTATTTTGCATAAAAGGGGTACAGCTCTCTAACTGAGAATAGACCAATGCTTTGTATAGGAAAAGGTAAGTAGCAGGCTTTTTGAAATCTTTACATGAGCGCATGACGAAACTATACATCCGAAAGGCTTTACTAATAAACATCTCAAAGTAATTTAGTATAGTACACGAATACAGTACAAGAATAGTACACCCAGGTCTCGAGTGCAATCGTTTTCAGTAAGTAGTAAGGAGTCCTCTTTATAGCAAGTGCCATCTAAATTGCTCTTAAATCACCCTACAAATGAGTAGCTGTTGCTTCGAGCTAGCTTTATCAACTCATATTTCTTGCCATTCACGCTCGTTTAGTTCTACACATGCGAAGCACAACCGTATTTCCAAGTAATTTATGACCAAGCCCTATGCTGCGGAAAGCAAACCGGTAACTTACCATTGTATCTGCTGACTGTTCAGATCTCTGATGTTCACTACGATTTGATTAATAGCAGCCTTCCACGTTATCCATTTACCAGATGTATATAATCTATGTAGTGGTATAATGTATATTGTGGAGTAACAAACTATACAAATAAATAAAATTAGAGTGTCTATTTGTAATATTAAAATAACCGCTTTTTGCTAAATGCATATGTATGTATACACGGTACATATACCAAAAATGTAGATAAACAATTTTTGTCTGTATGTCTGTCTGTCTGTTCGTCTGCCTGTCTTTTTGTTCCGGGTAACCTCTATAACGGCTAAACCGATTCGGACGGAACTTTTAGTGATAGGTATCTAATGATATAAGGGAGGAGTAACATAGGCTACTTTTTTTAAACTAGCTTCGCACCACGGCTTTACCCGCGATATGACAATAACCGCAGGTAACACCGCTGAGTTTAGCTAGTATATACATACTCTCGAAAAACATCTCCTTCTTTTGCAATCGGGTAAAAATTAAGAAAAGAAGGAAAGCACAAAAACTTGTTAGATTGTTAATATATTTATACCTAAGTGTGGGTTTTGTTGCTTTTAAATCGGATATTGTTCATTATTTCGTTGGTGTAAATTTTATTTTAAAATGTACTTTTTCTAAAATAAAAGTAGCTTAAGTTCTCCTTATAAGATCAGCTATCTGCCAGTGAAATACCGAGCCGTTCTAAACAGACCAAAAATTTTGTGTATTTGTATTTATTCTTTTTTGTACACACAGAACATAAAAATATTTAAAAGAAATACAAGAAAGTGTTATGTACAAAGGCGTGCTTAACCCAAAATAGAGTTTTTTTCCAGCAAACCCTGAGTGAATGAAGGATAGTACAGAAATGTAAAGGCATAGTTATGCGTACTTAAATTAAGAAGAGAAACGAATATTATAAAAATGTAAAGGGTAATAATAGACATTGATTTATACCTACAGTTGAATATATTATACATAGTAATACATACATACGATGTTTTTACGTACATACGAGTATATACATATAATATAATAAGGGACTGGTTATTGTAGGGACAGATAATATCCCTGGATCTACTCCTGAATATAGTCAGAGAAGGACTGGCGCGTATCGCACGCTGGTAGGTATTCCATAGCCGAACAGCTGCAAACTTAAAGAGTTATTGTAGCAGCTCAAAGTATGAAGGAGTTCGAAGAAGTAGAGAAGAGGAAACGCGACAGGGTTGGCTTCTGGGAATAAAGTGTTCGAAACGGTCACGAAGATATGAAGGAGAATTGGGGTTGTAAATAGTGGAATACAGTAAGGAAAGTTTGTGTAAATCTCGACAATGCCGACACAGACGACTGTAGCGATTCCGGAGAACCTTATAGACCGATCACTCCTCATCTGTTGAGTGTTTTTTGTATCTTATCATGGCTATATCCCGCTTTGACATTAATTGTTTAATGTTTTCTGAGAGCCAAGATGCAGGAAGATTTCGAACTCGTACTTTTTTTAAAGGCGCATGTTTATCATAAAGATCTAGGGTAATTTTATTAAAATTTTCTATTTTAGTGTCAATGTCGGCAGAAGAGACAAGGAATCAGAGTTTTCGGCTATGGACGTCATTCTTGAGCAGGCACGTGCTGAAATGCCCAAAGAATAACAGTATTACTGTACAAGGGTACATACAAAGATACATTTTCCAGCTTGGTTTCCAGAGAAGAAAAGTAGTCTATTTGGCAACACCCATAAGCAGTTTAATGTGGTGGAAGTCAAGTTCTAAGAACAGGTGTTTTGCAAATCCTGAGTAGATGCTAGATGACTAATCAATCACTCTAAAAGAGATTTCGGACCGGAAATAAATGGCAACTCCACCGTAGTGCATTAAGTAAAAAGCTGGAAATTTCAAATTAGAAACAGATACTTTAGTTTTGTTTATTTGTAGGGATAAAGCACAGCCTAACATTATGATCATATAGTTTCACTGAGCACTGAATCCCAAAAACAATCTCCGACCAAGTTCAAGAACCACTCTAAGTATTTTTCCAATAAATGATAATACATTACTGTTAGTCAAAAAAAAACGTTGAATAAATTTAGTCACTGCTTCACTGAACAAATAGCACTAACAAATGTTACAATTCTAACGATTCTATTCATCTCCTATCTGTGCTATTGTACGATCTAACAGTTTTGTGGTCGAGACTTCAATGTGCAAAGTTAGATTGAACGTCTAATCTGAGGTTGATCGCTTTGACACAGTATCTAACGTTGTCACCCTGCTACGAAGTGTATAATATGTGTATGATATATTCAATTGAAAACTATAGAATGTAGTTTACTATAATGTTATAAGTAAGTAACGATTTTTTAAGTTAATAAAATAGGATATAGTCCAGTTATTTTTATACTTTTGCACCTTCGGATTAATATTTAGTTTGGGAATAAATTAATTAAAATGGTAAGTCATTGAAGTAAAAAATACCGAAAAGACACTAATATTGACACAATAAACATTTATTTATTATATATAATTCTCGTGTCACATTGTTGCTCCCGATGAGTCTGGAAATATCTAACATATATGCACATATTTTGTTTAAATGTGTGTTTGACATCACGCTTAGACCAATAGAAACCAAGCATGACTGACAAGAGACAAAGTTACGTGGCTCAGCTAGTTACAATATAAAAAGTTCACATAATATTAAAATGCTCTTTGCTTGTATTTATTTAAGTGTAAACAGATTGTGAATAATTTCTTCGTCCTGATAAAGCAAGCACAGCTAAGGCAATTTCTTTTAGATTTCCACGTTTGCAACAGTGTTTTTAGAGAGGGAGGTCGTTCTCGTCACACCCATACATACCAGTGTTGTTGCAATAATAATGATTTCCTGATGGTAAGTGATCGTAAGTTAATAAATTCTGACTGCCTCGTTGGTCTCGCGGTTGGCGTGTGCGACTGCTGTTCATGAGGTCTCGGGTTCGATTCCCGGGTCGGACCAAATGTTTGTATAATCTACAAATATTTGTTTCGGAGTTTGGATGTTTTCTATGTATAATATGTATGTATTTACAAAAAAAGAAGTATATATGTATTTGTATCAGTTGTCTACTACCCATAACACAAGCTCTGCTTACCTTGGGACCAGATGGCGTTGTGTGTTAGATTTCAGAAATATTTATTTATTTAAATATTATCATCTCTCGTATCGATACAGAAAGACCCGAACTAGAGAAGTTGTGATACTACAATCGTATCCATCGCTTGAACGCAACTTACATTGGTGATATGAATACATATGTATTACTCAAAATAAGTCACAACACAGCTTAGTGAAAATAAAACGAAAAGAAGTTAACATACCTTTTCACTTATGAAGTAAAAAAGTGTAGGTATGTGATTAATTAACCACTAGTGCATTTGAAGCTAACGCTAAAAAAACGATTTGTCTAAGTTGTCAATAATGATTTATCGATTAAGTTTTTCATTTTGAGTTCCAAGAAACTGTAATGGTATTTTACGCTGATGACACCGTGATTATTTTTCGCAATACATCGTGGTTAAGAGCAATAGCATCCGCTGAACAAGGAATGACTCTCATTGCAAAATGGCTCGACACAAAACTTCTAACCCTCAATTTAAAAAAGACAAACTTCATCGCGTTCCACAAGACACTTGCATCAAAACTCCCAGTAGGACACACGCTGGCAATTCATTCCTGCGCCCCTGAAGATCGCTCCAACTGTGTTTGCGGTGCCATAGGACGCACAGACTCTGTTCGATATCTAGGAGTCATTTTGGACGAACGCTTGACATACGGAAACCACATAATACAATTGTCCAGTAGAATTAGAAAAACTATTTATATTTTAAAATCCCTTCGTAACAGCCTAGACAAAAACAATCTCATTAGGGTCTACAAAGCACTGACACAATCGCTACTTTTCTACTGCATTCTTGCTTGGGGTGGTGCTGCTAAAACCAAAATGATACATCTAGAAAGAGCCCAACGAGCAGTTTTAAAAGCGATGCTACGAAAACCTTTCAGATTCCCAACAAACGACCTGTACAAAGAATGTAAAGTACTAAGAGTACGTCAAATCTTTATTTTGAAAATAATAAAATCTATGCATGAGGAAATTTTAAATACTTCTACTTTAATCAGTCTAAACCAGCGCCGCGTATATCAAACTCCACTTCCAAACATTAATACCACCTTCATTAAAAGACAGCCTATCTACCTCCGCCCTAAGGTGTACAACAAAGTTTGTCAATTACACACACATATTATTAGGTTATCAACGAGAGAAGCAAAGCGACTGGTCACAGATTGGCTGCTGAATCTTTCTTATGATGAAACGGAACTGATTCTTCCAAATCTTAGGCAATAACGGCAAAACATAACACACTCACAAACACACACGCATACACTGACACACACGCAAACTCGCATCCAAACATATCCACTCTTACACACGAAAACACTCTCAACACAATGAACACAGTTATCCCACATAACTAAAGTGGTATTATTATTTTAACTTCTTTTTATTTTTTTTATTAGTCTTAATTTGTCTGTTCTTAATTTATATTGTTTTTATATTATTTTCTATTACAACCAAATTCTGTCCTTGTCTTAGTGATGATATGGTGCTAATTTCTGATTAATTCTAACTACAAACAATTTTCAGTCTTTTGAACATCACAAATTTTTTAGTTTCATTTCTGGTTTTGTTTGGAGAGATCTTGGAACATCGGAATTAGCACCAATCATTATTGAATGATCTGCTCTTGGTTGCCGCGACACAAGCCTTGAGCTTAGTGCGGAAACCGCCGATAAGTTTAAATTGTAAATTGTTTCTGTACAAATAAATAAATAAATAAATAAATTTAAGGTGTTTGGGAGAATATGCTCTTTCCATATTTTTATAGACTGTTTTCATAAAGAGCGTGGCAATTTAGAGGATGACCAGGGAAACTGTTTTGTTTATCTAATGCAATACAGCTGGAGAATTATATCTAAGATTTTATACACTTTAAATTTTAATTTCTTAACCCAGTAATCCCAATTTAATTTGCAAACAAATTCAAATATGTACATTCAAAATACATATTCAACATTATTGCCCACCACCGAACGAATTTTGAAGGTTGGTCTTGTAAATATATTCATTAAATTTTATAAATTATTACTTAAACATTTTTACGAGTCAAAGTCATAAAAACTTAAATTTTTTGTGTTTTATCTACCGCACACCGAATAATATATGTAACAATTACAAAACTGTTACTATTACTGTTATTACTAACGAAGAAAAACTTTATTAGTTAATTAACATTTAACAAGAACTAAACAATGGTTGGTGATTCCTATCTTTTCTCAAAAACAAGTCCCGCACTAGGCACATTTTTATCCTGTGTCGCGAAGGACTTCACCAATATTCATGTAGGAGACGTAAAAAGCTGATAAAACAGCCTATTAATATTGGTTAACTAAAGTAAAATTAATCGTGTTCTATAGAACACATATTATGTCATACGTGTTCGTGTGTTGAAAAGGTACACTCATATTCGTTCCTGTAAGTAAATGATTTAAATCACCTTTACTATCATTTTTAACCGACTTCAAAAAATGAGGAGGTTTCTCAATTCGACCGTATATATATATACGGTATATATAAAAATATATAGTACGGATATATATAATATATATAAATACATATATAAATATATTTTTATGTGTGTTCGCAGATGACTTCGTCGCTTATGAACCGATTTTGATGATTCTTTTTTTAATGGAAAGGAGATATCCCAACGGTGGTACCGTAAGGACACTAAGATCTGATGATGGCATCCAAGAGAAATCAAGTCAAACCTTGAAGTCGGTTTTATTTTTGTTAAAATTTTACTTGTCTTTAATATTGAATTACTACCGCTTGTCGAACTTACTCGTAGATTTTTTGTTTCGGTAATTCAAACAATGTACTGTGTTTTTGTAAGCTATGATTGCCAAATATATTTATTTTTCAACCCTACTTAGATGCCAGGTGTGACCTAAAATCTTAAAAAAAGAACGTCATTTTACTATTATGTATTACTAGCTGCTACCCGCGGCTCAACCCGCGTGTATGTCGATTATCGCGGCAAATTGTAATATAATATAATAGCCTGTGTTATTCTGATGTATAAGCTATATTACTGTAAAGTTTCATCCAAACCCGTCTAGTAGTTTTTGCATGAAAGAGTAACAAACATACACATACTTAAAAACTATTGCTTTTTAATATTAACGTGTGTATGTTGGTTATCGCGGAAAATAGTAGCCTATGTGTTATTCTGATGCATAAGCTATATAACTGTAAAGTTTCATCCAAATCCGTTCAGTGGTTTTTGCATGAAAGAGTAACAAACATCCTTCCATCCATCCATACTTACATTAAGTAGGATTAATAGTATGAGTGTGATAGTAGGAAGTAGGATACTGTTATTAAAGACTATCAATTCGCTACGCTGATTTTCTTCTAGTCTAAGCCGCTTCGTATTTTCTTCTATAAAAGCGTAATAGATCATGTGTTCCGTTTCCATAGCAACTTTGTTCCCCAGCTATTATTACTATATACTGCTATTATGCACACAGTATGTATGCCTTAATAATAAATTGTTTACAAACTCATCATGTCTGACGAACTGAAAACCATGTAGGTCATTTCATTTACCGAGCCACCAGGGCGGAAAACATCGCTGTGTGAAATGTCACTCGTTTTCGTTGAACCATTTTCAATGCAAGTGTGATACGTCCGTCCTTAATGGAATCAATAAGTTAGCTATATATCACCAAAAGAAACCGTTCTTGTTTCTATACTTACATAGGAAATACTCATTAAGTTTTATGTTAGAACCTGCGGAGATTACGTCTACTGCAACAAAACTACAACGATAGAACTAGCGGGGATTACGTCTACTGCAACAAAACTACAACAATAGAACTAGCGGGGATCACGTCTACTGCAACAAAACTACAACAATAGAACTAGCGGGGATTACGTCTACTGCTAAGTCAACACTCAGACCGATCAGAGCTTTGTGAGTATACAACTTACTATTACTGTAAATTGGTGACAATGTCGCAGGAAGACGTCTATCAATTTGGAGAACTTGTAAACAAGCAACAAAATAGCTATGAAAACATCAAAACATTGCAAAAAAAACTACAAGAAGGATTCTATGAGTAGAAAATCTATAGATTACCCTACTTTACAGTCCCTTTGGGATGAATTTCGAGCGAAACACGACACGACGAAAGAGTGTTTAAATGCCCTAGAAAACATCGGCATCAATGTACCTGCGTGGGGCCCACTTATTATCTATTTACTGTCATCAAAACTGGATGACCTAACTTACGGTGCCCACATAGAAAGCATGAAACACTCAAGAGAGCTTCCTGACTTAGACGAATTTATGGAGTTCCTGGATTTAAGGTTCATGACATTGGAAACATCTCGAACAAAAAGAAGCGGTCAAAAACAAAATTACGTAACAAATTTTCAACATAAAAGTGATAACAATTACAAGTCGACGAACTTTAAAAACACAGAAAAGTATACAAAAACCTATCATTCTGCGCTACGAAAATGTCCACTCTGCAAAAATGAACACACGCTAAGGCAGTGTCCTACATTTTTAAATATGGATGTCGCAACGCGAAACCAAACAACAAGCAATTTGAACTTGTGCAAGAATTGTTTGTTTAGTCGCAACGAAAATAAGTGCAACTCAGCAAAAAGATGCCGAACGTGCAACTACAAGCATCACTCCCTACTACATGATAATAATCTGAAAGGGCAACAATCTATGTCATCCAGCTTAACGGCGGCTGAGAGAACTTCTAACCACATTAACGGTGAACAAGAGATTCTCTTAACGACTCTCCAGCTTAAGGTCAAAAACATGGAAGGAGATTACGTCATCCTTCGGGCGTTACTTGATCAAGGATCTCAAGTAACTTTGATTACAGATAACGCCGCTCAACGTTTGAACTTACCCCGGAACAAGATGAACGCCGCTGTCACGGGCGTTGGTTCTATAACGGGAAGGAGTAAAGGGATGATTAAATTAGAATGTAAATCTATCCATTCTGATTACACATTCCAAACAGAAGCACTAATAATGCGTAAACTGATCAATAATCTGCCTAGCTCAACTATAAATACAAAGAGTTGGACACACCTCGATAACATCAAGCTGGCGGACCCAGACTTTAACGTCTCCGGCCTCATCAATTTACTGTTAGGGGCAGATATTTACTCCAACGTTATCTTGGAGGGTATACTCAAATATAACAAGGAATCGCCAGTAGCCCAACAAACCAAGTTAGGCTGGATACTATGCGGGGCTACAAGGCAGTTTAACTGTCTAGTTACTCTTACGGAGCTAGACGACATCACGAGGTTCTGGGAGACAGAAGAAATTCCTTCGGAATCCAAACTTACCACGAGTGACGAATACTGTGACAAATATTACACAGAAACAACGGAGCAAATAAATAACGGGCGATATGTTGTGAAAATGCCTATGAAAACTGGCTATGAACAAAACCTTGGCAATTCGAAGCCCCAAGCTATTGCACAGTTCCTTCACCTAGAGAAGAAAATGTCGAGAGAGGAACACTTCGCTCAATTATACAAACAATTTATACATGACTATATTGAATTAGGTCACATGAAAACAACAACAAAGAACAACAATCAAGTACATGCCTACCTACCGCACCACGGCGTATTAAAAGAGAGCTCATCCACTACCAAACTAAGAGCTGTTTTCAATGCCTCTATGAAGACAGACTCCGGCTACAGCCTAAACGACTTGATGGAAAAAGGGCCTGACCTTCAAAAGGACATTTTATCTCTGATCATTAAATGGCGGAGTTATAAATATGTTCTATCGGCGGACATTGAAAAAATGTATCGTCAAATTCTTATCCATCAAGATCAACAGCATCTGCAAAAAATTATTTGGAGGAACTCCGTAACAGAACCACTGGAAGAGATGCAGCTTTGTACGCTTACTTACGGCACAAAGGCCGCACCATACATCGCAATGCGTACTCTCCAACAACTGGCTCAAGATGAAGGCAACGCTTTCCCCCTAGCTCGAAAGGCGCTTCAGAATGATTTCTTCATGGATGACGTCACCACAGGACACCATACAATAGAATCCACAAAGATACTACAAAAGGAACTTTACGAGTTACTTAAGAAAGGTGGATTTATTTTACGGAAATGGGCCACGAACGAACCATCTATTCTCAAAGAACTACAAGTGCAAGAACAAAGTAGCGCTAACAAGTTTACGTTTAAACAACAAGAGTTTAGTAAAACACCTAGGCTCGTATGGAATGACTCAAGCGACACGTTCCATTTTCTGCTGAGCGAAACGCCTCAGCTGAGCAAATACACACCATACACCAAACGCAGGCTATTATCTGAGATAAGCAAGATCTACGATCCGCTCGGTTGGCTTGCACCAATGACCGTTCAAGCCAAACTGATTTTACAACGATTATGGTCTGAAACCTGTCGAAACATTACCTGGGACGAAAAAGTACCGGACACTATAGAAAAGGATTGGTCAAAACTAAAGTCTGACATACTAAACATAAACAATATCAGTTTACCAAGGTGGATAAGGAACGAAAACAATAAAATAATCGAATTACAAGGCTTCTGTGATGCGAGCGAACAAGCCTATGCCTACGTAATCACTCTACTTGCGGCGAACACTTAACTGGCCCCAATAAAAAAGAAAACGACAATACCGAGGTTGGAATTATGTGCCGCTGTCTTGCTAGCGAAACTTCTAGAAAAAACCACTAAGATCCTCGCGGATTACGAACTAAAGATCTCCTGCTGGACTGACTCTAAAGTGGTTTTAGCGTGGTTGCAAGGAAATCAAACTAAATACGAAAAGTTTATTACAAACAGAACAACTCAAATAATAGACATCGTGCCTGCGATAAACTGGGGTCACGTGAAGAGTGGTGAAAATCCTGCCGACTGTGCAACGAGAGGACTATTGCCAACACAGCTAGTCAGCTTTTCGCTATGGTGGGAAGGACCCCAATGGCTCAAGAAACGAGAAGCATCAAACTTCACATCCAATAAAATTTTCACAACAAAAGAGGGCGGTGGAAAAGAATGCTACTCAACAAACAATACGGAACCCAAGTCGAATAAAAATGAATTAATTAATTCATTACTTGAGCGATATAGTAACATCGATCGTATTACAAGAATACTCGCCTAGGTTATACGTTTTGCTGATGCATTACTACACAACAAAAGGAGTTCAACTGAGTACAATGAACTGAACTTGAGTGAAATAAATAACGCATTACGTATTATTATAAAATCAATACAGAAAATCAAAGTAAACGAACAATATACACTGCAACTTATAAAAAAATCAAACACTTATTATTGAAGCAGAAGACAACATTATAAAGAAAAATGAAAACTTCATGAATAAACAGTTGGAAGTTATTCAGCAATATATTAACGAAACGAAATGTAATACGGAAATGGTAGAAAACAGGTTTCAGATTATGAAAACAATGAATGACGTTAACGCTGGAGCAGTTACTGCCAGCCTTCTACTCTCGGCTTTGGGTAGAAACCAAAAAATGCTTTTAGATGCATTAACAGATATCTACAGAGGGCACATTGACATGAACCTATATACCCCGGAGCAACTTTCGGAACAACTCAATTACATTGGCGGCATAATATCAAAACGATAAACCTTACCTATTGAAATAGTGAGAACATTCGAAACATCTACAAACTTATTTATGTTAAAGCTCGGCTTACTCAACAATATCTGCTACTTGAATTGCACATTCCACTACTAAGGGACGACGAGTATACGTTATATCAGAATATACCTATATTTAAAAAACATACAACGAACGAATGTCATGCTGTAGCAATAGCAACAAAGTATATTGGAGTGAACTACGTAAAGAATACATATATACAGATGGAAGAGACTGATCTTCAGCAATGTACATCAATAACAGCGAACCACTATATCTGCCACTTCTACACACTTATTAGAAACTTACATGAAGTCTCAGCATCTTGCGAAGCTAAAATGCTGAGTCAAACTTTTAACAACATCACATGTAATTGGTTACCACAACCGTGTTCTGATCAGTGGGTAAAAATGCAGAGGCCTAATATATGGTTATACAACTGTATTAATGAATGTATGATACGGATTGTATGTAATAATCAAATTACAACACCGTTGATAAGAATGACGGGGCTTCTTGCCCCTAGGTCAGGATTGTGTAATACAATACAAAGACGCTACAATATACTCACATAACGTTTTTAGTAGCAAAACTAATATTAAAATGTCACTGGAAATACCTACTATTGACTCGCCTAATGATATGTGGAATACGTTGAAAAATACGAAGATTGTTCTGCCTAAACTCAACTTGTCTAATGAACACAGGTTATTAGACGATCAGATAGCTACACAGAAGGAACACGAGATCCTTCCTAGCAACTTGAGTGTCCACGATATTGGAAACTACGCGATAAGCAATTTGATGGTAGGAGGAATAGCTATCGCTATCGTAATATGGCGGGTTAGAAGATATCTTTCTGCACGCAAGAAGAACAACACTCCCATGACAAAACAAACGACTACAAAGACTCGACAGAGAACGAGAAAGAGGGGAGAAAAAACCGAACTTGAAGAGAAGGCGGGCTATGCAGAAATAGATGATGGATACGGGAAGATTAACCCTCGGCCGCAGCCAGCAGCTGAGACAACATTCAAGCTTTGATTTTTACTAATAAGATTTCATAACATTTTATAGATTATGTATCTTGTCACAAAGGTTTGGTGATCTGAGTACGTTTATCTTTCCCTCGGGAGCATGTACGAGCCAATAATGCTCATACAGCTATTTTAGTTTACTTTTAAATAGTAGTACTTAAGTATTTTATTCAGTCGTAACAACAACTCCGTCACGCGTGCTAGGGTCAATATTCAACATAACGTACGGCTCAGATTATTAACCCTTTTTTTATTTTTTTTTTATTTTTTTTTTTTTTATTTTTTTTTTAACGTGTGGAAACCCCCTCGGGCCGTCACCCCGCCGGGGTTTGCGGCGGCGGGGCGGTGTGTCGGAATCGAACCGACTAAAACCACACGGTGGGCCAACTCTGCGCCTGAGAGAGAGAGAGATCCGGGAACTGCTGTGTTACGACCTCCGGACCCCTCCCGGCGCCAGCCCGCACAGATGCGGGCACCCTCCTCCTTAACCTCTCCGTTTAGGCGACGTACGGCACACACGTAACGTCGCCTCCTCGCGGGCGGCCACTATAGCGGATGGAAAGGCAAACCCGTCCCGACCATCCGCGGCCACACTCAGGGCGGCATGAGGCGCTGGTGAGCGCGCCTCCGCTGCCCGGTTCGCCGGCGGCGGATCGGGTCCGAGAGGAGGTCGTCCTCCCGGGTCTTCTCCGCCGCCAGATTATTAACCCTAGCTTAACTTTTATTAATTATAAATAAATTAAATCTTGCAAAGCTGGTTTAGTGTGAACTTTTACCTAATACAATTATCCATTACCGGGGTACCGTCAACGACGAGAAACCCCAACATTTTATCTGAATATAAACATAAACGTCCCACAGAATCATGCTTTGATGACTGAATATAACCATTAAGCATGCAGTATTATCAATTTGCGTACTAACGATCAGTCAATCAAGGGTTTCGAAGGCAAACTACGAGATTATGGCTATAAACCTTTAACCCTCATTCACAATGTCTCTAAAGGACCGCCATTATAAGCTTTGCGCCTGAAACCAATGTTTGACGGAATACATTGACCTAAATAACTTGTTCAAATGCTTATGAATGTTATGCATACAGTTCACAGTAGTTAGGAATGATTCCATGAATATTGAAAATATAATTAACTCGTTGGATACAATGAAAATCTTAGGTATTTTCTGTTATTTTTGCAATGAGTTTTATTTATTACTAGAAACATCAAAAAAAGTAAACAAATATAAAGAAGTTAATTTTCTTTTTCTCCAGCTCCAAAATTTGGAATGCCTAAATGATGCATAACATAACGTAAAACGCGTTTTTACTGACATGTTTATAAATTAAAACTCTATTGAGAGGAGACCCGAGCCCAGCAGTGGGACATTATAGGTTGTTGGTGATGATATAAATTCAAATTTATATAAAAGAAAGCTTCAAATCATAATTCAGCTCTTAGATAAATAAACCCACCAAAAGCTTAACCTTCATTCAAAACATAAATGTAATAAATATCATCATTTTTACACAATTTATATCTAAACATTAATGTGTGACCCCAAATGTTGTTACATTTTTGTATTAAAGTAGATTAGTTTAGAAAATCTTATATTAGTTCTTGCAATCAAATTAATCGCTAAGTATTAGAGCAATATAAAGTTCCACGATAGCCCCGTCGTCGTGAGGAAAGCTATTTAGTTGCGAACTTAGCTGCACGCAATTGAAAAGCTTCAAAGTTTAGGTGGAGCTAACCTGTATGGATCTCTAAACAACATACAAAACTATTAAACTGAGCGTTATTAGCACTGAAGTGGATAATACTAAAGTTTCGAACAGTATTATGATCTAAAATGTGAACACGATACGAAAACCTATTAACCTATAAAATATATTTTTTATTTCAATAGAGGGTAAACGAGCATAAGTATCGCGTGATGGTAAGCGATTGCCGCCGCCCATGGAAATCCGCAACACTAAAGCAGAGGCGTCAGAAGTGCGTTGCCGGCCTTTCAAGAAGGAGTACGCTCTTTTGTTCAAGTTTTGAAGGTCGTATTGGTCCGAGAATACCGCAGGCGACAGTTCATTATACAGTTAGAGGAATGAACTGTCAGTTAGTTACTTAGTTATTGTTCATTCGGTTAGTTTTATAAGATTTTCATGAGTCAGTACAGGACGTAAATGCACACCCACGGTGTTTTCATGTAACTGACCTGACAAACAGCGGCTCTTTTTCTAAACGAATCACTATTCTTAAATTTTAATAAAATTGATGTATTTTATTGGATATAATAATATGACCCATTCATTTAGATACCTGTTCATTATACATACGAAAACTTTTACAGTTTATTGTTCCAGCAAGTTTAAAACTAAAGTTTTGTGTGTTTTCAGAAGAGTTAGATAAAAGGGTTTTGTAAATGTGCGGAAAGTTAAACCGTTGTCAATCAAAAACTGGTCCCGTCCGAACCTTGGGACGCTAAATCAATAAAAAGTTCTATCGTGGGTGGATATATCTGACCCCTTTGTTCGACGGCTACTAGAGTTCATCAAAGTGTTTTAATGGCCGCAATTTTCTCAAGTGTTAAAATGCTGCACGTGGAATGAAATCTTATGGAATACCTATAAACTGTAAATCTTATTTTTGTATAAATAGCACAGTTAAATAGCGTAATACGGCGAAAGCATATTTTTTTACTTCAATTTACTTTATTGTCAATTTATGATGATACTAATGTACAAATTGAAAAGACAATTTACAAACAAACCTATAAAAATTTTGGGAATTTTCAAAAATATAAATACCCATAAATCCCGGGTGGGTTCCATCCCGAAATTCGACATGTAAATTTCAATTACAACTTCACCAGTCTAAAGACGTTCATAATTTATAAAAGCTAGTTTAGCTTGAAGATTGTTCACAAAGTTACGTCACAAAAGTTATTCTGTGATGGACCAACAAGGTAGAGAAGAGATGTATTTAGAGTAACCTGCCCCCCTAGCCAAGTCACAAGCTTTCGCTTTTCTGCAATCGTTAACGCTCTTTCTCAAGTAATTTTAGAAAACGATAACTTGGTAGCCAAGTTGACACAAATGGTTCGATCGCTCGTTCTACAATTTACGTGGAAAAAACCTAAAATATAGTCTATGGTCTATCCATCTAAGAAACGTTAAAGTAGGTAGTCATGGTAACGTTGACATTGTTCATCAACAATTTTTATTGTCGATTTTAGTTGGCTGAATTATAAAGTGATAAAATGTATATAAAATAAAGAACAATCTATTTGTAAATGGTTTATTATAATATCACAGTGCGAAATGTCGTTTTAACATTATTGTGACTTGGAAACATGAAGATCCTGCTTAAGGATTAACTTATAATAAATGACGTGATACCTCTTACATAATGAATTTATAGATAGAGCCAGACAGAACAAGTCCTCGTCTTATTGGAATTCATGGAAAGGTATGTAAATTATTAGTTATTCTTTGTTGTTTAAAAGTATCTCACTTCATCTCTTGAAAGTATGAAACAAATAGTGACATGATAAGCGACAAACATGCAATAATTATTGCCTATTTAATATTAAAAATATAATGTAATGGTTTCCTATTATGACATTTAGTTTTCTAAAAGACAAAGCACATACAACAACTTTCTTCATAGACACACTATAAAAATTAATCTATCAAACATCTATAACTTCTGTGTACTATCTATAAATTAATTACATGATACCTACCTAAGTAATATATAATGTTGATAAAATTCATTTTAAAATTGACAGAATGAGTCACATATTTTCATTGACTCATCTTCGACAGCTTTTAATAGTCTACTGTTGGACATAAGCCTCTCCTGTGAAAGGAGACATTATTCTAGTAATGAATGCTTAATAGATAGATATGTTCTAATATGTGTGGGCAAACTAAAAGTCTGAAACCAAAAAAAAGCCCTAGCAATAAGCGGTGAGGACTGGACTGGTGATGGTCCTAGCAGCAGGCAAATGCTTACTGCTCTCGAAGAGAGGGTGTTGGCCTTAACGGGTTTGACTGTTGAAGTAGGACTGTACAACCACACTGTCCATTCTCTGTCCCAGATTATGTTTACTTATAGTCTCTTTGTTGTGACTAATCTACAGAATGAGTGGACCGATTATCACAAAAAATTTAATAGCAGGGAGGAACTTATAGTTTAATTAATTATAATATAATTGTTTTTTTCAGCAACATCAACCCCACTCCCTCTGGAGAAGTTCTATGCACAACCCCCGCATTTCAAAGGGGAGCGCCAGTGACGTCAAGCAAGTTCACGACCATAGAAACTCACCGGCTGTAACTAAAGGCAGACTGGCAAAAAACCTGGATGTGAGGAAACTGGAAAGGAGGCGAATAACATAGTAGACAATTGAAGCGAAGGATAGATACATTACAAATTATTATAATTTGAAATGCACTGTATAACAGAATTTTAAATAAACAGAATATAATTATAAATTGTTTCAATGATATTTCAGAAAAAAAGAAAGAGAAATTTTACCTCAGTTGAGACCATCATCATCATCATAAACTGTTTAATGTAATGATAGTTGCGAATTACTAATCTTTTCTTTCACCTACATTAAAAATAGTGGTAATATAAATTTTTTGTCAATGACATAATTTATACATTGTTTTGTAATGTTTCTACTAGGTAAATAAACAAACACTGTAATAATAAAGCCTTTTAATGATTGTTTTAACATCTGAGTACATTATCAAATATATTTATAAAAAATAAAAAAAGTATTATTTATAATAAAAAAAAATTCAAATAAAATCTTTATAGTCTCTTCTTTCTATCCAACACAAAAAAAAAATTATATCACAGGGGAAAATAACCCACATAGGAAAGACAATGTTTAATAACGAAGCCATTAACAATTAACATTATTTTAATCTATTTAATAAAGAATTTGGCATGGCTCTTCCTTCAATGACTTCACTTTGATTAGGCATATTCATAGCAGGTATGGGATCTTGCAAATTTATATTGTCTTCATTGTCATGTGTAGCAGAAAGTGGTTGTGGTAGTGGTATGCCAGCTTGTAACGCTAAATTGTGTAATACACAACATGCAGCTATAATATTGCTAGCTACATAGGCATGATGATGAAGAAATCTGTCTCTGAGAAAACATCTCCACTGTGCTTTGAGTAATCCAAAACAGCCCTCAATGCAGTTACGGGCTCACACATACTTTACAGTATAAAGTTCTTCCCTAGAACCTTGAACTACATTGAGAATAGGTGTCATTAGCCAAGGATGTTGTGAATATCCAGAGTCACCTGAAAAAAATAGTTTAAAAATTAGTTACCCACAGGAAAACTACTGAACTTTAAGGTAATAGAGCCATGCTGATTTTAGTATGAATGGGCCGGTTCAAAAATGATGCCATGCTGAGTTGTTGCATTGTCTGCATTTGCAACGAGTATAATGACCACTGCTCTAGGATTGTGTGTATGCTTTCCATGAGGCTGAGTAGAGTCACTTTATAAGGCTGATACATAAAAATAATAGTAAATATTTTTATTGTTACACAACAACCTAACAGCCATAATTGTTCACTATTTTGATGAAGTTCACTCATAAATGATTCAGCTCTACTAGAAGACCATATATGTGAATCATGTGTAGCTCCACCGAACTTTGGATTCACATTTATAATCAGCATATTACTATCACAAATCTGAAAACCAAATCAACATTAAGAAGTGACATAATAGTCTCATACATGCTGTTCTATAAATAAAAATAAGAATAAATCTACCATTTGAACTTTCAGTGAACGATACCCTTTTCTATTGAAATATACATGCTCTTCAGTAATGGGCTTTACCAAAGCTACATGCGTACAATTTATGCAACCAATTACATAAGGAAAGCCAAATCTTCTTTGGAACCTTGTAAAATAAAATTATGTTTAACACATGGTACATATTCAATTAAATATAGTTAAGTTTGTTTGTTAAGTAGGTATACACTCTTGTTTTATAGCTGTTTTCTCTTGTTGTGTTATTGGAAACCTAAGCCATTTTGCAACGACAGCAGGGTTTCTCAAAGCATCAACAACTTGTCTGATGCACCAACAAGCTGTCCGTTGGGCAATGCTGAAGGACACCAACAATTCGCTGATAGGATCCTGTGGCTAGGAAACTAAGAGCATCAAAGAGCAAGAGTATGCCTCAAAACCTATAAATACACAAACATTAAGGAAAAGTTAAAATAGTCAATAGTACAAAAAAGACAGATTATTAACTTACCTTAACTTTTAAGGGAATCTCGTTGGTTCCCTTTAGCGATGTCTTGTTTTGGATTTCTTGACAAAGGGCTTCGAAAGACGACTTGTCTAGCCAAAATAGCTCCACAAATAAAGTTTCCGGCATTTCGCGGATTGTCTCGTTGCACTGACGATTAATATGTCTTTTTCCACCTCTAAGCCGTACTTCCTCACTACGAGCGCACCACAACATATTTATAGTATGCATTTTAAATGTCCAAAATTATGTAAAGCACATAAAATAGTTCTTGGTGGTCCTTTTAGACTATATATCTATCATACCGACGCCATTTCTAAAGCGATATCACCAAATATTTTTGATCGCTTAATGAACGTTCAAACGCATGGATATCGTTTCGCTTGCGTTTGTCAAAAGTGTAACTTGGCTAGCTTTTGAGAGCTTTTGTATGGAGTTTCGCATCGAATTTGTAGAAACGATCGCTTTCCATTCCATCACTACGAACAAACGTCAACTTGGCTAAGACTTAATAAATGGAATCAAGTCACGTGATCAAAACAAAATATTAGCCAATGACACACGAGAACGCGATTCGTTAACGATTGCAGAAAAGCGAAAGCTTGTGACTTGGCTAGGGGGGCTGATATTCTATGGGACATATGGACCATCCTATTGAAGATGGGAGAGGCCCTTGCATAATCGACGTTTATCTCCAACGTCATTACCGTTACACCTCATCCTATCTTTACTTACTTTTCCCTTAACTAACTGGCAACAAAAACTACACATGAGAAATTATAGTGAACAAGTGTGTTCGCAAATACAGTGCACTGTTCTGTCCATCTGTTCCCTCAGTTTCGTAATCCGGTGGAACGGTTATCTAACACGACCGGAAAGTAATCAGGCGCAGGACTGACGGCTTTATGTGCTCTCCAAGGTCCGTACCTCCGAGAGTACGTAAAACCGTAGGTAAAGACCCAAACGTTCAAGATCCGAGGAGTTGTTAAGCATTTCTATAATCAGAGAAACTCAATGTTTTTGGCCCGACCAGATATTCGAACGCGAAACCTCTTGATCGGCAGTCGCATACACTGACCGCTAGACCAACTAGGCAGTTACTCTTACAATACTTACCTAATGACAAAGTACGTAAATATTGTTTACAAAACATGTGGAATAACATAATGCATATAATAAACATAATGTTTGAAAATAACCTACAAATATACATGTAGAATAATTATATGCCCCTTTCAAACTTTGGTCAACAAAATACTAATTAAATATTGCATTTTGTATTGATTCTGTCTAATGTCGATTTTTTTTAACCATCAAAATTTATCGGGTTTCATTATGGCTGTATTTGTTGTCAAGAGGTCCTCATTAACAAATAACTAAATGAAAAATAAAGCAAAATTTCCTGATAATAGCAGCAAATTAACTCAATTAGTCACTGAAGAGCAAACATAATACTTACAATGTTAAGTTATACACCAAATAAACTTTGTTTACATTATATAGAACTAGCCATTGACCGCGACTCTGCCCACGACTAACAGTCGTCGACTACATATCAGTTATCGTGAGAAAGCTAAACGGACGAACGTGGTAGTAGTTCATGTGAAGAACTTTGAAGCGAAACTATAACGGCTTAGATAACTTTGTTAGTTCAGGAATTATGGAGGCTTAACTTGTAAAATGCACATACTTGGAAAACTTGGCACAAAAATTAATAAAAAATAAGTAAACATTTATCATAGTAATAAATACCAACTCCGCCTTCTTAATCCACGTGTCTTTATGGGTGACAACGGAACCGTATTTTAAACGTGGCCTGACACGCACATAGCCGGTCTTATTTAAATAGATTGATTACGAAAAAGTAATGCAAATGAAGTAATATTGATTATATGAGAAATAAAATTCGGTATCAAGGGTTTTTAGGCACATAAAAGACCTGGTGATATAAAAATTTTAACAAAAAAAACCGTCTTCAAGGTTTGACTCGATTACTCTTGGATTATCATCGTATCTTAGTGTCCTTATCATAGTACCAGCGTTGGGATATCTCCTTTCCTTTAAAAAAAGAATCATCAAAATCGGTTCATAAAGTCGATAAAATCGACGAAGTTATCCGCGTACACACATAAATATATATATATATATATTGAAGTTTAAGTCGATTCAAGTCTAATATTTCTTTCCGGTTGACCTCTGTAATTCCACAGAAAAAAAAACTCTGGGAACAACGCGATTTTTGCACGAATATATTATATTTGTTTATTTCTCGAATAACCTTAAAATTATTCAAATATCCATTGTATAAGTAATTACACTTAACAGTTACTAAATATTATAGAAAAAATAATTAATAAAAAAAACATAAAGTGCGTCCCTATAACAAATTATGATAACACGGTAAAGATATAAGGAACTTAAAATTTCCTAATATAAATGATTCAATTTAAATGTACAATTACATTAACATCATCTTACTAATTGTATTAGCCAATGTTTGTATGAATGTATGTAGGTTTCTTACTCTTTTACGCAAAAACGGCTTTACGAAGCTGGATGCAATTTGTGCATACTTTACCATTCATTCCAAAAAAAACAAAATTCTTCTAGCATGAGTAAAGTACAACCACGGGTAACTGCGGTTCCAAATCAAGTATTATTCTTTCGTTGCTAGAACTTTATTCATTTCAATTTTATTTTATAAATCATCTATTTTAAGGATTCCGTGACAAAGGCAAAAAACGGAACCCTTATGAATTCGTCATGTCTGTCGGTCTGTCTGTCTGTCTGTCCGTATGTCACAGCCACTTTTTACCGCAACTATAAGAACTATAATGTTGAGACTTGGTAAGTAGCATTCTGTGAACCGCATTAGAATTTTCATACAAACATACAAAAAAAGAACGAAACTCAAAATTTTTTTTTTCATCAAGTCCATACTAATGTGGGGTATCAATATCTTTATATATATAATTCTTCTGTGAGTGTGTATGTCACTGAACTACTCTCAAACGACTGGACCGATTTTGATGAAATTTTTTGTGTGTGTTCAAGAGGATCTGGGAATGGTTTAGATTCACAATTTTGTCCGCTGGACAATGTTTTTTTAATTAATTTTTAATTTATTAGTAGTTATGGCAAAACGACGTTTGCCGGGACAACTAGTATGTATATATAAAAATGATATTGAGGTTTTTAATATATTTTTTCCTAAACTGAATAGTTTACGCGAGAGACACTTCCAAAGTGGTAAAATGTGTGTCTCCCTCTCTGTAACTTCTAAAATAAGAGAATGATAAAACTAAAACAAATATGTGCATTACCATGTAAACTTCCACGTAAAATTGGTTTGAACGAAATCTAGTAAGTAGTTTTTTTTCAATACTTCATAAACCGTAAACTGCAATTTACCTTTTATTCAATCAACATAAATTTAAAAATATAATAAAAATTCTATTATTATTTTATTTATTATACTATATTATTATTACCTATACCCAAAAACCTGCAAATACTTCTACACAGTTGTTAACCACCTCATCCTTACCCAAAGAATGCTGTGATAAAGTAAATTCCTTTTTTGTAAATGTCGGCAAAAACCTAGCAGATAACATAACTACACCCCTACAAAGAACGACATCCACTTGCACGGCTAGTAGGATCACGACCAGCTCATCATTCGTCCTGGAACATACCTATAATGATGAAATTATTTCAACCATAAACTCCCTACGAACCAGTGCTGCCATTGGCTGGGATGGTATCTCGCCATATATTATAAAAAGATACGCCACCCTATTGGCTCCCGTCCTATGTCATATCTTTAATCTTTGTTTCGACACCTCTGTCTTCCCTACCTCATTCAAAAAGGCCATAATTCATCCAATTTTTAAGGGAGGAGACGGGACGATGCCTAATAACTACCGACCTATAGCAGTCCTAAGTGCTTTATCTAAAGTGCTCGAACGGTTAATTAGTAAGAGACTTGTAAATTACTTGGAACACTACAAGTTAATATCTTCTCATCAGTTCGACTTTCGCAGAAATTTGTCAACACGTGACGCAGTCCACGATTTAACTAATCACGTAGTACAGAGTGTTAATAACAATAAAAAAGTCTTAACCATTTTTTTAGACCTCGCTAAAGCGTTCGACACAGTACCTGTCTCTGCTTTATTGATGAAACATGAGGGAGTGGGTGTCAGGGGTGCTCAATTGGACCTATTTAGGAGCTATCTAAATAATCGATCGCAATTTGTTAGGATAAATAATTATGACAGTAATGAACTTCCTATTTGTTACGGTGTGCCCCAGGGAAGTATTCTGGGACCAACCCTATTTCTCATATTCATAAATGAACTATGTAACCTTAACATCCACAATGCAAATATAACTTCATTCGCAGATGACACTGCGATAACCATTGTAGCTGAAACTTGGCCCCAGCTTGAAACAAGGGCACAACTTGTATTCAACTCAGTAGTAAACTGGCTCAATGACCACACACTTACACTCAATACTTCAAAAACCAGCTTCCTTACTTATTCAATCAGAGCAGTTTCTCAAGCACCCATCCCAATTACTTTGGTGGCACACTCCTGTCACTCTAAACCACTATCTCTTTGTAACTGTCCATGCCTAATCTCTGTAGATTATATAAAATATCTAGGTGTGACACTGGATAAGACCCTAAACTTTAAAGTTCATATAAACATCCTTACGGGCAGAGTCCGCAAACTCATTTACATTTTTAAGACTCTACGAAAGGTTGCTAATTTTTACATTATACGAAACGTCTACTTTGCCTTATGCCAGTCTATCGTTAATTTCATATTGGGGTGGTGCCGCTAAGACGATCATAAAACCGTTAGAGATAGCACATAGAGCAGTATTCAAAGTGGCTACCTTTCGCCCTATCATATTTCCTACGGCCGAGTTGTATGGTGAATGGAATGTTCCAAATATAAGGCAACATTTTATCATACAAGTAGTTCTTCTACAACACCAGAAAACATCATATAGACTAATTCACAAACGTAGGAAAGATAAAATCTGTACTGTACCACATACGCGTTTGTCCTTCGTAAAAAGATTCTTTTATTATCTTGGCCCTTCCTTGTACAACAAAATTAATAAACATAGTCCCGTATACGGCTTAACATACTACAACTGTAAAAAAGTGATATACACATTTCTTCTCCAACATTCATATGAAGAAACTGAAAGAATTCTTGTTTGATTTTCGATAGGTGCAGACAATAAAATACAATCGTAAAAACCAGGTAAACGCACACACATATATATATATACACACACTCACACACCCACACACATACACACACAAACACACACACACACACAAACACACACACACACCCACACACATACACACACAAACACACACACATACACAAACACACACACACACACACACACACACACACACACACACACACACACACACACACACACACACACACACACACACACACACAAAACACACAGTTCTTAGTTGGTTTCTGCCTTTAAAGAGTGCTTGTATCTTTTGTTTTTTTTTCTTTTATTTTTGTTGTATACAGCATTTTTGAACATCAGTACGATACAAATATACTTAAATTGTAATATTACATGAATTGTTGTAATTCATCGGGGGTTAGGAACTGTCACTCCTTCACACAGGTTATAATGTAACCTAGTTAGGAGATCAGAACTCCACCCAGGATAATTGTAACATGTAGTTATTTTACAATGTAGCAATAAGTATACCTACCCTTGTACCTACTGCAATACTTGTAAACTGTCAATAAAGTTTTTAATTAATAATTAATTTATAATTTAAATTAATAAGAAATATTGTTGAATTCGCATCAAGCATATTTTATTTCTATTTTTCTTTTCTTTCTATTTTATTCTGTACAAACAATGTTGTGTTCCTACATCTATAATTGACACACATAGAAGATTTTGTTTTAAGCTCCAAATGTAAACCAATTTAATGTATGTATATTATTTTATTAATGTTCCATAAAATAACAAATAAATGTCAAATAAACAGTTCCCCATTAAATTCATAATTATGAAAGTTTTTTTATATGGTATAGGGGGCATACGAGCAGACTTATCACCTGAATTACCGCCGCCCAGGGACACCCTCAACACCAAAGGCGTTGCCGACTTTTGGGGGATAGGGAAAGGGATATATCCAAAAAAACATTTTTTTTTGTCTATCTGTTTATTGTAGCTAAACGCTAGAACGGCTGTATCAATTTTGACGGAACTTTCACTGACAGACAGATGACGATATAAAAAATAACTTGGCTACATCCTTTCACCACATTCGTCCTGCGGCTATATTGCTGGTACTAGAATACAGCTTAGTTTATTGTAGAAATGTACTAATCATTTCATTTTTAAATATTATGGCTATTTCAACTCATCAAGAAAGTTAAACAAAATGTGATAAAAATCTTTTGTGAAAGGTTTTTCAAAGCCACGTTGTTTACAGCCCGAACGGTCCGGCTCGACTAAGACATAATATTCTCTCACAAAAGACCAACCTAAAATGACAGTATTTGTGCTGTCGCTACATTCTTGCATTGTCTGCATCCGCAATGAGTATGATGATCACTACTCTAGGATTCTGCCTATGCTTTCTATCAGCAAGAGTAGAGTACACGTGTGTACACAATATCAAAGAGGTTTTTATTTTTAAGTTCCCAAAATACCGATATTATATCGTTATAATAAAGAAGAGATTACAAAACATTTTTTCCCTAATTTGCCTAATTAAGAATAATGACAATAACAAAGCAAAAATTCACAAGTTTTAATAATGTAAAAATCAAGCCAAGTTTATGTCTTTCCGTAAACAGAGCTTGTACTATGTATGGGTGCTATTTTTGTGAATACATACATATTATACACTAGCCGACCCACGCAACCTCGTTTGCGTCTCCTATTGCCCGTAGCGTGATAATTTTACCCCGTTTTTGTAACATTTTTCATTGTTGCTATCTAACACTGAAAGATTTTTTTAAATCAGACCAGCGGTTCCTGATAGTAGCGTGTTCAAACAAACAATCAAACAAACTCTTCAGCTTTATATATTAGTATAGATATAGATAGAAAACACCCAAACTCCAAAATAAATATTTGCGCATACGCTACCACTGCGCAACTTAAATAGACCCAGCAGAAAAGAACAAATCTTTTTGTCTTTTGTTAGTAATTTTAACTTGGTAGGGAAGCAACATATATTGTTTTATAATCTACTATGAGATAGGTATTGTGATAGTACCCTAGATTCACGGAATTAATTTAAATACTTTTGTTCGCCGTGGTTAAATTGTAACAATAACACAGATATAGTGCAAATACCGAAAATATTGGCTTTTTAAAAAAACACCAACCGTAATTAAACAGATTGATTTATGGATCCTTGAACAATAAGATATTAACGCAATACTATTGCACTTTTTTTAACAAAAACGACCATGGGATTTTTCACATCTGCTAGTCATAAAAACAGAAGTTTGAAAGTTATAAGACAAAAGGGACACGCTATCTGCTAGCGGAGAAAGAAAGACTGGAAAGAAAGAAAGGTTGGACAGACACTCTGGTTTTGGTGGTGGACACGAACGGTTCTTAAGAAGATGGTATCGATTGGGCAGTCGGTGTCCCTTGGCGTTAGTTTGAGTAAGTTAAGATACGTAACATTGAAGAAAGCCAGATGAGTCTATGATAACTTGTAAGATAATGAGTTTAATATTTTAATAAGCAATTATATCCTGGTCTGAGTCTCGTAGTAATTGTTAGATAGTTAGATGCAATCTTTCAGTTATCTGGTCAGGTTTATGGGTACCTTGATTTGAGATGTATGAGTAGGCTTAGGTTCTTTATAAGCTCCATAGAAGTAAAGCAAATTATGATTGAGCAGAACTCGGCGATCGGTCACCGCTTAGTTTTGCTACACGATTGGACTTCGGTGATATCTCATTGTGGTGCTTTATACTGAGGTTGGCGTGATTGGGCTTGTGGGAGTGTACTCAAGTGCTGGGAGTCTCTCTCAACGTCTCTGCCTACCCCTCTGGGGTACAGACATTTTTTTTTGTGTAATCTAGTTTATAGGTGTCGATGATACCTGTACTAATGCAAGCATTGCTTCACATGTGCCAGCGCCTTCACATGGGCTTCTTCATTCTTCATCAGATATGTTGAAGCGTATGGTCAAAAATAAATTATGAATCAATAATACAATAATTAAAATAAGGTAACATATAAATTATAATGGTTAACGGTTTAGATTGAAAATAAAATAAAATTAGTTATTATTTCGTCGCAATTACATATATGTGTTATGTATGTGTGTATGTATGTATGTAATTGATCTTAAATGATTACATTTCCAGATCCCTGTCGACTTGTAACCTTCTATTTTTGGTTCAACTTTCTGAATTAGGTACCATTTCAATTTAAATGAAAATGTTATTTGTAGCCTCTGAACGAAAAGAGGTTAGTTGTTGTAAAATATATATAAATTAAGTACTATTACAATTCCTTTATATTTTATCAAAATGTTTTACTTTAAAAAAACGCAATAAGTCGGAGTTTTTAAATTATTTCAACAGGTGTAAACGTAGTCATTCCGGAAACAATTATTTTGTCAAATTTAAAAATATCTAACTTGACGAGTGTGCTACCGAGACCCTGAACTTGAATGTATAAATATAAATATACAGACTTGAAATTTACTGTTCATTGCAAGTTTCAGTTTGGTTCAATCACAATCAACTTTAAAAATGTGGAGTCTTATTTTAATTTTGTGGTTGGGAATTATTATTTACCAATATTTTCAAAAAAAGTTTAACTATTGGGCGAAAAAGAACGTTCCGTATTTGAAACCTGTGCTATTTCTAGGGAATTATAGAGAGTACATTTTACAAAAAACTACAGTTGGGAACGTTTTAAATCAAATTTGTGACAAATTCCCCCAGGAACCGTATATTGGATCTTATTACGGCAATGAACCGGCACTTATAGTAAAAGATCCTGAACTTGTCAAACTTATTTTGACTAAAGATTTTTACTATTTCAATGGAAGAGAAGTGTCAGATTACACTGAGCGGGAACCAAGTACGAAAGGTGTATTCTTTTCGCACGGGGACAAGTGGAAAGTTGTTCGTCAGAATCTTACACCTTTATATACAACAGCCAAAATGAGAAACATGTTTCCATTAATTGAAAAATGCTCTAGAGTGTTTGAAAATTTACTTGAAGAAGAAACAATCAATTCTAACGTCGTCAAAGTGAATTGTCTGTCCTCGCGTTTTAGTTTGGATTGTGTGGGTTCAGCTGCATTTGGTTTAGAAACAAACGTAATGCAAAAAGACTTTGAAAATAATCACTTTAAAATTATGAGTGAACGAATATTTGAAAAATCAACATACAGAGGTTTTAAAAATGTCTGCAGATCGGTTTGGCCTGCTATTTTCTATGGTTTGGGATTTCACTCGTATCGAAGAGATATTAAAGACTTTTTTGCAAACTTATTAAATACCGTATTTAAGCAGCGTAATTATATTCCTTCGAATAGACATGACTTTGTGGATTTAGTTTTAGCACTAAATAAAAATGAGTACTTAGTAGGTGATAGCATATCGCGCCTGAAAACCGGTGAATTCAAGAAGATATCGATTAAAGTAGATGAAGAGTTATTATCCTCGCAATGTGTTTCATTTTTGGGAGCAGGATTTGATACGTCAGCTACGACATTAGCACTCACACTATTCGAAATGGCAAAGAATGAACACACACAAATAAAAGTCTTTGAAGAAGTAGACAAATACTTGGATGAGCATGATAATACATTGAATTATGATTGTGTATCAAAGCTACCTTATCTTGATGCTTGTATTGATGAGACACTTCGTCTCTACCCTAGCATGCCAAATTTAACGCGGGAAGTGATGGAAGACTACACTTTTCCGACAGGGCTTACTGTCGAGAAAGGTGTACGTATACATCTAGCGGTTGGTCATATTCAACGTACCGCTACCTACTTTCCTGAACCTGAAAAATATCGTCCCGAAAGATTTCTTCCAGAAGAAAGACATAAGATGACGCCTTATACGTACTTGTCTTTCGGAGAAGGCTTTAGGATCTGCATTGGTAAGATTTATATTTTTATTTTTAACTAGCTGAACCCCGCGGTGTCACCCGCGGTTATTGTCGTACTGCGAGTAACGCCGCGGGGCAAACAAAAAATTAGCCTTAACCTAAATTACTCCTTAAGTCATCAACTACCTGCCAGTGAAAGCCTGTGTGGCCAGTGTGGCCTACCGACCTGCTGCAGGCTCACCGAGCCCGCCATGGTCGCACTCCAATACGCCTACGTACTCCAATGCTAAATCAGAGTACACAAACCTTGTGCTAACACATTAAAAAAAGAATATAATATGTAGCCGATAGGAAGTTATGCGCATACAAGCATTTCAGCGATTCATTTTTATATACATATATGGATAAGAGCAAATCTATTTTTATGCAACACCAACACAACACCGTCGTTAATCGTTGCTTTATTACCTTACTGATTTTTACTATTGCAGGTCAACGCTTTGCCAAGATGCAAATATTGGCCGGATTGGTGACGGTGTACAAAAGTTATAAAGTGCAGCTAGCCGAAAATCAGTCCTCTACCTTAGTTTTTGATCCAAGAGTAGTAGTGAACCGACCTAGAAACGATGTTTACCTAAAATTCATTCCACGAGAAAATGGAAGAAATTATAAAAAAGATTAATTCATATATATCGAAATATTTTTGTTTTAAGTTTAGTTTCAAGACAACATACAAAAATACCCAAATGTAATTTAGTTTTTATTGTTTTTTGTTAGAGGTATGTAAAATGTACACCCATAAAATGTCAATTTAAGATAATAAACAATTTAAATTCGTTATTGAATTGTACCGCAATGGATAACTAGCAACGCTGTAATTAAATATATATAACTAAAACAAATTTATAATGGCGTAATAAATATAATAAGCTTACCATACTCATGACTAGTGTTTCAAAAAAATTCTTCAAAAATTGGTTTTGTTGCTACGTCTTGAATATATAATATTTTCAGTTATGTTAATGTAATCTGCTAATTTTTCCGATAAGTATGTTTACAATTATGTTATAATATTATATGCCTATTCCTCCGAATAAGTAAAGTAGTAGTACTTGTATGTTAAGTTATTACGTAACTATGTAGTCATGTAGTCGTACTAATTTGATGTAGTCAAGTATTATTACAGTTATATATTTTTCTTCTGACTATTTCTAGCGTCAAGTGTCAGCAATCAAAATAAACCTGTTAATTTAAATACCAACGACTTCATTTATCGCCTTTCGAAACGTTTACTTGTGAACTTTTTGCAAAATTCTAGCGAAACACAACGGTGTGTACACACGCCGATAAGAGTTACACCGTTTTGTACATGCATTTCTTTAAAATTGAAACAATTAGTACCAGTTTTTCGAAAAAAAAAAAAAGTATTGGTAATAAATTGATTAAACTTGTTCAGTATTTATTTATTTAATACTTATTGCACTTATGGTAAAAAAACATTAAGCATTATCTCCCAGTCGATCTTCAGGTGATGTAGAAATATTATCCGGTAGGTGCAAGGATGTTGAGTTTTGTTAATAAGAGATAAGCCTACAATAAATACAACTAATATAAATAAATTTCCTCCCACATATTTTCTACTATATCTATTAATAAATGCACAATATATATTTATATATATAATAGACATAACTTATACAAATTTAATATTATACACTGTTCATAGGTATGTGACTTACTGTGACTCGCAGTCGGGTGGTACGGTTGCAACTGTACCGACAATTCAACCCGAACGAGTTCGTGTACTTTAGTCTTGAATACAAGACGGTTTGCAGATATCCTTATTTCGGCGGGAAGTGCATTCCACAGAAGAACAGGGTATACATAAAAGGTAGAAGAATGGATAAAGTGTATGAAAATGAACATCACATTTATTTTACACCTATGTAGACCGAATACTCTTCATGGCTTTTTTTTTAAAGTTGGACTTCAATCATGTTACGCAATTGGGCAACTTCTCAATCTTTCCCAAAGCCATCGCTGTTTAGGGTCAGTATTCTGCAAGGTCAGAAGTAACCTGAGTTTTGTCCTGCTTATTGTTCTGATCTAGAACCATAAACAGTATAGGAAACAAATTTCTCGTAATGATTTATTGAGTTCTGATGCGGACCCAACCATTGTTGTGAATAACATCAACAAGTACTTTGCTAACGTAGGAAGAAACTTAGCTACAAAACTAACCTCGAGTACATGTAATGATTGTCTAGAATTTGATGTCCCTTCCTTAACTTCGATGTCTGTTCTTGCTACTGACTGTGCTGAGATTGATGATATTGTAATTTTTTGTTTTTGTATGTTTGGCCATTCCAAAATAACTCTACTCTGCCTGATGGAAAGCATGAAAAGAATCCAAGAGTGGTGGTCACCATACTGCGAATGCAGACAATTCAACAATGCCGCATGGTGACCCACACCATGGCGGGCTAGTGATGCTTCTGCATCATTGGGCTTCCGGTCTCGCACTCACCAACGAAACACGACAGCACGATCGCTGTCATTTTACGTTGATTTTCTGTGCGAGGGTAGTACCGCCCCGTCGAGCCGGCCCGTTCGTGCTGAAATCAGCGTGGCTCTACTACCTTGAATATTATTATTGATCTCAAAAATACATCGGTTACTGGGTGAGATAATATACCAACTTCGATTGTCAAACTTATTCTAGTACCTATTTAACTTGACCACGAAACAGAGCACTTTCGCTAAGAACTACAAAATGCCAAGAAATGTTAAATTGGCCCATGCCAATTTAACATTTCTTGGCATTTTGTAGTTTCCTTATTAAAATCCCTGACATCCCCATGGATGTCAGGGATTTTAATAAGGAAAATTTGGACAAATTTTATAGTTGTATATAGTCACTTTCATTGTCGAACGTATTCGTATTCGAACGTATACGAGTATATATAATAGATTAACCAAAAATGGTGAACATTAATGGTTAACAAAAGGTATAAGAAAATCCTGTGTAGGAAAAAGGTATCTATGTCTTAGCCAAATGCACAATAAATCCAAGAAAATAATAAAAAATATAAACTATACAGTATTATTGTCAAAAAATGTATATAAAAATCTAGACAAATACAGAGTAGAAGGTGCATAGTTAATGTCAAAAATTAATATTATACACATGGGCAGTTATTAATGAAAACATAAATGATAAACCAGCTAAAACCCAAATTGTCAGAATACCTGAAAATAGACATACTCTAATAAAATAAGTGACATGTCTAATGAATTTTATAAACGAATAACGAATAATAATGATTTTAAATATAATGTTAAATGATTTTAAATATAAAATAATAAATAAGGCTATTAATACTTATATAGGACACACCTTTTTCCTTACATCTACTGATGCTATGGAAATATTCCAAGTTATAAAAAATCTAAAAAATACAAATGCAGCAAAAGTAAATGAAATAACTACTTATGTTATAAAATTATGCGCTCCGTTAAAATGTCAACGACTCCATTACTTATTAAACCTATCCTTTGAGGAAGGCTCATCCCCAGATTCCTCTCACACCTGCGGTTTGCAGACGACATAGTCATCCTGGCGGAGTCTCTGCAAGACATGGAAGAAATGCTTAACAGTCTGGACGATTTTCAAAACGAGTGGGACTGGGGATGAACATAGAAAATAAATAAAATATTAAAATAAAAAGAAAAGACCAAAATCATGCATAATCAGCATGTGTCTATGAGTCCCGTGACCGTAAATGGCGTTACTATAAGAGTTGTGCAAGAATACATCTACCTTGGCCAAACTATCCAACTCGGCTAACGGCTCGGGAAGCTACGTCACATCTTTGAGTCACCAATACCACAATCATTGAAGACCAAGGTTTTTAACCAGTGCGTCCTACCCATGATGACATACGGAGCCGAGACGCGGACACTCACCATTGGATTGGTCCAAAAATTTAAAGTGACTCAGCGTGCGATGGAGCGTGCTATATTGGGTGTTTCTCTGTCTGAAAGAATTCGAAACGAGGTTATTAGACAGAAAACTAGAGTAATTGACATCGCACAGAGAATCAGTACGCTGAAGTGGAAATGGACCGGTCATGTCTCTAGAGTACCGATGGTCGGCGGAGCCAAAATGTGCTTGACTGGAGACCGCGATTAGTAAACGTAGTGTAGGGCGCCCTGCGGCACGGTGGACTGACGATTTAAAAAGGTGGCTGGCAGCGGAGGGATGCGGACTGCCTGAGACCGGGATAATTGGCGCTCCTTGGGGAAGACCTACGTTCAGCAGTGGACGGCGATTGGTTGAAGTGATACTTAGTCTACTCTCTCCACACGGTGAGGGATTAAGAATTTAGAGTGTCACCACCTCTATTGATCCCACGAGAGTCGTAAGAGGCGACTAAGGTATCGAACTACGTAGGATGTGGTGAACCAACGTCGTAAAGTAGACCTTTTTATGTACGTAAACTTCCACGCCCACACGCCGTCGCCTTACCAGATTTTGCGGCAATATGGTGTGTCGGAATCGGACCAACTAAAACCACACGGTATGCCACTCTACGCCTGACATAGGAGGCATCCGGGCACTGCTGTTTGCTCCTAGCGCCTGTCCGCACTCACGCCGGCACCGTCTATGGGTAAAACTCTGTATTTAGGCAATGTATGTTGTGATATAGTAGGCACCTAAGCCTCCTTGAGAACTGAAGAACGTTAAAAGCTGTTAGTCTGACATCTTAGTCTACTTAAGTGCATATTGTCATTTAAAAGAAGACATCTTTTAACGCATTCAGAGGATTAGGGGGATTAGATAAATAAGAAAGAATTACATGCTCTTACAATTGCTGATATGTATTTCTCATTTGAAGCTAATAAAATTTTTACCGTATTACTCAAAAGTTACTATGCGAACTTTGGCACATTAAAAGTCATAGAAGAGTAGGAAGCTGAAAAGGAAATTAATGAATTATAATCGAATTCGAACCGCAAAACGACCAGTAGTCTACATAAACACCAAAATTACTTATGACACGCCTCATCAATCTATTCAAATAAATAAAATTGGAGTGTCTGTTTGTAATATTAAAATAATCGCTTTCTACTTAATGCATATGTATGTATACACGATACATATACCAAAAATGTAGTTAAAAACATTTTTGTCTGTTTGTCTGTCTGTTTGTTCCGGGTAATCTCTGGAACGGCTGGACGGATTTTGACGGGACTTTCACTGGCAGGTAGCTGTTGATCCGGGGAGTAACTTAAGCTACTTTTTTTAGACTAACTTTGTCCCGCGGCGTTACTCGCGGTACTACAATAACCGCGGGTAACACCGCGGGGTTCAGCTAGTAAATAAATATATTTACACTATGATCGAACCTGAGATCATAATTTGAACAATATCTATTTGGTTGTGAATTAAACTTTCGGAGTGTGTAGTGTACATCGCTGGTTTATAATAAGTCCTCGGGCCAACTCCGTGGGCGCATCATTAATCAATATTATTTTTTTTAAATATTCATCTGCTTCTTAAGTTAAAAGTTGTGCCTTTTTTCTTTTACTTTCTCTGAACCAAATGTTGTAACACACAAAAGACTATAATATGTCAAATAGCCCTAATAAGATATCATAAATGGTCAAGATAGAGAGTTATACAAACTTTTGTTATTGGAATTTATAAGATCCAATCCAAATGACATTGACCTTTGCTCTTCTATTGTAATACGATGATAAATGTAAAACGATTTATTAACAATGAATCACTTGGAAATTAGGCGGTTATTTGTGATCAATACAAAGCTTTGAAAAATTACCTGGAACAATAAATGTTTTGTTGCCCATCCTTTGTCGAGACATCGGATATTAGTTTAGGTAGACATTTATATAAATAATAATAAAAAGTGTTTATTTTCTCACCACAATATTTTAGGTTATACAAACGCCTTGGTTAAATCAAGAAAGACGCCAATGCACTGGAGCTTTTGATCCAGTTTGTTAACAACGGTGCTAGTGAGGCCTAGAACCGCATCTTCGGTAGATATTCCCCTCCTAAAACCGTATTGATTATTAGCAATGTTTCTCAATATATGAGATGAGGCAGTTATCAAGAATCTTTTCTAAGAATTTAGACAGGAGACTCAGTACCGAGATTGGTCTGTAGTTTGTGACAAGAACTTTTATACAAGAGCATTTAAGAGATATTGTCATGCCCAGTCATGAGCAGGCGGCACCTAATGAAGCGCAAAGGTTTAGGTAGATATCAGAATGACGGTCGTGATTGTAAGGTTTAATGTTGATATTTTTATCGCCAATCAGGGCTACATTAGCAAAGTGCTTAAGTTTGGTTATTAAGCCATCCAAACCACGATAAAAATTCTCAAGCTCAAGATACGATTTGGAACGATACACATATAATTACAGTATCACCTATAGAGCACACAAGGCAATTTGCGTCACTAAGAGAAGGCTCAAGGTATGTGTTTTTGAGTGTTGTCACTTTATTTATCACAACTCCATCGTTCTGAGTTTTGTTGTTTACAGTCGCATGGAAAAAATATCCTTGCAAAATAGGTAGGTAACCTAAGCCAGCACTCTGTGAGAAGAACAACAACAAATTCAAATTTGGTAGTTTTTACCATAGTAATAAATTCACCAAAATTCTTTTTAAACTTCTAATATTTATGTGTATCACTTTTAAGTATTGATTAGGATGTTCAACAAAGACTGAGCATCGTTCAGGTAAAGATAAGTACGAGCGAGTAATTGAAATATTGTCGATTTTGTAACATATTGATGTGTTATGATTGGCCATTATTATTTATGCTTATAGAATCTGTAACTGCAGCTGTTTGTCCTCGTCGTGACTTCGTCCATTTGAATACCAGCTGGAGTAATTGTGAGCTTTAGTAAACCTGCGTGTTTCGTACAGTAGTTTCTTAACAGTAGGGAGTAGATGTTCGTTAATATAGATTGGTTGCTTGGCACCGTCAACACCAACAACCTGAGTATTAAATTTTTCACTTATTTATTTATTATACATCATGCACTTTAGGTGCATTGGCGGACTTAATGCCTCTTTTTTTTTTTTTTTTTTTTTTTTTTTTTTTTTTTTTTTTTTTTTTTTTTGTCGAGGTGGAAAATCCCTTCGGATCTCCGGCTCCTCGGGGGCTGAGGAGCTAGGTATGTGGTGATTCCACTAAAAACCACCCCGGCATCCGGTCTCAGGCGCCCAGCTCTGGGGAAGACCCGGACCATGTTATTTCAGGTCCCCCCCAGGAACGACGCCGCGTCTAAAGAGACTCTATCCTGGGGGAAGCCTCGGCTTCCCCCTGCCTATCGGCCCAACCATTGCGTTGCGTTGCGGCCTGACCGCAGTTTGGCGAACAGGCCGCCCCCCTATCGCTGACCGCATCAATCAATCAGCCAGAGGTCCCCACTCTCTGGCAGCTTGCGGTCCTGTCGGCGGCTGGTATCGCCGGCGACGCCGCCTACGCTCGGGATCGGCCCTCTCCCGATCCCGTTCAGCGGTCTCTTTCCGGAGCATTACATCCTCACAGAAAGAGACCACTGCGTCCCAGCACTCCTCACCCGCCAGCATGGCAGCAATGATTGCTGGCGGGGACAGGTCTCGTCCGATTTGGCCGACTAGGACTTCTCGTTCAGATGTCCACGCAGGGCAGTCTTCCAACGTATGCTGGGCGGAGTCCAAGTCGGCCGCGCAGTGGTGGCATTGTGCCGTCTCCTCGCGTCCGATCCTTTTCAGATACTCACCGAAGCAACCGTGTCCGGTGAGTATCTGCGTCAGTCGGTAGGTGACGCGACCTCCCTCCCTTCCAACCCAAGCTTCGAGGTTAGGCAGAACGGCACCCACAGCGCGTTGGCGCGCATTTTGCGGTTGCTCCAGCCGTGCGCGCCACTGTGCCAGTGCCTGTCGGTGAGCGTTCTGCCGCATTTCGAGCTCGTCCAGCTCATTCCCGCTCTCACCCCGGCGGAAGGCACAGATTTGGTCATAGACCTTCGCATCCATATCCGCCAGGATATCGAAAGGCGGAAAACGAGCCAGGACTGTCGCCGCCTCTAACGAGATGGTACGGTATCCCCGTACGATCCGAATGGCCGCTACCCGCTGCGCTTGATTGAGTTTGGCTCTGCAGCGGGAGGAGGCCGATAGGCGCTTGACCCATATCGGCGCTCCATATAGGGCCATGGATCGTATTACCCCACCATAAAGGCAGCGGACTTCTTCCCGCGGACCCCCTAAATTAGGCAATAGCCTCTGTAGGGAGCCCGCCACCCCCCGAACTCGGGGGATCATCCGCTCGAAATGCTCCTCGAAGCTCCAGCGGCTGTCCAGGGTGAGGCCGAGGTACTTGATATGTCGGCCCACCTCGACCTCCATTCCTCCCACTCTAATAAGCGAATGGGTAGGAACGGCACCTCCGCGTTTCCTGTGAAACCACAGGGCTTCCGTCTTATGAGGTGCAACCCTTAGGCCCAGACCGCTGATCTGTTGGACGACACAGGCCACCCCTAGTTCGGCGAGCTCCAGAACTTCCTGGAAGCCATGCCCAGTACTAGAGTGTCATCCGCATAGCAGACGACACTCACTCCAAGGGGTAAACTGGTCCTCAGGACTGCATCATACGCGAGGTTCCACAGAAGAGGTCCTAGGACCGACCCCTGGGGAACCCCGCATGTGACCTCCCTTCGATGTTCACCGTCCCGACCCATATAAGATATGAACCTATCGCGAAGATAGGCCCCGATGATGTCACGTAGGTAGAGGGGCAGCTGGTGGTACACAAGTGCCTCCCTAATCACCCACCACGGGAGGGAGTTAAAGGCGTTGACTATGTCAAGACTGACAGCCAACGCCACTCCCCCCTGACAGACAACCTCCTCCGACAAGGAACGGACACGTTCAATCGCGTCCAACGTTGAGCGTCCCTGTCGGAAGCCAAATTGGCTGTCTGATAGGTCGGGGCCCACTCGCGACAGGTGCCGGCTGATGCGGGCGGCGATGACTCTTTCAAAGAGTTTCGCCACCTCGTCCAGCAGACATATCGGTCGGAACGACGAGGGAGAATCTGCAGCCCTGCCAGGTTTCTGGATGAGTACCAGTCTGGCTTCCTTCCAGCCGGAAGGGAATACGCTGTTACGGAGGCAGCTGGTGAACAGCCGCCTCAGCCTATCCCCTAGGATCGCCAAAGCATGCACCCAAGCCCGGCCCGGGATCCCATCAGGGCCCGGGGCGGTATTGTGGGAGGCGAGTCGCTGCACGGCTCGGTCCAGCTCATCCTCCGTCACGTCAAAGTCATCGGACCACATACCCAGTTCCGACCGTAACGGAGGTCGTGAGGGACTACCCTGGTCCCTAGGGAAGAGGGTGTCTACCACTCTTCTCACAAACCCGGGGTCTAGGGTCTGCGTAAGTGGTGGGACCCACGGTCTGAGCTTGCCCAATACAAGTTTGTACGGGCGCCCCCATGGGTCCCTGTCCAGTCCCTCTATGAGCTCTTTCCAGGACCGAGCCTTGGCTTCCGAGATAGCAAGGCTTACAGCCTTTGCTGCGGCGCCATACTCCCGCCTCGCTTCGGCGATCTCCTCGGCTGTAGCTCGCCGTCTCCTTCGGGTTCTCTGAAACTGGCGACGGGCTCTCGAGCACACCATGCGAAGTTGCTCGAGTTCCGGTGTCCACCAGTACACAGAACCCCTCCTACCCCGCGGCCTGACCCGCGGCATTGACGCGTCACAGACGTCAGTCATGACGCCACGGAACCAGGCCGCCTGCGCTTCCGGATCGGACGAGACCCGTTCTTCCCCTTCCACTGGCCAATCGGCGACGATGGCTGCGGCGACGAGCATATCTCGATTCATCCGCTTGAGGGACCATCGCTGCGGAGGGCCACTACTGCGGCGGTCTAGGCTTGCGTCTGGGCATTGGATGGCCACATCAAAAAATATGTGGCGGTGGTCCGACAGAGTGACTACCTCCTCCGCTACCCTCCATCCTGACACTCGGTCGATGACCGAGGGAGTCGCCCACGTCAGGTCGACAATCGACTCCCCCTGCCACCGCACGCAAGTACTAACCGAACCTCGGTTCAAAATGCCGAGGTTCAGTCCCGCCGCCCACTCAATGAGTGTATCTCCTCTTGCGTTGTCTAGGCGATCTCCCCACTGTGTGGAGCGGGCGTTGAAATCGCCCAGGACAAATACCAGACGGATCAGGAAAGTGCAAATGCAGCTCCTAAGTCCGTCCAAGTACGCCTCGAATGCGGAGAGGCCGCAATTAGGAGATATGTAGCAGCCCACAATGACCAGGGGGCCCCACTCTACTGCCACATACCCCAGCCCTCTCTGAAGAAGAGTGCAGTGGAGGCCATTCTCCCCCCCTACCCAGTATATGGCGGCGGTGCCGTCAGCCGACCCAAACCAACGGGGGTGATCTGGGACAAGGTACGGCTCCGCCACTACCGCAAGGGCGACCGACTGCTCAGCAAGCGTCTGCATCAGCAGATCTTGTGCTGCGCGGCAGTGATTTAGGTTGCCCTGCAAAACTTTCTGGTGTGGCGCGAACTTTAGGCCTCCATTGCCTCCTCTGCCGGACGAGTTTCCGGCTGCGGCAACCTTGTAGCCGGTGAGTGCGAGCTGGTGCTAGCGCTCGCCAGGTTTTGGGCTGGCGTCGTCTGTTGCCCCCTTTTCTTATTCTTCGGCGGGGAACACTTCTTGCTCCCCAGCCGATGATCCGCGGGACGGCCAAGATCTGAGCAGACCGGACACCACGGAGCTTTTGCGGTGCATGTACGCGCTACGTGGCCTGTGCCACCACACGCATAGCACCGCGCGCCACGGTCTGTCTCGTTGGGACACTTCGCCCTCACGTGTCCCAGTTCGAGGCACCGGTAGCACTGCAATGGGCGTGCCATTAGTGCCTCTACCCTGGCCGAAACCCAGCCCACTTGCACCCGTTTGGCGTTCGAGATTTTGCGAACTGCCGCAAGTGGGCAGCGGACCCAGACTGTGCTCAACCGCGATGGGCACTCGCGGATGGCTCCGATTTTGACATCGGAGATGGCACATCCCCCCGCCACTGCTATAGCCTGGGCAACCTCAACTTGGGTGATGGACTCCTCTAAGTCCATTACCCGTAAGTCACCTGTCTTACACGGGCGTGCAATAATGGCGTCCGTTCCGGACAGTACCTCCCGCAGACGTGCTGCAAGCTTGTCCGCCAAGGCGGCGCTATCTTCACCAGGGATCTGCAGAATCAGAGCCCCGGTCAAGGCTCGCTTAGTGCGAAGCCCGCCTGCGATGCCGAGATCGCCCAGATTTATATTGGCCTTTGCAGCCTCCATCAACGCGGCTATACTCGTGTTCGAGCCCGGAGGCACGGAAACAGTGACAGCCGCCGCTGTGGGAGGCCGTGGCACAATCCTCCTTTTGGGTGATGAGGCAGCAGTAGCACGGCCCTTCGCCTGGGTCATGGCAGCCACCTTTTTCGTGGCCTTGGCCTTGGTCTTCCGACCAACGACCAAGGCCCAAGTCTCCCCCGTTTCATCCGTAGATGGCACCGCAGGATGCTGCTGACTCGTGGGGGGATCAGATGCTTGAGGCTGCGATGTAGCCTGCTGTCCTCTCCTCCGCCTCTTCTTGTTTTTAGGTGGTGCTGGGGCATTGGCCCCGACCGCTCCCACGCCCTTGGCCATGGTTGAAGGAGACAAGGTGCCCCTACCTGGGCACTGCTCCCCTAGCATCTTAGCCCGGACCTCAGCCAACACGCGGTCCAGGATGATCGCGTATTCATCTCGGTCGGGCAGACACACCGCCCTGCTCCTTTTGGGGGACGTGGCTCTGCCAGTGACACCACTGCGGGCCCCACTTTTTTGAAGGGGCTTGGAGCCCCCACGTCGGACTTCCTCCATTTCATTTTGTAGGGAGGCTATTTGGGAGCGGAGTGCCTCATTCTCTCGCTCTAGCCTCCCTACTGCGGTTGTCAAGACTGATGTGTCAGTTCTCATTAAGAGTTCCGACACGCCAGCCCTGATGATCGTCATGGCTTCTTTGGCAGCAGCTCTTTTGCCGCCTCGGGCTCCCTTCGTTCCTATATAGGCCTTCTCAACCGCCGTCAGAGACTCCTGAATTTTGAGGTCTATGTCGGCGGTGGATTTTCCTTTCAGTTCCGCTACTATTTCTTTCCGTTCTCCTTCTGGGGATACCAGTGTAGTGGACGGTCCGGTTGGAACTTCGGGCTCCGTTTCCGTTCCGGTCCCAGTTCCACTCCCTTCAGCATATTTGGTGCCCCTCCTAGATCGCGCAACTTTGATGGGTCTGGTCTCTTCCACTGGACCTTTAGGCTTGCGCTTTCGGTCTTGGGAAGGCCGCGAGGAGATAGAGACAAACGACGAAGCGTCGCTATCCCCGGAATCTCCCCGCTGCCCTTCCCTCCCTTGGCCTTCTACAGGCTCAGTGGTTGGGCGCTCGATCGTTGGCGCCCCCTGACTTCTCGTTACCCGTTCGCCTGACTGAGCGCGGGAAGACGCCGAACTCGGCGTTCTAGGACGCACAAAACTGGGCGTGTGCGACCCAATGGTTGTGCCCGGGTTCGGACACCGCTCTAAACGCAACTGTGCCCCCCCAGAATACGGTGGGCAGAGCACTCCGATTTCAGCCACCGAGGCTGAAACCGGAGTGCCGAGGGATTCTCCGACCGCCGAGCGATCGGTACCCTCCTGGAGTAGTTTCTCTTTTTTAGTTACGTTCATGTTTTTGATTTTTGCTCTTATACGTGAGCTAACGTGGTGTTGCCCTAGCGGCTGGGATACCCCCCCAGCCGTTAACCTCTTCACCGGGCTCCCTCAGCTTGGGTTAGGGGTGATTTTTGAAGAGGTTTTCTACCTCGTGGCCTTCTCTACCCTCCTCCTCGTTCGAGAAGACCCCCGCTCCCGATTGCTCGGCGTTTACGGGTCGGGCCGATCGGTTGCCGGAGTTCGGCAGTGACCACCGCCAGTTGCTCCTAAAGAAACTTCCGACGGCAATCCCGTCGCCCCTATGAGATGTCGTCCTCCGACATAACTCTCGCACCTGCCCTCTGCGTAACAGAGGGACACGTGGAGGGATGACTCATGGCATGCGGCCTAGGCCATCTCTGCCCTTGTGATTTTTAAGGAGGTTTTCTCCTCTTGACCACTCTCCCAACTAAGAGAAGGTCCCCGCTCCCGAAAAATCGGCGTCTGCGGGTCGGACCGTCCGGTTGCCGGTGTTCGGCATTGACCGCTGAACCAGTAGTTTTGGTAGTTGAATATCTGACAGCTGTCCCGTCGCCCCTCTCATAGCCGTTAGGCTACACTCCTTCTGCCAGGGACCACATTGGCCGCGCCAGTAGCATAAGATCGCGTGTACCACCTTCCGCGTGCAACAGATGGTCGTCGCATTGGACGCCGTGGTTTGGTCTTTGGAAGGCGCGGACTTAATGCCTAAAGCATTCTCTACCAGTCAACCTATGGGTGATGCAGAGAAAATAGGAAGTAGGTGCATTTTGGCTGTAGTTACTTTTGAATTATTTTAAATACTCATATACAAACTTATCACATACTAAAACTAAAAAAGGTGTCTGCCTATTTTGACTTCATTTTGTCTCCCGCTTTGCTAAGGAGAGAAGTGGACTTATCAGATTTCCAACTCCTCCTGTTTTTCTTCTGATTAATTTCGTCGCGGGTACCAAGACAGTTAATTTTTTCCAGGGACTACCCGAGTGTCATAACTCGGTGTGTTCGTGGGTCCCTGCTGTTGATCCTGGTGTACAGGAGTTACAGTGGTGGGCGTGTGGGTGGGATTAGTCCCGAAAAATACTAAAACTAATACATATACCTAATACATAATTACATACATATACTTAAATATATATAAATACACACATGCATATAAATATCTTATCTAAAACGAGATGACATTCATGTATTGATTAATTCTGTCAACTGCCTTAATAGATACTGCTTTGCCTTTGTCTTGAACGAAAAAGAGGTGGTGGCCATCCTGACATCGAGGGGAAGCTCATTCCAAAGAAGAACAGACTGCACAAAAAAGGACGAACCAATAAACTCAGATGTACGGGAGGGGCAACGAAGGAGAAGGTTATTAGAGGACCGAAGGTTTCTGTCATGGTTGCTGCATAGGAGTTGGAAAGAGGATTTTAAATAAGTTGGTGTAGATGGGTTATTAAGGATAGAGTACAGGACAGTTAGTGCGAGGAGTTTTCGGCGTAGACGAATTGGTGAAATGAAATGAAATGAAATCATTTATTCTGCAATTAGGTTATATAAACACTTTTGCAAGTTAAAAACAAGGTAACCAATTGAGCTGCGAACGGAAAGAGGATACATGATGATACTATTCTATTGTGATAGCAACTTGACTAAAATCCATTTATCGATTGAAATACTTCTTATAAAATTAGAATTAATTACAAAATGACATTCTCAGTGCATTTTATATATCTCATTTAGATCAAATAAGTGACCGTCTTATGTGCAGTATTATCGGGAAATATTTTTTGTTGCCACCTTTGAGACTCTGAGACTAGGAATTGGGGTTGACATCTTTTGATTGTGCTTTTATTTTCTGATTTCATTTCTTTTTGTTACTTGTTTTCAAAGAAAACATACAATGTACAAAACAATCAAAAAGCAATACCAGTAGGGCACGGTACACTAATTTCATTGAAGCAAAGGACGCTGTAGCTTATAACGTTAGTAAAACCTTTCACAATGTCTCTGTGGACTTCATTACTTCATAAATAAGCAAAAAATAATATTTTTGATGTTTTTATCAAAAATAATTTTAAGAGCAAAACCTCTCTAGCTCCTCTCCTTGGAAAAAGCTTTAATAATTTTCTAAAACATAAGTCCCTATAGAAAAACGTTTATAATGAAATAAGTCAAGGTAAATTATAACAAGGTATTAAAAAAAATATAATCACAGAGGGTTATGAAATAAAAGGATAAAATCTCACCAAACTCTGTTGAAAATAATATGTTAGATATTTATGTATTTAATGAGAATACCTCAAAGCATCGAAATATCGGTTGCTTACAATTTATGTTATTTGAACCAGATGTAATTAAGGAATATCGTTGAATTCTGTGAGGTAATGGTAAAATAATATACAATGTATCATGATGTTTGAGGAAAAAGTAGCGTACAAAATAAAAATATATGAAAATTTATTTTATTTCTGAGTACAAAGTGTTATTGAGTTTTTCTGATTATAAAATAATAATAATAATAATAATAAAATTACGTTTCAGTCAGGCAATAAATTACGTTTCAGTCAGGCAATACGCGGCCAAGAGTCATGCGCTTTGTGAAACAGGCATTCTTGGGGACTACCATAAGTCCTCAACAGTACATGTCGAGTGTCTCAGAGCGCATTGACTTCTTGAAGCAAAAAGTTTATGCATGGGCTAACAGGATAAGACGGTATAGAAAACGAGTAGATCGGTTTATCCAGAATCGAATGTTCCAAAGAAATGAGAAGTGGGTGTACCGGAAATGGGAGGAACCAAGTCCGCGTGTGGGTGAAGGGCGCTTTCCAGACCAAAATGTCACAAATACATTTTGGCGTAACATCTGGTCAGTGCCTGTCACTCATACAGAAGGTGATTGGTATCGGGATGTCGAGCGCTCATGTGAGTCCATAACATCTATGGAACCCATTACTATTAGTAAAGATGACATTGGTTGTGCAGTTCGTTCATTACCAAATTGGAAATCACCTGGTCCAGACGGACTGCACAACTTTTGGCTTAAGTGGTTCCGAAGCTCACATGCGTGTTTGGCATCTCAATACCAAGCTGCAGTGGATTCGGGTTCTTTACCCCAGTTTTTAACTACCGGTATAACTCACTTACTCTATAAATCTGGTAGTGCCATGGATCCTAAAAATTTTAGACCCATAACATGTTTACCAACCATGTATAAACTCCTGACATCTATTCTGAGACTCAAAATTTCTACACATATTAATAATAATTTGATAATGTCCGTTTCTCAGAATGGATGTAGAAGTGGGTCCCGTGGCACTAAAGAGCTCCTTATCATAGACATGACCATTAGCCAACAAGTGCGTCGTAATCGTAAGAGTCTGGCGACATGTTGGATAGATTACAAGAAGGCTTATGACTCTGTTCCACATACATGGCTTTTGAGGGTGCTGGAGTTGTATAAAATTGATACAACTCTGTGCACGTTCTTAAAGTCGTGTATGGGGCAATGGAGAACAGTACTTCGCTATCCTGGATGTCGGCAGACTGCGGTAAACGACGTACTTATAAACATCGAGCGGGGCATCTTTCAAGGTGACAGTCTGAGTCCCTTGTGGTTTTGTCTAGCTTTGAACCCTCTAAGTGCTCTGTTGGAGGATTCAGGGTTAGGCTATAGGTTGCAGAAAGATGATCAAGTTATATCTCACCTTTTTTATATGGATGATTTAAAACTACTTGCCCCCACTAAATTACAATTGACAGCGTTACTAAAGGTCACTGAAAACTTTAGTAATTCTATCAAGATGGAATTTGGTGTAGACAAGTGTGCAGTCATGTATGTAAAGAAGGGAGTGATTGTGGAATCTGAAGGAACAGAGCTTTCAGATTCTACAAGACTTAGATCTCTGTCTGCAACCGAAACCTACAAGTATCTAGGTTTTTCACAGTCCTTAGGAATACCAGAACCTGACATGAAACAGTCGTTGCGGGAACGCTTCTTTGGCCGCCTGAAAAAAGTACTTAAAAGTCTTTTATCAGGCGGTAACAAGGTGCGAGCCTACAATGGTTGGGTCATGCCGGTTCTGATGTATTCCTTTGGTATACTTAGATGGACTCAGACCGAATTAGATGCCTTAGACAGGAGAGTCCGTACACTGCTAACTGCATTTCGAATGCATCACCCACGTTCATCGGTTATGAGATTGTATATCCCGCGAAAGTTTGGGGGTCGTGGTCTATTAAATGCCAAGACCCTACACAATCGCGAGATATACAATCTTAGAGAATATTTCCTTCATACTGATGTGGGAGTGCATCGCAGTGTAGTTACAGTGGATACCGGACTTACTCCGCTCGCTTTGGCTAAAGAGAATTGGCGCAAACCTGTAGTACTTAGTACTAATGATCGCAGGGAGGTATGGAAGGGCAAAGAACTTCATGGTCGATTTTATCGGGCCCTTAATGGGCCTGATATAGATTTTAAAGCATCTACATCCTGGCTACGGTATGGTGATCTCTTCGGAGAATCCGAAGGTTTTGTTTGTGCGATTATGGACGAAGTTATCATGACGAATAACTATCGGAAATATATCCTGAAGGATGGTACGGTTGACATCTGTCGGGCATGTCACCGTCCTGGAGAATCTATCAGGCATATTATTTCTGGTTGTTCTCGTCTTGCTAACGGCGAATATTTGCACAGGCACAACCAAGTAGCCAGGATTGTACATCAACAACTTGCCCTTAAATACCATCTTGTGAGTTCAGAGGTGCCATACTACAGATATGTGCCCGACCCAGTTCTCGAGAATGGTCGTGCTACGTTATATTGGGATCGATCTATTATCACAGACAGGACTATTGTTGCCAATAAGCCTGATATTGTGGTGATAGATCGATTGGAGCGCCGCGCAATGATTGTCGATATCGCCGTTCCTCATGACGAGAATCTCGTGAAAGTCGAAAAAGAAAAACAAATAAAATATTTGGATCTATCTCACGAGATTGTCGATATGTGGAATGTGGATTCGGCGATCATTGTTCCGATAGTCGTTTCTGCTCACGGATTGATAGCCAAGAGCCTCGACCAACACCTTAAGAGGCTCACGTTAGAGGGCTGGATCAAGGGTCTGATGCAGAAGGCAGTCCTCCTTGACACGGCACGTATAGTGAGGAGGTTCCTGTCTTTGGAGCCCTAACCACCGGTTTCTTGGTCCCTGTACCCGAAGTCGGTGGTCTACTATTTTTTATATTTTTAAATGTATTTGTTTTTTATATTTATATTTAAAAATGTAATTAATATGTATTTATAACTGTAATAAAGGAAATAATAATAAATAAATATTTTCGGACATCTAACACACAACGCCATCTAGTCCCAAACTAAGCAGAGCTTGTATTATGGGTACTAGACAACTGATATAAATACTTATATACTTTTTTTTTTTGTAAATACATGCATATTATAGATAGAAAACACCCAAACTCCGAAACAAATATTTGCAGATCATACAAACATTTGATCCGACCCGGGAATCGAACCCGAGACCTCAAGAACAGCAGTCGCGTACGCTACCACTGCGCCACCGAGGCAGTCAAAAAAAATAAAAATAAAAATACTTAATAACAGCTTGGAGTTTGGAAGTTTGGGTCTGAGAACCCCGTGCCTCGGAGAGCACGTAAAGCTGTCGGTCCTGCACCTGATATCTCCCCGGTCGTGTCGGTTAACCGTCTCATCGGATTCTGAGAGAGAGAGAACAGAGAGAGCAACTGTGTTTGCGCGCACACTTGTGCACTATAATACCTCCTGCGTGGTTGGCTGGTCTCCCGTTGAGATTGGGCGCGCGCCGTGGCCGTTATCGGCTAGGAGAACATCATATTATTATTACATGTACCGAAATTACATTTTTTTCATTTTTTGTCTTTGTGTCTGTCGGTCTGCCTGTTTGTTCTGGAAAATCTCTGGCATGGCTGGACCTACTTTAACCGGACTTTCACTGCACTTTTTTTTAGACTAGCTTTGTTCCGCGGCGTTGCCCGCGGTACGACGATAACCGCGGGTAACGCCGCGGGGTTCAGCTAGTTGCAAATTAAAAGATTTCATTTCAAGGTAACGTAAGATTAATCTAGATGTATCAACTAATGTAATTTACGTTTTCATTTTAATAATAAGAATAGCCACTGCATCTCATACACGTCTGATCGCATACCAGGCAGAGCGTGTACTACTGTGACTAGACCGCTACTAAACATACCACGTATCTATTTCTAAATACATACAAAAATCGAACCATTGATCTTGACTGCCATGATGTCTATAATATATGGATAAGAGGTTGAACTTTTTTTTACGATTGAGCGATGGTCGAGGGAGAACCCAGAGAGGAAGCCGATCTTCTTGCAAAGTGGGATACTTCCCACGGACCACTGATGCTTATTGGAGGAGTTCTCACAGTGAAATTTGGATCAGACACCGAACCACCACCGCTAAAGGTAAGGTGCCTTCATCGGGTAAGAAATTTCTTGGCTGTTTCATGGGCAGTGGAAGCCGGCTATGCGCACAAAAATGCGCCAGGGCTCCGGCTTGTCTTCAGACGTGTGATGGTTTTATCATATGTTGGATGTGAGTTGTTGAGACTCACCCAACGCCGAACGGGACCCACGGACACGACTGCGGTTACACCGGGGTCTGCCATCGCCTGTGCCGCCTCATGTGATGTTGGACCAGAATCAGGTCGTACTGAATTATATTATACTCTTACAAATCGTTGCTTCATAGAGAAACAAACCTCAGAGTCTATTTCTTATTAAGATAGCGAAGCTATGTTATGTTTTTAAGGTCTACCCTGATAAAAATTGTATTTTATGACATATGTATTAATAACAAGTATAAATATTTGTATTAAAATAGAAATCTGCGGGATTGCTACCATGTACCTTTTTGTTTGTGAGTATCCGATATTTCGGCGCTGTTGCAAGCGCCATGATCACGGAATAACTGAAGATCTTGCGGATGAGCTATTATTGGCAGACATATCGGTCTATCCTCTTTCGCAGTCTTTCACTACGATCGTCCCCGGTACCACTGTTCACTAACTCACTATTTACTCGTAACTGTTCTCGACGCACAACACTAACAGTATCTGATCGCGAAACTATATTTGGTTGATTACGCTGTTTTTTACATATTCGAATCACAGGATTCCAGCCATTTGACAATTTAAACTCATCCTCACGATTGAAATTTTTGTATTTAGTAATTTTAATCGCTTCCCTGACCAATCTATGTATGTAGTGGCATTCTGTCGTAATTATCTGTGGGTTATGAAACTCAATCCAGTGATTTGGGACCGAGTCAATCAAATGCTTCGCCATTTCCGATTTCTGTTTGTCATTGTTTTTGACTGCTTTTGTGTGTTCGTTCATACGGCACGCGATGGTACGTTTAGTTTGGCCGATATATGAACTCCCACAACTGCAGTCGATCTTGTGGACACCAGGCTTCTCCAAGGGGAAACTGTCTTTTGGGGATCGGAGACATTATGCCACTTTTCTGAATGGAGTGAGGACAGTATTGAGGGAAAACTTAATAAGTATGTTTGAGATCTTGTCTCTCACTCCTTTTATATAGGGCAGAAATGCTGGTTGTCTGTCCACACCGTCCTTTCTCTGGTGACTGACTTTGTGTCTAGGTGGGAACTTCATCGTATGTCCATTGCTCCGCAGGACGTATTGCACATGCTCGAGCTCATGGTTTAGGTGTTGGTCGTCACACAAATCATATGCACGATTTGTCAATGAAGTAACCACGGAATCAATGTGTCTCGGGTGATGATGAGAGCTTGCATTTTATTACATAATATTAATGTTAGTGTAATTACTGTTTAATTAATTCGTGTTTAAGCGTTAGTGTAATATAACTGACATATTTCATCTGGTTTTTACTGTTCCATCATCTAGACATAAGGAATACAGAAAACGATTATATATTGTTATACTTCCTCAATACGCCATCGCTCAGAAGCTGTCATCTCTAAATTAATTATGTATTACTTGTACGCTCAATAGTTATTTATTATCCTTGGACTGGGTATGACACTAGTAGGGATTTAAAATAAAACCACTGTGCATTGTTCTGTGGGTTCATAAGACTCCACGGGTTGATTGGCAATCGCTTTGAACTAAACACCAGTCTTGTTCTGTCATACAAAATGTTTGTAGGCCTTATAAACTAACACGTGTAACACAAGGATAGCGTGATCAGGGTCTTGTTATTACATATACACATATTACATAACATCTCCATCTAGGGAAGGAAAAAGAAATAAATATTTGAACTTTTGTCTTTGATCGCACTATGTTGATGTTAATCTCGAACACGTATGTTCTTGCCGTCACCCGTATTTGCATCATAGAGATTATTTATACTTCCAATTAACCAAGATTGATTCCTTTGCTGAGATCATCGTTACTTGGGGCTAAACTTTCATCAAACGATTAAACATTACGACAAATTATGTCAAACATATTCATCGCGAAGTTGCTACTCGCATAGTTTGATGATTTATAGCTATTGTCAGTTTGACTGTACATACTCTTATGTGTGATATAGGAGGATTTCCGGACTAGTTTCAAACTATACTTGAATTAATGTTGTATATAAACCGTTTAATGTATGAACAGTGGTTTTGATGAATGGGTTATTATATTAATCTTATGTTCCTAGTCAGCACCACTAGGAACTCTTGGTAGAGTAGTTTTAGTCACATCGAGATGCTTTCGTATGGCATCGTCATGTACGTTATGTAATTTAAACTAAGACAAAATATTTACTCCTAGTAACCTGCCACAGTGCTGCCTACACCTAGCCGATTTAAGCCAGAGCGGTCAATCTCAAAGGAGACCAGGTAACTACGCAGGAGATATTATAGTGCACAAGTGTGAGCGCAAACACAGGTACACTCTCTCTTCCCTCACTCTTATAATCCGATTTGACGGATATCAACCTGAGACCTCTTAATCGACATTTGCATACGCTAACTGCTAGACCAACGAGACAGTGTACCAACATGTGTCAGGTTGTGTGTGTAGGGATGCTAGTCTGTTTTCTATTAAAACAGATATGTAGCGAAATTCTCAAAACTTTGCAGGTCATTCGTCTTCTTTAAATCTCGTATTGATTAACTTTACCACTAAGATATGTATAAGGAGATAACAGAAACTCATAAATTTTGTAGATATACTTACATAAAAGTAAAAATCTTGCATGTCAATTAAGTTACCCTGTGTTTAATGTTAGTTAAAAAAATATTCAAAAGCTACAACTACTTTTTTTTGTTCAGCTATTATAAAAAATATTATATTTTTATTATTCTTATTCCAGTACTTGACAGCACAAGTACTCTTGACACTGAAGAGTCTGGGCAAAAATGTAATATGAACATATAACATATATATTTTACTTCCATGTTTTAGATTCACTATTACAAATATTTCCATGAAAATGTCAAAATCTAAACATTAAGTGAATGTTTAGTTTCATTCAAACAAACCTTTAATAATATCATTGGGCGAAACCGATCAGGATCTAAGTAGATTAAATAGTGGAATAAGTATAAGCGAGTTTAAAGGATTAGAGGAAACAGTAGAGTTGGTGATGTAGTGCTACCATAGAATACTCCGCATTAGCTGTACCAAAAGAGTGCCATATGCTAGAGTGTTCCAACTTGTCGGGAGAAGCTAGAACTTTTGCCTGTCATCAAACAGAGGAAAGGGGTATACCTGGGCCACGTGATACAAAATGAGCGTTACCAGCCGGAGCAGCTCACTATGGTGGTTAAAGTTTGCGGTCGAGGAACTATTCCACTTGACTCGGGACAGGACACATTTCGCCGAGCTGATAGCCAACCTTCTATAGGAGCGGCACTTGCAGAAGAAAATATATAAAAAATAACCATGTTCAGTTATTTAAAATTTTTATCATATTTTTGTTCCTATATATGTAATCTAATAATCTAAAGGTTGTTCTCTTGTCTACCCAAGACCATTCCAATACAAGAACTCTCTAACTATGATTTATCAAAGCAATATTGGAAGACTTGTTAGAACATGTTGATGCTTAAATGCATAAATTGGTGTGTTATTGTGTTTTGCATTCTATTTAAACCGAGTCACAGTAGTTTTGACAGCAATTCAGATGGTTGTTACGCCTTTGAAAACTAAAATCGACCTTTGTACAGAATAAAACAGAAACACATAATAGTAACGTTAAAACGCTTCAAAATGTTACGGCAAACTGAAATGTTAATATTAGTAAAAAATTATTTAATAATTAACTATAAAATTGATATTAATCATTATAAAGATTGCAACATTTTTATGGATGTCCATAAAATTTTAGAGCGTAGTTTTTTAGTTTTTTTATCAATATTTTGTATATCTGAACATAACGCCAGGTAATTTTACACCAAGCAGAGGTTGTATTATAAAAACTATTAGTTAAATATTGCTAAATTAAAATTGGGCAGTCATTGACTTTTTAAAAACTGCGACATTTTAATGGAAATCCATAAATTTTGGAGTGTATTTTGTTTGATACTTCTTTTTCTCGATATTTTGTACATCTGACATAGCGTCATCCAGTTTTCACCAAGCCGAAGTTATATTATAAAAGCTAGATTGTTTGACAGAATACTTATATATACTTACATATATTTATATGTATATATATACTTTTTTTGTAAATACATACATGTTTTATGTCCGAAAAATCCGAAACAAATATTTATGGATCGAATTTCCCGGAAATCGAACCCGTGACTTCAGCACACCAGTCGCATACGCTACCACTGCGTCATCTGTGTTATGACGCATTCACAGGAGCTACTCTGCATTGCAACCACGTACTCTACACTAATTGCTCTACATCGCTTAGCGTAACCACGAGCACTATTTATTAATATCACAGCAATGCGAAAGAAATGTCATTACCAGAAGTTTCGTGTTTTGATTTATAACTAGTTTTTTGGATAATAGTTTTTAACCGACTTTAATAAAGGAGAGTTTCTCAATTCGACTGTAGTATTTTTTTATATTTATTACCTCAGAATTTGAGACTTTTGAGACTGGGTGAACCGATTTTGATATTCGTTTTTATTTGAAAGCTATTGCTTCTCGTGTAGTCCCATTTTAATTTGGTCCACTTCTTGTAGTCAGTTTTTTTTTGTTATAATTTTTATTTTTCACTGACAACTTCATAGCTATAAGCTTATTAATCAACTTATACAGTATTTTTTGTATAATCACGGTTATGACCAATCTAAAATTATATTGCTAACAAATCGATTGACAAAGTGTAACGACTTACTAAATTTCATATTTCATAAATTCTGATTGAGGCTAAAAGTGTGATACTACAATGATTGTTTTGCACAAACATCCATTAAATGTCTCATCTGTTCAATTTAATCTGTTCACTCTAAAAACATTTAATCTGTATACTGCCATACAAACGAAATATCCATCATGGCTACATTCAATAATACTTCCATTAACTTTTACATACTGTTTTTGTAGCCCTATCGAATAAAAGTATTACGCTTGAAGTATAAATATGAGGAAGGACTAAAACACTTATTAGTTCATAGCAAAAATTGGACATATAATACAAATAGCTTTTTTCGAAATTGAAAAAATATGACAACTTACTTTTGAGCATTGCATGAATATTTTCTTTCAACTAAGCGTAATTCATTTGCTAAGTTCTTGTTTCGAAATTCGGTATTAGTTCCGCTATGAATAGCTGAGTAATTCCTTGCACCTCAACTTACTATACTATAGCACACTACTATAGCATGGAGAACTGCTAACACTCGGAAAAATACTAGTTGACTTTATTGAGTCAGTGGACTGAAGAGACCACAATCTTTGATAATATATTTACGAATAAATAGAAAATTTTATAACGTCACGCCTATTTCCCAGAGGGGTAAGCAGAGGGAATTGATCTCTACTTACAGTCAGACACCTCTTAATAGACGTTCTTTCACAAAAAAGTTCCTCGTTAATCTTTGATTTTCTTCTATACAAACCTAGTCCTAATAATTACGAACATATATAGATCGGAAGTTATGCGCGTATATACATTTCGGGAGTTCATTTTTATATATATATATATAGATTCAGAAGTGTCATCACTCTTGGACATTAAGCTAATATTATAAGAGTACCTTCGTAATTCATAGAACTTCCATCAGTCAAGCGCCGTGGTCCACTGAACTGTTTCGAGAGACCATTAAACTAGGAGTAACGCAACCGAGCTATTTGTAACACGATTTATGGGTCAGGTTTTGCTTACAGCCAACTCAAATAACTCTTGGTAATTGCGAGAGACCAGTTGATATCATATACATTTCTTTATTTGAATAAATGTAATTTGCAGGTCAAAGAATTAAATTATTTGATTTATTAATAAGGATGGCTAATATGTGATATGTGCTAAATATGTGATAACAAGTACAATTTTAACAAAACTAAAACCGACTTCAAGGTTTGACTCGATTTCTCTTGGATGTCATCATCAGATATTAATGTAATTATCATGATACCACCGTCGGGACATCTCCTTTCCATTAAAAAAAGAATCATCAAAATCGGTTCATAAATGACGAAGTTATCCCCGAACACACACAAAAAAAAAAAAAAAAAATACGGTTGAATTGAGAAACCTCCTCCTTTTTTTGAAGTCGGTTAATAAAATACAGATACATGTATGCTCATTTAAAGGAAGATTACCATGGCTAACACGATAACATCTTCTTTCATTAAATTAAATACCGTGGTATGGTTGTCTGAAAGAAATCACCGTGAGCGATAAAAACGCCGATTGTTACACCAAATACTTTGTAACATGACTTTTCTATTGCTTTTCTTTGTGAATACAATAAAGTTAAATTAATAAAATATAATATTATAAAATTCAAGTAAAAATCAACACGCTATGTTGATTTTTACTTGAATTTTATCCGACTGATGATGACTGATGAGCCCGTGACTTTCTGGCACACAGATGCAACTTGTTTTCGCCAGCTGAGAGTTGTGTCAATGTACAATCCAAGGTCCTTAACACTTTCACAGTATGGGATAGCCATACTATCGTAGATAAGTGGTGGAAGTGTAGTGAAGGTCTAACTGGCTCATACGACTTTTACTTCCGATGATGATACCCTGACATTTGTTTGGGTTTACCGGTACCCCAAACATATCGGACCAGTGTTTAATGGCCGCCAGGTCACCATTTACGATTGAGATCGCGGACGATACATCTCACAAATCAGTTTGATAATATAATTGCAAGTCATCGGCATAAAGATGGTAGGAACACCCAAGTCATAAGGTGATGAGATTAATGAAGATTGAAAAGGACATTTAACCCTGACATAACCAAAGATGTTGCCATAGCAATCTTGCGTTTGATTTCGAACAAGTACCAATAGTACAAGCTCTGCTTAGATTGAGGCTAGATGGCGTTGTGTGATAGATGTCCAAAATATTATTTATTTATTTAAAGAAAACCATACCATTTTGTAAGAACTTGTATGTTTTTACTTAAAACGTTAATAAACTAAATAAGTAGTGTATCCGTTCAAAATCACATAGAAACAAATCCATCTATAACATCACTATAATACTGAAAAAGATATCTGTATAGTAGACTATACAGATATCTAGTTCATGAAACTGAAACTAATAATCATAATATTGCTCAAAGTTCAATCTATTCACCGAGAGCCACTCTACAACCCAGTTAATTCTCAGCTTAATAAATGAAGGAGTTTCCTCGAATGGATTCGATTCATCAACGTCAAAATCTGCTGATATAAAATTTTGATGGAAATTTCAACACCTGTACAATATTCTAGGACTTTATTTATAGTCAAGACTGTGTAGGGAAATTCAATTAGTGAACATTTTAGTAACAGGTGTAAGTGACGGTTTAAAGATATTACTTGTGCTTACATATTTTTGGAAGGAATTTTCTTAATCAGCTTCTCGTGTGGGTAAATGAGATCTCGTGAACAAACGGCTTCACTTACTGAACTTAGTAACTTACACTAAGTACATAAAATTTTTGTGTATAATTTTACGTCAGATTTGCATTCAAGTTTAATTTTACTACTACATCCTCGTTTTAAATAATTGTCACTCTCAAATAAAATATAGATGAACAAAGGTCGTTCTAGAATGAAACTTGTATATACCTAGTCCACTATTTTAATTAACGTTAATCTTGACCCTATCGGTTTCATCCTATCAAAGTTTTAACCGGTCAGGATTTAATTTACCTAATTAAAATAGTGGAATGACTACAAGCGAATTTAATTATTCTAAAATGTAGGTATTACAATAAGTTCCATCATGTGTCGACAATCGAGAGTATCAATTACATGAACAAAGTCGTTTTCCCTGTATACCTACATCAAGTCTAAAACTTTTTAAACATGTTCGTTTTATGTGTTTTCATACATTTTTGTTATTTAATGTAAACCACAAACTTCAACTTTACTTTATATTTTGTATACTTATAATGAATGTAGTACTTATATTATGATGGTTAGGATAGCAACCCTATAATAGTAACAGTTGGTGTGCTAATGTGGCAACTCATAAAATAAAATGTCATAATGTACTCTTCCGTGCCTTTCGAGAATGATCATGTCATTTTCTGTTGCAATAAATGTTTTAATGTTTTTTCATGGATGGTGTGTTAATTAATTACCCATCAGTGTGGTTATGACAGAATTCCCCACACAACGAAATATACTTCAATACCATCTAACGAAGATAGATGAGACACACAAAAGTCAAGATACATCATATTCTTTTCATGACTGCCTCGGTGTCGCAGTGGTAGCGTACACGACTGCTGTTCTTGAGGTCTCGGGTTCGATTCCCGGGTCGGAACAAATGTTTGTATGATCTGCAAATATTTGTTTCGGAGTTTGGGTGTTTTCTATGTATAATATGTATGTATTTACAAAAAAAAAAAGTATATAAGTATTGATATCAGTTGTCTAGTACCCCATAATACAAGCTCTGCTTAGTTTGGGACTAGATGGCGTTGTGTGTTAGATGTCCGAAATATTTATTTATTTATTTATTATTTATTCTACAAAGTCTACATCACGCAATGAAACTTCTTACAATGATTTATCATTTCTATTTGATCGGATGATCTTTCTATTGTACAGGAAAGACATTAATCGCGTTCCTTGACAATGGTTACCCCAATGTATTTGCAAGCAGCCTTCAGAGTAGTAGGTCTGCAACAGCGCCCCCGCTATCGACGAATCAAGTATCAACCATAATGCTCCTCCTAGCTATGTAACTTTCTGGTGAGCTGGGAAGAGATCTGTATTTAGGTTCGCGTATCCATGAATAGTAATAATTTTCCGTCGGTCATATTCCGGTCGGTACGTTGTTCCCTATTCCATAAAAATACACAATTTAATGATGGCCGGTTGAGCATGACAAATAAACAAATTCACTTTGCCATTTACAATGTTAATGAAGGTACTGACCTCTGCACCACAAACGCCAATTGCTCACTCACCTAATGTAATGATAGACCAGGTAGGACTGATGTCAGTTAAATGTACAAAAAAACACAATGCAACACAAACGATGCAATTTAATCGAAATATCAAATCAGGTTGGGCATATTAAGCCTTAACGCCGGCTATCATATATATATATACTACAAAACCAGCTACTCCCCATAGTGTAGTACTTCGCAACTAGTCTAAACTATGTGTAGCCTAAGTTACTTCTTTTATCATCAGCTATCCAAAGGTGAAAATCTCGTAAAATCCATCCAGCCATTCCAGACATTATCCAGAACAAACAGACTTACAGACAAAATTTCAAAAAATTGATGTAATTTGCGTTCATCACTTCCATATAAGTTTAGTGAGAAACTGTTAAAAGGAAATTACAAACTGACGCTATAATTTCATTTATTTGTATGGATATCTGAAACATTAAATATTTTATTGTTAACAAAAAACTGAGGTCTTCGTTCGCTAATATTTCCGTTCGCATTTTCACTTTAGATAAGCCCCCTCCTTGGACCGTATTTCACAAGATTAAGTCATCCACCGCGCCCTCCCTTTGTTTTAATCCGCAACAGATCCAGAGATAAATCGACCATAACTGGCTCGTAATCTGAGACAGCGTTTGTTTTAAACTGTTGTACTTAACTATTGTTTTTAGTTGCACATTACGATACAATAGTTTTTGCCAAAATTCTCTTGTGTTTTACGTCTTTTTAAAATAAACGTCTTTGAACAGGGAAGTTTTGGAACCTAAATATTTTAGAAAGAATAGACTGTTTCCAATCCAGACAATTCTCTTCTTCCCGTAAGATTCAATCAGTTAACTGCCTCGGTGGCGCAGTGGTAGCGTACGCGACTGCTGTTCTTGAGGTCTCGGGTTCGATTCCCGGGTCGGAACAAATGTTTGTATGATCTGCAAATATTTGTTTCGAACTTTGGGTGTTATGCATTTACAAAAAAAAAGTATATAAGTATTGATATCAGTTGTCTAGTACCCATAATACAAGCTCTGTTTAGTTTGGGACTAGATGGCGTTGTGTGTTAGATGTCCGAAATATTTATTATTATGATTATCATTCAATCAACCGAAGACAAGCAAGAAATCTTCGGCCGATAACTGAAAATTACAGTTTCACATGTGGAGGCTTAAGAAAACTAATCAAGAATACTATACTTACCATTTTGTTCGTTATTTGACGAAGAAACTACTTATTGGTATTTGTATCTCTATATTTATATATAGGTATCTAACTATGTGTACCCCCTCTGGTGCTTTTTAGCTTCCATTCATTCAACACGTCGGGTTAGTTTTTTCAATAGCTTTCCTAATTTTTCAAATGACTGTGAGTCTAACCATTTCGAAAATGTCTGACGTATACAATACATTTTCCCGTTGCAACGTTATCATAGGTGTCTTTTGTTATGTATGGGCCTGCCATAGTGATTCTACACTACCTCGTTTAAAGCATGAGCAGAGTTCTAGAGTGGTAGTCACCATACTCGTTGCAAATACAGACAATGCAACTATGCAGCATGGTGATCCACACTATGGCGGCCTATTGAGATGCTTTTGCATCATTGTCTGGGCGATTCTTTAGGAAGGAGGTTTTGGCTTCATACCTTTGATTCTCCCATAGCCTTGACATATTATTCAAATAATTCAACAATGCAATATTTCTAATAGTTTACATACCTCAAAAGCCGTTAGCATAAACCAATTGTCCTATTTGATTCAACACTTTCCATGATTCCAAATTGACCTTTTAGTTTAACTATACTACCTTATATACTATACTATTAGTATATACTATACTATTATTATATTATTAGTAAGTACTAATAGTTGTACTTTTATTTTAACTACCGTGTAAGTCCTAATACTATCTCTTTTGTCTGCCTCGTTGGTCTAGTGATTAGCGTAAGCGACTGCAGATCAAGAGGTCTCGAGTTCGATTCCCGGGTCGGACTGCTGTTGGGTTTTTCTCACAAGAAATTCATAATAGCAGTCCGGAGTATGAAAGATGGCGGTGTTTCCCACTCGTGCCTCGGAAAGCACGTTAAGCCGTCGGTCCCGATTATCATGAACATCTATGCCGTTATTAAGAAGTCAGTGCCCTCAAATATTTGTTCTCGTTTCAGTCAGTTCACCCTCAGTGTTGCAGAGGTCCGATGCCAGTCGCTCCGTGTAAAAACTGATATTCAGGTAAAAACCAGTTGAACTAGTAGCCAAACCCTCCAGGGGCGGCGGACTTGGGGATGTTCGTCGCCCCCCCCCCCCCCTACTGGACCCGAGGTGGCGGCGCGTAGTGTTCCCGTGCGCCCCTCTTTGAAGTCGCGAGGGGAGTAATTTCCCTCGCTGACGAGAAGAAGACGCGCAGAGGCGGGCCGGCACCAGTCGGGGATTGCGGTGGTCTCGCAAGTTCCCGCGATCCCCGGCGTAGGTGAGAGAAGGAACGCCGGTGGGTTTTAGTCAGTAAGAGTCTGACAGACCCCTTCGCCCTTTCCCCAGGGCGTTGGACATCCATGAGGATTTCCCCCCGTCAAAAAAAAAAAAAATTTTGCCAAACCCTAAATCTTGGGAATAATAAAGGCTAGAAAGATAATAAAGATGATGTTAGTCGTAATACTATCTGTTTAATTAAATAAATAAAATAAATATTACGAACATGTAACACACAACGCCATCTAGTCCCAAGCTAAGCAGAGCTTGTGTTATGGGTACTAGATAACTAAATACTAGGTACTAAATACTTCAAAAATTAGTAGATTCTATGTTAAAATAAATATAAACCATAATAAACGATTTCCAGTTACTGAAAAACCAATATATGTAACATTTAAGTAAATCAAATGTCTAGCAAGATGGCAAATATATATTCAAGTATACATGGAGTTACTTTCAATACTATTGTATATATTATTCACCATGACTGATGCCTTGGTTCCACCATCGCCAAAAATAAAGTCTATCCTAGGCGCACAAATATGGCTCTAAATATTCACATCATCACGTTTTTTAAAGCGCTATTCTGGATCATTAAAATAGACCTCTAAGACCTTTAGGTTATACCTAAATCACATCAGAGAATGATATGCACACCCTCCTATGTTTTGTAGATAAGGTTGGCTATAAATTTGCCGTCTGAAATCGGGAAATTTACCTATTAAACAGAGTTTTCCTTAGCACTTAAATATTCCACACAGGTTTACCATTCCTCGTTTGCACTTCGGAACAAGAATATTTTCGATTTCGTATTTATAGAAATAAGATGTTGGTTCGTGCATTGTAAAGGACCTAGATTTTATCTTTATAATTGCATTACACATCATATCAGAGTTTAAAGTTTATTTCTTTCAAGTAAATTTAAAATAAATAAAGTCAGATAGAAATGTTACTGTTTCTATTTTGTAGGAAACAAGATTTTGATCGAGACTCCGCTAACGTGTATTTCAGCTTTCACGATAAAGAGTAGCCTAAGTCCTTCTTTTTCAAGAATCAAAGTATCTCCATGCCAAATTTAATTGAAATCGGTGCTGCTGTGAATGACAGACAGACAGAAAATGTAGACAGACAGACTTTTACTTTTGAATTAACAGACTAATTATACCAGGAAATTAAAACAATAAACATATTTACAATATTTACAAACAAGCTTCAAAAAATTCATCCACATCATTACCTTTAAATATATGTAAATAAATCGCCGAAAAGTGCGCGCATAACTGCCAATCGGCTGCACCAAATTAAATACATAATTCTTTTTTAATGTGTTCGTTATCATTAGGACAAGACTTGTGTATAAGAAAAATTAAGTAAGTAGTAGAGCCACGCTGATTCAAGGTAGTAGAGCCACGCTGATTTCAGCACGAACGGGCCGGCTCGACCGGGGCGGTACTACCCTCGCACAGAAAATCAACGTAAAATGACAGCGATCATGCTGTCGTGTTTCGTTGGTGAGTGCGAGACCGGAGGCCCAATGATGCGAAAGCATCACTAGCCCGCCATGGTGTGGGACACCATGCTGCATTGTTGCATTGTCTGCGTTCGCAGTATGGTGACCATCACTCTTGGATTCTGCTTATGCTTTCCATCAGGCAGAGTAGAGTCATTATGGCAGGGCCAAACTTAAAAAAAAAAAAAAAAAAAAATTAAAAGATAACGGAAAAAGTCTTTTTTTTCCGCGACTGTACTGCCTGTGGGAAGCTCATACAGATATGTAAATATGGTGGTACGAAATTCGCCGGGTCAGTTTATAATATTAATATGGATTGCCTTACAAACTCAGAGATGTTCCTCGCTACTTCTGTAACTTTAACTGTATTGTAATTTTCTGTGGTCTATCATTTATGAATTTTGAGCTATGATCAAATTTCAAAATAATTAAATGAAGTGAAATAATTTCGATCACCGCAAAACTTTGTAAAAGAATATCTATGTAGACAACCATTGATAACGGCTTTAGAAAACCTTAAAATTTGTAACTTAATTAATTGCCGTTCAATTTTAACCATGAATATTTGAATAACTGCTTCGTTGTTCATTACAAATAATTTAATATTAAACACAATGTAATTTAAACATTGTAAATTTTTTCGTAGATTGTTTATTTCTTAAAGTTTCAATTTTAAAGTAGGTTACTAGGAAATTTTATGTACTTATAGATTTAATAGTTCCCTAAGTCGAAGAGTGAATGAAAATATTTGATGTATTCCACAGACAAAAAAGCATTTAGTCTGTGAAATAAGCAATTTTCACTCCGTTACACCTGCAATGTCACTACTTGTAAAAAACTCTCATTAAAATTCAGTTTAACAAATATTCTCAACTCTACACAAGCTGCAACGACTCGTGAGTATACACGTGAGTACAGCCGTTGAAACTAACATATTATACATCATAATAATACTATGAACGTATTCGTAGCCAAACCTTAACCGATTTTTTAAGACAGCCTTAGCAAAAGCGCGATGGAAACAGTTTATCTGTTCTAAGGTTAAGTAAGGATGACAAGTTTTTTTTTATATTTATTTCAGACATCTAACACACGACGCCATCTAGTCCCAAGCTAAGCAGAGCTTGTCTTATACTACTAGACTAGACTAGGGTACTAGACAACTGATATAAATACAGATTTACTTCTTTTTTGTAAATACATACATATTACACATAGAAAACACCCAAACTCCGAAACAAATATTTGTAGACCACACAAACATTATATATATATATATATTATATTTATAATATACTAGTTGACCCTCGCAAGCTCGTTTGCGTCTCCTATTGTCCGTAGCGTGATGTTATAAAGCGTGAAAAAATTTGGTCACCATAAAAAAGATTATAGAGAGCCAACCTCAAAAGATAGATATATGCTGTCACAGTTTTATAGAGTTTTAATTAGTACGTTTTTGCAACATACGTTTCATTGATACTCCGCTTCTTTTGGCCGTAGCGTGATGATATATAGCTTATGGCCTTCCTCAATAACTGGGCTATGTAGCAGTGAAAGAATTTTTCAAATCAGACCATTACTTCTTGAGATTAGCACGTTCAACGAAACAAACAAACTTTTCAGCTTAATATAAGAATATTAATATAGATATTTTAAATGTTTTTTTAGGTACAGACTAGTACATACTGTATGCATTATCTAACACGTAAGTTATCTGTATTTCGTTACATGAAACGATGATGATAATGCACAGCGCAGGTCTCATGAGTCTTCTGAAAAAGAAAGATCTTGTTTTTAAAACGTTTCATAAGATGAGAATCACAGATGCTAGTTTACAAAACCATACTCTCTTATCATATTCTAAACTAGTTTAGCCATGTGGTGTTACCCGCGGTATAACATCAACCGCAGGAAATGCCGCCGGTCGAAGCTAGCCTAAGGCCAGTGAAAGTCCCGTTAAAATTGGTCCAGCCGTTCCCGAGATTAGCCGGAACAAACAGACAGATGGATAAAAATTGTAAAAAAAAATACATTGATCGATTGAAGAATATCTTTCAGTGTTAGACAGTCAATTTATCGAGGAAGGCTATAAGCTAAATATCATCACGCTAAGACCATTAGGAGCGGAGCACCAATGAAGAATGTTACAAAAACGGGGGAAAATTATTACGCTACGGGCAATAGGACAAGTAAACAAGTGAGCGAATATAAGGACAAAAACACACAATCAATTATAGTCTCCTCAGTCTTTTTATCCCTGTCGTCCTACTTCAAATTAAAAAGAAGTATTGACAGCTGATATTGCCTTATTACGAGGAACAAAAACACAGCAAGAACATTTGTACACATATAAGTATCACAGCACTATATGAGAAGAGCTCATCTTATCTTATCTTATAAATAAAAGTTTAGTGTTTTATGTACAGACTCGCTGAACCCCGCGGTGTTACCCGCGGTTATCGTCGTCCCGCGAGTAACGCTGCGGGACAAAATTAGTCTAAAAAAGTAGCCTAAGTTACTCCCTGGATCATCAGCTACCTGCCAGTGAAAGTCCCGTCAAAATCGGTCCAGCTGTTCTAGAGATTACCCGGATCAAACAGACAGACAGACAAAAAATTTTTAAACTACATTTTTGGTATGTGTACCGTGTATGCATATGCATTTAGTAAAAAGCGGTTATTTTAATATTACAAACAGACACTTCAATTTTATTTATTTGTATAGATTAGGCAGCGGTCGTTACTGCTATTGTTTCCCGTCGATTCTTACCTAAAAGGAATATTACAAAACCCTTGCTTTTAGTGTAGCTGTAATATCTTATACCTGTAATTTCACATAAATATACAACAAAGTCACGTCCACAAAGACGTCAAACAAAATCTTGAAATATTGTTTTTAGCGTACCTCTAGTTCTTTTGTACCCAACTATGGCGAAGCCTTAAAGAATGATAACAGTTTTAACTGCCTCGGTGGCGCAGTGGTAGCGTATGCGACTGCTGTGCTTGAGGTCTTGGTATCGATTCCCGGGTCGGACCAAATGTTTGTGTGTTCTGCAAATAAATTTTGTTTCGGAGTTTGGGTGTTTTCTATGTATAATATGTATGTATTAAAAAAAGTATATATATATATGTATTAATATCAGTTGTCTAATATCTGTATCTGCATAGTATGGTATGCGGTATGCGGACGACGGTTTGTTACTGGTGGAATCTAATACTAGAGCGAGCTTAAGAGTCTGGCTAATGGATGTTTGAAATTAGTATGTTTTTGGGGTGTGCGTAATCGCTTGACTTTTGCATCAAATAAAACCTTCCAGCTACTTCTGAAAGGTAACCTCGAATCACCACCGTGTATTACTTTTCAAAATGTTAGTATAAGAAATAAAACCTCGGTTTGTTATTTGGGATTGATTTAAGAAAGATTTTTTTCATTTATCGAACGTATTAGAACAGTTAATGAAAAGTCTAAAAAAAATTTCTTTGCTCTGACGAGGATATCAACTGCCACGTGGGGTCTTTCATTTAATACATTAAAAATCATATATGGAGCTACTTATTTGGGTGCTATTTGGTGCTCCAGTATGGGCCGATAGAGCGACTGTAGGTGCTGTCCGTCGCAAACTGTTACAAGGCCAACGACTTGCATTGATTCTTGTGCAAAGCATATAGGACGGTTAGTACTAAGGCTTTACCGGTGTTGGCGGGTGTTCTTCCGGTCGATCTCGAGGTGCAAAGATGTGCAGCCATGTACTATTCCACACTACAAAACATGGAATTTGGGACTAGATCGTGTTGTGTGCTAGATGTAGTAAATATTTGTTAATTTATTATTTAATAGTGTGACGCTACATTCGGCGTGACTTACTCAACGTCAGTTTTTTTGCGACGCGGCGACTTATTTACGTTTAAACGCCTTCTTAATGAGGTCCTGCAACGAAACACAAGCAGTTAGTACCTATACGAAATGAAACTTCTCATAGACGATCGGATTCTGCAGTAACAAAGCAGTTCTGTGTTTATTTATCCTAACTGTGATTATCAAACCTATATGTAATCTGATAAGTGTAATTTGTCTCCATAAACTTGAATTACAGGTAAATATTTATTAATTTATTATTTAATAGTGTGACTCTACGAAACACTACATTCGGCGTGGCTTGCTTAACGTCAGTTTTTTTTGCGACGTGGCGACCAATTTACGTTTAAACGCCTTCTTAATGAGGTCCTGCAACAAAACACAAGCAGTTAGTACCTATACGAAATGAAACTTCTCATAGACGATCAAATTCTGCAGTAACAAAGCAGTTCTGTGTTTATTTATCCTAACTGTGATTATCAAACGTATATGTAATCTGATAAGTGTAATTTGTCTCCATAAACTTGAATTACAGGTAACTTGTTTATTCTTCGGTATGTTTTATACACAAATTCACATCTTCTTTTGTGAAAATCAACCGGATTTTTTTATCATTTTCACATCTGTACGAAAATTGTTTTGATTATTGGAATTCTTATCAATATTTTGTAAAGCAGACAGAAACTTTTTAGAGAGAGGCACGAAACGAGGAGCCCTAAACTTTTTTAAACAAAAAACAACGTAATTACGTTTCTAGTCACGTTTTCCCAATATCGTTGGAATACTTTTTATGTGTGAAGGAATTTTCTCAGGAGGTTACCTTCAAACAGGTCTACTATCTCCTGTGGCGACGTGCCTATATTTTGTCACCTTTTGAGAAAGGCACCTGCGATATAACGGGGAAATTTGGAAAATTCTATAAAGGAATAAAGCCGAGAGTAAATTATTTTTTATAATACACCTATTTACTTAGTCCTTAATACCAGTAAATTCATAAACTTGTTATTTTTCTAAGCATCTGACATCTTCGGGGACAAACAGTTCATTCTCCATTTCATCTAATCCACATTTTTAAAATTAATTTCACCACGACGAAGACTTGAAATACTTGATTTTTGTAGAAATAGCTGGTCCGGGTGGTTGACATCTCATCAAAAATTAAAAAACAGTTCATTCATTATTCATAAAAATACTCAACACTATTAAAATGATAATAATAATTTCATTTAGACTTAACCCTTAACAACAACACTTTGTAGATTTATTTGGCGAAAGTTTAGACTCGTGTTGAGGTGTGGTGCGTTTTGTCAACACGTTTGACGCGTTAGTAAATGTTGTTCAACAGCCCTCTATGTAAAGTTAACCATAACCCAACGAGTACTTAACGACATAGAGGTCCTTTTGTTTATATTCTCGGTTTTAGGTTTGAAAATGGTTTATATACTTACAATCTTAATAACTTATAGGTAAGCCTAAAAACAAATATACGTCAGATACACAAAAGCTTTATGGATCAATTTGGCGAATTGCAACCTACGCGATAAATAGGTATTTTATCTGGCTATACCTATTTCATGGAATGAATCCAATGAATTTACGTGTTCATTTAATTGACTGCAGTTACACATATCGTGTTATTCTATTTTCGTGGTATTTCGTTATTCGTGGTGGTATATATTATTATATATATATATTTGTACACCACGAAACAGAAGACCTATTTGTCGACTTCCAAAAAGGAGGAGGTTTTATGTTTTATTGTATGTATTTTTTTAGGTATGTTCATCGTGTTCTATTTTTATACGAAAGGGTATGCTCCCGAGGTGGTCTCGTTGGTACCATATCAGGATCTGATGTTGGAATCCCAGAGAAATCGAGGGAAACCCTCATTTTTTTAGGCATGTACTATATTTTTAGTATATTTTCTGAAGTTACACTGGTATTTGCGTCCGGTAGTCATCATTTTATGATGATAAACTGATAATGTAATGTATAACTCCTTAAGGGTTAGAAGTTGGAAGATAAATCGTAAGATAATTCTTTTTTTTTTACTGGTCATATTTTTTTGTTATTGTTGTTATAAATTTATTTAGGTAGGTATATTATATTATCTAAGTCGTTTACTCAATAAATTTTTCAGATAAAATTAAATATATTGATTTTTTTCGTCGGACATATTTGCAGTATTTCGACTATTCCGATTGTGAAAACTGAGATATTTTAGTTAAAGCAAGCCTAAGCGATACCCTAACAATCTTGCCATATCTGGTCGTTCCATACTGGCGTTTGTTATGGCGACAAAGCTGTTAAATAAGAAACATGAATGATCCTTCTGTACCACACCTAAAGTATCGTTGGTAAGGCGTTTTAAAACGTTATCAGAGCGTAAGTGACGTAAAAACTGAGAGTTCAGTAGCTTTGCATCTTGCAGTTTTGCATGGAACAAGAGATACGGCTAGGACAAAAATATCAACAGACTATATATTTATGTCATAGTTAATGTTGGAACTTTCTCTTAATTTATATTTTGTTGTCGTCGCTTACTACTGTAATCGACAACCATCTGGCGAAGAAGCTTGCTACTTCCCTATATAATCTGTTATTTCTAACAGTGACTTTAATGTTAATCCGAGTTCTCATAAGCTACGGTCATGACGTCTAGGCAGCTTAAAGTAACGATTCCAAGTTAGTTACACAATTTTTAGTTTCTCTGCAGGACCTGATCCCTGTCAAATTAAGGCTTATCATTTATTTTGGAGCTACTTCCTTCATCACTCAAACTTGATAGATTCAAATGATTTCGGTTCAAGATATATAATGTGCTCCCAAGTTATTATACAACTGTCAAAAAGCAAATATTCCTTTGAATACAATATTTCTACATTATAAGAATATAAATAAATGTATATAATATATAAAGCAACCGTTGTTACTTCTCTCTAAACCATATTAAACTATTGTACCATCCTGCTATATGCAAATAGTATGTGCATAATATTGACCTAAAATCCCAAAAGACGACTTGAAATCTTGGTCAAATCACTCAAGCAACTTGGCAACCAGCCAATCCCCATAAGACTATACATTTTACTGCTTTGTATTAAAAATATCTAAGAAATATTTGAACCATCTCTGTACACGGATAATCGGACGAAAAGAAAACACACAAAACAAAACTTCTTTGGTGATACTTTTAAACATGAGTGCCAAATTTGATGTTTTAACTTTCTCATATTATCTACAAGATTGCAAAATAGTAACTATGCCCAAAACTAACAACATCCGAAGAAAACCTAACATGTAATTCTTCTTGTTTAAACCTTATTCTAAATTATAGGTCCACAAAACTGTTTTCAACAGTTTGTCTGTGGTGTGTTATCTACTCTGTCTGTTCAAGTTCAAGGGTCTTCTAAGAACTAGATCTAACTTACTAGTGTTAAAATCTAGTGAGTAATAAAGCTCTGACAGCAAGAGCTGACGTAGCAAGAACTATTCACGTAATAAATCGCACTAGAATTCAGTCGAATAAATTTACGGATACAAGGCTTATTAGACTAGTGTCATGAAGTTACATATATCTAACTTCCTAATAAATACCCTGTAGAGAATATAATAATAATGAAGGTACTTCTGTAGCGGGAACAACGGGTGGTGATATTTATATAAGTATATTGGTGGTCATCCACTGGTAGAAACTTGAAATTAATTCTTTTTTTATATTTTTTATGTTTCTGCTCTCCTCCTAAATATAAACTAACCGTGCCACATACTTCTCCATTTTCGTAAAAGAGATACTAAGTTTTTGCTTCACGTATTAATTTACAACCTAAAGAAATAACTAATTTAAAACAATTGTATATTGCCTAATTTGCTATTCAAATATGGAATTTTATGGTATACCAAATAAACATAACTTATATTATTTTCATATTGTTTATGTATATTTCAAGCTACCCATAATCATCATCATCAGCCTATCGCAGTCCACTATTGGACATAGACCTCTCCAATTGCACATCACTTAGTTCGATCTTGGTCTTCTCGCATCCAGTGCCTGCCAGCCGCCTTGCGCAGATCATCACTCCACCTGACTTTTAGACGTCCTACACTACGTTTGCCGAGACGCGTTCTCCACTCAAGAACCCTTTTGCCCCAACGGTAATCAGCTCTGTGGCTAATATGGCCAGCCCACTGCCACTTCAGCTTGCTAATCCTGTGGGCTATGTTTCAAGTTACTATTTAAGAAAAATATTTATTGTAAAACAATATTTTCATCAATGTTTCTAAAGAAAAGACAATTTTCAATCGATTATTTTATTCTGCCAAGTTCTTCCTAAAATGTCCAGTATAAAGCTAATTTCTTAAGGTTTAGCTCACATAAGGTTTATATATTATTATCTATTTAATAATCAAGCCTAATAATGTTTAATTAATGATCGTGAATCATCACAATAAAAAACAACAACATTTCATCCCGAATCCCGTAGGAAATTTCGTTCCCTAATAACTTTGAATTGAATAACAAAGTCTTAAATCACATGAGGAATACTAGTTTTAAATAAATCTCTCTTAACATAACCCTACTACGTAACCTCTTTGAACAGCATTACACAAGCAGTTTATGGTAAACATACGGTAAGTTGGTTTATTTCCTCGTTTATACATCACTGTTTACATTGGCAATATATTAGCTAAGAGTTTCCGTTGTTGTACTTTAACTTAAATATGCTGAGTTAAACAACTTCTTGCGTATCTATTTACATATTAAGATAACTTTAAACCCAGATATAATTTTAGGAGAAACTAATAATAGTATCGTTTTATTTGTATAAGTTACATATTAAAAAGATTGGAGACTACTGAATATGACGTTATAAGTATATGTATATAATAACAGGACACTGAAATCTTGTTTCATACTTTTTAGAGTTGTTTTTTGTCGTAGTTGGGATTAAGTGCCTCTATTATATTAATTTCGTTGTATAGTATATTTTAAATAGGTACCATAGAAATATCACAAATATCGAATAAATACGGACAAAGTCACGAGAAAATGCTAATAATATATATATGTCGGAGTCACAGTGTGGCGATCGGTCGAAGCGGTTTTTAAGAAATGGTGACGTCAGCTTCGCCGCCGTCACTTGCATATTTTGTCAAGTGGCACTCATGATTTAAAGCAATAGAAATCGCTCTTAATCAAGTCTAGTCTAGTCTAGTAATCAATCTTCATTATTACACACGTTGGTAGGTAGGGTTTATTTGCACAGCCAAAGACAATATAGAATTCCAATAGTTTATTGAATCAATGAAGCTACAGTTAAAATCATAGATCGGCACAACATTGTCAAAGTGAATTAGGTGAGAACACCAAAATCCACTGAACGTCCGTGACGACCCATAACCTCCAGTTTCCAAATGCGTAGGGCCTTATGAGAAGAAACCGGCAAAGAAACTCATGGCCACTCTTTTGAAAGTTACATCTTAACTTATTAGTTACAAACTATCAATAGTCAATTACAACAATTAAGAAGACTATGTACTTAGCTTATTTACAGCTTGTCTTTCCTCGTACAATGCCCGTACTAAACTGATCTGTTGATTCTATTTTACTTCAATACGAAACGGTGGGTAGTTAGATTAAGAGCCAATAGGTTAGTAGTCCCGCAACTCGTGCGGCCGCTCTCTTTTATACCGGCTGCTTGCTTAACTAGTGGTGACACCTACCACTGTATTCGGTGTTACCCGCACACATTTTAGTAACATTTAATATTGCTTACAGAATCGACTAAAACTAAACCAACATTATTAAATCAAGCTGTAAGTAAACTAAGACGTAATAGTCACATCGTTAATAACAAATAATCAGTGCGCCTTCTTTTGCATACACCGTCCACAGATTCCCCCCAAACTGCCATGTTTCTCGATGCACAGTTTGACGTTGCGAATAATCGATTGAAATAAACACTAATTCAAATTAAAACTTAAAAAAACTACTCGTTCTCCGACATATATATATTTGAAATGTACAAGTAATGCCCTTTCAAATGATACCAAACACGACATATTTATCCAAATTTATTTTTAAGACAGTACTTTATGTCGGCTAGAGGGCGCCACATTGGATTCAGTGATACGTCATATAACTTATAACCAGCGGACAATTAAGACGCTTCTAATGATACCTCATTTGTCCAGTTGTAATGATAGTGAAGGAGCTACGAGAGAACCAATGATCATACATACATATATACATACATAGCCTGTCAAAGTCATTACCCCAAGGGAGAGTCGTCGTCGTCGTTTGTCGTAGTCGCGTAAAAATGTATATTTCTTCTTTAATCATGTCTAAGGAAAAATTAAATAGTTAATATTAATTCATATCACCTTAAATGAAACATAAAACCGTAACATTATTCTACAACTTATTACCATATTTACATAGACAACGACAAGCTAACTGAAAATGATGAGGCTATATTAAAATGATTAATATTGTAACCATTAAAAAATGTATCCGAACTTCTGTCATCTTAATTACGGATACTTCATTTCTCCACTCCGGATTACTTAACTTTTTCTTTTGAAAAAGCTGAACTGTAAATTTCTTTTTCCTGAGCACTAAATCTCGTCGTTAATTTAGATCTAGGCGGGAGACTGAAACCTTTCTAGACGGTAAATATTTACGTTTAGGGTTTTTGCCGTAACTGCGCTAGTCCGTTTTTAATCAAAATGACCAAAAATTTGTATTTTCGTTCTCATTTAATGAGAGTAAACGAATGAAACATCAAAAGAACCTGTAGGAAAATTGACATATAAGTTCCCACATATATACTCCCTTCACAAAAGATAAGCTAAGTTATTACACCAAATTATGATTTGAATTCAGATATAGACCAAAGCGTTAGTTAAAATCGTCAGCCTTTGATCAGAAGTAAGCAATACTCGTGTACTTGGTAGGTCCGTTAGGTAACAGAATTTCTTTTAATTACAATAATGTAATTGCTACTGTTTTAATGATCGAAATTAATCCACGGTATTTATATTTGAGTTATTATATTCCTTTTAGACCTCCATTTGACACTTTTTCATCGTTCAGCTATTAAAATTGGTAATTAAAACCTTGAGACTCTTAATAATTTCTTATAATTGGATTCTTTTACGAAAGAAACAGACGAAAATGTTTTAATAAATTTAGTTTTATGCATAATTTATCTCAAAATATTCTGGCGGTATAAGTAAAGACAGAAGTATTACTCGGGTTAATATTAATATTTTCACATTAAAAATTCGTCTATAGGTAGGTATGAAGTTTCTTTTTCTTTTTTGTAAACACGTAATCTTACAATGACCAGTAAAATTTAAGTTATACTTTTTCTACGAGACAATGTATTTACTGACAAATAATATTAGCATAAAACATAGAGCTACGATCGTTCCTTTAGGAGTGAAACGTTAATTGTACATGCGGTAACGCCTACGAGACTGGTAATTATACTCGTACAAAATGTTGAACAAGTACAATTTTAACAAAAATAAAACCGACTTCAAAGTTCGACTCTATTTCTCTTGGATGCCATTATCAGATATTAATGTCCTTACCATGGTACCACCATTGAGACATATCCTTTCCACTAGAAAAAGAATCATCGAAATCGGTTCATAAACAACAAAGTTATCTGCGAACACACATAAAAAAAATTGTATTTATATTCGGTCGAATTGAGAAACCTCCTCTTTTTTGAAGTCGGTTACAAAGAAAGAAAATTGCTAAAAACTCAAAATAAAAACAAGAACTTACACTAAGCTATCTATAATAACCTACTAAGTAATCATGAAAAAAGTGATAACTAGTGAATGCGTGCAAATCAAAACATCTTTCAAAACCTCTAAGTCAATATCTGGGCATAGTTTCTCAGTAAAGCTAATCAGGTTATTCACATTCATCTATTCATTTAATATTTTTACCCTTTGAAATATTCAGTCACTTTAAGCTACGTGTTCTCATTCTTATCTTAACATAAATTACCTTTACGAATTCACGTCTGAATAATATAACTCACTTTGTAATAAATATCGCACTTCTCGAGAATATAACCAGCCATGTCTGTGTTCAGAACCCTTATCTCATTGAAACAAAATCTAACACCATCTAATGATACTATGTTCAAACTAATTACTTGTGCGATTTACGTCTTTCGGCTGAAAATACGCAAGCGCATAACTTTTAGAAGCTCCATTAAAGGAGGTAATGAAACGGATTATTTGTTATTAGGTAAACTTATGTTCTATTGACTTTTATTTCATTTTTTTATATTAAACTTCCCAGAATTTACATGATAAAATGTAAAAATGAATAAAAGTCAGAGGTAAGACATATTTGATTATCTCAGCCCATAGATGTCCACTGCTTGTCATAGGCCTCCCTCAAATCAAGCAATCAAGGCTTGCTGCAAAAATCGGTCCTGAGCTGCCCTCGTCCAACGGCTTCACCAGGTCTGACTTTCCGGTGCGCGATCACCATATCAGAAGTTTTTTGCCCTACTGGCCATCTTGTTTAATATGCCGCCAGCAGATACGAGCATACGAGCAGAAGTATCGCCTGATGGTAAGCGATTACCGCCGCCCATGGACACCCAGACCAGAGGCGCAAGACCAGAGGCGTCGCAAGTGCGTTGCTGGCCCTTGGAGGAAAGGGGGGAAGAATGGGGAGGGGGAGGGGTTATGGGCCTCCGGTATCCTCACTCACTCGGTGAAACACAGTACAAGCGATGTTTTACACTACGGTTTTCTGTGCCGTGGTTTCACTCTGGTAGAGCCGACTCATGCATGCCGAAGCGTGACTCCCCCAGATAGACAGATTCGAAGCACCGCTTTTTTTTAGGGTTCCGTAGTTCACATCTCGGAACCCTTAGGTATAGTGTGATTATATCAGTCCGTTTATCCGTCCTTGGCTCACCTTCCAAACGGGTAGTGCTAGAAAGATGAAACTTTACATGGATATGTGACCTTCCCTACACGTGAATTGGAGATTTTATTTTTATTTACCTCTTTTTGTTTATGGAGCCCCCATTAAACTTTCAAGAGATTTTTTTTGTTGAAGAGCGTCCCCTCTAAAAGTTAGACGGCTGGCTCGAAAAATCGGAACAAATTAATGATGATAGAGAAACTTTGAAGGAAAACTAAAAAGGCTTACATAACTTTGTTAGTTTAGAGTCTTAATTTATAAAATGCGCTTACTTGGAAAACTTCATACAAAAATAAGGCAATAATAAGTAAGTATAATAAGTAAAGTAGTAATAAATACCAACCCCGCCTTCTATTCGTGTAGTGGTGGCCTGACACGCACTTTGCCGGTTTTTATTTTTATAATTAGCTGCCAAAATGAATCTAGTCAGCCTGATGGAAAGCATGAGTCGGATCTAAAAGTGGTCGATTAATATTAATATTACTGAGATTAATAGAATAACGGTACCAATACACGCCACACGGAGTTTAGTCGCCGCTAATCGTAAGCAGCACATGCAGTCATGGCTTTTTAGAGAAATAAATTTATTAAATGCATAAATAAGGTCATCGCCTTACTGATGCAGTCTATAAACGGAAAAGGACACATTGAAAATCCTATCATACATCTTACATACACATCCTTCTATAATATCAGTGTCAAACCGCGAGTCTGCATAGTTCCAGCAACTTTACATCCATGCATTTAAGATGCCGCAATTATCATAATAATTTGAATATAAGTAAGTTAACGTTCGCTGTTAGTGATGTTAACGTTGGGTGGTAAACATTTTTTTCTCCGACTTACTTTGCAAATTCAGCTACCACGAAAAAGTACTTCCATTTTTCGGGTTATTATATAGCCTTTACTCACAAATAACATAGCCTTCTATTGATAAAAGAATTTTCAAAATCGGTTCAGTAGATCCAGGGAATAACCCCTACATCGTCACAAACTCACAAACTATACCTCTTTATACTATACTCGTAATAATATTGAGTATATAGTATAGATAAGCTAGGTAGCGAATGAATTGTAATAAAACTTTTATTACTATATACTTTAAAAGTTGAAGTAGTTTTATACTCAGTAATAAATTGAGCAAATAGAAACTATCCACAAAAACATTGTTCGGCGAAGGGAGATCAGCCATGATAGATTTTTATTCTCACCACATACCGGTTTGTTTGAATAAATTCTTAACTTTTATATTTCGATAAGTATGAAAGTAAGAGCGATTTTTATAAATGTATTTATTCCTCGAACAAATAAATAAATAAATAAATAAATAAATAAATAACAAATTATACGTTGTATTTCTCTTTACCCGACTCCAAAAAAGGAGAAGGTTATCAATTCGACTGTATTTTTATTTTATGTTTGTTACCTCATAACTTTCGACTGGTTGAATTTATTTTTATTTGAAAGCTAGGGCTTCCCTTGTGGTCCTATTTCAATTTAGTCTAGTTCTGATAATGTTATCCATGAGAAAACCATATAAGACTTCGATTTGAATTAAGTATGTCCTCAAAAAATTAACGAATAAGTCAGTAACTCACTAACCGATTTAAATGATTATTTTACTATTTGAAAGCTGGTGCTTCCCGTGTGGGCCTATTTCAACTTGGGGCACTTCTTGTAGTCGGTACTTTTTTTGTTAAAACTTGTGATTATTTTGTGTTGGTTACTTCAGAACTTTTGAATGGGTGAACCGATTTTGAAGATTCATTTTTTTATTTAAAAACTGGTGCTTTCCGTCGGTTTTTTCCTAAAGCTCGTCTAAAGAACTAGTTCTAATGAGCTAGTTCTAATGAGCTAGTTCTAATGAGCTTATACTCACATCAACATATTGCACTGTTAGACATAGACTTTCCTAAGAAACGAAGTAACCCAATGGGTTGGCATAGGATTTGTTTCAAATTTTCCTTCTCTTTGCAGTAATGTGGAAAGCACCACACGTAAAACTGCGGGGTATTTAAGGACTTTTAAAGTATGCTATAATAGAAATATTAAACCGAGACTTTCGAAAACTAAAACTAATTGTTTGGTGACAAAAGTAGTACAAACCTTAGTGGACTGTACCACTGATATTACCTTTGTTCAATTGTTTGACCTTTTTTGAAGTGAAACGAAACAAGGTAACACAAAAGTGGTTAGAGTTAAGGCCAAATTGAATTAAAGTTACCGTAGGCCCAATTCACACCGAAGTAGCGGCAGTCGGCGTTATAGCAGCCTATAGTTGCCATCTCATACAATTTTAAGCTTTATCTCTATACGACAAAGAAAATAATCGTTTGAAAGACCCGGATGAAAAATACAGCCCGTCAAAACAAGGAATATTAAGCAATACTATGCATTGTTTATATCACGGTAAAGTTTAAAATGGTTTAACAGTGTAACATTTGCCAATTTCAGTGCCGACGGCTGCCACTTCGATGTGACTCGACCCTAAAGTTGAAGGAGCATGATTGTTTTCAATTTTGCAGTTTAATTAAACAACGCGGATTCCACTTAGCGTATTAATTTTTTAATCTAACTTCTGCACATATTGCATAGGTTTTTGTTTATTTCATTTAAAAAAGATTTACTCCAATTGTACTTAAAATTTATGAAATACAAAAATGTATGAAATCAGTATTCATTGCTTACTTATTCAAAGCGATTGAGATTAAAAGGCATAAAGCTTTCAATCAGGAAGATAGTTTTAAATCATCTACAGCGAGGAATCCAGTATTAAAAAACATACCACCTCGCTTTTCTGCGCTGTCGAATAAACACCAGAATAGGAACACATCAGTTTGCTTACAGAATAGGGACACTGTTAGTGTTGTATGTGACGGTACATGGCGAAATTTTTATCAATAATGTCGAATATGTGTGGGTGGATGAAGAACCTTCTACTTCACGGATTCGACGACGGAGGGCGTGCACCGCTGAGCCAGTCAGCCTGTGACCACGGCCAGTGCAACCTGGTCGAAACGTCAGACAAAACAGAGGTATTTAATACCTTTAAATAAGTGGTCGTGTTAATTCCCGTAAAAATAATATTTATATTAAATGCTATGTAACTATCTCTAAAATAAACAATTTAACAAAACTTACTTATAAGTTTAGATATTTAATTTGCGTCAATCACGTTAAATATATACTGTATACATCGTAGTTTATTACAAAAACCCTAGAACAATCTGATCTGATCAGAACTACCCCTTTGGCCAACATGTAAATGTTTTGATCGCTCTCTGCAATCGCTTTCTCCCTATTCTCATGTATCATATTTTTTACCGACTTCAAAAAAGGAGGAGGTTTCTCAATTCGACCGTTATTATTTTTTTATGTGTGTTCGCGGATAACTTCGTCGATTATGAACCGATTTTGATGATTCTTTTTTTTATGGAAAAGACATGTCCCAACGGTGGTACCATGATAAGGACATTAATATGTGATGATGGCATCTAAGAGAAATCGAGTCGAATCTTGAAGTCGGTTTTATTTTCGTTAAAATTGTACTTGTGTATTGACAACATGACTAAAGGTTGAGATTACGTCGATTCCATACATTTGTTAGTTTTCTATAATTGCTCACATTTGTAGAATGTCAACTAGGCAAGGGGCTGGACATGTAAATTTTATAGATTAGTAATTCCCTAAATGTTAAGTTACTTCAATAGCGTTAAATTATGTATGAGAACAAATGCAGTCGTGGCTTTAAGGATCCAAATATGCTGATCAAGTTATCACTTCGAACAATATTGGATTAAGTAATAATTAATCTGAGGACAAAACTTGTCTTTGAAGAGTCGACAACCCGAGGGATTTATTTAGTCATTAGTTACGTTATGTTGGGGTGGATTAAGGAGCTGGATTCAGACGTAAGATTACCTAAATTCGTCTAAATGATTAATGTCTTGAAGATGCTGCAGCACTATTGACGTAAATATACTTATAGGTGTCTAGAATAACTAGTATTTTAATATAGCCTACTTAAAACATAATCAAGTTTAAGTTAAAATAGGTGAAAGACACACAGTGAGAAAGTAAAGAATTGTATTAAAAACTTACTGTACATATTCAACATCAATATTTCCTCTTTTGGAAATTTTACAATATTTGACCGAAAAATGGCTTGTGCCCGTCCGTCGATATATTAATTTAGACTAGATATACCCATTAGAAAGGTGTGTTATTAGTAACACACCTTTCTAATGGGTATAGGTATCTGGTTTTAGAACCTGATACGGTTTTATAGCACAAAAAAAAAATATCTTTATTGGTTTTTGTATGACATTTTCTCAACGATAACTTTAAAAAAATCACATTTACAAATATATGAGTGAGTTAATGATTTACTTATGTATCGCACTCGTGGGAACATTGAATAATATACTTACTTGCTGGAATAATACACATATTGAACCCTGCCCAGATATTTCATTTGATGTACATTTTCTTAAAATACGAGGCATTCTTCAACAGTTATTATGAGAAATGAAATCAAAGTGTCAACGACACATTTCTATTTAGACACCAAGAGTGGCAGTGCTGTTATTGTCGATTCTTTAAGTTAATTTTTGGTATGACAAACACCATAATAATTAGAATGGTAATGACCGTAAATGGTTTTTCATATAACTTTAGTACTGAAGTCGGACATCGTTAAACGCTTCGGTTAAACGAATAATTCATATGGTATAAAATGCGTACAGTGGCTTGTATAATATAACCTCGTTTATCCCTCTTGAACAATACTTTTCTTGATAAAAAGTACCTTACAACCTCACCTATATCCTTAGTGATCTATGTATATATGTTTAAATATTTTACATATGAATAAATAATGTAATATTATAAGGCTATCCTACTAGGATTTCATCGTCTATATCGACAGCGAGTTACAGACAATTTTTACTACGATAAGCCATAAAAGGTAACTATTTAATAATAAATACAGTTTTAGTAATAACTAGCTGAACCCCGCGGTGTTACCCGCGGCTATTGTTGTACCGCGAGTACCGCCGCGGGACAAAGTTAGTCTAAAAAAATGTAGCCTAAGTTACTCCCCGGATCATCAGCTACCTGCCAGTGAAAGTCCCGTCAAAATCCGTCCAGCCGTTCCAGAGATTACCCAGAACAAACAGACAGACAGACAGACAGACAGACAGCCAAAATTTTTTTAACTACATTTTTGTTATATGTATCGTGTATACATACATATGCATTGATTAAAAAGCTGTTATTTTAATGTTACAAACAGACACTCCAATTTGATTTATTTGTATAGATGTATAGATAAGCAAGTATGTTATTATGCTCTCAAGGAATAATTAAATTTCATTACGTTTGCTACTAAGAAATACTTTTTTGTAACCTAAAGAAAAACAATTCGACTGCCTCGTTGGTCTCGCGGTTGGCGTGTGCGACTGCTGATCGTGAGGTCTCGGGTTCGATTCCTGGGTCGGACCAAATGTTTGTATGATCTACAAATATTTGTTTCGGAGTTTGGGTGTTTTCTATGTATAATACATATGTATTTACAAAAAAAAGAAGTATATATGTATTTGTATCGGTCGTCTAGTACCCATAACACAAGCTCTGCTTAGCTTGGGACTAGATGGCGCTGTGTGTTAGATGTCCGAAATTTTATTTATTTATTTATTCATATAACTGGAATCAATGTTTTCTTTATTCCAACTCTTATCACGAAACAACATACGACAGTCGACACCCAGATATTGATCCAAGAGCTGATAACGAATTTTGAGAATATTCTTTAGGCAAGCTGAAATTGCGAAAAATTACAATTTCGCGAAACGAATCCAGTCCTGGGAGTCTTTTAGCGAGTTAGCAGTTATTTCGCTATTGCGCAGCATATAAAATTTGCAAAAAAAACTTAAAAAAATATGTTTTTAGGTTTTTTGAAGTTTTTTAAAATAAAAAAAAGATTCTAGAATTAAAAACAAACATCCAAGACGTTTTTGACGGTTATAAACAGTTCCCAGACGTTAATGAAGTTTGTAAATAATCCTCCGTCTATACGTAGATACCTGCCACGTGTCATCTTACAAATAACACAAAAGCATCAAGCTTATATTTACGCAGGAACCTGATTATGCGGAAACAGAGAATGTTATGAGTTCTCGCTTTATACTCATTCGTATGAGGAATTTAATATCGACAACCTTAAACAGTCATCTGCTGGACAAGGGTCTTTTATAGAAAAGAGATTTTGGACAGTCGTCCAAAATCTCTTTTCTATAAAAATAAAAGATATTATACCACCCTGATATTATATTATGTATTAAAATGTCATTGAATTAGTAGCTTAATACTACACCTACGGGATGAACAGTGATAATGACATTCCATATTATAACACCACACAGACATCTTAATTTGATATTATTGTTTAAATTTCATAACTTAAACTACGTAATATTAGACGGTACTTAATTACCTTACTTTCTTACAAGGGCATAGCTAAGTCAAAGGTTATTACCGCATTTTGCAATGTTAACTATTTGCAGATTTAACAGATCCATATTAATATTATAAATTTGAAAGTAACTCTGTCTGACTGTTACGTTCTCGACACTAAACCATTTTACCGATTTCAATAAAATTGGGTATGAAGATACTTTGATACTTGAAGAAGGATTCTACTCTTAACCGCGATAAACGACATACACGCGGGCAGATAGCGGGCAAAAGCTAGTAATATTATAAAACTCCTATTAGAAAAAAACTTTTCTTCAAATATAATAGAATGTAATAAAATAATAATATAATAGAAGTAGAATATAAATAGAAATAAGTATTTCCAATTATTGGCATCCTGTTCAATTCTGTGATGGCGTATAACACTATCAGGTAAATTTTATCAATTGATGGTTGAAGCGACAATTTTGTATCGATCTATAATGTTATGTCATTACCTGTGTTTGATTAGACCGCGGCGCAATTGACGATTTCCTCTTCAATCAACCAAACGATCGCCAATTTCCCAATATTGGCTTTGCTAAAAACATTGTTTCCACCAAATTCCTTTATGCTCATCAAAAGAAAATAGAATAAGGACAGTGTATTGGTTGGACCGTCCTCGCAAATTGTGTTGTGCTCGCAATTAGGAGGAATGTAGTTGACATTCTTTGAATGTGTTTCTGGCTATTTAACCGAACATTTCCTCACTACATGACTGTTGTCGGTCGGTGACTGAAATTAGTCATTAGTTGCTTGGTTGCTTTCATTTGCTTTGGCATGATTTTCGTTCAAAAGAGCAGCTAGCAAATAGTACAAGTGATATGTACTTATGACATTTTGCAATCTGAGTACATACAGTTATTAAATATAACTATTTAAACAAGCCGATCCACGCAACTTAGTATTGGTCCAACCGTGATGTTAACTATACTATCTTAGGCACACTAGCAACACATACATTGTAAAAAAATGTGAAAAGTCGGTAAACAGTTTCGAAGTTAATCGTGAGTAAAAACATGACACGAGAAATATGTATAATAGATGATATTTTGCAATCTGAATACACACTGTGTGTATTTAGCACATGTGCATGTAGTTATACATAATATTTAAAGTGCAACGGTTTCAGGACCTTTTATATATCTACAACAATTCGATCATGCCTCAAAATAACATTTACCTCATTTTCTATACAAAAGAGAGAAATGTACAAACCTGTACGTATTTGGCAACAAATAATATACTTAACGTAAGTGAACGTCCTCGGGTGGAATTAAATGTCACAAAAGATTGACGACGACTGTTAAAGGTCTTTTTGCACCTACACAGCTCAGGTTAGACGACATGTCTAGGCTTTTATTACACCTTGTATGATAAAAAAGACATTCCTAAAAACTTTTCCTTATCAAGCTACCCACTATTATTGATTGTAAGCTTTAGATAATAAATACACTTGGCAGTTAATCATGCAAAGCATAGGAATACATGACAAACTTAATGATACAGTTACTAGAATCGACATTGCATGTTTTTTTGTATGTATGAGCATGCTAATGTAACTCTACTCTGCCTGATTTTTATTAATTATTTTTTTTTAATCCTGATGATCATTTATTGTTTTAATCCTGATGGCGCGACTTTTTAATCCACCACTTATCTATGTAATCAATGAATGTATGCATAAATCATGTTTATTCAGAATTAAAAAAGTGAGACACTTCTATATTTTTTTAACTTTCTCAGCCTAATCTTACAAATTTATATCTTACCTTAAGAATTATTTGATACTAGGACATCATAATCCTCAATCCAGCTTCGGTTTTTATCGTAGGTCGGGTAAAATGTACACGAGTAGTTAATATGATTTCATTTCTTAGTTCTTTCCTTTCTCAATCAGGCTATTAATTACAAGTGTACTACTACTAGTAGCCTTGTTAATTCTGAAATAAAACTAAGAAGCTATAAGTTAATAACGTCATTCGTGATGCCGAATAATATTGTCATTTAATTAAGATATAAAGCCAGTAATTTCAATTCTAAAAGAAAATTAATTAATTTCTTTGGTTTAGACTGTCTGCACTATACGTTAGCAGTGTAAAATGTTTTAATTCAGTCTAGCTTGTTAGCCTGGCCACTGGTCTTAACATTCTAAACTATTAAATGCTCCAATTAGCTGGCACAGACGATAAGGAATATTTATAGTAGTAAAACTAGACCATGCAGAATGGCACTGCAAGAAGATCCAGGTGAAGATCGTTACATTAAAGATAAATCAAAATTTTCACTGATGGCTTAAAAAACCAATAAAATTTTGACATACTTTATGTATGTCAAAATTTTATTGGTTTTTTAATTGTCTGTTGGAGCAGTATCATGGCAAATCAAGTAAAGTTTAAAAACACTGGTAATTCTAATTTCTCAAATGAAAAATAGAAGTACTCGTAATTATAATGATCCTACTTTTTGTCTTTCAAGATTTCATAATCCAGTGAGCGCACGTCGTAGTCACAAAGCAAAAATTAGGTTACAATGTAACCTAATTTTTGCTTTGTGACTATTTTCAGAACACCTTTTTATATCAGTTTTATATTTGAGTATATTGACATTTCATAGATGCTGATAAAATCAAAAGTTAGATTAACTTTCAGGTCTTTTCGCATTTTTATGAAAGCCATCTTGTAGTTTACGTCAAAAAATATAAAAGTTACCTAACGTCGACGTCATCATGGATATTAAACACTTTCAGTTACTTGAAGCGTATGCCGTAGGCAAGATGTTTTTTCACATATTGCGTCTCTACAAAGTTCATAAATAAAAAGATTTGAAACACGAGTCTGAAATAATTCAAGACGTTCCGCAGCGCATTTGTTTTACTACGTCCGTCTTGCAGAGCTCGAGAATGTTGTTAGAAATTCTAAACGAAATAGAGACAGCAAACTTTTCATTTATGTATCGTCACAAATGTTCAGTGGTATGATGTTCGTGATTTTGTTTTCATTGTGTTTATTAAATGGGGACCTCAATAATTATGTACAGAATAAAATAAATAAGTAATTTCTTTCCTGTATGTTATACTAGTCATATGTGGTCTCTAGTAAGTGGTGGTGTCTAGTAAAGTAATAATCACTTTACTAGACATATGTGGTAGATATAATAGGTTAAGGTCGATTAGGTTAGGTAAAAATAAGTATGGTAGTTGTCGATTTCGTTAAATTCTAATTAATGTTTTATCCACATACTTATTTATTTACATACAGTTTTTGCTAAAGAAAACAATTTTGATATTAAAATAAGTGGTTTAGCTCTCAGGAAAACTTATTCTTTTGAAGTTAAAGGGTCAAATTCCAGCTGAATTCAATGTTACTTATTTCCACTAAAATTGTAATATGAATTCTACTAGTTCGAAAAATAATTAAGAGTAGATGTCAGTCAATGAAGGTTTTCCAGTAAAATTTTTTTTTTAAACAATAATGGCACACTTTGATGGATATGTCGGAGAGCTTTCACTGGTAGCTGCACATCATTTTCAAAGTAAATAATTCTGGAATTAAAAATTTAAAATTTATTATAAATAAATGCAAAAGTCATTGAATGCAAACATAGGTATTTAAAAACCAGCAAAGCGAATTATATCGCTATTGCTTGCTAGACTATGGCAGTAGAGAACAGCTTTTCAGCATAGATAAATAAGGTAAATAATATAATCGTCGGCGAATTTAAAAGGTAACAATTTCATTTGATGTGTATTACGATCTTGAATTTCCTGAAGTGAATTGTTGAGAAAAATGTGCAGAGTCGAGTAGATAAACAAAAAACTGTTTCATTTTTTGGCAACTTTTCACAAAAGTTTGTTTTCGAGCACTCATTTCATTGAATTGAATCTTGACAGCATTTTCCAAATATTATGGTAGTCATATATTTACATTACATGAAAATTTTGTCAACTAATAAATTCTTAAACCTGCAATGAAAATCGTCGTAAAGTGAAAAATATCTTGTCACGACAGAAAAGTCGTAACTATAGTATGAAAGAACTAATGAAAATACTGCACGAACAGAAGAACATAAATCTTAACATAGTATAAATTAAGTTGCTTTCGGTGTTTGTTCGCTTGGATCTTTTAAACTACTCAATGGATTTTAAAGTAATTTTGAGCAAAAGATAGAGTAATTCAAGAGGAAGGTCTAAATGTGTATTAAATGCATATTGCAGTGGAAATATGAGAATTTTAAAGACTTGAAGCCAGGCCGGGTCGCTGGTACTAATATGTTTTCTTTTTCTTTCTTAATCTGATCATTTACTTCTCTATATCACAGAAAAAAATATAAACAGGCTTGAAAACAGTTAAACTAATTTTAAAAGTGAAATTTAAAACACTGACTTAATTTGAACTATTCAAATGCCGTCATTTTCCGCGCGCTTTTGGACACGGCCAATGACGTCAATGTCATTTCGTGTTCGTTTACTATTCAGTGTTTCAGTTACTTTATACTTATTTACAGTTTTTATTGCTATAAAAATAATGAAAGAAGTTTTCTCACAAACGATTTTACTTTATGAGAAACCATTAAAAAATTCGGACAAAAATCAGTAACACACAAATATTAATTGGCAACCTCTGAGAGAATAAAAACGTGAAGCAAATATTTTCTTATATTTCCTCTTCTTCTATTCTGTTTCTTCAATCTTCATCATTATTTGCCTTTACTAGTTCAATGCGAGACTCAAGACTCTCCTTAGAAAAGAAGTTTTGGCATATTGTCTTGCTGGGAGGGAAATGGTTCTAAAAATGGTAAATTTAAGCAGATTATATTAATTTGTATGCAATAATGCATACAATAAAATAAACACTGAGTCCAATCTCAATTAAGAGAGACAGTCTCTGAAGATATCAAATGTACAGTACATAAACATTGACTTTTACACAGAAATTCAATGGAGTCTCGGCTTATAGTTTCATTCAATTTTCAATATACGGGATTCTCCAAGGTAAATAAGTAGTAACACATAATCTACCTTAGTTGATCTGGGACATAATTTTATATAATTTCAGTTTTAGTCATATTAAGGGCGCGTTTACGATTCGTACAAAATTATGCTTTTTTCGGTGCAATTTGTAACTAAACTAAACAAATTGAATATAACAAAGTACTAACACTTATAGATTAGTTCTTCATCTTCAAATCCGAGGGACAATTTTTTTGGAAATTGTATTTTTTTATATTTTAAAAACGATCTTCCGTAACCATTTTCCACAGTATTTACGATATCGGGTTGAGTTTTGGTACATTTTTTGTTCTACAATCAAACTATTTTAGAATTTCTAAAAATAATGTACGGAGGCATATATAGTCAATTATAAATCCGAGAAAAACAAATAATATACAAGTGTCACAGAAAGTCACAGAAAAAATAACAACCGGAGCTTATATTTTCTCATATTTTGCTATTACAGATGAATCGTAGTCGATTGCAATAAGGGTTATTTTATTTTTTTGAACATCTCATGATTTATTGCGTAAAAATTTCGTAATCTCAGTCTGCGCTCGGCCGCCGTCATGAGTGGACACTGTGTCGCCTGTTTGCATTAGCTCTTGTTGAAAATATCGCTCTACAAATTCAATATATTCGATAAACCAAAATAGGTTGATACATGACAAGGTAAGATTATTGTTAACCGACTTCAAAAAAAGGAGGAGGTTTCTTCTATTTACAGATTTTTATAAAAATATTTTAATTTGTTTATTGTTTATTTTAGTTGTTTATTGTTTATTAGTACAACCACATTGTATATATTACACATTTCACTTAATATTATTAGTTGTTGGTAAGCGGTTATTCTGATATATACAACAATTACGGTGTACATAACATTCACAAAAGTATATGTACAGTGAGACAAAATTTATAAGTTACAATGAGAAAAAAGTAAAAATATAACTAGGTACATTTTGAAAAAAAAAAATATATATAAAAAAAAGAAAACACTATATAAAGAAAAAAAAAACTTAAAGTGGGAACAATAATCATGTGGCAATAATAAGTATTACAAACATTAAAGAACAATTCAAACAAGAAAACATGAATATATCCGCCCAACTCCTACACACCATCATATCCAGGCAACAACTGTGATTTCAAACTAACTAAGCTGTTGTGGAAAATGTCGAGATCATTATTTTTGATAACTTCTCTGTTGTAGTTAGAGCAAATGCGTGTCAAAGTCAAATTTGCTAAAACTAAGTAGTATTTTGCGAGTTCGGGCTCATTTTGATGAGACATTACCTCCTACTTAGGTGGAGTGACCTGAAGGTGTACTTCGGTGACTGCTTTTGGAACTTCTAGACGAGTTGATATAGTCTTACCGAGTTTGGGCTCATTTTGTTAGTTATGCTGAGACCTTACCTCCGGCTTGGGTAGAGTGACCTGAAGGTGTACTTTGGTGACTGCTTGTGGAACTCCTAGACGAGTTGACATAGTCTTACCGAGTTTGAGCTCATTTTGTTAGTTATGCTGAGACCTTACCTCCGGCTTAGGTGGAGTGACCTGAAGGTGTACTTTGGTGACTGCTTGTGGATCTCCTAGACGAGTTGACATAGTCTTACCGAGTTTGGGCTCATTTTGTTAGTTATGATGAGACCTTACCTCCGGACTACATGGAGTGACCTGAAGGTGTACTTCGGTAACTGCTAGTGGAACTCCTAGACGAGTTGACATAGTCTTACCGATTTTGGGTAAGGTCTCATCATAACTAACAAAACGAGCCCAAACTTGGCACACCTAGTTCTACTCGTCGAGGAGTTCCATAAGCAGTCACCGAAGTACACCTTCAGGTCGATCTATCTAGTCCGGAGGTAAGATCTCATCATAACTAACAAAACGAGCCCAAAATCGGTAAGACTATGTCAACTCGTCTAGGAGTTCCAAAAGCAGTCACTGAAGTACACCTTCAGGTCACTCCAGCAAGTCCGAAGGTAAGGTCTCATCATAACTAACAAAACGAGCCCAAACCCGGCACATCTAGTTCTACTCGTCGAGGAGTTCCATAAGCAGTCACCGTAGTACACTCAGGTCACTACAGCAAGTCCGGAGGTGAGTACCTATTACATAGAAATGAGAAAATATAAAAAACTTTCAAAATATCAATTTAGGCAAGTTGACATTCATTCCTGCCGCTATCCGACTTGCACTTGTTTGTGTAACTTGTGTCAACGTATAATTCGAATCTATATCTATCAATTTTGCAAACGCGTCCTTAAGGTAAATTTCTGTGCCTCGAAATCATCACTACTAACAATGTAATAAATACGATTTTGAAAAACCAAATGCATCATTTGCTATTAAATTATGCATAAGTATCAAAATGTACCTCAAATTTAATATGAATGGTTTTTGGAGGTTATATGATTGTCTTTTCCTGCTGAAAGTACAGTTCTTAGGTATTGAAAAGCTAAAAACTAACATGTTACCTGCAAATGCTATTTCGTACATCTATATATCTATATAAAAATGAATTGCCGAAATGTATGTATCATAACCTCCGATCGGCTGCACCAAATTAAATAAGTTTTACTTGTGTTCGTTATTGTTAGGAAAAGGTACAAGAAAAATTAAAAGATAACGGAAAAAGGGGAAAGTATTTTATTTTTTGTCCGGGACTGTACACTGCCTGTGAAAAGCTGAGGCCAATATGTAAATATGGCGGTACAAAGTTCGCCGGGTCAACTAGTTTTTTTAATAAAATACTGGTAGTAATGCAATGAAATATCAAATTTTATTTAAAGTAATGATAAGTGAATGAATATGATGAAACACGTAAACGAAAAACTAATTGAACGAACTCTAAAGTCGAGCCAGGGATATTTTAAACTTTCTATAATTAAATGGCACTTTTTATACCACGCTCATTTCAAAGCGGTCCTGATGACTTTGGCAGTGGAGAAGTGTGTTTAATTTATAACTAGGAACTACACGAGGTCGGTATGACTCTCCAACTTGTTCATTAAAACATTTCTGTTGCTTTTCATGTAAATGTAAAAGGATATTTATGTATTTCGTATGGCGTTGTGTGTTTAGATATCCGAAATGTCCGAAATGTCCGAAAATATTTATATGTCTGTCAAACTATTTAATTATTTATTTTCACTAACGTGTATATTGTATATTTTGGAATACCGCTGTCGGGTTTGAAACTAATAATTACCATCATAATATATATTTTGCTGGATATCTATACAAATAAAATTGAAATATCTTTTTGACATTGAAATTAACAGTTTTCCACTAATTGCATCTGAAAGTATATACGCTTCTTACATAAAAAAAACGAACGTTAAATTTTTTTTGGCTGTCTGTTGGTTAGTTCCGTCTTATCTCTGGAACGGCTTGATCGATTTTGATGGTACTGGTGAATTTCATTGGTAGATAGCTGAAGTTATAAGAAGTAACTTAGGCAGCTATTGTTGTGTATTTAAATAAAACCAATAGGCGTGAACTAGTATCAATAAAATAATTTATTCTTATCTTATATTATACGAACAAATCAGACGAATTTGAGGATGTCAAACAAGTTATTTGATTTAGTCTTGCCTTTAATTTTGATAATTTTGCTCAAACTTTCGGATGTTTCTCTTTTCCGGTAATAATGCGATCATTTCCATCCTTACATTAATCAAATTTCAATTTCATCAAACTTAATCGTCCAACTTTACAAATAGATTAATAATAATTAATTTATATCAACAAAATCTTCTGGAATTTATAACAAAATTAAATCAGTAGTAGGTACTTTATTAGGCACTTTATCAAAATGCTGTCAGAACATTAAGTTATGCATAAACTTCAACTAGAGCGTAAAATTAACGGCGAATCAAATTTAAAATTACATTTTCTGGTTCAATTTTACATTTCCTGGGTTAATTTTACAATGTCGCCCACAGATTACAGAAAGTTACTGAACTCAATTAATCAACTTGTAGATGATCGGCATGTGATCGTAGTTACTTACTGCCTTTACTAATTAAGCGTCATTAACTGTCTTCAAAGCTTCTTGGCAAGTATGAGGAACCGGTAATAGGTTCTTGTTAAGCTTTGTCGCTAACATTAAATGCCTTTTACTCAAAATCTTTCAACTGAAATTAATCGCGTGTTCAATTCATAAATTACTTAGTATCTTTGAATAATTAATAATTATATATTATGTTCTGCCATAAACTGAACTTTAAAGATTAATATCTCTGATTGAATTGATTGACTAAATCAATAAAAAAAACTAAAGTAAACAACTTCTATGCCATGAACTTGTTTTATTTAATATTCGCTATGTAAAATCTATCCTTCTATATGTGAAATGTCCATGGTTCCAGCTAAAATCGAAATAACAACATATATTTGCTACGTATTTAATGCTCAGAATATGACTCGATAAATTTTCTATGTATGATCGAATTTTCTTATATACTTCAGCCTATTGCCGTCTACTGCTGAAGCCTACTCCAGCTGCCTTCTCCAAAAAGTATCAACCATCCCGGTCTTGGGTAATACCCATCCATCCGCGTTCAGCCATTTTCTTGTGTCAATGGTCTATTTAAAAGATAATAGGCATTAAGTTTAGTACCTGGATGACCTGGCTGGATGGTTTTTTTTTGTAATTTTTTCAAGATGAATCCTAAATTTCGTGGAAATTGATGGCGCCGTTTCTGAGATTCCGATTATATAAATACAATAATTGCTCTCTTAAAGGTATTAGATACAAAGTGACGTGACTGTGCTGTGATTATTACAAAGTAGCTAAACCCCGCGGTGTTACCTGCGGTTATTGTTGTACCACGAGTACGCCGCGGGACAAAGTTAGTCTTAAAAAAGTAGCCTTATATACTCCCTGGATCATCGGTTACCTGCCAGTGAAAGTACCGTCAAAATCCGTCCAGCCGTTCCAGGGATTACCCGGAACAAACAGACAAATAATAAAAAAAATAACTACATTTTTGGTATATGTACCGTGTATACTTACGTATGCATTTAGAAAAAAGCGGGTATTTTAATATTACAAACGGACACTACAATTTTATTCATTTTTATAGATAACATGTAATACATAACATGTAGATAACATGTATAAATAAACAGTTAATCTCATAGCAAAGCTGTGGTGTGTTTTAGATCGATTTATGATAAAGCCTTATGAGATACTAATAAGTACTGGTTATCTCCAGGTAACTCGGAACACTAATTTAAGCTTGAAATATTATTTACATTATTCACATTTATATCTATTTCTATCATCTGAGATTATAAAATTTCTTGTGTGTTTAATTAAATTACTAAAACTATTTCGTAACTTCCGACTGTCCTGTATAGTTCTACAAAAGAGTATTGCACTAACATGGCATAGAGATCGTCAATCCATCTGGACCTGGAAGAAAGGACAATAGCATTGATAAAATCTGTTTTATTTATAAACACGGTATATTTTTTTTTTTTCATTTGCAATGCTTTGATATTTATATTGCCAATTGACAATTCATGATTACATAATCATCACTTTAAAATCATTCTCATCATTATCTCACTTAAAAATTTATTAGTATTGTTCACAACTCAAGACAAAACTCTAGTAGCACAGATACGTAAAATAAATTGCGATGGGGTGACGTATCTTCAATACGTTTGAAGCACTCAGAAAGTAAACATGCTTCGTAAAGTACAAGCAGGAAAAACGATGAACAAACAAAACATGAACAAGGTGAATTGGTTTAAGTTGTTACCTAGACGATTGACACTGCGTCGAATTGAAAAAAAAACATCATTGTATATTGTGATTGTTCTATACCAAGAAAGATCTTTTTTCAAAAATATTTGTTTATTATACTTATCTTAGTGTTATGACTTCGAATGTGTGCTTGTTTCTTTATTACGCTTCCACACATAAACCAATAAAAAGGCAAATCCTATTTTTTTAAAATACCAATATACAATAAGCGATATAACGCGGGTGAAGCCATGTGCTAAAGACATGAGCTCTGGTCTGAGTAACGTAAGAAATTAGCTATCTAACAGTGTTTTCGTTAGAAAATCAGCAACCCTCAAGAGAGGGAAGACAAAATTATAATTTACCATGACTCGGAAGCTGTCAAATTTCTCCAATTTGTGGATCATATCAAGTGTCTACATAATTACTTATTGCCGTCATTGGAAGTAATTAATATCCTACTACCTACCAATAATTGCTTATTTTATGAACATACTAGCTGTTGCCCGCGGCTTTGCTCGCGTGGAAGTTAATAATAATAAAATAAATAAATATTTCGGACATCTAACACACAACGCCATCTAGTCCCAAACTAAGCAGAGCTTGTATTATGGGTACTAGACAACTGATATAAATACTTAAATACTTTTTTTTTGTAAATACATACATATTATACATAGAAAACACCCAAACTCCGAAACAAATATTTGCAGATCATACAAACATTTGGTCCGGCCCAGGAATCGAACCCGAGACCTCAAGAACAGCAGTCGCGTACGCTACCAAGCGCGCGCCAAGTTGATTATATGTATTTAATTAAAACTGTGTAAAAGTATGTATCAGTAATTCATTCATGTTTTTAAACGTATTTTTTTATTTTTGATCAATAGCACCACAGAAGAGGAGAAGTATATATTCCTCTGTTCTGTGAATAGCACATTTAAAAGAACTTTCATACAAACATCGACCCATTTTTCATCCGAATCATCAAGGAACAGAATTCGCATAAATGCTGATATTTGTATTCATCTGTTTGTAATCAGAAACATAAAGACGAAAGTTTTTAGGCTGCTAAATTAAAAAATGACGGACTTCCAAACTAACCAATTTATGAAATGCCAATGCCTATTTCTCCCCTTAGAAGAAGAATATCCAGAAACGCTTAAATATGTATCTAATCGTTTTTAATTAATAACCCAAAGATTATATTTTATGTTTTTACTTCAAAAAATTACAAATTTTCATGCAATCTTGCAACGCCTATTTCACCCCCCTAGGGGTAGAATATCCAGAAACGCTGAAATACGTATTTACTCATTTTTAATTAGCAACCCAAAAGTAAAATTTCAGGTTTCTAACTTAAACATGACAGATTACCATTAAAAATTTCAACCCCTATATCACCCCCTTAGGGGTACAATATGCAGAAACGCTAAATAGATATCTAGTCATGTTTAATCAGTAGCCCAAAATTAAAGTTTCATGGTACAAATTTAAAAAATAACGGACTTCCAAACAAACTTTCAACCCCTATTTCACCCCTTTAGGGATAGAATATCCAGAAACGCTTAAATACGTCTTTATTTTTTTTTAATCAGTAGTACTTGAATAAAGTTTTATGGTTCTAACTTAAAAATGACAAACTTCCATACAAACTTTCAACCCCTATTTCACCCCTTAGGGGTAGAATATCCAGAAACGCCTAAATACGTATCTACTCATTTTTAATCAGTAGCCCAAAAACAAAGTTTCATGTTTCGAACTTCTAAATTGATGGACTTCCAAACTAACCTATATGCGAAATATCAACCTCTATTTCACCCCTTAGGGGTAGAATAACCAGAAACGCTTAAATAGGTATCTACTCATTTTTAATCAGTAGCCCAAAAATAAAGTTTCATGTATTTAACTTAAAAAGATGACGAACTTCCATACAAACTTTAAACCCCTATGTCACCCCCTTAGGGGTAGAATACCTAAAAACGCTCAAATACGTATCTACTGTTTTTAAATCAGTAACACATAAATTAAGTTTCATGTTTCGAACTTCAAAAATGACGTACTTCCAGACTAACCTATGTACGAAATGTCAACCCCTATTTCACCCCTTAGGGGTAGAATATTCAGAAATGCTGAAATACGTATTTACTCATTTTTAATCAGCAGTAAAGTTTCAGGTTTCTCACTTAAAAAATAACAGATTTCCATACAAACTTTCAACCCCTGTTTCACCCCCTTAGGGGTAGAAATTCCAAAATTCCTTTCTTAGTTGGTATCTACTTAATAAAAGGATCCTACTCGCCAAATTTCATAGCCCTAATTATCATAGTTTACGTTTGGCGATGATAATCATTCAGTCAGTCAGGACTTGTTATTTTATAAGTATAGATTTTGTGGTGAAATTCCACTGCTGAACGAAGGTTTTCCCCAAGGAGTTCAAAATTCAGTAAAATTTTTTTAAACAAATAGATTATTTTAAACATACTACAAATTATGTAGTTTTGTGTTATACAAAACAAGTCGTTGAATTTTGAAACTATTTTATATTTAAAAAATGTCTTTTTTTACTAAACATTCGACAGACAAAATATGTTTCTATGTCTAGCAACTGTAATAAAATTACTTATAGTTATATTATTTATCTTAATATTTATATGAACTAATTTCAAATATTGTTATTGTGATGATGATGACTACCAGGGACTTAGTGCAAGTATCAACAACAATCAACAACAACCTACAATGTCCCACTGCTGGGCTCGGATCATCTAAGTGCAAGTATATTTCACTTTTATTCGATTGCGCGTTCGACTTTTAAATTGGCCCGTGCTTAAATCTTTACTAATCATGACGCCAAACATGCTCATTGTTCGATAGCGAGTTAATTTAAAATAAACTCGCATTAGGGCCTCCGCCTTCAGGCAAAAGTATAGAAAAAGTTATAATGAAATAAAATGTCCTGCACTTACGACCACTACTCCGTTTGCACTGTTCGCGTTTACGAATGCACTTTATCAAGACAACCCCGAGGAACAATATATTATATTGTTCCCTGCTCGGTAAGAACTTTTCGAAGCTAAAACTAGAGTGGGTGAATTAATCGTTCTTCTAAAGCAAAGTGGTTAGCAAAGCAACTTATAACCTCAATATAACTTTCTAAATTTATTTCATATGTTTCTACAATTATCAGTCATCATTCTTTTAGCAGACGTTTTGCCTGATGGTAAGCGATTACCGCCGCCCATAGACACCCGCAACACCAGAGGCGTCGCGTCAAAAGTGCGTTGCCGGCAAAAACAGTTTTAGCAGTTCCTTTGCCAGTTCATATCACATATTCAATCAAAATTTCTTTGAAAATAGCCACTTTTATTCTTGTACCGTTGTATAATTTTAGTTTGATGAATTCAATTCTCTTAGTAATACTATATATATATATATATATAACTACTTTCGAATTTTAAAGCGTACGGTGTACAGCGGAATTTCAGGATGCAAAACGATTGCAAAGTACAAAATGGCGGTTTACAAATATTGTTACAACTACCTCAATATGGCTATTAAATTCTTTAATTTAATAGCCTTTAAGTCTTTAAGTCTAATTTAAGTCCTTTGACTTAACTAGTAGAACAAAGTTCACTATGATAAAATAAAACCAAAGAGAGTACACCACTATATGGGTATTAAATGAAGATGTTTGAATAGAATAACAAAGAAGAGAAGTATGTAATAAAATTAAAAACGAAAAGCTTGAAAAAAGAAATACATTTTTTTTAAACATAAAATAGGTATGACAAAACCGTATGACAATCCGTGTAGTAGCTTTTGAGTTTATCGCGAACAGACAGACAGACGCGGCCGTGGACTTTATGTTATATATCATGTGTTATGTTACGCATTATGTAAACGGGGTTTGTAACAATGGTTGCAAGTTTAGATCACATCATGCTTTTTATTTGTCCAACATTGATACAATTATAATATTGAGAAACAAATTATACCATTACATAAAGTAAACTTATTTGCGAGCACTTAATTTAATAATATTCATCATTAAATTATTTATTCGTGTAGTAATTTTAGGCAAAATCAAATTTATGTCGACTTTATCTTTTGAGTTTATCGCGAACAGACAGACAGACGCGGCCGTGGACTTTATGTTATGATAATTATGTAGTGATTAAGATATGTTCTACAAAACCGAACAAGGATTGAATCAAATAAGCTAAAATGTGCAGCATTTCGGTGTAAATATAAAACAAATAAAAAAGTAGTGAAAGTAAACAGTATGTGATACCACAATTGTCGCATAAATTAATCTTGACGTGTTTCCTGGCAATATATCAGCATGATCGTGTCGCAATACACCACATTACGCATCATGTAAACGGGGTTTGTAACAACGGTTCCGTTTTGATCATATCATGCTTTTTATTTGTCCAACATTAATACAATTATAATATAAAACTAATTATACCATTACATAAAGTAAACTGATTTGCGAGCACTTAATTTAATAATATTCATCACTAAATTATTTATTCGTGTAGTGATTTTAGGCTAAATCAAATTTATGTCGAGTTTATTGTACATTAAATATACAAATACAAACCGCTTATCATTAGTTTTTCTGTTTGCGGTAGCAGTAATTGGTAACATTCAAATCGTAATATCGGTACCTCTACGCCAGCTATCTACAGATGGCGTAATGGTTGTAACGAACTGCTACGCCAAAGGTTGTTAGTTCGTTCCTACTCAAGTCTACCATTTACGATCATGAACATTAATGTTTGACTTGGTCGAGGTGCTTTTGGTCCGCCCACGTATATGTCGGTAATCGTCGTGATTCTTCAAACTGATATAACTTTTTTATTTATGAACCGACTGGAATGAAACAATCACCAAATATTATAAGGACAAAACCGCAACGCATTAGTAAAACCGCATTTAAATCGGTCAAGCTGTTTGTGAGAGTAGCTTGCACAAACGTACAAACAGATGAACAAAAATTCTAAAAATTGTTTTCGGTTCACTTGCGTTCATAAAGCGCCCTATAAATAATCTTTATTAAGAAGCTTTCAGGTACAGACAGCGACTACTTATTTACGATTTTATTAGATGTATTGATATTTTATTTAATTTTATTGGATGACACGGACTAGGTGATGTTGTGTGACTGTGACTAGGTGTGGTTGAATGTTATTATTATTACTCTCTCCCTGCAACCATGATTACCATAACCATGAGTTAGATTTATGACAATAGATAGAACAACATTTTTTGTGGTATAGGGGCAAGAAGTCTGCTACCACCCTTCTAAAATTGCAACTTTTCAATGAGATATGAGGTTGATTACCTCATTCACTTCTTGAACAAGTAAAATTATTTATTAGTAAAAACTTTGACTTCTTTATTAAATTCTTTTTTTTTCATAAAACATATAACTATATTTATAAGTATACTCGTAATCACCGTTAAAAATTCTTTATTTTGATACCACATTCGATGTATTTTGTGAACATATTTTTTTTAGATTACTTTTTGGCGCCAAAAATCCTTAGCTTTCTTTTTTTTAAATTTTGATGAACCCAGTATCACTCACGACTAAGACAAATCTATTTAAACCACTAACATAAAAATATGACATACCGTTTAGGCTCTAGGGCGTGCCAAAGAAATATACATCCATACACTCTAAACTCTCTTCGCAGTCGGGTAAAATCGTCGAAGGAGTTGCTTAAAAACAATTTTCTGTATCACCGTCCAAATCATCCAATATTATGATGACTCTTTTCTTTCGCATTTGTCCGATATTTATTAATAATGAAATTATTGTTATAGACTGTCGTGCCATTACTATCTCAATAAAAAACATCATTTTATATATTTAACTACATAAAACATTTCAGACTGCACGTTCCGTATATTTCACTTTTAATAATACATCCTTTCACATCTGTGTATGCGCGCAAGCTAGTAAGAAATAATGCATACTGACATCTCTGAATAACATATCGACAACAAGAGGAAAAATGCTATGAATAAAGTTTGTAAAGAAATAGAACTAACGTTCTATTCCACGAATACTCTGTATAGTTTGTGTTTTTATGCCAATAAGTAGCAACCTACTTATTGGCATAAAAAAATACAAACTATACAGAATTATCGATACTCAACATACCTCTATAACTTGAAGGTTTGAAAAAGATTTTATTAAGGCATATTCGTGAGATGTTTATAAGAAAGCACTATCGTGAACCTCGTATGACTTCAACATAATATTCTTATTCCGTATCTCTCGATACCCTTGCACGTCGTAAAAGCTATTTCTTGAAGGATGTTATGAGCAATCCTTCCCCAAGAGAATATTTTTCGTATATTTGCAAATTCTCATATCAATAATACTGAATTTTGCACACAGACTTCGTCTTGAGTTGAGTTAAATAATGTCTTTGATGTAAACATTTTTGGCAAACGTTGTGATCTATTGTGGCAGTATCGCTAGCGTTAATAGCTAGTCATTTTTGAATAGTAAATGAAGTAATTGACTCAAATAGAGCAAAAGTTATATGTAGAACAAAAAACCTTTAATTTTTAGTTAATATCGGTAAATCAGTAGAGTAGGGCTGATATGATCTTATATTTGTGACTGTTAGTGAATGAAAATGAAAAAAATAATGAAAAAAAACAGTTAAAAGATCATCATAGGTCAATACTAAATATTCAAAAAGGAAACTAAAAAATAACTTGAGTAAGGAATAAATAATGATTATGTACCCCTTACCAATTTCGGTCTGTTTCAACAGAGACCAACCAACTAAATAAGCGAAACTAAAAGTTTTGCTTAACTCATAAATTTATTATTAACATATATATTTGTATAATTAACATATGATAATTTAATATTCGATATTTCGATTATCGTCGTATCGATATCAGCGATTACTTTATTGAATATATATTCACCTATTGAATTTAGTAAACACGATCAGCATCTCTTTATTTCATTGTCATAAGATTACCTTATAAGTACAAATAAGTTTTGTTTGTAAAACATTAACTACAGCTTGTCTGCTGATTGACTTGCTTAAGCCAGACTAAATAAAAAAGGTTTAATCGACATTTCATACTCTATAAAGATCCACATCTATACAAATAAATAAAATTGGAGTGTCTGTTTGTAATATTAAAATAACCGCTTTTTACTTAATGCATATGTATGTATACACGATAAATATACAAAAAATGTAGTTTAAAAAATTTTTGTCTGTCTGTCTGTCTGTCTGTTTGTTCCGGGTAATCTCTGGAACGGCTGGACGGATTTTGACGGGACTTTCACTGGCAGGTAGCTGATGATCCGGGGAGTAACTTAGGCTTTTTTTAGACTAACTTTGTCCCGCGGCGTCACTCGCGGTACAACAATAACCGCGCGTAACACCGCGGGGTGCAGCTAGTCAAACATATGAATAGAAGTTGACTCCGTTCAATGTCCTTTTCATATCATATTTCATTCATTTTTTATGACATATTGTTCAAACCTGGTCAGAATACCAATTATTAAAGATTTTCCCTTTCTCCATGTTACGTATACTCAAATATTTTGAGACAAGTTCTTCAACTTAAGATACTGAAATCGATCTCGATACATTCGCACTATACCCGACCAATGGTTGCCGTCGAATCGTTTCTTAAACTGTCTGGCTCATACTTTGAAAAATTATGATGGTTGGATGGACATGGACGTCCATCCAACTTGATGCAGACAGTGATTTTTTTTTTTTGGCCATGGCCCTCGACAGTTAACCCACCTCCATCCGTTTCCTCTAATATGTACATAATCATAAATTTAGATAAGATTGTTACTACCATATTAACACAGTCATTACTTACCGCGATAATAATCGCAATCACAGTTATTCCAAGTCAATGATCCCTGTAAGGGTGCGTTCCCACATGTCGTGACGCTTTTCTTTAAATCGAAAGACTGCCGTCCCAAAAATTCATATAACCAAGACTATCCTTGGTCTAGTCCCTCGGTTTATTAGACACTGATTCTGTTAATTTAAATATACATTAGTCAACTGTTCACTAGAATAAAAACGAAATTTATTTCGGTAGAGTGACATTAACTGTGAATTAAATTATTGAGTACCGTCCAAACAATTACCATTTTTGTTTATCGTTCGTCAGTTTAGTTTAAATCTTCACATTTTAAGCAGATAATTGCCCTGTGATGCATATGAATCTCATTTAAATATTCATCAAGCAAAGAGTAGATAATGGACTCTCGTTATGACACTATGAAAACACGTCTTCCTTAAGCTTTGTATTTAATTCAAAATGAATATTTTATTTTCTGCTACGCTCATATAATATTCTTTATTTTCGATTTTCGTTATTTACAAATTAAGTTGTAGATTTATCTCATTAACTTATGAATCATATTAATTATTAAAATAATTTTTTCCCCTGACAATTACGTGGTTCAAATTATGTCCGTGGAATCGTCGATATACCTACATACATACATACGCCTAGACCAATGTGGATATAAGATAAGAAATGATCCTAGTGTAGTTTCATGTATTACATTTCAAGTAGGGTCATTAAAAGTGACAATAATCATTATATGTGGGTTTTGGAAACTACTAAGCAAGTAAAGTCCATATTTCTAACTCACCAAGTGCTTCATGGACGCTATAACGTTTAGAAAGTACTTAAACATAATAATCTAATATAATAATATAACATAATCTAAATCAGCTACTACGCTTCTAATTGCGATCTAACATATTATTACTACGACCATTAGTTAGTAGTACGAGTATAACCTATGTTATACTCGTAGTTTGAATATTGTGAATATTGTCATGAAGAACCCTGAAGATTATTTTAAAACTAGCTTTTGCACGCGGCTTCGCTCACGTAGACTTCCATCCCTTGATTTACCCCCTTAGGGGTGGAATTACAAAAAATCCTTTCTTAGTGCTCACTTAAGTTATATAAAGAACCTACATGCAAAATTTCAGGATTATAGGTTCAGCGGTTTGGGCTGTGCGTTGATCTCTGGGTATGTCAGTCAGTGAGTCACCTTCCTCTTTTATACATACAGATAATATTCTTTCGTTTATATTAATATAGGACATACTATTTTCATACAAGGTAACGGAGCTTGGGAATACATTTTACTTACTCATCGTCAAAAAGTTAGCAAGATTAGATAGATTAATCTAAGTTTTGCCTGACCGTAACCTTTTTATATAAGAAGCAAAGATTTCATTGAAAAACTGCAATTCATTTTGAATTTATCTCTCTCATGTTAACCCTTAACTTTGATATAATCTGAAACAGAAATAAATCAAAATTGACTTATTTATATAAATTTTCTTCTTTAAAAAACTAATTGTGCACACTCCGCTCCATGCTAGAATACAATAATCTGAAATTAATTGGTCTGCAGCCAGATATGCAGTCTCTAGCAAAGCCGGCTTTTAGAACACTCGTAACTTTTTCAAATAGTTTTATGCGTTCTCCCTGGCAGGAAGTTAAGATGTCGCTTAGATATCTAATTTCAAGTGATTAAAAGAGACATGCTGTTTAATTAATTTTACTGCATGTATTTACTCTGACTTTGGAAATTGTTAAGTTTTGCCAGTGGATACTTTTTGCATGAAAAGTAATTTACTTCTTCTCTTTCACATTTCACCTTAGAAGATTTTATGTAAAGCTAATTTCTAGTAGGCCTAAGTAATCTTAATCCTTACATATGTACATATTCTATCTCTGTCATTCAGTATCAAAACTTGCTTCCTAAATGGCTTGTTTTGAATGGTCCTTTAATCTTACTAATTGTGGTATTCCCTTTCATTACGGCTATATAGATTTCGTAACACACACTCTAAAATTAAATCAAAGTTCCGAGACGGTATGTCTTTAATACAACAATCGAATCGTTATCGAGTTATTGTTTACCTAGTTGGTGAGGGACTGCATATGTGTGTTTATGCGTGTAAGTTATTGTGTGTATCATCAAATTTTCGCTAACTAGTTTTGAAACAAAAATATAGACAAACACAAGGCTTTGTAATGTTGTATAACTGTTTTACAACATTCTATAGATCAGCTAAATATATGAAATCGTTGTCAATATATAATCTCTAAGCACATTTCTAAGTATATTTAACCCCCGACTCCTTACATAAAATCCGCTGTAAAGTACACGCATTTCAAGCGTAATAAATAGCATAATTTGTTACTCAAAGGTTTTAACCCTTTTAATGTCAGGAATAAAACATTTCAACATCTGACCAAGCAGGACTTAAGGGGTTCCATGTTCCGATTTATAGACCATAAAACATTTCAACAATCTGTAGGGGTTCCGTCGTTGTGACATTTATAGTTACTAACTCCCGCTGGAGCTACTACTTGTAATGTCACAGTGGTTGTACATAATATACCTAAATGTTACTGTTAGATAAATAATAAGCTCCAAAGCAGATAGAGTGATTATCTGATCTTCATTAAAAACCTGAGACTATGCCTTTTAGAAATGGTAAATTCTTTTTTTAGGATCTACGTATTTTGCAACATATTTACATTTTTTTTATTATTCTTTTTTATATAATTATTGGACAGTATAACTAATTATATAGCCTTCCTACCTACTTCTAACTGTCTAAACTTTAAGACCAAGTGCGTCATCGTTGCGATTGAATATGTATGTGACATAAACGCGCACTTGAGCCTCTGATCAGTTCAATCGAGTCAGCAGATGGACGGTTATAGGAGAACCGCCTTATATTTATTTTTTTCTGTTTTTTAGTATTTGTTGTTATAGCAGCAACAGAAATATATTATATCTGAAAATTTCAACTGTCTAACACGGTTCATGAGATAAAGCTTGATGACAGACGTACGGACAGACAGACAGCGAGGTTTTCATAATAGGGTCCCGTTTTACTGTTACAAACCCTAGAAAGAATCAATAACATACCTCATGTATTTAAGCTAGTGAACAACTTTAATCTAATTTCAACGTAAAAATGTGTTCTATAAAAAAAGGTTTTTATGAGTAGATAATATATTGACTAAGAAGACTACTGGAGTCTATGTTATTAAGTATTTTCATGTTTTGATGAATAATTCTAAAGTTTACTAACTTTTTCTAACTCATATTAACTTTGAAATTTTATTAAACTTAAAAACAGTCATATGTAGTAAAAACATTACTGGCTGAATGTCAGTCTTACCATTAGGTGTATGAAACAATTAAGAAAAAGAAAATTCTTACCTAACAGTGTGTATAACAGTTTATGTTAAACACTAAAAGCAATGACTCCGGTAAAGCTCTTCGATGGCTGATCGTACGTATTCTTCGGTGTCATTGTGCGGGCTTCTCGAATTTTACTAAAAATAGTAACTAGTTATTAATTCTCTATCTTCTATCTATCCTACCAATACTACAAACCGAAAGTTTGTAAGTATGGATGGACGTTTGTTACTCTTTCACTCAAAAACTACTGAACGTATTTAGATGAAACTTTATAGTAATAAAGCTTATACATCAGAATAACACATACTAGGATACCGCGCCCGCGAGCCGCAGGCAACAACTAGTTATTAATATATACAGCTAAAATAACTAACATTTTTCTGTAACCTTGTAATTACTACTAGAAAAGATCAAATTATTTCTAAATCTGTTTTAATATCATCATTTGATTAAACGTTGAGCTTAAAAAAAGTCTCAACAATTATAATGAAAAGGTACTCCCACACAGCAGTTATATCATGTTAGAGAATGTTGGATAACATTTTTGAACAAATTGTAACAAAAGTTATAAAATGTTACTGATGTTAAACAACCGCATGTAACAACATATAACATGTTGTAACAAATGTTATTAAATGTTATCGTGTTACAGAATATTTTATAACGTAATATAACTGCTATGTGGGAACATCCAAATAGTACAAATTTGTTGGCAATGATGTGAGTACCTATGTTTTATGAATACTAAATTCTCTATTCTGAAGAAACTATATTTTCGAAGTTAAATATTGTTCGATAAATTAATACATGTATCCATTAACGTACAAGAAAACCTTAAATGGATCCTTGAAATGGGACTCTTAAAATTGACCTCTCTTTTATTGCTTTCCTATTCGGTTCGTAAATTAAAAAAGTTTTGCTATTTGTGAGAACCAAATCATATTGGAAGTTGAATAGCCCTTGGCTAATCTGGGGTAAGAATTATTACTCGACTGTGCAAGAAGGGGTTCGATGTTATTCTAATTTATTTATAACTAACTTTTTCCCGGGCTCTACCCGCATGTTATCGATTACAGCAACAAAGTAGCCCTTCTCGAAAGTCTAATCTATTTGTACATAGAAATATTAAAATTATTTAAAGGTGTAATTGATTCCTTCCTTCTTATAGATAAATTCATGCGTACTGTAAAAAATCATCTTATTAGAAAAGCCTACTATGCTAGGATAGGCGATTATCCGAACGACAAACAGTCATGGACTTAAGATATTATTATATACACACTAACTTCTTTGTCTTGAAATGGAGCTAAATTTATTTTTATTTTGAATTGAATCATGTATTAAAATTTGAGATTTTGATACTCTGGTATGTATTGCTTATATACTCCCTCTTTTTGTTTTGTATTCGTTGGTCGACTTCGGTACCATTCATGTCTCGTAATAAAGAAAAAAAAATGTAAACGCAATTTTTTTTATAAGGAGCAACAATGGAGTTTCATGCCAGATTCTTCTCCATGAAGGGTAGGCTGCACTTGGAACTGGCGACTAGGATCACTCGATTTTTAAATATTGACTATTCATAAGTGCCTGTAAAATAAGTGCCTCTTAGAATTAATTCTTTTTGAACTTGCCTCAGCGGTTGAACCGTGAAAGCGTTATAAACTACAAAGTTTTACCACAATTTCCAAGTGTGCTTCTATAAAACTTAACTCTGTGGGTACTGCATTTTTAAAGTACTTAAAAATAACTTTCACATTAGCCAGATATAAACTTTAATCTCTTAACTTGCTCGAATCTAAGTAATGCTATAAAATTTATAAGACCGAATTTTACTAGCAGGAAATTCTATTAAAACTTTATGTTGAATCCATCACTCATTGGGCAAAAGTAAATAAAAATAAAGAGACCGTGAATACCATCGGTTTTCCTTAGCACACCTGTTTATAAATAAACATATTCTTGTTTGCAGTATCTGTGTGAATTTTTACTATCGTTCTATAGAAAGAACATTCCAGAAAAATACTCGACAATGGCTAAACGTCGTGAAAGTTCTAGTTGGTTTCTTGAGGCACAGAACAATAAACCTTTCTACAATTTACATAAGGTCAAATATGGATTGATTTGATGGAAACGTCATGTTCGAGATGTTTTATCGGTGTTACGTCGTTGCGTAGAACGATCCAGAATATAAAAATAAAAAGTTCAGTTTGAGCTACAGTGCGACAAATTTCTGAGTGATATAAGTGATTAACACAGCAGCCTCGGCTATAAGTAAGGATTATTATTCTGAGGAATACTGTGGTTTTAAGAGTGTTTTTAATAAAGTCTCTTTTATTCGTCAGAAGGCTCATTTTCCAAATTCATTGAACCCTAACAAGTAACACAAAAAATTGTAGGTATTCACTTAATTTAGTTTGTTCAGTTAGTTTATTTTTCTGAAGAAATATTTTCATAGTCGACGCCTCATGTAATTTAAATACTGTCTTCATTTTAGTTTCTGTTCTAGCAATAAAATACATGACTAATTGAAATTGTGCATTTATGCATTAAATCTGTATATAGCGGAAATAAGTAAGTAAAAAGAAGTTTGGTTACTCTTATCTAGTATAGAAAAAAGTTTAGAGGAATAACAGATGAATGTTGAACAGCTTGAAATGCAAGTTAAATAAGTACATTATTCAGTCTACGAAATAATACATTAAATACATAGTAAATGGTAATTGGCAAAAGTAAAAAAATATGTTTGTTATTTGTCTCTCTTCGTGTAATCTGTACTGGAGCCGGAAGAGCTAATGAAATGGTTGGGGGCCGCGTGTGTTCTCGAGTATAAATAATATATGGACATCTTACCTTCCTAACGGTATTAACCTAAATTTTTCGTTCGGTTTCATTGCCAACTTGAATTCGCACAGATATATTTCTGGATTAAAAGAGAATCAATAAAAAACATGTTTGTTACTTGGTATCTACAAAGAATGTATACAAGCTTTGCTAGCTAATAAGTAGATAATATAGCTTTAACATTTTTTTAAGAAAAAGAAATATCAGCCGAATAAAAAGTAATTATAATAATCTTGTTAAGATAGTTTGTTATTTACAATGACTGAACTTCATTGTAGTAAACATAAACGTTATTTTAAATTAGGTTTATATTAGATTTCTAATTAGTAGGTCTCTAACAAAACTATAGTAAGTATGTAACTAAATGTGTTTCACAGATATTCCTAATTTGAATTCGTCCTTAAGAAGTGTTAACTGTTGTTATTAAGTTTTAATCTAATTGACTTCAATGTTTTTCTTATTCGTTTATATACGCAAAGGGACTAAGATTAAATGAGCATAACACTTGCAAATCTCGACTAAAATGTTTGCGATTTTTCGAAAAAGAATTGAGTCAATGTAGTTAATCCTTCAAAAGAACCAAAATACAATTTGGTACAAAACAGTATCTTAAACATATTTAGTTTATTAATAAACTAAAACGCTCCTTGAAATAACTCAAAATAGCTTCACAACAGTTATCCGGTAAGCTTACAAACTTCACAGAGCAAAAATTTGTATTAACAAATTAAGATAATAATCTAGTCGACGACCCAGTGGCTTCTTTAATTTACTTGATATCGACCGAGCGCCAGATGCGACTCTTTAAAGTGTTAAGTTTTATTTACGCAGGATTATGTTAAAATTTTACATTTAAGGTTGAATTTCTTTCAAGCTTACATATACGCCTTTGCTTATAAAAATGTGTAAGTTTTTAGATTAATGTTACCGTAATGATGAAAGCCTCAGGCATACATTTTCTTATTTTTTGTTTGGTTGGTGTTCGATTGTCCGTGCTACTTTATTTATTTATAAATTTTATATTATTATAAACCGTAAGAAAATATCTTTTGCTTATTTGATTTTTCCTTTTTTAATTTTGCTGTACTCAGTGTCACTCTCACGACTTGAGGAATCTATTGACACACCACTCAAAAATAAGACTAGCCGTTTAGGCTTTAGGGAGGGAAAGGAGGAGAGGGTTATGTTTTTCGAGTGCATACATACATGTACATACATACACTCAAAAAACATAGCCCTCCTCCACTCCTCCTTTCGTAGTCGGGTGAAAGAAAAGGAATAACTGGTGATTTTTAACTTATAAGAAGAATTGATATTGATATAAAGCAAAGTGGATATCCATTTTCATGGTAAACAAAGATCGTAACGTTCGTTGTATAAAATCCTACTAGGGGCAATAGGAGACGCAGATGAGGTTGCATGACTTGCATGGGTTAGCTAGTTTTCCATAAAATGGTCGCCACGCACATATATAGATTCGGCAACCATTAATCCATAATCGTATCGGCCCACAGATCGATTGACTGGCCACATTTTGATTTAGAATCTGATGCCGAACTTAGTTTTCTATACGATGAGCACTGTAAGATAGTTTCTGTCTCTAACACCTTAACTATCGTTAAGTTGATCTCTGTACTTAACACCAGTCAGACGCTATTTTCATTTTATTTAAATACTCATACTAGCTTTTGCTCGCTGCTCCGCCTGCATGTATCTTGGATATCACTTCATTTTGCTTCTTAAAAGCCTTTGACACTCATAAATAATGTGGTTTTCAATAGTTGAAATAGTTTTCAAAATCGGTTCAGTAAATCTAGAGATAAATTTTTACAACCTCACAAATTCACGAAACGTTAAATTTATAAAGTAACGTTAAAGTTACTTTTTAAATTTATAGTATAGATTCATATCTATAGCTTCTTATATACAAACGTATTGAAAAATGTACTTTATATGATAAATGATGTTAATAAATGTAATGATAATAAAACGCTCCATAAAAGCAAAGTATACAACTTTGGAAATTACTTCCTCTCCATTAACGTGGATGTGCCTCGGAACATAATAGCAATGGACAACAGACTCACTCCGATAGCTCTTAGCCCCTAAGGTGTCCACGGCCATTCATTGGCCGTATAAAAACATCGTCTATTGTGTCACCGGCCACCTGAGGGGTTAGTAAAAAGAACAAGTATAACTAGCACTGATACTGATTGTAATAAGATTTAAAAGTGCAAAAACCTCTGTAGAGGTTTTACTGAACTCTAGATAAAAAAAATCGGTGAATTTGTAGAAAGTAAGGGACGGTTATACCATTTGTTGATAAAGGTTCTGATAAATACACGTTAACTTGTCTGTCTTCATAGATTTTAGTTTCACAAGTCTTTGATAGAGAGGTATATGTCAGACTAGCTACTCCTGCATTCTCGTCTGGGTCTCCTATTGCCAGTAGCTTCATGTTATAAAGTGTAAACTTTAGTTACCATAAAAAAAGTTATAACTCTCTAGTGAGAGAATCTCAAAAGATAGACATACGCTGTCGCGGGCTTTTTTAACCGACTTTAAAAAAGGAAGAGGTTACCAATTCGACTGTATTTTTTTGGGTTTGTTACTTCTAACTTTCGACTGGGTCAACCGATTTTGATAATTATTTTTTTATTTGAAAGCTGGTGCTTCCCGACTGGTTTAAAACAAAAACACAATTTAAAACAACTTGCAGAATCAACCAATACATAAATGACATCTCATTCTAGTTATAGTATTTATTTGTGTATGTATCTATATATATTTTAGTAAGTATATGCATCTATGTGTTATGTGTATGTAATATGTATATGGTAACTTTATATTTGTGTTTTTGAAATTGCACAAATAATAACGTAAATGCACCTACTTCCTTTTTTTGCTGCATCACCTAGGTTGAGAGGTAGAGAATGCCTAAGTGTACCTAGAGTGCATGATGTATAATGTAATTTGGTTCAGTTCTTAAAGTCGTTCTTTTTGTTAAAGTTTGTAAAACTTTTAAAGGGGAATAATTATTTCATACATTCGCCCTCCTTGATAACTGGGCAATCTAGCAGTGAAACAATTTTTCAAATCCAACCAGGACTTTCTGAGAGTAGCGCGTTCAACCAAACAAACAAACTCTTCGCATCGTTTCGCTTGCGTCCTCTTAACTAGCCTCATAAAATCCATTGCATGGTACTTTTTCAACAGTGTTAAAATACAATATATGTACCACCCAGACCTAAAGGAAACCAGTCAATTTTTATAAAAAAATAATCTCTAGGTTGTTTCCAGGTAGAGAATTCTGAAACTTTGAACTTTTGAATTCAAAATTTGGCGAATGTTTTTCTAATAACAATAATAAATAAATATTTCGGACATCTATCACACAACGCCATCTAGTCCCAAGCTGAGCAGAGCTTGTGTTATGGGTACTAGACAACTGATACAAATACATATATACTTTTTTTTGTATATACGCACACGCCAACCGCGAGACCAACGAGGCAGTCAACGTTTGTTTCACGCATATAGATTACTTTTATGTATATAAATGTATTCTATTTTTACACTACACATACTTAAGAAGTCGCGGTATAAAGTATCATAAAGGCGTAGAGGTTATATATTTTCAAAGGCATCACATAGAAATGATATATTGCGTCGAACAAACCTTTTACTACGTCTTATAAAAACAACAGGAAACATAGCTACCGGCCACCAGTTCCACATTTTTAACGCTCAGTGTCGATTTCCGTGGTAATTTTGCACTCGGATAATTTAACGGACGCTGGCAACACGGATAAAATGAATCTTTTTGTGGGAAAGGAACATAAATTTATACCTCCTACATATATCTGATACAGCTTTTGGTGACGTAAATTATTACATTTTATATGGTTTTAATCGTAACTAAGAAAGTATTTGTAGCAAATAGTAAAAAACTTACTTTTTCTGCGTGTTTTTAGTTTGAAGCGGCTGTTAAAATATGTTAAGCCAAGATATAAGATCAATTTAAACACTGGATAATATTTTTTTTGTTTAATGTTTGTGTTGTGTATTTTACTTTGATTTGGTTAAGGCATATCGGAATATTCGGAATTCGGAAACAATTGAAAAGCCTGTTGCTGCCACTAAAAGTGGGAAAGCTCATGGCATTGTTACTTTAAATGCAGACAAAGATCTAACTGGTGTTCACTCACATTTGAAAATGTTGTTTTCATTCCTAATTATAATATCCAGATTTATAATATCCACATAGAATACCTTTCGCTAGAGTATAAGTCTTTTGTGAACAAGATCTCATCCAATAGTCTCATTTGATGCAGCATACGACAAGATTTCAGTTCCATGCTACTGGCAGGTGTTCATTTCGAATCGAGTAAATTTGTTTTCTATGAGAATTCGTACAGGAAAACTACAAATTGATCGAAAGTAACACTAGTAAGGAAAAGGATTGTATAAATCGTCCAATTTGCCAAAAAGTCCCAATTATACTTTGAAAACAAAACCTTTTGCAACGGAATAAGCAATGGTTGTTATTTATGGCCAATTAGAAGCAAGAACTATATATTTTAGAACATTATACCTACAATTTACAATTTATTATAAATAAATAAATAAAAATCTTTATTTGGAACAGATAACAAAATTACAAAATCATAAATGTGTTTGATAATGACTGCATTAGTGAAACACTGTAGCGCAGTCACTAACACCAACCTTTGGATGTGGTGCATACGTTCCATCTCTTCTGTACCATAATAAAACTACAATTCAATTAAATGTATATTTAAGACCGTTACTAACTCTAAAAAAATTTAAGCTAGTGTTAGAGGATTTTAAGGTGTGGATGTGTATTTTTGAGTGTGTGTGTTTGCGAAAGTCTGTATGAGTGCGTGTGTTTGTGTGTGTGTGTGTGTGTGTGTGTGTGTTTGAGAGTACGTGTGTGTGTGAAAGCGTGTGTAGCAATATATAACAAATGCAATTAAGTCTTCAGTGTTTTCGTAGGTAAAACCAAGGAGCCAAGCAATAACTCGTGATCTAGCATAGTAGTGGGATAGATGTTTCAAATTATATTTATTTCATTATACAACGAATGGGCAAAAAAGGGTAAATGTCGATTGGCAAGTTGTGTTTTCACTCTGAGCTTCTTTGGATTTGGAATCAAGGGGAGATTTGCGTGTTGCCGAAGTATGACTGGTAAAAGGAACAGTTTTTTTACTGTTAAAATTTCTAGTTCGTGGTATAACTGAGACGTAGCGAACCATATAAGTTTAAGTGACATCATTTTTAACACACCTCTGTGTGCTCTTTTGAGATTAAGGAGTTTGACCTTACCTTACAGTCAGAAATCGAAGGGCAAAAATACTATTTATAATTTCCTGATAGGGGGTTAAAAAAGAAATGTTTTATTCAACTTTCTTTTAAACAACTGAGTCTATCCCAGTTATAGATGTTCAAAGTTCCAAATATAAAAAAATATAAAATAAGTTTTTCTGTTATTCCAAAAAACGCCTACTTTAAGTTAACGCTTTCCCACTGCTCGGTATTTTTCTCGTGAAAAATTTGTAACAAAATTCAGTGATCCGTGTAGCCTTAGCAGAGAAAAGAATCACAGATTAACCATTATTTTATTATCTACCGAGGCTTGAAAGTAATTTTTGTTTAAACGTTAAATATTTTTTGAGGTGCTTAATTTAACTGTATATATGTTTTTCATATAATCTATAAAGATGAAAAATTATTTCTCTCAATTGGTGAATTAAACAATAAGTAGTTTAAAAATTTATAACCCGACTACGTACCAATTTTGATATTTAAATAACCTATGACACCTATAATTATGAATCTGTTAACACCTCATTCATTAAAATCAGTTCGGTTTAGTACACACGTCAAAAAGAGTTAATTGAAATTTTATGTTTTCGAAATAAGTGATCTAATTTGAAGGGCTTGCAATTGAGTTGCTTCCTATTTCGGAAGTCGAACTATAACAGTAATTAAAAAAAGAAAGATTTATTTGTTAGAATATAGTACAAAAGATGTTATCACACTATAATACTTTCCTTATATTCTACCATGTCTGGTGTACAAATTGTAAATGTTATGAGCTAATATTATGTTTAGACAATAGCATTATAATTATATTTACTTTAGGTCTAGACAGTGGCATTTAATAACATATCTTAATCTCTTTGAAATTCGTCAGTAGTATAGTAACATTTGCTTAAAAGTAAGTCTAATAATTTACGTTTTAACTGGTTTAAGTTAAGACATTTGAGGCAATTTGGAACTTATTGAAGATTCGTATCGCCATACAGAAATAATTACATAAGCTTTTAATACGTTTCTACCTACCATTTCACCTAGCATATTTATGTTTGTATGATTGTTATGTTTTTGTATACATGTATAAAAAATCATGACTTTTCTTTAACGCTTACTGATTTAATTAGTAACCTACTGATAAATATTATAATATCATTGGTTGTAACATTTTTCTGCAATAAATTATATCTTGTAGTATCATTAATTGGTTACACATTTTCCATTTTAGACTGATAAAATCGATTTGTTAATTTTTTACCTACAAAGCAGAAATCTAGTTTCATAAATCTGTTACAATGCCATAAAAGTCAATAAGCACTGTAACGTCAACCGTGAAATGGAAAACATTAAATACATTACCGTCTATTAGATACACTTTCAATTTCTGTGAGGTGGACCCATGCTTCGTGGGTGGACCGTAGTGCGAAATGACGAAGCATACATTTGTGTTCAGCTATTAAATATATAAACCCTATGAAAAAGCAGAAAGTAAGTACACAGTCCGAAATCATATTGGGTCAGAAAAATGTATTTTTACCTATCCAACTTTCATAGTACATTAATTTTTCAGGGGTTTCCCGCCACGACCCTTATAATGCTAATCTTATTATTCAACCACAGAACCGTATAATCAACGTGTAAGCATTATTTTACAATGCTCACGTCTGCACATTAAGTATGTGAGAATTAATCCAGACTCGGTCCCAGCAGATTCGAAGAAATAAATCAGTTGGAGAATCTTTACAGAGATAGTAGTGAGCTTTTGTCTTTCATTTTCATATGAAATGCAACCACCTCTAGGTTTAAAATGAACTCGTTTCTCGAGGGATTAGTTTAAGTTACTTGTTTCAACTTATACTTTACTATTTAACTAAATGATTCACTTGATAGTCTCATGTTATACGTCATTGTGTATAGGCATAGTCTTGTAACGTAGAATCGATCAACGGCACATATAACATAATAGTTATTTCTGTGTCTGTATACGACTCAAGAGACAACGTTTCCCCTTGAATCTATTTTAAATGTATGCAGGTCACGTTCTTTATACAGCAGGTAAGGGTCTGATAACTAAATCAAATTTATTCGCAAGAATATTTGGAGAGTTGCAAAGCATCCATAACTTTTGTAAGACATTTCAAGTGGATTTGACAACTTTTAATCAGACGAAATTTTATGTGAACACGTCACCAAGTACGGTTGCAATAAGAGCCAAATTTCGAGTGTGAGATAACAAGTTTGGCCGAACACACGAGACAAACAATGCAGATAAGAGTCCGATAAAGTAATTACAATATTGTGCCTACAACTTTCTGAATAAAGGGAATGATTATTAGTTTCATGTTACTTGTGTAATTTGCGAGCAATTGGTTTTTATTAGAAGTCATGATAGTACTTCGTCTGTAGATAAGTATATTATGTACATAAAATAGTTCAGTTCTTTTGGCGCACCTTTCAATTACGTGTAATTAAATAAATTTAAAGAAATAAATATTTCGGACATCTATCACACAACGCCATCTAGTCCCAAGCTAAGCAGAGCTTGTGTTATGGGTAAATCAATGCAAAATATCAATAGTAGTTTATTTATTTATCTCATTCACGAAAGTAACTATAATTTTTAGAATAGGGACAATACAGGTTGAGTCACTCTCGTTCCTTTGTGAGAGGCTGGTTTCTATAGTAGCAAAGCTCTGTGTCACAGGTCCCCAGGCTCTACCTTTTGGACGACGGTAATAATCTCAGTTAACCTTGGTTGATTTTGACATGCTTATGAAGTACAGTTCAGCTTAGCCAGGTTTGACCAAGTCAATTAAAAGTACGTGTCACAAATCTCAACCACAATAGTAAAACTGCTGCATGCTGTCTGCTGTTTATGTGTGTGATCAGATGTATAATAAATAGAAAAGACTCCAGTGAGGACCTCCTTGTCCTTTTATCTTCTTTTTAAATTTACCATAGAATGTAACGTCACCCACGCAATCTGCGTATAAAACGTTTTAGAAGCACGAGCACCTAAAACCGCGGTTGACATTTAGGTCTTTCCCGGTGCCACCGCATATTATTCTTATAAATTACTAGCTGAGCCGCGTCGTGTTACCCGCGCTTATTGTCGTACTGAGGGTGAAGCCGCCAAAATGTTACCTAAATTATTCCCTCATCAGCTACCTATCAGTGAAAGTCCCGTCGAAATCAATCGTTCCAGAGACAAAAAAAAATTAACCACATTTTTGGTATATGTACCGTGTATACATACATATGCAAATTACTATTTAGTAAAAAGCGGTTATTTTAATATTACTTACAGACACTCCAATATTATGTATTTGTATAGATTAAAAGCGATATACTAATTATGTTTGTGAAATGAATGTTTGAAAAAATGTGTAGCTAAAACTTTGAAAACAGCATGACTGTATATTTTTAATACCACTGACAAAACAATAAAGTAACTTCTCATAATTCATGAAGCCCAACTGTGATGTATAAAACACGCCCACTTAGTTCGTACCGGTTAATAAGTACTTAAATTCAGTGAGCGTAATAACGAAATTGTGCTCTGACGGCAATTAAGTAACACGAACGTGCTGCTAATGTTTGTAACATCGTCCAACATTTTTGTAATTGATGAAAGCTGGTTTAAAAGTCAAGCAAAATTTGTTACATTGATTCTATAAACCTATTTTTAAACAAAAGTTTGTATATTATATACTTTAAAAACTCAAAAAGTTGTGTACCTATTGATTGAGCATTTTGATACAATATTCAACGCACTTCATGTGTTTTTACCCGACTACGGCAAAGCCAAAGGAGGGTTATGATTTTGACAGGCTATGTATGTATGTATGTATGTATGTATGTATGTATGTATGTTCATTTGTTCCCTCCTAGCTCCTTAACTACTCATTAGATTTGGACAAATGAGGTGTCTCTAGAAGCGTCATGATCGTCTTCTGATTATAGGCTATATGACGGGTCACTGAATCTAATGTGGCGCCCTCTAGCCGACATAAAGTACTGTATTAAAAAATAAATTTGTAATAAATATGCCGTGTTTGGCATCATTGGAAAGGGCATTACTTGTACATTTCAAAAATATATATTTATTTATTTATTTATTTACTTTATTTTACAGAAAGCTTACAGACTAATAATACCATTAACTTAAATACATAAATGAAATCAATTGTATATGACAAGCCTCCACATATACACCACTTATACAAAAAATATTCATATAAAAGAAAAAGATACCAAACCAAAAATATAATGTTTGTTTAAAAAGATATACAATAATAACTAAACAAAACAATGAAATCACAACATAACAGTCAAAATCACTATCACTATCACACATATATATATGTTATTAGCATTTGTTCGTGACTTTCTCCGTATTTATTCGATAAGTGTGATATTTCTATGGTATGCTTATTTGTTCCCTCATTCTTTCTAAACTAGTCAGAATTAGACAAATGACGTATCGTCAGAAGTGTCTTGATTGTCCGCTGCTTAGGGGTTATATGACGTGTCACTGAATTCAATGTGGCGCCCTCTAGCCGACATAAAGTACTGTATTAAAAACTAAGTTTGAAATAAATATGCCGTGTTTGGTATCATTGGAAATGGCATTACTTTTACATTTCAAAAATATATATATTATTAGCATTTGTTCGTGACTTTCTCCGTATTTATTCGATAAGTGTGATATTTCTATGGTACCTACTTAAAATAAACTTTGCACAACAATAAGTATTATAGAGGCACCAAAACATTTTAAATAAAAGAAAATAAAAAAAAACTAAAACCCAACTACGACAAAAAACGACGCTTAAAAAGTATGAAACAAGTTTCAAAAACCGTAGACACGCGTTGTTAAAGTGTTATGGACTATGGTACATTACACTACATGGACTACGACTTTTGAAACTTAGGAATGTTCCATAGTACATAACACTTTAACAACGCGTGACTACGGCTTTTGAAACCTGTTTCATACATTTTAAGCGTCGTTTTTTGTCGTAGTTGGGTTTTAGTTTTTACTTTTTTTATATATATATATTTTGTGTGGCAATTTGTTGCTCATTTTTGATTAATGCAATCACAATGCGCCAGAGCTTGGCAGGCTAACATGACAGCTAGTTACTTATACAATGATTTGACAACAATTTAATTTTGAAGTGAAGTTTGTGTATAAATCGCTAATAAACAGTAGTGCAACGAATCCTCTATTAAATATTTTGTTTATTTAAATAGTTTGTAAAACATTCTGAACATAACATTTTCAGCACTGGTAGTAACGAAACCTTCTTTGTGGTAACAATCCAATACAAAATGGCAAACCAAATTCGTTTTTGTTGCATCTCTAAGCGACGTGCAAACAAGAGAGCTAGCCCGTTGAGTAGAGTGATGCTTTGTATTACGTTACCCAGTGCGTGCATCATACCGGATACTATACTAGCAGTTTATGAATACTTCAAATATCGTATCGAACAATACGAATTTTACGTTTCGCAACTATTCAATATTATCCTAATATTTTGGTTTTGTTTAATATTGACTTACTAGTTTTGTTTATTGCACCAATAGATTTTAAGCAAAAAATAAAAAAAAATACATTTCCCTTATTCCATGTCATCAAAGTTGAAAACCCGACCACGGCAAAATGAACGATTAGAAAATACTAGTCACTGAAGAAAATAAGTATTTGATCAACTTATTTTCTGCAAATTATGCCTAGGTATATTGAAAACACATAGGTACACTTTATTTAATCGAGGTATTTATTTGTGAATTGTGGCGTGTCCAAATTTAAGGCAACCAATGTATGTAACATATTTGAAATAAAGTCGTTCGTAGCATCTTTCACAGGTTAAAGAGTTCCAACAATGTATGAAAAAGTAAAATAAATACTGGAATAACATGCGCAATTTATGAGCGATTCATTTTTATGAAACGTATTTACCGGTGTTACCTGTGGTAATTCTAGTGCCTTTACATCCGCGGGCAACACCGCGAGGCAAAACTATTCTAAAAAAGTAGCTTAACTCACTCCTTATAACATCAGCTATCTGCCAGTGAAAGCCCCGTCAAAATTGGTCTAGGCGTTCCAGAGATTAGCCGGAACAAACAGACATAACAATTAAAAAAAAATGATATTTTGGTATACGTACCGTGTAAACATACCTATTCACTTAGTAAGAAGCGGGTATTTTAATATTACAAACAGACACTTCAATTTTATTTATTTGTATAGATATAGTCAAATAGGTAATGAAAGTTTCTATCTGCCTCGTCCTGAATGCACCTGAAAGGTTGCCGTCATGGCGCATTAAACACGTCGTCCCATCTGCCTTAATTTATTATTCTTTTTACGTCCCACTATTTTTCCTCGAGAAGAGATAAACTTTTAAGAATTATTTATCGTGTGTTAAAATGCAAAAAGATCACCAGGGCTGTTAAAATTCTCTTCTAGTTTATATTTTTATTTAAAAACTCGATGATTGCAATAAGTAATAGTATTACCATTATATCTCTTATCACACATCATTGACATATATTATACGCGTATAACCTATTCTTCTAGATTGTTAAGAACCGATCCTGCTTAAGATGCCTGCCTCGGGTCGGGATATTAGTTTTATTGAGTTTTTCTGATATAGAAATACTTAATAATAGCTCGGAGTTTGGAAGTTGGGAAAGCTGTCACCTTTCCATCGGATTATGAGAGAGAGGAAACAGAGAGTACACGGGTGCAATCTCTGTTTCTTCTCTCTCATAATCTCTCTCTACAAACATGGGTCCGTGTTTGAACAGAGGCTCGTGCACTATAATATCTCCTGCGTAGTTAGCTGTTCTCCGTTGAGACTGGCTGCCGTGGTCATACTCGGCTAGGGGAATATCAACTGATAATACATTCTTGATTCTCAAATTTGAGAATGCCATAAGGCGAAAACGGTCAGGTGTAAAATAAAATAAAATAGTGGCATAGGTACAAGTGAGTTTAATTTAATCAAGAATGTACAAGTTCCATCAAGTGCCGACAATCGAGAGTATAAATCAACTGATAAGATTTAGACAACATAAAATTAAATAAAAAACGTTTAACCCATATATTATAAAGAGGTATATGGCTTAGTTTAACATTAGATACGACTTCTACTGGTTTAAAACCAAAAAAATATAAATGTCACATCTCATTGTTAGGTTTCATTTGTCAAGGTTTATACCTCTATCAAAGATTTTATCATGGCCAGGAGATCGTTTATTGTTTTTTCAGAAGACGGTCCCCATTTTATCTCATCCACATTTTATATATACTTTAACATTAATTTCATCACGACGAAGACTTAAAGACTTAAGATTTGAAGACTTTAAACACTTGACATTAGCAGAAATAGCTGATCCGAGAGATCTGGCTGTTTGCCATTTCATCAAAAGAAGAAGAAGATTCATCATGGCCACTTTTGACATTCAATTCAATCATCTTTTCAGTTTGGCTCTGAAATATATACTCGTACATTTCATACGCACAATAGTACGGGCAATGCTTTTTATTGATGTAATATATTTTTATGCATATTCTTTACATTAATACGTAAAAAAAACTTTGTACACCTTCTACTTTGTACTGACTTCAAAAAAGGAGGTTTCTCAATTCGACCGTCTACAGATTTTTGAAGATATCAAACAAATTAAAGAATTAGGAATCTTATCTAATGATTAACTAATGCGTATATCACATAGATTTGGATGTTTCCGACAAAATAATGGTATGTATGACTCAACATGCATCGCCTTGCCTTGAAACTATGTCGAATTGTTTACAACAGTTTCAATTTGTTTTGCACATCACACCTTTCAGTTCGCCTGGCAGGTACATTTTCTTATGTTTTTTACACTTTTAAAAACATATTAATTGGGCCTGAGGCCTGCCAGGTGACGGTTACCGTACTTAACATGCTATGATTCATCACTACAAGAATTTCTAACCTTACAGACACACCGTTACTCAAAAGGTACAGTAGCTCTTGGTCCATTAATACGTATCCAACATAAGTAATACTATTTTTTATAAAACTTGGTACACATTTTCTGACTTTACCTACCCCACTTTACGTAATAAATAGTGTCTATTATACGCGATCCCAATAACAGATTTGGCCAAGCATAAATCGCAGACAACCCGACCGTTATTCAGCCTCCCGGTATATTGTCTGTGCAATAAAACTCAATTCCTAACAGTGATGCAAAATTATCTCTAAGTATTCGCAGATAAGGTTCATCTTGAGCGAATAGTCAATAAGCTTTAGCGCGCATAAGTTGTTTCCCGTGGCAGTCGTGAGCATCACGGGTGCACATAATAAGTTGTGCAAAATAGCTTCCTGATCTCTCGGTGTAAAAGCTGTAAATATGACTTATTGCATCAAATTTGTAACGTCGCAGCCATGGAAACCGATGACTGTGCAGTTGTCTCATTCAAACAGTGTAGTTGGCACTGTGCCTGTCCTTAGCGTTTCAGATTTTGAGATTCGAATAAACGCTGATCTGTAAATTTTTCGATTTCCACTACTCGGCCTCATTGTTCCGTCACTCGTGAAATAGAGGTTCTATTTGAAAATACGTGTATTTTAATGTGCCGGATGTCTAGATTCCAGTTAACATGCTTGTATTAGCTTGTCGAAATTGTTCTGTTTTACTCAAGTTAACCCCATAACATCCCTTGTCTTACACTAACTTTTGAACTTTGTCGTTCTGTGATATTATAATATAAGTATAGGAATAATTGTGACTAATAGATATTTAAAAAAAAAAACTAAAAAGTACGGTAAAAATATCTTTGATTTATGTTAACCTATATGTCCTGCAATTGGTCGTTCATTAGTAATTAATGATATTGTTACTTAAGTGGATAGTAATTTAAGTGGATAGTATAGTCGACTCGTTTAGATACGGTCACCTTGCGGCGTATATCCATTTGTCAGTTTACGCCGTTGTATGAATTAATATAGCTACTAATATTTCACAACAATAACCACAATTGCGTGCAGGTGCACCGACACTATCTAAACGAATGGACTATAACTCGCGTAATGATCAATGTATGTAACATGAAATAATATACTAATCTGGAGTTATACTAATTTAGTTACAAACACAAATATTGTAGCAGAGCTGCCAGTAAACAAGACTAATTTAGTTACAAATAAATCGTGATAGATATAGCGTACTTTTATGTACGAAGAATAACAACGGCGATGAATAACGATGTGAGCAGTATTTATTATGCAGGAGCCACGACTACATAATACTCTAATGTTACATGGTAATGTGTGGCTAGTTATACCAACTTATAGGTACATTATAAATTTACTAAAATTTATCGTTACAATGCATACAATCACGTCTTGTTCTCAACGAGATGAAGTATATCTAAATACTACATGATCGATAATATACTCATATCTGAAAAAATGTGATATAGCTAGTCAGGCTTAGCTATGTATAAATTCTATTAATTTAACAATATATGACGTAGGAATATAACTCCCCACAAACAAAAATTTACTATAGTAAATTCAGATAACCTTTATCCTATTATGACTATTTACAATTATGAACCTGCCCTATGGTACTAACAATAATAACATTAAATATGAAACACGACACTACAGCTTATTTACAATATAAAGTACAAACATACATAACAATACAACTTGGCGCGTGAGTCGCGACCTTCATGTATCAGCAAAATTTACAAACTACACCGTTATCACATTACCATATTTCCTAGTCAACAAATTCATTCTGCTGTTCATGACAAAGCTGGAGGAGGAGCTAGTTATACCATCTTACAGCTACATTATATGCATATATGATATGACGAAGGAATAATAGACAATGAGTGTTTGATGAGAACATTCATCCCATCCATGGCAAACGTATGTATTATTAGCTGAACCCCGCGGTACAACAACAACTGCGGGCAATGCTGCGGGGAGAAATTAGTCTAAAAATAAATTTTTACTGTCTGTTACTCCTTATATCATCAGCATCTGGCAGTGAAAGTCCCGTCAAAATTGATTTGATTTCTTTGTATAGATAAATCTCCAACTTGCAGTACAAATTTCAAAGATTAATACCCTCCCTTTAATTAAAATATTTATAACTTATCTCGAGCATTAGGTAAATCAAAAGAAAAAGATATCCAGACAGTAAAACAAAATTAATTGTAATAGAAATCAGATAATACGCACGCACGGCACGTAAAGGGTTGAGAAGGGTATTTTCTGTAAGTCCCGTGTCTCGGTAGACACCCCTGGCATTATTTTAACAGTTTCTCTTTGTTAACCTTGGCTTTATACCTTAACCTCTTTTAATACATTTGTTTACTTTTGTATTCCAAGAATAAGATATTTTGATTTTCGCATTGTAATTTAGACCCTTTGGTATACGTACTTAGTAGACATACACAATACAATATATGCCATATTGTATTTTGTATGTCTATTAATAACATATATTATATATACATGCTATTCACATTTAAAGCACTAATCGTTTTTTAGTCTTAAATATATTTACCTATACCTTACGTCCTAGATAGTTATTTCTTGACATTTCTACAGAGCACATCGTTTTTACGTTTATCAAAGAAATATGATAAATAAATAAATAAATATTTCCGACATTTAACATACAACGCCATCTAGTCCCAAGCTAAGCAGAGCTTGTGTTATGGGTACTAGACAACTGATACAAATACATATTACACTTTTTTTGTAAATACATGTATATTACACATAGAAAACATCCAAACTTCGAAAAAAATATTTGTAGAACATACTAACATTTGACCCGACAAGTTTGAAAAGCCGTAGTCACTCGTTGTTAAAGTGTTATGCTTTGTATGTTTGCTTATGGCTTTCAAATTTGTTTTATACTTTTTCAGCGCCGTTTTTTGTGGTAGTTGAGTTTTAGTTTTTACTTTTTTTTATTTAAAATGTTTTGGTGCCCAAATAATATTAATTTGCTTGTATAATAAATTTTAAATAGTGACTATAGAACGAAACGAGCAAATACTAATAATATATTTATTTTTAAAGTTTAGAAGATGATAAAAGAAACTTATTTGACTAAGGTGTCAACTAGCCTATTTGCGATATTTGTTTTATAAAAGTATCATAGAACGCTATACCAATATTATAACATGGATTTTGTTAAGATGTATTTTCAAACGCAGTGTTCTGTTCCTCTAAACCGCTGCGTAATTTCATCCTGTTGCGATCAATTTATGGTCTTTGTAATCGTCCTGCAGACTCATCGCTGTAGCCTACGATGGTGGTATGGCTCTCACAAATATGTAGGCATTTCAACATTATATTGATCCTTGAATAAATTGTATGAATTGAATGTTAAGTTCGAGAGATTTGCCATTTCTCATCATGAGGTCATTAGCGGTTGTGTTCTATCTCTGTCATCCGCAAATAATTCGAAATATATATTTGGTTTTCTTTCTATTTAAATTCTCATCATCTATTTGACTAAAACACGGTACAAATCAATAAAAATAGACTCAACGCAAGTTCCAATAATTGACCTAATTCTTGAACATCACACACATCTGTTCGGGAACCAGTTGTTTTGATCTAAGAAGCAGTTTGTAAAGGCCTTTGTGAAAAATTAATTCAGTTTGCGGATCAGATAAAGCCGAGACACTGACAAATGAACGGCCGAATAGAACGATAGACGCGCGCACCCGTACGATCGCGAGATTCAACCTTCCCATAAATCTACTTCGAAAAACTCAAATTAATCTTAGTTGAGAATGTTTAGCTATCACTCGAGGTAGCCCGCGTGTCCTCTAAACTTGCCGTTCATTGTAAGATTAATAAATTGAAAGTCCTTCAATTTATTCCAGATTAGCATGAGCTTGTCGAATTAACACCTGATAGGAAGTAATCAATTATACCGGGGTTGGAAGGTGTGTGTTTGCTTTTGATTAATGGGAAAGTTCGACAAGCGTCTTCGCTGCTAATTTTGAAGATATGGTAATTTTGTGTTGGACCTGTTTCAAGTTATTTTGTAATGTATTAAAATATATTTGTAAAATTTCATCTTTTGGAAATTAGAATAGGTCAGTAACACAAATCGCTAAAGCATCCCTTTTTAGGGTTCCATAGCCAAATGGCAAAAAACTAATCCCCCAATGGATTCGTCATTTCTGTCTGTCTGTCCGTCCGTATGTCACAGCTACTTTTTTCCGATACTATACGAACTATACTGTTGAAACTTGGTAAGTAGATGTATTCTGTGAACCGCATTAAGATTTTCACACGAAAATAAAAAAAAAATTGGGGGTTCCTCATACTTAGATATGAAACTCAATATTTTTTTTTCATCGAACCCATACGCGTGGATATGGATAGGTCTTCAAAAATGAAATCGATGTTTATAATTGTTGCGACTTTTACATACAGCGAAAAAATATATACCACAGCGCCATCTATCGAAGTTACACTGAACTATGGAGTAACGTACAATACCAAGAAACTACCAATCCTGAACCGCGCAATAGAAGTTTTCGCGCCGATTAACATATACACAACATCCCCACATCAATCGTTGGGCCGTGGCTCGCCAGGCATGATCACCTCTTTGTGTCGGAGGGACATATCACCAGTTCCTCCTCAGTGGTGGCCCCGACGTGATTTGAACACGCAACCTTCTGATATTTTATTTTTCTAACATGAATAGTTGTGCGACAGAAACTTCTTAAATAAGAGAATGATAAAACTAAAAAATATATTGATGTACATTACCATGCAAACTTCCACCGAAAATTGGTTCGAAACGAAATCGAGTAAGTAGTTTGTTTTAATACGTCATAAATCGTAAACTACATTTTTCCTTTAAAAAACACTGTTCTTAAAACATCGATCAAAGTTACAACGAAACGAACTACAAGAACTTTTATATTATGTTACTTGCTGCTACGGAACCCTTCATGGGCGAGTCCGACTCGCCTTTGGCGGCTTTTTGCAGCAGTTTCTTCTAAACATTCGAGAAACGTGAATATAAAAGAAAGATTTGTATGAAGGAAAGTCCTTACAAAGAGCTGCTTCCTTAGGTTAGTCATTGTAACAATTTCGTAACATTTTCTAGTTGTTGTTAGCCTATCGTACCCCTACGTAATCCACGGACTCGAACTCCCGACAATTCTGCCTGGCACGCCTACACAGTTAAGGAAATCCATCACCCACCGTTAATAATCATTTCTTATAACCGTCTTACAGAATAATAATATTGATTTTCTCGTGGAACTAATTTTTTATATTCGTAGGAACCTCATTTAGCCAAATATTTGAATATAGTAATAGTATATTTACGAATTCCAAAATAAACCTTTAATGAAAGAATTTCATTCTTTTTATTTTCATTTCGAATGAACTCAAAATTTAACTCGCTCTTGTGTTTGTTTATATGTAATACATTTCCCGTACGCCCTCACAAACCCTTACGTTAGTTAAAAACAACGGGAAAGCTATGAATCAAAGCCATTCAAAATTTCATTATGCACGATTCAATAGAATACGCATAGTTCAGTAGTAACGAACTCATTAGTAGCTATAACATAAGGTGGTTAGGATTAGAAATCAACAGAATAGCTGGAATTTGTTATTTATACGGCTTACTAATACCTAAACATAAAACTATGATATTTATAACGGTACAATGTTTGTTCTTACAGTAGGTACCGTACCTACATAATAAGTAACAACAAACATTTTAAATCAACTGTTATTTAGATTTCTACCTGTTTTAGGAGGGAGACTTTTAAATATAATATAACTTCCGATTTTATTCACATATAACTTTTTAACACACAGAATTGTAATCTACGTAAACAGTCGAACAAATATGTTAAAACAATAAGTTAAGTGTGAACACAACACAGTGATACTGTCAAAGTTAGTAACTTACGGCAAAGTTTAAGTTACACCTTGCTAAGTGTACCGGGTGTTCTGCCCAACTTCTATAAAGTTACAAAAATAAATTTTGTGTTGTTATCAACTCCATGCCGCTTAGGTGTACAAAATGTAATATAAACAACGTTAAAGTTTTAATATCACTTAAAGCGACGATCATCGTCTCAAATTTGGAGGCGCTTGTTTCGTATAAATAAATAATTGCGCATTGTTTTCAGCCTTATTATGTACCGCAACTTCAACTAAGTGTTGGTCTCGAACAGATGGTCTTGTTAGCATTGTGTTACAAAGTTACAAACAATACCTACGGAAATAAAGGCAATAGAATTATACTTGCATAAAATTTTGAAATAGAAGAAGGGAAGTAATAATTATTAATGAAACATTTATTTAATTATAATTCAAACAAATATTAGTTAAACTTCTAATTAAAGCGTTAGATTAGAACTTACACTTGGTGATCCATAACGACTGTAGTTATGTTGTGTAACTAGGTTTTACATTCCTTTAGATTTATAATCAACTAGCTGTGCAAGCTACTTCGTACACGCGACATTTTGATTTTCAAGTTATTTAAATTTTTCACCGTTTAAACCTTTCCTGGACTACGACAAACATTTCAAAACCAAAATCAGCTAAATCAGCCCAGCCGTTCTCAAGTTTTAGAGACAAATGAACAGAAATTGATTTTTATATATAAGAAGACTAGCTACGCCACGCCGTAATACCAGCGGTTAATGTTGTAAAGGTACAACAAAAACCACAAGAAACAGCTAGTTATCTATATATTAACCTTTTAACATGTAAAGCAAAAAGTTACACCTCCTTTTACGACAATTATGAGATGGGGGAAGGAACGAATGGATGAGAGGAGTATAAAACTTAACAGCGTTAAGTTTATATGGAGGATGAGTGCAGGAATAAGGAAAGAAAAAATATTAAATGAATTACGGCCCAATTTCCACTACTGAGTGACCACTTGTACATGTAAACCTTCCTTTTGGATCACTCTTTATTGCTGAAAACTGCATTGAAATCCGTTGACTAGTTTAAAAGATCTAAGTGAACAGAACAGAAGCGACTTAATTTTATACTGATGTAAAGGTATGTTACGTATTATTAATAATAATATATCGCTTTATTGTACATCACATGCATTCCAAGGTAAGCTTAAAACTAGCGAAGTACAATTGGCGGCCTTATCGCCCGAAGGCAATCTCTTACAGGCAACCGTTGGATGGAGAGAAAAGAATGATTATGAGATAGTGTAGGGTTGTGTCTGGTGTAGAAGTAGGTAAGGTGAAAAAATAAATAAAGTAATAAGGATTGTTATATACCGTTATAGTAATACATAGTGTGGGGTACACATATAAATGTAGTAATGTGACTGACAGATAATACTCCCTTACAAGTCTCTTGAATGCAGTTAGTGTTTGTGCACGTCTAATTGCGACTGGTAAGGCATTCCGCAACCGAACTGCTTGGACACAAAAGGAGTGGTCGAGAAATGTAGTAGAATGACCAGGCATTTTTAGTTTCCGGTTCTGTTATTCTGATGTTATTCTGTTTCTTTTGGTGTTTAGGTCGAATTATAGACCTAACTTCGGACTGATACACTTTTCATAAACATTATTTCTGACTTTCACATGTTGATGCGCGAAAAATGAATATGAAACATTTAATTTTTAGTAGGTAAATAAAATAGGTTACCCCCGTGTAAAGACGAGCGATAAATTTTACTTTACAACCTTATTGACATAGATTTGTGTTGCCATAAACCGTTACTTGACTTGAACTTGAGAAGACAGATTTTATTGTTTTCTCATTTTAATTTCTGTAACAGTTGAATTTATTACTTGCAAAAGTTAATCATCCTGCTTGGATTTCTGTTATCATGCCTGCTTAATTCGATTATATTTATTCATCACATTTAACTAAATAAGTAAAGATTTTCGTGTTACAGAGCACAGGTTCTGCCTGATTGTCGACCAGATGATCTTGTATGAGATGTGTTAAGTCATTGTTATATTCTGCTATGCGACTGTTGTTGTTCTTGCAATGAATATTAAGAAGAAGAATATTGATTTTTGGTTCTAAATAACTTGCAAGAAATTTAAAAATACTTTGTATAAAAATATTCAACTGCTTACCGTTGACACCCCTATAAGTAGAATCCGTTTACGTTCCTAAATCTCTCCCAGGTTTTGCTTGTACCCATAGATGTGTTCTATATCTATGCTTGTACCATTATCATATGTTTTATGTATGAATATAATAAACCACATACCTTAATTTTAGTAAACTATTTACCTTCTGCGAGTGGGAAACCGCGGAACTCGAAACTTCGTTGTTTATGTAAAACGGCTGCCACGTAAATGTACCTACGTTATTGTAAGTGAAGCAACTAAATGTGTCTAATACGCATTAAACTAAACGAACTTGGGAAATGGTAACTTATGTTAATATTCTGATACTACCAATTGCTTAGCCATTATAATAGAAATTCATGACCGTAGCTTAAATAGATTTACCATTAGCGGTCGCCCAGTGGTACAAATCCGACCATTTTTTTTTCTGTTACTCCTTCCCTATATAGTTTAACTGTAACAAATTTCATGCTCCTCCGTTCGCATAATTTTCATAGACAGGATTATCAAGTTTTTGCTTCACGTATTAATATATATATGTATATCTATCTATCATATCTAAACTTAGGATTGAAAGTCGTCTACTATCCACAATGAGTGATCGCGGCCGTTACGGTTGAAAAGTGTGATAATATACCCTTGTCGATTTCAGCCGATGCTCCGCTATCAAATATGATTTGATTATTTGGTGGCACTTCATCTCTGACAAAACCCAGTTCTATTTTGGTTTGATACGAATCATCCTAGTACTTTTGCTCGTTGCTCGTTGGTCTAGCGGGCCGGACTACTGTCGGGTTTTCTTACAAGAAATTCTTAACAGCAGCCCGGAGTATGGAATATGGCTGTGTTTCCCGCCCATGTCCGAGGGACAATACGTTAAGCCGTCGGACCCGGTCGTCATGAACACCTTGAACCATCATATTCTTTCTCTGTTATTCCAATGAATAGTATAAGAACATCTCACTGACAACAAAAGTTTGAATATCAGATGTTTGCAAGAGTGTCTAATATTTGTAGACAAAGGCACGATCGAATAACAATAAATATCATCAACAACATAATACAGTTACGAGATAATACATTTTCGCTCGTGCCCAAAAATGCCTTGTGAAATCTATACGTTAGTAATTAAATAGAACTCACATGTTTGCTTTGGTTTTCTTTGTTTTTTATAACTAATTTTCAACGGTGTGTCACAGTTGACGATTTCTAAGCTTACATGAAGATAAGTACATAATAGAATACAATACAGAAGGCCTAGTATTATTTATATCAACTCGATCGTCACGATGATCGCGTATGGCGTTGCAATTGTCCCGCACTAAAATCTTCACACATTGCAACGTTGAACTCATTCACCATCGAAATTTAGTTTATGGTAAATTAACTCACACTGTGTAAGCAGATTTTCGGGCCTAACATGTTGGGAGGCATCAAATACATTCATTGCAATAATCGTATTTTTGAATTTAGTATGTTCAGAAATACCTACTGATCGAAATGCTTACTCGAGTATAATAATTGTGTTTAAGCATGTAGTAGAAGTGGTATGAAGTGCTATCAGCACTCTACACAACTCAACACCTTATTCAAAAGTATGATGAAAACTATGATACACTAACTATGGATTTTTAGCAACATTTACAATTTTCTTGGGCAGTGATAGATATTTACCATGAGATCGTCATCGGCTCGTGTAGCAGCAAAAAAAATATTATACAACGATAAACTAAAGTACAAGTATTTTATTGTGTTTAAATACATTTTATTTTCCCTTGACATTCTTCTCTTCTTTTTCCCAGTTGATCTTTTGGACGGCTGCTGTCCCAGACGGATCGCTAATAAATGAGGCTGGAATAAGAGAGTATATTTTTAGGCGTACAATACGGTTACAAAGAAGACTACACATTTACAATTAGAGTCATATAGGTTATTACGTGGTTCCTATTTGGACAGATCCACATCTGTCCATATCTTCGTCGTGGCATGGCACGGAGGGACATAGACATACGAGTATAACAAAGATCGATATACCATTTAATACCAACAATATTCTAAAAGGCAATAAATGTATATATACCTAAACATCATTTTTCCATAACAATTTTAATAAGATTGGCAACTAGTTCTTCTCCTTTAGGGTGACAAACATTTTTAAGTTTTTAAAATAATATGAATTGTTTAACAATGTACCTCTTCTTTTTTTACGTACCTATTTTCACAGGAGTTGATACAGGAACACTAACAGGAGGCGGACGCGGTGCGACACAAAGCTCAAGTCTGAAACTTTTTAGCTCATCACTTGTTGGCATTTCGCTTGAACAGGGGCTAGTTAGCAACTTGCCTGTTATCAGACGTCCTATTTTTAATACTGCCTGTAAACGTTTTCGATATTTGTTATTTGGAAAAGACAAATGTTAAAATTTTGAAGCGTTTGTTTTAACCTACATCTGACATCTGATCATTTTCTTAAAAAGTAATGTAAGTTAAATAATTTCAAAATCTAACAGCAATAAAGGCTTATTTTATTTTACTTATTTTATTTACATCTGACATATTTCTTTAGAAGTCATATGCAAGCTTATGAACATCTCTGACTAACTTGAAATTTAAATTTACAAAATCTACACCACATTCATTGGCTCTTCAACTTCTATGAGGCCTAAATGTATTTCTAGTATGATAATTTTAAATATACGTCAGTGGTCAGATAATATATGCTGTAGTAGTCTCAATCAGAGGACATATGGGTAGCGTCTCTTCGAGTTTCAGCAGTCACTGTCCCGTTTTTCTTTCCGAGACTTGCGATAGGATATTGAACCTAGGATATTGAATTTTACTGGTTAACTGTGTAAATACTAACAAAACGCGTCGGCAGTGGTAGCGCTGGACGAGCATAAATTGGTGGACATGCCAATACGACTGACAGAGGTACAAACATCTTCAAAACGTTAAACGGCATTGCAGCTTTGAGTAACTCTGGAAAACACAAGTCAAGCTCGATGATAGTGTTGTTCTTTATGTAAACTCTAGTAAATTTAGAAAAATATATCCATTACACAGATACGTGAGAAGGCAATAATTTTATTACTGCAATTTACTTTGGTACAATTTATCTCAACATTGTACCTACACAATTTATTTTTGTAAATTCAAACTGTTCCACGTTGCTTCTGTTGAGTTTTAGATACTGTTTAATTTAGTTCGAATTCTAAAAGTAAACTACCGAATCAGACTTGTCCAAATATACATCTTAAGAAGTAAAGAACTAATTTTGCGAATCAATAACGTTTTAAGGAAGTTAAACATTCTGTACATGAAAAGAAAATATTTATTTGTCGTGACACTATGATATATGTATTTCTAGGATTTTAGTAACACAAAACATGTTTAAGCAGATGGTGGTTTTATGTCTGTTTCCGATAGTCTACAATGCTGTAACGTTTAGGTTGGATTCACATTCTCTGTCTGTTTAACTTAAGCAAATAACTATCAACAAACAAACAAGAACCAAATATTCTCGGTAGCGATAAAGTGATAATCAATATTAAATTACTTAAAAGTTTTCATGGTACCTCATACTTTATATATGGTACTAATCACGCTTACATTTCTGTTAATTTCACTAAACTGTTGGCATGAAAACTTCCAATTACTTACCAGGATAAAGTCGTCTACAATATTTAGCCGAAGTCGAAAAGATAGGTTTCACATTGGGATAAAATTCCTCAGTGATGTCCCATACACGTAAAATTTGGCCATCTCTTGGCCCTTCTACGTACATTAACACTTTATCTCCTGTGTCTAATGCAAATCCTGTAATCAAATCATTCCTTGACCCCGTCTCCACCATCTGTTCATTAATTTCTGTGATATGCTGTAGTATCGACATCACTGCCTCAGAGTCATCAAGAAGACAATATAATCTGGAGTATTTTGTGAGTGATTTATGAGGTTTGCATCCAACAAGACCTAGAGATGTTTCTAAAGTCATTTGTGACTTCAATATTACGTATGCCGGTACTATTATATCTGGCATAATTGGTACACGAATTGCATTTATATCGTTAGTGCAAAATTTTTCACGTTCTGTTGGCATCAGAGATATTTCGGGTGGATATATTGGAAATTCTCCTCTTTTAAAAGTATTAATTGATTTCGATAGGCATCTCGCATCAATTTTTGTAATAGCAATAAGGATGTCATTATCCTGATTAGGTAACTTAGGAGGGATAGATTTGTAAAAGTCACGATCAGTCTTTGCGTAGCCAAAAAATGATGACTCATTTATCGGTGATAGTTGTCTTATGCCACGAATCTATGAACAATGAAAAGTAGGAACATTTATAATGGTTTGGATGAAATTAGTGTTCAAATGACCAAAAAATAACAAAAATAATACTACAATAAAATTACCTAAAGTGTAGGTACACTCGGAAATGTATGCCCCCTAACCAGAGCTTGTCGATTGACGGACCGTTTTTAATATCTCCGTCTAAACTGTACTATTATTTAAATCATTAAACTCAAACAATAATTATAAGTATCTTATCATTGAAATTTTAAAAGCAAGTCCTGTGTCAAGAAATACTATCTTCTGATATTCAAATAAACTTACAATTTAATACTGTTATTTTACGTACTGAGTTAAAAGTTTTAAAGAAATTTAATTTTCTAATGCTTATATTGATTTATTGTATTAAATATTGGTTGAAAATTAATTATAAAATTACCTCAATTTTAAAAGCATTATCCATAAACGATGATAAAGTATCTCCAGCAGTTTCAAATTGAAGCGGTACTGCATGTTGATCGTCAAAATCTATCTCACTTTTTATGTTTTGCGGCTTTGAACAGTGTACGTCGTCACTTATAGTCCATTTAGTATACAGCTGTGTTATTCTGCAATTCACAATGTAAAGGATTTGATTTTAAATTTTGTAAACTTATAAATCAAATAATAACAACTTTGGTTGCAATCACACACGCGTAAGGCAGTGGTCCGACCGCTGACGATGAACGAGAAACGATTAGAACTAGAAACTATAAACGAGTTGACGATCAGCGGGAAGCGAGTGTGTAGTTTGATAGTTTTGTCACTCGGCTATAAGCGAGTGCGCAATTGCGATTAGCGATTACTCGCGCCTCTCCAAGTTCCAAGACACTATGGATGAGTTTTTTATTGAATGTGTCTGACAATATCCCGATCGTATAAAGACTATCGTAAACATCATATATCATCGTAGTCGTCTAAAGTAGACAACAATGAGGGTTGCAATGATTTGTTGATAACCATACGTGTACTTCAAAGCCGCACTGTATAGAAATGATCAAGCGAGCGAGCTTATCTTTAAAAGCTCTTGTCGCTCACTGATAAAATTAGTAAAGCTAATCGTCGCCGGCAGTGTGAACAGTCAAAGAGCAACTAATAATATTTGCATATCTTTCATTTACACGACATGCATATTTATTGTGTATGGACATGTATATTTATGGCAACTAAAGTTGTTTTGAAAAGTATGAAGGCTTGGGAATTTGCAAAGTTCTACTTGATTCCGAACGCGACAATTTTAAAAAACAATGAAACTACAACATAGTGAATTGTTTTTAGTAGACAACATATAATCCTGGCTGCCGAGTGCCCGAGGAGCCGGGCCGTTAAAAAAAAGGTCCCAAATAGTGCCAAATACTGCTAATACTAAACAGAAGGTCACAAAAGCAATGCTTTGTAGGCTTTTGAGACTATTTTGTTTGCTTATATATAAGCACATTCGGCAATTTACAATAATGTAGTGAATAATAGATAGATAGTAGACATGAAATATATAATCAATAAAGACTAAAAAAAAGTGGATAGCGTAGCACGGATTTTATCAACTCCATCGCGTTTCTTTCTTACCGGTCCTAAAATCTGTAATTATTATTTGACATGTTACGGGAACGCAACTAATCTTTAGGTAAGTTATTTGCTTATTTACGATTTGAAATATATTTGTAGGCACAGAATCATATTCCTGAATTCATTATAATACTTATAACTTCATTTGAAATGAATAGTAAGATACAAGTCTACATTCAAATGCCTTGAATCAAAATTTCATTTCGAATTCGATAGAAAAACAGTTTTGGGAGTCGGTTTTAGAACTGCAACGTGTATGTGTAACTGCAATAGCCTAATCAACCACCTCCATTTCTATAACTATTCACCTAGATCTTTACTCTTTGACCTTCCTTAAGCAAACTTGTATTCGCAATCATGACTTCCGAGAGGTAAACACACCTAAATAAATAAACCATTAATTATGTGACAGGGTGTGGCGGTGGTAGTTACAGCGCTTATTTATTCGAACTCCCTACAGGAAAATAAAAAGATTAAGTTATTACTGCTTGTAATACTTCTCATATTTACGTGGTAATCACTACATATTATAAAACAAACAATCCTCGCCGCGTCTGTCTGTCTGTTCGACATAAACTCAAAAGCTACTGCAAGGACTTTTAACAATAGATCTTGATTTTTGAGGAAAATTTTCGTATACAGTTTGTTACTGTTTGGAGTACAAGTTGTGCGGCTTAATTTTTCAAAGTATTAAAAGTAACATAGGCTATATTATATTTTTCGTAAAGAATCCATTCAAAGCCGGGGTGGGTTGCTAGTATATAAAAAAGAAGAAACCTATGTCCAGCAGAGGCCAGCAATAGGCTGATGATGTTGATATTAGAAAAGATATCACAACCTACAGATACAACTCGTCCATGACTAATAAACATTATTCGTTTCACAATTCAAATGGGTTTAAATAATATTACTAAATCCTTACTTGCGTTTCTTTAGTTCTTCAACAGGTATATCTGTGAGTTTACCACAATTGACAAACACGACTGGATAGTCATCGCGTGCTGGTAAACTGGCAGTGCCAATCAATACTATAACCTCACCAAGATCTGTTGGTCTGTCGCCAGAAGTTTTAAAAGGCACTATTCGGCCTGTACCTAAAATTATCGGGCAGGAATTAAATTAATTCAGTTATTAGGCGCCTGTAAGTTGTAAGAACTATGCTGGTATACACTAGTAATAAAACTAGACCTTGTTTTTTGGGTAATAACTTGGTTGAGCATAAAAATTCCGAGTTTGGCTGCCACAACGGAGGCCGATAGTAATAATAATAATTTGGATATCTAACACATAACGCCATCTAGTCACAAACTAAGCAAAGCTTGTGCTGTGGGTATTAGACAACTAATACAAATACATTTATAGGGACTTTTGTTGTAAAGGTTTATTCCTAACCTCTAGTTATGGTGATTGGGAAAAAATATTAAAAATTGTCCGAACGACTAGCGGGGACAGTTTACACACACACATATTACACATAGAAAACACCCAAACTCTAATACAAATATTTGCATATCATGCAAACATTTGATCCGACCCGAGAATCGATCCCGAGACCTCATGCACAGCAGTTACATACGTTACCACTGTGCCGCCGAGGTAATCAAGACTAAGAAGATAAATAGTGACCGTACGAATCTTTAAAAAAAAAATTTATAAAACACTTTCTTCGCTTTATGTATTAAAACGTTGTATATATTTATCTTTAAAGAAAAGGAAAAAAATTAAAAAGTTAATTTACAATAATATATTTAAATTATCTGTTACTTTCCAAGTTATCATAATAACATAATATCAAAAACTCGTAATTCACATAGCTTCCATATAAAAAAAAAACATTTTTAGGAACTAAAAACCGAAATATTCTCTCATTATCAATTTGTTATGAACATGAATAGGTAGTTAAACTTAAAAGGACGGATACACGGGCCTTTAGACTTTCACAAAAACATAAACTTCCTTTGGCTTTGGTTACTAAAGATTCTTAGACAGAATAATTGCTAAAATATAATTTTTGAACGGATAATTTTGGTTAAAAACATTAATCACTGAAGCCATTTCTGAAACTGATTTACAGTGATTGGTTATATTATATTTAAGACAACGGGATGAAGTCTTTCAAGAATAACTAATACTTTATACGATTCTCCACATTTATGCTAGAACGTACTACATATTAGGAACAAAAAATAACCTGATATAATTGCGTCTCCGGAGAGAGAGATTTCAAACTTCACCGGTGCTGCTGGTACATTTTTCTTTTCTTTGTCTTTTGTTTCTTTTGTTTTTATTTCAGATTTACGATTAAGGAGTGGTGCTTTGTCAATAACATCCTCCTCTTTTTCAATTTCCCTTGGCAGTTCTTGATTTAAAATTATCTTCTGAACATGTTCTATTACAGCGTCTTGGTGTCTTTTGTCTGAAATATCAAGGCAATGCGATTCTTTTTTTATTATTTATGCAGACACAAATGTACCCTAAAGGCTGTATTATATACGGCCGATAATATCTGGCTAGGAGATATTCCAGTCCACCTTAGCACAACTACAACTTACGGAATCTAAGACATGGTAGATGCACAGAAATTGAAAATTGAAATCTATGCTAATATATAAAGCTGAAGAGTTTGTTTATTTGTTTGTTTGTTTGAACGCGCTAATCTCAGGAACTACTGGTCCGATTTGAAAAATTCTTTCAGTGTTAGATTGCCCATATATCGAGGATGGCTATAGAGTATATATCATCACGCTAGAACCTACAAAAGCGGAACACCAATGAAAAATGTTTCGAAAACGAGACTTGCCAAATATAGCCACCGTCTTCTTTGTGGAACAGAAATCTTTTGGCTCGATGTGTTCTGTGAATACTGGACGGCGAGCCAAAAGATGCGTCAGTCGATCGATGAATGCTGAATGTGTGGACGAAAGTCCATGCCGTGGTTTTTACTCGACATGTTTGCTCTAAGAAAACCGTATATGAATACTTAGCATTAGACAAAATATAAGCCAATGACACGAGAATTTAGGCGGTAACAATTGCAGAAAGAAAAACGCCTGCAACTTACCTAGGGGTGCAGACTCGAAACAATGTACTGTGGATCCCGTGGATAATATATAGTGGTGTAGTAGGCCAAAGTCTCATTGCTAAGGAGAGGCCTGTCGAGCAGTGAATTAATAAAGGCTGTTTTTGATGATGATGATGGATGCGTGTTGCTGCATGCAGGAAACAATACTCAGCGTAGTGAGAAGCGGCGATTTGATTATCCACTACGGTATTTGCACTGCACATGAACCTACCTACCTTACCTATATTATCATAAGTAGGTACTTGCATATAATAAAACAGTGTTTAACACATTGTTTCATTAGTGGCTTATTCAAGGTATATGCAATGATATTTGGACTAACTTTTGACGTCTAAACTACTAAATCGATATTTATAGTTAAACGCCACTTTGTTAGTAGCACAGAAATTCCCAAAGGATAGAAAAGACTCTTGCTATGCTGTCGGTTCACATGAAAAAGTATAACAAAAAGACAATGTATTAATTGTAGGGTGCTGATTAGTTTCAAATGTAATGTTTATTAGACTTTTGCTTTTGATTTAATGATTTACGCTACATTTGTAAATATTTTCAACATTTACCTTTTTGAAAAAGTACTACTTTGAACCGTTTTCATTTTTATTTTCTACGCTACGCTAATATGTATTAACCTGTAACGGGGTGTGGAATATCCATTGGTCCATCATTGTATGAAGCCGGTATAAATTCAACGACAAAACTCCATATTAAATTATTGATAAATTTCGAAACGCTTTCTTCTGCTTCATGCTCACACACTGTAGCAAATTGTCGATGCTCTCCGAAAGAGAGCTTAGGTAGATACACTTCCGTAGATTTATCAGATTTAGCACTAAAACATGAGTACATAATAGGTAGGAACGCTATGGAAATCTATGCTTATGACTACTAGGATATGGGTCAAGTATTAATGTTCCTACAATTTATTAATTACATTTGATATTTCTACATAAGTAGGGAATTGAACTTAACTCCAATTTAAGATGTTATAATAATCATAACTAACAAAATAACATAACAAGGAATAAGGTTTATTCCCAACCTCTAGTTATGGTGATTGGGAAAAAATATTAAAAATTGTCCGAACGACTAGCGGGGACAGTTTTAACTGTTGGGTATAAGAGACTACTTAAATTTATTTTGAAGTTTGTTCATTTTCTATATTTCTGGGTTCCTCATTTCCTAGAGACCGCGTCCCCACGTGGCGGGTAGGAGATAGCCCGGAGGTAAGGAGCATCTGTAGTAGTTGCTCTCAACTGATGGGTAAGAGAAAAATAAAATGCCTCCCACGAACCTACAAGGCCGAATAAGGTACGTACTTAAGGCCGTACTTCGATAAAAAAACGGTCTGCTGGGCGCTTAGGTTGGAGCGCTCAGTAGGGATGGCGGCGGAAGAGCCCATAATAGAAGGTCAACGGCGGCTCCCGGGCTAGTAACGGTCACAACCTGGGCGTTAGGTGGCAACTAGTCGGAAAACTACATAGCCAAAAACTAATCATTCTTATCATGAAAGTAAATGGAAAAGAAAACTATCGAAACTACACACTCGCTGCCCGTTGATCGTCAACTCTATGTATAATTTCTAGTTCTACTCGTTTCTTGTTCATCGTCGGCGGTGGGACCACTGCCGAAGTCTGATTGCAGTCACTCCGCGTGAAAAATCAGAGAGTAGATTTAAAGCTGACCTAAACTTTGTTTATGAAAAAATAATTGTTGGAAGAGAAAGAATTAGTATTTGTAAAACACCAATAAAATGGTATGTTTACTGCTGTATATAAATTGATTTTAATTTAATGTGAGGTATATTAACTATTCGAAAAGGATGAATACAAACAAAATTACTTCGTGCCAAGATTTCCAAGACCCATGTTAGCCGTAACAGTAGCAGTAAAAAATCTGTAGTCTATTACTCTTACAGGCAAAATATGACGAATTGAGAAGGCTAGCCATCTTCTTTGCAAGAAGTGCCAGGTCCGAACCCATCCACTGTTCATTCCACACCATACCTGAATATGTTACTACATGTAAGACTAGCTGAACCCCGCGGTGCTACCTGCGGTTATTGTCGTATCACGCGTAACGCCGCGGGATAAAGTTAGTCTTGATTAAAAAACATAAACTACACTACTGTCATTGAAAGAATCTCAAGTGAATTTAAATTCAAGAAATATCCTTTTTTGTAGCTTTTAGATGTGTACATGAACATCTTGCACGTTTAGTTCATTGGCAGACATAATGTTATAACTATGGCAATATTTGCATGTAAGCCAATTGAGTGATGCATAGAAAAACAAAACAAATATTTTATTCTCTGATGTTTCTTTGATGGTGATTGTGATTGTGAATGTGGTGATGAGGTTTTTCCCAAACACCTATATATTTTGAAATAAAAATCGTAACCTTTGCGACATGAGGCCAGATCATAACCTCTGCTTCATGAAGAAATCCAGGTGCCAACACATATTGTAGTTTCATTCCTTGAACGGGCCCAGGCCCCAAATCTAGCCATCCTTCATTGCAATCGTGAAATACATCTATACCAAGAATTTCTACAACAAAAGTGAGGGTAAATGAACTGCTGTAACATGTTTTTCCTGGATCAATGTTAGCTTTTACTGCTGCCTTATTCATTTAAAAAAGATTTAGACGAAAAGCTGCTCTGTTTCTCTGTAACTTCTGAAAAAAAGAAATTAGACACAAATATTAAATCTCACTGCGTTATATATTAGTAAATATAAATATTGTGGTTTTTTATTTCGTATAAATCATATGCGTTTTGACATTGACGCATTGTATGTGTGTATACTAACATATATTACTTACATGAATTTCTAAAATGCCATAGTGTATTGTGCAGTACCTATTTTTGCAATTTATAAGAAGTCATAAGTTCCCTAAAGGATATAAAGGCCGATTTTTTTTCAGTTCAATCTTCAGTTTAGCCTTTCACTTCAACCTTTCTATGACTGTAATCCATTAATATTAACAACACTTCCAAATACCTATATATAATTTCACTAAAAGTGACACGTTCAGTAGTAATCTGTATGTGCCATATGCGATTAACGCACCATGTCGTCGAAGGCAGCGTGTGCGTTGTACGTCATCGTCGAGTTAACAGGGCAGCCATGGAAGCCAAATTTTTGAGTTTCAGTTCTAAGTACTTTCCAGCTGGAAGATTCCATGGCTGCCCTTGCCGGACATGGTCCCTCCTATTTAAAGTGCATTGTGGGGCACCATATTATGGTTTTAGATAATACAATTCCGACACACAACTCTACTCCAACCAGTATGTTGTATGTAACGACCTGAGGGGGTTTCGACACATAAAAAAAATATGCTCTAAGTCAAACATTAACGACTGGCTTAAAAGGACTAGAACCCAGGGCCTTAAAACCTAGTGAAAAAAAAAAGTTCTTCTAGCTTACTATCATCCCCTGTCATATTCGTTTTGAGATTTTCAAATTTCAAAACAAACCTAATTTTTTAACTGGTTTATATTATAAATAAAACCAGATATAATACGAAAGAAACATGTGGTTTTGGAAGATAAGTAGAAGCTTTTGTGATAAAGCAATGTATGTACATTCTCAGTAAATATCATTATTCGTAATTGCTAACCTGAGAATTGTTAATAAAGTTCTGTTACAGATCTTCTAAGAATTCGAAGTGGAATTCATTGTGTTCTTCACGAACTTTTCAAAGGAATAATGAGCGTAATTCGCACTCCACCATTGATACAGTTGAAGTAGAAGCATTTTCAAAACATATGTCGGATTGGTGGAATCCAAACGGCAAACTAGCACTGTTGCACGACTTTAACACTATAAGGTAACAAATTTAGTCCAATCCGTTGTTTTATGGGATAGGGCGCTACGGGCAGATCAGCAGACGTATAACCTGCGTACAGTAAGCGATTACCGCCACCCATAGACACCCGCACCACCAGAGGTATCATAAGTGATTTGCCGGCCTTTTATGAAGGCGTAGGTACGCTCTTTTCTCGAAGGTTTCAAGGTCGTATTGGTCCGGGAATACCGCAGGCGACAGTTTATTTAATTTATTTATTTGTACAGAAACAATTTACAGGTTCAAACTTATCGGCAGTTTCCGCACTAAGCTCAAGGCTTGTGTCGCGGCAACCAAGACCAGATCATTCATTATTGATTATTATATAGTTCATGATATAGTTTTACTTATCTGAATTATATAGATATATTATTCATAAAAAAGCAACCAAGTGCGAGTCATCCATGAAGTGTTCCATAACAGCAAGTAACATAATATAAAAGTTCTTGTAGTTCATTGTAATTTTAATCAATGTTTTAATAATAGTGTATTTTTCTGCGGTTTACGATTTATGACATATTAAAAAAAACTAATTAGTAGATCTCGTTTAAACCTACTTTCGGTGAAAGTGTTTTATCATTCTCTTATTTTAGAAGTTACAGGGGGGGGGGACATTTTACCACTTTGGAAGTGTCTCTCGCGCAAACTATACCGCTTAGAAAAAAAAATTAGAAAACTCAATATCATTTTTGAAGACATATCCATAGATACCACACAAGAACGGGTTTGACGTAAAAAAAATTTCAGTTTCAGTTCTAAGTATTGGGACTCCCAAATTTTTTAGATTTTTTTCTATTTTTGTGTGAAAATCTTAATGTGGTTTACAGAATACATCTACTTACCAAGTTTCAACATTATAGTTCTTATAGTTTCGGAAAAAAGATATTATGAATTTATGCTGCTATGAGCTACAGAACCCTAAAAAAGAAAAAAATTAAAAACCGCATAGATATATTTCCCCAATTTAGTCACATAATCATTATTTAAATAAATCTAATTATTCTTTTTTTACTTTGTAAAATAATCATCACACTTTTTGCATTATACTTAACTTACTCATCATGTTTCGGTAGATTAGATTAAATACATTTTTAATTGCTTTTTCTTTTGCTTCTTAATAATGTCTGTTTAATGTGAATAAAAGGAAACATAATGCTGTTTATAAGTGATATTTTATGAGAAAAATCTACAGTGATGTTTCACTTATGTCAAACAATGTGAGAAACTACAAGATTATAAAAGCACTGAACTCATAAAAGGCGTTAAATACATATAATTAACTAAACAACATGCTTTTTGAATACTATTGCAATTTATTCATCAATCTGTTTTATACCCATGGCACTAACTGTATAAATGACTTATAGCAGGTCATATTTCTCTTTGATAATACTAGTCCTGTAATGGAAAATTTGTCATTACATCACAACTGCTATACAAAACACAGGTGTTTACTAAACTGTAAAAGGTGATTTACTTTATACTAGAAACAATTTTTCTTTACGTACCTGTGACATCTGAGAAGAATATCTCGATATTAACTATTACTAGTCTTAGTGATATTTTATTAAAAGAATTGAACAAGACATTATACTAAATTTCAGAGTACCATTTATAAGAGATGGCCTAGTACTTTGTGCACATGAAGAAAGAAAGCTGCAACCTCTTAAAAACATAAAAATTTTAGATGTTGGCTGTGGAGGAGGTATACTATCGGAGGTAAGATATTTAATAATATATTAATATGAATCTCGGAAACGGCTAAAACAATTTTCATGAAATGTAGTATGCAGAAGGCTTCAGGGATGTTTAATTGATCCAGCTAGGATTTATTTTTTGAAAATTTATGAAAAAAATACCAAGCAAAGTTTGGTCAGCCAAATACTTATAGAGCTACGATTTCCCCATCTAAACAACTAAATAAAGTTGGAGTGTCTGTTTTAAATATTTAATAAAATTAAAGTTAAATTTTTTACTAACTGCATAATATATGTACATACACCAAAATTTCTTTTTTTACTATTTTCGTCTGTCTGTCAGTCGGTTTGTTCTGGCTAATCTCTGGAACGGCTAGACCGATTTTGACGGGGCTTTCACTGATAGATAGCTGATGATATAAGGAGTAACTAAGGCTACTTTTCATAGACTAGCTTTGAACCGCCTATCGGTTGTTATTGGGAAACAACAAGATTTCAAGTGTGTACAGTTGGCCTAGTGGCTTAAGAGGTCGCCACGCCACCTTCTTCTACGCCAAGTGTTATGGGTTCAAATCCCACATGGGACAACACTTTATATGATCCACAAATTCTTATTCTGAGTCTGAATGTTCTATGTGTCTCTTTCATGTATATATTTTATGGGTGTGTGGGAGTTGTATAGTTATGATGACCATACTCTCTTTCTAATATTTGATTAGGCTATACATGGTTTCAATTAGTTTATTTATCTGATTAATTCTTTGAGACAGGAACAGAAAATGTTGCATTAAAAATACTAAACTTCATGTATTAAAAGGTTATGTATTTTTTCAGGCTTTAGCAAGGCTGGGCGCCACCGTTACTGGTATTGACGCTAGCGAAGAGCTCATTAAAATTGCTGATAAACACAAGAATATTGATCCTAAAATAGCTAATTGTAAACCTACATACATCCATACAACAGTAGAGGTATCCAAAAATTTTCCATACTTATATGTATTATGAATGCGAAAATAACTCTGTCTGTCACGCTTTCACAGCCAAATCGCTGCACTGATTTCAATGAAATTTGGCGTGGAAAAACTTTGATTTACTGACTTTACTGCGATAACCGACAAACGCGGGCGGAGCCCCGAGCTAAAGCTAGTATTTTAGATATATCAGGAAAACCTAGAACTATTTTCATCATCCCCTGCAACTACTTTAAACCCCCTCAGTAAACCACAAACTACATTGCATGTAGCATAACATGAGGTATCTCCTGAGACCTGTAAATTTGCTTAGATTATTGCTTCTTGCTTCCATGTGGTGATAGTTTAAGAAAATATAGGGGCAGCATCCCTATTCATTATCGTAAGAGCCAGGAAACTACTACAGCTACAAAACCTCTTTACTAACTTTCAAGGTGATTTTAGCACGAACGAGCCGGCTCGACAGGGGCGGTACTATCCTCGCACAGATAAACTCTGACGTAAAATGACAGCTATTATGCTGTCGTGTTTAGTTGATGAGTGCGAGACCGGAGGCCCAATGGTGCAGAAGCATCACTAGGCTGTCATGGTGTAGGTCGCCGTGCTGCATTCGCAGTATGGTGACCACCACTCTTGGATTCTGCTTATGCTTTCCATCATGCAGAGTAGAGGCGTTTGGGAGGGGCAAAATTAAAAAAAAACACTCAGGAGAGGCTTATGTTCAGCAGTCAGGCAAGCAATCAGTGTTTGCTTGCTTGACACCATTTTTATGGGTTTCCTTATATACCTAATAGTGAAAATTATTTTGTAGGATCATGTGAATAAATTCGCAAGCAGTTACAACTGCGTTGTTGCATCGGAAGTCATAGAACATGTTAATAATCAGGATCTATTTGTGAAATCATGTGTACAAGCTTTAGTTCCTGGTGGCAAAATCTTTTTTACCACACCCAATAGGACCAGATTATCACAATTAATGATTATTCTACTTGCCGAGAGAATGCTCAAAATGGTGCCAGATGGTGCCCATGAATACGAAAAATTCATAACTCCGACCGAACTATGTTGTATGTTGGAGAAAAGTAAGTAATTAAAAACCTTTTAACCATTCAAAGAATGCCAATGTTACAAAGTTGTACAATAAGATTAGGTATATGTAGTTTTTACAAATATATACTTGCACAAATAAACTAGTGTTAAAGTCAAAACCCTCACACGGAAAGTTAGGGTTTCATAAAGTTTAAATTTATTTTCGTAGGATATGATATCTCTAACTGCCTCGTCGGTCTAGTAGTTAGCGTAAGCGATTGCAGATCAAGAGGTCTCGGGTTCGTTTCCCGGGTTGGACTGCTGTTTGTTTTTCTTACAAGAAATTCTTATTAGCAGCCCGGAGTATGGTATTTTCCCCGCCCGTGTTTCGGAGAAGACGTTAAGCCGACGGTCCCGGTTGTCATAAACATCTATGGCAATTGTTATTGGGAAGTCAGTGCCCTCAAATATACTGACAACTAGTTCAATCTTCGAATTCAGTTCACCTTGAGGGTAGCGGAGGTCCGATGACAGTCGCTCCGTGGAAAAACTGATATTCGGGCAAAAACCAGTTGAACTAGTAGCCGACCCCAAAATCTTGGGAATAATAAAGGCTAGGAAGATGATGATATCTCTTTCTCCCTCACATCTTTTATCGTGGATAAGTTAGACAGTAAACAGATGCAAATTAACAAATCACATTTTTTTTAGGGGCAAGCCTATTGTCGTGAACAGAATACAATTATTTCATAACTAAGTCAGAATCGCTAACGTTTAGTCTAAAAGGCCTGACAATAGTTATATGAGTATAGTTGTATAATTATGTGAAATAAAATAAACAAAACAGGCCATATCTATACTAATATATAAAGCTTAAGAGTTTGTTTGTTCAATGAACGCTCCAATCTCAGGAACTACTGGTCCGATTTGAAAAAAAAAAATCAGTATATTACAGATAGCTTATTTATCAAGGAAGGCTATATATCATCATGCTAAGATTAAAAGGAGCGCAGCACCAATGAAGAATGTTATAAAAACGGGGGAAAATTATTACGCTACGGGCAATAGGTCACGTAAACGAGGTTGGGTGGGTCAGCTAGTTACTTTACATGTGTGTATAGGTAGCTTACCTTTAATTTAAGCTTAGTTTAAGTATAGTTTAGCCTTAGAAGCCTTTTGCTAACAACTTCCTTGTACTACACAAATGTTATTTTTACAGATAATTGTCACGTGGAATCAACATATGGTATCCAGTATAATCCTCTCAATAGGAAATGGTGTTTCAGCTCTTATCAACACCTAATGTATGCAATGCAGGCACAGAAATTAAGTTAAACATCTGAAGAGCCAATGAGTAATGCAATATTTATGTAGAATAGTTATAGTTTTATGTTAAATTTTATATGAAATAAACTGTTTGATGTTATTTATGTTTTAGTGCCCCCACACACAACTGCGAATTCGCAACGCATCGCAAATATCTATGAGCTCGCACGAATGCACCGCAAGGATTTTACGCCGCATCGCCTCGCAGTTTTGTGTGGGAGCCCTTGATAGTCGTTTTAATACCCGCGCCCGTAATTTTAATTTTTCGATTCCTTAAGAAACCGCCGATTTTTGCCGGACGCATTCTACTCAATGCACTTCTCTCTATCTTTGTAAAGTGCATATAAAACATAGTTACTACCTTACCACATCGCATCGCATCGACAGTAACGACTAAAGTAACAAGTACAATTTTAACAAAAATAAAACCAACTTCAAGGTTCGACTCGATTTCTCTTGGATTCCATCATCAGATATTAATGTCCTTATCATGGTACCACCGTTGGGACATCTCCTTTTCATTAAAAAAAGAATCATCAAAATCGGTTCATAAACGACGAAGTTATCCCCGTACACATATAAATATATATATACGGTCGAATTGAGAAACCTCCTTTTTTGAAGTCGGTTAAAAATTGGACTTTAGCTGATCCCCTGAGCTCACTGTGCTTACCTATAACTGTTTCATACTACAAGTTGATGAATTTAACTTTTCATACCAGCATCCAGAGCTGTCCAAATTTCTATTTGCATTTGAAGTGAATTTGGATGCACGTGTGAAGAAATAGAGCAATAGGGAATAGCCATATGCAAGCATTCCCCTCTGTCAGTGCCTATAAGCCCAAATGGATATAATGCGTAGGATTACAGAAAATCAAAACTAACTAGGAAAATTATAATTTGGATAAATATTATTTGATCTCATAATAATATACCAGATGCTAAATACATTAATATCCTTTGATTTTCTATACCTACTTGCTTCGATCATAAATAGTTCTAGATTCCCGATAAGCGCTTCAAAAACGGCCCGAAAAATAAGACCACAAATAATTTTGTGGTCTTATTTCAACTTAGTATGGTCCAATTACAGCCAACGTTAAGACGTCAAAATGCCGCAGTACGCGTTCAAAAACTGTGTAAATAACCACCGTAACACCAAGGTTTTGAAAGGAATATCTTTTTTTCGGTAAGTTTATATTATTATTAAGTGTTTTTCATAAAATAATAAACATAATTATATATTTTAGTGAATATAATTCAATAAACTAATATTGAAATTATTTGGCCAATGTTTACTACAACGCACCAACTATTGTATCAAACATCACCTATTCTTGAACAGGGAATGCATGGAGTAGTGTTATTATTTTATAATGTTATTTTTGTTTGTAGATTTCCTAGTGACCCATTTCGCTGTGCAGAATGGGTATCTATTGAAAGAAAGAGGAGAAGAAATATACAACCCTTACAAAAATTCTAGAATATGTTCAATTCATTTTGACAGATTCGACAATACTGGAAATACGCAAAGGCGTAATAATAGATTAAATAAATTAATAGATGGCGAAATTAATAGATGTAAGAGACATGGGTGGTTTATGTTATGCTTCAAACGATGTGTTTGACATATGCATGAAAACCGAACGTGTTATACGCAACTGTCTTAGCATGTGTGGTGGCAAATCAATGCAAAAAAAGTATGACAAAAACTTTATATTTGTAAATGTTTTAAACGCATATATTGAAAAGGATTTGTTTTCTAAGGGAAACGAACACAACCATAAAATAAGCCTAATGAAACTAATTATAGAAAAAATCATTGATGTAAGTTTACATTATATTTGTAAAAAAGAAACCGCTCATATCAAAATTACTTCTAAAAGACAGCTTTATAACAAGCTGAATCTGTGTAAAGGTAATTAAACCTATATTACTATTTAAATTACTTTTGTATAAAGAGTACGTCGAAAACATGTTTCTTGATTCCTTTCATATTTTTTACTTTATAATTTTTTTTATTACCTATTTGTTGTAATAGCGGCAATGTAAAATAGTATCTATTACTTTTTTGAATCGGTTAAAAATATTTACCACCATACAAAACAAACCTAAAACAAATATATTCTGCAACTCTACGTCATTCAATACTTACTGTATTCTGAGCATTGAAATATAATACCAAGAACTACATCTAGTTCCACAATACAATAAGCACGAAATTAGAAACAAAATGTTTTTAATCTTAGACTAAGACTTTAAGTATCATTTTAGAATAAATATTTTTGTACTAATGACTTTTTATTTTTAAGCGACATTTTAAATTTATTCCATAGTATCGCTTCTCTGACGTAAGGACCTAAATAGATATATTTTGTAATGGTAATTAAACTTTATATTTAAGCGTTAAGGTTTATAATAAACTGAAGTCATTAACATTATTAAACTTTTTTCTAAGAATGAAGATGTTTTCGTGTCTGTAAACATGGCCACTTGAGAGTCTTATTTTTGTTCCTGATCCTTAATCTAGTACTATTATTGATCGAAGCCTACTTGAAAGATTTCAATCATTTTTGACAACTTAATAATTGTAGGTTTGTCAAAAAGAGGTTGGTTTACCATAGGTATTTTTAAATCATAGTGATTTTTTATAGCTCAGTTTGTAAAACAGGCAGTCTGTCAGTCTGACATTAGTAATCGAGTAGTACAAAATTGAAAAATGCATTGATAATGTTCTGAAGAACGGTTAAATGCTTTTAAGATCGAGCGTAGGTGATATATTCTTATAAGGAAAATGTCACTAACGAAACTCTTAAAAGCTCCTATAAAACTGTTCAAAAAAGATGTAATTTCATTCGTCATCATCCGCCGCTATGATTTGGGCCGTAAGTTTTCATCATTACCTACCTACTACTAACACCTAAGTACTAAATATCAGAATTTTCTAATCGTAGGTACATTTTGTAATACGACAACATAGTAGGAGCCGATCTTTCCTTATTTCAATACAGTGATTGATATTGATAGATTTTCCTAATCTGATAGATTTTCCTATCAATATCAATCACTGTATTGAAATAAGGAAAGATCGGCTACTGATCCGAAATGTCAGGAACGAATCGATACGAACAAAATGTGTAGACTGACCCAGGCATTAGGTTTTTGTAGATTGGGGAAGGTTGTTTGTGTAACATAACACTAAGTAGGTACGTACCTACCTATGTCTTAGAATTGTTAAGAAAAAACATTTAAAATCTCGTGTTGCTAGTAACTCATACATAGGTATATAAAAGTAATTTCCTGTTTATTTAGTTTATACGAAAGTAGAAAGTTATTTTGACCTACAGACTACAGTCCCAGCGGAAGCGACAAGTGGTGAAATTATTTTGACACACATCTATACCTACCTGCCAACTATATGACACACATAACCTGTACTACAGGCTACACCTACCAAACCAACCTCCGTTATTTGTACGGAGCTACAGCAAGAGGCGCACCGCAATACCGAACTATTCCTACGTGATCAAAATATATTTACAAATAAATAGAATTGAAATATCTGTTTGTATTTTATAATTAATAGCTTTTCACTAGATGCATATGAAAGTACCTACCTATATTATAGTTTTAAAAAAATATGTCTGTCTGTTTGTCCCAGCTCATCTCTGGAAGGGCTGGACTAAAATGTTTCGTTTTCCCATTGAAGTACAGTACTTTCTTTAAAAATTACCATAATTGTGTACTATTCAGGGTAAAACCGGGATAGATGCCTTATTTTCAAAAACCTTACTTCCCGAATTCTATTAGTTTCCAATATATTTATTAAAGTGGGTAGTTTTCTTTAGGAAAACATCATATCTTGGGACTGCCTCGTTGATCTAGTGGTTAGCTAAGTGACTGCCGATCGAGACGGGTTGGTTTTGCTTATAAATATTTCTTGATAGCAGCCTGGAGTATGGAAGATGGCGGTGTTTCCCGACCGTGCCTCGGAGAGCACTTTAAACTGTCGGTACCCGGTACCGGTTGTTATGAACACCTATGACAAATGACAATCGTTACTGAGATGTTAATACCCTTAAAACACTGGCTACTAGTTCAACCTTCGAATTCAGTTCACCCTCAGGGTTACGGAGGTCCGATACCAGTCGCTCCATGGAATAAAAAAAACCGGTTGAAGTAGCCGACCCCAATTATTCTTGTTAATAAAAAAGACTAGGAAGATGATTATGAATGCTTTTAAAATTACATTTAAAATAAGTATAATTAGGTATATTTGTTGAAACTAAACAATTAATAGGTATTTTGTAATAAAAACTAAGAATTAATACTTTTGTTAAACAAATGCTTTTAAAATTTAATTATGGTTATTTGTGTCATATTAGAAATACATTTTTTTCGTAATTCAAACCACGTTTCTTGGAGATAGCTGTTGTTTTAGGAGAATTGCTGTTTTACACGGTGTGAAGGTGTAATCTATCCCGCACTGCAGGCAGGACTTATAAAACTTTTATACTAATAACTTTGTTTCAGACCTAGAAGATAAACTCCGATACATCAGCGTCAAGCCAACTACTTCCGTATCGAAACTGCGCCAAAAAGTGTGGCATTTGTTAGATCTGCCTGATTTTTGTGAAGAAGTTATTATTTTAAAATCAGACGACGATTGTGTTATACCATTAACGGATTTACGGAAAGGCAATGACCCGCAACACCCGTTCTTATTAGAAGTTTGGCTTCCAGGTTCTCAAATTCAGTGTTAGTAACGTTTTAAATAGCAAAAGTTTATTCTCATTTAATATTTTAGTTCCTACAATTTTTGTCAGGTTAAGGAGCACTTGCATTACACTAAGTATTTTTTTTTGTAGTTGGTAGTATTAACTGAAAATGAACAATAAACATTGCAAGGTAGTAGAGCCACGACGTTTCAGCACAAACGGGCCGGCTCGAAAGTGGCGGTATTACCCTCGCACAGAAAATCAACGTAAAACGACAGCCATCGTGCTGTCGTGTTTCGTTGGTGAGAGCAAGACCGGAGGCTCAATGATGCAGAAGCATCACTAGCCCACCATGGTGTGGGTCACCATGCTGCTGTTGCATTGTCTGCATCTGCAGTATGGTGACCACCACTCTTGGATTCTGCATATGCTTTTCATCAGGCAGAGTAGAGTCATTTTGGCAAAGCCAAACATAAAAAAAAATATAACACAAACTCCATATAGATTGGCTTCAGAAGTCATACATTTGTAGTTACAACCTTCGAATTCAGTTCACCCTCAGGGTTGCGAGGGTCCGATGCCCGTCCCTTCGCGGAAAATGATATTTAGGTAAAACTGGTTGAACTAGTAGTCGACCCCAAAAAATGTTGGGAATAATAAGAGCTAGGAAGATTGCATACGGGAATTATTGAAAATTACAAAATTAAGTTTCGATTGTTGCAATATTGACTAAATGACTACAACATTTTTGAGATTTTTTTTTATTGTAATTCACCTGATTTATCGTGTTTTTTCATTATAATATTTCCCCCAGCGAATACTGGACTCCATAGTAAATTGCTGACCATTCAGAATGGTGAAGAGAACTCCCAATTTGATCGAACGAAAATATTTAACCGTGATGGTGCAGAGAACATCTGCCCATCTAACAGTTGTAAGTATATATTACTAACTAGTCATGCGTGTTTCTACGTATTAGGACAGTTCAATATTCCGTAGGGATTGTATTGTCACGAACGGTTAAAATACTTATAGAAAACTGACTAACAGCCAAGTTTTACTCTTCGCAGCAGTCAAAGGGTCTCGTAGTCTGGTAGTCTTCTCGAGCCCTAATAGCCGTGTTAAAAACAAAAGGGTTTTCGAAATATTAATCAATTTCCTTAAGTTCTCAAATCGCATCGTTTTGTTGTTTGAGCTTGAGTAGTCAAACACATTATGTACTTACATACTTAACCATTTTTTTAAAATTTTATTTATTTTTTATTTCAGCTCAATCTACACTATCAAACGAGACAATAGCTTTAAATAAATTCCGTTTTCGAGACGAAAGAGTGGGAATGAACCATGTGTTGACAGACTTTAAAAAATCGGATCTGTCATGTCGAATCTCCAGTTCATCATTTTTTAAGCTAAACCCAAGAAAAAGCCGCGATAATTTTACGCATATTTTGATGAAAATGCAAAGTGATTTATCCACCTTAAATACTAAATTGTCGAGCTTAGAGAATAGAATAACAACATGACTACTTTCTATTTCAAATTGTGTGTAATAAAATAAAACAATTTGTTCATCTCATATAAATTATTTTTATTTATATAAACAGTGTATATTAGCTATACAAAAAATTATATGTATGTGGACACGTGATTATTATATACAGCTGATGTGAATACTTCATACTTTGTTATCAACCGCAAGGATCTCAAATACTTTTAATATAACAAAAATAAACCTTTACACGTTTGACGTTACAATAAACAATTTATTTTTATATAAAAATATAACCGTTACCAAAAATTTCCACCATATTTAAAATATAAACATGCGTTTTCAAAAAACCCGTTTGCACATAAAAGCTTTTAGCTACTAACAAGTTGCATGCCACTAACATCATGCAACTTGTACTATTTGTTCAAGTGCCTTTTAGTGGCTGTTATTTAAAGCCTTAAAAAAAACTTATTACATATATATTTCTCAACGTAAGCGCACATAGAGCGACACGGTAGGGAGTAGCCAAACGCAAGCGTTCGACTTCAGCTCTGTCGAAGTATAGGCCCAAACGGGCCTAGGCTATACACTGTTAAGACACAATGTGTTTGTGTGTATGAAATTGTGAATGTTTTGTTTCAATTGTAACCTGTGAGTTTCTAGTAACAGATTGTTTGTGTGTGGATCTAAAATGTATATGTGTAAAATTTTTCCCCCCAAAAATAAAAACTCGATTGTTCTGTATCGGAAAAGGTCGCTATTTCTACTCCCCTCGGGTTTACTGGCCTGTGTTGACATACGTAAGTGAATAAAAAAAAACGTAACAAATATTAAGAGGTATTTGTGGAGTCGTAGCGTACGTATTTATGACTTAGTTCAGACTTGTGGAATAAATAATTGTTAGCAATGAATAACCGCTACTTTTTCATTTTTGTTGTAAACTTAAATACAAACTGTACAAATACAACAGTAGCAATGTCCAGCGATACTTAAGATTGAGCAGCGATCTTCTGAACACAGATACAGCACTCTGCAATAGAATAAAGATTATGCCACTTAATAGCTTGCCGCTGTGACTTCCTTAATCATAAAAGTTATTTAGCTTTAAGTAACACTTCTGTGTTATTTTAAACTTTAAAGTTATGGACTTAAAGTTTAAAAACAACAAAGCTCTGTTAAGAACCGAATAAGGGGCTTTATCGTTATTGGAATATCTTTTGATTTAGGAGTTTTTTACTCACGTATGCTAGCCTACGCGTTGCATAACGCGTATGCAACGCGTAAATCCTCCCGCGTATTACATACTAATTTCCATTAATATGCATTTCGAGACTAAGTGCATTCTTGGAAGGTTTATTGTTGTGCATGTAATAGGATCGTAAATCAATGCATAATTATAATATATGACGGCGCATCACTTATTTTACTTGGAAACACTTAATGTCGGAAGGTAGACACTGACGCAACACCGAGCATTGGACCGCGCGACCTATGACAATAGGGATGAAAATCATTGCCACTTTAAAATAATAATAACACGTTTAAATAATTGGTTGAAGTCGATTATTTTAGGTGATAATAGACAAGAAATGCAGGCGACAATGATTTTTATCCCATCGCTAAAGACCGGTGGCTAGTGAATAAAATGGAACGCGGCCGGAGGGCGAGGATTATCGTTTATCATCTCGCATTAGCATCACATGTTTGGTGGAGTGTCTTACCTAAATTGACAACTTACCATTATTGATTATAATTCGCGATTGGTTTAAGGATTATAATAAAGTTATTAAGTGGAGAATCGTTACTGTAATTCTCCTCGCCCGCCAACTCACGTCTACTCTCATTCAGAAGTATGGATCTTACCGACACTCCTAAAGGGAACGAGCTTCTACATATATATACCGGTGCCTAAATGATTGAATAAAAAATTATTTAGTCCTACTAATATTATAAACGCGAAAGTTTGTAAGGATGGATGGATGTTTGTTACTCTTTCACGCAAAAACTACTGAACGGATTTGGATGAAACTTTACAGTAATATAGCTTATACATCAGAATAACACATAGGCTACTATTTGCCGCGATAACCGACATATTCGCGGGCGGAACCGCGTGCAACAACTAGTGTTAAAATAATCTAACATTCTAAAGATTTTCGTGTATATCACATTTTTAATCATGTATGTCACAATGTTAATGAGTTCTTTATTGTAACAGTGAACACAGAAAAGTTCAGAAAATTCAAAAAAAGAAGAAATATCTGAGTGCAAAAAATTTTTGGGTCTATGAACATACCTTATATTCTTGTTTATATACACTTTTTACACAGCACTGACTCATGACTATGAAACCACTCATCCGTCCTTGCATTTCCAGCGTGTGTTCAATGCTGCGAATGAGGTCGTTCGTCTTTAGAACCAACAACGCCTGTCTATCCACGTGCTCTAAACATTCTGTGATATAGTGTAGAAGGTTCGGTATCTCTTCTTGGAACAATCGTTTCTAAAAAGTAATAATGGTTATTAATTTCAATGAATAATGATGTAATAAATTAAATGGTAGACATAGTTCACACACTGCCTAATATTTTAACACAATCATTGTAGAGGAGATAATAAAATAACCATACAGAGGAAAATAGGTGTTAATATTTTTGTCTATTTCTTTTTATTATTTTTTTATTTATCCTCACCAAACAATGTTCAAAAGAGCACTGTCTTTAAGAAATGTTGTCTCATCTATGCTAATATTATAAAGATAATGAATTACTTCTTTTGTTTATTTGGCTGAACGCGGTAATATCAGGAAATACTAGTCCGATTAGAAAAAATCTTTCAGTGATAGGTAGCCCAATTATCGAATTAGAAAAAGTGTTGCAAAAACGGGCAAAACTTAACCCTCGAATAGTCTTCGAGTCCTATAATCGGGGAGTGAAAAAGCATCTCACTAGGCAGGAATATTGTGGGTCACCATGCTGCATTATCCGCATTCGCAATGAGGATCGTGACCACCACTCTTCAATTCTACTCATGCTTTCATAAATTCGAAACTAAATCTGTTTGTCTATTACGCTTTCACGGCTAAACCGCTACACTGATTTCGATAAAATTTGGCATAGAGATAACAAAACGAAACATAGGCAAATTTTTACCGCGATAAACGACATACAAACGGGCGGAGACGGGCAAAGGCTGTAATATAAAAAAATAGAAATTCACATCCAAATCGTAAGAAGCTTACCTCTTGAACAGTTGGTTTAGTCGAACTTATCCCTTGGACAATTGCCTCCCATGGTCTTCCAGTTACCATACAAGCAAATAATACATATAACTCCCTCCGTATACCAAGTTTCTCTGCATGGAGTTTCATCTCTTCTTTATTCCGATCAATGATTGACAACCATAGCTTTGAATAATGATACCTGAATTTATCTGTCAATTGCTGGAAATAAAAAGTTATTGATATATAATTTATTATCGGACGCCTTAAATAACCTATCTCCAGTTTCAACTAGAGACAGGTTATTTACATGTCTCAATATAAATTATACTTGACAAATATATTTATATTTTGCTCATTTACTACTAAAACTTGCTAATAAAATAAAAATAAACGAACAAATTAAACAAACATAGATAATTTAAATTGCCTATGTCACTACCACGATCCTAATGAATTCAACGACACCTCACATAATATGTCAAAAACCGTCCACACAAAATAGATAGGTACAGAAATCCAAGGCTGTGCCAGCCAACGCGCTGTCGGAGCTGTTCTGCCGAGCTTCGAAGCTTGGATAGGGAGGACCGACCGTGTCACCTACCGGTTCACTCAGATACTCACCGGGCACGGGTGCTTCGGAGAGTATCTGAAGAGAATCGGACGTGAGGCTACGGCACAGTGCCATCACTGCGGGTCCGATCGGGACTCCGCGCAGCACACACTGGAGGACTGTCCTGCGTGGGAGTCCGAGCGTCGAGTCCTGGTCGAACAGATCGGACGAAACCTCTCACCACCAGCATTGATCGCGGCAATGCTGGCGAGTAGTGCGGGATGGGAGGCCGCGGTCTCCTTCTGTGAAGACGTTATGCTTCAGAAGGAGTCCGCAGAGCGGGATCGGGAAAGGGCCGATCCCGCTCGCAGGAGGCGACGAAGGGGACGCGGTAGGGGCCGCTAGCTCCCCAATCGTCGCTAAAGGGTCGTTATGGCCACATCTAGAAAGGTACAGAACTCAATCTTCATACAAAGTGCGCTCGAGCAACGCACGCATTGACACTGCTCACAAGACACGATATCTGGGACCGATTCGGACCAGTACCAGCGCGAGTGCCAGCCGATTGAGACGCGGTGTGTGTGAACTTTTATGTGCGATAATGGAGCAAAAAATAAGTTATTATAGCTGTTCAGTGGACGGTTGTTTAAACTCAACATTAACCGGGGAATTGTTGTTTTTTAAGCTACCAGTGGTTTCAGAGAGGTAGGTATCTATTTGTATTTCGATGGTTAGTTTTACGTTACACAGAACAGTTAGGTAGGTAGGTAAGCACCCCGCCCCAGCCCCCGAAGAATTTATCTAAGATCGATTAATATAATAATTAACCGACTTTCAAAAAAGGAGGAGGTTTTATGTTCCACAGTATGTATTTTTTTATGCATGTTCACCGATTACTCCGTCAATCGTGGACCGATTTTGAAAGTTATTTTTGTATTCGAAAGGGTATGCTCTCGAGGTGGTCCCATTGCCACCATATCATGATCTGATGATGGGATCCCAGGGAAACCCTCAGCTTTTTAGGCACATACTATGTTTTTGAATCAATACAGACGAAGTAACAAAAATTTTTTAAGGTAAATTCACGCCAACTTACGTAAGTTGAAAACATGTTTTTTGCTTGTGTAGATATTGTGTTCTTTTTAGTGTCATTTGATAGGTTAAGGTCTAAAACGGATAGGGCAATGAAATTGTGTCAATAGGGTAATCCGTTTAGAATCCGGAACCGGTGCTTAAAGTAAAGGGGAAAAAAATACGATTGTAAATATAATCGTGTTAGATACATATTTCTAATGCTCTCCTTACGAAAAACTGTAGTGCACCAAAACCTATTGCTACGAAAAAAAAACATTCCAGTACACTGCTTGAGACCTTGCCAAACATCGGAAAGTTCTAGTTGATTTCTTGAGGCACAAAATAATGAACCTTACGTCAATATACATAAAATTGAGTACGGATTGATTGTTGTTAGTTTGGCTTGTTTATATTTCACGGAAACGTCATGTTCGAAATGTTCTTTCAGGTGTTACGTCGTCACGGATTCGACTGTAAGATTCTAGTCGCTATGGCGTTGAATATAAAAGGCGCTTATCGACAGCAGTGCACAGTTCAGTTTGAGCTACAGTGCGATTAATATTGGAGTGATATCAGTGCAGTGCAACAATTAAGGACTGTTATTCTGAGTGATATTGTGATTTTAAATCTCCTTTACACGTCAAAAGGATTATATCGCAAATTTATCGAACCCTAACACATAACACTATCTATTACAAACTAGTTGCGCCCCGCGGTTTTAACCGCGATTGGTTTAAATTTGATTCTAAATTTTTATTCTAAAATAAACCTAGTCAAAGTTACTCCCTATAACATCAGGTATATGCCAGTGAAGGTCCTGTCCAAATCAGTTCAGCCTTTCCAGAGATTAGCCGTAACAAATAGACAGACAGAAATAGAAAGAGATTTAATGTGCCGAAACCTGTATAGATCTTATCTACAACTTACAGCGTACAAACCGTGGTCCAATAAGTAGATGTCTGTCTCTTTTGATCCAGGCGCCCTTTTCACAATAATGTTTCCAGGGTGAGGATCACTATGTACAAATCCACTTATGAAAATCATTTGGGAATACAAATCTCCAAGTTTTCTGCAAACTTCATATCTATCAATGTTGTGCTCCTAAAAGCAAATATTAATATAAATCTTATGTAATAGTAGGCACTGAGTCGATTTTATGTTGATGTTTCTCTATCAATCTTTGTTATCCAGCTTTTATTTTCACATCAAAGGTTATTCCAAAGATTGTACTGTTTTTCAATAAGTATTTTTATTTTCGAAAATTATTAATAAATCAAAATTTATCATAATAGAACACCTAACGATTTCCAAAGACGCGTTCCAAAAGGGGGCTAGATGGAAAAAGTGTAACAACACTTTTTCATACAGCTCTTATAGATAGAGTGGGGCAGACATATGGCTGCCTGTAAGCGGAAACGCAAATAATTTATCAGAATATAATATTATATTTAAATCACAATGTACATATTTGTGATTTAAATATGATACAAATATCTATTAAATATGATCTCAATTTTTTTTATATGTGTTGTGCAAAATTTGTGACTTTGAAAAGTCAGCTTTAATGGACCAAGAAAACAATACATACTTCTTTTAAATTATATTAATGTGCAATGAAATATTATAGTTAAAGTTACTGCAATACATACTTAATTATATAAATAGAAAAACTAAATGTATGCTTTCAAGCACAATGGTATATCGCTATTATATACTAGTCGTCATCCTGCAGTTTAAATTCAACCACTTTTTTCAACCACATTTTTTTCTTTTACATTTTTTAGGTTTCTATGCTCCTTCTCGATCAAAACTTTAACTGTGTGCCAAATTTCAAACTCCTCTGTTCCCATAATTTTTGTGAGAAGGGGTACAAAGATTTTACTTGATCTATTAATATTTAGATTATAGTAAGTCATGAACATGTACATAATATAATGATAGCTTGTGTATATATAAACTCAAAAAGTTTGACACTAATAGAACTCAAATTTTAACACAATCTACAACCTGCTTCAAAATTGTTTTTATAAATGTCTGCATTTTACATACCATGTTGTAAGTGAAGCAACACAGGGTACCACTAATAATAATAACTTTTAATATTGATTAGGATACTCACATCAATATACTTGACATCATTGACTTGACCTCCTTCAACATAATCCATGACTAGTACCCTCTCTGAACTAACATCCCAATATATCTTTGGTATCTTTAACCACTTATAATCTTTAAACAAAAGAGCAACTTTCTCTGCGTTTTTACCTTCATTGATAAAGTTTAATTCTTGAGTAATATTCTTTTTGGTTTCATCCACTAACCATTGCAATTGGAATTCAGGAAAGACTTTTGACATTGTTAGAACAATTAGTTCTATCCATTTTAAATCTATATATACACTCTTCTTAACAAAATCATGTTGAACTTTTACAGCGACAACAGTCCCATCTTTTAATTTAGCTTTATGCACTTGCGCTAGTGAAGCAGTGCCCAAAGGCTCAGGTTCAAAGTCATCAAAAATATTTTCAGGCTAAAACAAATAAAAAAAAAGGTAAACACTTTGTACATTATTTCATACAATAGAACAGTGAGGAAATAATGACAAATACATACATCTGTGAGGTCTTCTCTAATTACTTTGTACAGTTGTTCAACAGTGTTCTTCGGAGCATTCTTATGCAATACACGCATGGTAGATACATATTCATGAGGTAACAGATAGTCCAGTGCACCAACATGCTGTCCTACTTTTATATAGACACCTTTATTTGCCTTGCATAACTCAAGCAATTTTTCTGCCCCAATTTGATGTGCTTGACTCCTTACCTCTAAATATTCTTTTGACTTTCTGTCCCAATCTTTACTATATAGCATAGTTTTGTAAGTGTGACCTATTTCAAGCGCAGTGTACGCTGTTCTTGTAAATCTAACAATCGCAAATGAATTATAGTTGCCATCAGTATAAGCATAAACAGAACCACCGATCGCTACTGTACTGTACAGGCCGTATCTAAGCAAGACCGGAAATTTTCTTCGAAACATATTGAATACCCACAGATCATAACTATTTGTAATTCAGCACACACTTCATCTGCTGCAAAAAGTTAGAACGTGTGAAACAAAGTAACAAGACCTACTGACTTCAAGACATTTTACAAATACGTAGCTCAATGTCAATTGTCAAGATTGTCATTATTTGTCAAGTTTACAAGTTTAAATGTCAGCTTAGAGCTACGTTTACACGGCTGCGGGGACTTGGCAGTCGCGCATGGTGCGTTTACACGTGTGGCACGCCTCGACAACCCTCCTCTCCACAAGCGTGTAAACGAGCTGTTTGGATTTGCGATACGGCCCTGCCGCGCATCCAAGGTCGTCGGCCCCCTCGGAAGGAAGTCTACTGGCGGTGCCTGGCGGGCCCCGCGCTCCAACGCCTGTCTGACCCTAAAAAAATAAGTTTAGATAAACGTAAAATATTTTGCATGCCATTTGGTAACTCGGATGAACGGTGTTTAAGTTCGCTTGTACTCATTTTTAAAAACAAAGGAGATGTAAAGGAATATGGCATTTATAGAAATATAGAGGGAGGAGTAAAGATCATTCCACATAGTATGAAAGTTTGGGAAAAAGATATTAAGAGAAGAGTGAGAAAGAGGAAAGAGCAAAAAGTCTGATCTAGAAAAAACGTATGATAGGTTACCCCCTCGAGATGTTTTGTAATGGGTTTTAAAAGAAGAAAAAGTGCCTGCTAAATATGTAGCATTCATTGGATCGATGTACTGAGGATCTAGCACTTATATAAGATCGGCTACGGGTAACACCGATCAATTCAGTGTCTCTGTTGGTTTGCACCAGGGATCGGTTCTTAGCCCATACCTCTTCCTTCTACTGATAATGAATACTCTAGGAGGCACCATGGTGCATGCTATTTGCAGACGACATTGTGTTGGTTGGTGATAACGCGTCCAAGGTCCTGCTCAGACTACAGACGTGGCAGCAAAGACTAGAGAATGTTGGCTTGAAAATCTGCTGAATTAAAACCGAATACATATTCTGCGATTTCAGTCGTCTCTTCGGTCTTGCTACCGTGTCACTGAATGGAACAACGATTCCGGTGTGCACTGATCAAGTTCCTCGGTTCGCTGTTCTGTTACAAAATGATGGCGAAATAGGTCTGCACAACATCAAATCAATGCAGATGGATAAAGTGGCGGCAGGTAACAGAATCTATTTGCGATCCCAAGTTCCCTTTAACTTTAAAGAAAGAAATGTATAAAACGATGGTGGTGGTGGTGGTGGTGGATAAAATGATGGTCGACGCTGCCTCTGCCCTTGGGCGACTTTAGCCCAATTTGGGAGGAGCCAGCATCGCGACACCTCTTCACGGGGGTGGTCCGGTCGATGGCGCTGTATGGCACCGGTGCGGTGGTGGCTCTGACCGCCCTTAATAAGGCCCGCCTCTGGTGGCGTCAGAGGGTATTGGCGGTCAGAGCCATACGCGGATACCGCACCGTGTCGACCGAGGCGGCGTGCGCCTTGGCCGGGACACCCCAAAGGGATTTAGAGGCGGAAGTGCTCGCCGAAGTTTATCGATGGGTGGCTGAATTCTGGGCAGAGACTGGCTGTCGCCCTCCGATGGAAGAGTTACGCGAGTGGCTTGAAACCGCCCGTAGAGCCACGATGGCTAGATGGTCGTTCCACCTGGAGAATCCACGCGATGGCTTTGCCGCCGTAGAAGCTCGCCAGCCGGTCATTCTCGAATGGGCAGGGCGGCAACACGGGACCCTTTCTTTCCAACTGACGCAGGTGCTTGCCAGGCATGGTTGCTTTGGGAGTCCCGCTTGCCACCACTGCTACTGCAGTGAGGACTCGGCCCAGCATATGCTGGTGACTGGATGAATTTGCCCCGCTTGGTCGTCACCAAGCGGGGCAAGTTCATCCAGGCGGCCGCTTGGCCGACACACCGCTATATTTTATTTTTATTTTTATCGTGTGGAAACCTCCTCGGGCCGTCACCCCGTTTTTAATTCGATTGCTATTAAAGTGTGATTTTTAATTTTTTAAACTATAATTTATTTATTAATAATGACAACGGATGTAATCTGAACGGTGGAGTAACCAATAGGAATTAAGTGTTCCTGGTGATTAGCCTTTTTTTATTTCTTTACTTTTTTTAACGTGTGGTAGCCCCCTCGGGCCGTCACCCCGCCGGGGTTTGCGGCGTGTCGGAATCGAACCGACTAAAACCACACGGTGTGCCACTCTGCGCCTGAGACAGGAGGGATCCGGAAACTGCTGTTATTAACACATCCGGACGGTGATTACCCTGAGGTAACTACTGAGTGAAACACAAGAAACGCATCACAGGGTCAGATCTCGGAATCTTCTCATATGTTGAGGAATGGGCACGGTAAAAAGAAATCCAAAAAATGTATGTACGTTCACAAACGATTCCCTAAAGTAATCGACAAAATAAAGCAAAGAATGAACACACGTAATTTTACTAATAAAACTTAGCTGAGCCCCTCGGTGTTACCTACGGATTTTGTTCTATCTTTACTCAAATTTTCCATAATCCATAATAATAATATTGAGTAGATAAATTAACGGTAAGTGTACGAATACTCTCTTAATTTTCTTATACGAGTGTTATAACTAGTCAAAATCTTCCACTGCTAAACCAAGGGTCAATGAGAGAATGAGACCGCCTGCATAACACTAAGTCAAAGTGACTAGGTGACTGAAAGTTGAATAATTACGCAAATAAAAATTATGATAATAATTATTTGCGTGTCGGGCACACGGACACGGAACGGGAATGTGGTTCTACCAATACACTGAAGTAGAACAGTTTAGAAATCTATACAAATAAATAAAATTGGAGTGTCTGTTTGTAATATTAAAATAACAGCTTTTTATTAAATGCATATATGTATGTATACACGGTATACATATACCAAAATGTAGTTAAAAAAAATTTTGTTTGTCTGTCTGTCTGTTTGTTCCGGGTAATCTCTGGAACGGCTGGACGGATTTTGACGGGACTTTCACTGGCAGGTAGCTGATGATCCAGGGAGTAACTTAGAATACTTATTTTTAGACTAACTTTGTCCGGCGGGGTTACTCGCGGTACAACAATAACCTCGGGTAACACCGCGGGGTTCAGCTAGTGTAATCATAAAATTAAACTGACATTCATATCAAAACAACAAAAATAAGATCCGAGAGATCCGGCTGGTTGCCATTTCATCAAAGAAGAAAGAAAAGAAGATATGAAGTCGTGAATAGAATTATGAGTTCGTCTTTATAGTAACATGAACTGGTCTCAGTTATATTTGAGTGGCAACACTAATCACTAAAGTGTGGTCACAAATTCTTTCGCGTCTGTGTTCCGCTTCCGTTGACAGATTCTTTTAGTATCAAACCTCTGAAAATGAAGGCGAAAGGAGAGGTGAGTAATGAAATTAAGTGAGAAATAAGTGATAAAATCATTTTTTAAACTTCTGAGGCTTCATCCGGAAAGTTAAGTTAGTGATTCGAATATGAAAATTAGTGGTAAAAGTGTAACTATGTCGGTATGTGTGCAAGGTACACGTTGTCGTTGCAAAGCGTCAAGCTTTTTTACAACATTGTAAACTTTTTAGTTTAATTGAGGATCACGTTTACGTTGTATTTGTATTTAAAAATTAATTTACCTCTATTCTACTACCAAAAGTGTCTGTCAAGAGATTTACTAATGTGTTGCTTTTAGGTTATGTCATGTTGTTGGTGATGTCCTAGAGAATTACAACATCGCCTTTTAGGACTAAAAACCATTAATTGGTTTTCAGAAATTTAGATGATTTGAGTGAATCTGGTTTTTAAATTTTTCTAATTCATAACATGTTTTTGTTTAGTTGAAAGAATACGAGGTGATCGGCCGCAAGCTCCCTTCGGAGAGCGAGCCAAAGCCGCCTCTATACAAAATGAGAATCTTCTCTCCTGATCCAATCGTTGCTAAGTCTCGCTTTTGGTATTTCTTGCGGCAGTTGAAGAAGTTCAAGAAGACTACTGGCGAAATTGTCTCCATTAAGGTTAGTATCTTGTGTTGCATTGTTTCATAAAGTTTTACAATTTTAAACGTAAGAATTCTGTTTCCATCCATCTCTTCACTCAGAGTCTGTAATATAATAATGTAATAATACTGTGTTAATCCATTTTACTAATAGGAATAGATTTTCCAATATAAATAACTAGGCAATTGATAATCAAAACGAAGTTGTATTAATATTTCACATAGTCATTAATCCTAGTAAGAAAGTTTGCTTATACACACTGTCTGTATTGTTACTTAGTTGTCTACTCTAAACAGGTTAAGATTTAGAAGCATGTTCTAGCATTAAAAAGTACATGTTCTACTATTTAATGTATGTGGGGCAGGTAGATTTCTACTGTAATAATTTAGCGTAGATATGTCTGAATTGTAATTCTGTAATTAGATTTTGTGTACTTTCTAGGAAATCCCAGAGAAGAGCCCTGTGAAGATCAAGAACTTTGGTATCTGGTTACGTTATGAGTCACGTTCTGGTGTACACAACATGTACCGTGAATACCGTGACTTGAGTGTTGGAGGAGCCGTCACTCAGTGCTATCGTGATATGGGAGCTAGACACAGAGCTCGCGCCCATTCCATTCAGGTAATTTTAACAGCTTGTAAGTAGTTAGTAGTTGGATTCTGCTCATGCTTTTCAATAAGGCTGAGTAGTCACTTGAGGCTTACATATAAAAAAAGTACAATATGTATGTTGATATTGTTTAGGAAAAAATAACAGGGTAATTTTCATCATTGTCTTCTAGATACTTTACCCCTTTTTCAGATGCTACCTTTTCAGATATTTATACCTCTCTTGATAAACAAGTTTTTAACCCTTGAAAACATTTAATCAAATCAATCAAAATATTGCAGTCCACTGCTGGACATAGGTCTCTCAAAATGCATTATCTTTGTTTAGAACATGTAAATTAAGGTCTATAAGAAAATATTAAAATACATAGTAGTAATTGAGGTAACAAATGCCTTTGTTATAGTATTTAAATGGTTTTTATCACCTTGTTTAGTAGTATATAGAAAGTTTATAGTATTTTTGAATATATGTGATCTAGTCTCCATTGTGAGTGAAGCTAACAGTTACTAAGTATGTATTTTCTTACTGCATAGTCGGTCATAAATTATCAAAGCATAATAAATTATGAACTGAACAGACAACAAATGAGTGAGAATGCAAAAATCTACCCTCAATGCAGTTTTATGTTCTAAAGTGAATTAAGGGTTTGTAAAGAAATCGGATTTAGTAAATAATTCATTACACTTAAATGAGTAGAATATAGTTAAAAGAATAATGTGAAAATTCTTGTTGATAAATTTTTCAAACCTATTTAATTGAATTGTAATACTTTTGAGTGATGGTTTTTTATTTGAGTGTTAATATTATTTTTAAAACATGCACATTCTAAAAATAATATTGTAATGAAATACTACACTAGTAAAAAAAATACAATATTTAGGCAAATCATGATAACAACAGCTGTTCTTCAGTTACTTTTGTAATGTATCTGATTTGAAGTCGCATAGTTATTGACTGCTTATTCTGTTTTTAACCGACTTCAAAAAAGGAGGTGGTCATCAATTCGACTGTTTTTTTTTATTGTTTGTTACCTAATAATTTTCAACTGGGTGAACCGATTTTGATGATTCTTCTTTTTTTTGAAAGCTGGTGCTGCCCGTGTGGTCCCATTTTAATTTGGTCTTGTTAATATGTGTGATTATTTAATATAAATTATATTTATTTTATTATATTTATTACTAGCTGAACCCCGCGGTGTTACCCGCGGTTATTGTTGTAACGCAAGTAACGCCGCGGGACAAAGTTAGTCTAAAAAAATAGCCTGAGTTACTCCCTGGTTCATCAGCTAACTGCCAGTGAAAGTCTCGTCAAAATCGGTCTAGCCGTTCCAGAGATAGCCCGGAACAAACAGACAGACAGACAAAAAATTTTTAACTACATTTTTGGCATATGTACCGTGTATACATATGCATTTAGTAAAAAGCGGTTATTTTAATATTACAAACAGACACTCCAATTTTATTTATTTGTATAGATTATTTATATAAATACACCCACAAAACAAAACTTTCAGTTAAAAGGCACAAGTAATGGATGTCTGTAGCATGCTAGTTAGTCTAATACAGCAGTAACTGATTTGTAATTGCAAAAGTGAGCTTTAGCGAAGTTATTACAAATCAGTCTTTCTGTGTGATGTGTCAAAAAAACGGAGTCATGATAGAATACTATTATATTTTTTTTGAGAAAAAGTTTACACTCCATTAATCTTTTCAATATTTTGCAAACAACCTTCCACTAAAACAATACTTTTTTAAAATAGTAAATAGTGTGTCCCTTACATATTTGTCAGCAGGGATTAACCATGTAAAGTTCTAGTTAACCATACTTTGTATTAAATCTGTACCATAAATTCTGTATTAATAAAGTGATAATTGTTATTTTCCAGATTATCAAAGTGGAAGTAATCAAGGCGGCCGCGTGCCGCAGGCCCCAGGTGAAGCAGTTCCACAACAGCAGCATCAGGTTCCCGCTGCCCAAGCGCGTGCATCACCACAAGCGCCTCAACACCTTCGCGTACAAGAGGCCCAGCACATACTTCCTATAATTATATTGTATGACATTTAATATAATAAAACCTACATTGTGATGTGGGAACCAATTCTATGTTTGATTTTTACCATATCCATCTTCAAACATCTTATGGGATAAAAATCATCAATTTAAATAGTACCTATCCTGCTTAATGAAACCTTGTTTCAGTTTGCTGGTAAATGAAATACTGCGTCGTTGGTCTAGCGGTTCACTTATACTGCCAATCAAGAGGTGTCTCGGGTTCGAATCCTGGATCGGGCAAAAATTGCTATTAAGTCTATCTGACTATTGAAATATTTAGTAACAGCTCGGTGTTTGCAAGTTGGGTCTGTCTGAACCCCCGTGCCTCCTAGAGCATGTAATGTCGTCGGTCCTGCGCCAGTCGTGTCGGATAACCGTCCCATCGAATTATGAGAGTGAGGGAAAATTCCTATTTCAATTTTAAATAGTGTAACATTATTTAAAAGTGAAATAATAGGAATTCAGTGACAGTAATTGTTATGGAAATTGTTAAAAATAATCAAAGAATATGTTTACGCTGCGTCACAAGGAGTTGGCGCGCTTTGATACACAGAGTGCAGCATTGTTTTTAAAATATGAAATCAGTTTAAAAATATCATGCAAATTTTTATTATATTGACTTATACGTGTGAGTGGTCAACTACAGGTACATGGTCAATAAATAGTACTCTTCGCTACTTTTTCTGCTTCAACAAGAACAAGGCGGTGCGGTGCGTTATCCACCTTTTTTATTTGATATAGCTGAACCCCGCGGTCATTGTTGTACCGCGAGTAACGCCGCGGGACAAACTTAGTCTAAAAAAGTAGCCTAAGTTACTCAGCTACCTGCCAGTGAAAGTCCCGTCAAAATCCGTCCAGCCGTTCCAGAGATTACCCGGAACAAACAGACAGACAGACAAAATTTTTTTTAGCTTCATTTTTGGTATATGTACCGTGTATACATACATATACATTTAGTAAAAACGGTTACTTTAATATTATAAACAGACACTCCAATTTTATTTATTTGTATAGATAGCTGAACCCCGCGGTGTCACCCGCGGCTATTGTTGTAACGCCGCGGGACAAAGTTAGTCTAAAAAAAGTAGCCTAAGTTACTCCCCGGATCATCAGCTACCTGCCAGTGAAAGTCCCGTCAAAATCCGTCCAGCCGTTCCAGAGATTACCCGGAACAAACAGACAGACAGACAAAATTTTTTTTAGCTTCATTTTTGGTATATGTACCGTGTATACATACATATACATTTAGTAAAAACGGTTACTTTAATATTATAAACAGACACTCCAATTTTATTTATTTGTATAGACTAGCTGAACCCCGCGGTTATTGTCGTACCGTGAGTAACGCCGCGGGACAAAGTTAGTCTAAAAAAGTAGTCTAAGTTACTCCCTGGATCATCAGCTACCTGCCTGTGAAAGTCCCGTCAAAATCGGTCCAGCCGTTCCAGAGATTACCCGAACAAACAGACAGACACGACAGACAAAAATTTTTTCAACTACATTTTTGGCATTTGTACCGTGTTGTATACACGGTACAAATGCCAAAAATGTAGTTGAAAAAATTTTTATAGTTAAGAATTAGAGATGCGCCGAATATTCGTTTGGTATTCGGCGTATTCGGCGTCTTTTTACCTATTTGTATTCGGCCGAAATATTCGGTTTGAGTGCCGAATATATTCGGTTCGAGAACGTATTTCTATTTCCTTGGCTACACGACACCGTATAGAAATGAAAGACAAAACGTCTTATGTAAGACTTATGTAAATAATAATAAGTCAAAGAAATTCTATGAAGAATGTGTTGAACAATGCCAATAAAATAAAGCAAAATCTCTCTCTAATAAAATAAAATAATACTCAAAATCAACATTTATTGAATGGAAGAATGGGCCGGCTATATACCACGGCCTGACAGAATACCGGTGTGAAATAGCGTTTGCGCTATGTTTCCCATGTGTATGAGGATACCTCTTCTAATACAGAATGTATGTAATCACCTGAGTGAGACGCAGTAAAATGTTTTATTTGTAGAACTCTCTGTTGTAGATCAAAGTCCTCACTAAACCAGTATACAGTGAAGTCCACACATCAGATGTAATCGAGCCGTGACTTTTGAGATTTCGTCATTGATAAATTTTTACATCATCATCATTATATCAGCCATAAGAAGTCCACTGCTGAACGTAGGCCTCCAGGAGGCTGGAAGTCATCAAACCTGCGTGCGAGACGATTCGTGGCCACCTCGAAAACAACTTATAAACATGGCTCTCAATTTTTTACTCTCATAAATTGTCGGAATCACCACTTCACGAATATACCTTCTTCCAGGCAACTTATATTTAGGCTTCAATAAATGCAATAATCTATTAAAGCCTTCGTTTTTGAGTATTAAATAGGCTGCCTGTCAGTTGCGATCATTCCAGCGATGGCTGTATGAATTCCCATTGTTTGAGGCTTTGTTATGTTCCAATTGGTTTTATAAGTTTCTAGAATTTGTTGTGTATCTTTTGAATGGACCAGTCTATATTGGATCTTACACTCGAAGTTACAGGCAACGTGTCTGAGCTATATTAAGAAGCACTTACAGAAGTAGAGATGTTTTCTGGCAGTTGTTCTTTATGCTTTAGCCTCAAATGATTTGTCAGACCACCACCGCGCTTCAAAGCACTGCGCTCTGTTCCCGCGAGAAATAACCCAACTGCACAAAGTGCACTTAACTTTTGTATCATCTCCCATTTCGTCAAAAAGTCCCAATGTGGCGGACGATGAGGTACGGCTCGCTCGTCATCTAGCCAGCTGCGACACGTAGCCTACATGTTAAAACCTGTTTACGCGGCAAGACAATGATATGGTTAACCGAATAATTCGGCCGAATATCCGGTTCGGTAAAGGTTAAACCGAATACTATTCGGTATTCGGTTTTTCGGTGAAACGACTATTCGGCGCATCTCTATTAAGAATGTACAGAATTGGACCTGTTACATTTTTATTATAAGTATAGATAGGTGTCTGGTCTAAGATATAGGTAATATATTCTGTAGCTAGTCTATATACAAAATTTTGCTAAAGAAGTTCAGGTGCCAAAAGTGTGTGTTTCGGTCTCGGTGATAATATCTCGTGTATTACCATCCTTACAGCAAGGCAGGCTGTCGGTTTCCAATATATTTATATGCAGAAGAAACTGAGTAATGACAGTCTTGCGGGCCGCCAACTACAGATTTCATCATCATCATCAGCCCATTGCAGTCCACAGCTGTACATAGGCCACTTAGTTCGATCCTCAACTTCAGATTTATTAGTGGGCTATGCATCGTTTATTTCTGTCTCCAAGGAAATGGTAGGCTCAGGTATATAATTGGTCCCCAAGCCCAAAGAAACAAATGAAAAATCTTTGAAAGAAAACATAGTATAAATTTATACTTTTTTATTTAGCTTTAGACAATGCTTATTATGCACGTGAGTGACACATTCATCATACTTCACCAAGGTTCTCTGCCTGGAAGAAGCACAGGGACCTTAAAAGCTTCTGTGCTCCAACTGATAACATTATTGTACAGTGAAGCAATTTAATTAATGTAATTTTAAAAGATTCAAACAATATAATTATTTTGTGTTAATTTTTATATAGTACTAAAAATCTACATAAAAGTGGTATTTAATAATTTGCCGAGGGCGATATCACATCGATTGTTACGTCTATATACTAAATTTTAACTTATCTTATTATTTGTTTTAATTAATTAAAAAAAAAAATGGACAATCTAATACAACGCCATCTAGTCCCAAATTAAGCAGAGCTTGTATTAGGTAACTGATAATCTTTTTTTTGTAAATACCTACATATTTTACATAGAAAACACCCAAACTACGAAACAAATATTTGCAGATCATACAAACATTTGGTCAGACCAGGGAACCCGAGACCTTAAGCACAGCAGTCGTATACGCTACCAATACGTCACCGAGGCAGTTATTAGCAAAGTGGGTCATGATTCAAGTTTTTTGATAGTAAGTACTTGTGGAAATTACTGCAGAGGACTAGGAAATGCGTTACACATTACAGTCAATTTAGCAAATATTTTGCTACAAGTCTTGATAATTTTTATTAGGAACGTTATCACCAAAAGAAAAATATTTTTCTAACAGTATGGGCATAATACATAACTATCTATGTCATATTCATTAAACAAAATGAATTTTCGTGAGTCTCACATTTGGTCAGACCAGGGAATTGAACCCGAGACCTTAAGCACAGCGAAACAAAAGTTGGCGATTTTCTGAAGAGTTGTCAATAGTTTGAAACATTGAAATTGGCAACAATTTCGGTGTATATGCGCCTTAAGGTTTAATTTATTATTATACTAGTTCTTGCCCGCGGATCCGCCCGCGTTTAAGTCGGTTATCGCGGCAAATAGTAGCCTGTATGTTATTCTGATGTACAAGCTATATTACTGTAAAGTTTAATCCAAATCCGTTCAGTAGTTTTTGCGTGAAAGAGTAACGAACATATACACTCACAAACTATCGCCTTTATAATATTAGTGAGATATTCAAAGTAATTTTGGTTAATATAATACATATTAATCCTTTTCTAATTAAATACATTTTGTGCATTTTATGTAGACCACAAATTGCATTTTACAGCATATCATTAAATGGAAACTTAAGAAGATATCAGAGAATAAATAAAAAATGTATTTCTTGACTGTACTTATGATCAGTTTATTCTTCATGCTTAACCGAGGTGAAACAAAGGTCGGTCCCCCTCATGTGCTTTAAAAACATTAAAAAAAACGTAATATTATGTTATTGTGAATATAAAATGTATTTTATTTAAAAAGAAATATCAACTAATCTAGACATAAGAAAAAACTTAAAAACGAAGGTATAGCTAAGGGGGAAAATATCTTAAACATCTTATTTCATAACAGTTTCATCTATCTAAAATATACTATTTCGTAGGTGTGGACCAAGCTTTCAACGGGGGGCCTCATTTTTTTTGAGGTGTAGTCCATACTTCAAGAAGCTTGATGTAACGTAGGTCAAGAGTGTCATGACTCCCCCGCCAAAGAGCAAGTTCCGTCGTTTATAGATCTCGGTATTAAAATACTAAAATAAATGAAAATAAAAAAAAAATAAGTATTTCTAATTTAAAATAATAAATGCAATCTCAATAATAATAAATAAATAAATATTTCGGACATCTATCACACAACGCCATCTAGTCCCAAGCTAAGCAGAGCTTGTGTTATGGGTACTAGACAACTGATACAAATACATATATTCTTTTTTTTTTGTAAATACATACATATTATACATAGAAAACACCCAAACTCCGAAACAAATATTTGTAGATCATACAAACATTTGGTCCGACCCGGGAATCGAACCCGAGACCTCACGATCAGCAGTCGCACACGCCAACCGCGAGACCAACGAGGTAATGCTAATGCTATGCTAAATAGTTGGCTTTTGTGACATTTAAATACTCTAAACAAGTTCTGCACTTACACGGTTCTAGGCTCAATGTTACATTTTAACATGGTAGGTTTCTTTATTAAACACAACTCCCGCATTAGGAATATACCATCTTGTGTTGCGGGGGGCTTTATTCAAATTCAGCGAAACAGCGTACAAGGTAGGTACAGTTAGTATTATATTTACAACTAACTGAACCCCGCGGTATTACCCGCGGTTATTGTTGTACCGCGAATAACGCCGCGGGACAAAGTTAGTCTAAAAAAAAGTAGCCTAAGTTACTCCTAAGGATCATCAGCTACCTGCCAGTGAAAGTCCCGTCAAAATCCGTCAAACCGTCCCGAAACAACCAGACAGACAAAAATTTTTTTAACTACATTTTTGTTATATGTACCGTGTATACATGCATATGCATTTAGTAAAAAGCGGTTATTTTAACATTCCAAACAGACACTCCAATTTTATTTATTTGTATAGATTTATAACACAGTTATTTTCGCTTAAGTTGTCTGTATATAACATGTCTTTATCAGCAAAGTGGGTTACGATTCAAGTTTGTCGATAGAACAATAATACAGTACCTATAACATCGGGTGGCAGTTTTTATAGAATGTAAACTCGATAGATCTTTCATTCTATGTTAACCTGTATTCTTATCACACATCTTAAACACATCACTCTTATTATCATCATAATTTTCATTTGAATTTTTGCTATTTTTTTACTTAAAAAACTTCTTTTACATCTCGCCAATAGTAAATAATGCCTAATTTTATACAAACTGTTGTGCAGAACTCTATCGACTAGCTTACATTTTTACATTTTAGACATTCCCTGTACAATTTTATATCACAATACTGTGCAACTGACTACAAAACAGTAGTATTTTTTCATTCATGATAAAATTTAGATTTTATATCGAAACATTGTGCTTCTTTGAATCATAAAATTATGATTAATTTACTTATAAACATACTTCAATAGTTAATTACACATCAATTGCAATTTTAGACCACATAATTAAGGTCTGAACATCCATAACATAAAAAAAATTTTGCTTCTTACATTGAACATTTTTTAAAATAACATCCACTAAAATTCATACATTTGCTATTAAGTTATGTGTTACGTTTCCATTCAAAAGTAACTGTCTGTCACGCTTTCACGGCTAAACCACTTCATCAATTTCAATGAAATTTAGGATGTACCTAGATACTTTAATTCTTGAGGAAGGACATAGGCCACTGTTTATCGCAATAACCGCTATACAAGTGGGCGAAGCCGCGAGTAAAAGCTAGTGAAAGCGTAACAAACAGAGTTACATTCGAATTTATAGGGTTGATGCTAATGTTCTATATATATTAGATGAATATGGGTTTATTGTTTATATTTATCCTAATAAATCCATATGGATTTCATGGTTCTGTCTTCCAGCTGTGTGTTGATCGATCAATCAGATCAGATATCAGACAGACATTCTCATTTTATATGTTCAAGAAGGATTTTTATTGATAATTTTGAAATTTATTATTTTATATCAATTTTGAATAAAATAATAAATTTCATTTTGAAATTTATTTTACATACCGTTCCATTGTCCTGCCAAAGGCATATTAAACAAATATAAATAACTTCCTTTTAGATAGTATTTTAGAGATCAATAAAATAGATTTGGAACTTAGCGTAAAATTATTTTATAACTAGCTGACCCGGCGGACTTCGTACCGCCACATTATTTTTTTGTAAATATTTTCTACATTTCTGAAAATTCTAGGAATAGAAATACGGTGCCATCTATCGGATAATTTAAAAATACAAATACGGCACTTATTTAGATGCCAAACCGCCATCTATTAGGATTTTATGGAACTAACCGATAAATACACACTAAAGTCGTATATAAATAATTAAATAGATCATGGAATAATAATATTTAAAATACTTGCTTTCTAGCAAAAAAAAGAATGAATGAAATCGGACTATGTGTTATTGAATTACAACTAAATACATATTTTGACTTTCATCCCCTCTTTCCAGAAAATCGTGCTGAATTTCGGGATAAAAGTATCCTATGCCCTAGCTCGTAGTATGAACTCAAATCATGCAAAGTTTCATTTGAATTCATTCAGTAGTTTCGGCGTGATACAGACAGACAAACAAAAATGAAAAAAAATACAGTTTTGTCTTCAGTATCGATTATAGAGAGCCGACCAAAAAAAAATTTTCAAAATATCTTTGATTTACAGAATTGAACCTATTACATTTTTATTATAAGTATAGATATATTTTGTAATTTAGTCAAGAAAATCTCAATAATTGCCATGCTATTACTTATCTCTAAACTTAGCACTCAATAGGAGATGTCTTTCAAACATTTTCTAGTTTTAAGGCCGGGCGCCCACCAAAACTGCGAATTCGCAACGCATCGTAAATATCTGCGAGCTCGCACCACAAGAACGTCCGATGTACTTCTTCTTTGATGAAATGGCAACAGCTATTTCTGCCAATGTCAAGTGTTTTATAGTCTTCAAGTCTTTAAGTCTTCGTCGTGATGAAATTAATGTTAAAATATATATAAAATATGGACGAGATGAAATGGGGACAGTCTTTCGAAAAAACAAAAAACGATCTCCAACGTCCGATGCAATTCGCATCGTACATTCGAACCATGTTACGTCACATTTGTTGACAACATTTTTGGTCCACTCTGAGACTTTACTAAACGGCACTACTTTCTCTCTTTTACTTTACCTTTACTAGATAGCGTTGTGTGTTAGATGTCCTAAATATGTATTATTATTTTATACATATGTAGCGTAAAGTTACCTAAATAAGTAACTATACGCTACACATAATTTGCAGGATCTGAGTTGTTATTTTATTTTGGTTCAAAAACTATATATATATAAACAAAATATTTGTTAAACATTTTTTTTCTTTTAAAACATTTACCATTTTCTTATTTATTTGTATCCATAAATCATTAATATTATTTTTATTCTATTTTTCACCATCAAGTTCATACAAAAATCTAATTAGGACATCTCTTTGTGGTCGAAAGTATGGTTACATGAACCAAGGATTTGCCGCACGAATTCGTATCGTAGTAATTCGCATCGCAAGTTCGTACGATGCGGCGTCGCATCGCATCGTAGTTTTGTGTGGAAGCCCTTATTTTTCAAATCGGACCAGTGGTTTCAAACAAACAAACTCATTATATATTAGTATAGAAGTATAGATAAGAAATACAGAAATATCTCACAGATAACTTGACAACTTAACAAAATTTAAGATTAAGAAATTAAGATCCTACTTGGTACACAAAGTGGAGAATTGAGAAACCTTCTTTTTTAAAGTCGATTAAAAATACATGCACAAAAATCACAAATAATAAAATTTTATCGTTTCAACCTTATACCGTTTCAATAAAAATAAAAATCTTGATAACATTTAGACACATGCATCACCTTTTCTAAAACATGGAAAAACTCATGGTATAACAATAACAATATACTTCACCAGGTATAGCATTCCGAGACACGGTGATCACGTGGGCGACTCGAGCCTTACGTCATTACCGCTTTAGTGGTTCTAGTTGGTTCATTTCGTGTTATATACTGCTATAAAGTGGTAACTGGATAATTACACACCGAGTCGCTCTCGGAATGCTAGACTTGTTTTCTTAGACCATGGAAAACTATACTTTAAATAAAAATAAGAAATTTATTAGCCCCTTCGATTTCACATCCCAGTGTAGGACAGTGTTTTCATCTCCCTGCATACAATCTGCGTTCACAATTTTTTTAAATTTGTCGCTACTAATTTTGTAACACTTTGTAATATTTGTGTTCTAATATAAATTCGTATTAATTCATGGTTGATAGCGCATGAGTAGATTTTAAAACTTTATTTTAGTAAAAAATATTATCATAAGCAATAATGCCTAAAAATGTCTCATTGGTTTTAATTTAGTGACTGCTCATGTTGTTTGACTTATAGTACACAACATTTAGCTGTATATTAGTGACTTAATACTTTGAGAGCAACTTTAGCAGCTGCTCGTTTAGCTTGAGACTTGTTTCGTCCAATACCGAACACGGTGTGCTGTTGACCATCCTTTGTAATCGTCACCGATACTTTAATCTTTGGTAAGTCCGGGTCGATTACAACCGCTTTGCTGTAAAGATAAACATTATTGTGATTTGAATATATGTGTTGATATTTAGACTTGCAGGATTTGTACATCTGTAAGAGCCTATACTGAACGACAGTAATCCTAATTAATCTGGTTTTACTGGATTTAAATGGTAAGGCGTGTATTCTTAAAAGGTGTTTACATTTAGTTACAAACTGAACTTATGACTTGACCGAAGAGGTGGACTTGTATCAACTATATTTATTTATCTATCAAACATGAAAACCTTATGGTGGATAGGAAAAATAACAATTGGTTTTATACTTTCACGATTTGAACTTATCCCCAAATCGGTCCAATCGTTCTCGAGTTTTAGCGACAATATAATGACAATTATAGCTTCGTATCACATTATGCGGACGAGTAAATATTCTTATAAAATTGTTGCAGTATAATAATAATAAAATATAATGTAGCTAACCCAAAGGTAGGACATGCGTGTATCTTTTCGTAGAGTACTTTGACTGGCTGTTGCGGTATACGCTGTGAGAACGAATGTATTTCCTCGTGCATTATTCGGTAGATGATAGACCAGACTTGCTTTAGATCACCGCCGCTGTCCAAGTATATCGCTCCGACTAAAGCTTCGAACACATCACTTAACACCTGAAGAAAAAAAATATAAGATTTTATCAAAATAAAACCGACAAGAACTGGACCACATGAGAAGCACCAGCTTTCAAATAAAAAATAATCATCAAAATCGGTTCACACAGTCGAAAGTTCTAAGGTTATAAACATAAAAAACAGTCGAGTTGTGAACCCAATATTTTTTCGCAGTCCGTTAAAAAAAGTAAATAACTTAGTTTAGTGTCATTTACGTTAAAAGTGATAGGACCATGATAAGAACAAAAATAAGTTTAATTGGTAAAAATAAAAACGTCCCCTGTGACCCCCGCCGTCTGAATGATGTTTTTCGGGGCCTCTCTGTGACAAAAACAGATTACGGCCTTGTCTTTTCTACTGACACTTCTTGACAGCTTCTCTGCTTAGTTTGAGACTAGATGACGTTGTGTGTCAGATATCCGAAATATTATTATTGGAACGAAGTTCCTAATAGCGCGTTGTGAAAGGGACGGGAAAAATTCTTACGAAAGTTGTCACGACACAAAAATTCTTACGAAAAGTTGTCACGACAGTTTTTGCTACAGTAAGCGATTGTAAGCCGTGCGGCGTGCGCATGTCTCTCTCTCTCTCTCTCTCTTACAGAAAGCAAGCTAGACATTTTCATTTCTATTTCGCATTGAACAGTGTGGTGTCGCGACGATTATTTTTGTTGAGTATTTACAGTTTTTTTGTACATAATAAATAATAAAAATAATGAATCCTGACAGTAAACTTCGTTCCATCCGGGTGTCCCTTGACACCTCTCGAGTTTCTCACATAATTTTATTATGTTGTATTATATATGTAAGTGAAAATCAGAAAGTGTCAGCAGGTGTCTTGTTTGCATGCACAGAAAACTAACAATAATACTAAATATTTGCGTATTCAAAACACACGAACCTTAGGCACTTCAACATATTCAGCGATTTGACACTCTTCCTCGTCTATCAAATAGAGAACATCCTCTACAATCATATGGTCCCTTTGTGTTTGATGATCCACGAACATTATGATGGCTTTCGCGAGATTTGCATTCAATTCGGAGCAGAGGAATCTGAAACAAATAAAAATTAATATTAAAACATCCCTGGAACGTAATACTTACATTTTCATTGAAAAATTTCAGTTTCACAGAAATTTTATTAAAGTCAAAGTCAAAAATATTTTATTCAAATAGGCACTTTTTTTACTCGAAAATCGAGTGATTCTAGTCGCCAGTTCCAAGTGCAGCCTACTCTTCATGGAGAAGAATCTGGCAGGAAACTCCACTGACGCTCCTTTTTAAAAAATAAATAGAGTTTACAATTTTCTTTTTCTTAACTATGAGACTCGAATGAGAACGAAGTCGACCAAAGCAAACAAAACAAAAAGTTTGGAGTCATTGCTGCACCGCTATGGTCGAACCAATCATGCACCGTTATTACTCATAACTGCAAGATTTTTATATTGTTATATTTCTATACTAATATATAAAGCTGAAGAGTTTGTTTGTTTGTTTGTGTGTTTGTTTGTTTGAACACGCTAATCTTAGGAACCGCTGGTCCGATTTGAAAAACTCTTTCAGTGTTAGATAGCCCATTTATCGAGGAAGGCTATTGGCTATATATTATTACGCTAAGACCTAAAGGAGCGGAGCAACAATGAAGAATGTCACAAAAACGGGGGAAAATTATCACGCTGCGGGCAATAGGAGACGCAAACGAGGTTGCGTGGGTCGGCTAGTTTGTTATATATATTAGATACAATCACTACTTTGTGGTGCAAATTCAAAATTCTTTAAATAACTACAAATCACATTGACAATAGACGTTACCTAAATACATACATACAGAAAACAGCATTTTAAGAAATTTATTCACTAAAATTATTTCTCAAAAAAATATTATTTTAAAGAAATTTCAATCAAGAAATTTCATTCTGAAACTTACAATAATAACTTTGATTCTGAAGAATCTATTGACACCACATTCATTAAAATTAGTTCAGTAGTTTATTTGCTACGGTTGCTTGCTTATTCTTCCTTTTGGTCGGGACGCTAAGCACCAGATGGGTAAATTAAAGGTATGTAAATAGACAATACACGTTCAATTCCTGTACAGATTAATTCTAAAAAACCGCGGGCTCAAGTCGGTTTAGGGACAAATATTAAACATCGTTTTTATAAAACCTTACTTGTGTAATCCCAACTTGACAACGTAGGATGCAAACGTGACGTTGTTAACCAGCGCTGATCTAAGATCGGTCATCTCGCCGGGCTTCAGTTCACGACAGTTCTCAAATATATGTGAGGTAATGAGGAAATCCAACACAGCATCTCCTAGAAACTCGAGGCGTTCGTAAGAACGTGTCAAGCGGTTACGAATATATGAGGAATGTGAGAGCGCCTGGAACAAAATTACAAATATTATTGATTAAGTTTTAACAAGTTTCTATGAGGACACCAGCTTAGACCACTTATGTATGTTACAAAATGGTGTGGTCAAATTCTAAGAATGTTATATCAAACTTAAAAAAACAATTCTGCATTTTACTAATATGTTAGTTTTAAAAAAGATAACTATTTTAATTATATTGTAAGTAGTTGATGGAGGTGTCATATTATAATTCACTCAAGAAAAGTTAAAAAAACTATAACCTGACTATGTAAACATTTCTGTCAAAGTGTATGTAACTTATGTCGCCTGAGCTATTATTAAGAATATTATAAAATAATATATAATAATATTGACACATTGTTAATTAAAATCAGTCCAGTAGTTCAGACGCTACGGTTGAACATACCTGGACTGTCAAAAGTGTTACCCTTCCTTTTCGCATGGTCCGTAGTCGGGACACTAAGAATCAGATGGGTAAATTGAGACTATGTTAAAGGGACAATACAGGTCCAATACCTGTAGGACTAATTCTAACAGAGTTTAGAACCGATCTCTTTATTTTTTGTAAATTTTAATGCTAAAACATCAATTAGCTGTGTGATAGTTATCTTATCCATGTTTCGTGTCAGCAGATTATGACAAATTAGTGTTTACTATTTGTATAGTGAAGAGAGTAACTTGTGCTCTGAACCAGCTCTTACCACAATATCTCATCATATTAGTATATATTATTGAAGTATATCCAATAAAGTTAATTTTAATAATAAGTTTAAAAACAGTTTTGATAAAATAATCTTTACATAGTGTATAATGAAATCGCTTCCGCTGTCTGTTCGTTTAGATCTTCGAAACTACTCAACGAATTTTAATGCAGTTTCCAGCAATAGATAGTGATTAAAGGGGAAGGTTTCGCATTTCAAAGACTTCTTCCGTACGAAGACAGGCCAGGAAGCTAGTACGAAAGTAAAAATGAAAATTATATTTACCTCAAGCAAAAAGGACGGATCATTGAACTTATAATTCAATATCATTTCTACATCAGACCTGCTGTGTAATAGCAAAAAATCTATATCCTTGATTGTTGCCATTTGATCTGTACCTAAAGGTGATACTTTTTTGTGCAATAATTCTGAAAACGAATCCTGAAACAAAAGTTTACATGTTTAAGTTTCTTCACTTGTTCTTTTGGGCTTCCGAGCCTTAATACACAAGAAAAGTAAAAGCAAGTAGGTTTAAATTAAAACTAACAATACCTTAGTCGGTAAAACGCCCAACCATTCAACAACTTTGATGGCTCCTAGGATACCTCCACTCAAGAGATATGTACCGATGATAGCTTCCACGCAATCGGCTATGGTCTGAAACAATAGCGCTATTTCGTTAGTTCACTGCTTCAGTCAATGATGTTTCAATCTTAATATTTATATATATTTAATAATAATATAAGAAAAGAAACTGACTAAAAGAACTGGACCAAATTGAAAAGGGACTATATGGGAACCACCAGCTTTCAAATAAAAAAAGTATCATCAAAATCGGTTCACCCAGTCGAAAGTTCTGAGGTAACAAACGTTAAAAAAATAGTCGAATCGAGAACCTGCTCTGTTTTTGAAGTCGGTTAAAAATGTATAAAACAGTGTAATTTTATCGGTTCACCTAGTCGAAAGTTCTGAGGTAACAAACGTTGCAAAATAATTGAATCGAAAACCTCCTCTGTTTTTGAAGTCGGTTAAAATGTATAAAACAGTGTAATTTTGTTTAAATTGCTATATACCTGAAACTTTACAGAGCTTTATCTGCGAGAAATGTTAAGTCTGCTCGAAACCATTTTAAAATTAAAAATTGTGGAAATTTAAAATTCGGTTATAAAATACCTATTACATAATAACACCTATTCATTTAAATGTATTTTTTTTTCGTATTTAAGGCAACGGCAACAGGTCGTCTCTCAAGCTAACGCTCTGGCACATGCAGGTGACCACATCGTGAAAGAAACATGCTTGCATAACCTTTGCCTTCCTCTCGAGACGGCAGGAGATCCAAGCGTGTTTAATGCGGTTGTAATTATTTTTCTCCTGTTATAGTTAGCTGCTTATGCATATTTTGTAATTAAAGTATATCTTTTCCGTCTGGTTTTACAACGGACGGAGCTGTGACAAGATAGTTAAATTATTGCAACGACAATACTGTGATGGAATTCCAAACTACCAGGTAACCACATTTTTGTGAATTGTGTAGAATTTGTAACAGTTTTTTCATAAATATGGCGACCATGTCATAGAAGGATTGGTTAAGTATCAGGGCCAAAACTAAAACTGAGTGTAACAATAAAACTATGTGAATGTAATATTCATACCTTGTCCGCCATAGCTTGTTTGCGTACGTAGCATTGCATAGCATTCTGCGCAGCACCTTCTACTTCAATCTCGGCTCCACCGATCACAAAGGTCTTCTGAACTGTCTCTACACTTTCTCGAGACAATTTACCACTTAATATCTCAGACGATGGAAATTGAAGACTGCTCATGAAAGTAGGGCGAATCTGTAAAGTATGTTAAACGTATATTTTACCGAGTGTAAAGATTTTGCAAAACCAATTAAATGCCCGTAACACCAGAGGCAACATAAGTGCGATGCTGCATTGTAGGGAGTTTTTACCCGACTACGGCAAAGCCAAAGGAGGATTATGATTTTGACAAGCTATGCATGTATGTATGTTCATCTGTTCCTTCATAGATTCTTAACTACTTATTAGAACTGGACAATGAGGTATCGTTAGAAGCGTCTTGATCGTCCGCTGGTTATAGGCTATATGACGTGTCATTGAATCTAATGTGGCTCCCTCTAGCCGTCATAAAGAACTGCATTAAAAAAAAATTAGACAAATATGCCATGTTTGGTATCATTCGAACGGGCGTTACTTCTACATTAAAAAAAACAATTATTAGCATTTTATTATATTATTTTATTTATATATTATTTATTTCTATGGTACCTATTTAATATATACTTTGCAAAGAAGTTTATATTATAGAGGCATCAAAACATTTTAAATAAAAAAGTAATAAAAACTAAAACCCAACTACGACAAAAAACGACGCTGACAAAGTAGCCGTAGTCACATGTTGTTAATGTGTTAGGGTAAGTTTCTACGTAACATGTGACTACGGCTTTTGAAACTTGTTTCATACTTTTTCAGCGTCGCTTTTATTACTTTTTTTATTTTATGTGATGCCTAATTACGAGGTTCCACAACTAGACAACATTTAAAAGAAAAACACTATCCCAAGGTTGTCAGCTAATTCATGTGCGTGGTTATCCAAATATTCGCGAAAGTAGTAATTACACAATAATTTTTTTAATTAATTTTAATTTTTATTTGTTAAAGTCTAGTGAAAAACAGATCCACATCAACCTCCCGACATGCGGCAATGTAAGCACGAAAACCCCTTATTCTATAGGAATTTTGTCTGTGCGTAGTTCCAACCCGAGGAATGCGCAATAGATTCAGCTTACGTAAAAAAACTGTGGACACACAGGCAGGCACACTTTGGTTAACGGTACGGTATGAAACAATATGCTTTTTATTGAACAATATGTAATTATAGCTTATAAAGTTTAAAACAAATGATAATATTTTTCAAGAAATTATGTGTAAATAAAAATTTATGAGTTGGTGACTGAACTGATGAAATATCATTCAGTGTTTATCGTCATAAAACAATACGGTAGGGAGTAGTCAAACGTAGGCGTTTCTCCCTGTCAAAGTATAAATAAGCCCACATGGGCCTACGCCTATTATATAGTTCTAACACAAAATCTGTGTTCATACTCACACAAATACATTATATGAACACACACAAAATTCTGAATGTTTTGTTTTAGTCGTAATTGTTGTGTGTGTTCGTAGTGACAGGCGATTGTTTCTGTGTTTGAGTCTGAAGTGTTGATGTGTAAAGGCTTGCACCAGCAAAAAAATTCAGGCTGTTTTGTATCGGCAAAAGATGCTATAGCTACTCCCCTCCCCTCCGGTCCGCCTGTGTTGCTCTTTGTCTATCGTCAAGGAGATAAAATCATGAAATTTATTTACATGAACCGATATGTATTTCAATAAAAAACATTTAAATTAAGCTAACCTACTTTTAATTTAAATAAAAATTTAGACCACTTTTCTTAACTCTTTTCTTCCAAAAAGATACGATCTTGACTAGTTGTTCCCCGCAGCTTTGTCCGCGTTTATAGTCACTATTTGTTTCTTTAAACTCGAAGGTGATCTAACAATGTATAATATTGTCTAACAGATCATTTACCTGACACAAACAGTTTTTAAATTACGAATTGTATTTCTGTGAGATTAGCGCACAAAGACAAACAAAGACATAAAAATAAAAAGCCTATTCATTTAGATAAGTTAGTATAGACTTTAGATGAATATAAACAAAATTGCTTTTCTTGATTGCGAATGGCCGTAAACGATATTTTTTATTAGAAAAATACATTTCGTTATGATTCAACAGATATCGAACTAAAGTTAATAAATCAAAGTAGTATCAATTGCAAAAGGAAGGTAGTTCTAGCAGCTTGTGTGCTACGCTTTATTACTATGGGTATCACAGACATTGGTCAGACGGTCAGAGCCCTTTCCCCTTCTTCAATTAGCTGCTGATTAAATTAATGAACGGTATAAAGGGCAATCAAATAAGCTTCGTAAAAAATTACACAGGTATTTAGAAATGCAGACCATTACAAAGTACGTTTATGGGTGTACCCTATACTTTTGTTCGTCGTGGCGTGTTAATTTTAATATTTCGTACAACTGTATCTACCTTCAGTATGAAATATTTTAAAAGTTTCAAAGATAATTGACACGGCATATTTTTTCATAACTTTCGCTGTTTTGTACTAACACCCGTAAGAATAGATTTATTTTGAAATATATGTTTAAAAATATTATACCTATTGGTACCTATTGGTTTGTTTAAGATATTTTATTGTGCTCAAATTCAGAAGATGGTTTTTGTCTATTTTTGTAAAATGCAATCAGCCATCACCGAAGTGTGGTAATTTAGTTAGTTGTCTAATATATAACTATCATGACATAAAAAATCGGTTCTATGACTATATTATAATGTAAATTGTCTGGTGTTTGATCGGTCGCAGTGCAAATATATCAAGATATACAAGTGTGACCACAAAACAAAAGAACTAAGTTTCTCGATGGGTGTGGCATCCCACGAGATAACTGCTGAAAGACCGTTATTCAATTCGGATATTTACCAGAACGAGAACGTTATCGCACGCCAAGACCATACACACAAAGTATCTTTATCTTAATATAAAAAAAAACTACGAATTATTTGATAACAGTAGGTAAGGTACTGAGATAGTTGACAAAATCTATTTTCTAATGAGAGGGTTATGTTTAGCAATGGACTAATGAAGGCTGATGATGATAAGTAAGGTAGGTAATACGGTATGATTAGTACCTCACTACTGATTTTGTACGTCAAATTTTTACATTTGAATGTTTCAAGAAGATGTACTATGGGGCAGCCTTTTTGCTAAAAGCAATCTCTTTCGATCAACCATTGGATGGACATCGATATCTCCTCGAAAAAAAAACTTATTAGGGGGTTATTTTTAACATTTCCCGCTAAAGTATTGTAATTTATTACGTCACTGAACAAATATACTACTACTAAAAATGAAATTTATCCAATATAGGAGTATAAGTAAGAATGTATGTATTTAGAAGTATGATAGAAACCGACCAATTTCATGTATTAGATGGTCTTCACATTCGGCCTAAATATTAAGGCCTGACCTTGCTACATTGTCAACTCACATGATTTTAATGTCGATTTGAAGATACCTAATAAATGTACTAAATTGATACCCAATGGAAGGAATTCATCCTGTACTTTAAGATGTTTAATTAAAAGATTCAGGCAAAATCATTTGTTTTGAGCACGGGAATCTAGCCTGTTTTCGATATCGTCCTAGCTTGCTGTATATTACAGGAATAAAACTAATTTATTATAACAAAATAATAATGCTGGCACTCACAACAGTCACAACAAATTTATCTGTATATATAAATAAAATGGATCACCGAAATGTATGTACGCGTATAACTTCCGATCGACTGAACCAAATTGGATAATTATTTTGTCTATATATTCTTTATTGTTAGGACAAGGTTTGCATAGAAGCAGAAAAAGTATTTTTTGTCCGCAACAGTACACTACTAAAACAAGTTTTTCCGAAATTCAGAGAACATTTACGGAAAAAAAATATGGCGGTATGAAGTTCGCCGGGTCAGCTAGTATTAGTATAAAAACTTATGATATTAGTATAAAATTAATTGCGATGAAATATAAATACCATAGAACAGTATTAAATAACGTTGTTTATAGCGAACTTCTTGGATACGTAGAATTAAGAACGGCGATGAATAATATTATGAGCAGTATTTATTATGCAGGCACCACGGCTCCATAATACTCTAATTGTTACATGGTGGCGTCTGGTTTTCTATACCCTTACAGCTAATTACATATACTAAAATATATCCATACACTGCATTTAATCACGTCTTATTCTTGACGAGATAATTAATGTTAATTTATTAATTAATTTAACAATATATGACGTAGGAATATTGTTCAATATAAAGTATTAATGCCTTCGTATTAAAATAAAAAATCGCGGCATATGTAAAAAAGGGTTTTTTCTATTATTATTAAAGTAGGTAGTGATCTGTGTAAAAAACGCAAACAAAATAAACAGGATATACATACATACACTACTTACCTCTAAATTTGTTAGTTTACCAACATAGTACATAATAGTATTCGAATTATAATGTCAATGTCACAAAGCTCGTTTGTTCTTTTAACACAATTTTGTTTGTTAATTAAATGAACAAGTAGTAAGACGAATAAGAGTACCTTCCTAACGATTTGATTTATATGTTTAAGAACTGACGACTGCACGGTTGGCCGAGGGGTTTGAGCGGTCGCCACGCCTCTTGCTACTGCGCCAAGTGTCTTGGGTTCAAATCCCACGCGGTACAAAATTTTTGCGTGATCCACAAATTGTTGTTCTGAGTCTGGGTGTTCTTTGTTACCGTTTAATGTATGTTTGTTATGTCCCCCGCGACACAGGATGTTTATTCCTAATGCGGGAGTTCTTTTTTTTAAATAAAAAAAAAACTACAAATTAACGTTTTTATGATTATCCAAGGTATGATTTATATTATTCGTCGTTTATAAGTAGATGGGCACGGACAGCACCCGTCTATCCCCGTCACTGCAATGTAACGTATAATTTAAACTATTTCATAGAAAATGTATGTATCTAACGTTTTAAACCGGGCCTGGTACGGGCCTCAACTCTCCACACGGCAAGTTTCGGATCCGGACTTGGCCTCGTCTAATCTATTTCTTCCCTAAAGGAGAATTATATTTATATCGGGGCAAACAATCAGGTGGGTTACTTGATGGCATAAGTGCTTGGCCGGACTGAGTTCTCCCTCTATTCAGAAACGGGGAGGAGAGGACTGGGTTGGGGCTCCGTAAACCTTACTTTGTGTAAGAATTGCTCAGAATCGCTCTTCTGTTAGGTAGTATCATTCCGGACGAGCCAACTAATATTTGCCAAAACTCTTGCACGTTAAGTAACATCATTATTTATAGTTTGCATTGAAAGACATGTATTGATATTCTAAAAAAAATTAGGTTTGTTGAAATAAGAGCTGTGGCATATAACCTACTTAGTAGGTAGTCACCAGTCAATCGTTCAAATTGTATCGGATCAGAAATTCGAATTTATTAAAATTATGTAGGTAAATGAACTTGTAGCCTTTACCCACATTCGTGTCACTATGATGACACCGGCGGCCTCTAAATTGCAAAATTTAATTATTAGCTGGTAAACAGGAAAAAAAAGAGAGAAATAAAAGTGATATTGAATCCTACTAATATTATAAATGCGAAAGTTTGTAAGGATGGATGGATGTTTGGATGGATGTTTGTTACTCTTTCACGCAAAAACTACTGAACGGATTTGGATGAAACTTTACAGTAATATATCTTATACATCAGAATAACACATAGGCTACTATTTGCCGTGATAACCGACATATACGCGGGCGGAGCCGCGGGCAACAACTAGTTATATATAAATTGATTAGGATTATAAGTTATCATCAAATATTCAATCTGATTAAACAGATAGATTTATGATTAGAGTTGAAATGAATACCCGGACATTATCCGGAATCCGGATAATTCACTATGCCATCTGACCGGTCGTGGTGGTGGTAAGATAATCAATATAATTGTTAATTTTAAATTCGAATTTATATTATTTGTTTAACTACGAAATCCATACTAGGCTAAATCTGTATCGGGGCTATTAATACATGCTTTATTTATAATCTATATAAATAAATAAAATCAGAGTGTCTGCTTGTAATATTAAAATAACCGCTTTTTACTACGAGTGCATATGTATTTATACACGATACAAATACCAAAATAACATTTACTACTTACATTTACGTTTACAATGTTTGTCTGTCTGTCGGTATGTCTGTCTGTTTGTTCCGGCTAATTCGGGAACGGCTGGACCGATTTTGACGGAACTTTCACTGATATATAGCTGATGATATGAGGAGTAACATAGGCTACTTTTTTAGACTAGCTTCGCTTAGCGGCATTACCCGCGGTACGAAAATAACCGCGAGTAACACCGCGGGACTCAGCTAGTCAATATTATAATTGCAAATATTTGTTTATCTTAGAGCTTTTACGTCATATCTAATCAATCGATCATAAATTTTGCATGTATGTTGTCATGGATACAGTAAAGAAAATAGCATAGACATTTTCAATCCAGAAAAAAAATGTGTAGCAGCTAGACTGAGGCTATTTAGCTTACAGCGAGGCTATTTATTAAACTTTACACATACACTCCTTACACTTTATTATGTATTCGATAAAGGAATGTTAGTTCAGCAGTACTTTGACAACATTTGGCCAGATATCCGACTTCAAGGTTAGCCGGTGTCCGGCCAGACAACTGCCTATTTCATCTCTAATTGTGCTACCGATGTCACTTATTATTGTAAACAAGCGTACACGTGAAAGGGTTTTACAAGGTCAAGGTTGGGAATAGTCCACCGAGCAACAGAGGTGCTTGAATCAGTGTAGTCGCTTAGTTCATGACACTACTATTTTGGCGATCGTGAAGACCGCACGTGACATTAGTATCTTATAAAATATTTCGCGAATGACTTCAGCGATAGATAATTAACAATCTAATCGATATCAAGTGAAAATTCAGTACCCGAATTTAGATTTTTAGATTTATTCAGTGTTTTAGTGATATACCAAGGTGAGATTATATATTCTTTTATTTTCTTATATAAAAACAGTAAGTGTTTGTAAGTGTATGTATATTAGGTCGACCTACATTTTGTAGATGTTCGATCATTTTTTAAGTAAAAATAATACGATTCAAAGCGTCAATAACATCGCTAAAAAAGCGATGTTATTGAAATACTATATTTGAAGAATTACTTACAGAGGTATTTCATACTTTTGAGAATTATGTTATCTAACGGTCTTTTTTCATAAACGTTATCGAACTTTAAAGGAACGGTTCTGTGTTATTTTCAATTTTAATGCTGTAAGCTCAAATCAAATAAATTAAATAAAACTACGCTACTTTTCGTCAGTATCGTACAAGTATTGACAACTTGTACTTGATACTGGCGAAAAGTAGCGTAGTTTATAGCATAGTTAGTGCGTGACGCGTGTGATTACTTGGAACGACACTACTTTTTTCTGCTTCAACAAGGACAAGGCGGTGCATTATCTACCTTCTTTATTTGATCTGAGCCTGTAAGTTTGAACTTTAAAATACCACAAAACCGTTGCTTCAATAACATTTATGAATAATGTCTAAATAGAAAATAGGGGGTTATCGTCTTAGTAGAAAGCGCGTAAAGTGTGAAGGCTTTGTCACATCAGTATAAAAATGTGCTCTATAAATAAATATACATATTGTTAATTTGTGCTTACATAATATTTGAATATTGTAAGTTTCGTAGTGACAAAAGGTTGTTTTATCAATGCATGTCATGGGGACGTGGGTTACATTTTTTCGAAACAGATTATCGTAATGACGGCAGTTATACATTTTATAGAACGTACAGTATTTTTTAAAAATATTTCAATATTCAATAGGGGACTTTGCAAACATTATATTTTTTTTTATTAATATTACTTGGGTGCCTTGGATTAGCACAGATAAATACAAAGTCGAAAAGGGTTTTGTGAGTGATTTGACCTTTACTACGAGTTTATCCAACAAGTCCAACACGCACGTACAATTAAACATTATTCATACATCTATACTATTTGTATGTGTAATAAAATTGGAGTGTCTGTTTGTAATATTAAAATGACCGCTTTTTACTAAATGCATTATGTATATATATATACACGGTACATATACCAAAAATGTAGTTAATTTTTTTTGTGTCTGTCTGTCTGTTTGTTCCGGGTAATCTCTGGAATGGCTGGACCGATTTTCACGGGACGTTCACTGGCAGATAGCTGAGCATATAAGAACTTAGGCTACTTTTTTAGACTAGCTGAGCCCCGCGGTGTTGCCCGGGGTGACTATTGTACACTAGTGTTATTGTATGTATGTATTGTATGTATGTATGTATGTATGTATGTATGTATGTATGTATGTATGTATGTATGTATGTATGTATGTATGTATGTATTGTATGTATGTATGCATGTATGTATGTATGTATGTATGTATGTATGTATGTATGTATGTATGTATGTATGTATGTATGTATTGTATTGTATGTATGTAGTATGTAGTTTTGTACACTGGAGTAACAGCGCGGGTCTCAGCTAGTCTACTCTGAAACATGTCAACATTGCTAAAACCTGTTTTATTTCATTCACAGTACCTACTAGGTGTATTCTGTTACTTTAAATTTCACTTGCGTGCAAGGTATTACGAAACATTGACATTTATACATTATCAAGGGTATGAAAGTACATATGTATAGTTACACTATCAATAAAATAAATGTATAAATCTTTTGTACATTCGATCCTTGAAACGTTCTTATCTTCAGAGCTATCTGGATTTGTATATTATTTTTTGGATAGAGTAGGTACTACATATATCATTATTATTTGCTGATACCTACTGATAGAGTGATTCAAGAGAAAATTTATCACACTATCACACTAATCTAAAAAGGTGAAAGTTAAAAACAAAAAGTACAGGACGGATTTGGATGAAACTTTACAGTAATATACCTTATACATCAGAATAACACATAGGCTACTATTTGCCGCGATAATCGACATACACGCGGGCGGAGCCGCGGCCAACAAGTAGTATGTGTAATAAATGTATGTTAAATCTGAGAATTTCAAAGACTTCCGTGCGAAGTCGGGCCGGGTAACTAGCAGTTAAAAATAAATTACACACAGACACGGAACTAATGATCACGAATATATTGTTAGTCTAACTGCAAAGTTTAATTAATTACCTACTTATGATAACAGCGAGTGATGGGTTGTTATTCATACTATTGTTGTATATAGCTTGCACTACCCACTTGTTATTTAATAGACTACGGAAGTGTTAGGACTAGTGCCTAGAAATATTAGTTGTTTTAAATGTTGACGCGCGCTTGCTTTATTGTAATAGCAATAGACAGGCTTGAAGCTAGCGCTAGTAAATTACAAATTTTCTGGCTACCTACAAATAAGAATAATTATATTCTCGAATAACATTCAAATTAATTTTCTATTTGACTTATTACCAGAGATCGGAATTGGGTGTGTGAAAATACCTAAAGTTTGCAGCGGGACATAATATGGAGCTGTTACAACCACTTAAGTTAAACCGGTTTTGAATTTTACCGGTTTAGTTTCGTTTTCTTTACATGTTCCTCACCTTTGAAACACCGAACTATAAACATTTACAAGCTGCTAATGCAGTTCCAAATAAAATTTTGTTTTGTACTTTTCCGTTTAAAATTCGATCTTTTAGTCCCAATTGTTCTTTGTCGGTCAAACACAGAATTTTATATATCTGCAAAATGCTAATGCGGTCATAATTTCTTTTTTTTATTAAAAAGTTTTGCTACAGGTTGATGCAAGGAAAACGAACATTTTCGCGTCTTTACATAGTTTTGAAGTCGGCTTTTTTTTATTATTAAACCTGCACTGCAACAAATAATAAATTAAAAACATTTATTTCAATTGCAAGAAAGTTGTGCATAAACTACTTTCCACATTCAGAGTTCGGAACATGCAATAATATTAGTTTTTTCCTAGAAATGATAAATATTTTTAACATTTGAAGAGTATTTATCATTTCTAGGAAAAAAACTAAATATTTTTAACATTTGAAGAATATTTATCATTTCTAGGAAAAAACTAATATCATTGCATGTTCCGAACTCTGAATGTGGAAAGTAGTTTTCGCACAACTTTCTTGCAATTGAAATAAATCTTGAACTAAATGTTAAAACCGCATTAGCATTTTGCAGATATAGAAAATTCTGTGTTTGACCGACAAAGAACAATTGGGACTAAAAGACCGAATTTTAACCGGAAAAGTACAAAACAAAAATTAATTTAGAACTTATTAGCAGCTTGTAAATGTTTATAGTTCGGTGTTTCAAAGGTAAAGAACATGTAAAAAAAACCGATACTAAACCGGTAAAATCCAAAACCAGTTTAACTTAAGTGGTTGTAACAGCTCCATATTATGTCCCGCTGCAAACTTTAGGTATTTTCACACACCCAATTCCGATCTCTGCTTATTACTGACTAGCTGAACAAGTTAGCTGACAAAGTTAGTCTAAAAAAAGTAGCCTAAGTCACTCTCTTAGTAAATTTTTTAACTACATTTTCGGTATATGTACCGTGTTTACATACATATGCATTTCGTAAAAAGAGGTTATTTTAATATTACAAACAGACACTCCAATTTTATTTATTTTTGTTGTATGTATTGTATAGATAGTGATGAAGAGAAAAATCTTTTACTATTTGCCCTTTTCTTATTGACTTTTTACAGAAAGTAGCATATTTAGTTGGAAAAAAATTGAACAAATGACATAAAAATAATTGTCTTTTCAGATGGGTCAGGTCGTGGCAGTTCTGGTTATCATCATAGCGATTTGTACCGCATCTTGGATCACTTATATGTACCAATTAATGTATCAAAATGCGAAAAGACCACCCCTTAATCTGCAGAAGTGGTGGGGAGATGGGGTTGGACCAGATAAGGAAGACACTTCTATAAGATCATTCAAGATAGAGTTTAATGACACGGTAAATAACAATGGATATAGCTGATTCTTTATTAATCTTGATCATAATGGTATTAGCGCGGGCGACAACCAAAAACTAGCAGTTAAATTGGAAGTGAAAAAAAGTTTACAAAAAAAAAACAACTTTAAGAACTGGACCAAATTAAATTGTTACCACACTTTCAAATAAAAACAGTATCATCAAAATCGGTTCACACAGTCGAAACTTCTGAGGTAACAAACATAAAAAAAATACAATCGAATTGAGAACCTCCTCCTCCTTTTTTGAAGTCGGTTAAAAAAAAACATGCTGCTACTTCAGACCCATTTCATTTCTGTGTTAGCAACCCATAAGTTGAACTCTAAACATTTAGTCAGATTTTTTTTATTTCAGATGATTGCCGATTTAAAAGAAAGATTAAAAATTAGACGACGATTTACTAAGACTTTAGAAGGTGCACAGTCCACTTACGGCATGAACTCTGAATATTTAGAAAGCATTTTAAAGTACTGGATGGATAAATACAATTTTAAGAAGAGAGCAGAACTTTTGAATGCTTTTCCTCATTATAAAACAAGGATTCAAGGGTTGGATATTCATTTCATTCACGTGAAGCCTAAAGTGAGAGAAGATATCAAGGTATTACCGCTTCTTATGTTACATGGATGGCCGAGTTCATCCAAGGAGTTCGTGAAAGTCATACCCATGTTGACAACACCAAAAGAAGGGTATAACTTTGTCTTTGAAGTCGTAGCTGCTGATTTGCCGGGTTTTGGATTTTCTGAGGTGAGTCATTATCTACACACGTTACATAATTTAATTTATTGTATACTGCTTTAGAATTAGCTGATATTGATTTAACATACATTTCAATTATATGGAATGGAAAATTTGTTTAGAAACTACTGCCTATGTACTTATGACTGGATAAAATAAAAATATTACAAAAGGACACTGCATAAGTATGTACTTCTACAAAATAATATATATTAGTTTTTTTTCATGTTGAATATAGTTAGTAACAAAATTTGGTATCGGCACTTATGTTATGCGAAAATCTCACTTCATCTACTTTTCATAGAACCTTGAATAACTATACCAAGCAAATTCTGTCAATACAAAACAAATATTTCAATAAAAATTGTAATATCAACATTTGCGAGTGTGTGTGACAAGTGCTATGTATTTGTGTGTGTTACTGAATTGTGCTATTTCAGCATTATTGTCCAAAAAGGAATATCTGTGACTGAATATATTATAGTCTGGGATCCCCGGTACAAATTTTTACTATCAAGCAAATTTTTCGTGAGTGGCTTCATTTTGATAAGGGGCACACCTCTCATCTTACAAAAATTTTAGATTGTGGTAGCTGACAGGGGTAGCAGGGACAAAAAACTTTTGAACGTAGGACCGGGATAACGTACCACGCAATTTGTACGACAATGTGGCTGTTAAATTATATAAATACTAGCTATTGCACGCAGCTTCGCTCACGCAGACTTTCATCCCCTTAGGGGTGAAATTTAAAAAATTATTTCTTAGTCCTCACTTACGTTACATAGGGAAACTACATGTAAAATTTCAGGATTCTAGGTTCAGCGGTTTCGGCTGTGCGTTGATCTATCTCCATATCAGTCACCTTCCTCTTTTATAGATTAACAAAGCAACTGTCAAAAAATGAGCTGGTTAGTATTATTTTTAATGACTTCGTTATCAATATTTGTTGGAAGGATCAAGCCATACTTTTGTACGACAAATATTTTTTTACAATAAGAAATAATGTTAGTTAATATTTATATCCTACAAACTGCGTGGTACGTTTTCCCGGTTCTACGCTTAAAGTTTTTTTCCTCTGCTACCCCTCATAGCTAGGTACCATAATCGAAAGTTTTTATAAAGTGAAAGGTGGGCCCCTCATCAAAATGAAGCTACTCGCGAAATATTAGCTTGATAGTAATTACTTGTAAAACTTGTACCGGGGATCTCGGACTAACAGGTATGTCCTTGCCTTATCATGGAAACTTATTTGTTTCCAGGGCACGAATAAACCAGGTTTAAGTGCTGTACAAATAGGAATAATAATGCGTAATTTGATGTTGAGATTGGGCATTGAGAAATTCTACATTCAAGCTGGCGATTGGGGTTCGCAGTGTGCCTCGCATATGACGACATTATTCCCAAACAATGTGCTAGGGTATGTACCAACCTACTTACCTAATTATTTCAAAGCAAGTATGTACTTTTTATATAACCTACCTAGCGTTTTATATGCTACTAGCTGACCCACGCAACTTCGTTTACGACTTTTATTGCCCGTAGCGTGATAATTTTCCCCCGTTTTTGAAACATTTTTCATTGGTGCTCCGCTCCTATTGGTCTTAGCGTGATGATATATAGCCTATAGCCTTCCTCGATAAATGGGCTATATAACACTGAAAGAATTTTTCAAATCGGACCAGTGGTTCCTGAGATTAGCGTGTTCAAACAAACAAACAAACAAACAAACTCTTCAGCTTTATATATTAGTATAGATAACATTTAGTACCTCCTTAGATAAAATATCAATGGCCAGAATTAGGTACACTTGCCAGGAATATTACATATAAACAACCTTGTAACATTTTTATTATTAAGATAATACTGATAATGATTATTGGTGAGGCCTATGTCCAGCAGTGGACTGTAATAGACTTATGACGATGATACTGATGATAAAATGATATTCAATAAAATAAATCACTACATATTATAAAACAAAGTCCTCCGCCGAATCTGTCTGTCTGTTGGCAATAAACTCAAAAGCTACTGCATGGTTTTTGATGCAGTTTTTACTATAAGATAGAGTGATTCTTGAGGAAGGTTTTCGTATATAAATTTTAGAGTATATCGGCTAAAATATAACGATATTTGTTGAAGACGTCGGAAACAATTAAGTTGCAGATCTTCTCGGAGAAACATAAGTTATATTATATTTTCCGCTAAGAACCCGTGCGAAGCCGGGCGGGTTGCTAGTTTAAATATTAAAAATTAAAATGCAAAATCTAATACATTATCAATTACATTTACATGATCTAGTCACACGAAACAGCATTGAATCAGTTCCTCTTATTTCTTCTTATTAAGTTAATTATTTGATTGCCTCGTAGGTCTAGCGGTTGGCGTGTGCGACTGCTGATCATGACGTCTCGGGTTCGATTCCCGGGTCGAACCAAATGTTTGTATGATCTACAAATATTTGTTTCGGAGTTTGGGTGTTTTCTATGTATATGTATGTATTTACAAAAAAAAAGTATTTAAGTATTACTTAATATCAGTTGTCTAGTACCCATAACACAAGCTCTGCTTAGCTTGGGACTAGATGGCGTTGTGTGTTAGATGTCCAAAATATTTATTTTTTATTTATTTATTTATTGTGTAGGTATATCATGAATTTATATACTTCCATATATTTGAACAATAATAAAAAGAACCGAACCGATTTACATGTCTTTAGTAAGGAATGTAATTGTACTCAAACTTAGGGGACAGATGTACATTCGACAGCAATGAATAACACGTTACACGTGTCCAGTTCGCCTGGTGCAATTTTATATTGAAGGTCGAAATTATTCGCCCGACAAATTAAAACAGAAACAATTTTATTGTAGTCTACAAAAATATCTTAGAGTTAATTAAGTTTCAAGAATTCATGAAGTTTATTATAATTTATTCCTAGGTTTTTTGTAGTAATTACCATAACTTATACTCTGGTACTTTTACAATTGTAATTAGAAAAACCGCTTATTGCGTTTAGAATATTTTAAATTGTACATGGGTAAAAGAAATCAAGTTAATAATGTCTTAGAATTTAAGTTTTAAATTACCTAATGACTATTCCTAAAAATAAGTTACTAATCTATACTAATATAAGCTGAAGAGTTTGTTTGTTTGAACGCGCTAATCTCAGGAACCGCTGGTCCGATTTGAAAATTTCTTTCAGTGTTGGGTAGAACATTTATCGAGGAAGACTATAGGCTATATATCATCACGCTAAGACCAATAGGAGTGGAGCACCAATGGAGAATGTTTCAAAAACATGGTAAAATTATCACGCTACGGGCAATAGGAGAAGCAAATGAGGTTGCGTGGGTCAGCTATTAATAATATATATGTTAAATAATAGATTATACTACTTCTTTATTCGTTCGTTGATTATTTATTTTTCCTTTGATTTCAAAATTTGGAAATTTTGTTGCCGTAAATATCATATTTCTAGATCGTAACATATTTTTTGGTGTGTCGTAAAGAATACTTGTCTATTTAAGATAACCATTTGCAATTGTTTCAGTTTTTCTTCTACTTTCCGTTATTATTAAGAAGTACTTCTTAAACATTATCTTAATTCTACAATGTTTTTCAAGATTACGAATGAGAAATGAAATACATTGTTTTATGTTTCAGCTATCACACAAATATGCCAATATCTTCAAGACCAATTAGCACGGTGAAGTTATTTATTGGATCGCTATTTCCTAGTTTGTTTGATTCGAGTCGGCCAGAAAGAGTCTACCCATTGTCTAAATTCTTATCCTATGTAATCAGAGAAACCGGATACTTTCATATACAAGCTACGAAGCCCGATACAGTAGGTAAGAAGTTTTCGGTTTTTGGCACACAGACATATACATATAGATTTACTAGCTGACCCAGCGAACTTCGTACCGCCATAGCTATACCGGCATATGTATGTATACACGGTACATATACCAAAAATGTTGTTAAAATTCTTTTTGTCTGTATGTCTGTTTGTTCTGGGTAATCTCTGGAACGGTTGGACCGATTTTGACGGATGGCTTTCACTGGCAGGTAGCTGATGATCTAAGAAGTAACTTAGGCTACTTTTTTAGACTAACTTTGTCCCGCGGCGCTACTCGCCGTACAACAATAACCGCGGGTAACACCGCGGGGTTCAGCTACTTTACATATATGTCTCATCTTCCATCAGGCAGTGTACAGTCGCAGACGAAAAAAAAAGACTTCCCGTTATCTTTTAATTGTTCTTGTACACCAACCTTGTCCTAACAAAAATCAACTCATAAAAAAATATTATTTAATTTGGTGCAGTCGATCGGAAGTTACGCTCGTACATACATTTCGGCAATTCATTTTATATACATCTATAGATTAAATCATACTAGGTATATCGTGTTATCTTCTGAATACATAAGTCCGTTGAACAAGGTTAAGGCCTTGAAAACTCTATACGCTACCACTATTTTATAAATATTAAAATGAAGTTGTGTATTTCAGGTTATAGTCTAATGGACTCTCCAGCGGGTTTGGCTGCCTACATGATGGAAAAAATTGCCATTTGCAGTAACAGGGACCAGTTAAATACACCGCATGGAGGATTGGAGAATTTGGATATAGATGATGTTTTAGACACTGTTACTATAACGTGGATGAACGAATGCATTGTTACGTCAATGAGGATTTACGCAGAAAGTGGTTGGTCTAGTGACACCAGACCTATTCATAAGTAAGTTGAAAAATATTTTAATTGAACCATATTACCTCCTCCTTTCTATTCTAAACTCTTCTGAAAACAATTTAACAATAAGACTGACATTCCCCTTCTAGTAACTGTGTGCTTATATCAACAATTTTACATTCAAGTTTATCACAATATTATATGTCATGTACGTATTTTTATTTTGAGTTACATTTAATGTGTATGTAAAGCATAAAATAAACACATACTAGACATTGAATTATAGATTCCGTCCATGTAAAAGTAGTCATAATTTATATTTATTCAAAATTTAAACGTCTATAAAACGTTTAAATGAATACTAATATTATAAAGCTGAAGAGTTTGTTTCTTTGTTTGAACGCGCTTTCAGGAACTACTGCTCCGATTTGAATAATTATTACAGTTTTAGATAGCCCAGTTATTGAGGAAGGTTATAGGTTACATATCATCACTCTAAGACCTACAGGAGCGGAGCACCAATGAAGAATGTTACAAAAAAAGGGGAAAATTAACACGCTACGGGCAATAGGAGATCCAAACGAGGTTGCGTGGGTCGGCTAGTTTAGTATATTAGTAGTAGTAATTTGTGCGCTTTGAGAATAACAATGTTTCATTAAGTTGTATATATTGATATGATATATTTTCCATTTTCAGTATACCAACTAAAGTTCCAACGGCGGCGATTAAATTTTTACATGAAGTTATGTACCAACCAGATTGGATACTGCGGGACAAATATCACAATTTGGTTCGATCTACTGTTGTGGACTATGGAGGACATTTCGCTGGCTTACAAACACCCAAAGAATTAGCCGATGACGTATTTGCATCAACGGTTGAGTTCATCAAGTTTAGCAAAAATGCAACCAAATAGTATTTAAAAGAGCCCTACAAACATGAACCCTTGGTATATCAACATATTTGTACGTATCTTAGCACCTACCTAGTACCTGTTTTGATAGAACTGCTTCATAAGTCAGCGTTCAAAGAAGTTTAACTTTTATCAATTTTTATATCACTACTAAAGATTTAAAATAAGACTGTTTAGCGATAAGTTACGTGTATGTATTCGCCTTCTATTAAAGGAAATCACAAATACAATAACATACAAATAATTACATTAAAAAAAGGAATTTTGATGTTCATTAAAATTTAAATGAATTTTTATTTAAAACTGTTGTACTTAATTAATTTAATGTAATTTGTAAGGTATTGTCATTACTTAGGGTGCTCCCACACAGCAGATATATAAACGTTATAAAACATTGTGTAATACGATAACATTTTATAACATTTGTTACAATTTGTTATAAAATGTTATCCAACAAATGTTATCCAACATTCTGTAATATTTTATAACTACTGTGTGGGAGTGCCCTTAGACGTTTCAAGTTCTTATTTAGTGGGTTGGTTGATGCTTTTCGTGGTATTAATGAAAAGAAACAAAATTGTGTAACTTAAAGTCAGTAAAGTTGTGAAGTTATTTGTTAATTAGGATATACAGGCACAAAATCGTTTTGCTGTAGGTACAGTCAAATGCAGTCAGTGAGTCAGTGCTAAATATGTAAATTTTTAATTTATTCTGAGCAGTAGCATGATGTATTTTTTTAGTATTATGTGTTTTAAAAGGATTTTTTTTATTTTTGAAGTTACATTTACTTATGACACTGTATTTGCATAAAATCATCACATTGGCATCGTTTCTTCTTAAGTTTGTTTTATGCTATGCTTCAAGAATCCTTTGAAATTAAAACATATCATTTGTAACATTTTTTGCACTAAAATTTTAATAAAAATTTTGTACAAAAGTTAAGGTCTACTTTTTGTACAATTTGTTTTATCAGAATATCTGCATGTTTCCATGGCAGTAAAAACATTGGTCGGTTTAGTCTTAGCCATGCCTTTGCCGATTTTAATGAGTGATGTATCAAATATCGAACTAACTTATCAATTGAACTTGAAATGAACACCAATAACAAGTCAATGGAATACGTTTAATAAATTTTAAACAGAAATGTTAATGTGTGTGTGACGACAGCAGTTAAAGAGTATTTTTAATTGTATTAGATTGAAATTTTTATGTAAATGTAACTTCTGTTTTTAATAAATATTCATATAGTTGGTTTTAACTATTGGACTTTTATTTCATATATATATAAGAACTACTTGTAAGAAATAAATAAGTTTGAATTGAATTTATTTAGTATGCGGGGGGGTTTCGGGGGCGATAAATCGATCTAGCTAGGATTAATTTTGCAGATTATTTACTAAAAACAGTACCGAGCAAAGCTCGGTCATTAAGGCAATACAATTTGTAAAGAGATTCCTACGCGGCTTTTTTAACGGCATGGGGCATGGCTTGTGATATTTAGATGTTAATTTTAGTCAAACATATTATAGTTGGTAATTTATATTTCAAAATTGTAAAAATACATACAAATAGTACAACTGTTTGAGATCAAAGGCACCCTGCAAGTTAAGAAGATCTAATTACTACGATAAAAGAATTAGGCTATCACGTTGTTAATAATAACTGTTTGCTTTAATCGTTTGTTAGATGACATAACTAATGACAAAGTGCTGCAGACTAACGCCTCTCTTTTAGATAACGCTTGATTTTAATCTTCATAAAATCTTTATACAATATATATACGGGGGCTAATTATAACATTTTTATATGTATATTAGTGTCAGTTTCAGATATATATTAGAGCGGACGAAGCCGCGTGCAAAAGCTAGAGATTATTGAAACTGACGAGAAACAAAACATAGAAACAACCTTCAGTTGCATAAAGTGTCCAAATTTGTACTCAGTCAATTCAATTTTTTTTATCTATGTATATATTACTAACCAATATAAAAAAGATGTACATACCTTTTTTTCTAATAAAAATTCTTGAAGTTCTTTAGGTGCAAAGAAGCCAGGGAGTATAAAGTCTCTTCTCGGACTAAATTGGTCGACCTTCATTCGACCTCCCAAGTTGATTCTCTCGCCAGCGTAGTAAAGGTTCCTAGGTAAAATAGATATGTATTACTAATTATTTACACATAAGCATTATATACAAGCTGACCTACGCAACCTAATCCGACGCGACAGCCTCGTTGGCGCAGAGGCAGCGTTCGCGACTGCTATGCATGTCTCATTTTCGATTCTCGGGTTGGACCAAATGTTTGTATGACCTGCAAATATTTGTTTCGGAGTTTGGTCGTCTTCTATGTCTTATGTGTATGTATTTACAAAAAAAAGTATAAATGTAATTACATCAGTTGCATAGTATCCATAATACAAGCAACTAACATGTTTGTTATAACAGCGTCAACAAATTTGTTGATCATAAAAAAGGCATAACTTGGCATGGAAATACTTTTATTCTTGAGAAAGAACTTAATCTACTATTAACCACAATAACCGACATACACGTGGGCGGAGACGCGGGCAAAAGCTAGTCCTAAAATATAATATTCGTTTCGTTGAAAACTTTTAAGCTTGAAAACTATTAAAAGCAATAGTTACCTGTTGCTAACCAGTCGGCCTTTGATATTCGTCAATTGGCCTTCATTTTTCTTTGGGAACTTGTGGAATAAATATAATGCAGCGGCAAACTTTAAGAAAGCATCGCCTAAAGTTTCTGCCCTCTCCAAGTCGAAGCTGTCGTGTGACTTGATGGTTGTGAGCGCTGCTAACATGTCTCTAAGCTCCGGACCCCTGTTTGTAGGCTTCAGGTCTAAGAGACGAAGTTTATCGTTGTACCTGTGGATAAAGGCGTCTGATTAGGATACTCAATCATTATTATTATAGGAATTAATCATGTTGGTGTTGAATGAGATTTTAAAACAATATTTTGCCTTGTGCTTGAGCAAAACCCTCAATTTCATAAAATTGTTTGTTAATAGTACAACTGGACAAAAATATCAAAGTTTTACCTTGTCACCTGACTTAAATACACCTCGAGTTATTTTTTTTTATGCCTATTTGTATATGATAGTCCATAGCATTCATACATATATTACTAGACAGTAGGTACTTATTTAGTTTTGTCTAATGTACAGCTCAATGTACAGGGTTGGGCCCGTGTTTCCATTCAGTCATCTCAGTTTACGCTACTCCCAGCGATTTTATACCGAATATTTTTATCAAATTATTTTTTAACTTTTAGTACATTATTTTATAATTAGTTAATGATATACAATTCAGCCTCTTTAATTTATATAAAAAATATAAATGAAAGAGGCTGAGACTACAAAAAAGACTTCCTATGTATTAATATTATAATTGTATAGATAAGGAACAAAATTATCCTATTTTAAAACTTTATTAAAATTCTAAGAAAAAAGACAATGAAAATATTTACATACAAGTGCAAAAAAAATCCTAAGCATCAGTGTCTACTGGCAGCATTGTGTCGTTGAATGGCTAGATAAAGGCCGACCTTCTGGTCACGAGAAACGTCGAATATTTGCTAATATTAAAATAATCAACTTTTACTAAATGCATATGTATTTTTTGTTACATTTTTGTCTCAGTTTCTGCCAGATAATCTCTGGAACGGCTGGACCGATATTGACGGGGCTTTCTCTGATAGACAGTTAAATTTAATAAGGAATAACTTAGGCAACATTTTTGAACTAGCTTTGCCACGGTTAACACCGCGGGACTCAGCTAGTTTAAACATAAAAAATGAGAAGGTATAATTACCGCACAGGCGGTGCAGATATCGCAGCGGACGACGAGGTGACGACGCGAGGCGGAGAACGTACTTCGAACGTGGACACTCGCTCAGAAATGGGTGCCGACACAAACTCATCGTAACATTCCACGTCCATCACCGTTACCGTTGATAGGTTACGGTCGATATCTATCGGTTCGCTTTTCACCTGTTTTATGATAAATATATATTTTATTATTTTACAAATACCTAAACAAAATATGAAGCAAAAACTTTGTACTTCTTTTTACGAAGATTATGGGAACGGATGTATGAAATTTGGCACAGTTGAAGTTTATTTAGAGTAGAAGTGTAAAAAGTTTAAACAAAATTAGTCGAATTTCAACCACTAGTTTGTTCTACAGTAAGATATGACTGCACGAATGTCGTAGTGATAAGCGTAAGCGGTCGCAATGTCGCTTTCTACTGAGTGTTGTGGGTTCATACCCCGTACAGGATAACACTGCGTGGTCCACAAATCGTTGTTGTACGTCTGGGTGTTTAGTATGTCGCGACACATGATTTATTCCTAATGCGGGAGTTATCTTAAAAAATACTGCCGCATTTGGTGCTATTTGTATCACAGTAGTGAGAAAAAAAACATTATTGTAAAATAATGCTGCGGTTTCGGAGCATTTCGATAACACTTATTAAAACATAAATTATTTTTTATAATTTACTAAAGGCCGTCATTTCTATATGTTTATTGGTTAGATGAACTTTTAATAAAAAAACAAGAGATTGTTGGTGTAGGGGTAAAGACTATTATATTTTAATAGCACAGCAGTAGTTAGATATTTTTTTACTTCTCAATTAAATAAATAATAATAACAACAATATTTCGGACATGTGACACACAACACCATTTAGTCCCAAACTAAGCAGAGCTTGTACTGTGGGTACTAGACAACTGATATAAATACATTATATACTTTTTTGTAAACTCATTTATATTAGACATAGAACAACCATACTCCGGTACAAATATTTGCAGTTCAGACAAACATTTGGCCCGATTCGGGAATCAAACACGAGACATTAAACACAGCAGTCGCATACGCTACCACTGCCACCGAGGCAGTAAAATAAGTTTATTGTATATTAACATAACCCAACATCACTCTGTGTCGAAGGCGCTTACGATGGGGTGTCCTCAGGGCTCGGTGCTAGGACCATACTTGTGGAATATAGTCTTCGACGATTTTCTTACAATACCTATACCACCCGGATGTACCCTAAACGCGTATGCGGACGACGGTTTATTACTGGTGGAATCTGATACTAGAGCGGGGCTTGAGAGTCTGGCTAATAGATGTTTGAACTTAGTATCTCTATGGGGTGTACGTAATCGCTTGACTTTTGCACCAAACAAAACTTCTGAAAGGTAACCTCAAATCAGCGACGTGTATTAAATTTCAAAATGTTACTATTAAAAATAAAACCTCGGTTTGTTATTTGGGATTAGTTTTAGAAAGTTTTTTTTTCATTTATCGAACATATTAGGACAGTTAATCAAAAGTCAAAAAAAAGTTTCTTTGCTCTGACGAGAATATCAACTGCCACATGCACATGGGGTCTTTGCTACTTATTTGGGAGCTGTTTGCTATGGTGCTCCCGTATGGGCAGATAGAGCGACTGTAGGTGCTGTCCGTCGCATACTGTTACAAGGCCAACGACTTGCATTGATCTTCTTTTGCAAAGCATATAGGACGGTTAGTACTGAGGCTTTACCGGTGTTGGCGGGTGTTCTCCCGGTCAATCTCGAGGTGCAAAGACGTGCAGCCATGTACTATTCCACACTACAGGACATGGAATGCGATTTTTTGGGCGTACAAGACCGCGATAAAATCATAAGATTGTTTCAACACCAGTCCAATGTCTATAACGACCTAATGGATAAATGGCAACAACGATGGAACGAATCATCTAAGGGGCGCCACTTCTACCAGTTCTTTCCATCTGTTCGCGAACGGTTGTCGAGAACATGGCTCGAGGTAGATCACTGTGTCGCTCAATTTCTTACAGGCCACGGTAACTTTAAGAGCAAACTACACTCATTTACATTAGTCGATTCACCATTGTGTCAATGCTCAACACCTGATACTAGCTGTGAACAGTCGGCTCATCATGTTCTCTGGGAGTGTAGTCTTTGGTACAATGAACGTAACACAATGCTAAATAGCTTACAAATGACATTCTGGGGCGGTATACTATGGGGACCTTGTGTCAACTGCGGTGAATTTCCGTGCGTTTAGGCGATTCTGCCATACATACTATAGTAATCAAATATAGCTCACTTAGGACCCAAAATATTTTATCCGTGGTGCTTCCCGGTTTAAAAAAGGTGTCTGCCTATTTTGACTTCATTTTGTCTCCCGCTTTGCTAAGGAGGGACGTCGACTTTTCACATTTCCAACTCCTCCTGCTTTTCTTCTGATTAATTTCTTTGCGGGTTCCAAGACAGTTATTTTTTTTCCTGGGGCTTCCTGAGTGTCATAACTCGGTGTGTTCGTGGGTCACTGCTGTTGATCCTAGTGTACAGGAGTTACAGTGGTGGGCGTGTGGATGGGATTAGTCCCAAAAAAAACCCCTAAATATTAGCAGAAAATTATGCAAAATAATTATATTATCAGTATTAAACTCACATCCCACGGATATTCTTTATTTAGTCTTTTCTTTTGCAGTTGGTACAAGCTCTCTTTCATAGATAGTATTTTAGGACGCCTCTTTTCTTCATCTGCCGGATTGTTTATTCTAAAACAACAAATAATATATACAAATAAATAATATTGAACTGTCTGTTTGTCACGTCAAACTAACAGTTTTTGACTAAATGAAATGTATACCATATGATGGTATGACCATATGAAAATTTATAATATAGTCTGTTCATTTGCATAGTGACACTTTGATCGTGCCGCTCCTGTCCGTGCGGTTCATTGTCAAAGGAACGCCGACACGAATCAAAGGAGTCGCGTGCGGCGCACGCCCACAAATAAAAAAAAAAACTTATTAGAGGGCGGACGGTGCAGGCGGCTTGATTTTATACGATCAAAATAACTACGAAAATGAACAGGCTATACTTAGTCTAACATACATAAAAAAAAATCTATTTTCAAAACTTTTATCTGTCTGTTTGTTCCGGCTAATCACCGGCGAGACTGGACGGATTTTGAAGGGAATTTCAACTAACTTACGTAACTAAGGCTACTTTTTTAGACCAGCATCGCCCCGCGTGACTCAACTAATTAAATTAAATATTTCTTCCACCTCACGCATGGCCGTCTGATTCCGAACTAGCCAAATCCTATTCGATGGTAACTAAACTGCTGTTACTTGTGTCTAAATACTTACACATAATAAATCAATTACATCTAGACTAAGAACAAATAATCGTGGTCATCATACAATAGGTCGATTTTGGTGAATCATTCAATTCATTTGGTTGATTCACGAAGAAGAAACATGGCTACTTTTTGCCACGATAACCGACATACATGGGAGTCGAGGCGAACGCAAAAGTTAGTAGAACTTTTATTCCAACTCGTACGATAAACACAGGTATAAACAAATAACCAATTCAACAATATAAGAAAAAATAATAATCACCTATCAACTGAATAAATCGGAACGGGTTCCTCCACTTGTGATAGCAGGGAATGTATTGCAACTTGTAGATTCGCTGTAACTGGAAGCCATTCTTCGCCTGAAAAAAAAAAACAATTATTTCTCTTATTAATACGGTATTTTTGTAGAAGCATTAAATTTTGTTGATCTTAATTGTCAACTAAAAAGAAAACTAGAAGAGAACAACAACAATAATAAATAATCTACGTTTGTTTACCATGCTTGTTCTGAAGTGACACGGTATAATGTTTAATATTGTGAATAAAAAAATATGCATCATTTATTTCTAAAGTAAAATATGGAACCTTCAAACCTAAATTACACATGCATACTTACTTAACAATAAACCTATGCTACATGAATAACGTTACCAATATAATTAATTATTTTGCTTGAAATAGTGTTATTATTACCCTATACAAGCGACCCGGCCCGGCTTCGCACGGAAATCTTTGAAATTATCGGATTTCTTCTACATACATATTGTAATATGTACGTATTATACATATAAACATTCCTCTAGAATCACTCTATCTATTGCTGAAACTGTATTGAAATCCGTTGAGTAGTTTAAAAGATCTAAGCGAACAGACAGCGGAAGCGACTTCATTTTATACTATGTTAAGATTATTTCAACTTAAATATTACAATGAAGTTAATTCATTATCTTATATACTCCCAACACGCGATGGATGTACTATCATAAGAATCTCACTGTTCTTGAATACAGGTATTTCTTTTATGTATCTAAATTCTTTTGTTTCGTTCATCATACCGTACGGAAGCTCAGAATTTGATTGGTCAATATGGCTTTCATCAAGCTCGATCCACATTTATTGAGCCCTAACTTTATAGCTAACACATCAAGGCATTGAGACTACATTCTTCGTTTCGTCAACTAACCAACTGTCGTATCAAATCATTTGGCTTCATGTTTCCAGACAATTGTAATCTTTTTCACTCTATTTTTGTACTAGTACAACCTGAGAGCGTATACGTTATTTCTTCATTCTATATTTCCAAGTAACATACCTGTTATTTAGTACTCACATTTATTTTCAAGGAAAAGAAATGGGAATGGGACATCCTTTTATACGTGTCGCCTGAATTTTGTAATCTGCCTTCGATTCTGATGATGCAAAAAATAGGTAACAAGACCGTTTTCGGCGAGTCAAAATGTAATTTAATCCAAGGGGTAACACAGTAATATAATACATAAGTATGTATACAATAATGGTTATTTTAGGTTGGATATCTATAAATAACCTAACCTAATATATTACTGTGGACATGTTCCAGATTATTCCAAACAACGTTACAATACCTTCATATGTATGTCTCAATCTCATAGCTTCGCCATACTTGTCTTTTTTCACTTTGCTCCAATCGTATTCTGCGGTTGCATCTTGATCACATTTTCTTTTGACTGCAATACTCGAAAACCCTTCTTCTGTTAATTTTGACATGACTTTAATTTGGTATAACATAATTCCATCTTTCAATCGAATAATGTGTTTATGTACTTGTCACTTTCATAGTAAAAAGAAACAAGACTATGTAACGTGACGCAAATAATAGTTTTCCTTTTTTCCAAATACATATTAAACATCAAAACACACCACTCATGCTATAATAAATAAAGAATAAGACCGACTTACTTTTTGAAGGTAGCGGTGATCCATATTTGGTACTAATTGATATTTCGGTTAAAAGTTCGTGAGCCGTCAAAAGCATAAATATTCTGAAAAGTACCAAAGTTTAATAACTAAATAAAAATCGTAGTGTTTACTTATTAAAAAACGGAAAATTTACTTGGAGCAACCTAAATGTAACAAAAGGCAGAAAAATTACAACACATTATCACGAACAGGGAAGGAATACTAGACACCCTTACCTTTCTTTGTTCTTCCATCATTTGTCAATGTAATCAAATACACATTTTCTAATGTGTTGCCTACGACTCGTGAACAAGAAAAACTTTAAGGTAAGATTGTATTGCTCATAATACAGGTAAAACAGGTGTATATAATTTGGTAAATGTGTTTATACCATGGTACATGTTTCGATAGATGGCGCTGTACCATTTGTCTGAATCGCGCTATTGTTTATTTACCTGTAGTTAGTAAGATACTTTTGTGTAATTATAAACAAGCTAGATATGCTAGATCAGATTACAGTAAAGTTGTAGTATCATTTCTCGGACCTTACTAGTATATCGTTATAGGTCAACCAGGTCATATTTACGCCAGTCGTAACAACTACCACCATTTTGACGAATACTTCTCGACGTCAGCAGAATGCGGGCGTTAAATATGTCGCTATGTACTGCTGAATGTAGAAATTCTGATTGTGTACGTCTCATGCGTATAAAACTTCAAAAACCATCAATAATCAAATGAGACAAAAACCGTTTAACTATTGTTCATATATAAGAAAAATATATTTTACTGATCAGCTGTTTCGTCACAAGTGCGTTGCCGGCCTTTGGGGGAAAGGGTGGGGAGATAGGGGGAGGGGGTTTGGGTTATGGGACTCCTCACGTATCCTCACTCACTCGGTGAACCTCAGCGCAAGCACTATTTCACACCGGTTTTCTGTGAAGTCGTGGTATCACTCCGGTCGAGCCGGCCCATTCATGCCGAAGCGTGGCTCTCCCATGTTTAAAATTTGTAGAAAACAGAATATAACAACTGTTTATTCAACTGACCTGTGACAAATGCTGGGCAACATCATACCTTTGTACCACAAAACGCCAGGGTAATCATACTTGATACAAAATTCAGGCACAAAAGTTTCAGTAAAGCCCCTGTTTTTGTCGTCACCTTGTGTGGCAGATATTTGCTTCTTTTGTTTATCCGTAAATGTCTTAATGGTTGCCGCCCTAGGCAATAGACAATTCATTCTCGAGCTAATATTTAGAACCTAAAAAAATAATAACGAAAAATAGAAAACCCTATTAATATTAGTTCATAATAGTTTCCAGTAACGATGTCGCAGCTATGGCAATGCCCTTCCTTGACATTACAATAAAATCACGATATATTAGTTGCTAACGAGTCTGAATCTGCTATGTACATCTCTCAACTTTGAATAAAATTAACAGTCAACAGGCCCAGAAAGAATAGGCATGATGACTAATTGTGATCTGTCAAAACGATAACTTTGTATGGAAAATGTACTAAATGCACACACAGCAATCAATTGTGCAATACAGTTCAATGTTAATTAGATTAAAATTTGTAATAGAATGAAAAGCTGTAATAATTATATTTTCCGAGATATTTTGTAATATTCGGTCTATGATCTAATGAAGGTATTTATTTACGATACAGTCATCTACCCTCTTCACGCCAAAACGCTCGGTGGTGTCATGGCATCTGCTTGTCAAATAGTGTCAGTTAAAGCCTTTAAAACAGTTAGTGATTGTCGATTATATTCAACTTAATTGGTGTTCAACTTAACATGGCGGATTGCTATATTTTGTTGTTTTCTTTTTGTGAATTAACTATTAATCTCGCTGTAAATATGAATGAATGAAAATAAATACGATTTTTATACTCTATGAACCGTATTTCATCAGATAAATACATAATTTTAGTGGTTCTTAGTTACTGTCATCATGTCAAAAAATCCATGTCACATTTGTTACATAATATATGAATAGCACTAAGGACTATTATGATTTGCAGTTTCAAGTTACCTCCAACAGCGGTTGATCTTTGGGACCGATGACCTCTAGTTTATATTTGTCCAAATAGTATTCTCTATATGATTCGTACACATCTTGTTCAAAAGCAGAATCTGGCGTCTTATGTTCTAGCACTTTAGACACAATGTACCTGAAATACGAAAACAATTAGACGTAAATATAAGACTTTTTGTCATTGGTTGGTTTTGGAACCAAATTTGAAAAAGCACTCACCTGTCGCGTAATCCTCTGTACCAAGGAGTAACGATGCAATCTTTGTATCGCTCGGGATTAACATCCAACCCAACCCGTTCCTTCAATTAAAAAAAAGACCTATGAATATTCCGCAACAATAAAATTAATTTTATATTATAGCTTTAAACGAGCAATACTTGTATATATATATAATCTGAATCTCGGAAACTACAACGATTTGCATGAAATTTTGTATGTAGGAGGTTTCGGGGGCGATAAATCGATATAACTAGGATTCATTTTTAGAAAATGTACCATCCAGGTACTAGAAATAAAGGCGAAATTTTGTGTGTTTATTTCTACATAATCTACTCTGCCTGATGGAAAGCATCAGCAGAGTCCAAGAGTGGTGGTCACTATACTTAATGCTCGTAAAGACAATGCAACAATGCAGCATGGTGCATGCACACTATTAGTGATGCTTCTGCATCATTGGGCCTGCCTCCGGTCTCACACTTACCAACTTAACACGACAGTATAAACGTTGTCATTTTATGCTGATCTTCTGTGCGAAGGTAGTACCGCCCCGGTCGGTTTTCATCAAATTTAGTACAAATAAGAAAAATAGTAACTTTTATCTTTCATACTCATGGGCTAATTATATACAAAAAAAAAATTCTGTATAGTACCTTAGCTTTGCGATGAAACATTGTTTTTAACCGTATTTTGTTAACCTTACTAAATCTAGTGGTAAAATTATAAATCAACAAATACATGACTTTTTGGTATCATAAATTGACATAAAAACAATAAAAAAAACGGTAACTTAAAAAAGCAATGAAATGCTCGTCAAAAATGAAATACCAGAAGATGATTGTAGTGCAACTGCACGAAAGTATACATACATAATATATGTAATATGGTATTAAATTTAATTAATAGCCTTGGTACTTGATAACACTCATTACAAAATTGACCTAACTAGTTTCGCCCTATGACATTATTAATTAATGTTTACATTTTCGCCATATGACATTATAAATGTTTACAGTTACGGTCAAAGTAACTTTCAATAATGCCATAGGCCCTATGGCATTTATTCCTGCGTCATATATTGTTAAATTAATAGAATTTATACATAGCTAAGACTGACCAGCTATATCAGCATATTTCAGATATGAGTATATTATCAAGCACATAGTATTAAGTCACGACGTATCTCGTCGAGAATAAGACGTGATTATATGCATTGTACCGATGGAGTTTAGAATATATAATTGGGACTAATCCCGCCCACATTCCCACCACTGTAACTCCTGTACACCAGGATCAACAGCAGTGACCCACGAACACACCGAGTTATGACACTCGGGAAGTCCCAGGAAGAAAATTAACTGTCTTGGAACCCGCAACGAAGTTAATCAGAAGAAAAACAGGAGGAGTTGGAAATGATAAATCCACTTCCCTCCTTAGCAAAGCGGGAGACAAAATGAAGTCAAAATAGGCAGACACCTTTTTCAAAGCGGGAAGCACCACGGATAAAGTATTAGGGGTCCTAAGTGAGCTATATTTGATTACTATAGTATGTATGGCAGAATCGCCTAAACGCACGGAAATTCACCGCAGTTGACACAAGATCCTCATAGTATACCGCCCCAGATGTCATTTGTAAGCTATTTAGCATTGTGTTACGTTCATTGTACCAAAGACTACACTCCCAGAGTACATGATGAGCCGATTGTTCACAGCTAATATCAGGTGTTGAGCATTGACACAATGGTGAATCGACTAATTTAAATGAGTGTAGTTTGCTCTTAAAGTTACCGTGGCCTGTAAGAAATTGAGCGACACAGTGATCTACCTCGAGCCATGTCCTCGACAACCGTTCGCGAACAGATGGAAAGAACTGGTAGAGGTGGCGCCCCTTAGATGATTCGTTAGAATATATAATGTAGAAGTAAGTTAGTAATATCAGAAACGTTACTATGTAATATCAGAGTATTAAGTAGCCGGAGCTACTGCACAATAAACATTATCCCATCTTTGCTCATTGGCGTGGTTATTGTTATTACCTACAAGTTCGCTCTAGCATTGTCGAACGTTACTTTGACCTTAACTGTAAACATTTAACCGCAACCGGTTAGGTTAATTAAAATGTAAATTAATAAAAATTATAAGTTGGTTTTGTTTTGAGAAGGTATAGAATTGAAACAATTAGCATACCTCGTCAGAAATCGGTTGTACTGGTGCTATAGAATCGTGTGTATTCATGATATTCCAGTCGATGTCATATCCATTGTTATCTACTATGGGTACGAAATACATGCAGTTCACTTTACCTTCAAACACGATAAACTTTTTAACCACATTCAGCACTTGATCGAAAAGGAAATGATGGAATCTAAAACAAAATGTTAGATTTAGTTTCGATTGTCGGCCCAAAATGACTGAATACCTATAAAAAGACGGCGGCAAAATATTTATTAACTGGGGGTCTTCTATTGCCCGTAGCGTGATAGTTTTCCCCCGTTTTTGTAACATTCTTCATTGTTGCTCCGCTCCTGTAGGTCTTAGCGTGATGATATATAGCCTTCCTCGATAAATGGGCTATCTAACATTGAAATAATTTTTCAAATCGGACCAGCGGTTCCTGAGATTAGCGTGTTCAAACAAACCAACAAACTCTTCAGCTTTATATATTAGTATAAATTTAACTGATAGCTGCCCTTTTTATTAAAACTGATTATACTATTCGAATATGCTATCAACCTTTAGAGAAATCATCGATTATCTGTACGAATAAATAAAATTGAAGTGTCTATTTGTAATTTCAAATTAGTTTCGCTAAATGCATATGAAAGTATATACGGCACTAACATCGAAAAACTGTTACAAATTTCAAATTTTTGTCTGTCTGTCTGTTTGTTCCGGGTAATCTCTGGACCGTCTGGACCGATTTTGACGGGATTTTCATTGGCAGATAGCTGTATATAGATAAGGAGTAACTTAGGCTACTTTTTCAGATTAACTTGCCCCGCGGCGTTGCCTGCGGTTGTTGTTGTACCGCGGGTAACACCGTGGGATTCAAGAAGTACATTATAATAAAGAAAAAAACAAAAATTGATTCATTTTCTTTTGCTTTACTTACCGCTTTACTAATGAGAAGAGATTTTCATTTAGTTTTATGGCAGCGTAATTAACTTCTATAGACGTTTCTATTTCTCCAATTGTCATATACGTTGGGAATTTACACAGCTGAGGCAGAGCTTTTTGAGTCAAGAACCCATAACCTTCTTTCCTACCGAGCAACTGATACAACGCTTTCTCCCGAGATTCTGTAGGTTCTTCGAATACAGCTTTCAATTTAATGATGTGCAGATAATATTTGTCTTCGTCTGGCACGCTATCTAGGCAGGTCGGAAACTGCAAATACAAAATTCAAAGGTTCAAAGATTATCTACAGTCACTTTTTTTTTATTATTTTTTTTTTTTTTTTTTTTTTTAAAAAAAAAAAAAAAAAAAAATTAGTTTGAAGTAGTAATTGTTTAGCGATTTTTATTATTTTATTTATTAGTATTACTTATTTTATCTTAACTTATCTGACTTTTAATTGTCTGAGTCATCAATTAATTTTTGAGCACGTTAAGCCGTAGCCGTAATCCCGGTTGTTATTGGGAAGTTAGTACCCTCAAAACTGATATTCAGGTAAATTCGGTTGAACTAGTAGCCGACCCCAGATCGTCTTGAGAAAAATAAAGTCTAGGAGGTGTGGATTCCAATAAGCTGATTAGTTGTAAAGTACAGTGTGTTATCGTACCAACCTGTATTTGATGTTTGCGAATTCGCTTCTTAGTACCAGGTTTACCTAGTTTTGGTATTGAAGAGTTAAGGACGGCAACAGCAGTACCATCGTCGTCTTCATCATTTTGGTCATCTTCTTTACGCCAATGGGTGAAAATTTCTTTTACATCGTCTTCCTCAAAGTCTACAGACCTAGAAGGTTTCACAAAGTTAAGTAAATCCATTATCGGTCTTGTGACTAGCGATCGAAATAAGCCAGATATCGCAGGGGACGACCATGGTCATATCATCATATTCAGTAGGTGGATTATATGTGAGTAGCTGCAGGTCTGTATCTGTCGTGATAGCACTTATTTTGTTACCCAAAATGATAATTTCAGTACTTACAGACAAATAAATAGACAAAACTGAACTTACTAACGCAAAAATAAATATTTTTTTATAAATATAAATCCTAATTATTTTAATGAAATTCTATTTTTAAAAGAAATGTTACACCACTTACGTGTATCGTTTAGGTAGCAATCCAGCATCTAACTCCCCTGCTTCGTGTAATTTGATACAAGCATTCAATGCTGCTGAACGCTTAGCGGACTTCAGGTTCTTTTGACATGCACCCTAAGAATAATAAATATGATAAAAAATATCTTATTTTCTCTTTCAAGAATAAACACAGCAGTGTGTATGCCTGCGTGCGCCGTGTGTGTGTGTGTGCGTGCTAGCTGGAGTGCGTGCGTGCATGTTTTTTTATGATTAAGCTACCAAAATGACTACTCTGCCTGATGGAAAGCATAAGTAGAATCCAAAAGTGGTGGTCACTATCCTCAATAAGAACGTGGACAGAGCAGCATAGTGACCCACACTATGGCGGCCTAGTAAGATGCTTTTTTAAGCCCCGCTTAAAAGACCTGGGATCATAATGGGATGGGAACACGTGCGGTGGTAGTTCCATGTTTTAATCGCTCGGCACAAGAAGGAAGAACCGAAATGTTGCGTTCGAGAGCGTATGTCTTTTACTCTAAAAGGGTGACTGCGAAGGCCAGCACGTGTTGTCCTGTAGAGGCATGGAGAAAGGGGGACACATGGGAAGAGTTCTTCTTGAGAACACTCCCCATGATACAGGCGATAGAGGACTGCCATAGAGGCGATATCTCATCGCAGCTGCAGAGGTTCAAGGAACTCAGTGGCTTCGGGACTACCGATGATGCGGACTGCTCGCCGCTGCAACCGATCGAGAGCGTCAAACAGATACTGTGCGGCACCATCGCATAGATGAGAACAGTACTCCACGCACGAGCGAATCTGAGTCTTGTAAAGAAGACACAGATGCCCGGGCGAGAAGAACCGTCTCACTCTGTTAAGTACACCTAATTTCCGCGAGGCCGCTTTAATTACGCTTTCGATGTAGTCACACATGTTGAGGTCATGGCAGACATCCATATTCCATACCCAGGATACCGAGCTTATCAGGTAGGGGCAGTTGAGTGTTCCGAAAAGTGGGGAGGGGAAGGACGAAAAGTGGGGAGGGGAAGGACGAAAAGTGGGGAGGGGAAGGTAGTGTGTGTGCGCGTGTGTGCGTATGAGCATAATTAGACCCTTGTTTCCTTTTGGTTATTTTGTATCATTTCTCTGGGGGGTAACATATTTATACCATACCTTTATTCCTTCCTTGATGGGACTGGTGATCGGCAAAAGAATAGTAACTTGATCGTATTCGCCATAATTTTTTTGCACTTTTTCATGAATCCACATTGGCGTGATAACCGTGAACTGATCAGTAGGCAGCATTGAACAATAACGATTTAGTAAGCTTATAGCTGATACACACGTTAATCGAGCTGGAAAAAAGAATATTTACACAACCATATACTCCAATGTCGTGTTTTATAAGTAGTAGTAGTAGTAAAAGCTTTTTACCGTGGGAAAACTACGCTCAATCATACCTCGGGGTAAGAGCGGTAACACCATGGCACCCCCTACCACGCTGGTCGTGGACTTTTGCAACATCAGGGCATTGCATAGTAATCTTGATGCTGTCCATCACCACCTCGAGACAGCAAAGCCAGCCTTGCTCTTTTTGACTGAGACGCAGATATCGTCTCCAGCGGACACATCCTACCTCACGTACCCTGGGTACCTCTCCATCTTATGGCTTCGTGTAGACAGCGACGACCCCATAGGTCCCATAGCGGTGATGCCGAAACTGACCGACTCATTGAGCACATCCAGATGGCTACAGACTTCGTGCAGCAGCAGATCACCTCGTACTTGGCGTCGTACTTGGCGATTTTAGCGCCCACCACGCCGATTGGCTCAGTTCAAGTAAAACCGATCATGCGGGGAGATCTGTTCATGACTTCGCCCCTGCATATGGTCTGACACAACTGGTAACCACGCCCACGCGAGTAATCGCGTATTCGTTCGTTGTCATAAATGGTAATTAATGAATGCATGTATAACCGTATGTATTTTATGTCAATAAAGTATTATTATTATTATTCGTTAACGCCCCGCTTGGCTCTTCAGACCATTGCCTTGTTCGGAGTACAGCGCCTATCACAGGCTCACCGCGAGCGCGAGTTGCACCCACACGTCGTGTGTGGCACTACAGGTCAGCAGATTGGGATGGGATGCGGTCCTTCTTTGCGTCCTACCCAACTACAGGCCGATAGCCATAACTTCCCTCTTCTCGAAAATAATGGAGTCCATTATTAACCATCAACTCCTACAGTACCTAGAGGATCACTATCTGCTGTGACCAGCAGTACGGTTTCCGTAAGGGTCGCTCAGCTGGTGATCTTCTAGTATACCTGACACATCGCTGGGCACAGGCGATTGAGACTAAGGAGGAAGCCTTGGAGGTTAGTTTGGACATTGCGAAGGCCTTGGAGGTTAGTTTGGACATTGCGAAGGCCTTCGATCGAGTTTGGCATAAAGCGCTTCTTTCGAAGCTCCCTTCCTATGGGATTCCCGAGAAATTATGCGAATGGGTCACTAGCTTTCTAGCAGATAGAAGCATAAAGGTCGTAGTCGACGGTGAATGCTCTGACTCCATATCTGTGAATGCTGGTGTCCCGTGCCATATCAATGACATGCTGCAAATTAGTTGCATTCATTGTTATGCGTATGACAGCACCGGCCACTCTAAATTTTCGGGAAAACGTCATTGAGAGTTGACGTCACGAAATAAACTTGTGTCTGAAGTTGAGACCTCGTTGGAAAAGGTCTCAAATTGGGGTAGACTCAATTTAGTCCACTTTAACCCCCAAAGACACAAATTTGCGCGTTCACCGCTAAAAAACTGCCGTGGGTCGTATGTCCTCGGTTTAAAGACACTTCCCTGTCTGCCTCAGCCAACATTGAGATACTTGGTGTCGACATATTGAGTGGAGTCCAGTTCTGTAGCCATTTGGAGGATAAGGCCAAATTGGCCTAAAAGAAGCTTGGCGTGCTCAACAGATCGAGACAGTATTACACACCGGCCCGCCTCATGCTTTATAAAGCGCAGGTTCGGCCTCATGTGGAATACTGTCTTCATCTTTGGGCGGGTGCACCCCAGTACCAGCTCCTCCCTCTGGATCGCATTCGACGGAGAGCGGCTCGAATCGTCGACTGCCAAGAACTTTCAATTCGGCTAGACTCTTCGAATTATTTTTACGGGAATTATTTTTACATACCTTTTAATAAGTGATCGCGTTAATTCCCGTAAAAATAATTGTTGAACTATCAGAATGTTGCCAATATTTGAAGTGTATGCAAAATTGGTCAGTTCAGGTTCAGATAACCTGATGAGAGTCGATCTCCATCGTCACGGTAATTACGTTCGGCATTGCGATGGGCCCGTACTGAAATCTTCAGCAATCGCAACACCTAACGATTTCACCGTCGAGACTACAGTAAAGAGTAAACAAACAATAGGCCCTCAGTTATACACCTTTCAAAAATCATGTATCATGTTTATTTTTATGTTATTATTGTCCTCACCTCCACTAGGGGCTACATACGCAGGTATATCTCCTTCATCATATAGTTGATTTTTCACTTCTTCGCTCGCAGGCTCATCTCTATCTTCACAATTGGTAATTAAAATCTGTAATGATAAATATGTTTATTCATACTATATCCATATAATATTATAAATTCTAAATCTGTCTGTCTGTTATGCTTTCACGGTTAAACCACTGCACCGATTTCAATTGAATGGAGATAGTTTGGTTATTGAGGAAGGAGATAGGCTACTCTTTACCCGTGGATAAAAGTTAGTACAAACATTGTGTTTTATATCGTTACCAGATCTTACTTAAAATATGTAGGTGGCTGCTTAACTCTTTGTTCGTATGTGTATACTAGCATTGCCCCGCGGCGTTACCCGCGGTGTTGTTGCACCGTGCATAACACCACGGGGCGCAGCTAGTAATGTATATGATAATTCTATAAAATCTTTCTGCCATAATTAATTTAACTTCAATAACATCGGAGCTCCATACAATCTACTATCCCCCGTTTTAACCCCAAAAGGGGATTCATTTCTAAAGATACATATTAGTACACATCCACACCATCTATAGAGCAAACATTTTAAATTCTCTTACTTTAAAAACATAGGACTTTCATACTAACTTCCAACCCCCGTTTTAGCCCACCCCCCCCCCCCGCCCCCCATTTTTTTTAATTTCGTGAAATCCGTTCTTAGCGGATGTCTATATGACTTTATGAGGAACCTACCTGCCAAATTCCAAGTTTGTAGGTATTATAGTTTCTGAGATTTCGTAATTTTAATCAGTGAGTGAGATTTCGCTAGATATCGTAAGTAAATATTTCCATACTCGCAAATGAAACTAAGTATTTTCGTGACGAAACATTTTCTATCACTAAGAGTAAGATAAAACAGTTATGTAGGAGCCAACTTGTTTTTTTTATTATTACAAGACATGTGTTTTTATTAAAATTAGACACGTTTGGCCAGTTACATTTCTAACGTCCAAACATGTTTATATGAACACGATAGAACCGGCAGATTTATTAACAAAGCTCAATTGTAATTAAACAGAATAATTATAAACATTTACAAATGAGAGCTAGGACGTGCTGCGTAGGACGTGAAAATAAAGACTACCTCTAGTTTAAAATATACCAATACTCACCCTCTGTATCAGTTGCTCCGTTAACTGAAATTCCTGATAATTTTTCATGAATTTTTTTTCAACATCCTTGTTTATCAAAATAACATAATTTGATTTAGCACTCCTTGCTCGACCTGAAACGAATAAAGTATTACATGAACCCGTTAATACGAATAATGATCTTTGATTCCAACCACCAATAATGTTAATATGAATTCGAGGGAGAGTTATGCTTCATCACGTATTGCAGCTACATTGTTGCTTTATCTGCATTCGCAATAAGTATGGTGGTGACCGTTCTTACTTGAGGAAGAGTTTATTCTTGTTTAGTTTAGATCTCGAATATATTACTTACTAGCTGAACCCTGCGGTGTTACCCGCGGCACAACAACAACCGCGGGTACTGCCGTGGGGCGAAGCTAGTCTAAAAAAAAGTAAAAGCTAAAACCCAACTACGACAAAAATTACGCTGAAAAAGCATGAAACAAGTTTCAAAAGCCGTTGTCACGGTGACAAAATGCTGATATATATATATTTGAAACGTACAAGTAACGTCCTTTCGTATGATACCAAACATGGCATATTTCTCGCAAATAGATTTTTTAATACAGTACATTACGTCGGCTAGAGGGCGTCACATTAGATTCAGTGACACGTCATATAGCCTATAACCAGCAGACGATCATGGCGCTTCTAACGACTCCTCATTTGTCCAGTTCTAATGAGTAATTAAGGAGGTATGAGGGAACAAATGAACATACATCCATACATAGCCTGTCAAAATCATATTCTTGGCTTTGCCGTAGTCGGGTAAAAAGTACCCTACGTTAGTCCTTATGTCATCAGCTATTTGCCAGTTAAAGTCCCGTCAATTTAGATTCAGTCATTCCAGAGATAACCCGGACCAAACACGCAGATAGACAGGCAAATAATTAAAATAATGATTTTTTGATGTATACTTTCGTATACATTTAATAATAAACTGTTAATTTGAAATTACAAACAGACATTGACTTTATTTATTGATACAGATTGTAATATAAAATAATCACGTACCTTTACTCTGTATATAAGAGCGGTATTCGAGTGGTGGATCGTAGCGCAACACTAACAAACACTGAGGTATATCAATTCCCTCCTCTATAACACTTGTTGATATTAAGCAGTTGAGATCACTGAAAATGAACACACATTTTATTTATGTTGCAACAGTACTTTTTTTGTCCGGGCCCGCCAAAGTGACTCTACTCTAACTGATAGACAGCATTAGCAGAATCCAAGAGTGCTGGCCACCATACTCATTGCTCGTGCAGACAATGCAGCAAGGTGACCCACACCATGGCGGCCTAGTGATGCTTCTGCATCATTGGGTCTCCGGTCTCGCACTCACCAACGAATCACGACAGCACGAACACTGTCATTTTATGTTGATCTTCTGTACGAGGGTAGTACCGCCCAACCGTGCGGAAATCAACAGGGCTCTACTACCTTTGTACTGCTAAAATGAATAAAAATGCCAAAAAAAAATGTCTAGTACCCGCTCTGTTCTGGTTAATTTGGGACTCGATGGCGTTGTGTATCAGATGCCTGAAGATCCATTCTAATCTTTATATAGTTGTAGTATATCCATATACATGGTCGACTCTGAGACGCACGTGCCCGCTTACCTCTGTCGCTCACAGTTAACTAAACTGTGTCACGACCGCACATGCACTAGAGATGACATAATGCTTCCTTATCATACATTCACAGATAGTACAATGAGTTAGTGACTCCCTTACACGTTACTTCCTTTCTCTAAACATAACAAATTGAACTGCTAAACAAAAAAATAAACTGTTTGAATGCCACTGCCACTTACTTGTTTTTAAATTTCAAAAGTGCTTGTTGACTGTACTTTTTAACATAATGTTCCTCCCGAGTACAATTTGTTGGGTTGACATTGAAGCCGACAATAAAATCGTGCTTTAAAAAGCCGAACTCCTCTGGATTTGCCTCCTTGACATCTTTTAAAAGATTGAACAACACTTTCGCTGTGAATCTCTGTTTAGTGAAAATGATTGAAGATAGTTGATCTCTGTTTTTATTAACTTTTAATAACACTGAAACCAAAGTACGAAACGTCTGCTATTAATACACACACACATATATAAAAGGGTCAAAGATCAAAGGAGGGCAAAGGTCAAAGAGCTTCAACAGCTTTTGACAAATCATGAAAATAATACCAATTGTCGTACTCGCTATTATTTTAAAGATTTTATTATTAGTATTACAATAAGTTAGTAGTAAAATATTATATATATTCTTAATAGTTGTTGCTATAGAACAAATTTACTTTTGTTGAATATATGTCTAACGTTATTCAAAACAACATAGATCTCTATCTTAGTAGTCACTAGTGTCATTTTAGAACTTATTTACAAGGTGCATTTGAGGTGTACATTATTTACTAATTTTTTATGGGATAGGCGGCAAACGAGTAGCCAGATAGCCATAGGTGATAAAATTGGCACGTTAAGAATAGAAATATAGGTAAAATAAAATGGCTTATTCAAAGTTACTTCGTCGGTTTCTTAGCAATTTGTCAAGGAGATCCAGCTATATTTTAAGGACTGCAGTTAGAATTTTTCGTCGTAGAATCGCACAAAATCTCTTCGCTTATACAAGGCGTAATTAAGTTATATTACTTAGAGTATATTCTAAAGCTTCCTGTAATTTTTGCTCAAAATTGAAATATTTATTATTTATTATCAACACCCTTTAACAGTAACTAACTCTTCTTAGAAGGAGGTTTTGGCCTATTTTATTAGTTTGTTTTATTTTCCCTCTCTTTGCAGTGATATTGTCCGTAGTTTGCTCCTTTAGTTGCTTCTCATGACAGCCATGGGCTGAATAGGTAGGTTGTGACACTCCGTAATCTAAATCCGTCCCCACAGGGAGAATGAATAACAATAATAATTTCTTACCTCCTGGAGTGTTCATCACCTTAGGACTGTACTCTTTTAATATGTTAAGAAGGAACAGGACTTGTTCAGACGAATGTTTCAAGATCTTGTCGTATCCAGTCTCATTTTTCATTGCCAATAGCAAAATTTGTCTTGCACTGTGGTGTTAGAAAAATTATATAAGTACATGTTCTATGTATAGTGCCCGGTGCCGTAAGTATGACAAACAACGTTTAATGCAACTCTATATAGTGTAAAAATGTGTGTTTTTTATAACAACAGTATATATAGATTAAATGAGTATATATACCAAAGCTTTTGGCTACGAAAAACCACCACTCAGTAAACTGTTAATTTGAACCGACACTCACTACAAGGACTCAATTTCATATTTTCGACTTAATTTATTTCGCTTTAAAAATAAAAGTGGCCCTGGTTCATACTTATAACATTAGCTAAATCGATATTACGGTATTACTTTTTTGGTCCTTGGCATGGAGTGAGAAAGCATCTCACTAAGGTCACCATGAGGATGGTAGCTACCACTCTTGGATTCTACTGAGGCATTCCATCAAGCATAATAGAATCAGTTTGACAGTTATCCAAAGAGAATGCTTGGAAAACCTTCAGACACTCTTAGTAAGAAGCTGTTACTATGACGTAGCAACAACTAAACATACTTATTTGTTTTATTTACATGAATAATTTCGAATGCGGATTTGTTGTTTGGTTAAAATATCGTGAATTTGATTCCTTCCCAAAATTAATGATTGCACAATCATTTTTTGTGTGACTGGGTATGATTTAGAAATACATAAGTTTGTATGAACAAACTTATGTATTTCTAAAATGACAGCAGTCTAGTTATATATATAAACATACTACGACATACAGCATAATATGGCTAAGAGCATATATGCTCTGATTAGTACCAAGTTCAGACGACCGTGTAAGATGTGTGAGGTATTACTACATATTTTTAAAGAATCATTTAATAAATTTAGCTTTGAAACGTAGCACAAACACATAATGGGGCGTCCATTAATTACGGAAGGCTTTTTTTCGGCTGAGTAGGTAGGGTCAAATCTCGTCTAATCTTACTTTGGGGATTTGTAGCGGCAAATATTACGTATTTTTTTCACAAGAAACAAAATAGAATTGTTTAATTTTTACTGTAGTTTTTCTAAGGAATAAAGTAGCCTTAAATAATGGTAGTCTTAACTATCATTAATAATAAAAAAAACATTTTTGTCTTATTTTAAGCCTAATCTAAACATTTACACTAGAAACACGTGAAACACACATCTTAAGAAATGACATGACATGAACATGAGATTGGGGGATGGGGAAGGGGTTGAGCCAAATCTCACGATATTTCACTAGGAGGAGTGAGGTTCGTAAAAGCGCTTAAAACATCTCCCGTAATTAATGGACACCCCCTAATAATTATTTTATAAAACATTAATACGCATAACTTACTTAACAGAATGAGTTATAACGATTTTATACATTTGTTCTTCTTCCTTGTTGGTTGCTTTTCTCTTCAGTCGTTCAAGTAATATCACATAGGCTAGTATACCCAAAGAGCCTCCGTACATGCCAAGATCTCTTATGAACATTATCATAGATGATATCATGTTCCTGACAGCCTTCGGTATCTATAAACAGGTTTTGCAATATATTTTAATTATGACATATTTACGTCTACAGAAAAACTGAGAAACTTGTCAACCAAGTATAAACACGGAGTGTTCTGAAGAGCTCTTCCAACTGGTTCCCCCTTCCTCCACAGAACAACACGTGGCAGCCTTGGAAGTTACCACTTCAGTACACACATACGATCTCGTACTCATTTCCTCCTTTCTGTGCCAAGCGGTCAAAACCAGGAACTCCCTTCCAGCGCACGTGTTTCCCTCCCACTATGATCCCGGGTCCTTCAAGCTGGGCGTAAAAAAGCATCTCACTAGGCGGCCATAGTGTGGGTCACCATGCTGCAATGTCCTTATTCGCATTGAGGACGGTGACCACCACTCTTGGAATCTGCTCATGCTTTCCATCAGGCAGAGCAGAGCCATTTTGACGCAGCTAAAGTATAATAAAAAACCTTGGTTGTCTGTACTGTCTAGTTGTCCCACTAGGCCTTTTGTTTTAAACACAGGTACATTTGACTACAATAATTAATCATACCTTCATTGGGTCGCTACTGATATCATGTTGACCAAATTTTAATTTGACTGAATGTTTTTTCTGATTGGCAGGTAAAGTGACGTTTATAACTAAACCCTGTAATGCTTCTAATTTCTTAATAGCAGTTTCAGACTCAGATGTAACAGTTGCTGGCCTATAGAACTGAACCATTTCGTGAGGATTTGTAGAGTAGCTGGAAATATAAAGTAATATAAATAAAACCGACTTCAAGAACTGAAACAAATAAGACCACACGGAAAGCACAAGCTTCCAAATAAATAAGAATCGACAAAATCGGTTCACCCAGTTGAAAGTTCTGAGGTAACAAACATAGAAAAATACAGTCGAATTGAGAACCTCGTTCTATTTGAAGTCGGTTTAAAAATCGATATAGCATTATTTACATGAAATTGGATATCATCGGAAGTCATATATATCTAGCCTATGGCAGGCTGTAATTGATAATATTATGTAATATATGTCATAGGTACATAATATACAGACAAATAAATAGAAGACAAAACCTTTTTCACGACTCTCAAAAATAATACAGTTGTTTTTATATTGCTTACTAGCTGAGCCCCGGTTGTGTAGTTGTACCTTTATAACAATAACCGCGGTTATCATGGCGGCCAGTGAAAGTCCAATCAAAATCATATTCAAAAACAGACAAAGAAAAATTGATTTTATTTTATGTAAGTAATACGTTTATATGCATAATCAAAAACTGTTAATTAGAAATTACAAATAGACACTTTATTGAATTTACAAATAACCTTCTTAAAAATGGGCTATCGAACACTAAAATATTTTGTTAATTTATAACCTTTGTTCTCGATATTAGCGCGTTCAAGCAAACAAACAAAACTGTTCAAGAATTAGTGTAATAGAGTAAATTAAGAAGTTTGAAGCATTTACGAATACACACTAGCTTTATTGTTGAGCGCAATCAAATTGAAACAAATTCTTGTAAGTACCTTCATGAGAACATAATACAACAACACGGTAGATTGATATACATGTGCCAAGCATATTTTGTGTTCTAGTCATAGCTAAAAATAATATCAAAACATTTATGATTTAAAGCAAATAATCAAAAGACCCACCTGCGGCGTCCACCCACAAGCAAGTAACCCACAGTTTACGCAGTTGTATGAATTTTATATATTCATATTTCACAACAATAACCACAATTGCGTGCAAGTGCACCGAACTATCTAAACGAATGAACTATACAATAAAAACTTAGAATATACAACAAAACAATAAGCAAGGACATACTTTAATACTTGTCCGAGTTCATCGACCGTGGCTATGGTCGCATGGAATGTAATTTCTAGATCGTGCAGTGTATCCTCAACTTTGTTCAATTTTACGTTAGCATTTAGAAGTGTTGCTGTTAAACCTGCAAAAAACACACACAGTTATAAATCCATATTATATTCAAAAAACACAGTTACATCAGAAGGCCAATTCAGTCAAAATCACAGAACAGAGAAATAAGGTAGACATACAAAACAGTCGTCGGGCCCGCCAAAACAATGAGTGCGTTTACTTATAGTTCCGACACTTCTGTAAATCTCTGAAGATGATCGCACTCTAACGGTTATGATCGTACATTACGTATTAAAACTGAGTATTGACTACATTGCTACCACTAGGGCACACAGTGAAATGCATTTCCTACGGGAATAGTTCGAAATATTTTGTATGGAAATATTTGGTAAACTCGTTGTTTCACTAGAACACAAAAATACAAGTGAAATGCTACCTTATTAAAAATACATAAGGGTTTATTTAGTAACAGTATTGGTATTATTAAAGACTAACAGATTATCGCGTTTTTGGTAACTATACGGCAAAAGCATTAAAGTCAATGTTAGATATTAAATACTTTATTACAGAAATTGATCAGAACTAACTAAGAATAGAGTTGAACAGAACCGAATTAAGGTGGTATATACACCATGCTTCATATCGTCCAATCGGCATGACGCTGCCGATTGGATCAATTAGAAGTGATCGCGTGTGGGCGTGGATTGGCATGACAGTTAAACTTGATGGCATAATCAAATTTTCTTTTCTTTTGGCTTGATCATGCTGATTGGGTCATTCCGATTGTAACGTGTATGGGGATCGGCGTATTTGATTTCAGTAGGACAAGAATTTGGTCGGTGTTTGCACGCACGCGCTCATTCAACATGTCGCAAAATACAGCCCGGTATCGCGAAGTGATACTGGAGTTTATTTCTTTACATCAAATTGAACCGTGTATATTGAAAGTGAAGTTTTTTCAATCATTCGTAAATAATAAAGATAATCATGTGGCTTAATCCTTAATTCCTTTAATTAATTTAAAAACTGTTTTCTTTCCACTAACCACTGTTTCCACCACTCTTCTCGAACTTTTCCTTTTTTTTTTTGTTTGTTTACCATGAGTAAAATGCCCAAAACGGCTAAAACTCCGTATTTATTCATACATTGTTATATTTCTATTATATTTCTAAAGAACATGGTAAATTTACTTTCAGATGGATCATGGTAAAGGTTAAATTCACCTCTTTTTTTTTTGGTTCTTATGTGGTCTACCCAGATTTAACTTTTTGATACAACATAATAATGGAATTCACTGTCCCATTCGTCATGAATAATCGAATTCACTGACCCATTCGTCATCAGACGAGCTGTCGAGTCTAACACTAACAGCAGCCAGTTTTGTATCCGTTTCATCGCAAGAACTAAACACCAAACACCCTATATAAGGAACGAAACCACCAAATCGCAACGACGCCTTCTGATAGAATGATGCAGTGGAGATATATTATCGTATCTTTGCTGCGTGTGGTCCTTTAAGATAATATATATTTATATAAGCTAAGCCCCGCGGTGTTACCCGCTGTTCAACAACAATCGCGAGTAGCGCCGCGGGACAAAGTTAAAAACCCTATGTAAAAAGTATCCTATGTCCGTCTCCTAGTTCTAAGCCACTTCCCCACCAATTTTCAGCTGAATCGGTTCAGCCGTTCTTGAGTTATAAATAGTGTAACTAACACGACTTTCTTTTATATATATAGATTAGAAGTTAAAATTTATATTATTTTCGTTGTATGTGACGCTCTTAAGACTAACAACCCTATCGCAATCGTAACTATAATTTTTGACGACATTCGACTGCAGAGTTAAGGATCTTCTGTTCCATTCACTCTCAGTAAAATACTTGAATAATTCTATTTGCAATTTCTGGGTGGTTTTTGTATATTTAATACACCAATAACAAATGTTTATCTGTCATTGAAAACTATTTTGAGGTATGCTGAGTTTAGATCTTAATTGCATTATTTATATCCTCAAGCACAATATTGATATGAGTATATTGCATTTGTTGTGAATCTGTCGCACTTACGTTGAAAACAGATAATTCTCTTAATACTCTTTATATACTATTGCTTTCTATAGAAAGTTTAAAAGTGACTCTCCATCCTAATCTTAATATCCTAACATCCTAATCCTTATACTATATTATAAATGTGAATGTAAATTTGTTGAAACTTTGTACACATATTCTTAGAGGTATTAGAATTAACACAGGATACTTTTTATTAAACGCGAGCAAAGCCGCAGGCGAAAGCAGGGGATTTTTGTAAGAAAATAAGTGTATAATGACTTCAACATAATCACGGACTAATTCTTTGTAATAATTAGTATTAAAACAAATATTATTTCAGTTAAATAAATAAGATACAAAGTAACTAATTTGTAAGTAAGTGGATGTTACTATCATTAAATATTTATAAACATTACCCAGAACTCGAGGTTGTTTCGCTTTTGGACAATCCTCAAAATGTTTCATAACAATACGCATGGGGTGATCTTCAACGGCGTGATGGCATTCATCAAATATCAACAGGTTAATGTCTTCAATCTTTATATATTGATGGGTGAGCATATCACAAAGAATTTGACTTGTCATTACAATGACCTGAAAATATACAAATACACTTTTTTTTTTTTTTGATATTACAATGTATAACGCGAGCACTGGACTGTTATTACTGCGTAGTAATAACAGCTCAATGAACGTGATTCAAGTATTGTGTTGTATAAATATTGTGGCCTAAAATTCATTCAAAGTTGTTGGAGTTTAAAAAGCTATTTTTTTTAATAAAAATAAAGCTCTTCGTTATAAATAAAAAACATATGTATTTTTTTTACACCTTTTTATTGAAAATAATGTACTAAGTCAATAATTTTTACCAAATTATTTTTTAGCTTTTAATACAATATTTTCAATAAAACCGTTTAAATAAAAAAAACACATGTTTTTTATTTTCAAGTCTTTTGTTTTTAATTTCATTACAAAGTACTTCTCATCTGTGTTCTACTATTTAAGCCCTTTCATTTGATACATTTCATTTGATGCAGTCTTTAACAACATGTGTAAACCACCATTTCGTAGCGGTGGCTATCTTGGATTTAAAATGAAATAGAATTCATTTAATCGCATTGTCACCAGAATTGAGGGTGTGTAAAAAATTTCAGATCAATCTGTCAACAGGAAGGAGGTTAAATTTCAATTACAAGATTTGACCCAAACAACAGGTCAAGCGAAATAAAACCGTTTAATAAGCAGTCCTATTTGATAATATTAATTCATTACTTCCTTTTAATCTTTATGTTACAATTACATAATGGTTTTGAGAGGGTTATTGAGTTTTAGCCAATTTATATTATTTATTTATTTAACAGTTCTTGAGTTTATATTGCAGTGGGTGAGATTTATGCTACCATTGCGTTATTTTTCAATCAATTTAGGCCCTGTTTCAACGGTTACAGATAAGTTCCAAACTGCTTATCCGACAGAGAGTTTGATACAATTTACTTAGAAAAAACATCAAGTTATCTGTCAGATAAGCTATTCGAAACTTTTGAAAATAGGGCTAAATTCTATAAACGTAGATGGTATGTTAATAAGAACAAAATTTACATTAGGTCAATGGAAATGAACCAGTAAGAATAAAACAAGGGCTGTCACTAGACAGTCCTTATTTATTAACACAACATGTGTTGAGTATACATGTTATCAGCGCTCTTGTACGACACAAGGGTTGTGAGTACTTGTGAGTAACAGCACACTCGTCGGAAACAGGACGCGTGTGTTAGTAGTACTACTATGCAGAACACAACAGTTGCGTTTTACACGCACTGTCGACTGTTGACTGCGCTGATAACACTACGTAGATTGGTTAGCAGCTTTAAGTTATTTCTTATAATATAGGCAGCTAGCAAACTTGTAATCGGAAGTGACTCGTATTCATTTATTTTAATAGGCAGGGTTTAAATTTAGTATCTGTATTTGTTTGTGTCATTTACTTCATAATTATTTCTTTGTATATCTGTTATATCTTTGTACTTCACGAGTGCGTACAAAGTTTTGTATTAGCTATATTTCACTATAAATACCTCATTTTGTTTAAGTTCAGCATCCCATTTTGCTTTATCCCAATAATCCACTCCATCTTCGGAACTATACCCACCTACTCCGCTAAGAGAGCATAAGCTTTCAATAACCTTTTTCTGTAAAGACAAAAAGAAAAGTTTTATTACTTGCCATTATGCCTCCTTGGTCTCGCGTTTAGCGTGTGCGACTGCTGATCGTGAGGTCTCGGGTTGGATTCCCGGGTCGGACCAAATGTTTGTATGATCTACAAATATTTGTTTCGGAGTTTGGGTGTTTTCTATGTATAATATGTAAGTATTTACAAAAAAAAAAAAGTATATATGTATTTGTATCAGTTATCTAGTATCCATAACACAAGCTCTGCTTAGCTTGGGACTAGATGGCGTTGTGTGATAGATGTCCGAAAAAATGTTACACGCAACGAAGGTAAATACAAAGTGGGTATTATATGGTCACTCCTGTATATCCCAGACTCAGCTGAGAAAACAAAAATAGTATAGGAATTATAATAAACATTTATATTATTATAAAATATCAATAAAGCCCATAAGCTAGTTTCAAAGATCAATGGCAGGTTTGTATGGGACATTTGTACTGCCTGGCGTATCTCATGGTAGGGATTGTTTTTGTATTTATTTTACTTGCTAATATCACCGAAAAAAACATTTTAAATTTCCAGATAAAAAAACATTTAATTGATAAAAAATTAACTGCGTTAATATCTGGCCATTTTTATTAAAGCCACAGAACTGCCATTTTCCTTTATATCATAACTAGCTGACCCACGCAACCGTGTCTGTCTATATGCTATTATATATGTTATAACAGCGTGAACAAATTTTAATAAAACAAGGTTAAAGGGGGCCAACCTTAAAAGAAAGATAGATGTCGCAGTCTTTTTTTAAACTTTTAAAGGGGAATAATTGTTTCATACATTGTTTACACAGCGCACGCAAGGGAAGCTCTCACTCAAGGGAATAATTATTCTCCGTTTTTGCGACATTTTTAATTGATACTCGTTATCATCGTGCATGATAATATATAACTAACTGCCTTCTTCAATAACTAGGTTAGGTACTTAATACTGAAAGAATTTTCAAATTCACTAGCCCTTCATGAGATTAGCGTGTTCAATCTAACAAATACTCTTCAGCTTTATTAAATCGGTAAAAAAGAAAACCGGCTTCAAAAAGGAGGTTCTCAATTCGACTGATTGAACCGATTTTTATGATTCTTATTGATTTGGAACCTGGTTCCATTTCAATTTGGTCCAGTTCTTTAAGTCGTTTTTTTTTGTTTAAATTTTATGAGTACCCGTATTAATGTCAAGTAGCTGCGTCCAACGTTATTTTATTATCAGTCCAGTCCAGCCTCTCCAGAAATTTGCAGAAACAAACAGACGGAAAGACATAAAAAAAACTGATGTGAATATCGTTTATACTTTCATGTGACTTAGTTAAAAGCTTTAATTTGAAACTACAAACATATACTTCTATTTCATTTATTTGTATAGGTATGGTCTCCCGATACCAGATTATGTTTTAGCTTAAACAAAGAAACGTCAATAACGTCGATAAGACCGGGCCCTTAAAACAGCACAAGTGCTTATCGTCATGTACTGAAACATGTTAAAACATGTAACTTGAAGTAGTGACGACCGCAGTTCGCAATCAAGTCGATTAAAACGTGTTCGGTGTTACTGTTTAAAGCTTTTGTACAACTGTAAAAACAATCACAAATGGACTTACTTATGCAACAAGGAACCAATCCACACATGCTAAAAACGAGAAAAGTTCTTATCTAAAGACACAATTATAAATTAAATCTCGGGGTTTATTTTTTTAAAGGAATTACTAAAAACTAGCTTTTGCACGCGGCTTTGCTCACGCAGACTTTCATCCCCTGATTTACCCCCTTTAGAGGTGGAATTTCAAAAATTCCTTTTTTAGTGCTCACTTACGTTATATGAGGATCCAACATGCAAAATTTCAGAATTCTACATTCAGCGGTTTGGGCTGTACGTTGATCTCTGGGTATGTCAGTCAGTCACCTTCCTCTTTTATATATATAGATAATCGCTTCGCACAGAAGATCAACATAAAATGACAGCGAAACACGACAGCATGATCGCTGTCATTTTACGTTGATTTTCTGTGCTTCTTTACATTTCAAAAAAAATACTTTTCACTAAATACACATGAAATATATCTACGGGGCTCAAATAAAAAAAAAAAACATTTTTAAGACTTTGGTTTGTCTGTTTGTTCCGGCTTATTTCTGAATCGGCTGGACCAATTTTGACGGGATTTTCACTGACAGGTAGCTAATTTAGTATAATTTTGTACCAGTGGGGTATGAGCACCTATTTTCTGCTTGCAACCAAAAGTTAGCATAAGTATAATTAACACTTAAAAAATGAATAGGGTTTACTTTACAATAAGATCCAATGTTGTAGTTTATTTCAATTTTTTGAGTCCAAAATTGACTAAAATGGAGTGGAATGGGAGAGGCCTTTGTCCAGCAGTGCACTGCGAGAGGCTGATGATGATGATTTAAGTAAAATAAAAGCCCATCACGCGATGAAGAAATTAATAAACAGTTTTTTTACTTAAAATTAATTCTAGTTTTCACCTACCTGTTGATTAACAAGTGGTATGTTATTCACAAGGAAGAATGTTCGCTTGCCGCCTTTGCCCCATGGTTTTTTTAACGCTTCTCTAAATCTCTTGATCAAACAGATTGCAATGAATGTCTTCCCAGAACCTGTAATTAACAAATAAATATATTTTTAACTAGTTGTTGCCCATGGCAAATAGTAGCCTATGTGTTATTAGTGTTATTACGGATGTATAAGCTATATTAAGTAAAGTTTCATCTCAATCCGTTCAGAAGTTTTTGCGTAAAAGAGTAACAAACATCCGTTCACACATACAAACTTTCGCGTTTATAATATTACTAGGATATTACAACCGAGAATACAATAGAATATAGATAACGAAAATATTTTTATTTACCTGTCGGTAAATATATGATAGTATTGCTACTTATTGCAATTTCTTCAAGTTGAGCTTGATATGGTCTTGCCTTTAGCTGTTCCACGGGCGACGCATCCTCAGTTTCCATGTTGGAGGTCTAATTAAATATAACATGTATAATATTAAAAAAATCACTATTCAAACAGTTTTTAATCAGTCAATCATTACTATTTTTGTCGTTGTCGCGAATAGACGTGCAATATAATCATAAATTTACATTACCGTAAAAAATGTTGAGCTAGTTTTTGGTGTATATCAAATGCATATGTAAGATGCAGTTATTGTTTTTTTAGTGTTGTGTGTGTTTGTTTTTTAGTGCAGCTGCATTTATTGTTTTTTTTTGTGCAAACCAATTTACATTACAATTGAGTGATAAGTTTAAGTGATGAGTAATATTCCCTCTAATAGGACCGGCATCACACGCCGGACTGCTCCACCTACGACTCCTCGACTACCTACACCCGAGCCCTCTGACAACATGGAAATAATAACTACCTGTGAGATACAGGGATGGTTGGGATCAATTGAGCAGTGTCTAAACGAAGTTTGTTCTGTTGCATCTGAAGGCAAGTTAAACTCGGATCAAAAATTAAAGATTAATAACCTTTGCCGTAAAGTAGCATTCGGAGTGGTTCAAATTACTATACAATATCAGTCAGTCAAGCAAAAAGCCTTTCAACCATATAGTTCTTTGCAACATGCCGTGACAACAGAGGAACTAATCGAATCCCAAGCGCAGATCAAACAGGCCACCCAGGAGTCAAGTGAAAAACAAGTACCACCCAGCGCTTCTTTTGCTGACATGGTGAAAAAAGGATCTAGCAACTATATTCGTTCCAGCAGTCTCAGTTCGGTAGTTATTTATCCTAGCGATAACTCTAAATCTAAGACCCATGGTCTTGGTATCCTAGCTAAAATATATATCTTCGCTCTGCAGAAAATAATAAGCCCTGATACGAGGATTACGAAAGACTGGAAATGGCAGTGTTGTCATCAGTACTGAGACCAAAGAAGATATCGAGAAGCTCAAGCAAACTGTCCAACTTGCTGAATCAGAACTTAAGGTTGATGTACGGTTCAAATATATACGAGGAAGAGCGTAGGACAAAGGGGTCCTACGCTCTTCTTCGTATACATTAACGATCTTTGTAATCTTACTTTAGAACATGGAAAAATAATAACATATACTGACGGCTTCAATTTTTACTGCAAAAACTAGCAACGAACTGTATCAGAGCTTTGATATTGTAAATACCGGGTTAGATAATAACCTCTTAACGTTAAATCTTGAAAAAAATAAAATATTCACTTTTCCATGCGCAAAATTCGAAACGCCGTAACTCTCCAGCTGTAATCTGTCAATGTCTATGCAATTGTCCTACTATGCAGGAAACTGATAACATAAAATACCTAGATATCCATAATTGACAATACCCTCTCCTTTAGAAAACACATTGAAATTTTAGTAAATAGAGTTCGTAAATTGATGTATGTATTTAAAAAATTGCAAATTCTTAATTAATCACTCAAGTTTATTTGTCTTTATGTCAACCAATCATCCAATACTGCCTAACTTCATGGGGCTGAGCACTTAAAACTTTTATGCTGGGCTCTAGAACGAGCCTAAAGAGCGATACTAAAAGTAGCCACCTTCCGACCATTCCTATACTCTACAACTATGCTATGCAGATCATGCAAAGTGATGACTGTCCGCCAAATCTTCATTTATCACACAGTACTAAAACAACACACATTGCTTCCATATCGAGCCGAAATTACTAACAAAAGACGAAAAGATATAGTGTGTACCTCACAATTAGGATCAAAATTAATTTATTCAAACAGATTTTTTTTCTTTTCTGGGTTCCTTTTTATGTAATAGGTTAAATATAGAAATAAGTAATTATAAACTAAATTATGTTAGTTGTAAAAACACAATACACAATTGGTTACAAATTTTGTTGTATTAGCAAACTGAGCAGTTACTTGAAATCTATAGAAATAAATAAAATTGGAGTGTCTGTTTGTAATATTATAATAACAGCTTTTTAATCAATGCATATGTATATATACACGATACATATACCAAAAATGTGGTTTACAAAATTGCTTTGTATGTTATTAAATTATATAGTTACTTTAAGCACTAATTATGTAAATTTAAGTGAATACAATTGTTTTGTAAGCATTTTCTCCACTTGTTCTTCCTCTCTCCCTTGTTCCCTCATAGCTCAAGTCAAAAATCATCAGGTAAAAAAGCACTTGTTGACTAGACTATTTGTTTATACAAGAAAAACAATGTGTGTTTTCGTAATAATTTGTTGAAGTGATATTTGTGTGATTTTATTTTAAGGGTACGAAACAACATAGTTCTTTGCCTAATCTTTTGAGATGACGAACCCAAATGGAGACACAAATGAGTAAGGTATGTGTAGTTCCTCTATTCTAACATTCGCCCTACATAATTGAGAAGGGTTTAGCATGTGGTAGTTTAAAATGCGTTTTCCTTGGACAATGCTATAAAACTTATTTAAAAAAAAATATCGGGCAAAGCTCGGTAATCCAAGTACTGATTTCTAATACCTTTCAACAAGCAATACTTGTATATGTATATTTACTATATATATAATCAGAATCTCGGAAATGTCTCCAACTTTTTTTTAAAGGAATGTGGGGCAAACAAGCAGACCTATAATCATTGTTTCCATTTTAATTTCTACAATGTATTTATTTTGTATACTAGCGGAACGCCGCGGTGTTACCCGCGGTTATTGTTGTACCGCGAGTAACGCCGCGGGACAAAGTTAGTCTAAAAAAGGTAGCCTAAGTTACTCCCTGGATCATCAGCTACCTGCCAGTGAAAGTCCCGTCAAAATCCGTCCAGCCGTTCCAGAGATTACCCGGAACAAACAGACAGACAGACAGACAAGACAAAAATTTTTTTAACTACATTTTTGGTATATGTATCGTGTATATGTGCATTGATTAAAAAGCTGTTATTTTAATATTACAAACAGACACTCCAATTTTATTTATTTGTATAGATTGTCACTTTTCAAAAGTTGGAGCACTGTTGGCTCAATATTATATTACTAACACTATACAACAAATTCTATCTGCCACTATCCAGACACATCAGATCACGGAGAATAAATAGAGTACCAACTTTTTTATAAATAAATAATGAATATTGTTGTGAAACTTAAGTCTATTCTATTCTCTCCACCGTATCTGTTGACAACAATTATGAATGTCTCACAGATAATGAACCTAAAATGACAGCATCTGTGCTGTTTTGTTTCATTTGTGAGTGTGAGACCGGTGGTCAGATGATGTAATGGCATTTCAATAGGCCGCCATAGTGCAGGTACCATATTGCATTGTTGCACAGTGTGCTTTCACAATGAATATGGTGATTACTACTCTTGGATTGGGCTCATGATTTCATCAGGAAAAGAGTCACTGGGCATATTTATAAAAAACTAGCTATTGTCCAGGGCTCCGCCCATATTTATATCGGTTTTCCCGGCAAATAGAGCCTAGTGTTAATTCAGGGTGTCAGCTCAGCTTCCTGCATACCAAATTTCATCAAAACTGGTCCAGTCATTTGCATGTGAAGAAGTAATAAACATACACACTCACAAACTTTCTTCTTAATAAAATTAATGTGATGTTCAACTTAGACAAATATGCTACAATCTATTAATAGTTTTTTCATCCCCCATCTCGAAAAAAGTAACTATTAATTTAAAAGCCATCTTTTTCAGCTGATGCAATAGGCAGTAACAATGGCATGTTTCTTTAGTCCATCTCATAAAAATTACAATTAGAAATTTAGTCATGTTATATTTATAAATAATTATTTATATTTCTACTCAAAAAGTACCTATTTAATAAAATTGTTTGCAGGTCTTTTCACTTGCCTTACATTTTTCTATTTTAAATTACCATTAAGATGAATTGTTTCAGATATTGGAAGTAATATTATTGTCTACCTACATTACAAAAATGACATATAGCACTCAATTTAACGAGAATCACCAGAACACAAGTTAAATTTAAAATACAAGAATTAAGTATATTATGTTATTGTTTGTATATTGCGAGTGTTCTCGTTATTTACGTAGTACAACTTCTGAGTTAAGTGAAAAGCAAATGTACTAAACAAATATAACTAAATTAAATAATCAGTGATATTTCTACTCAAAAAGTACCTATTTAATAAAATTGTTTGCAGGTCTTTTCACTTGCCTTACATTTTTCTATTTTAAATTATTTACATATATGTACTTATTGACACTGCAAAGATGGATTGAATAAGAAATAAGCACGTTTTTCGCTAACATACCTGTACAATAAAGAGATGCAAAATGTGTATTTATCAAAATTCAATTTTCTCAGCAACAGAACGTCTCCTCACTGTCAGAAACTATGAAACGCTTCGAACGAAAGAAGAATCAACACCAATCAACACTCAACAGACAGTAGGTCCAGAATTTTGCAGGCTTGGGTTGCCATTGACTGAAATTAAATTTACTATCTCAATCTCCGAGATTTAGAAATTAGACGATTGAGGCAGATATTTTAGCAAATTTAAACAACATTAGTGAACACTACTTAGGATTCTAGATTCTGGTTCAATAACTAAACTGTAAGGATAAATATAATTTAAATCAATGCCAATAAAGACTTCATAAGCTGAGCAAGAGAAGGGGATTCATTTCATACAAAAGTTAGCCTAAAGCAACCAGAATCTGTTCTTCAATCACCGGAATAACTTGTACAAATTCTCATTTATCTTCTCTAAAACTTAAAATATACAGACAATTAATTGAATATTTAATATTATTTATTTAAAAATAATAATAATATTAGGATATAATTATCTACGAAGTACTGAAACATATCATCTAAAATTTGAAAATAATAACGCTTTGCTAAATATATAGTCATTTGGTTCATTATTGGATAAGATATTTAACATTTACAGCTTCATTCAAAAGCAAGATTCTTTTGCTCAAAGAAATTACGAATTTCCCCAATAAATTGCACTCTATTTTTATTGGTCACACTACTTTGCGTTTCTTTACACTATTTATGTAGATTTGATAGAAGTTAACATATTTTCAAATTATAGCACAACATTAAAAAAAAAATTGTAAACAGGCACAATAAACAACTTTCGTCACCGAAATGTTTTGTACACATACAAGTTTAACGAAAGAAGCGTATAAAGGAATTGTCAACAAAAGTTAACTTAAGATCAGGGTTTTCCCCTGGCAGAGACAATGAAGTGGAAAAAATGAAACCATAAATAGCATATGCATATTGCATGAGTCACAAGTGCTGTATAACCCATTTATAGAGGAAGGCTTTAACATCAAGTTACGACGAATGATGCAAAAATTAAACAATTTATTTCCAAAAGAGACGTAGCGAATTTGAGCGGCCAGCTAGTTTATTATAAGAAGTTATTCATAAACTCCATGATACTAAATAAAGCACTTATTTCTACAAACTTGAAAACAGTCCACAATGTTTATTGGGCAAATAACGAAGATGCTATTAACACCGTTTATTGTTTAATCATTGTAGTTTAATATTTTTTCTGATAACCTGAGTGCAGTTTTATTTTGAAAAATTGGTTTGTTTCTGCAATAGTGCACGACACGACATTATTTGACAAATCGAAAACAGATGCATTAAATAACTGTCTATCTTATTTAAAAAAAAAGGGTGAGAATGTACTGTTTATTTATTTATTTATATTTATAGACAATAAAGTAGAAAAAATAAAACCATATGCCTAGGTTATGTTTCATCAGTTTCATGTTAATGTGTTACATTGCTTTTTTATACGATAAAAAAAAATATATAGCTATCGTTATGAAATATTCCTTTAAAGTGCTATTTGACGAAAAGTGTGAAGTGCAAGTGGTATTAAGCTAGATTATAGGTACTTAGTAATTTATAATTTATATGTATATCTAGAAATAAAGACGTGATAAGTAAGAGAAATTTAGATAGTCTTCAATGTTTACTGGGAAAAAAGGAAAATTGTAATACCCATTAAATGCTTCACACGTTAACACTTGGTGGTATGTACACCTGCACTCAGCTGCTTGCGCAGCTAACTTCAGAAACGCCTTAAAGTTTGGTTAGGAGCCTAGGAGGCCTTTGTTTGACACGGCCGCCACAGCCGAATCCTGAAAAGTACGCAGAGGTGAAGTTCCATTTCCAAGCTTTAAATTATCCAAGGGATGTAGCTGGATGTAGATGACGATTTTACTGAATGAAACCCTGTACCTACTGTTGTGATGTTGTCTTCTCCAAAAACTGCCGTGCGTATAAAAACCTAAAGAGTTGCTATTTAAATCATTAGGTACACGCAATGAATGTTCTCTCAGTGAAAACCTGACCTGAATGCAGATGCAGATCAATCACCTCAACAAATACGACCGACTCCTGAACAACTGCATTCGATTCGTTTTTAATCTTCGTAAATACGATCACATCTCTTCCTTTCGTCTTAAATTAAATTGGCTCCCTATTCGTCAGCGTCGTCACCTGCGCGCCTTAACGACTCTTTACCCTATTCTTAACTCTCCTAACTTCCTCTTTCCAGTTCCTGGGATCCAATCATGACAGAACCCTACGTTCTACAAATAGCCACCTTCTGTCGTGCCCCTCTCACACTGCCGCATGCGTTCATTCTTCCTTCCTCATTCAATCTGTCCTTCTCTGGAATGCTCTTCCCAAGGAAATCAGAATGGCACCCAGTCGTAACTCTTTCAGGGTCAAGGTACGGGCTCTCCTGGCGGAGATCGTGGCGGAGTCATCACAAAGATAATTTAATATATATTGATATGTATGTGTATGCATGTATTTTATAAATAACTGTATATGTATATGTTTTTATATGACAAATTGTATGGATATTTAGATAACGTATTCCTTTGTTTTGTGTTTCTTTTTCTAATTTGTTTCTTAATTTTTAATTGTCTATTTGGAACCCGTATGTAATGTGTAGTGCACCTTTTCAACTATTTCCGCATCACACAACGGTAGACTGGTAGAGAATTCCTGTGGCATTAAGTCCGCCATTGTACGTTCTATGCATAAAGTTGTTAAATAAATAAATAAATAAAATCAATTCTACTTTCTACTTATTTTTTTTATCTATACCTTTTTATACCTATATTGACCTGATTTTTGAGGAATGATATAAAACATCGTACGATCAACGAAAGCATGTACAGCTGCCCCTCCATATATATGCTCTATGAGTTTAACCACAAAACAGAACGACTGTCGCTAAACTCAGGACAAATGAATGGACTATTTATTATTGCTCACTAATAACGAATTGCTTTCATTTGATGTTTGTATTTTGCTCAAAACTAGCCTACAATACATCAAGTCACACGTTTAATAATATTTCTTCTCGCGTAACGTTAGGAGTTATTTTACCATAGGGAAAGAAGAACTTCCAACGTTTCGTAATCTTGAAAGTAAGAATACTTCATTGCAAGCTATTCAATAACAAATGGCGTTATTCTAAATGCACGCAATTATAACATTAATCTCCATACGAATAACTTCGATATTTGTGTCATTTTTCGGACTGTACCGCTACTCGATTAGTTGTAGCACATATTAGAATATTATCAATAATATCGATACCTATTTTCTGTTTGGACGGAGCAGAATATAAAACAGGATATCTGAAGAGGTAACATTATATAGGTAAGAAAGCTAAAAAATAAGTACTTGCATAATAATGTTTATTAATTTTAAGAATCTGTATTAGAATCATAATTCTACTAATATTATAAATGCGAAAGTTTGTAAGTATGGATGGATGGATGTTTGTTACTCTTTCACGCAAAAACTACAGAGCGGAATTGGATGAAACTTTACAATAATATAGCTTATACATCAGAATAACACATCGGTTACTATTAATAACCGCGATAACGGATATAAACGCGGGCAGAGTCGCGGGCAACAACTAGTAATATTATATACTAGCTGAACCCCGCTATGTTACCCGCGGTTATTGTTGTACCGCGAGTAACGCCGCGGGACAAAGTTAGTCTAAAATAAGGAGCCTAAGTTACTCCCCGGATCATCAGCACCTGCCAGTGAAAGTCCCGTCAAAATCCGTCCAGCCGTTCCAGAGATTACCCGGAACAAACAGACAGACAGACAGACAGACAAAAAAATTTTTAACTACATTTTTGGTATATGTATCATGTATACATACATATGCACTGATTAAAAAGCTGTTATTTTAATATTACAAACAGACACTCCAATTTTATTTATTTGTATAGATGTATAGATAATAAATACAGTTTAGGCACTTCACAAAATTCAAAACAGTGGTTCCTATATAATTAATATTTGGCATACTATGTACCTATATTAGTTGAAAATCAAAATGTTTAAAAATTACTTTATTCATTTTTATTTTTTAGGAAATACATAGTATTAATAATCATAAATTGATTGCAATTAACAAAAATGTAGTATGTAGTTATAATATAATTGATTAGTTAAAGTTATAGGCATGTATGTGTATTGATGTTTATGTTTATAAAAAAGTCTGTGTGTTTCTAGTTATATTCATTAGAAAATTATAATTCTTCAAAACTACCGCACCATGTAATACTGTCTCTCCGATACATTTTTATCCATCTTAAGGTTGCCTGGAAGAGTATGCTTTAGGCAATAAGGCCGCCCTTTGTACATTACACTTATACGTATTCTATAACTTGTTTAAAAGTATGCATATCGATAAAACCGACATCCTACCTGACTACATCTCTAATCGAGTAGCGTTGAAAATTGGTGAAACCCGATCATACCAAATTGAGCTTTAAGTGAATGGGATAAGGAAGAGTTAAGCTTAAATCTCTAGTCGATTATTAAATTGATAAAATTTTATGATTTTATTGTTATACTATTTAAAAGTGTACCTACCGATGGTAAGAAATTATTTTTTATTGTTATAACATTATTAATGTTTTTCCTTCTGCTACCATTATACACTCTAAAGCAGAGCAGTACGGCATTGTGGCGTAAAAAAAAAACTTTCAATGGACGACCTATTCGACGCAGTGTTGTAATACGACTATGATACAAAATACCTACAACTCATAAAGGTATGCTTTGCAACGCTTACTAGTGGCACGCGCAACTAGCCATTCGGTAAACAATAGACTTCGTTTTCAACCTCTATGGTTTTCAGCGTCAATGGTTTTATCTTTTGGTTTACTGTCACTACCGTCATTGTCAAATCTGATTATCAATGATCAAAGCGGCTCGGCCGGCTGAGTACTGAGTAGAGCGGATTTCACCTTTTTGCTATGTTCAATACGAAATTTAACTTTAAAAGGAGGCTTGTGCCATTGTATTCATCTTTATTACTGATTATATTTATAAGTGCTGTGTCCCCGGGTGGTAAGTGTAGACAAATGTTATAGGTTAAGCTGCAAAACATGATAAACATTTCTTAGAAACTTTTTATTTTTAATTACAGCAAATGATTTACACTTCTATGATGGAGTTTCTACAGCAGATGTTATATATGGCGATGTATTTTTTGAAATATTGGATCCACCTGAACTGAGGTATTCTTATAGAATCAGACCTGCCAAAGATTTTGGGTCCCCTTTTGTGAGTATACATGAAATGTAATAATAATAATAATAATAATAATAAATACTTTATTGCTTCATTAGTTTACATATATTTTGTTTTGTGTTTGGAGCCTCCCTTTAGGCAATTAATGCCTGTGTTAGGAAGCTCCGCTCTTCCATAGCAAAGCAATACAAATTCATCATATAACATACTAAAAAAAGAAATAAAAATAGAACAAAAACAAAACAAAATGTAGGGTAACAGGTGTATGATGTATGACATATCTATGTAAAACAAGTAAGTTTTTTTTTTCAGTTTAAGAAAATAGTTTGCAAGTGTGTATTGTGTTAAGTATGTACTTACTAAGGTGGAGTGTTGTGTGTGATGGCTAGAATTTAAGTTGCATGCGTGTAATTGTGAAGATTCTGTAGTAGTGATAGTGTGTACGCTCAGTGTGTTATTGTTTAGTATTATTATAGTCACTTATAAACGTGTGATTTGCAACATGTGTGTGCTGTGTGTGTAGTGTTTATAAATGGGGATATGGTGTAGTGTATGATTATTACTACTTATTCAGTTACTCATACAATGTGCTCCAAGAGTGCCTCCGTGTCTTTATAACTTAGTGATCTTATCCAACCTATTAAAGTTTTTTTACAATCATAGTGTTTTTTTGAGTATATGTATATGTTATCGTTAATTTTATTATAAAGCATAGCCGATCGCTTATGGTATTGTCTATCGGCAAATACTGTTTTTGTTCGTGGGATTTGTGCAATTAGGTCTTTCCTTCTTTGAGATGTTTTAGTCAAGTCATATTTCAGAGATTTGTGTATTTTTAAAACAGTTTGGATTACGTACAGTTTTCTTACAGAAAGCAAATTGCTAATCAGAAAAAGGTTTTCAGTAGGATATCTTAAGTTCTTAAAATACATAATCTTAATTATGGCCCGTTGGGCGCGTTCTACGTTAATAAAATTAGTTGTGAACCCTTTAAGCATATATTTATTTAAGCATAGGCTTAAATTTATTCCCTGCCTTATAACGGCTGAGGAGTAATAAATTATCAATAGTGCTGTTGAAGAAATAATATCATTAACATCAATTTAAAAATACAACAGTACTTTCTGATTTAGGTGCGAGTAACAGACATCGGATTAATGATCTCAAAACATAGTCAAAGAGAATTTATGATCAAAATTTTGTGGAATACAAAAACTTTTTTTTTTAAACTAACTTGTACACACATATCGCCATATTTGCAGACGAAACCGCTATTTTAAACTATAAAAGCCCCTAAACAATGTCACTAAGTGGCTCAACAAAAAGAGGAATAAGTCTCACCAAGACACAGTACGGTATCTCGGACTATGTCTTGATCGTTGCTTGACATGGAGACCACACATTGCAACCAAGAGACATGAACTCATGTTCCGTAATCACAGTTTGTCATGGTTACTGGGCAGAAATAGCAAGCTATCTATAGACAACAAACTGCTCATCTACAAATGTGTGCTTAAGCCTGTGTGGATGTATGGCTTACAACTATGGGGCAGCACTAGCAACTCGAACATCATCATACTACAACAAGTCCAAAATATGATATTCAGAAACCTATGTAATGCCCCATGGTTAACCAATAACTTAACTTAACCAATAAAGAAGTACACCAACATCTCGAGAGGAGTACTGTACAGGAGGAAATTATGAAGTGTACAGAGGCATATAAAGGGAGAGTTGAAAAGCATCCCAATGCACTAGCTGCCTAGCTGACAACATGTAGCTATAGAAAAGGCTGAAGTGAAAAGACATACTAGCCTTATAAACATTTTGTTCATACAGTGTTAACAATAATTTTTATGGGAATTAATGCAATCGCCTTAATTCCGGTAAAAATAATTTTTAATATATCATGGAACGCGAAAGTTTAAATATTAGTATATTGTTTATACAGTGGTCTAAGGATGAGAAGATGTCTTTACTGAAAGATAAACAAAAAGACAATATTCATAGAACTCACCTGCTTATAGCTTAAGCTGATTGCAGATTACAAAAATATAAATAAATTATAACTAATTTATCTAGCTGTATGGGAGACGTTGAGTCTAACAGTAGACTATGGTAGCCGTAGTAGTAGACAATCATCATTATTTGACCTATGCAACTTCATCTATGTCTCTTTTTAATCATGCTTGGCTCCTATTGGTCTTAGGCAGGTCACCAAAACACACAGCTAAAAAACAAAATGTGAAAATAAGTTATAAAGCTTCGGAAATAAATAATAGTAATAAAAATTTCGGACATCTAACACAAACAAATATTTGCAGATCATACAAACATTTGGTCCGACCCGGGACTTGAACCCGAGACCTCAAGCACAACATACGTATACACTACCACTGAGGCAGACAAATGATGCAAGAATGATATGATAAGAAGCAAGATATAATGCAAGAATTAAATACAAATATATTTATAGAACAACTAGCTGTTGCCCGAGGCTTTGCTCACATGCAACTTGAGTATATGTATTTAATTAAAACTGTGTAAAATTTTGTAAGAATAGTTTATTCATGTTTTAAGCGTTTTTATTTTATTTTTGATCAATAGCCCATTTAAAAGAACTTTCATACAAACATGCGACCCATATTTCATCCCCTTTAGGAACAGAGTTCGCATAAATGCTGATATAAGTATTCATCTATTTGTAATCAGAAACATAAAGACTAAAGTTTTTAGGCTGCTAAATAAAAAACTAAATTTCCCAACCCGACTGAATTCTGCTGTTCACCTCATCCTCAAAGTTGTTTCTACCTAACTGCAAAGTCTGCCCGAGGTACACATATTTTTGTACAACTTTGAGAATGACACTGTGTACTAAGACCGGTTCCGGTAGAACATGTTCATTAAACATACGAAAAAACGGAACCTTTATAGGATCACTTTGTCGTCCGTCTGTCGGGTACGACCCTTTTTTTAGGAATGCGTGGAGAAAGCAGAAATTTATCGAATACTCAGGTCTACTGTCCCTTGGACCTGAGAATAAATTAAACTTCTAAGTCAACGAAATTAAAAGATACAGTCGTTTATGCTGCACATTTTCGACACTCGCAAAGGAATCAAAATCTACAGGGTACTTCAATGAACTTAGAATCTTGAAATTTGGTAGTATGGAGCAACGTCTTATAGCTCAGACAAAGGCAAAATTGCTATGAGTATACATTATTAGTAACATAATATACCTACAGGTTTTAATGTTTTCAACTTAAAAGAATGACGAACTTCCGTACAAACTTTTAACCACTATTTCACCCCCTTGGGGGGTAGAATATCCAGAAATGCTTAAGTAGATATCTATTCATTGTTAATCAGTAGCCCAAAAATAAAGTTTCATGCTTCTATCTTAAAAAATGACGAACTTCAAAAATGACGGACTTCCAGACTAATCTATATGCGAAATGTCAACCCCTATTTCACCCCTTAGGGGTAGAATATTCAGAAACGCTGAAATACGAATTACTCATTTTTAATCAGCAGCCCAAAAGTAAAGTTTCAGGTTTCTAACTTAAAAAATGACGGACTTCCATACAAACTTTCAACCCTTATTTCACCCCCTTAGGGATAGAAATTCCGAAATTCCTTTCTTAATGGGTGTCTACCCAATAAAACGATCCTACTCACCAGTTTTCATAGCCCTAACTATCGTAGTTTACGCACGGCGATGATGAATCAGTCAGTCAGCAATCAGGACTTGTTATTTTATAAGTATAGATTAAACTGCTGTATACCTTTTATAACACATTTTATTACGTATATGTGTTTTTTTTTAAATTAAAAGACTGATTTCTTTTTTCAGAATGAAAGTATAAATTTTGAAAATACTCGTTTGGTTCCCACCATACCCCTTCACAGTTGTGCAGATATTGTCAATCATGAAGAAATTGTTGGACAAATAGCTTTATCAGAGAGAGGGTAAGTTTGAATCTTTAAACATTTCTAGCTGACCTGGCGATTTTTGTTCCGCCATATATTTTTTGGTAAATATTTTCTAAATTTCCATAAACACTACCGGCTCTTTTAAAACAAAACTTGAACTTTACACACATAAAAAATAATTATTTAAGTGTGGTAATTGTGGGAGTCTGTACATACATTTCGGTGATTTATTTTTATTTATATAAACTGTCTTGCTCATGCAGCACCCATGTCCCTATTTCATTTTGTGGTACTTCAGATTCCAATAAAAACATTGGAGTTTTTAGTACTCTTTTCTGCCTATGATCATAGCCTATTACAGAGTGCAATGTAAATAGTGACCTACTGCAATGAGTTTAACATATCATGGAGTCAACATATTTTAATTTTATTATTAACTAGCTGTTGCCCGCGGCTTTGCTCGTGTGGAAGTTGATCATATGCATTTAATTAAAACTGTGTAAAAGAATGTATCAGTAATTTATTCATGTTTTAAACGTATTTATTTATTTATTTTTGATCATTATCCCATTAAAAAGAACTTTCATACAAACATTCGACCCATATTTCAACCCCTTTAGGAACATAATTCGCATAAATACTGATATAAGTATTCATCTATTTGTAATCAGAAACATGAAAACGAAAGTTGTTAGGCTGCTAAATTAAAAAAAATGAGGGATTTCCAAACTAACCAATACATGAAATGCCAATGACTATTTCTCCCCTTAGGGGTAGAATACCAAGAAACGCTTAAATATGTATTAACTCATTTTTAGTCCCTAGCACGTGAATAAAGTAACATGTTTCTAACTTAAAAAATGGTGAACTTCCATATAAACTTTTAACCCCTATTTCACCCCTTAGGGGTAGAATATCAAGAAACGCTTAAATACGTATTAACTCATTTTTAGTCAGTAGCCCGAACACAAAGTTTCATGTTTCGAACTTCAAAAATGACAGACTTCCAGACTAACCTATATACGAAATGTCAACCCCTATTTCACCCCTTAGGGGTAGAATATTCATAAACGCTTAAATAGGTATCTACTCATTTTTAATCAGTAGCCCAAAAATAAAGTTTCATGCTTCTTACTTAAAAAATGCCGAACTTCCATACAAACTTTCAACCCCTATTTCACCCCCTTAGGGGTAGAATAGCAAGAAACGCTTAAATAGGTATCTACTCATTTTAGTCCTTAGCACATGAATAAAGTAACATGTTTCTAACTTAAAAAATGACGAACTTCCATACAAACTTTCAACCCCTATTTCACCCCCTTAGGGGTAGAATACCAAGAAACGCTTAAATATGTATTAACTCATTTTTAGTCCCTAGCACGTGAATAAAGTAACATGTTTCTAACTTAAAAAATGGTGAACTTCCATATAAACTTTTAACCCCTATTTCACCCCTTAGGGGTAGAATATCAAGAAACGCTTAAATACGTATTAACTCATTTTTAGTCAGTAGCCCGAACACAAAGTTTCATGTTTCGAACTTCAAAAATGACAGACTTCCAGACTAACCTATATACGAAATGTCAACCCCTATTTCACCCCTTAGGGGTAGAATATTCATAAACGCTTAAATAGGTATCTACTCATTTTTAATCAGTAGCCCAAAAATAAAGTTTCATGCTTCTTACTTAAAAAATGCCGAACTTCCATACAAACTTTCAACCCCTATTTCACCCCATTAGGGGTAGAATACCAAGAAACGCTTAAATACGTATTAACTCATTTTTAGTCCTTAGCATATGAATAAAGTTACATGTTTCTAACTTAAAAAATGACGAACTTCCATACAAACTTTCAACCCCTATTTCACCCCTTAGGGGTAGAATATTCAGAAACGCTCAAATACGTCTCTACTCTTTTTAAATTAGTAACACATAAATAAAGTTTCATGTTTCAGACTTCAAAAATGACGGATTCCAGACTAACCTATGTACGAAATGTCAACCCCTATTTCACCCCTTAGGGGTTGAATATTCAAAAACGCTGAAATACGTGTTTACTCATTTTTAATCAGCCGCCCAAAAGTAAAGTTTCAGGTTTCTAACTTAAAAAATGACGGACTTCCATACAAACTTTCAACTCCTATTTCACCCCCTTAGGGGTAGAAATTCCAAAATTCGTTTCTTAGTGCGTGTCTACTCAATAAAAGGATCCTACTCACCAAATTTCATAGCCCTAACTATCATAGTTTACGCTCGGCGATGATGAATCAGTCAGTCAGTCAGTCAGTCAGTCAGTCAGTCAGGACTTACTATTTTATAAGTATAGATAAGTATAGATTATTAAAATGAATATAATTTTTTTGTCATTGAAACAAGAGCCAAGTCCGTAACAAGAGGTGTTAGATTTCATTCAAAAAGGTAAATTCCTTTGATTCTTAAACATTTGAGCAAAACAGGTTTAATATAAATAAAAATTAAATGTTTATAGTTGTTAAATAATATTGCTAGTGGATGTTAAATACAATAAAAATAAACTGGTCCGGCACCTCAAACCGTAACAGTGCGAAATGCAATGTTACAGAGGTTAGAATTCTAGTATGTTGCAGCTGACTTCAACCCATAATGGTGTACTATTTGATATAAACGATATTCTGTATCATAGGCGCTCATATCCTAGTTGCACTCGGTGATTAAGAGACTAGCAACGATGGCGCGGTCGGTACCTGGATGGGTGATCGCTCGTGGCGCGATACCATGAGCGTCTCCGTGATTCAGAGGTCACGTTAAGCAGCGGGTCCCCGTTGTTATCACAAGATTACAGTCATGAAGCTTAGTTGGAGGCCTTTGAAAAGGCCAACAAAGGAAAACATCCAATGTTAAGCCAGCCACTCTCGGCCAGCGTGGGGACATATGGCCTTAACCCTCTCCTGAGAACTGACCCAAGGTCAGTAGTAGGACATTATAGGTTGTTGATGATTCTGTTTTACATTACAGGGAGTGTTCGTTTGTATATAAAACAGCAAAAGCTCAACAAGCTGGGGCAAGAGCAGTCATTATTACTGAGTCAGTAGACAAATGGGATGACAATCTTGATCACCTTATAGAAATGGTTGATGACAAGTAAGTTTACTTTTTTTGAATCCATAACTATAGTCCTTCTTCTTTTGATGAGATGGCAACCAGCTAATCAGCTATTTCTGCCAATTTCAAGTATATAAATTCACCAAATCTTATGTCTTCAAGTCTTCGTCGTGATGAAATGAATGATAAAAATATAAAAAATCTGAATGAGTTGAAATGGGGATCGTCTTTCGAAAAAACAAAAAAGATATCCAACTGTAGTCCTATAGTCCTTATCCGCGTCCCTAAAAACGCGCGAAAAGGCTCTTACAGTTTTCCAAAAGGCAAATAACTCACTTCATTATTTGACACTAAAAAAAAATCTCAGTAGGTTAATAAACCAATCTACAAATCTACCAAGTGATATTAAATTTATAAAATAATGTTTCTTTTCCAAGAAAAAAAAAAACACAAAATCATTAAAATCGACCTTTTCTATTTTATCTCTCCCTGCTATTTTGTTGCTCTATTTTAAAATTTTATTTTTTAATTGCGAGACAAAAGTATAGAGAAAAGATTCACCGTCTAAGTTTTAAATTCATTCTTAACAAAATTCCATGGTCTAAGCTTAAACATCACTCATTTTTGACAGAAAAAGTGCCATACATTTTAGTATGTAGAAATTGTCTCTCGTAAATTGCAATAAATAAGAGTTTACACTCTCCAAAAATTTTGTGCTCTCCGAATATTCAAGGCGATATGCTCCGTCCGTTTGTAGTTCGCACCGAGCTCCATAATACGTAAATGACAAGTATTAGGGTGGGTTACTACAGTCTGACCGATTTATGAGAGTGAAATGACAGTTGACGTTTAGTGCTTGGGTGTCTTAAGCCATAGTGAAAATATGCGATTTCGATTACACATAATCGATCATCAATATAATTATATGAAGCATCGTTAATTGTCTTTACATAGGAATAATGTACATGTTGTATTCCACAAATATAGTTTGGGATCGCGGATTTATTTCTCAAATTGAGTTAAAATTAGACATTATGGCTACGTATTGGATTTAGGAATAAAAATTGATTTGGAAATTGGCATAAAAGTGCCCTAGAGTTTTATTTGTAAAACCTTAGATTATATTTATGTCTAGACTCTAGATAGAACATCACGCTGCAAAAGATAATAAAGAAATGGACTTACTTTTCGATCATTGTATGTTCTAATAATAATAAATCTCTTTATTTTCTCTCACAAAACTTCTTAAGGTAAATTACGAAATGCCATATATTTGAGCAACTTCATGAGAGTCTGGTGCCTGAAATAGGCGTAAAAAAGAACCTGTAGTTACAGGTCACCAGAGCCCTCCCGCAGCCACGAATCTTCAAATAGAACTTATCTATCATATATTGACAATGATATATTTAAAAATATAATAGAGTTCTAAATTGTGTTTAGTGTTGATAATAATTCTTATCTCTTGTTTAACATGTGACATTAGTTTTTTCACCCACGTTTGGCTTCAAACTAAGCAAAATTTGCACTATGCAAAGTAGGTACTATATTTGGTAAATCCGTACAAATTATACATATATAACAAACAATGACCAAAAGAAAGATTTCAAGATCTGGCGTCAAACATTTTAGTCGATCTGGAAATCGTAATTTAAAAGTATTCATAATACAATATAACTTTTTAAATGAAATTATTATTAGCACAGAATAAGAAACATACAAACATCACATTTTTTACATATCCAAAATTACGAAAAAAAAATTTAATTTCGAAAATATTTTAACGGCTCATAGTGCTGAAACAGATACGTAGTAATGATACTTTTGGATGCTAGGTAACTTATTAATATTATTTAAATTATCCTTCATAGTTTATAATATAAAAATGAATAGGTAATATTAGTATTAATGTTTGTTCAGTTCAGTTGCATTAAACGAAAAGGTACATGAAAGTTAAAAAAAATTATGAATAAGTTTGACAAGTCGATAACATCCGATTTGTAAATCAAAACGATTAATTTTAACTTCATTATGATAAAAATTAAAATTTATTATTAAGATTAAAGTGTAACCATAAATATATTAAATTTATTACTAAATTTTATGTAACTAAATTTAAAAAATAAAAATCATAGAATGTAACTGTTCTAGGACATTTTGCAGAATGAACTTGAAATAAAGAATCAAGCGATTATTTAATATTATTTCTAGAAATTTAAACTGAAATATGCCCCATTACATTCATTTAACTCAGTAATATAAATTATTGTATATAAATTTATTTGACTTAAATTAGAATAGTTTTATGGTGAATTCCATTAATGCATGATTGCATCTTGTCGTTACGGGACGTCAGTTTCACCTGTCAAAATCACTTTCTTTGAACGGGCAAACTGTAGTGTCGGATTGTCACTACTGGTTATTTGTATTCTTGAGTTTAATTTTGTTTTTTTAAAGAATAATTTCAAAGAAAAATATTAGTATTTATTCATTAACAACATATTTTTATGACATTTTTTTAACTTGCTATGTATGTATGTAACTATATTTGTTAAGATATCTTCAGCCGATTGTGCTGCATTTTTGTAGGCATATGTATATAGCGTGTCAATGCAATATGATGATGACATGCAGCTGATCTGATGCTGGAGCTGGAAGGTAGTCATAGGAACTTTGTAATGAAACGACGGAACCTATCGAGTTTGGAGTCGTTTGATTTGTCTTGTAGAGTACTTTAAGGAACCCTTTGACAGACTGAGAAACGTGTCTAGCGATAAATTAAATTGTAATGTAGTGAGAAATAAGTACTCATATTTCATATCAAGTTATTTCTTTGCTTGTTTATCTACACAGGTAAATCTCGCGACAAGTTTTTATATCGTAAAAAATGTTAAATGACATTACAAGTTGATAGTAAAAGTTTTAAAAGAGTTTATATATTATACTAGCTGTTGCCCGCGGCTTTGCTCGCGTGGAAGTTGATTATATGTATTTAATTAAAACTGTGTGAAAGTATGTATCAGTAATTTATTCATGTTTTTAAACGTATTTATTTATTTTTTATCAATAGCCCATTTAAAAGAACTTTCATACAAACATTCGACCCATATTTCATCCCCTTTAGGAACCGAATTCGCATAAATGCTGTTATAAGTATTCATCTATTTGTAATCAGTAACCAAGACAAAAGTTTTTGGCAGCTAAATTAAAAAATGACAGACTTCCAACCTAACCAATATATGAAATGCCAATGCCTATTTCTCCCCTTAGGGGTAGAATATCCAGAAACGCTTAAATATGTATTTACTCATTTTTAATCAGTAGCCCAAAAATATGGTTTAATGTTTCTAACTTTAAAATATGACGAACTTCCATACAAACTTTCAATTCATATTTCACCCCCTTAGGGGTAGAATATCCAAAAACGCTTAAATACGTCTCTACTCTTTTTTAATCAGTAGCACATAAATAAAGTTTTATGTTAGGAACTTCAAAAATGACGGAATTCCAGACTAACCTATGTACGAAATGTCAACCCCTATTTTACCCCTTAGGGATAGAATATTCAGAAACGCTAAATAGGTATCGAGTCATTTTTAATCAGTAGCCCAAACTTAAAGTTTCATGGTACTAATTAAAAAAAACAACGGACTTCCATACAAACTTTCAACCCCTATTTCACACCTTAGGGGTACAATATTCAGAAACGCTGAAATACATGTTTACTCATTTTTAATCAGCAGCCCAAAAGTAAACTTTCAGGTTTCTAACTTAAAAAATGACGGATTTTCATACAAACTTTCAACCCCTATTTCACCCCCTTAGGGGTAGAAATTCCAAAATTCCTTTCTTAGTGGGTGTCTACTCAATAAAACGATTCTACTCACCAAATTTCATAGCCCTAACTATCATAGTTTACGCTCGGCGATGATGAATCAGTCAGTCAGTCAGTCAGGACTTATTATTTTATAAGTATACATTTTTAAGCGCATTTAAATATAATCCCTTCCATTTAAATAAATTTTTATGCAATCTGTACATAAAGGTGTTCTTCATGAGAAATTAATAAGTTTTAAGGGATCAATCAAGAGTTGAAAGTAATAAACAAGTAAAATTTTAACAAAAATAAAACCGACTTCAAGGTTTGACTCGATTTCTCTTGGATGCCATAATCAAATCTTAGTGTCCTTATCATGGTACCACCGTTGGGATATCTCCTTTCCATTAAAAAAAGAATCATCAAAATCGGTACATAAACAACGAAGTTATTCGCGAACACACATAAAAAAAATATAAATAATAAAAATAAAAAATAAATAAAAATATATATACGATCGAATTGAGAAATCTCCCCCTTTTTTTTAAGTCGGTTAAAAAGCTCCTGTGATGAACGTGGAATAAAAGTGGGGGTACATCTAGTAAAATTAAGACAATATTAGCAATAAAAGTGATCAAAAATCCATTAATATAACATATTATACAAATAAATTTCGTTACAAACATAAACTAAGTAATGGTAAAAACTTAGTTTATGTTTTAACGTTTACGCAAAAAAAATATATTTGTCCATGAAATTAATTAAAAATGAATACACTTGGAACGCTCACTCGGCTGTTGACGAGTTACTTCGAGCCCGCGGGCTTTGCAATAAGACAAGATACATTGCATGCATGTAAAATATGAATGTGGGTGTTCAATCACAAATTCCCACGCTCAGGGACTACAGTCTTAGAATAAAGCATGATATAACAAACAAGAAAAATAGCTATATTCCATGGTATTTTATACCATGGAATATAGCTTGATTTCTGTGACAGTTGTCACTAGTGTCATTTTGAAGTTACACGGTACATTTAGTGTATTTTCTATATTTTCATCTCATCCATATTTAATATATTTTTTGACATTAATTTCATCACGACGAAGACTTGAAGACTATAAAACACTTGACATTGGCAGAAATAGCTAATCCGAGATATCCAGCTGGTTGGCATTTCATCAAAGAAGAAGAAGATTGCGCGTTATTTATAAATAAGGCACGTAAATAATAAAAACATAGGTGACTAGCTTATACCCGCGGCTCTGCCAAATGAATGTCGGTTATCGCGAAAAAGAGAAGCATATGTCTTTCCTCAAGAATCAGCGTATCTAAATTTCATTGTGTTCGGTGCAGCGGCTTAACCGAGAAAGCGTAACAGACAACCGGAGATAATTACTCAGCCGAGCTAAGTTTGCACCTCGCTGGAATTAGTGGGCGCTAGGCGCCCCGCCTACTTCACCGTTCACCTTCACCGCTCACCTTCACCGCTCACCTTCCCCGCTCACCTTCCCCGCTCACCTTCCCCGCTCACCTTCCCCGCTCACCTTCCCCGCTCACCTTCCCCGCTCACCTTCCCGTGATCGCCCTGTCACAAAGTAAGAAGTGTCGCCTACAAGCTTGCGACAAAAAACAGACAGAAGTTTTGAGTTTGTTTGCTTGATCGCGAGGTGCAAACTTAGCTTGGCTGCGTTGTACTTTCGAATTTATATTATTAAGTATGGATACAAAATAATATGGCTTGTTTAAAGATACTTCATCAATTTTTTAGCGGAGAATTCTGTGGTGTCTCTGTATCTTCCTACTTAAAAATACTAGTTTACCTGATGGTAAGTGATTACCGCCGCCCATGGACACCCGCAACACTCATATTTTTTTAACTGCCTCGTTGGTCACGCGTTCGGCGTGTGCGACTGCTGATCAAGAGGTCTCAGGTTCGATTCCCGGTTCCAAATGTTTGTATGATCTACAAATATTTATTTCGGAGTTTGGGTGTTTTCTTTGTATAATATGTATGTATTTACAAAAAAAGTATATATGTATTTGTATTAGTTATCTAGTACCCATAACACAAGCTCTGCTTAGCTTGCGCCTAGATGGCGTTGCGTGTTAGACGTCCGAAAAAAAAAATTGACACGATATACAACCCACTTCATAGACGAACAGTGGGATACAGTTAGTTTTCACATAAATTGTCTTTCAGTAATATTGTACTAAAAAGACGTAATTATGATATTTCCAGAATGGAGGTTGATGTGAATATACCTGCAGCATTTCTTCTCGGACGAAGTGGGGCAACAATAATACGCACATTAAGAAAATTGAGGAAAAGCTATGCAGTTGTCAATTTACCTATAAATATGACGCATGTGCCACTTGGCAAAATGAACCAACCACCTTGGATTGCATGGTAAATTGTGTTAAAAGTTTATAATTTATGTCAATTTTCTAACCCTAAACCTACTTTACTTACATTGTTTAATTAAAAAAAACAACAATTTTAATACAAAATAGTAAATTCAGACAGTTATACAAATGCAAAGCCCATTAATAAAATATAACTGTGACGCACTTTTATGTTATGAGAGATAGGTTAATTGTTTAGTACATTATGAATGTAATAAGACTCCAAGCTAGACAATGCAATACTATCAGATAGTGATTAATGTAACATAAAATGCATTTATCTTAATTTACTAATAATATTTAGTTTTACGACAGTTATTATATATAAATATGTTTTTACCATTCCATTCCTATCTGTTTTATGGTAATGAACACATTTAAAATGTACATTCTTCGAACCAAAAAATAAGTACAAATATTTTTATTGATATAATTATTACTAAGTCATTAGAATATTTTTGCACAGCAACAGAATATTATTTTAATGAAACAAATATGTACTATCGACAAACTAGAATCATAACCCACTTTACCGAGAAATCGTTTAAAACCATCATGCCAGTAGCTTTAAAGTACAAAGCGCAGTTATGACATTTTAAATATTAAGCAAGCCACGTCAATGTTGTACGAGGTCTATGTATTTTTTACCATTATCATCAGTACTGCAGGTAATATTTTAGATAAAACAGTAAAAATCATATTTTTATTCCACGCTCTGATAATTCACTGCATTATGATTGCCTCGGTGGCGCAGTGTATGCGACTGCTATGCTTGAGGTCTCGGGTTCGATTCCCGCGTCGGACCAAATGTTTGTATGATCTGCAAATATTTGTTTCGGAGTTTGGGTGTTTTCTATGTATATTACATGTATGTCATCATCATCATCTTCCTAGCCTTTATTATTTCCAAGATTTGGGGTCGGCTACTAGTTCAAGCGGTTTTACCTGAATATAAGTTTTTACACGGGGCCACTGGCATCGGACCTCCGCAACCCTGAGGGTAAACTGAATTCGAAAGTTCAACTAGTTGTCAGTATATTTGAGGGCACTGACTTCCAAATAACGATTGCTGTAGATGTTCAGGACAACCGGGACCGTCGGCTTAACGTGCTATCCGAGGAACGGGCAGGAAACAAACCGCCATCTTGCATACTACGGGCTGCTATTAAGAATTTCTTTTAAGAAAAACCCAACAACAGCCCGACCCTGGAATTGAACCCGAGACCTCTTGATCTGCAGTCTCTTACGCTAACCACTAGACCAACGAGGCAGAGCATGTATAATATGTATGTATTTACAAAAAAAAGTATACATATATATATTTACATTAGTTGTCTAGTACCCATAACACAAGCTCTGCTTAGCTTGGGACTAGATGGCGTTGTGTGTTAAATATCCAGAATATTTATTATTTATTATAATTAATTCTCTGTTTAATTAAATGACAGATAACAAAGTCTTTGCCATGGATATGCATATTTACGCGACTGTTCACCGAATTGTATTTGAATGTCTGTAAGAAAATAAGCTTATGGTGGGTCATGAATCAAATTTGTCGAAAGTACACGTTTGTATTATGAATGTGTGTAGTGTGCCATTATACATCACATAGACCACGTCATGAGTAATGGAAAAATTGCAATGGATATAGAATGATGTGTAGAGGATCTTTCACTGTGCTAAAAAAAGTAATGTTATACATTATATCGAATCTTTCGAAAGATTTTTAAAGGTATTGAGGCAAAACTGACATTATTGTGTCCAATAATTTATTTTAGGAGTAGCTCTCTTGTGTTAATATCTTTCACTAGGGTTCTTAAAATATAGATTGATCTCTGTGATAGTTGTCATTAGTATCATTTTTGAACTTACGGGATACATTATAGGTGTGAATTTTATATTAATAATAATTAATTTGTGATAAAACTGGCACGTAAAGAATGAAAGTATAGGTGATACGAAACATATTCGCGGGTTCAAAGTTAATTTGTCTGCCGATAGCCATCCGTACAGATATCAAGCTATATCTTAGGACTATTATTAGGAAGATTTAATATTTACTTGTATAATGATTGAACGAAGGCCACATGGCAACAATGTCCACTCTAATAGTAGTTAAAATAATCTGAAACTCGAAATCTGTAGGTAGTCCATATTCGTTCAGAAATAAAACTAGATTGGTCAGTCGGTAAGGTTTAATCGGCGCGTCATTATATTCCTAACGTAAATGAACTGTTGCATATATTTTACTCATAATAGACTTCTATATCAAGTGTGATCGTATTAGTTTAAATGCATGAGATTCAATATTTTTATTTCAAAGATTATCGTGGAATACTTAACTTACTGTACTGTTTATTTCAAAGTATGCTATTTTTGTAGCAATGCAATAAGGTAATACAAAAGCATTATGGAGATTGATAAGAGATTTTAAAACTATTGGGTATATTGGGTTGTTTGATATGAATACTTAAATACTCTCTCCACTCTTACAAATAGATGGTTTAATACTTATTTACAAAAGAAGATCAATATGGTCTCATCTATGTATTGACATTGAATAACCTCTTTATTACTCTAAATTAAAAGAATATATAACATTTAAAATACACCCTTATTGGTATATATTTAGGCTTTAATTTTGAATAGTTACTAACAGTAGATACATGAAACCTCAATGTACAAGATAAGCAACATAATGACGGTATATGCAACAACAGTTGAAAATAAAATATTTGTAAACAAATTTTTCATTGCAAGGTTGAATTGGGTTTTTAAATGTGATCACATAATGGTTTATGTTTATGTTTACATAGTCGCATGTATATATGTACATTAATCAGTTTTTTAATTGTACGGAGTATGAGATGTGCCAACAGAATATTTCATTCAAGAAACCCTTTAGTGAAACAGTGATTTCAATGACATACATTCTTCCTAGTGTCGGTACATGTGTTAGAGGTAATTTCAGTTTGAAAAAAATTAAATAACTTACGACTTCAACTTGCTTTTATTAATCCCCGACGCAAAGGGAGGAGTGTTATAAAGACTGCCGTCTCTCTGTAGCATCATAGCTCTTAAAAGGATGGACTGATTAGGATGCGGTTTTATTTATTTTAACTGTTTATTTCGCTGTGACATAAGCTGAAGGTCTTCGGTCATTAAAATTATACTATAAAAATCTTTTTTTACTAGGACGTTCCTAATTTCACTTAGATCCTAGGCTGTTGGCACATTTTTTACTCGACTGTGCGTATAATAAATTTGTTTTATTTAACCTAACTTTTGCCTTACATTGATACTGTTTCAATGGCTAGGGTTACTTTTTTATTTCTACTCTCAAATCATATTATTCCATTGTTATTATATTTTGTAATGTTCCTAAGACGTATTTTGTTTGTTATATTTAGTTATATGCCGTTATGTTTTGTATTGTACGTGGTAACAATTAATAAATACTTTTTGCTACAGGACATTGTAAATAGAGTTGGTAGGCTGCCACGCTGCTATGTCGGGGCGGTCTTATCGTTAATCAGTCGAAGCATCCGTCAGTGGTTAATTATATTGAGGATCTCATTGTATTTAAGTACCTTATCACAATGCTATTTATATACAATTATATGTGATGTAATTTATTGTGTGATGTAATAAAGACTTAAATGCTTGATGTGAAATATATTTATTGTGTTATTATTTTACCCTGCGTAGAGCTTATTTTGCAATACAGTTTATATTATTTAGTTTTTTGAAGTTAAAACTTCTATAGGCAAGTTAGAATGGGGAGTAAATTCATGTAAGTCGTAATCTACTTGGCAACGTGACGTGTTAACGCTTGAGTCAGCTGTGAAGGCTAAGAAATATATGTGTATGTTACCGGCAATCTTTGAAATCCGGTATTCTATACAATGCCTAGCCTGCCTAAAACGTGTAGATAATGTGTGAAATATTATTTATTTTATACCTTCTCTAGGTATTCTATACAATGCCTAATGCTGATCTATCTATACTAATATATAAAGCTGAAGAGTTTGTTTGTTTGTTTGAACACGCTAATCTCAGGAACCACTGGTCCGATTTGAAAAATTCTTTCGGTGTTGGATAGTCCATTTATCGAGGAAGGCTATAGGGTATATATCATCACGCTGCTACTAATAGGAGCGGAGCAACAATGAAGAATGTTTCAAAAACGGGGGAAATTTTCACGCTACGGGCAATATAAGGCGCAAACGAGGTTGCGTGGGTCGGCTAGTATGCTATATACGGGAACAGGTTAAAAGAAATCCACTCAAACTTATCTAATCCAAATGATTTAACAACAATAGAGTGAATCTGGGATGATCACTGATTTAACATAACCTAAACTCATGTAATTCTAAATAAAGTTGATTTTAAGCAAAAAGAACACGCTTCCTTTACTATATATGTTATACTAGTAGTTATCCGCGGCTCCGCCCGCGTATATGTCGGTTATCGCGGCAAATAGTAGCCTATGTGTTATTTTGATGTATAAGCTATGTTACTGTCAAGTTTTATCCAAATCCGTTGAGTAGTTTTTGCGTGAAAGAGTAACAAACATCCATCCATCCAAATACTTACAAACTTTCGCGTTTATAATATTAGTAGGATATATGAAATATCAAAAGCGCAGCCGGTAAACACAAGTCCAAATTTTAAATTAAGATCAAACAATTCGAACAAATTTGATTGTTCAAAAATAAATGTTTATAGTAGTAAGTTTTCACTTCTGTTGGCTGTCGTCATGATTGTGTTGTCTTTTAGTGTTTATAAATTTTGCTAAACTTATTAAGTGAAGAATAATGAGGTTAGAAAATGATGACAGTTATTTTTCCAACGACATTTTTGTCGTGACAAAAGTTATCACAGGGGTGTGCCCCTTGTTTTCCGTTTTCCGTCGGAAATCCCCTCGAATACCACCTCCTGGTGGCATGCCAGGCTCGAGCCGACAAAAACCTCACGCCTTCTCGGGTACTAGAAGTCGGGGAACCAGGTGCACGCTATTAAAACCTAAAGACGAAAGTTTCAGCCTGCTAAATAAAAAATGACGGTCTTCCAACTAACCTAACCTTAATACGAAAGGTCGCGCTTACATTAATTACTTAGGGGTAGAATCTTCAGAAACGCTTAAATAGGTATATCTCACCTTAGAAAGAAAAACCCAGGAACCACGACGTACCTGGGGCCGCCTACGGCTTTTAGATGGCCCCCTCATGTGTTGAAACCCCGATCTTACCATTACTATCACTCGGGGCGCGCACGTGTGTGCCACTGGAGTGTGGGCGAGCCATTGCAGAATGACCCCAAAAGATCAGATCAGTAGACAGACACTTACCAAATTGTAAGTATATTATTCAACTTGGAAGCACTGGTTAAGGACGATGCGCGACGCATGAAATGCCTGATAAACTGGAAAAGGTACGATCTATAGGTATAATCAAGCTCGTAGCCTCCGTATGAGAATGCTGCTGGTGAGTGTGCACATTAGCCACTGACTGGACTGGATATACACATTTCCTTAGATAGGTGGTTTTTGACTACTATACCCGTTCAGATGGTTGGCACAGGGTTTGTTTATAAATCTGCGCCTCATGCCGCCCTGAGTGTGGCCGCGGATGGTCGGGACGGGTTTTCCCTTCCATCCGCATTAGTGGCCGCCCGCGAGGAGGCGACGTTACGTGTGTGCCGTACGTCGCCTAAATAGAGAGTTTGAGGAGGAGGGTGCCCGCATCTGTGCGGGCTGGCGCCGGGAGGGGTCCGGAGGTCTTATTACAGCAGTTCCCGGATCTCTCCCTCTCTCAGGCGCAGAGTGGCACACCGTGTGGTTTTAGTCGGTTCGATTCCGACACACCGCCCCGCCGCAAACCCCGGCGGGGTGACGGCCCGAGGGGGTTTTTCCACACGTAAAAAAAAAAAAAAAAAAAAAAAAGGGTTTGTTTATAATTTTCCTTCTCTTTGCGTGATTTGTCCAGCATAGTTTGTTACCTTAGTCGCATCTTACGACAACCATGTGTGGTATGTATGTACCTACGTATGAAATTAGCTTGTTGACCACTCTTATACAACGCGATATTTTAAAATTCAAGTATGTTATCCATAGATGGCGTGACTAGTTTTGTTTCGACTTTATTTCACTCGTAAATTATATTATCGTATTCGTAAAACTAGTTTAGTTTCATTACTTTCCTAAATGATAAAATCCAGGAATAGACAAATAGTTAACTAGAAAAATGTATTCGAAGTATAGAGTTACTGCGGACAAAAAGAAAACGATATATTCGCGTGTTTCGCTCCCAGCATGCAATCTAAGTATTACTTACGTTTGTTCCGTACACTTAGAATACGAAGTAAACCCGACACGTACTTAATGTAAAAATAACATACGTGTCAAGACATTAATAGTTCATTAGCAACCAATACATGACAATGTAAATTAAGCAGGTTTTTAGTGAAAATGCTTGTATGATGTTCTCCGAAGTCCTGGTAATATCAGCGCAGGTGAGGAGATAACGTGAAGCGCCGGTTAAAAGATCAGACTTGCTGTCTCAGATTTTTTTTCGAACTTTTAAAAGGGAACAATTCATTTTCAAAGGGATACATGTTTTCGTGATAGAGACTTTAACCGTTCACGCAGCGCAGGCGAATGAATCTCTCAAGCGGAAGACCCCGCGTTTTTGAAAAATTGTTGATTGATAGGTACTACGCTGCATTTGATCGTACCGTGTTGCTATATAGATAGAGATTTTTTCAAATCAGACATTAGTTCCTGAGATTTCAACCATACAGAGAAAGAGAAAATATATTATACATATTCATATCTTACGTGAGTACTAAATTCACGACTTATAGTCATGAATGTAGTACAACATATATCAAAAACTATCTTTTGCCTGCGGCTCCGCCCGCTTACAGGTCGGATATGGCGGTGATTCTTCAAATTGATATAACATTTTTATTAATTAAACGATTTAGATGAAACAACCACTAAATACTAAGTGAAGCAAATTACAACAGATTGGTGAAAAGCGCATTCAAAACGCATTCAAGCCGATCCTGAGATTAGCACGCACAAACGTACAGACATGCAGACAAAAATTATAATAATAATAGTTTAGCTAATATATCTTCCATGTACAGATAGTGACCAGTTACGATTTTATTATATGTATTGATTGATGATAATTTTCAAACACAGGTCGTGCGAGGTTGCTAAGCAACGTTTCATTGGTAAACATTCCATATCGAAATTGATTCAAGTAAAGTAATGAAAGTATTTATTTGTATTGTCTTTTAAGCGCGTATTGCGCTTATATACTTCTTGCCTTATATAATACCTTAAGATAACACTCGAAGCGGCGACCGTTAGGTACGCAGCCGATGAAATCAAATGTAACAATAAAACGTTCAAAAAGTATAGGTAACCCAACTATTTGAAAACTTTCGATGATATTTATGTAGCTTATGTTACCCGGCTCAATTATTACGAATCTATTGCACCTCATTAATTAAAATCGGTAAGTAGTCTAGGTGCTACGGTGGAACATACAAAATACAAACATACATAGACTTCCAAAACTATTACCCTACGAGGTAGTAGAGCCACGCTGATTTCAGCACGAACGGGCAGGCTGGATCGGGGTGGTACTATCCTCGCACAGAAGATCAACGTAAAATGACAGTGTTCATGCTGTCGTGTTTCGTGGGTGAGTTTGAGACCGGAGGCTCAATGATGCAGAAGCATCACTAGGCCGCCACAGTGTGGGTCACCATGCTGCATTATTGCATTGTCTGCATTGGCGATGAGTATAGTGACCACCACTATTGAATTCTACTAATGCTTACCACCAGGTAGAGTAGTCACTTTGGCAGGTCCATACATAAAAAAATTTGCTAAGGGTTTGGGGTAAATTTCAGGTGAAATCTCTACAACATTATTTAAGTAATACAACAATAGTTCCGAGGTAGTTTTTTTTTTTTTTGACAAGACTTAAGAAATACAGTACAGTGTATAGAACATACATATTTTATTGAAATAAACTAAAAGTAAAATTTATTTTAGAACTCGTCTAGCAAAAGTTTTCAATGTTAATGCGAAGAAAAAGAAGATGAGCCAACTCGGTCGTTAATAATTTCAATGAGAGACTTTTATTTTAAGCCCGGAGATATTAAAAGGCTATTTAGACTAACAACTTTAGTCGAAAAAATTTTAAACTAGTGTTAGGATCATCATCATCATCACAAAAGACGTCACACATGGAAAACTTTCAACTTCAGTTTTGTCGTGTATAACTTAAAAAAAATTTTTTTTTATTCACCCTTTAATCAGACGGTAGGGATCATTTACACACATATTCCTAAAAAAAAATTTAAGTGTCGGCTTGTAATTTCAAAATACCAGCTTTCACTATATGTACTTACTTATATGCTTTTCATCAGTCACCATGCTGCATAGTTGCATTGCCTGCATTCGCAATGAGTATGATGACCACCACTATTGGATTCTGCTTCTTTCCATCAGGCAGTGTAGAGTCATTTTGGCAAGGCCATACATAATAAAAAATCCTTCTTTTTCATTTCGCCGTAGTCGGGTAAAATAATTAAGAATGTTGCCAAGAGTTTTGAAATAATGTTTCTTACTTTTGAACTTACATATCTTGATGTTCTTAGTAAGTATTATCTTTTTATTTCAAAGACATTTTCATTTCATTTAATTTCATGATTATTAATTGTATTGGTGTAGTGTCGTGTTGGTTATTCCACAACTTTTGTTGATTTATTATGTTGCAATTCGTGAAAACCTACTATTGGCTTGATGTTGCATATCAGACTAACCATTTTTTTAGTTTTCTAAAACGAAATAAACGTATACTAATATTATAAACGTGAAAGTTTGTGAGTATGGATGGATGGATGTTTGTTACTCTTTCACGCAAAAACTACTGAATGGATATGAATGAAACTTTACAGTAATATAGCTTATACCTCAGAATAACAAATCGGCTACTAATTGCCGCGATAACCGACATATACGCGGGCGAAGCCGCGGGCAACAACTAGTAAATAATAAACTAGTGGGTAAGGACCGAAGCTGCTCTTTTTATTCATAAGTTATGTTTTAACTAACCTCTCTACTAACAAACTCTAATCTAAAATGTAATATTCGTAAAAGTGTGTGTATGATGAAAGGGTAGTAGACGTCATTCGGGTCAGAAAATATTGTTGCGTGTTCAAAGTAGTAAAAAGTAAATAACCAAGTGAAATGTTAAGCGTTATCAAACTAGAACAAATGTTAGTAAACTCATGTACCTACTGTTAGAACACCTTTTCTATGTTTCATAAAATTCACAAATACGTTACGTAAGAAATACAAAGTAAGTACTATCTGCTACTTACTGCGAATAACGTTGAAATTATTCTATTTCTTAATCTTATTTAAGCAATTCCAGAATGTATGTTTTTAGTTACGGAAAAAGAATTTAAACTGATGTGTCGTCATATAATCGCTACACTTATATATTGTGGCGACCGAGGCCTTCATGGTGAAGAGGCATACAACCTCCTGTTACAAATATACAACTGGCAGATGAAATCTCCTGTTTGAAACAATTATTCTTAAATTTGATTTATATAATTCTAAAAATTGAAATTGAAATGCTGAAGAAGAGATTCGCTGCAGGAGTCGTGGAGACAAGACCTCCTAGCAGTGAATTAAAATTATCTGTATTATTATATTGTAAAGTTCTGATATTATAGTAAAAGCGTATAGATACGTTTAGTCGTGTTATTTCCTAAAATTCAGGTACACCCATTAACTGACTACATAAACCCCTAGGCGTCGTACTTGCAAGAGTACGGTTGCCGCAATATTATAAACGCGAAAGTAACTCTGTCTGTCACGCTTTCACGGCTGAACCGCTGCAGCTGCGATTTCAGCGTTTGGCATAGAGATACTTTTATTCTTGAGGAAGAACACAGGCGACTCTTCACTGTGGTTACCGACAAACACGCGGGCAAAGCCGCGGGCAAATGCTAGTACTGCATAATTTACTGAACTCCACTGGTCCAAATATTAAGTTTAAATTATGCATACGTAAATTATGTAAATGATTAGATATATAGTTTTACTTGGCAGTATACCTACAATACATAAGTGACTAGATTATTTGGTTTATGGAACAGTGAAACGAGTACATGAGTTACTAGATGGTAAGTACCTTTCCGGTGAATTTCCGTGCGTTTAGGCGATTCTGCCATACATACTATAGTAATCAAATATAGCTCACTTAGGACCCCTAATACTTTAATACTTTATCCGTGGTGCTTCCCGGTTTGAAAAAGGTGTCTGCCTATTTTGACTTCATTTTATCTCCCGCTTTGCTAAGGAGGGAAGTGGATTTATCATTTCCAACTCCTCCTGTTTTTCTTCTGATTAACTTCGTTGCGGGTTCCAAGACAGTTAATTTTCTTCCTGGGACTTCCCGAGTGTCATAACTCGGTGTGTTCGTGGGTCACTGCTGTTGATCCTGGTGTACAGGAGTTACAGTGGTGGGAATGTGGGCGGGATTAAAAAAAAAAAAAAAAAAAAGTACCTTTCCTGTGAGATCGTGATATTCCTAAGTTCAAACCGGACATCTAAGGGTGGAACATTTAGGAATGAAAGGATAAATAGTTTAGATGCACCCCGCGTCGTTACTAGCGGTTATTGTTGTACCTTTATAATAACAACCGCGGTGCGAAGCTAGTCTAAAAATAGCTTACGTTAATGCTTATATCATCAGCTATTTGCCAGTGAAAGTTGCATCAGAATCAGTTCAGCCGTTCCTGAGAATTGTCGACTTAAAAAAGAATACACTGCGAATGCAGACAATGCAACAATGCAGCATGGTGACCCAAACTATGGCGGCCCAGTGATGCTTCTGCATCTTTGGGCCTCCGATCTCGCACTCACCAACGAAATACAACAGCACGAACCACAGAAAAGGAGAAGTGCTGTCATTTTACGTTGATTTTCTGTGCGAGGGTAGTACCGCCTCGGTCGAGCCGGCCCGTTCATGCTGAAATCATCGTGGCTCTAATACCTTGTGCAAATTTATTTTTAGAAAATTTATCAAAGGAAAATATACCAAGCTAAGCTCGGTTATCCAGGCACTATAAATTTATGACATTACTTACTATAAGTAATGAGTCCAAATCCTTTTAAATTAACATTCTGATTTGATGTTCCCTGGTAATTTTAGATCCGTATCTAAAATCTTTTCCGGTTACCTGCTGACATAAATGGAATATCATGATGAAAGCAGTGAGAGAGTTCATTGACAAATAAGTATATTATATAATACCGAGTCCGAAATGGGAGTTTTAAGGAATATATAGGCAACTCCCGTAAATATAAATATGTACTTACCTATATATATATATATATATATATATATAACGGAACGCGATAGTTCTATACTTATAGTATAGATTTTACCTGATTTTACCTGTTTGGTAAGCATTTTCACCTATCTCAATTCAGGATTAAGGACGAAAACTAGTATACACAATTTAAAAGAGATACAAACAGTACCTAAGTACTCGTATTGACACATATGTGGGTAGAATCGATAACAGTATAATAAATAAGTGTAGCGATGGGAATGGAAGCACATGTCCCAACGAAACGTTATTTTCTACTGCTATCGAGAACCTATAAGTGGTGGATGTACATGATTGCTTGTAGTGTGAGCGTTTATTGTTAATAATTGAGATAAGTTATAGACGCGGAATGAAGACAGTATGGTTTTAAAATATCGTTATTGATTGCTAGAAGAATCCTAGGGAACATCGACAGATGTTGTCTTTTCAGTGAAATTTTCTGTTTAGTGTCACATTTTCTACAGTCTATGCGTATGGTACCGAATGAATAATACGAATTGTACAAACTACTCGGTACAATATCGCTACAAAGAGAAGGAAAACATGACACTCGTCTGGTCAACAGGAACCGTGGTACAGTAAGCCAATACCTCTTATTTAAGGAGAAGAATTTGTCCACAAATATATTGAAATAAACACAAAATACACTTAGACTCAGAACAACAAAACCACCACGTCATTTGTGCAGTCATGCCTAGCTGTCCCGACAAACTTAGTGCCACCATATTTACATATCTGTCTCAGCGTCCCGTTGACTTTTAAATTGACTTTTCCTGTTATTTTTTCTTTTACACAAAACTTGTCCTAACAATAATGACGACATAAAAATAATTTGGTGCAGCCGATCGGAAGTTATGCGCGTACATACATTTCGGCGATTCATTTTTATATATAAAGATTAGCTCTATTTCAAATACAAGGATATTTTTCGATTATTATGTTTGCTAAATTCGTTCTTACTATAATTAGTCTAGTCAACAAATGCTTTTTTGGTCAACTTTTTTCGGATTGGCATCTAGACGACTTTTGAAGTAAATGAAGTTGCGCTTACAAAAGTTGTTATTTATTAATGAATAACTTCTTGAAAATTCACGATAAAAAATTTTGGACCACGGATTATTCATTGATCAATTCTGCAGATGCCTAAATTTTTTCAATTTTTATTTTCATATTTAGTAAGTTAAAATAATATTTATTCATTGAAGCTACGAAGGAGGCGTAGCTTGCGCAAGCCGAAGTACCCTTTTTCGGGCGTATTTTCAACCCCCTGGTAATATTATAAATATTCGTCCTACAATTGCGGGAGTCATAATTTTTCTTAGGAAATTTCCTCCTCTTTTTGAATCTTTTTTCAAATTTGAAAACTCTTAATTAGTTTTTGAGAAATTTGCAAAAAGCTATACCCGTTTTTGTATCTCTAGTTAATAGTTAATAACTTTTGCAATTATTGCAAGCGCAACTTCTATTTTTTCAAAAATCATCTAGATGCCATTCCGAATCGAATGGCACCTCAATCATTTTCGGAGACTGCTAAAAAGGTTGACGAATAAAGCACTTGTTCACTATACTAAATGTGTACGGCCTCAACTAACGAGTATCTTAGTTATTATAGTCTTTCTGTGATATCTAGAGCGTAATATTTGAATCTAGTGTTGTGGTTCGTACCGTTATGCAGTACTTAGTGTTCCATCCGTATGCTCAAGTAACCACCAATTATAAAAAAAGTTAATAAGTCTCATTTATCTTGCAGTGGCGTACTACGAGTATAGAAATATTTTACTATCACGATCCATTACAAATACTGGAAGAAATTATTTGTAATCGAAAACTTTATGTTATAAAAGAGTTGATGAATAAATTATATTTGCATTAGGTACCTAATCCTTTTATTGCCCAGATGAGCCACGCGGTGTTACCCGCGGTTGTAGTTGTACATTTACTATAACAACTACGAGTAACGGTATCAAAAAATAGCCTGAGTTACTTCTTAAATCAACAGCTATATACTAGTGAAAGTCCTGTCAAAATCGGTCCAGCCGTTCCAGTGATTAACCGGAACAAACAGACTGACAGATGACAAAAATTAAAAAATGCATTTTTTATGAAGGTACCGTATATACTGTCATTGAATTTAGTGAGAAGCTGTTATTTTGAAATTACAATCAGACACTTCAATTATATTTATTTGTTAAGATATAGTTTTTTTCATTACAGTCTTAGTTTGTAGTAGTAGTAGAAGACGTACAATAATTTTAATCACAACGACTTATTTTAATTTGTTATCTAGGCTCTGCAAACGTAGAAAATGATATGTTTAAGAGTTGAAACACACACATGTGAACAGTATTCTCCTGGCTGCTACGACTCAGTAGACGCTGCTATATTCATAAAATATTGCATTCAATGTATCAACTACTGTTACGCCTGTCCAGTTGCACAAATCAACTTTGCAAGTATCATGTATTAGAACATTTTCAGTTAAGTAATTAATAATCAATAAGATATACAAAAGATTTTTTGAAGTGAAAGCTTCTTTAGCGGCACTGTGTGCACTTTAGCAAAACTTATTTTAGGATGGGTCAAAAATGTTAAACTCGCGTCAGAACACGTCTGACCGGATCGAATATTCGTAGGCGGCAGCGACGGTGGCGCGGGGCTTTTGCGCGAGTACGGCGGCGCAGGGCACTCGGAATGTGTGCGCGGTACCTTCTTCTTCTTTTGATGAAAAAGCAACCAGTCGGACCTCTCGGATCAGCTATTTCTGCCAATGTCAAGTGTTTAAAGCCTTTAAATCTTAAGTCTTTAAGTCTTCATCGTGATAAAATTTATGATAAAATATATAAAAAATTATAATGAGATGAAATGGGGACCGTCTATCGCAAAAAAACCTGCGCGGTACTTACCCTGGACTAGTCAACAAGGCTGTCACTTTCATTAAAAACATTCTTTCTTAGCGAAGACGTAAATTAGATAATAATAAATCCTTTTTGTATGTTGAATATGTTTGTAAAATAAATAAGCTTTTCACTTTTATCGGCAGACCTCATGTCTGCTTTCTGTTTTTTTAGCTATAATTTTAATATTGCACAATATTACTATCTATATCAAAATTGACAATAATCTTCATCTTCTGTATCATTATATGGTTCACTGCAATATATACCGCACATACGCAATATTTATTGTCAAGATGTAGTTTATTGACAATATTATTGCGTGTCTGCTATTAGCCTTACAATTATTATTATTTATTATATATTATTTATATATATATATTATTATATATATTATTTATATATTTATATATTATTATTATTATTATATATTATTGCACAACTAGCTTTTGCTCGAGGCTCCGCCCGCGTGTATGTCGGTTGTCGAGACCAATAGTAACATATGTCTTTCTCCAAGGTCCAATCTACCTCTATACCAAAATACACCCAAATCGGTTCAGCGGCTTAAGCGTAACAGACGGACATAGTTACTTCCGAATTGATAATATTATTATGGATATATTAATTCGAAATATACGTGAGTTTGTACCTTAGTAGTTCTGAATCGATAATGACTAGATATAGCTGGAGGTATTGAACATGCGGGCTCATTGCGTATGCGCATTGGTATCACGTAATTTGAATAGATGTGCCTGAACAGGCTCGAACAAAGGATAATCAACCGGAAGTGATAAACAAACGGGTTTCGTACTAAAGAGACAGAAATAAGACACATTTACGTCATGTTTTTTTGTTACAAAATTATATATTGTTGTATACTGATAATGTAATCGGAAAACTTGTATTTTTGGTATAGGGTTGAAATCAGGTACTTAGTTAGTTATTCCTAGTCAAAACTAGACTAGAAATAACTAACTAAGCAGCCGAGAAACTAAAGGAGAGCCAAGTTCAATACAAAACGTTTGCTTGGCTGTGGGCTTCGCCGCAAAAAGAATGGAGATCTAAATGGGTACCAAGTTCTATGTAAAATCCAAATATGTATTTATAGGAACAAAATAACATTATGGACAAGTATAAAACTCTATTGATATACTTTATTGGATACCTATAACAATTGCTGTTATTTAAAAATGTGAGATCTTAAAGAAGGTTAGATTTGACTTGGAGGAACTGTATGCTCACTTGCTAATATTTGAAGTAATTTTCAAGTAATTCTTCCTAGCATTGTCACGTTTAAAGGGTCGATTCTAAGCATCTAACGAAAATCCAGTTCCCGGGAGTGTATCACCTTCAATTCAACATTTAAGTACTGACATGATTGAATTGAAGGAAGAATAATTCTTAGTGCTTATAAATTTTGTTTATAATTTAAATTCAAATAACAAATGTTTAAGACAATCATCAGACCTGCCGTCCTATTTGATTCTGGATGTTGACCAATAAAATAGAACGGTAAGACAGTGAAAATTAACTGTGTTATAAAGTCCCGGGTCCTTTAAGCGGGGCGTAAAAAAGCATCTCACTAGGCGGCCATAGTGTGGGTCACCATGCTGCAATGTTCTTATTCACATTGAGGATGGTGACCACCACTCTAGGAATCTGCTCATGCTTTCCATCAGGCAGAGCAGAGTCATTTTGGCTCAGCCAAAATATAAAAAAAAAAAAAAAAAAAAAAGTAGGTTTTAGGTAGTTTCATGATAGCTTTCCTCAGGATAAGGCCCGGCTAAGTACTGTGTCAATCCTGAGGGGAAAATGCCTGAAATAACTTTGGGAATAACTGAGGGGAAAATAACTGAATTTAACTGCCTCGGTGGCGCAGTGGTAGCGTACGCGACTGCTGTTCTTGAGGTCTCGGGTTCGATTCCCGGGTTGGACCAAATCTTTGTATGATCTGCAAATATTTGTTTCGGAATTTGGGTGTTTTCTATGTATAAAATGTATGTACTTACAAATAAAAAAGTTTATAAGTATTCATATCAGTTGTCTGGTACCCATAGTATAAGCTCTCCTTAGTTTGGGACTAGAGAGCGTTGTGTGTTAGATGTCCGAAATATTTATAAAAAAAAATAACTTGCTCCGGGTCATCCTCAGAGTAGCGTCTGATACCGACCGTCGAGTCGGGTTGGTTTTAATGGAAACACCATATATATCTTTGCGCCTGACTTTCCACCTAGCGAATAATAATTCCACTTAAGATTAAAACCACGATAAAAAAAGGAATGAAATTAATTTGAATGATTTGAGAATTGATCTTTTCTGCGTATATATTTAACACTAAGTATTACTTATTGCTTTATAACATGAATCTATACTTACTAATATTATAAAAGCGAAAGTTTGAAAGTATGGATGGATGGATGGATAGATGTTTACTCTTTCACGCTAAAACTACTACTAATATAGCTTATACGTCAAAATAACATACAGGCTACTATTTGCCACGATAACCAACATACACGCGGGCGGAGCTGCGGGCAACAACTAGTATTTTAATAGAACTATAGCAAATGTTAGCAATTTAAATTAAGGTAATTAGAATACTAGAACTAACCACTTTAAGAAAACAACAAGCGATTAATAAGTTACATTATTTCACACTTATACTGGTTTTATTTCATTTCATATTCGTGATAAATATTTTATTCTTCATGTCATGAAGAAGAAAAACTTTTGTATATGTACATTAATTTCCGAACGAGAAGTAAACAACATTATTTTTTCAGATGTTAACAGTAAGTTCATATATTGTACCTATGTAGATAGGTACAATATAGACGTAAAAAAAAATACATACAGTGGGACATGGAACCTCCCCTTTTTTGAAGTCGGTTAAAAATAGAAAGTTTTCCATGTCAATATCCTAGTTCAATCATTATACCATAGCTGTATCATTGGAGGAAATCTATTATCTATTGCGGAATTATTGCATTTTTAGAACTGTATAAGCTTACATATAGATTTTTATTTAGATACAATTACAAGTAGATAGCAGAAGAGAAGTTGAAAGTCCTAAGATTAATTTATACTGCAACTTAGTTACCAATAAAGCGTATAATATTTGTAGGTATGTGTTTTCTCTGTGTTGATAGCACTGCGCAAAGTCACCTCGTTTTATCAAATGTCAGAGGAATAGAACATACCTGCGGAATAAACCAGAACTTTAATTAGTGATGATAATCACCCGATTTATTAAATGAAATGAAAAAAAAACCGTTGTTTAGAGCATTTACCCTTTTAACACCCCTTGAAAAAAAACGAGGTGTAATTATATGCGTGTTTCATTAACATTTTTTGCATATTGGGGTTGTAATGAACATCCATCCATTTACTGGCATTTTTGTGTAGTGAAATCAGAATTTGAACGACATCTTTATCTATATTTTATAAAAAATATAGATACCGACGAATTGAAAACCTCATCCTTTTTAGAATTCGGGAAAAAAACTTAAAAGTCGTAAAAGTTTAAATACATATGTGCATGTAAAAATAAGAGTTTTAATAAATTAATTCAATTAATAATATATAAATTTAAATAAATAAATTAATAAATCAAAATACATTCAATTGTACAGTCTATTTAATAAGCGCTAAGTGTACTAACTTAAGTTATTTTACTAACCAGTAGGAATACAACAAGGCTTTATTGCTTATCTTTAAACTTAGTTTTCTACCTATACGAAGTATATAATAGATTTCAATTATATATATATATATATATATATATATATATATATATATATATATATAATGGAAATCTATTAAATACTACGTTTTTTTCCTTACTTTTCATGCTTATTATCTATACTTTTGTGGTTCTATATTTGGTCTTATTCTGCCGCATAGCAAAGTCGGCATTCTACAAACGTAAACGATACTAACAAATGCATGGAAATGACGTCTCGCAACGCAAAGCAGAATATTAGCTAATAATACAAGAGAATAAAGGCGTTAGCGATTGTAGAAGGAGCTTGGCAAAAGGGGACTGAAATGTATTAGCTTGATTTGTAGGAAGCTATGTTTTAATTAAGCTATGTTGAGGGACTGACGCTTCGCAGATAGACAAAATATTAAGCTATTACGACGATGGAAGTGGAAGAAACCCTCTCAATTTTATTAAATTAATAAATATTTTGGACATCTATCACACAACGCCATCTAGTCCCAAACTAAGCAGAGCTTGTGTTATGGGTACTAGACAACTGATACAAATACATATATACTACTATTATATTCTACTATTTTATTATATTATTATACTATACAATTTTTTTTGTAAATACACACATATTATACTGCGTGGAGACCGAATCCAAAAATTCCGTAACGAAAATAACCTAACACCCCCTACTCCGACCGGTACAGCGGTGATACTTTTTAGTTTTGCCATTTATCGATGAATAGCAGAACTTTTAATGACTTTTTTGCAATATCACTCTTGTCTCTTTAGTTCAGTAACTCGCCTCTAGGTGGCATTGGTTGTTTGTTTTGTGTAATTAATAATTTTGTATTACTTATTTAATGAATACCTTTTACCACAATATTCAGGAAACATTCATAAAAAGACGACGACGCCCAGATGAGATTTGAACTCGAGGCACCTTCGTCATAAATCATTCACCTACACCTTCCAACCAATAACTCATTTCTACTAAATGTTAAAATTGTTGTTCTTATGCTGCTTGATAAATTCTAACGGTCCGGTAATTAAAACATACATTTGTTTGTTGTCTGTATGGCAACAATAATATAGATGGCGGTGTACTTCGAATACGTTATTTTTTTTTGGTGTTATCAAAGAAAAAACTTGAATTAATATCAAAGACAAAATAAAATAAAATACTGCATAAATAAAAATAAATAAATAATTTTATAATTGCATAAGTTGATTAAATGCTATGCAATAGCTTTACCGCGGCAGTCCCCGAGTGCCACATGTCTTTTTTTAATAAAGAATGTTATTAATGAAAAATGAAAGGCATCCGCGTATAAAATAGTCACGTATGAAGTTAAATAAATCTAAGTTGATGCTCATTAGGATTGTTTATAGAAGTAAATACCAATTTAGTTAATATATTATTTATTTGGCTCGGTGAAAGAGTTTACAAAATTTCACTTTTACTTCATATTACAGTTATTTTATTTATTCTATTTGAGTAAATCCAATTCATTCTTGTATAACTTTCTTGCATATTTGTAGCAAATTGTATAAAATTTGAAGGTTTTAGGAAGCTTGAATCGTATTCATCGATTTAGCTTTAAGCATCACGTTGCAGTATTGAATTAGTGAAAATAAGTCAGATGCTTGCAATCTAACGGTGAATAGAACGTGTGAATAATACATTAACTTCAATTCAGTGGTAATTGTGAAACAGACAAACAATCTGTATTGTCATAGAATGTCACATCATCCTAAATGTATATACATTCATTATACTTATATAGTTTTGTATATTTATACGTTATTTTACCGTATCACGCTCTAATATTCTCTGCGTTTAACCAGCGTACAACAATGCCCCAGTCACGCCCGTCGATTTCTCTACAGCGAACAATGTTTATGTAGAAAAAACTGTTCATGCTTCAGCAGTCAACCGTAACGGACACGCCGTGTGGGCAGTGCTCTATGCGCGCCATCTTGGATGTGCGGATTGAGTTGCGCTCGCGCACGCCGTGAACATCAAGAGTTTCATTAACTGACCATTTGGTTTAAACTAGAGAACACACGAGAGTGCTCATCAATTGAAGATATACTCGTATTTGCATTACTACACTATCACACTATTAGGACCTTCAATTTTGTTACAACGATTCGGACAACGATTATTAAAGTTCAAGCTTTCTATCATTTCCCAACGCAAGTTACTGCGTCCTCAATATTAGAAAATTTATCCATTAGGACTGTGAAGTTACCATACTACAGACATTTATCCGATTCAGTTCTTTAAAATAGAGTTGCAGTATACTAGGACAGGTACATTTTCGTTGGCAAGAATGTCGTAGATTGTTGTTCCTCGGAGAGTACTTCAAGCGATCAGTCCCGGCTTCCGTAAACATCTGTGGATTGATAAAGGCTAGAAAAAAAAAAGTTGTTACTAATAAACTTATGTCCTAGTGGAGATAGACGGATTGATTGACCGGCGAGCGATATTTGTCGATATTGCTATTCCTCATGACTGCAGAAAAATAAAAAAAAAAGACTATCAAGAGAAAAGAAAATATATCAAAATTTGAATCAAGCCCATGACCTTTCCCACATATGGGATGTGGAATAAATGCCTGATGCAGAAAATAATAGGCACTTGAGGAGATTTCTGTCTCTGGTTATTTGGTCCTCGTGCACCATACGGATGACAGCTAAACAAAAATACTTATTAATAATTATCATCCCATTTCCAATATTATTTTATATCGGCTATTTAATCGGTTTTACTTGAATATCCATTCCTTGGAGCAACTGGCATTGCAGTGTATTGTGATTATAAAATAAAACGAATGACTGGTTTTATAAAGTCTTCACATTGTGAATCAAAATATAAATGTATCAGCTTGATTTCTGTTCCTAATATATAAAGATACTAGCTGTCCCGGCAAACGTCGTTTTGCCATAACTACTAATAAATTAAAAATTAATTAAAAAAACATTGTCCAGCGGACAAAATTGTGAATCTAAACCATTCCCAGATCCCCTTGAACACACACAAAAAATTTCATCAAAATCGGTCCAGTCGTTTGAGAGTAGTTCAGTGACATACACACTCACAGAAGAATTATATATTTAAAGATAGACAAACTATTATTTTTATTCACTTAAGCTGTACAGTCTATAAAATAGTACAGGTAGATTTCTATGTAACAAATAGTGGAAGTAATATAATATAACATGTAGGTAAGCATAGGAGCTCGGCTCCGTTTAATCCACTTAAGTAATTAGCTGAAGCGAGTTAAAAGTATTTAAGTTGCTTGAGCAATAATATTTCATTCATAATCTAGTCACTACACTACACTATTTTAGCTGTTTTTTTATGGAATAGGGAGCGAACGAGCAGACGTATCACCTGATGGTAACCGATTATCGCCGCCCATGGACACCCGCAACATCGGTGACCAAGACCCAGAGGTGAACTTAGCTGCGATTTCTAACATTAAATACAAGCTATAATAAATTGTCTATGATCGATTATTTACACGAATAATAGGTACAATCATAAAAATTCTAAACATATACATTATAACGATGATGACCTACTTGATGCTAGTTTTACGAACAAACGATAATCTTGCTAATTGGCTGCCGACCTGGCTGCCGACATCTTTGCTGTTCTAATTGTTTCAGTAACACGCAAATGTTTGAGTTAGATTTCTAATTGTTTTTCTTAGCGGACTTATAGTCTCAAGGCCTCTGCAATTTACAGTAAACAATGGATTATTTAACACAGATTAATGGTATATCAATATCAATTGATGTTTTGCGATGCAACGTATGATCACAGTATTTTAATCATATAATGTAAGGTTTAAGAGCAAAAAAGTTTTTAATATTATCCTACTAATATTATAAACAATCGAAAGTTTGTAAGGATGGATGGATGTTTGTTACTCTTTCACGCAAAAACTACTGAACGGATTTGGATGAAACTTTACAGTAATATAGCTTATACATCAGAATAACACATAGGCTACTATTTGCCGCGATAACCGACATATGCGCGGGCGGAGCCGCGGGCAACAACGTAGTATAATATAAAAAAGACGAATAATACTTTTTTCTTTAGCGTAAAATTAAATACTTTAATTTTGGGTTAAGGTTTAATAAATTTGACTAAATTCTTGCTCCTATCTTTGAAATGAGTGATGCAGATTTCTAACAGCCGTAATTGGTATAAATGTCACCAAATTGCATGTACGAAGTTGGCTATGACATTCGTAAACCGATTGAATAAAAAAAAGTAAATGATAATAAAATAATTTAAAAAATCGTTTCCTCCTGTTTCTAAAACAACGTTAGAACTTAGGCAACTTATAAACGGAGTGACCAACCTCCTTTTCGTTGTTTTAGGTCAACTCTGACTTAAATCTTCTTCTCTATGTATAATGTGAGCAATGTAGTTGTACAAAGCGTTTTACTGTCTTATTTAGAAACAGGAACTAACAGATATTAAGTACATACCCTTGAACTTTTCTCTGACTTAATACTTTTGAATCATAATCTAGTAAATTCTATCCTTTTTATTAATTTTAAGAGTATCATGAATTTTTATTTGTAATTGTTGATTGTTGTGGAGTTTAGATGTAAAATAATATCACATAAATGAATCTCGATGATGTGAAGAATAATCTTCCAAGGCCAATTACCGAAATTATTTTATAAATAAAGTCAGTATAAAAGTAGACCTTTTTCAATTCACAGCTGCGACACGACTCTTCGTCTTGTCCTCCGGTCTGCAATAATAATGTCGCACTAAACCGCGGAAAGGCAGGTAAGGTACGTTACCAAGTAGCTATTCTTTGGTTGCTGAATATTCTTAGAAGGAAAAGAAAACATGTCACTTTTTAATTAGGTCTATTTATGCAGAAGAAGTGTGGAGAGTGGAGACCATGGACTGGCAAGCGAAGTGTGGGACGCCCTCCAGCTCGCTGGACCGATGACCTGAAAAGGATAGCCGGTAGCAGCTGGATGCGGAAGGCAGAGGACCGGGAGAAGTGGCGCGCCATGAGGGAGGCTTATGTCCAGCAGTGGGCATCAGTAGGCTGAAGTGATGATGCAGAAGATTGCCATTTCTGCAGGCCAGGGTTTTACAGAGTGGTTACCGAAGGACTAACCTACTTATCTCCATATCAGAGGAGAGGCAATCTCGAGGTCTCTCCAGGTGTAAATATAAACATTGCAACGATAAATACTTATACATTATTACAAACTAAAGTTTAAACATTTAGAAGAAAATTATTTATTGAAATAAAATACAAACTTTTCTAATAATATTATTTTCCAATCAAACCAAATAATGACAACAGTTCTCTAGTATGACTGCCTCGTTGGTCTCGCGGTTGGCGTGAGCGACTGCTGATCATGAGGTCTCGGGTTCGATTCCCGGGTCGGACCAAATGTTTGTATGATCAACAAATATTTGTTTCGGAGTTTGGGTGTGTTCTATCTATAATATGTATGTATTTACAAAAAAAAGGTATATTTGTATTTGTATCAGTTGTCTAGTACCCCATAACACAAGCTCTGCTTATCTTGGGACTAGATGGCGTTGTGTGTTGAGATGTCCGAAATATTTATTATTATAGTAATACAAAAGTCAGATCACCAACTAATACCTCTAAAGATCTCACTACTTACTATAGTATACTAAAGAGTATTAAAAAATGGGTAATATTATTGGATCGAATTATGCAGAAAACAGCAATGTCCCTGCTTTGAATTATGCAGAAAAAAGTAATGTCGCGCGTCGCCACTTTGAATTATGCTTTGAAAAAAGCAACATCAGTTAAGCAAGGAGAGATAGCAAAATTGATATTTTTTGCATAACTTACAATCGTTAATTCATATTAGTGAGAATTATAAACAAAAGTACGAATTGGTAACATACCGATTTGCCAGGAAAATGGACGGGGGTCGTTGGGATCCATTTTATCTTGAACGTTGCCAACGTAGTTATTCTTCAATATTTATATAAAATGTAAATTGTTCAGGGGCTTTGGGCCGTGACTGCATTATACATATTAACGTTAGAGGCTTGTTTTTTTGTACGAAAGTAACGGGCTCCGCAGAGAGCGGTTCGTTGCGTTGACATAAAATTTTATGTTAATATTTTGCTTCGTTTATATATATTTTTTTATAATACCATTGAAATGTAGGGTTGTTAAAATAACTGTAATCTATACTAATTCTATAAATTCGATAGTAAGTCTGTCTGTTACGCTTTCACGGTTTACCATGAAGATACTTTAATTCTTGATTTATTACATAGACTACTGTTTACCGCGATAACCTACATATACCCGAGCAGAGCCGCGAGCAAAAACTTGTAAAATGTTAAAAGTATTATAAACATATTATATGTTATTATTATATATAATGACTTAAATATATAAATTACTACTACTACCATCCAGTAAACGCCACCAAATACTTTTGTTATTGGTAAGCAACCCCTACATCGATTACTATAATTATTATGATCGTTTGTGTAAATTACATATTATAACTCTCTGGTAGTATGACCTATATAACAATTTTCGAATGTAATGTTTTCTATGACAATAGACTGATCCCCTTACACATACTTACGCAACAGAAATATACATACAGTTAAACACATTAACAACGTGATCCATTAGAACGTAATCTAGTCAATATTAATTGTATTCATAGGTATACCAATTCACGGACCGTATAAAGTACGTGGATCATTATCATAACTGTATCATAACAAAGCACAGTAAGTTCCGATCCATTGGTCGCTTACAAAGAACAATAAACCATTAATTTGAAGACAGTTTATTGCGTCCATTGAAACAATGCATTGCGACTCCCGTGCGTAGTACAATAAATACCCTAATGTTATTGTTCTGTTGCGTGATGTGTACCACAGAAGCTATTCGTGTTGCTATTTCAAATTCTCTATTCATATACTTTACCGAAAAGCCAAAACATGTTAAAGTCACGATAAAAATCAAAGTCGATAAATTTCAGAGTCGTAAACAGAAGAACAGGGTAAAAAAAGTATTATTTTCAGTACTATTAGTTTTAATATCGAATGTGCTCTTTTCAAATGAAATCATAATTTCCGAAGGTGCCTTTTTTATATAAGTCTTTTACAGGGATGTGAAGAAATTAAATGTAATACCTGTCCCTGAAATTATAAGAGACGAAAATAACAGACAAAAACTAGTCTACCACAATGTATCACTACATAGTATAAAACAAAGTCGCTTCTGCTGTCTGTCTGTCCCTATAAACGCTTAGATCTTTAAAACTATAAACCAGATTTCCTATGGGATTGATCAAAATAATGTACTACAGTAAGTACATCTTAAAAATGTCTACAAAAAAGTTTGCGATGGTATATGTCTATCTAGTAGGGATAACCCACAATAACAATTTTTCATTCCTTTCTTTTTACGTAAATTAATGACTTACTCACGAAGCGATTTTATAGAATACAGCATTAATCCTTGTTTAATAAAGTACCTTAAATACATTGTGCATTTCATATAGGTCAATATGGTCCTTTACAGTATGTAATTTAAATGAATATATTCGAAGATATTACAGATTTAAAATGTACGAATCGTGTCGTCATTAGGTTTTTTTATGGAATAGGGGTGCAAACGAGCAGACATGGCCTCCGGTATCCTTACTCACTCGGTGAAACACAGCGCAAGTGCTGTTTTCTGTAAGAACATGGTATCACTCCGGTCGAGCCGGCCCATGTATGCTGAAGCGTGGCTCTCCCACGGTAAGTTACAGCGTTCTTGTACTTACAGTATCTTAACTCGGACGGACAGACTGACAAACGGATGAACATGGCGAAACTAAACGGAATAAGGGTTTCTTGATATCACTACGGAACCCTATTAAGTGAAACTTTTCTCTGACAAAGCATACTTATGTCTCTTTTCTTTTACCAAGTTTACTTATTCACTTTTCTTAAAGTCAAAGGAAAGATAATGGTTTGGGCAGTCTATGTATGTTTGTATGTTGCACCATACCGTCTAAACTACTGAACCGATTGAATTGAATGAGGTGTCAATAGATTGATGACATAGGCTATATAAATTTTATTGAAAGTTTTAAGTAACCGGGTTATAGTTTTTTCATTTTTTTCTTGTGCACTTTAGGATGTGCAAATATAGAAATGGAATTTTGCTGGTCAAGTTATTTAAGACTAATTGACTTGGTAGGTACGAACCTAAGTAAGAAAATTCGGTCAGGCGGCAAAACGTAGCCTTTAATATTTTTACTACCTACGTTATTGTTACCCATACTACGACATTTCAGTATACAGCTTTCAAAATGTCACGGCGACTGTTCAGCCTTGGTTGACGTATTTTTATAGTCTTTTGGGCCTTTTAATGTTAACAGGGAGACTTTATCAGTCATATTTATTTTATTATTCGTCGTCACATAGATCGTTTGCATGATAGTTGTGATTAAATAATGCCTAATAGTTATAAAGACATTAAAAAAATTGTCATGGAAGTTACCTTGAAAGTTAGTACACCAGAGACCAGTTTTAGTTTTTTTTACACATATCATCTAGTCACAAACTAAGCAGACCTAGTATTACTACAAAACTTATATAAATAACATGTATCTATACTTTTTTTTTAAAACGTACATTTCATACATGGAAAATAACAAAACTCCAAAACAAATATTAGCACATGATTTTTTTTAATTTTAATTTTGATGTATCCAATGTCGCTCTCACGACTAAGATATATCTATTGACACTAATCACATAAAAATACGACAAGCCGTTTGGGCTCCAGGGCTTGCCAAAGAAATATATATAAATACATAAATACATTCGAGAAAAAGTCGTATGGTGTCGTGGGACACCAGATAGGAACGAAGTTCCTTATCATGAAATATAATGATACATGCAACTTACAGATCGCCCTATACGATTTTTTTCGATCACGCTACTTAAAAAACAAAATTTTATCTTAACACCTTTATTTTAATTTAAAATGGTTTATAAAAATAAATTAATTAATATTTCGGACATCTAAGACACAACACCATTCAGTCTCAAGCTAAGCAAAGCTTGTGTTATACAACTGATATAAATACTTATATACTTTTTTTGTCAATTCATGCATATTATACATAGAAAACATACAAACTTTAAAAAAAAATTTTGCGGACAATACAAACATTTGATTCGACCCGGGATTCGAACCCGAGACTTTTGCGATACTGAGGCTCGAATCTTACGGCGGTACTCCTCCGCAATGCCCCATAAGGAACTTCGTCCCAAAAACATAGCCCTCGTTATTCGCAGTCGGGTAAAAAATTTCATGATGATCGGTTAAGAAGTTTTTGCGTTAAAGCGTAACAAACAAACTTACTTTCACCTGTATGTATAATATTTATACATTAGAAAAAACAAACAGCGTTTGTTCCCATGATAATGTTCAAACTGAACTATGCTTGACTTGACTTGTTTTATGGTACCTGTTATTTCTGTATACATGGCGTGACAATCAGTAACATTTCTTTCATTTTTAATCTTTTGTAAAAGCTAAATAATAAAAAATAATAAGTACCTTTGTGCTTGCTATTGAGCAAATGCGTGTTTCATAAAAATCAAGTGTTTTTATTTAGAAAGCTATTACTTACTGGTTTTAAGCGTTTTCCAACGTATAAATTATGGTTTTATTAATTAAAAGAGTAGCGTATTTTAGGAATTTAGTTTGAATCGCCTTTGTTGGCGAATAAAAACTGAAAAGTTTTAAAACTAAATTCTAATACAAAAAGGGAAAATGTGATCTATGTCTTTAACAGAATTTTGGGCATATTTTCTAAATGTCTTTAAGAAAAATTACGAGTAACTTGAATTTCTTACTACGTGATCTTATACATACAATGCTGTACTTTCACGTAACTACTACAAACATGTACGCAAAATTCTCTAACCCACTGCACTTATCTTCTGATGCCCGCCGGGCTGGCTTTACTTTCCACCCTCCAAGCCGTAGGCCTGTTTTATCGACATGAAATGCGCGGCTTGTCAAAAAGGGCTCAACTGCGCATGTCCTCTTCATCTGACAACTCTGACATTCTCTGGCACGCTTAGAAAATCACTGCTAAGCAATACACCCTAAATATAGTTCAAAATAGTAAATATACCGCTATCAAACTTTAATATCAGTGCTACTAAAGTGTATTATGTTTCATAGTTGTATTCTGTCAGCAGTTTTTCAATTTCTGTGTTTGTTTGTATGCTGTTTTCTAATGTTACTAATCTAACTAGCGAGGCGCCATAGCTTGGACGATAAATTATTAAATAAGTTATAATAACATCGTATTTGAAGTGTGCTCTATAGAATGTTGTACGAAATGAACAGTAGACTGTTATATGTGAAAGCCGAGAAGAAAATGTCCAGTGTTTACTAAGCATTCAGCTCAGTTATGGGCACAACATTTAAGCACACTATACAAAATAGTGAATCTATGTGAAGGAACTGTGGTGATAAATATCTAATGACTTAATAATATAACTTAATCAAAACAAATACATATCATAACTGTGCCTGTAAATTTAAATATCCCCTATATTTACCAAAATTTACCAATATTTGCATTATAAAGCATTTTTATACTATTTTAACGATTTTAAATACCTTATTATCTATACTGAGACTCAAGTATAAATATTTTGGAACTGCATCAAACCGGAAAGAAATGTGGTAAGTTTTTTTAAATACTTTGTAGCTAGATAATAGTATGTTAACTGCAGATTAATGAATGCCAAAGGTTAACCTGTTTAACAATTTTTTATTTACATTTACGTGCTGACCTCTGAATACCAACTGATATCTCTTTTTCCTAAGCTCGTTCTGATACTCTTCTGTAGAAAGGCCTCTCCCAAAATGTTCCAAGTCTTCCAGTCATGTACTGCCTGTCGTCAATACATCGTTTTAGAGAGTGGCCCTTGGTCTGGTGTTGGTCCGTGGAGTCCATTCCAGAATCTCAATTGTCCATCAGTATTTGGGCATTTTGACGGTCTTGCCAGTCTAAAACCACTTCCACCTGGCAATGCTTTCTACCGCAACCCTCCGCGCCTCAATCAAATTCACTTATCCGATTTTGATTGCGCAATATGTTTACTAACATTGCTCTTTTCACTAACTGAAGAGTTTTATTTCGCAAACATGTGTAGCATTCGTCATAAATCACAGTATAGGTGGGAATGACATCAGTATGAAATCATACTGGTATATATATTCCGTATATATATATTTTTGCCTAATTCATACCAATATTATTAATTCGAAACTAACTCTGTCTGTCTATCTGCCACGCTTTCGCGGCTAAACCGTTACACCGATTTTAATGAAACTGACTTAGAGATACTTTGATTCTTGAGGAAGGATATAGGCTACTTTTTCCTGTGATAACCGAGTGGGCGGAGCCGCGGGCAAAAGCTAGTAGAATATATATTAACGACAGTACATCTACAGGGCGTTCTACCCATAATGACATAAGGAGACAAGTGGTGGACACTCACCGTTGGACTGGTTTACAAGTTTAAAGTAGCTCTGTGTGCAATGACGCGGACGATGTTGGGTGTTTTTGTAGCCGCTAAAATTCGTAACGTAGTTATTCGACAGAGAACTATCTCTATATAATATATGTTAATAACGCACGGAGAATTACAAGGCTAAAGGGAAAGTGGGCTGGTCATGTCACCAGGCGAACTGATGGTCGCAGAAGCCGAAATAAGCAAGAGTGGAGACCGTGACTAAGCAAACGTAGTAGAGCGCCTTGCGATAGGATTGTCCGAAGATATGACGAACCTGAGGGCTGGGGTGGTTGGTGCTCCTTGGCGGATGCCTTCGTTCTTAGCTATGGGAATAGGCTACTGATTAATATGTGTAGCTAACATAATACATTATTTTAATCCTGCCTACATTGAAACCTGATATGTAAATAAACTAACTAGGATTTAAATTCAACTCTTACCAAGATTTCCAATTAGGTATTTTTTTACGAAAACAAACCGCTTTGAGAATTTGGTGAGAATTATAGATAGTATAATAGCATTATAGCGGTAGTAAAACGGTAATTCATCCTGTGTACCTAATTATACTATGATATAATTTTTAATTTACCACTTAAATTTTATTGACAAGTAATTAATGCATTAGAAAGGGAAGTGTAATAGTTACAAATAACACGCAAAACGTCTAAAATAACATGGTACAATATCGTTTGATACATTACGCGTATTTACGGAGTCGTTTCCTTGATGGAGTGAAAATTCGGGGTAGTGACGGGAAACCAAACAAAGGCGCGGTAAGACAACATGAGCGAATTCAAATTACGTTCTTTCGTGCCCGCAAACGTTTGGGGCATGGGCATCGCATTATGTTACTTTTGTTTTAACAGTTGTTTTATCATGAAGGAAGGATGTAGAAGTACCTATTTTTTCGTTAACGAGCACTTAGACTACTAGCATATTTAATTTCATATAAAGCTTTTCTTATGGAGCCCAGGCTTACGTGCTTTTACGAGGTATTTCAACTTGTAAGCGCTCGTATTCTGAGATAATGATTTAATCACTTCTCTGTTGCCTGTTATTGGAGGCCCTATAATAATACCTATATATTGTAGGTTTAAAAAACAACTGACGCATCAATATGTATATTGATGCGTCAGAATAACAGATGTACTGTGCGTCCTTAAAACATCCTAATCCACAGTCTATTCAGAAGTACAGCACTACACCAATTTTAATTGTTATTATATAATTAGAAATGTTATTATATAATATCTTTAAATTGTTATTTAAATTGCATTATTAAATTGTATACTACATTTGTAAAACCTGAAACCATATTTTGGTGTACTAAATATTCTTTTCTACATACATACATAAATCAAGAGTAATTCTAAGTGATGTGCGATGTGTGACGATCAAAGGTTCTGAATCACCCATGGTGTCGCGTCTGGTTGCCTACAAAACAAGTTCGCGTATTGATAACCGAAAAAGGTGTACTAATCTATACTAAAATTATAAACGCGAAAGTTTATTAGTATGGATGGACGGACGGATGGATGGATGGATGTTTGTTACTCTTTCACGCAAAAACTACTGAACGTATTTGGATGAAACTTTACACTAATATAGCTTATACATCAAAATAACACATCGGTTATCGTGGCAAATAGCTACTATTTGCCACGATAACCGACATTTACGCGGGTGGAGTCGCGGGCAACAACTAGTCTTCTTATATACAGAAATCAATTGCTGTTCTTCTGTCACGCTAAAACTCGAGAACGGCTGGGCCGATTTAGCTGATTTTAGGTTTAAAATGTTTGTTGTAGTCCAATGAAGGTAAACGGTGAGAAATAAATAAAAAACTTAAAAATCCAAATGTCACGTGTACGAAGTAGCGGGCACAGCTAGTTATTTAATAAAATGAAACTGTCTGTATTGTATACAAACTAGACATGAATATGAAATTTGCAAATAAAGATAATTATAGGTAAGTAATTGGTTTAATTACGCATCATTGTGTTTCCAGCTCACCTTGAAATGCTATAGTGGGCGTTGCTGTTAACTCGATCGTAAATTTTGTAACCATATCTTTCGGTTGAAAATGTTAATAAACTCTTCATAATGGTGTTTATTATCGATCTAGCTTAATTTAGAATAAGTTTGGAAGAACAAGTTTTAAATTAGGTGTGTTTTTAATTTAGTTACTGTCCCGTTAAAGGTGACGTAACCATGAATTTTGTAGTGTGACTTTTAAATAGAGAAAATAACTGAAGAATGTATTATTTATTTAAGCATGTATCTTGTATTTGGCAAATGGTTAATTATTTCTTTTAGCCTCTATGTTGATTTATCTAAGTTTATATTATAGGAATCGTTAGTCTAGCGGTTGTCGTGTGCGACTGCTGATCATGAGGTCTCGGGTTCGATTCCCGGGTCGAACCAAATATTTGTATGATCTGCAAATATTTGTTTCGGAGTTTGGGTGTTTTCTATGTATAATTTGTATGTATTTACAAAAAAAAAGTATATATGTATTTATATCTGTTATCTAGTACCCATAATACAAGCTCTGCTTAGCTTGGGACTAGATAGCGTTGTGTGTAAGATGTCCGAAATATTTATTTATTTATTTATCGTCACTTCGATTCTCCTTTTGTGAAGACACATCCGCCAAGAACTCAGTTCCAGTTAGGGTGCGAGAGCGCTATTTAGTAGCAAAACTAATGGGCCACTGTAAACATAACATTGCGTACAAGGCCCCTGGTGAAGCTACTAGAGTCCTGTATCTCCATATCCCATCCAAAAGTGGCCGAGAAACCGACGAAACAATTGTCGTCACTTGCGACGTCGATGGTGAAAGGTTCAGTAACCTTACCCTACAATCTCCATAATTTATGAGTTTTGAAAGTGGACTTTCTATTACCTTATTTGGAAGCAGGAAAAATAGAACTTACGCTGTCAATAAATACAGGCACATGTATTTATGTACGTTCAGAAGCTTACTTATGTTTGTGTCACTAAACATATCATATACAAATTGCTAATACTTTTGTCATCTTTTATCCTTTGAATTCACAATTTCCTCACAACTTCCTTTAAATTGATAACGAGTTAAGGAAACGTTCGTACTGCGGGTACTTTTATGAGCAAACAAGAACATTATGTCAATAGCAGAAAACATTAGCTATTTCCCCTATAAAATGTCGACTGGAATGGAACACTGGGGTGCGGTTCGCGTGTTCACAAGCGCTTGCGTTTCCCTCGCATGCTGACGGTACCTAACCTCTATAGCTGCCTACATTTTTTCACATTTTACTACACGGCTAAGTAATTATGGATATTGACGTTCGTGCCTCCCTCTATATTTAGACTTCCAAAGAAGAGCTGGAGTCCTGTGTAACTATTGTGTACGTAACCCAATTATTTCTGTATACCTTTGCCAAACGCGATTAGTGAACACAAAATAACCATATATTCAATTGAATAATATGCTTTTATGTTCGACGTAACATAACGTTACAATTTTCGTTGAATCATTTCCCAGATATGAGGGTCTTTTAGCGATGACCTTTAGTTTGGCCTTTTGTAACTTCTCACGTTTCAGAAAGGTTGCAAACAGAATATAGGACAGTCTGAAATATTATTAAAGCAGTGAATCAGAGTTTCCTTTTGGAATTCTTAGGTATGTTTTCCTTTTAATTTGTTAAAACTTACTCCGTTGGTCACCTCAGTTGTTATTATTTAAACCTATGTTAAAGTTGATATGTTTTAGGATTTATTTTTAGGTTTTGGCACCAGAGATTTAACATGCTTAATATATCGCCACTTTTCACAGAAGAATTCAAAAGAGGTGGATTCTGCTAAGTTTATTAAGAGCTACTTTCTTAAAAGATACTTAATAGCTGACTATGAGTTTTTAAATCTATTGCGCTATTTATTGTAATTGTGTTGAGTATTTTATAAAAATTAAGGAAACAGTTAATCTACAGCAAATTTAGTTACTGTCACATTAATGGTGACGATCCAATTAGGAACCAGACTAATTTCCAAAAGATCTAAGTTAGACCTTATACGTGACAGCTTCTTTAATACTTAAAAATGCGTCAAGATAGTTACTAATCGATAAACGAATAAGTGCATTACCCAATCTGTTGGTAATTAGAACTAAAATTAAACAACGGAGACGTGATCGTTAGCAACGCCTCACAGAACGCCCTAATTGTTCGGTTGCGATTTCGAATCCGGCGCGAGCGCAACTCCGTGACTGAGCCGGTAGTGCTTTAAATTAGTAAACGCAATCGTCTAACCGTTTCAGTTTCGTTTGTATAACAGTAATGTTTCTAATGAGTAGAATATTATATACGCGATCATGCGACGTAAATACCTGACTACACTATTATCTATTTTGATTACAATGCCTAAGAAGTGCGTCATATTTCATTTTAAACATTGATTTGAAATTTACGTGTGTATTAATAATTTAATAATAATAATTTTATTGACACAGAAAGATTTGTATTCAATCTTACTTTGATTAAGTACTATATTTCATGTCATTTACTGTAACCAAGGGATCCAATCGCTGGATATTTTTTTTTCTTACTTAAAGAAAAAAAATATTTAGTTAAAATATGATTTATATTGATCGGTTGATAGTTACTCAACTAATTATTAAGTACTTTAGGGTAAAAAAATGTTAATTAACAAATTCAAGTAAGTATTTATAATATTAATTGTAAAAGAATCTCCATTTTACATTCTGACTATTAAGTAACAAAAAATATTTCAGGCCGTGTTTATTTTACAACATATTCAAAGACCTATAATAAGTGTTGAAAGGACAGCAACAACTAGTGTGCGCATCGCACAATAGATCGGCGGACATGTCGAACGCGATTTCATTTCCTGCGTGCGCGCGCGCCGACCCGTGGGCCAATTTCCGTCGACATAGTGTACCTACTGTACTGTATCGACTGATTGATGCATTACAATAGAGGCCGATTTGTCATCATTGGTACTTTACTAGCAATCACGAAATAATAATTTGAATATAAATAGATAGATTTTATTTATCACAGATTTAACTATGCTGTTACCTAGTTAATGTATTAGAATTTCTAAAATCTTAACACGTAATGTCCTCAAGGGAACATATGTCAATACTAAAGTATATAATATATATAATATAATATATTATAAGTATTATTACTGATATTCATTTTTCTGTGTAACTGCTTTTGTTTTATTTACTTTTAATAATATTGTTTACTACATATTAAACATTATCGCGATGTAAATATTTTCAGTCAATTCTTTGGCACAGTATATTTTTCTAAATGAACAGAAAATTAAAGTCTAGGGGCTCGCTTTACGTGCTAGATGAGTTCCAAACTAAGCAGAGCTTGTATTATGGATACTGGATAACTGATATAAGTACATATATACTTTTCTTTTTTTGTGAATACATCTATACAAATAAATAAAATTGGAGTGTCTGTTTGTAATATTGAAATAACAGCTTTTTAATCAATGCATACACGATACATATACCAAAAATGTAGTCAAATTTTTTTTTGTCTGTCTAGACAGACAAAAACAACACGACAGTATAAACAGACAGACAGACGTTTGTCTGTTTATTCCGGGTAATCTCTGAAAGGGCTGGACGGATTTTGACGGGACTTTCACTGGTAGGTAGCTCATGATTCAGGGCGTAACTTAGGCTACTTTTTTTAGACTAACTTTGTCCCGCGGCGTTACTCGCGGTGCAATAATAACCGCGGGTAACACCGCGCGGTTCAGCTAGTATAAACTATACATAGAAAACACCCAAAATCTGAAATAAATATTAAACATCAAACAAACATTTGGTCCAATCCGAGAGTCGAACCCGAGACCTCAAGCACAGCGGTAGTATACGTTATACCATTGCGCCATCGAGGCAGTTATTATTACTGTTACATATTTTGCTGTATAACTGCTTTTATTATTATCAGATACTTACACAATTGCGATGTAGAGTTTCTCAGTCAATCGTTTGGATTATATATTTATTTAGGTATATTTTTTCTATATAAAGAGAAAGTCAAAGTCCTTTTCTTGTGACCCGATAAATTTAAGTATGTAAGGTGAACTTATTACTATTTTTCATGGAACGTCTAATGAATTCCAATACCTACAGTTAAGAGTCAATTAAAAAACTATATAATATTAACCAAAGTAACCTTAAACCCCTATTAAATAAAGTAATCTTTGATAATACCATAGGTCAAAACAGGTCAGGATTGAAGTAAATTACAATAGTGAAATAAGTACAAGTGAGTTTAATTCTAAATTGTATATTATATTTTTCATTTTATCTTTCTGTAACTACGTATGAATAATGGTCTTCTAGTTAGTTTTACTTATAGGTAGCGAAATAATATGATTCTTATCTTTCTTCGTGGTGCTTTCTGCTAGGCTGGTTCATAGGGAAAACTTTGCCCCTAACAAACGCCTCTCAATTGCATAAACATTGCAGCATATTATCCAATGAAATAAAGTTTGGATGTAGAGGAGTATTCACTTTTTTTCTATTTGCCGGGATAACTTTTTATTGTAACCTAATTTGTTAACACCCAGACGACCATTATTAAGAATCTATTGACACCTGATTAATTACAATCGGTTTAGTATTTTAGGCACCACAAGGAATAACAAACATACATCGACTGCTAAAAGAATTATCCTTCCTTTTGGTTTCGCTGCAGCCGGTTAATTAATAGCCTGTAATGAATCATTTTTATTAAAAACTTAATCGACGATACTTATAAACTATTCAAACGAGGTATATTTCGTATGAACCTACAAAAAAATCTTGTGTGTGTTAAACTTCACGAAACGTAACTAAATGAAAGAGATAAATAAAAATGTGCTCGCACCTCTCTCTTGCCCCTACAGTAATATACGAAACGTAACTCTCTCTATTTCTATCTCCACTAACTTACATCCCTCTCAACTTCCGTTCGCCTTGCCCGATCACACTATTAGTAACGCTCTAGTTACGCATTTCTGTTATTCTCTGTCTGAGTCTCCGATACCATGATTGTGAATATGTAACTGAACTTAATTAACGTATATAGTGTGTTCATAATCTCACATTTCTATCAGAACTTTGAAATACAATCTTATCGAACATTCAAAAATATTACTTTGTTGAAATGTATAACGCGTAGGTATTTCTGTCCAATAACATGGCGTACCTTAGTTATGAATCACGTTATGTTACAATAACCACATTACAGTTTACTTTACATTTACCATAAATAAATGGTTATTTCTCATAAATAAAATAATATTATTTTCGTTGCGTGCTAGGTTGGTATGACAGATTTTGAGATGTAGCGTGTAGCACGCAGTAATACCGACTATCGTAGGGTGACGTACGATAAAATACTGTTTGAAAATCGACCATGCACAATCAAAAGTTTCACAGTGCGAATGGCAGACACGCAGATACATATCTGAATATATTTTTTCACGTAACAAAGCACAACGTTTGAAAAATTTGTAAACTGTATTGTAGTGTTAACAAATTGCAGATTCTCTTTGTTTTGGAACAGAATGTTTCTACTTATATCCTAACATACGTGGCGAATGGTGGTTACAGTACAAGCTAAATGTAATTTCTGTGAGAGTTTATTAAAAATATACAAATGGTAGTTACGTGTGCGAACTGTGAAGTATGCAAAACTTTATTTTAACAAATATTCAGGTCAGCGAACTGTATTATATCATACGTTTTAAACATTTAACCCTGTCTGTAATGTCAGAAATTGTTACTCACGGATTGTGGGCCCATTTCAGATTATTTATAAAAAAAAACACTAGAGATTGCATTTTTTAGCTTATCATTTATTAACATCATAAAAAGTAGCAAATGTATTGATCCAGAGTGTCTGCTATCTAAATACCAAATTTGAATAATATTGGTTCATTCGTTTAAGCGTAATGAAGTAGCAAACATACTCTTTTAAACTTTCACCTTTATAAAATTAGTGTACGGCCGATGAACTGTAGACTGTAGGGCATTCGTATAAATTCTAATATTATAAATTTGAAATTATGCTGTGTCTCTCTATTTAGCTTTCACGACTAATGTGTTACATCGATTTAAATTAAATTTGTCATGGAGATGCTTTGGTTCCTGAGCAAGTACATAGTCTACTCGACGTACACGCGGGCGGAGCAACGGGCTAAAATGTTATATTATTACGGGTCTGAACCCTAGTCTGAAATAATCTGATCCATAGGTAGAGCTATGTGTAAAGAAAATTAAACTTTTATTCATGAAGACATTTTTTTTTATTAAACAGCATAAACAGTTTTGTTGTCGCCTTTACTTACAGTTAGGTAATGAAATAACTAGAGGTCACCGCCCCAAAAAAAGTTAATAATTTTTTTGATTGTCGGACTAAAAATGTATAGTAGCAATGAAACTCCGCGATAAGGCAATTTAATATTAGTATGTAAGTTAACTTGAACTGTATTTTGTAGAAAGTCATTTCAGTTATTCCGTCCGATAAACAACTTGTTATGTTAACTAACAGTTTCTTGCGTCGAAGCTAAAAGCAAGGGTAATATTTTTGGTAGCTTACAGTATTAGGCACGTGGGACCATAGAACTGGCGAAAAGTGGACCTTTGATATGCCTCTGCCTCCCCTTTCGGGGAAACAGGAATGATTTTCTGTATGTACGTTTGTACGTTCCTCTGGAGCGCCTAAACTACTGTACCGATTTTCATGAACGAGTTGCAATAGATTCGTAATAATAGCCCGGATCACATAGGCTATATCAATTTTATCAAAAGTTTTACGTAGTCGGGTTATACTTTTTAAATCTTTTACTGGTTGGTTATGTATTGAAGGAATTAAAAATGAATATTAAATTATATGTTTCGGTAAACACGATATCCTATAAAAAATGTGAAATTATTTATGGCTCAGTTTCATCATCTTCAGGACATCAAACAGCATTATTTCATACGCATTCTACGTAGTAAGGATTCTTCAAGAGAATATCTAACCCATTGGCTACGGTAACCGCTTACCATTAGGCAATATGAAAAAAGAAAACATAGTGACTCTTATGCAATTCCTAATTGCAAAATTATGTATATATGTAAACCTTTTTTGTAAGGATTTAGAACTTTTAAAAGCCAAAGGAAAATTACGAACGATTGAAAAATACTTTTCTTTGGCTTTCCTCAAAATCGCCATTTATGTGGAATGAAATCCTTTGCATTTCATTAACTAACGATTAACGAATAACTCAAGCTTCAACAATGTACTTAGGTATGTTTAGACCATAGATTTTTTCACATTTATTCATCATAATAGTAATTATTATGTACCTACTTTGTTTGTGTTTGTTATGTGTAGAGTTGAGGTACTGAATATTGTTTTACGGCTGTTTCCAACAACCTATCTCCAGTTTCAATTAGAGATAAAGATTACTGAAAATGGACATAGGCCTCTCCTAAAAGAGTATGCGTTGACCCTGCATATCAATAAAAGTAAAACTCAATATGGGGCACGGTCGTGCTCCCGCCAAGACGAGCTAAACGGAACGCGGGGGTTTTTTTGAACCCTCATAACTGTGGTTCCAGATATACCAGATCGTTCAAATTCTCAGGATATGATGTCAATAATAGACACATTAAACATACAAACTTTTAATTGCATAGCTCTGATACTTTAGATTTTATTGATACCTAATAAAAACCGATTTCGTCACTGACACTCTGATGATCATCAAAACTGTTAGGGTACTTCCCGAAGTGCTAGAAAGCTGAAACTCGGTATGTATACTAAGTTTGGTATACAAACAACAAAAAATTCATAAACCTATTACTTTTGCCCCCCAGTCCTCAAAATTGGGGGGTAGAAGTTTGCATGAGACTTTCACTAATTTTTATGCTAGAGGTTTTATTTTTGGTATATGGACTTTTTCAAAAGACGAAAGAAGATGTACAAGAAATACATCCAAAAAAAAAACAATGAGAAATACTGCCTTAAGCAACTTACAAAAAGACATGAAATCCTACCAAAAACATTTTCATGTAAAATGTTGCCAAGACTGCATATCGCTTACCCTGTGAAAAAGATATCAGATCTCATGTAGAGCCAAGCTTCTGAATCTACACGCCCTAACTCTACCAACCCTAACTTCCCAAACTCTACATCTCAGTAAAAAGGTATGGCTTGGCTGTTTACAGCTTAATGTAATTCATATGTACGGAGTGTTGCTATCACAAATTTAATCTTGTTAATTATAACTAAAATAAACGAGTACTCTATAAAGAACCGTCTTGGTTGTCTGCGTTTTGAATGCGTGTATGTATACTTAGTTACTTACATAGATATTACATATAATAACGGCCGTCCAGGGTAAACTACCTCTTATAGCATCAATTACGAACATAACGCTTCTGTAATTTCACCGAATGTGTGCTTCTAAGGAGTTATCGCGGTCGGAAGGTTTCGTGGATAATTGAATATACAAGAATGTAATGTGTGTAATTGTAACACTTACCGTAATTAACCTTCTTTGTTTTATAAGGCGCATTTAGGAGCAATATAAATGTCGTTGTATGCTTAATGTGCCACAGACTTCTAATTTTTCATATTTATTTAAAGGGCTCAGCCCTTGTATATGTCAGGGATCGCGGTTGAAAATTATATATCTATAGATTTATAACATTTAGCCTATGCACTTACAAACAATGTGGCTTCCTATTGGTAAAAGAATTTTCAAAATCAGTTCAGTAGATCTAGAGATAGCCAGCCACCTACAACCTCACCAACTTTACCTCTTCATAATATTAAGTTTAAATAAAGTCATTCACGATCTAATCACTAAAAACAGATGTTTCTACCTATATACTTACCTACCTAAGACGGGGCTGTGGGTCTAGTGATTCGACCCAGACTGCTGCTACCTCGGCAGTCGTGACATCGTTTCCCATTTAGAACAAAACTTTGTGTGAAACCCGATTATTTTTTTTGTGCCCGAGTGTATTTTATCTATTAAATTTATTTTTCTTCTTATCCCCTATTACCAACATTATTTGAGGGCCAGCAGTTTTTCAACGGAGGGACTAACATCAGAACTCCGCAATCCTGAGCGCAAAACTGAATAAAACGCAAAAGTATATGTGCGGGCACTGATTTCCCAATAACGTTTGTCAATAATTGTCATAGATTTTATGTAAGGATTTAGAACTTTTAAAAGCCAAAGGAAAATTACGAACGATTGAAAAATACTTTTCTTTGGCTTTCCTCAAAATCGCCATTTATGTGGAATGAAATCCTTTGCATTTCATTAACTAACGATTAACGAATAACTCAAGCTTCAACAATGTACTTAGGTATGTTTAGACCATAGATTTTTTCACATTTATTCATCATAATAGTAATTATTATGTACCTACTTTGTTTGTGTTTGTTATGTGTAGAGTTGAGGTACTGAATATTGTTTTACGGCTGTTTCCAACAACCTATCTCCAGTTTCAATTAGAGATAAAGATTACTGAAAATGGACATAGGCCTCTCCTAAAAGAGTATGCGTTGACCCTGCATATCAATAAAAGTAAAACTCAATATGGGGCACGGTCGTGCTCCCGCCAAGACGAGCTAAACGGAACGCGGGGGTTTTTTTGAACCCTCATAACTGTGGTTCCAGATATACCAGATCGTTCAAATTCTCAGGATATGATGTCAATAATAGACACATTAAACATACAAACTTTTAATTGCATAGCTCTGATACTTTAGATTTTATTGATACCTAATAAAAACCGATTTCGTCACTGACACTCTGATGATCATCAAAACTGTTAGGGTACTTCCCGAAGTGCTAGAAAGCTGAAACTCGGTATGTATACTAAGTTTGGTATACAAACAACAAAAAATTCATAAACCTATTACTTTTGCCCCCCAGTCCTCAAAATTGGGGGGTAGAAGTTTGCATGAGACTTTCACTAATTTTTATGCTAGAGGTTTTATTTTTGGTATATGGACTTTTTCAAAAGACGAAAGAAGATGTACAAGAAATACATCCAAAAAAAAAACAATGAGAAATACTGCCTTAAGCAACTTACAAAAAGACATGAAATCCTACCAAAAACATTTTCATGTAAAATGTTGCCAAGACTGCATATCGCTTACCCTGTGAAAAAGATATCAGATCTCATGTAGAGCCAAGCTTCTGAATCTACACGCCCTAACTCTACCAACCCTAACTTCCCAAACTCTACATCTCAGTAAAAAGGTATGGCTTGGCTGTTTACAGCTTAATGTAATTCATATGTACGGAGTGTTGCTATCACAAATTTAATCTTGTTAATTATAACTAAAATAAACGAGTACTCTATAAAGAACCGTCTTGGTTGTCTGCGTTTTGAATGCGTGTATGTATACTTAGTTACTTACATAGATATTACATATAATAACGGCCGTCCAGGGTAAACTACCTCTTATAGCATCAATTACGAACATAACGCTTCTGTAATTTCACCGAATGTGTGCTTCTAAGGAGTTATCGCGGTCGGAAGGTTTCGTGGATAATTGAATATACAAGAATGTAATGTGTGTAATTGTAACACTTACCGTAATTAACCTTCTTTGTTTTATAAGGCGCATTTAGGAGCAATATAAATGTCGTTGTATGCTTAATGTGCCACAGACTTCTAATTTTTCATATTTATTTAAAGGGCTCAGCCCTTGTATATGTCAGGGATCGCGGTTGAAAATTATATATCTATAGATTTATAACATTTAGCCTATGCACTTACAAACAATGTGGCTTCCTATTGGTAAAAGAATTTTCAAAATCAGTTCAGTAGATCTAGAGATAGCCAGCCACCTACAACCTCACCAACTTTACCTCTTCATAATATTAAGTTTAAATAAAGTCATTCACGATCTAATCACTAAAAACAGATGTTTCTACCTATATACTTACCTACCTAAGACGGGGCTGTGGGTCTAGTGATTCGACCCAGACTGCTGCTACCTCGGCAGTCGTGACATCGTTTCCCATTTAGAACAAAACTTTGTGTGAAACCCGATTATTTTTTTTGTGCCCGAGTGTATTTTATCTATTAAATTTATTTTTCTTCTTATCCCCTATTACCAACATTATTTGAGGGCCAGCAGTTTTTCAACGGAGGGACTAACATCAGAACTCCGCAATCCTGAGCGCAAAACTGAATAAAACGCAAAAGTATATGTGCGGGCACTGATTTCCCAATAACGTTTGTCAATAATTGTCATAGATTTTAGTAACAATCGGGACCGTAGGCTTAAGGTGCTCTCCGAAGCGTGGATATAAAACACTGCCAACTTCTATACTCCGGGGGCTGTTATTAGGAGTTTCTTTCAAGAAAAACTTATCAATATAATTTTTAGCCCGGTCTGGGAATCAAACCACTGACATCTTGATTGGCAGTCACATACGCCTTCTGGTTATCCTACCGAAGGCTCTGCTTAGTTCGGAATCACACGATGTGTTCCCTCGACAATGCTCATTCTGTTCACATTTTTTCAGTTCAGTAGTTTTTATAATTTTCCTTAATATTTCCTTGTGCATACACGAAAATATTGAAAAAAAATCCACGGTTCTCGAGTTTTTGCGCTTAGGAACACTTTGGCTATTAATTTTTATTTAGTATATCTGGAGTATTATATTAAATGAGTCATCTATTAATAGCAATTTCATATAAGGTGAAATGCATGGTAATACTAAATTGTTCCGAAGTCAAGCCGTACAGTGTGTCGATCTAATTTAAAGTCGAACAAAGCCGGTACTGTATACATCCGACGTATGTAAAAGTACACAGTATACCGTATATGTCGTCTAAAATACCGCTCGTTCTCGTCCCTCGGGTGTCGTACAAAGTGACAAAGGGATAACAGCAGACTGACGGACAACACCACTCACCTGTTTATTAACTAAACGACTAAGTAAGAAGTAAACTCAATTTGTTTAATAGACACACCGTGGTTATGCTTGAGCTTACTTTATAGCAGCACTATATTCAATACAAAAAAAAACTCGAGAGGTGTCAAGGGACACCCGGATGGAACGAAGTTCACTGTCAGGATTCATTATTTTTATTATTTTTTAATATTTATTATGTACAAAAAACCTGTATATACTGAACAAAAATTAATCGTCGCGACACCACACTGTTCAATGCGAAATAGAAATGAACATGTCTGGCTTGCTTTCTGTAAGAGAGAGAGAGAGAGAGACAGAGAAACATGCGCACGCCGCACGGCTTACAATCGCTTACTGTAGCAAAAAGTGTCGTGACAACTTTTCGTAAGAATTTTTCAGTCGTGACAACTTTTCGTAAGATTTTTTTCCGTCTAGCCCCCTTTTACAACGCGCGATAAGGAACTTCGTTCCAATATTATTACTTTGCTGAACTACTACGCAGTGGTTGGTGGAAAATCTAAGATACAAAAGCATAATAAATAAACTTCCATTCATTCCGTTATTGTAATAATAGTTGTATATTATATGAAATAGAATGACAAACGTGTTTGACTTCCGTGAAGGCAGGTCCCGGTCAGATACCCTGTCACACAAATTGACAGGCCTTCCTTCCTTCATTAAAATGTTTGCCATGACTACGAAATAAATGGAGAAGGTTTTTGTAAATGTAAATTGTTTGGATTGATAACTTTTAACAGGGTAGTTTAAGTTTTAAATTCGTAGAACTGAAACTGTTCGAACATTCTACTGTACTGCGAACCCTGTAATTTTGAGTACGTATACAAGGCTAATAATCCAAGTAATGTAGGTGGTGGCGTTTTTAAATATTAAAACGTGTTCTATTTCCCGCGTGTATATTTATTCATTCGTAGTTATTTACATAGATGTATGTATGTGTGCACTCGTATGGTGTGTTGCTATCTACGTTACTACAAACAAACGTATAAAACATACATAATAAGGTGGGTTTGTGTGTAGAACGCGGTCGGCGCCGCCACGGCGTGTTGGGGCGCGGTTGTCATGGCGACGCGTACACCCCTTCCCCACACCCCCACAAGTTTCAGCTGACCCGCCGACCTCTAGTGACGAGTCGTAACACTGTCAGTGTTATAGGGTTGGGGTAACATAGAAACGAAGTATTCAATTTCATGATTATTTTCATTTGTGTCCAAATATTAAATGCAATAATAATAGTATGATGATTTTAAAATTGAATGATCAAAATACTTTTTTATGGTAAAACAATCAAGATAATTCAGCATTAATTTACGTTGTTAATCAATAACGAACGTGTTCAAAGATACGTGAATATTTTAGGAAAACCTTTCGACTTTACTTTATATGGTGTTAGTTACTTTGTACTACGTAATGTATGTATTTACAGAAATAAATTATATTCAAACATATATAGATATATATTGATATCTTAGTTTGGTTCTAGATAGCGTTGTTTCTGAATAATTAATATTCAGAAACAACGCTATCTAAATAAATAAATTCATTGGATGTAAATAGTTCTACCCAGCAATAAAACATCATAGAATCGTCGCGCGTTCATTAAACAAAAAAATCAGAAATTATATTTGCAGACATATACACAATAACAAGACACAATAACTTATGTCTTCTCATAAATAACTGTCATAATGATTTTAGAATAACTTTCCTAGAAACTGTAATAGCTGTTGCAGGAATTCCTTTTAGCTACACCACTATTGAGTCAAGTCTAGTCTAGTTCCCGACGTCGTCACCTTTATGAATACTTCAAGCTTCTGGTGCTTGCACATCGTACACTCTGGGCCAATAAAAGGTAATGCTCCAAAAATCCACGGCTTAACGGCTTAGTAAGGAAAATCGTAGTTTGAGGTCACGTTTTAAAAAGTCTTGTAGCTATTTCTTGGAACGATGCTAGTTCTGTGTTTTAGTAGATCGATAGAATCGGTAATGACTTGTTTCTGTGTGTATAAACTACTTGTTCGTTTAATCGAAGCAATTGTTAATAAATCGAATTCCCTTTTGTATCTTAGCTTTGTACTAGTATGTTCTTCTTTTACATGAGGATTGAAATACAATTACACTTGTTTGAAAATAGGGTACCTACCAAAGCTGGAGGCGTTGAAGGAAACGTATATTTTTGTTCCTGGAAATAAATAATAAATAAATAATAATAAATATTTCGGACATCTAACACACAACGCAATCTAGTCCCAAACTAAGCAAAGCTTGTATTATGGGTACTAGACAACTGATATGAATACTTATATACTTTTTTTTTGTAAATACATACATATTATACATAGAAAACACCCAAACTCCGAAACAAATATTTGTAGATCATACAAACATTTGTTCCGACCCGGGAATCGAACCCGAGAATTTACTTATTTTAAAATTCAGATTTGTTCTAATTTGCGAGTATCTCTATTATTTTTCAGATGAAGCAAATATTTGAAACGATGAATTAACTAGAGTTTTTATCAACGTAACTTAATAGTGTTTCGGATGATGAACCTTGTATCATTTGTAGGTATATTAGACATAGCTAACTGATGTGTCAATAGGATAATGGATAATAAAGTTTCTCGTAACATTTTCATTGATGCTCGGTTCCCATAGGCATTAACATGATTTTTTATAACCTTGCCCGATAACTTATCGAGAAAGGCTCAGATCAAATAAAAAAATATCGCTACTTTTCGTCAGTATCGTACAAGTTGGCGATATTTGTACGATACTGACAAAAAGTAGCGTAGCTTATAGATAGTTAGTGCGATAGTGCATGGTAGATGGTTTTAAATTATCTACAGCGTGGAATCCAGTGTTAAAAAACATACCACCTCGCTTTTCTGCGCAGTCGGACAAACACCAGAATAGGAGCACAGCGGTTAGCTTACAGAATAGGGACACTGTTAGTGTGGTATGTGACGGTACATGGCGAAACAAATTTCTTAAAAATATCGAGAAAGGGTGGACGAACAAACTTCTACTCCACGGATTCGACGACGGAAGGCGTGCGCCGCTGAGCCAGTCAGCCTGTGACCATAGATAATACACTACAGTAGACACCTGTGACCACGGCCAGTGCAACCTGGTCGAAACGTCAGGCGAATCAGAGGTATGTAATACCTTTTAATAAGTGATCGCGTTAATTCCCGTAAAAATAATTGTTAATATATCATGGAACGCGAAAGTTTAAAAGTTAGGATAGTTAGTGCGTTAGCACGTGTGTTTACTTGGAGCTACGCTACTTTTTTGCTTCCACAAGAACAAGGCCGTCCGTTATCTACCTTTTTTTGATTGATCTGAGGGGAAAAGTTATAAAACATAACAAGGTATCCAATTATAAAATAATTAGCGAAATTATTTTAGTCATTCACGTGTGAAGCCGTGGCCAAGGGATATAGAGATTCATTTTTGTATATCTATCTATCTTCTATATATATAAAAGAAGAAGGTGACTGACTGACATACCCAGAGATCAACGCACAGCCCAAGCCGCTGAACCTAGAATCCTGAAATTTTGCATGTAGGTTCTTTATATAACGTAAGTGAGCACTAAGAAAGGAATTTTGGAAATTCTACCTCTAAGGGAGTAAATCAGGAGATGAGTTTGTATGACACTTTTTATTCCTTTGATGAATTTCCTTAAAACTTTGTAAAAATATAGTGGGGTTAAAGTAATGAAATACGTATTTTACTTTTTTTTTAATATCACACCTTAGGGGGTAAATCACAGAATGAAAGTCGGCGTGAGCGAAGCCGCGTGTAAAAGCTAGTATTAAATAGATTATTCAATTATACCAAAGTAAAGGCAGGTTTATACCGGAATCCATTCCACTTAGGATATTACATTGTTATTGTAATAACTTTGATATCGAAACCGTTAAAACCTATTTTAGCCTAGCAAGTGGCAGTCCTTCCAAGAAGAGATTTAATGAACGATTTCACAATTGTCTATTTTTATATAACTGAGCTGTCTGTAACACAACCTACGTGTTTTTTGATAGTAGGCTTGAAGGGGTTCATTTGCTTTAACGAGATAGATAATCTTTTTGTACCTGTAACAGGTGTGTCAGAAGAATGTTACTTATCAACTGGTCAAGTACCTCCGGTTTTAGGGTTCCGTAATTCAAGTGTAGGAACCCTTATAGTTTAGTCATACACGTCCGTCCGTCCGTCGGGCCGTCCTCGCCTTACCTTCTAAACGGTTAGTGCTAGAAAGATGAAACTTTGCATGAAGATGTGTATTCACACCATCTAACACGTCTATAAAGTACTTAATAGAATCACCAAATTCAATTTTTTAAGGTACCTTCCCTACACGTAAAGTGGTAGATGATTTTTTTTCTGGCGTCTACCCCATAGTATGAGATAGATCTCTTAAAAAATATTGAGAGGTGACCAAGTATTTTTTTTTTATTTAGGTATCTTATTGCAAGATAATCATCTTCAAAGTGCATGGTTTTGTTACAATAGGGCGTCCCACCCTCTTAAAGCTAAACGGCTGGCTTAAAATAACAGAAAAAGTTCATGATGGAAGTCCATGTGATGAACATTGAAGAAAACTATCGGCCTAGAAAACTTTATTACTTCAGGAGTTATAGAGGTTTAATTTGTAAAATGCCCTTACTAGGAAATCTTCGTAGAAAAATGACGAAATAATATACATACGTAAACATAATTCATATTCATAGTAATAAATACCAACCCCGCCTTCTAAATCCAGGTGCCATAATGGATGACTACGGAACCCTATACTATACGTAGCCTGACATGCACTTCACCGGTTTTAATTCATATGACTGATAGTTAAAGAACTTTCATAGTACGGCTTCTCCATTTGAGAGTAAGATAATAACCTAACTCTCTAGCGGAGAAGCTGAAGAACTTCAAAAGTTGAAAGGTGGGTAATGCGCAAAGGTTATCAACGCGGAGTATTCCCAAGAGCTCAACGTACGAGTAAATTACCAATAGTGCGCTGACGCGTCTTAGCTTTTCACCGTCTTGCTTTTACGATGCAAGACCTTATGGCTCCATATAATTTAAAATGAATATCACATGTAATTAAATGTTTAATATTTCCAATTAAATAAAAACGGGGCTTTGTGATATCGAAAAGTTCATACGAACATAAGTTTTCGATTATTATTTCAAACTAGCTGTGCCCTCTACTTTGTACACGTTACATTTTTCTTCAGCGTTAAAACCTTTCCTGGACTAAGACAAACATTATAAACCCAAAATCAGCTAAGTCGTCTTAGCCGTTCTCGAGTTTTAGATTGAATTGATTTATATATATATGATGACTGTTTTTTATGTTTTTATGTTATTCTTGTGTCACGTTGTTGCTCACGATGAACTCCGAAACTATCTAATGTCTTTTTAGTTTTTTTGAATTTGTTTAGCTAGTGTATCTAAGATTACCACGCTTAGACTCATAGGACCCGAGTATGATTTATAAGAGAAGCAAAAGAAGATGCGAGGGTCAGCTAGTAACAGCAGCTAGTAGGGTAAGAAAGTTAAGAGCTATTTTTTTGCGTCTACGAATAAAAAGCCACGAAATAAAATTTCTAAGAACGGCATAACATATACATTATTTTGATGATGAGACTAAATGAAATAACAATGTGGTAAATACATGCGAGTACTATGTATAAGCATGTTGATACTAAAATAAAACAATATTATATTTGTTACCCAAATAAAATACAGAAAGAAACGAATGAACGTAGATCTTGTCGTTTGTTTTATCTCGACTCATTACCGGCCCTTACGGATGGTGTAACAATCTAACAAAAAAAAGAAAGAAAAAATATTTGCTCTAAGGACTAACCAAGTTCTCAAAATTATTATTCCGCTTCTTGTTATAAAATAAAATGGTATGGTAGGCACTCATAGCCCAGTTGCACTCGGTGATTGGAATATAATCACAATAAACAACAACGGCACGGTCAGTACCTGGATGGGCGACCGCTAGTGGCATGATACCATGAGCGTCTCCGTGATTAGGAGGTCACGTTAAGTAGTCGGTCCCGGTTGTTATCGTAGAATAACAGACGTGAAGCTCAGCCTTTGGGAGGCTTAAAAACATCCAACGGCAAGATTACTTAACCACAAAGTTGTCTTGTCAGTCCCCAACCCAAACTCGGCCAGCATGGAGACGTATGACCTTAACCCTCTCCTGAGAGGAGACCAAGCCCGGTATTGGGACGTTATGGGTTGTTGATGTATGGTATACATAATTTTTCCTATTCCCACTTTAGAAGTTAGGTTTAATGAGTGTACAATAATGTATATACAAATATTATATCGTCAACAGCCTGCTAGATATACGCCTTTTCGTACACGTACAAAGGTAGCATAAGCCCATTATATCACGCTGACTCATTATAGTCATTACACACTCGTATAAGAATATAACAAGCCGTTATTTAAAACATAAATTAATGATGTTGTATGTACGCGATAACTTCCGATCGGCTGCACCAAATTAAATTATTCTTATTTATGTGTTCGTAATTGTTAGGACAAGCTTTGTGTACAAGAAAATTTAAAAGATAACGGGAGCTGTTAATTCTTTTTTGTCCGCGACTGTACATTACCTGTGGGAAGCTGAGACAGATAGGTAAATATGGCGGCACGAAGTTCGCCGGGTTAGCTAGTCTATACTATTATATAAAGATACTTTATATTATATAAAGAGGTAAAGTATGTGCGTTTGTGAGTTTGAGACGTTATAGGGGGTAATCTCTGGATCTACTGAAGCGGTTTTGATAATTCTTTTACCAATAGAAGTAACATAGGATATATAATAACCCGAAAAGTAGAAAAACTTTTTTGTGGCAGCCGCATTTGTGACAGAAAAGTAAGGTCGGAGAAAAAAATGTTTACCGCCCAACGAAGTGGGCACGGGTCAGCTAGTAATTAATAAAGAAATCATCAATATAATAATTGATTTGATTAATTAGCACTGTGTAATCTTCCTAACAATGTAACAATCAATTTCTCTAACCTTTTTTTCAATCCTATGTCGTTCACTAGGGAAATGTGAAAAATTAAGACACCTCATTTTTTTTGTCTTTTTAACTGATAAAGAGAAAAAATGTAATTCTTTTTGAAGGTTTTTACCCTTTCTGTACTTTTCTTTCATTTTCTTGTTTTTTTGAATAAATCAAACGTAGCCCAGAGGTGCATGGAGTATCGTTGTGCGGATATTGGTGCGATTCATTTTTACTTTTTCTGGGAAGCGGTGTAACAATTTTTTTTGTATGTGCAAATGAAAAATAAACACAGCAAAAATTTTTAGGATTTATTTATAAAATACTAGTTGTTGCCAGCGGCTCCGCCCGCGTTTATGTCGGTCTATGTGTTATTCTGATGTATAAGCTATATTACTGTAAAGTTTCATCCAAATCCGTTCAGTAGTTTTTGCGTGAAAGAGTAACAAAGACCCATCCAAACATCCATCCATCCTTACAAACTTTCGCATTTATGATATTAGTAGGATTTCAAAAAGTATGGTCAGACTAAATCCGTTAGTAAAACCAAATGATTTGGTTTACAGTCTTACTTTTTTATCTTTATTCTTATTTCTAATTCTAATAAGTTAATTCTGACATGCTTAGCTAATATTATTATAGATTCGAAGAGGAATTGTAACCGAAGGAAAACACCAGAACACACAACACACACCAATTCCACAATTACAAACAAAAATATTGAAATACACAATAATAACAAAGACATTGTTTCCCTCAATAGTTACAACGCAATCGTACGGCTTGCTTCACAATATAGAAAAAAAATGGCGCCTATTCAAAGGACTTTCATATACAAAAGGATAATTTCCCTTTAGTTGCCATTATGTACAGTAGCTATTGTAATCCAAAGCCGTGGTTTAAACACCAATTTGCAAATGCGCAGCTTTTAATTTACCCTAATTGACTGTTTTATGTCGACACTACAGGTTTAGGTTAGGTTGATCGCTGTTTTAAAAGGGTTTGACCGTTAAACATGGCTTGGCATGTGATACGATGAAGTTCTAACATTCTCTAATTACTACGGTACGGTTCAGGGAATTGAAAGCTTAAGTTTTATATTTCACAAACAAGCGTGTCTGAGCTTTACAATACTCTCTATTTAATGCAAAGTGTTCACTTTTTTAACCCTCTGAAAACAAGCCATCTTTGTCTTTAGGATCATTATGGCGATTCTTTATTCTAGATGTTTATATAGCGTCACGACAACGACGACTTTTGTCGCAGAAGTTTGTTGTTTCGAATTAGTATAATATCTTATATATAAAATTATCGGGTCACAGTGTTAGTTACAATACTCCTTTGAAACAGCTTGACCGATTTTTATGAAATTTGATACGCATATTCAGTAGGTCTGAAAATTGTCTATTTTTCATGCTCCTAAATGATTTTTTTTTACGGCAAAACAACGTTTGCCGGGGCAGCTAGTTTTGTATAAAAGTATGAAATGCGTTCTAGATTCTTTAAAAAAGTCTGATGTATGTAAACTAAACAAAAACAGACGGACAAAAATTTTTATCATTTCATTTTTTTTGTAAGTAAAGTATGCATATACTCAAACCTATTAACTAATTTAAAATTACAAAAAAATATGGTATAGATAGAAGTTCGGAGTAGAAGTGAACTAAGAATGCCTAATTATAACACAGCCTAGTTCGTAGTAAAGTCATGAAAAAATCTTTCTTAAAAAATGTGTCTATCTTTAACTTAAACTTGATACAGTATATTTCTTTTTCATGTTTTCAATGAATAATCTATTTAGCGAATAGTTTCCCAAACTTTCCTTTTTCCTAGATTTGTATATATAAGCAGTTTTACATTATCCTTACGGAAAATATGTAAATATGGTACCTTACGAGTTTGTCTCTTTAAAGGTAATTAGCAAGTTTACATCAGGAAATATATTGATCGTAGGACTTTACGATTGTATGTCGACATATGTATATGGGAAGGTATTCAACACGTACTCTAACTACATCGTATCAAAGAAACGTATCCGTATATAAATAGCTAAGGCCAATTAAAACGTTCTCTACATTAAAGAAATACTCCTTTCATTAGAACTCTATGAATATTCTTACCGACTCCGTATTATATATATTTATATATATATATATATTGCAGAAAAGAGCCACTCACGTGTTTTTATGTGTGTAGATAATCTGCCTAATCGTATTAGGGAACAGTAAAAACCAATACTAATAACCGACGTGCGTAATTGTATTATGACTCGATTTTACGCGACCAACTCACCAACATACAAGTAATAGGGTAAAAAATACAGTTATGCGATCACGACCCTAATTCTTGTAAAAGTTTTTTTATAAACGAGTTACCTAAACTAATTATGACGGTGATTATGACTTATTCTTTTTATTTATTCGTATATCTTTATAATATTCTAAAAAGCAATAGAATAGGGTCAAGACATGTACTTAAATTTTTGTCATCGTTCATATTTGAGAGAGAAAAGTATGTGAAAAGTTTCTAAGGTCTATGAAGTGAAAAGGTAACTCATAAGTAAAATAAAATATAGAGATAACATTGAAGTTGCAATTTTTCGGTCTTACAGTCGTTACAAACTGCCGACAGCTGACCCCGTCCACAAATCAACAGAGGTTGTCATTCTCACCTCAAAGTAGTATCCATCTTAGGTAACCTACTCCGTAAGCAGGAAACACGTTTAATAACAATAAGTAACCGAAATGAACAACTCATAAAAAATGAAATCTATCTATACTAATAAATAAAACTGAAGAGTTTGTTTGTTTGTGAACACGTTAATCTCAGGAACCACTGGTCCGATTTGAAAAATTAGTTCAGTGTTAGATAGCCCATTTATCAAGGAAGGCTATACCTAGGCTATATATCATCACGGTAAGACTGGTAGGAGTGGAGCAACGAAGAATGTTACAAAAAACGGGGGAAAATTATTACGCTACGGGTAATAGGAGACGTAAACGAGGTTGCGTGGGTCAGCTAGTATAAATATAAAATGTTCCGTAATATTTAAACCTAGAAGTAACTTGCCCTGTTGTGGTTGTTTGTGATATTCTCTAGTAGTCGAATTGAGTTTCAAAACAGGGACCACCCTACTCACTGTCAATATGTTTTATAGAAATCAAATAATCAAATCTAATGGGCCTACGTCTTACTATAATTACCAATCCATCTACGAAATGTATTGGCGGTGACAAAACCCTCGGCTTTTGAAGGAGGTCGATACCCAAAGTAGAATTGTAAGTTTTCTGTAAACGAATTATTTAATGGGAATCTTTGATTAAGTAATGTTGAAATAGAGATGATCTTTTGATTAAAATCATTTAAAAATGCGTTTGTTAATAAAGTATTACTATATGAATTTGACAGTCAATTGTCTAATTACAGGGTACGCGTGGTACAAATTGTCCTACTTACTTCACCAAGATTGTTACCAAATCGGTATAAAAATACACAAGTTAAATGTTAATTTAATTGTAATTTGTAGCGTCATTAATATTATGTAATGTAGTTGCGTTGGCCAATTGTAGCCTTTAAACCTGCAATGCGGCTCGTTTTTTGACATTTATCATAGCACACACAGAAATACCGGTTCAGTATGCCGTTATAGGTTTTTTGGAACATTACCAGGTTTCTGTTTAATTTCAAGTTGAAAGTTTTTAGTTTAGACTTACTACAAGGTACGTGAACGGTAGACTCACTACTTACAAAGCATATCTGATATTATACTTATTGTTTAAAGTTGATTAAAGTTGTCAGCTGAAGTTCTTTCAAATTTGCTAGTAGAAAATAGAATATTTACAGACAGAAATATAAACATCTTATTTAAAGCGTCTAATTCTAATTGATAGCAAGAGAAGAAAATAACTGTATGCGTTTAATTTTGTAATTCCTATTTACATTTCATCACTAGCTGCGCCCTTAACCTTGGTTATTGAAGTACCCTTACAACAATCACCGCTGGTGAAACCGCGGGGCAAGTAGTCTTAGTTCCTCCTTATATCACCAGCCTTCTCCCAGTGAAAGTCCCGTCAAAATAGTCTATAAAAAAACGGTTCAGCCGTTTCAGAGATTACCCGGAACAAACAGACAGACAGAAAAACAAAATATTTGAAATGGTATTGATATTCTTGATGTAAGTACCGTATGTACTACTACTACTATATGCCTTTAGTGGAAAACTGGTAATTTGAAAGTGCAAACAAACACATCAATTTTATTTACTTTGAGAATAAAATTATTATTATTATATTCATCATCATATCACAAAAGATGTTCACTGCTGGACATGTGCCTTTCATAGTCCATAAAAAATATTTTCTTTTCTAGCGCGTATATCCTAACACGAGTTTAAAATTTTCTCGACTTTAAAGTTGTTAGTCTGTATAGCCTATTAATATCTCCGGGCTTAGAATAAAAGTCTCTCATTGAAATTATTAACGACCAAGTTGGCTTTTCTTCTATTCTTCTTTTTCCTCGCATTAGCATTGAAAACTTTTGCTAAACGAGTTCTGAAATAAAGTTTGTATTTAGTTTATTTATAGAACTGTCTTAAGTCTTGTGAGATGCGAAAGTAAAAAATCTAGCTCGGCACTATTGTTGGATTACTTAAATAAAGTTGTAGAGTTTTCCCAGCAAACCCTTAGTTTTGTGACTGTACTCTACCTGTTGGAAAGCATAAACAGAATCCAAGAGTGGTAGTCACCGTACTCATCGCAAATGCAGACAGTGCAACAAAGCAGCATGATGATCCCACACTATGGCGGCCTAGTAATGCTACTGCATCATTGGGCCTCCGGTCTTGCACTCACCAATGCTGTCAAACACTGTCGTGTTTGTCGTATAACAGCATTCGTGATGTCTCACGAATGCTGTCATTCACGGTTGGTCGTCTGTACCAGAGATTAAAGTAATATAAATATTACGTAATGACTATAATTAGAGAGGCCATTCATTGTTGCCTTTGCTTTTAAATTAAACATACAATTAATAAAAGTAAAAAATAAATGTGTTTAAAAGATGTAGACTCGGAGATTCATGCCCAAAAATGTAGTTTAACTAGGAAGTACTAGTGAACTGAGTAAAATTACTTATCAGAAGTAGAGCTGTAAGTGGAAGCTAACGCAACATAAAACTGTAAGTAGACTTTTCCTTCATTGTTTGTACACACACACACACACACACATATGCACACCTAACATTTGAGTGTAGTTTTACAAACCAGCGTATGCTTGTGCTCGAGTAAAAGTAATTTTTTCATCCCTCGGGAACAATACTTTTATCCATATCTTGCAACCATTCTATATATGCCTGGTATCGTTTAAAACAGTCATTCAACAGATTTGATAAGGTAATATAAAAACCATATTACTTTAGTTCCCTTACATTATTATCAAATCAAGAAATGTTTTTATGTAAACAAAGACTTTTAATGGGTGTTAAAATAATGTTTTTTGCCGAGAAACAGTGAAGCCAACATTAATAAAATTCTTTAGTCAAGAAACGCGAAACTTTTTCACTCCAGTTTTCTGGCGAGTCGGAGCATTTTTTCTCCCTCAACTTAATAATCACAAGAAGAATTTAATAAAAGCGTCATATTTAGAGTATCACTTTTTCTTTTTACAAAATAAGATTATTGTGTAGCTGGACTAGTGGCGTCAGGAATTTAATTGTATCGGTGGTGGGGACCAATTTCCAAATATGAAAATGTTTTTCCGATAAACAAGTTACTGCTCGCAAACTGTGAAGCTAGTTATAGGCGATTTAGTTTCGATACAGTTCCACGATAATTAGAGTTTTTGAGTATGTTAATGGTACTATAAGTGCAGCTATAGGTTTGAACATAAAAATAATCATAATTTATCTAATGGCTAATGTATCGAACGTTTATCTATTAATCTTTAAGAAACAATCATCTCACATAAGTTCATATGAGATACTCGTTTCTTAAAAATATATACTAGCTTTTGTTCGTAATCTATGTGTTATTCTGACTAATATTATAAACGCGAAAGTTTGTAAGTATGGATGGATGGATGTTTGTTAGACTTTCACGCAAAAACTACTGAGCTGATTTGGATGAAACTCTACAGAAATATGATGAAACTCTGCAGTAATATAGCTTATACACCAGAAAAACACATTGTTTACTATTTACCGAGATAACCGAAAATCACACGGGCAGAGCTGCGAGCAAAAACTAGTGATCTATATTCCTGTAAAGCTTCAAATAAATCTGTGCCGTAGCTTTTGCGTGAAAGAGTAAAAAAAATCCATACATTCAGTCTCCAATATTAGTAGGATTATTACACCTATATCTTACTATCATGATTGTATGATACACGTTACATATCCCTAGATTACCTACCTGTCAAATTTCAGGCCTCTAGTACAAAATCCCATGACTTATATAATGTAAACTTGTGAAATCCCTTAAACTCTTTAATCCAGTCCTGTCGCAAAGTTCGTTCTAAGCTGAAATGCCCTCCCTAAGCCAAATTTCATTTCGCTAATAGAAACAACCGAAGACTTTGATACAAACTTGAAGAAGCCTTTAGACCTTCGAAATCTGGTCCTGTCGCAAAAATTCCCTGTTAATTTGATAGGTTTAGTTGGTTCGTAGTTTCCTAATCTTTTTTTTTTTTTTTTTTAACGTGTGGAAACCCCCTCGGGCCGTCACCCCGCCGGGGTTTGCGGCGGGGCGGTGTGTCGGAATCGAACCGACTTTTTAGTCGGTTCGATTGGTTTGTGTGGTTCGTGTGGTTTTCCACACGGCGTGCCACTCTGCGCCTGAGACGGGAGGGATCCGGGAACTGCTGTTATTAACACATCCGGACCCCTCCCAGCTTCCTAACCTAACATATCCTTTCATTCGTGAGTTTCCTGCCTGCTATGACTCTGGATCCTTTAAGCGTGTTGAAAGGTAGGCCACCATAATGTGATTCACTATGTTGCATTGTCTGCATTCAGAATGAGTATAGTGACCACCACTTCTGGATTCTATTCATGTGTTCTATCAAGAACGAAAAAATAAATAATATATAATCCATACTTTCATATTCTCATGATAAATGTGAAAGTTACTCTGTCTATCTGTCCTGCTTTCACTGCCAAACCGCTGCACAGATTTCGATGCAATTCGGCATGGAGATACTTTGAAACTTGAGGAAGGACATAGGTTACTCTTTGCTGCGATAACCGACAAACACGCGGGCGAGGCAAAGCTAATATAAATGTGCCCCCCCCCCCCACCCTTTTTATCAGATTTCAAGTCTTCAAAGTGGTCATAATAACAGTGGCTTTTTGTCGTGATAATGTTAATGTCTAAAAAATATTGCTTTCAATATTTTCATTTCTAATTCTTCTGTTTTTGGAAAATAATCAATTGAATTCTAATATCATCTCGAAGATAATATAGAAGAAATCAGATTTTTCTTTACGAGAAAAAGGGCTCGGTTTTTTTTAACATTAGGTGCTTCATGTCTTCATTATACTGGCTATCTATAGATCAATAAAGAATATATTAATTTTTAACTTTTATTCAAATTCACAGTCTTTTTAACCATATCCTATGTCATTACTTTGTGCTGACTTTTAGGATTCCGATGTTTACGTCTCGGAACCCTTATAGGTTCGTGCTATCCGTCTGTCTCTCCGTTCATCCGTCCGCCCGACCATCCGTCCGTCTCAAATGGATGGATGGCTAGAAAGATGAAAATGATAATGATGTTTTTTTTTGAGTACCTCCCCTACACGTAAAGTGGGAATGTTTTTTTTCTCGCGTCTACACCACAGTGTGGGTTATCATTAGATCATTAGATCGTTAAAAAATGTGTGGGTTGCTAAGACGAATTTTTGATATAGGTTACCGCTTGCAAGATATTCATTCGTCCCCCCCTCTAAAAGTTAAACCGCTGGCACGAAAAATTTCAAAATGTTACAAATGGTAGTCCATGTGATAGACTTTAAAGGAAAATTATGTATAACGACTAAGATATTTTGGTAGTTTGGTAACTCAGGTGTTCTAACATCTACAACAACAGGAGATCTAACATGTAGAATGCGCTTACTTAGAAAAATTCGAACAAAAATAACGAAATAATAGGCAAACATTACTCATAGTAATAAATACTAATACGCCTTCTAAATCCACGTTCCTACGGAACCCTATTTATGCGTGGCGTGACACGCACTTATCAGGTTTTTATTGTTTGTAGGAGTATCGAAAGGGCCTCAAGCGAAAAAGCAAGAAAAAAAAAACGTATAAAACTCACGTAGGTACTTTAATAAGAAGACTATACACAAATATGTATAATAAAATACGAATAAATACTTAAATTTTTCAGGCGCGGTTTCTATGAATTTTAATGGTATGTGTTTGTATGTATGTTATGTACATAAATATTGTATGTAACAATAAAACACGTTCTTTATAAGAAAAATGTGGAAAAATCATTTCATATCTTATGTTGTCAGTATTGAACAAATGGCTTAAAATACGAAACCTACCGAAATAGGGTATAACATTTCATTAAACTTTCTAAAATAATTTGAATTTACAAACATCTGTGTCCCTATTCTGGTGTGAACGTTTTTGGTACTTGCCCGTCTAACAAGGATCACATTCGAGAAACTTTTAAAAGCCAGTAAGCCTCGCCTTGCTATGAACGAAATCACAGCCTACTAAAGTATATTTCACCCTTTTGACGACACATTATGTACATTTGCAGCGCGTAACGACACGGGCACGGCTCACAATTTCCATTAAGGCACGCCGTTATATGAACAGCCCAAATTTTATAGGCTATATGCAAACTTGGTCTTTAAATTTTAGTGATTAGAGTTGAAATTTACTTGTGATATAAATGTATTTGTATCTGAAACCTTTGGGTCTGGTGCCCAGCCCCGTGTAACACATATCGAATTAGCAAAAGGACGGTATCTTAGTGCAATTAGCTTCAACATATTAGGTGTCCCTGATTGTTCGTTGTTTATTTAAATGTGGTTTTCCTTAAATTTACTAAGTTTATTAAAATAAAGTATAAATGTTGTTATATTTTATTTAAAAGATTGAGGCTTGGTTGTTACTAGTTGAATTAGATTTTTCCTCCATTTGTGTATCCAGTTTATGCTAACCATAATATTATAAATTAGCTGAACCCCGCGGTGTTACCCGCGGTTATTGTTGTACCGCGAGTAACGCCGCGGGACAAAGTTAGTTTAAAAAATGTAGCCTAAGTTACTCCCCGGGTCATCAGCTACCTGCCAGTGAAAGTCCCGTCAAAATCCGTCCAGCCGTTCCAGAGATTACCCGGAACACACAGACAGACAGACAGACAGACAAACAGACAGACAGACAAAAAATTTTTTACACTACATACACTACTTACACTACATTTTTGGTATATGTATCGTGTATACATACATATGCATTAAGTAAAAAGCAGTTATTTTAATATTACAAACAGACACTCCAATTTTATTTATTTGTATAGACTAGCTGAACCTCGTGGTGTTACCGCGGTTATTTTGCCGTACCGCTGTAACGCCGCGGAGCGAAGCTAGTCTAAAAAAAAGTAGCGTAAGCTACTCCTTACATCATCAGCCACCTATCAGTGAAGGTCCCGTCAAAATGGGTTCAGCTGTTCCAGAGATTAGCCGAAACAAACAGACAGAGAGACAAAAATTGTAAAAAATGTTATTTTGGTATATGTACCGTGTAAGCATGCAAATGCATGCATATGCATTTAGTAAAAAGCGGTTTAATATTACAAACAGACACTCCAATTTATTTATTTGTATTTATGCTACCTTGCTATTAATACTCAAAATAAATCGAACTTTAAGACTACTGATCGGATACTGAAATTTATCTTTAAATACTTCACTATTTTGTCATTTTGGCAGCAACGTTGCTTGTCGTCATGGTTGGACCAAAGCAATTTATTTCACTTGTAATCAAGAAAGCGAAACGTGAAAGTTGAAGCAATAGTTTTTATGCTTTGTATAGGATTAAAACGATGGATAATAATGTAAACAATTAGAAAACTGGACCGTGATGTTTCCGGCTATCAATTAAAATGCTTTTTTTAGAACACTTTTTAGCAAGCTGAAATTGGCTAACAAGCACACAGCCCGCCACTTGCACAGCGGTAAAAATACTTGTGATAATGTGGAACAACAACACAACTTTTTCAAACAACGAACACACACACACAAAAGAAGACAACACATTTCCATTTATTTCTCTTTTGTTTTCCTGTTTTTATTGTTTTTTTTTATGGAATAGGGGGGAAAACAAGTAGACGTATCGCCAGATGGTAAGCGATTACCACCGCCCACGGGCACCCGCTACACCAGAGGTGTCACAAGTGCCCGCCTTTGAGAGATGGGGAGTTGGATTTTACACCGGTTTTCTGCGATGCCGTGGTATCACTCCGGTTGAGCCGGCCCATTCATGCCGAAGCGTGGCTCTTGACGGTAGTAATTGTATATTATCAATGACTTGCTGCCGTGGAGTGAGGACTTGGTGATCTGGAATACAGGCTATACCTATGATAGACACTAGCACCTTGCAAACACTTCAGTTTGAATTATATTTTCTATCAGTGTTTGTTGAAGTAGATTTTGTGTAATGTTGTTTTTTGTAAGGCGAAATAAATTAATATTACTATTATTATAATTCACTAGTCGACCCACGCAACCTCGTTTGCGTCTTATAATGCCCGTAGCGTGATAATTTTCCCCCGTTTTTGTAACATTTTTCATTGTTGCTCCGCTCCTGTAGATCTTAGCGTGATGATATATACCCTATAGCCTTCCTCGATAAATGGGCTATCTAACACTGACCAGCGGTTCCTGAGATTAGCGTGTTCAAACAAACAAACAAACAAACAAACAAACAAACTCTTCAGCTTTATATATTAGTATAGATTTGTGTTCATATGTTGTTAGTGAATTAGTCGGACTTAAACATAGAACTTCATCTAAAGATTATTCAGGAATTGAGCTTCATCTGTTTATCCAACGAGGCACAGAGAGGATAATAATTTATTAAAATTGTTACCATACTCGCAGCGACTAGCGCGACGGTTTCACATCGTATTAGCTACTGTGAAATTCCCCGGGTGAAATGTACGCTAACCATTCACCCGTCCTTGTTTTGCAGGATGAGATTTTTATTATTCGTGCTGAATAATGTATTACGCTTATTGCTACATTAATTTTAACATATAAGCTCCAAAATATATGTACAAATAAATTATACATCGAGGTTATGAATGAAAGTACTGTGTGTAAATTAATTCATAAGAAGAATAAATTGGCTATCTTGGCTACAAATGGCAAAAAGTAAATGAACTCGTAAGTTTTTTTCTCTGAAAGCAACAGAGATCTGACTAAAAGCGTAATGCGAGCACAATCAACATGGATGAACAATATTTTAAAACAGGCTTTGCTAACAGTTTTAACACAGTCACTATTATATAATTGTCGAATAAATGAATGCCTCAAATTTCTCTTAGAGGGAAGTTATTCGTTAATTATTATTTTATTATAAATACAATCTAAATGACCGCGTGTTTATTGGACGCCTACGATTTTCTTACATATGTTCGGATTTAGTTATTACACGTAATATAATCGCTTATAAGTACTTATACCATAATAGTTATCAGTTAATGCCTGTGCAGTGTCACAAAATATTACATAATAACATTATAAAGTTACAAATTCTTAAAATTTACTAAAATAACTCTTCTCATCCGGTTTTGATTAATATCAACAACAACAATCAACATTCTTAGTTTAATAACTAAGAATGTTAATTTATCCAGTAATTCGCATCCATACTAATATTGTGAATTTGAAAGTAACTTTGTCTGTCTGTTACGCTTTCATGGCTAAACCACTGCCCCAATTTCAATTAAATTTAACTAGAGATACTTTGATTTTTGAGGAAGCACATAGATTACTCTCGAGCAAAAGCTAGTCACAAATATTTTTATTATTTACTAGCTGAACACCGCGGTGTTACCCGCGGTCGTTGTCATTGTTATCAATAGTTTCCGCAGCGCATGCGATGAAACACGTTTTAGGGCACTCTTTTTACACCTAGGGTACGTTATTTGTGTTGTAGTAAGGATCCTTAATCTTTTTTAGGAATAAATATTAAAAATTAAGAATAAATATGCTATGTTACTCAAGGTGAATGTAGCTTTCCAATGGGTGAAAGATTTTTTGAAATCGGCACAGTAGTTTTTGAGTTTATTCATTACAAACATACACACAAGAATATTTTTTTTCTTTTATAATGTTAGTGTACTTATTTATACTTTTATAAATTACTAGTGGTTGCCCTCGGCTCCGCCCGCGTATATGTCGGTTATCGCCGTAAATACTAGACTATGTGTTATTCTGATGTATAAGCTATAGTACTGTAAAGTTTTATCCAAATCCGTTCAGTAGTTTTTGCGTGAAAGAGTAAAACATCCATCTATCCATCCCTTCATCCATACTTACAAACTTTCGCGTTTCTAATATTAGTATAGATATAACTCACGTTTTTATATCTGCATAAAAATACAATATTAATGTTATGAAATAACGAATAAAAGGAAGAAATAGAGTCGAGTACTCATCACCTTTCTCTCTTTATCTCTTTTTTAATTTACATTTTATTTTGTAATTATTAATTGTAATAAAATTTAAATTAAGACTAAAATGAAACTGCTATTGAAATTTTTAATATGAAGAGAATATTATTTGTTCTGCTTGCTTGTATTGCTATGTTATGTACGACTAGCTGAACCCCGCGGTGTTACCCGCGGTTATTGTTGTATCGCGAGTAACGCCGCGGGACAAAGTTAGTCTAAAAAAAGTAGCCTAAGTTACTCCCCGGGTCATCAGCTACTTGCCAGTGAAAGTCCCGTCAAAATCCGTCCAGCCGTTCCAGAGATTACCCGGAACAAACAGACAGACAAAATTTTTTTTAACTACATTTTTGGTATATGTATCGTGTATACATACATATGCATTAAGTAAAAAGCGGTTATTTTAATGTTACAAACAGACACTTCAATTTTATTTATTTGTATAGATTGTATAGATTGTATAGATAGAACAAAAACCGAGTACATGTCATGTATAAAATATTTATTTAAAACTGGACAATATGAAGCAGTGTCATGATAAATACGAATGATTTAAATACTTACTACTTGTAGTAAGTATATAAAATCATAGAAAGTATATAAAAATAATATAGTAGATTATCTAAACATTTTTAAAGTCTTAAAGTCAGTAAAAGTAAGTAAAATACGCTAGAGACAGTAACTAAAAGTGTTGGCTGAAAACTAAAAAATGACAAAAATTGTTCTATACAACGACGTTTAACTGTCAAGTATTTACTACATTAAGATATTTCACACAAAAGTTATTTAGATACATACATACAAAAATATCATTTCGCTTTACTAAAATAAGTGAAGAGAAGATTATTTGAGAGAAATTTTAATTTAATGACGAAACAATAGAATTAGTACCAGTATCTGTACAATCACATATTTTGGTCACCGTACACTAAGCGTGCCGACCGACCACATTGTTGCTGACACGTCGTTTTTGTTGACGAAGTATTTAAACAAGTTCATTATCGCCCAACATCGCGCTGTTTTGATGTTTGCTTATGTTTATTGAAAAAATAACTTTGCTGAAATATTAAAAGTATTTTCAGTTGATAATTATTAGATTAGAACATTAAGCATTTCGAAACATCACGTTTTTGTCACTTTAGTATTCTTTTTTTTTTAAATACTTAACCATGTTAAATACCTATACAATTTGTATTGAGTAGATGAGGTGTATGTTTAATGCTTGGTCAAAATTATACAATTTGAAACAAATTTGGCGCTTAGGAATTGACTAGGCGGAGTCATTATGGCGCTTGGCGTAACAAAAACCGGGTTTAAGCATTTTCCCCCAATTCTGATTCGAGTTGCGGATATCTGTCGGCGATTGTGATTACTTACCATATGGTGACTAATTAGCTTCTTCGCTCCTTATGCTAAAAAATCTACAGTCTAGCCATCACTAAACCTAAAATTCGGCATAGCATATATTTAAGCCTTGCAAAATTGTTGTATGTTACCTTTTTTATTTTCTATTACTTTCTATTGTTGTCAAAATAAATATATTTCTTTCGTTCTTTCAAAATCAATACCAACTCCAGTCGCTGTATTTATTCTAATTTAAAGCTTGGATGTCTTTATCACTAAATTATTCCATATTAGTAGTATGTGTTTCATGTAATAGATATAAGTACTGTGAGTATTGCCCTCTCGTCAAGTTGCCATACTATAAACATAAACGTTATTAGAAAACTAACAAATGTTTCGGAATGATATCTTCACAATGCTAACGGTGAAAACAAAATATTAGCCAAAAATAAAAATGAATCGATGCGTTAGCGATTATAAAAAACATCGACGCGAAACAATTAAAAATTGGCTAAAGGGCTGGTTGTAATTTCTGTGCATCTAATATGCTTCGCTCTACATCTTACTAAAGTCGACTTTTGTACAGAGATAACATTAAATAAATACATACCTTGAAAAAAGAATTCATGGAAGTAAAGTATCTACTGACGTGTATATTATTTAAAATAAATATAGCGCTTGATGTACGGTAGCGGCCTCAAATTTAATCTCTTAGTGGCGGGCATCGCATAAACGCAAGGAAAAATAAAAGCCTTTAAATACAATAATGATAAACGAGAAGCTCACACGATAAACGGTTTAATCTCTTTAAGTGTGACTACAGATATATAGAGACTATAAAATGTACTAAGAGAGAGTGAAATAATGTACCATTATTTTATTTCTATTACTTGCCTTTTTCCACGACTTAGCTAGCGTAGATCATTCTTTTAGCTGATTATTTTCAAAAGAGGAGCTCAATGGAAATCGAATAGGTTAACGCTTTACACATTTAAGCAATCCTCAAGGTGGTAGAGTCACGCTGATTTCAGCACAAATGGACCGGCTCAATCGTGGCGGTACTGCTTTCTCAAGATCATACATAATCAACATCCCATAACGTCCCACTGCTGGGCTTGGGTCTGCTCTCAAAAGAGGCTTAAGGTCATACGTTCCTACGCTGGCCGAGTACGGGTTGCGTACTGGCAAGAAAGACAACGTTGTGGCTATGTTATCTTGCCGTTGGATGTTTTCAAGTCGCCCAAAGGCCTCCAACAGCTTCACGACTGCTAACAACTGGAACCGACTGCTTAACGTGACCCCCGAATCACGGAGACGCTTATGGTATCATACCACCAGCGGTCACCCATCCAGTTACGGATTACGCTGTCGTTGCTTACCCTCAGTGATTGTTTCTAATGCAACTGGGCTATAACCGCCTCTCACAGAACACTAGCCTAAAACGGCAGCATTCGTGCTGTCGTGTTTCGTTGGTTAGTGCAAGACCGGAGGCCCAATGATGCCGAAGCATCTCAATATCTGAATAGACCGCCATAGTGTGGGTCACCATGTTATTGCATTGTCTGTAGTCACAATGAATGTGTGGATTGGACTACTCTTGGATTCTGATCATGCTTCCCATCAGGCGAAGTAGAGTTTCTGACCATTCTTAACATATTAAAACCCCTGGGTGGAGAGCACGTTAAGCCGTCGATCCCGGTTACCATTCCATCTTTAGCAATAATTATGGGTACTTGGCGCCCTAAAAAGTATTTTTACCATTCATGGTGATGATGAATTAATTGATAGTCGTTTAAATACATCTTAAGTTGTAACAAATAAGATGCCGTAGCCCGCTGCGCTGGACAAACCAAGTTTGCATTACTCTGAACCATGCTGCTAGACACACGTATTGTGCCACTGTTTAAAACAGGCCAGGTGGCAAGCTATCACTCGCAGAACGGCTCCAAATAGGGATCAAGAGCCTCAGTATTGAGTGAAAGGCACAAGGAAATACTAGGTACTACGATGATTAAGGTTCTAATTACAAAAAGATAGAATGTCATTTGTTTGATTAATTTCGCTATATAAAACCATTTATAGTAACTATCTTGTATTGTTTCCATGTTTCCTTAACCTTTCAATTCACTTTTTAGAATAGAACTTTTGGTACATCCATTTTTATTTTTGTCATCGAACTTTTTTTTTGTCTTTGGGTAATAATTAATAAATGTACCTACCTTAAAACCGTGCAAACCAGAGGTAGATACTTAAATGACCATAGTTTTAGAAATTATTTCATATCTCTACAAGTACCTACACATCGGTTTACCGTATCATATGAAAGTAGTTCGAGAGAACTAAAAAGATTATGATAGTAACACCTGTGTATTCGTATTATAGCTAATCCCGCTGCGGCACAGAATAGTTACAGTTATCAAAAGTCGTTACACGTTTGTGGAATTAACTACCAAGTTTATTGCAATCATAGAGACTGCTATCTTTAACTATTTAATTATGATCTAGAAGTTTCTTTTAACATTTTGATGGTGATATCAAACAAAGAAATCTATACTAATATATAAAGCTGAAGAGTTTGTTTGTTTGAACGCGCTAATATCAGGAACCGCTGGTCCGATTTGAAAAATTCTTTCAGTGTTGGATAGTACATTTATCGAGGAAGGCTATAGGCTATATATCATTACGCTAAGACGGATAGGAGCGGTGCACCAATGAAAACGGGAAAATTATCACGCTACGGGCAATAGGAGACGCAAACCAGGTTGCGTGGGTCGGCTAGTAATATTTAAGTTCAGGGGCCTCTTTACACGTAGTGCTGGTTGTGCACTGCACACGGGCGCAGCAGTGTTAGGGGCGCCGAAGGCTGAAGAGCGATATGTTTACTAAAGGGCGCTAAAGAAGTGATTGCACAAGGGCGCTTCAATAGTTAGAGACGCCTCTGATAATGTCTATTATAGTGTCCGGGTGGTAACAGATTATGAATACGAAGTGTCACCACCTTTATTCATCCCGTATCATTAGAGATATAAATTATTAATTTCTCTAAACGATAGTAACTAAATAAATAACAGATACAAGAAGTTAAGAAGTCTAGCTTTTCTAGCGTGTCATGAAAAATGGCAGCTAGTTTGTGATATAAAGACAATATTGTATTACTTTATTTGGAAAGAAGGTAAGCTCTACATTTTTGTCCACTTTCATTTTAACTTTTTATAAGTTTCGCTAAGACACTTAAGTTGCAAGTCAGAAATCATCCAATTTGAAGAAATAAATATTTATAAAAAAATCAATTGCAAGGGAAATGATAATGACTAAGAAGAGAGGAACAAGCAGTTGCTGTACAACAAAAACTAGAAGACTATTCATGAAGTATAATAGTAACTGTTTATTTGTGACTTATTTCTAATAGGTCACGGATAAATAGTTACGATTACGAATAAGTTTAGTATATTAGGCAGTGGAAAGCGCTTATCGTTATAGTTTAGGGGGTGTTTATGAATTGTATGAAAATTTATGAAAATATTTCTTTCAAGCACATTACACACTGGTAATTTAGTGTTGTATATCTTAATCCTAACAAGCTCAACAAAGCCTTAATCACAACAATTATCCTCAACACTTTTCGCATCGAAAATTCAATTATAAAATTCGCCATGTTCCGGTTGCGCACTGCAAAATTTACTGAATGCCAACAATTTGGCTACGTAACCTAGGTGCATTACATTAATTTCTAGCTGAAAGCTGGGGCATTAATTTGCGTCTGCCTCCACAGGGAAACCGCAAAATACTAGTTCCGTTGCTATTCATAATAAAACCGGTGCAAGCCGCTAAGTGCTTCAACATCTGGGCGCAACGAAATACTATTATGATGACAAAGGTCCGTGAAATAGTACCGCTGTAAGTCACTCTTGTGATAAATACGATAGATTGTTCATTAAAATAGTTCGACATTGTGATATTAATTGTTTCACAATTTGAAGATAGTTTTCGGACAATTTTGAAAATTTGTTTGAGTTGTTTAAATTGGTGTTTTATTAAATTGATGCTTTTGTTTATATTTCCTATGATAAGTTTTAGGAACTGGTTTGATTTTATGTGCGTTAATCGAAAAAGCGATTAACGATTCTGTCCTAATAGTTATTATAATAATATACTTATAAAAAAATTTGGTTCTCGACAAACTAAATTATTATGAAAATTGTGTTCTAACGAAATTGATTTTAGTAGTACTTTAACCAGATTGTAGTCGTTAAGCAAACAAAGAAGTCATTTGACCTTATAGTGAAAATATCATTGGTAAGTTACTTTTGAGTGGTTATCTTGTACGTTAACCATTCTAATAACTTATTCCAAACTTTTCAAGTTAGTTCAAATGGAATAAACCTCTATTTATAGTTCTACAGTTACTTTCATTAAAACATGTCCTGAAAATCTCAGCAACCAATAATAGTCGTTCGTAGTAGATATAATAGAATAGAATAGAAGTAAATTTTATTTCCTAAGACAATTAATTACTCCTGTATACAACTAAATATTTTCTTTGCAACGTCTGCACTTTATCTCTCTCTGCCGTCTGGCTTTCAATTTCAAATTGTTTAACTATGTTCTTGAATATGACGGTGTTTACTCAAGGAATACTTCCGAGAAATTCCAAATCTCTAGTGTTACCAATTTAGAGAGTTCGTGCGCTGTCTCACAGCCAGTTATAATTCTTTTCACGACTGTTACTTGCAACTTGACGTATGTTTTCATATGTATAAATCATAGTTTGTTTGAAGATATTTTGTGCCAAGAAATTATGCACTCAAAATTTTGTAGGTCTCCATGTAAAATGTACTCATTGTCTGCGGGTTTTATTAAATTTGAATTGACTACAGAGCTGTAGTTATGTTGCAGATACACCTTCACAGTCTACGATTTTAACCCTCTTTTTTTAGGATTTGATCTTCAGTTATCTTAAATCAAAGGCGTAATAATATTAATTAGCTCATGTTACTGTGTAGTCCATAAACTACTACTGTTTGTAATAAGTGTCTGTCTTCTTCAAGGTAAAAAATTAGCATTTGACCCACAACTTCTGGAGAAAAGAAGAAAAGATATTGTTTGTCCCCGATTGTTACCTTGTAAACCCAAATTTGATAAACGATTTACCAATTTCATTGCCCCTTTTGTATACAATAAAATGTATAGAGCTATAAATATATATCCCTTGACAAGAGTGCAACTAAAAGAAAAGGTACGTAAATACTTATTAAAGTTAAATTATGAAGAAAGGGAACTACTCTTACATATAGTTGAGTAGGTATAAGGCTTACAGAAATGAACTATCTTTATATATATAATTCTTCTGTGAGTGTGTATGTCACTGACCTACTCTCAAACGACTGGACCGATTTTTATGAAATTTTTTGTGTGTATTCAAGGGGATCTGGGAATGGTTTAGATTCACAATTTTGTCCGCTGGACAATGTTTTTTTAATAAATCTGTAATTTATTAGTAGTTATGGCAAAACGACGTTTGCCGGGACAACTAGTATATTTATATAATACATACACACACATACACAAACACGCACGCACATACACAAACACACATACACTTTTGCATGTAGACCATTCCATTTTCTAATTTTGTTAATTCTTCTGATTTTATTAATTCATGTTAAAGAGAAAAATATTGTTATTATAATTAAATAATTTATTAAAAATATTATGCTTATGTAAATAGTTAAGATAATTAGATGAATTGTATCCGAGGGGATTGTTTTTGTAAGCACGTACATATTATACATAGATGCTAATCATACAAATATTAATCCGACCCCGGAAATTCGAACCCGACACCTTAATCACAGCATTCGCATACTCTACCATTGCGACACCGAGACAGTAATCTTTCGTTACGGACGCTTTTTGCCGGCTACGGGAACTTCGTTCACAAAATATACTGCTTATCAATGAAAACTTCAATCAATCACATTGAGAAATGAATTTTAAGATGTAGGTATATAGTGTATCTCCATTCTTAACTCAAGATAGGTTACTGAAAACGGTCGTATAAAGATAGAGACAAAGCCAAATACTTTATTATTTACAATCGCAATAGGATTTATCTGTGCCATCTTAGAAAAATAAAATACCTTAAAAACTATTTGCTATCACGTGAATTTCAAAATACTTAAACAGCATGTGAATATGAGGCTGTGACGTTGACATGCTTGTACTTGTAATATAATGTCATCTCGAACCTCACATCGTGCGACGAGACACAGGAAATCTCCTGAAACTGGTATATTTGTAGTAGCAAGGAAGATGTAGTCTGAATAACGATACACGTGAGTGTATAAAGTGTGTAAGTGATAGTACTTTCATTTTTTCTTTAAAATTCAATCTTAATAAACGAGCAATTTTTAAATACATATAATAATCTAAATTATCTCGCAAGGGATTTCGGGGGCGATTAATAGATCTAGCTAAGACCCATTTTTTGGTCAATTTACCAAAAGAAAAATAACGTATTTCATTCAGGTACTTTTAATAGACGAAGTGTGTAAGCTGTTTGCCAAGCACAGTTAGCGCGAGACTACGAAAACAATGCATTAGCAATGATTAACTTCTATGCTTTTTAGCTAATTTTATGAGTAAACAAATTGATTGTAGTTACGCTAAAGGCACCTCTGTTTAGATTCACCACTTAATTAAAAAACCCTCTATTAATTAATTGCATTTCATTTGGAGTAAAACCACTTTGAGTATTACCGCATCGAAAGACCTTTTTGGTTCTTATTTCATTTTAATAAAAAAACGGCCCACTCGAGAAAACGTGGCATGTTTTTCAGAAAGAGTATAATTTATTACATTTGCTGCTTTAGACTCACGAATGTCGTAAAATACTTCTTTGACGTATTACGTAAATGGTTGATTTGGGTTTAGTCTAAATTGTCCTATCTTTATATTTTTAATATTATTTTGTTATCAGGTAGTAGCTGGTAGTACTGTTAGCTACCAGTACTAGTAGCAATTAAATATATTTAATAACATTAAAACAATGTATAATATGTTTTTTTATTTCCTAATATTAAGTACGTTGACACTAGCGAGTGGTTCGCTTTTATATAATTCTATTTCATAAAACGACTTGTCTAGTTTCTTAGTATTCGCAATAAAACATACCTTATTAATTCAAAATTTCTGTGCTCGTGGTTTTGAAAAAAGTTATATACACTACTCATTAAAAAATCTCTCAGGCATCCAAATTTGGCCAAAATAGTTAAAACTTTCAATTTAGACTTTATCTCCAATTTCTCTTTTAGTTTTATATTTCTTGCTTTATTTCTATGACACGCCATTAAAAGAGCTCGGATAGCAAATACAATCTGTAGAGGAAAAAATGCACATGGATTAAAGCTATCTTCACTAGACCAATCGAGACAATACGAGTGTAGACAAATTGAAATTAGTATAACTTATTAAGTGTAATCATTCCATCCAACGATAACCAAATTTCAACATCATTCCCTTACCTTTTGTGCTATTGCCTAATTTCCAAAGCAAAAGTGGAATTGACTAAGAAGGCCAATTTTATCGGTTCCCCTCTTCATTCTTTTTATGTTGAAAAGCAACAAGTTGAGAATTAGGCATCTCATGGGAAAAAATGAAATGTTTTCCTATCAGAGTGTAGGTTTTAGGTTCTTTTGATGTTACTTGATAAAAACAAAATTTCAATTATCACTTCAAGAGTCACAAAGGCGTAAGAGATCGTTTGATTTGCATCCCTAATATTGAGTAGTAATTTACATGAAAGAGAAATAGATCTGGAATAAGAATCAATGCTCAACTTTTCGCATCAGTGGTCAGTGATGAAGTTCAACTGAATGGCTGTTGGAAAGCCTCGATAGAATATAAGTCACTAAACACGCTCTATTCAATAAAAGGTAAAGCCGGTAGGTAATGATTCAAGAATTAAGTATCCGATAGCCCTTGAAATATTTTTATTGGGGATTACAATTAGGTAGGAAATACTGTAAATTCGATCAATATGTAGATGTTATGTAAACCTTGGCTAGTAAAAGAATAACAATCAGATAGTTCGCTATCGGTTTTGAGGCGTGCCGACCCATTTATATGAAAGGAATTGGGTTTGCCTGATTTATTGTAAGTTACTTTGCATTAATGGATATGTTTTTCACATCAAATACTCGTGAGATTAAATAGGCATTTTCTGGTTAAAAAAAGCTCAGATCAACATTGAAAATTTGTTTACTTAAAATAAATTAAACATTGAAATTTATATATACAAGTAGAAAGAAGTATGTATTAAACTGATGTGTATTTAACACTGGCATGTTTAATCCTTAACTACATAGATTTTTTGTCAAAAAACCGTAAAATGTTATACTCGTATTCAGACTAGGTTCGAGTACTTATACTATTCTAAGATTCAATTGTTACCGATGGTTAACATCGTAAGTAGATTGGTTCTTTTGTCTTCTATTGATTATATAGTACCTTTGACGTAGGTTTCCTCAAACCTATACGTTATTGCTGTTCGTATGCTAAGGTTCAGCCCGCAGCCGCATCGCATGAAGATTTAAGAATCTCACGTGAATTGGCAATGCATTCGGATACTTGTATTTATTCGTCTTGTGTACATTCTTTAGTCTTTTGTGGTTCAACATTATATATATATATATATATATATAATATATATATATAACTCTTGTACTCTTTAAAAAAGTTTAATTTAACGAACTGTGAATTTTGGCTTTTCTTATTATTATGGACTAACTGTATTCATGACAACCATATTGTCGCATTTCCTACTCCTCTGCAGTAATTTCCATAAGTACCTACTATCAAAAAACTTGAATCATGACCCACTTTGCTAATAACTGCTTCCGTGGTAGTGTATGCGACTGCTGTGCTTAAGGTCTCGGGTTCAATTCCCTGGTCTGACCAAATGTTTGTATGATCTGCAAATATTTGTTTCGTAGTTTGGGTGTTTTCTATGTATAATATTTACAAAAAAAGTATATTTGTATTTATATCAGTTGTTTAGTACGTATAATACAAGCTCTGCTTAGCTTCGGACTAGATGGCGTTGTGAGTAAGACGTCCGAAAAAAAATATATTGAAACATAATTGTTTTTATATTGGGTTATGATTAAAATTTGTCGATAGTATACTTTAAATATTGCGTTCAAACTAACTTACAAACAACTATATCCTATAGTACCTATGCAACTACTTGATCTTGAATAACAGAACGGATTGTATTACAGCCACATGGTTTCCGCTGTAGGTACTCTATCTAACTTATGACGATCATCTTTCTAAGTCAGCCATTGACCAAGATACAAAGTATATGATTCTATTTAACCTGGGTTTCTAAAACAAGTTTTTACTCTTAATTTTTTTTTAATTTGCTTCTCGTGTTCCCCGGTCTGTTCATAGTACTCGTAGCGTGAAGTTCATGAACTAAGTCCATCTTCAGTGATACTTTTGCCTGCACGATTATGATAATAAAAAAAACTTAGGCTCATAAAAATACATTGCGATGAATGGTCTGGTTTTTGCTCAGTTTGTAAGGTATAATAATTATATTTCCTAAAAGATAATTTACTATTTACTCATTGATCATGGATCTGAAACATTCTTTTAAATTCATCTATTTTTGCTAAGCAAATACGTGAATATTAAATAGTCTGTGTATAGAAGTGGCTACTTTTACAGTATTGGTAGTTGTATTTGGTTACCTATAGCTCTTTCAAGTCTCCGCTTTAAATAAATTTCGAGAGTGTTGAGTACTGTAAGAGAGACTGTAAATGTTGGATTTGGTTTCCTTCTTTCGTGATTAAGGATTGGTGTGTGAAGAATGTTTGATATTGATAGAACTAGTTCGTAAAAATCTTCTAGACTACGTCTTTGATATGTGATTTTATGAGAGGCGATCGTTTAGTTAAAGCGCCGTCGATAACGTTCATAGGTGAGTATGAGTATGTGTCCAGTTATATTGCGCGCCATAAACTACGGTCGAAAGTTGTTGGTGTTGGGATCGATACTAAGGTTTACTTATCCACGGACGCACGGGCGCGGGCCGGACACATCGCGTGCCACATTTAATACAAAAATATCGATTTTTCCACAAAGCCGCGTCACCGCAATCAATATACCTTTCCGCCCCGTGCCTAATTATGCCCGCCTACATCACTCAAACATCCGTAAAAAGCTCAGTAATCATGGTCGGCGGCTACCCTGATGATATCCACCCTGAAAAATAGCGCACACTGATTCATTGAAAGCGCACAGGAAAACGCTTCATTGTAAACGTTTTATTTAATTTTCCCTCCATTTACTTTTTATAATTTCTGCCGGGCATAAAAAACGATCCGCCGCCGCAGGAAGCGCGCATACACACGAAGACAACCATATCTGGACGCACACAGGGATAGGAACACCTGTCTCGGGAACGAAAGGTGTGCTGGAGCGTGTGCGAGCGAAACGACCGTATGCGAGGTGCCGGCGTACGACAGAGAGGCGTTATGCGCGCGCAGCGTGTTGGCACGCCCGCCGCGCGTCCCGCTCGCTCGTAAGTCCGCCCGAGAACCGTCAGTCTATCGCGCGCAGAGGCAGCGCTTGTATGTGCCGCCCTTTGCTCTGACGCGACCGACGCAGTGTCCGTAATCGGTGTTCGGAAAATTGTGCATGTGCGTTTTCCGACGAATGCAGTGTGTGTGCTTGTGAGATGTGCTATTGTTTTCTAGGTAACGGAGACTCTTGTTTGAAAAAGGCAGTCGGATGCAACGTATTATTAATGCATTTATTGGCGCGGTGTTAATTTCACTTTTATAATATTTCCCATAGACTTATTGTTGGAAAAGCTGTGAGCTTCATGGTAACGTAACTACTGTTTTTTTGCCTGTGTTTTAATATTTAACGATCTGGGGAATGTTATCAAAGTTTTATTAAAGCGCGCAACTCTCGTTAGTCACGATGTGAATTTATGATCCGTTAATTGTTTGCCTCGCTTTAGATAAGCCTAACAAACTGTTAACGCTGGCCACCAAGTGCACTTGCAGTGTAACAATAATTATTAGAATCTAACAAGAAACAAACACAGAAAAATTCTACGAACTTTTATTTTTAACAAGACTGGCTTAAAATGTTACATTTTTGAGAAAATAATAATCGAAATGCGAAACATACGTAGACATGTCATTCGTGTGATACACAAAAGTTACAAAAGCGAGGCTTGCAACAATAGCAACGTAGAAATTACTGCCGAGTATTGACAGCGGGAGCACTTTCTGAAACCACAACGCATTGTACTGCTTCCAAACAATGAGACATACACATATTATAATATTTACTTATTAAGCCATTAACCCGCCTGATATACATGATAACGTAAGTCGGGTTAACTATGTATAAAATAGTTCAGAAACAGTCAAATAACTTTGTTGAAATTTCCAGGAGTACGCAAAAATACACTTCAAAAAGTTAATAATGGTTGAAATAAGTTTACTTAATTTTCTTACCGTCGCTAGGAATAGTTATATTCTTTAATTACCGAATATAGTCTCTATTTGAAAACAAGCTATCGAAGACTCATTGAAGATACCTATCCTAAAAGCAGTAATGCCATTTGTATTTGTAATGCCATATGCACGCCAACGTTTCACACTTCAAAATTTTATCAGGTGTCACAATATTTTAAGATGAGCTCATTCTTAAATTAGTTAATGCATTACCTGAGACTAATTGAAATTAGCATATGCCGTTCAAAGTTTACGTATTGTATTAAAACATCATCCGAACAACAGACATGTTACAGCTATCATCTATACAAATAAATAAAATTGGAGTGTCAGTGTGTAATATTAAAATAACCGCTTTTTACTAAATGCATATGTATGTATTCACGGTACATATACCAAAATAGTACTTAAAAATGTTTTTAAGTACTATTTTGTCTGTCTGTCTGTTTGTTCCGTGTAATCTCTGGAACGGCTGGACGGATTTTGATTAGCTGGTGATCCAGGTAGTAACTTAGGCTACTTTTTTTTAGACTAACTTTGTCCCGCGGCGTTACTCGCGGTACAACAATAACCGCGGGTAACACCGCAGAGTTCAGCTAGTTGAAAATATAATATTTAGCTTATCTTCTAGAGCACGAGTTTGAACTAAATATATAACATGTCTGGAGTAGAGTTAGGACAAGTTTCACATACAGGACACGCCTGATTAAGATCCTGTCCATAGACTATAGACTAATGTCAAACTATCTGTCCAATAACTATAGATTTCGGTTTTGTAGATCTTATAAAGACACTTACAAGTAAGACATACCAGAATATAACACATGTATTTATTATCAATTTTAAGCTGTTAAATATAAATATCAGAAACTTTATCTGGAACTGGCGAAACTGGCCCTTAATGTTTTAAATAAAATAGATGACTTTTATCGATGATAGTTGAGAAGTAACAACATCGTTACGGTCAAATAGTCGCGAGATTCAATAGCTCGACACATTGAATCTTCAGTAAAAATAATATAAAACAAGTTATATGTTGTTAAAAATCGTCATAAGCTTTCATGCCATCGATGATATCAATAAAGATGACAGGTTTAATAATTGATCTTAATAAATTGAATGACCTTTAAATTACCAGCGGCACCAATAAACTCCCTAGTGCAAGAAATGAGAGGTTAATTGAATTAATTAAATAATTGTCTAGTGACGATAAGAGTTGAATCATAATATTAATATATTGACGGAAAAATAATTATTTAATACAATGTCAACTGTCTCGTAAGTACTGTTTTAGTTTAAAAAATGTCTTAATATAATGTTTAAGATTTTATATAGTATCTTGAACAGTGACTAGTGAACTCCGTTAGATCACATGAATGTAAATAACATTGTTATAATGTTGATGTGGGAAAATAAATGCTCAATGTACCTACATACATACTTATTCAGATTTGAACAAAATACGTTAAAATTATATTTATTACAATTAACTCTATTTTTATATTAACTCGTACTCCTTTTATCTCTACGATTTAAGGTACGAGCAGATTATGTGTTTCAATTTCTTGTTCTTCATAAAAATATTAACGTAAATTTACGGTTATCTTCTTTATTTTAATTAATATAAGTAATAAGTTACAATACATGTTATTATTTGTTGTAGAAAGTTGTTTGTTTAAAATAGGTAAATTCCCATTTGAATGTATGTTCGATATCTTCAGTCAATACTCGTACGGTGGTTGAATTGACCTATAATTTCATGGACCAATAAATTGGACTCTCTTTGTCTAGAGTTTTCATACAGATCAATCATCTATATTTTTATTGATCCTTAGAAAATTTATATAGATATTTTGTCACATTTTTAACCGACTTCAAAAAAGGAGGATGTTCTTAATTCGACTGTATTTTTTTGTATGTTTGTTCCCTCAGATCTTACGACTGGGTGAGCCGATTTTATTTCACACACAAATTTAATATTAAATAGAGCTGTTGAGATATATTTAATTCTTCACAGATAAGAATATACACAAATGGCTAAATATTCTTTTAGTAGTCTTTTAAATAATGAGTCATGAAAACAACCTCTAGTTTGAATATCATACTTCGTAGTTTTTATAGCAACTTCTTATGCGTTTAAAAGTTTTTCAACAACATACCTATTCCATTATGTGATTTCCTCCTAATCTATTTCTCTGGTTGTATTTGGATGTCGTAATTACAGTTTCAAGATCATTCGAATTAGTTGTAGTTGTGCCAAGGTCTGCTATTGTTGACGTTGCCTTATTACTTGGCCACATAAGGCTGACTAATCGCTGCTTGATCATTTAATTTGACTAATATAAATAGATAATACTCATTCACTTTTGCTTTAACAGATTTAAATGCAGTGACTATTTATACGAACATGAGTATGTATCTTTTGTTAACTTTGCAAGAGTAGAGTAGCTAAACAATGTTGAAACTGATTCTAGCTTCATGTCGTCTAACTTATTCTTAGTATTTTGAATATGTAATATATTTAAAAAAACACATTTCTTATTAGGATTTAAGAATCATCTTAGTTGCTGTTACTTCTTAATCAGTTTGATGAATTCGGTCCAAAAAATATAAAATTATTTAGAAGGTGAAATATATAGATCGGCTTGAAAACGGGTCAAAGTGAGGGTAGTTGAATACTTGACAAGAGACATCAAAGCCTGTCGCGTGTCGTAGAGCATAGGTATAAAATATCTTTGATAGGATTTCCACCGACGAGCAATTTGTTTTGTGTGTTCAGGAGAACGATCGGATGGCATTGATTTGCAATAAAAAATATTGCTTTGTCACGATTTCCGTGGTTCGGCCTCTTTCACCGCGAGCTGCAATCGCTCGTGTACTGTAGGTAATGACTAGCAAAAAGGCAATATCGTAAAATATTTGTATTTATGAGATTTTTATAACTTGAGATTGATTTATGTTTTGATGCTTTCATCGTCATCAACCTTCAAAGTTTCATAATACTACAATGTATATTTATGTAGGCGATGAAAACTTGTGGGTAAAAATTGTCTAATGCAGTAAAGTGTTTATGTACGTAAGTAGATACAACTACTTACTTATTATTTTTTATAAGTCTTTGATAAATGTCAAAGCTTTCAGTGAAACCATTTTCAAAATTATTTAAATATTATGTTGAAAACGAATGTTATCTGGGCATACAACAACAAAATATGGTAACACGTTTGAATATTTGTTGTGTAGACAGGAAAGTGTGAATCAGTAAATTCATATTTTAATTTTCTTAAAACTAGAGCACCGTTCCGTTATAGCAACATCACTTTGGAGCAAATGTAAATATTTGCGGTAATAAAATCTGTTTAGGTGATTAATTTAATTTAACCTAACACGTTTTCAACCATTGCGCACAGAGCACATGTCGCTCACGAATCGAAAAATATACGTAAAAGCTTTAACACCGTTTTCATTGCTGTCTGGCTTGAGTTGGTACGAACATATGCACTATGTTATACACTTTGAACATTGGCATGTTTTGTTTCGTTACTTTTGGACCACTTCAAAAGATGGACGTTCTCAGTTTGATAAAATATTTGAATGAAAAACGCACCATTTCGAACGTAAATAATGAATGTTGTCAAAATTAAATAATTTTTCACACTGAGCTTTGTTTTTGGGCTGTTTATACATTGTTATGAAAATTAATAAAATAAGTAATTATGGACGCTAACGACTTAAAGATTATGATACAAGATACATTATAAGTTTAATTTAAATTGTGGGATTTCATACAAACAGACTAAGTTAGTACTGTAAGGATGCAGTCTAAAAGCAAGTCCAAAGAAGGAAAACATGACAATAATTGTGGAACTGCTTGAGATATTGCTTACATTCTCAAATCCATCCGTATTAGCAGAATCCCTTTCCGACCATTGTCAATATTTGTTATCTTTCTTTCCAATACTTTTAATTACTTACTTTTAATTTCACCTCTAATCCGCAGTGTCTCGATGGTAGTAATAGATTAACCTATTACGTAAATGGGTCTAAAATTACGCTTGACAAAACATGGGCGTTTTATACGTCTCTGCTTATTTCTTGGGGGTACAGGCGTGGCTTGCTATATGTATGTGTGTATATAACATGGCAATGAAATGAGATAATTGCCTTATGACGGCATCTTGGATATACTACTAAGCATACGTAAGCATATCTCAGTTTGGTTGTCTTGCTACAATATTATCTAATAGTCTTAAATCTTCCATTCTTAATCCACCTGATTAGTCTAGTACGAACACGATAGCGGCAGCTGGCGCTTTAATAACTACGATCGTACGGCACCTGATGTCATCGTCTAGCAAAACTTTAATTCCATAAATAGGTGGTCTGTGGGCGTTCACAATTTCTGATCCTAAATGGGTAAATAGGCACAATTTAGGCCACCGCTTCACCAGGGCCGACCGTCTGATTCAACACTTCGTTGCGGCAATTAGATTCAATTTGCGGGACTCTCTGCTCTCCATGAATATGGGCCCGCGTGTAATAAAGGTTCATTTCTCTCAGAATTAGACTAAATTCCGTACGAAGAGATGCTAATTTACCTCTAAATAGCCACACTAATTAGCTACCGTGGAGGAGAAAGTTCTTTCCATTAATGCTAAAACGGAAGTCATTCGCAATGAGTCTCGTGGTCAAACATGTTGTGTTAAAATAACTGTAAGAGAATTAACTAAATGTCTATTAATTATGAACAATTTATAAATAAATTTGATTGTATAAGTGTATCTGTTGGTTGTCTAATAGGCATACGCAGTAAATGGACTTTTGATAAGCAATTTTGTGTAATTGCGTTGTATTGACAGCGATAACGGTTTAACAGTTTAATAATGCACACCTTGTTCTTGAGTTATGTATTTTTCATGGTTTCTTATGTCCAGATTGACAACTGGATAATTCACAGAAAAAAATTTTTTGAGTAACCTTGGATAACTAGATATTAAAAATGAAGTTGGTTTGTGAACGCTTCAAAAACTCAAAAGTTCTGCACTGATTGAACTGAAATTTTAACATGATATACAACTTGAGCTTTTGCAATCTATTTGATCAGTTCATTTTGTTCTTCATTTCTCATCAACGCAATTTCAATGTTGGAACTAAAACGAAGCATCTATATCTATTGGTTATCGCGTTAAATTGTAGCCTATGTCTTTCCTCTAGAATCAAAGGTTCTCCATTATAAATTTCGACGAAAGCGTAACACACAGACAAACAGAAATACTTTTGAATTTAAATTATTATTTAGTATAAGATCATGAACTGATACTCATTATTTATCCCAAAAGCGGATAACACATCAGTGTTCCGTGTATACCTACCTACTTTGAAAAAGTAATTTAAAGATTGTGTTTGTAAGTTAAGATAAAGCACACCTCTACACCCTTCCGAGCGTCCGTCCTGATTCGATAAACTATTTAACTGTGCCCAACCCCATAGTTTTCAAATTAAAGTAGTTTGTTGAGGCAATATGAATACCGTGTGTTGACCACAGGATCTTAAGTTAAGGGTTTCGTGAAACCTTACAGTTAATGATTCCATTTATTTTGAATAATTTGAAAATTGGAATTTACTGACATATATTACCTATCACTGTACATTATGGTCTTTCGAGCCGGATTAATAATTCGGAGAAGCATTGCTTAGAGAAGAGATTATGCGCTCGAAGGACCGCATTAAAATATCTTCTCTAAGCATGTTTATCTGAATAAATGGAAAGCCTCTTTCTGTGATGACAGGTTAAGAATACGGACTGTCATCACCCCTATTCATCCCGTGGTTATTGTAAGAGCTGACTAAGGAAAGCTGCAAGAGAAGGAAAGCTTGACACAATCCCTTGGTACTGTACACTTTTTAAAAAAAACCGTATGTCCAGGAGTATAATATTAAAGAATGATGATGAATTATGATAAACATTCGGCATATGTATTTCAGTACCTGTATTGAGCGAGTGCCTGAAGCGTGTTTAATGATTTTACAACATTATCAATAAGCGTTACCATCGTATCACGTATAATTAATTCGCCGCATTTAACGACGGGTAACATATTTATGACACTATATACACATACAATGATGGCTGTATATCTGAGCGTGAGCACAACTTTATTGCTTACCTCATTGTTTTTGTTCATTACGATCGTGTCGATTTTAATGAACAACTCTAATGATTTCAGTAATTGTTATTTTGTAATAGAGCACGGTGTCTAAGTTGTTCAGTTTACTTCAACATACCTGGTTTATATTGTACATTATATGTATTGGGCATATTTGGTTCTAAATTTCTAAACGTTTCTTGAAAAACGAATCGCAGAATCAACAGTGCAATGGTTTACCAACTTGAGGTCAACTTCACCAGTTGATAAAGTATCATATAGTTACATACACTCTTTGACATATAAAAATTGCTGATTTAAGTGTGTATCTGACTAATATGTCTATATATCTACATATCTAAGACTTGGGAAAATGAAATCTGTAGTTGACAGATAAGTTTATAATAGTCTGCCAGGGACTTCATCAGAAGATTATGAAACTGGCTCTTAATCTAGTATTTGCTTTTGCTTTAAAGTAATCTATACAAATAAATAAAATTGGAGTGTCTGTTTGTAATGTAAAATAAGACGTAATTTACTTTACAAAAACTGCTTTCTCAAAACGGTAACCGTTTGAAAAAAATGTAGTTTAAGGGTCTGTACGAAAGTAGTAACGAGTGTGTTTACTTCCCCTTGAATAAATTAATATGTCCATTGAAATTCCTTTTTATTTGCTGGAACGCACTGCTATTAGTCAAATTCAATCAGCTTATTATCACTTATTCACAAACTTTCACGTCCCGTAGGTATAAAGTCTCGCCGAAGTCCATGCCCTCCTCGGGATTTAGCAGTTATAACAAATGGAAACTGTAAGAGTTGGCCGGGTCGTATTAACAGACACGACCGCAGCATAAATACAGGAGCGGATTAAAGTATTCAACAGAGTAGGAAATATTATGTTTCGTACTTTTCTGAGCGTGTGTACTTTTAAAGTTTTCTAGCTTTAGTCGTTACTGTAGTGTATATACGGAACAGATGTTTCGTATGCATACATTTCACGACTCAATGTAAAAGTTTTACTTAAATGAGTTTTTTTGAGTTTTATAATATTACTAGCTGTCCCGACAAACGTCGTTTTGACATAACTGCTAATAAATTAAAAATTAATTAAAAAAACATTGTCCAGCGGGCAAAATTGTGAATCTAAACCATTCCCAGATCCCCTTGAACACACACAAAAAATTTCATCAAAATCGGTCCAGTCGTTTGAGAGTAGTTCAGTGACATACACACTCACAGAAGAATTATATATATAAAGACTAGCTGTCCCGGCAAACGTCGTTTTGCCATAACTACTAATAAATTAAAAATTAATTAAAAAACATTGTCCAGCGGACAAAATTCTGAATCTAAACCATTCCCAGATCCCCTTGAACACACACAAAAAATTTCATCAAAATCGGTCCAGTCGTTTGAGAGTAGTTCAGTGACATACACACTCACAGAAGAATTATATATATAAAGATTAGTGTTTTGTTTATCAGTTCTTAAAGTGATCTATGGAAGTTATTCCATATAACATAATGTATATTGTAATATTTATGTTCTTAATCTATGTATAATTATAATATTATACATAGATATTATACTTAAAAGCCAACATTCAGTTAAAATACAGAAAAAAAAGTACAAAAGTATTTATATCAGGTGTCTAGTACCCATAACCCTAGCTCTGCTTAGCTCGGGACTAGGTGACATTGTGTGTTAAATGTCCTAAATTATTTATTAATTACTTGTGTTCATTTTTCGAGGGTACTGTGTGAAACCCAATCAAAAGTTTTATAGATAAAACCCAACTACGACAAAAAAAGACGCTGAAAACTTACACTTACACTACGTGGACTACGGCTTTTGAAACTAGTAATGTTCCATAGTCCATAACACTTTAACGACGCGTGACTACGACTTTTGAAACTTGTTACATACTTTTCAGCATCGTTTTTTGTCGTAGTTGGGTTTTAGTTTTTTTATGTAAAATGTGTTGGTGCCTCTATAATATTTATTGCTGTGCAAAGTTTATTTTAAATAGGTACCATAGAAATATCACACTTATTGAATAAATACGGACAAAGTGACGAACAAATGCTAATAATATTTTTTTTTTGAAATGTACAAGTAACGCCCTTTCCAATGATACCAAACACGGCATATTTATCTCAAATTTATTTTTTAATACCGTACTTTATGTCGGCTAGAGGACGCTACGTTAGATTCAGTGACACGTCATATAACATATAACCAGCAGACAATCAAGACGCTTTTAAAGATACCTCATTTGTCCAGTTCTAATAAGTAGTTACGGAGCTATGAGGGAACAATTGAACATACATACATACATAGCCTGTCAAAATCATAACCCTCCTTTGGCTTTGTCGTACTCGGATATAAATACTGCATAATCTTAAAGGTATTAAAAGAAAAAACTAAATGAGAAAATATTTATTGAGTAATGAGATTTCTTTGTCATCATTATAAGCTTATTATTATAAAAAACTTCATTCGACTACTCACGATCGATTCTGACTGATAATATTTACCTAGAAATGTCTATTTGGGGGCACGGACGCGCCCCCGCCAAGACGAGCCAAGCTAAGCGCAAGGGCACTACCTACCTTTTCTCGAAGTGTTTCGTTGTTTTTTAACCTTTGTAACTTTTATTTCCGATACGCCAGATCGTTCAAATTCTCAGGATATAATGTCAGTAATAGATTAATGAAACATACAAAGTTACCGTGGGAGAGCCCCGCTTCAGCATGAATGGGCCGGCTCTACCGGAGTAATACAACGGCCTCACAGAAAACCGGTGTGAAATAGCGCTTCCGCTGTGTTTCACCGAGTGAGTGAGATGTAGAGTTTGTGAAGTTAGAGTTGGTAGAGTTAGGTCGTGAAGCTTCAGAAGCTTGGCTCTACATGAGATCTGATATTTCTTTTTTTTTTATGGAATAACCGCCGCCTATGGACACCTGCAAACACCAGAGGCGTCACAAGTGCGTTGCCGGCCTTTGGGACATAGGGGGAGGGAGTTTGGGTTATGGGCCTTTTTTTTTTTTTTTTTTTTTTTTTTTTTTTTTTTTTTTTTTTTTTTTTTTTTTTTTAACGTGTGGAAACCCCCTCGGGCCGTCACCCCGCCGGGGTTTGCGGCGGAGCGGTGTGTCGGAATCGAACCGACTAAAACCACACGGTGTGCCACTCTGCGCCTGAGACGGAAGGGATCGGGAACTGCTGTTATTAACACATATGGTTATGGGCCTCCGGTATCCTCACTCACTCGGTGAAATACAGCGCAAGCATTATTTCATACCGGTTTTCTGTGAGGCCGTGGTGTCACTTCGGTCGAGCCGACCCATTCATGCCGAAGCGTGACTCTCCCACGGTAGCAGGCGATATCTGTTACATGTAGTCGTCTTGGCAACATTATACATGAAAAGTGTTTTTGGTGGGATTTATTAATGCGATGAATTTATGCAATTTTTTGACGACACAGTTCCTATTGAAACTGAAATGAATAGGTATTGCTATTGCCTAGGTTCATTTTCAATAAATTGTATAAATAACAGTTAACGATTTTTTTTAGTATCCATTATGAATTCTTTTCGATTGTAAAACTTATATTTGAAGGTTTCCGACAATTTTGTATTTTAAAAACCTTCCCACCCGTTCTCGGATGTAGTTAATTAGTGGTTTTAAAACAATATTCGCACGTTTACATTTAAACAATTAGGTAATTTTGCAGTCCTCGTTATAACAGGAAAGGTCACAACTTTTTTATGATTGAAATGAAATAACAATCTGTATTTTAAAACAAATAGCAAAGTGTAAATCTTTATGTGGGGCTACTTACTCCGCTCCTGCTGATTTCGAGAACACGGCCTAAGGTCGGCAACGCACTTGGTGACTCTGCAGGCTCCTTGTCACTCTCATATTACCAACAAAAGATAAGTAGACAAATGAATAACACATTTTTATCTCATGCATTCATAGTAAACACACACCAGGCTCAAGTAAACACAAACTACATTTTTTTTAGGCTTATGAGTTCTTATTCGATGTAATTTAACTTGAAAAGTACGAATGGTCTTCAGAAAATATGTACGTAGTTTTTTATTGGTGTTCGTGTCTTGGTCACGGCTTCGAGCAAAAACAGATAGCCTTGAAAAACCTAATGGTCTTACACGTGATTGTTACATATTATGTCCACGTCCGGTTCTATCAAGTCACTACTTCGTCTGTTCAACATTAATGCTATTGTTTTCTTGAAGATTGTGATTAAAAATGACTTACTTAAGTGAGTTGAACCCTCACCAAATAGTGGTGGGCCAATGTTTAGTAAAAAAATCATGTGTAATTTTTAAGGTTACCTTCTTATAAGGTTAATTATGAGATTTTACTGTGTGTTATTTAAGGTGAATTGGGTCAGGAATTTAGTCCAGCTAAACATGTTTTGTTTGTACTTTGGATAGGTTTCGAATCCGCAACCACTTGATTGCAAATCTGGGATATACTTTGACTTGTCATGATACGGAAAGATTATACATTTCAAGTTATATTGGTCAATTATTTACAACAAAACTTTCATCGGAATTTAGTAAAAAAATAGGTATGTTTGATCACTAATCTATACTGATATATAAAGCTGAAGAGTTTGTTTGTTTGTTTGTTTGAACACGCTAATCTCAGGAACTGCTGGTCCTATTTGAAAAATTCTTTCAGTGTTAGATAGCCCATTTATTGAGGAAGGCTATAGGCTATATATCATCACGCTAGGACCAATAGGAGCGGAGCACCAATGAAAAAAGTTTCGGAAACGGGTGAAAATTATCATGCTACGGGCAATAGAAGACGCAAACGAGGTTGCGTGGGTGGGCTAGTCTCTAGATAATTTAACTGTTTTTTACCAAAGAATACAGTTTTCAGCAGATGTCAAGAAAAACAGTTTTTGCTCTGCCTCATCTTTTAAATGAACCATAGCCAAATCTGTTCGCTATCGCATCTATTTACCGCTATCGCACCCGATTATGATCTAAAAAGCAAACTACACACATCACCTAAGACCGAAAACCCGCAGATTTAATCACTTCTATTTCTATTTGATTTTATTTTAACGACTACTCAAAGACGTGTTGATAAATGTTTACCACTGGTTATGACAACAGTCGGACTTATTCGGAGCATAACTTTGGATAGTTTGTTTTTTGAATACGTTATTCAGTAAATCAAATTTGTTAAATAATATCGATAGTACCAGATATGTATTTACAAAAAAAATATAAGTATTCCATCAGTCAATCTAGCTTTCACAATCATCAACAACCCATAATGTCTCACTGCTGGGCTCTCAGCCTCAGGCTCTGACCTCTCAGGAGAGGGTTAAGGCCGTCCCCACGCTGGCCAAGTGCGGGTTGGGGATCTGGACTGACATGACAACGATGTGGCTACGTCTTCTTGCCGTTGGATGTTTCACAAGCTCTGATTAATTTGGGCTAGATAGCGTTGTTTGTCAGATGTTCAAAATGTTATTCAATAACTTGCTTATTTTACAATAAACGCAGTAAATTTTTGTAAGAAATGCTAAAACATGACGTTATACTTAACTATTGTTAAACAATTTTACTTAATGGTGATTTTGACATATAAAATCAACAAAAATACTTAATTAATAATGGAAAACAAATCAGGCTGTACTTAAAGATGTTACATTTAAAGATTGACGTGAAAATAATACTTTAAACCTATTCCTTTTGGAATCAATTTTCTTTCTAAAGCTCTATTGTGGTTTTACATAAAACTAAAAAGGTTTTATAAGATTGCTTGCGTATATTGTATAGATATCATCAGTACAGGCGGTAATTTAGACGATACTACGAGTAGATGTTTATTACTATGACTAACCGTTTAAGTCCTTGATGACTACCCACACAATTGCAATCGGCGCTCTTTGAAATATATTTTATTTTATGCAGTGTAATTTGTATCTTATGCCAATTTGCGTTAGGTGAAAATTGACACAATGGAACTCAATTTTGGAAGTCTAGTCAGTACCATTATTGTCATTATGATGATGAATAACGCGTACCTATAGCAATTATGATTTTATACCGGTAGTGACTGAGATAATAACAATGTTAGGTACATTGTAACTAAAAATAACTACATACATACACTACAATGTATACTTATCTGTATAAATAAAAATGAATTGCTCAAATGTATGTACGCGCATAACTTTCGATCGATAACACCAAATTGGATAATTCTTTTTTCTATATGTTCGTTATTGTTAGGAAAAGGTTTGTATGTAAGAAAATCAAAAGTAAACGTGAAAACAATTTTGCGGTACGAAGTTCGTTGGGTCAGCTAGTTTGTCATATTACAATACAAGTAATTCCAATACATACATAGCCTGTCAAAATCATAACCCTCCTTTGGCTTTGACGTAGTCGGGTAAAAAGTAGTTTCATTTCAGTTATGTTCTTACCTTATCGTTAATTTCATTATAGACTAGCTTTAAAACGAAAGAAGTAAAGAGTAATCCATATCGTTCCCCAAGAATTAAAGCCCTTGCCAAATTACATCATAATCGTTGCATAGGTTTAGCCGTGATAGAAAAACATATAGAATACTTTCATATTTATATTTTCAATCTACGGTTCAGCCTATGTGTATGTCGATTATCGCGGTAAGAAGTAGCATATGTCCTTTCTCAGTAATCAAAGTATCTACGCCAAATTTTCTTGTAACCGGTGCAGCTTTTGAGCCGTCAAAGCGTGATAGACGGACAGAGTTACTCTCGAATTTATAATATTATATTTTATTAGGATATTTAATATCATTCGAAAAGCAGTTTTATTTCAGTTATCTTCTTAATTAAATATCATTTTATAATACATATTATTTAAATTTTATGATCAAGCATGATCGTATCCAGTATTAAAATTATAAATTTCGTGAATAAATTATTGTTCTTTAGGTATTCTGGTATTGCAATGCCTTAGTGCTGATCGGCAACTGTAAGTAGGATAATAAATATGTTAGTAACTTTACATAAATTGCATTGAGTCACAAATAAGTGTAGCTAGTTAGAACTGTTCACGGTTGAAGTCAAGGCAATGACGATGCTACTTTAGCTATATTATATTAAAATCATCTAGTTTGGCGTGATATCTTTATGTATTTTACACCTAATATATGATAGAATGAAGATGCCGACTGTCTTAGATAATACAGGTTTTTAAGCAGAAAAAAGCCTTATGGAAATTGTCGTTTTATTTGGGATACTTCAATAATTATAACTATACTTTTTGTGAAAGTTAATAAAAGTAGATAAAAATTTAGAATACTTCTTCGTTGCATTCGACTGCTGTTTTGGTTAATTGAGTTTCATTTGTAGCTATAGCTATACTACTTACTGTGTAAGAGTTATTTATATAAATAATTAAAATTATCTTTTTCTTTCTTTTTCAGAAGTGGTTTACAAGCAGAGAAGATAAATTCATAGTGCTCAGGCGCTAATTTAATACAAAAAAACCATTCACGGATAACAGTTCTCAAACTATCTAAATTTATACGTCAATTAAATTGCGTACCACATCTAGCGTAAAGTTGCGCTGTTGTCGAAACGTTACATCGTAACCGCGACGTGCCGCGCGCGGTCTTTAAGGTGTCGCTGCAATAGTCTGTGCTTGCCAGAGTCACGTGACTCTGCCGGCACGCCAAGCCACAGCCGTGGATAACCTCGGCCAGAGCCCCCTCCCGGTAAAGAGGCTGCACGAAGCGCTTCAGAGTGCACAAGTGAAGCGTCAGCGGCTCTCCCCTCCGTATCCCGCACCCACCGCGTCTCTCCATCCTATTCATCAGCTCGCCGTGCACCAGCACATCAAAGTGCAGCAGAGTATAGTGCAACAGAGCATCGTGCAACAACATCAGTTGAATCTAGCCCACCAGTCGCTGCAAAACTTGCAGGCGCAACAGAATCTGCAAGCCCAGCAAAGTTTACAGGCAGCGCAGAGCCTTCAAGTAGCTCAAAGTCTGCAAGCGGCACAAAACTCTGCAGCTACGGGTGGCACAGGCGCGCAGCAGGCGGCAGGAGCGACACAAGGCGCGCTGGTGCCGCCGCAGCAGCCATCGCCGCGGCCAGCTTCTCCTCAACATAAGAATATGGAGCTCGCACTCTGTCAAAGCATGGACTCTGTCAACACCGCAACCACTGAGGAAGAGGTGAGTGACGTTTTATATTCTTTATTTTTAAAATATGCTCGGTGACCGTTATTAATTAATATTAATTGATTTACTTCAATTCCAAACAAACCTTTGTGTAACAAAGCTCTCGTATATTAACAATAGAAACAACATATAATTACCAAATATCCCTTTCGAAGAGGACTTAATGTATCGTTTCACTTTAGCTATTAGTCATCTTACAATTGTAAAGTAATACCAAAGGGGCGCGGCTGCGTAGCTCGCCCTTACAATGGGGAAAACGTTCGGATACACAATAAGCATTGGCTAACACAATAAAGGAAATTTTCCTTTCGACAGAGACAGTTACGAATTGAAACATTATTTTGATTTCGCACACCATTATATTTTAGGACTTATACTGTTAGGAACTTATAATATTTATCGCTCCGTTCTAGAAGTCTTGCAAAGCCACGACATTTAAAAAAGTAACATTATGTTACTAAAAACACAACTTACACAAAGTTACATTATGATGTAAAATAACAAATACCAAAGTAATATTATTAGAAGAACAACAAGTCTAAAGAAAAAGTGATAAAATCCTTAACGCAAACGACGGAGGCGACACGACAAGAGAAGTGGGCAGCGGTTGTGTTAGGCGAGACAAATAGAGTAGATGTCGCTTCACCGCTTTCAGCCGCTCTCTTGAATGGAAGGCTTTATAAATAGCTTGTTTTATTTGTTACGTTATCTCCTCTTTATGTTTCCTATGAGCTTACTTACTAATATTACTTACTTAAATATAGTAAATGTTTAAAATATAAATGAAATGAAACGGTATTTTTTACTTGCAATAATTAGGTTACATGAGTTTGTATCGTCTTTTTTTCAGAGCTTTAAAAGAGACGATTGAGGATTGTCGTCTTTATAAAGTCCAGACAATATTCTTTAAATGCAAAGATTAAAATTTGTATCATAATAATTTTAATTGGGTAAGAAAAAATAATACGTCAATAACTATAATAATCAAAGGTGAATTCTATCAAATTATCATCATGTTAAAAAAGAAATGTATAAACATTGAAAATAAACAACGTGTGTAAAGGGGCCATTGATTTTATTCTGCTATGGTATAATACTATTTTGTAGATAACTTAGATTTAATAGTATTAAAGTATAGTTTGATGAAGTACTGGTAGAAGATGAATTTCTCAGAACCATCATATAATAGCGAGATAATTTCAGAAACAGTAATATCATATGAGTCGTAGCAATGTGACATTTCTACTGCATCTGTATTAAAAATGTCACATTGCTGTTTAAATTCTGTAGTATAATTTAATACCTGGCGAAAATAAACTAGATGATGCGTAGAAATTCCTTAGAGCATTGGTCGTTATGAGTAACAATTATATTATTAGTACTATATTTTCTCTCTGTCGTGATCTGCAATAGGTTTTAAAACATTAGCATTATCGTCTAAACTTTGACTTGTTCACATAAATGTAAAAAAGTGTTCAATGCGTTTGATGGTGACAGTGGTAAACTTCGAGAATTCTATATTTAAAACCGAAATTTATGACATTTAGAGGTTAGAGAATGTAAAATTTTGGATTATTGTTTTTCATCTGAGCTATGATATTTTTGAATAATCAACATTTACACTACAGATATTTTGCAACCACTTTTTATAAAGTTGATCGACAAGAAAGGAAATAAAAGATATTTACGTACGTATTTAGATGGAATTTTTATTTCATATCAAAATAAGAGATAAGTAGTAAAACAATTGATGAGTGAGTCTAAAAACAAAGTTATCAACTTACAAAATTTGTTTGATGTTGTATTTACTTGCAAATGCTTTTCATAATGAATAGACAAACTCAATACTCTTTTTCACTGTCCAGTTTTCATTGTTTAACAAGTTAGTGTTGATTTCCCACTTCGCTTTGATGTGAATCCGACCGGTGAGTGTAGGGGTCAGTTTATAGGCCTTTGGCTTTGCTCACATAGCGTAGATGCATTCATTCATGCGATTGGGTAATGCTTGTAGTTTGTTACCTTAATTGTGAAAGTCAGCCACCTCTTAAAACTTGGTTTCGTAGCATAGTGAATGTGCGTATCATTTTATTCCAGATATCGTTAAAATAATGTGTTTGTTTTTATTTTCGCTTTCAATTTTTTATATCAAAAGTGGTACATTCAGACCGGTTTCGCCATATGGCGCATCGCATCGCATTATCATCGGTAAAGGTCAGAATTAAAGTTAATTAAAATAGTGGATATAAGTGTGTTTATTTCAAGAATGTATTTCAACAAGTTTCATCAAGTGCCAACAATCGAGAGTATGAATTACATCAAAAGTGGTTATTCCAAAATTATTCGTATTTATGTTTTGTTGATAGAGTTAACACCGTGCTTCTAACTCACTCTTAAAGCATGCACGTTGAATACAGAAAGTTTTTTTCTTACTATTTGAAAAGACAAGAATTGTTAAAAAAACTGTCGCCATTAATTCCAATCGAGTTATATATCTTAGCGTGTGTAATCGGGGGGGTTTACGGGAGTTCGTCTGGCAGGCGGCGAGCCGGCAGACAGTAGCGGCGCCGTTGAGTCTGCCTCCCGACACCACCGCTCTATTCCTGTTTAACAATGGCTTGTAGCAAACTTAACATTAATACTTATTTTTTAGTTGAACGATATTGAAGTTTCGTGAATAAAACTATGTACATTTCTGTTAGGAATAAAATGCGCTTTCAATATGTACGTAGTATTTGATACGTTTTTTTTGTTTGTCGGTTACGCGTATACGACTTAACTAATATATCGATCGTCTTGAAATTTTATGGGCAACGTATGAGTGGTATAGACAAAAACAAAGGGTGCCTTTAATTAAGCCAAACAGTATTGATTCTGAGGGATGGAAACCGAACTGAGGGCAGTATATTTATTGATTTACTAAAATTTTTTGTTCTGCCAGCAAATATTCACACTTTATAAAAACATACATTAATACTTTTCTAGAATTTTAAGTTTAAGTTTAAAAATGTTATATTTAATAAATCTTATTCAAATATCTATATTTAGGCTTATGTATGGTTTTTTTTTTTTTTTTTTTTTTATTTATTTATAATTACATATAAGTTAGCATATAACAATATTAGTGTTGGGGACCTCCTTTTAAGCTAGGGTTGCTTGTGTCAGGAGATCCCACAATGTATGGTTACATAGTTTGTTTGAAAAAAAAGTATTAAAATTAAAGCAACGTCATGTGCGTTGACTTAACTCTTGTATACATTTTTGACTACACATAATTTACAAATAAAATGTACGCAAAGTATATATATTTCTAAACCACCGATCAGAAATGGTATTATTACAGTTTTTCTACCCGTTTGTTACACAGTTCAAACCAAGTATTTTCTCAACAAGAGACGAATAATATAACGTCAACTTTATCAAAGAAAGTCAATGAAATCGTACCACTCCTCACGCGAAAATTTACATATAATAGAATATAATGTTAAAAGAAATGACATAAACAATTATAGAGTTTTGTTAGCACGACAAATGTATCGACCCATCGTTGTTGGGGTATCCGTAGTGATCGTATGACGAGACAAGTGCGATGATACGTACTGGTAGTTGGCTATCGCCCCCACAACACTCCTACGGTTTCCTGAAACCTGTAACTACGTTTTATTCCACGTTTTGTTCTCGAAAGTTACAATTTAAATACGAATTGACGATGAATTTTAAATTTACGTTTTATATATCTTAAGATTTATTAATTCTGCTATGATGATGTTGAAGTTATCCTAGTCCATTTATAATCTATGGTAAAAATAGAGAACGTGTAATTAAGTAAAATACTATCAAAATATTTACAAAGTAATTGACTACTTGCCCCAGAACTCTGTGTTCATGTATGTCTTGAACTTTGTTAAAAGTCCTCGTAAACTAGACATTTCCGAGATGGAGTATTGCGTACTTCAATCTCTAGGTAAGCAGTACTTATCTGTGTGAGTGCCAACTTCGTTACAATAAATTTAATGAAAGAGACACTCATAAACATTATTATATTTTTCGTCCACGATTCTCGGGCTAAACAAAAGTAAGGTTTTTTCTTGTTTCTACAGAGTTTTTGTTCTAGTGATCAAAGAAATTTCCTCTTCTTTTAAATAATTGGATAATTTCAATCTTTAGGAGTTAATTTAACTTAAGAATTTAAGAAATATGGACTTTTTGTTTTAAAATTTTGCATCCATCTGTGAATACCTATTCTCTCCGAGTTAACTGGATCACTGAAGTTGAAATTTTGTAAATATATTTATAATTAAGACTAATTAAGAAAATTTGCCGTTTGACGTAACCAACGACTAAGGGGTTTTAATTTTTTTTAATGTTTGGTGTACATTAAAAAAAATTTTTTTACATTTAATGTGACTTATCAGTATCTGACCAGTTTGATCAGTTTCTAATAAAGTTTTAGATAGTTATCTGTATAACACTATTTAACAGATAAGTTGACATTAATCTATCAGAGACTTTTTCAGCAAGTGGTGTATCTGTTCCTAAAATACTTAAAATGAAAATAGAGGACATTGCAAGCCCACGCGCCTATATAGCTGGCACAATGCAGACAGTTCACGTTAAGCGATTGGTTCAAACATTGGTGTATTTGGTTACACAAAAATATTAATTGTGAAGTAAGTAATAAAAATAGTTGCATAGCTCAAAAAAAGAAAAAATCATCTAGACGATATCGCTTTCACCCTCGAAAATCCTTTAAGTATTTGCCAATAATACGCAGATCCCAGTAACATCTCCATGGGAACTGAAGAGAAAATTATTGCCTCGCTCGAATTCAATCGCGGAGACATTCTCTCTAGAACGATTTTAAAGAAGAATTCCCGCAGAGTGGAATATAGACACCTCGACCGTTTCAACAGTTTGTCCACCTAATTTGTTCGTCGGCGCTCGACTGTAAAAACAAATAGCTGCTCCCGCATTTCCCCTTACAGAACGATAAAGACAGATATATCCTAACTAAACTATGGAAAAGGAGGGATAGTTTTCTGAGTTTCGCGTTCACGGATCGCTTCAATGAGTGATTGGTGTTTACGTTCAAGCTTTTGTTTAGTTCAGTTGGAATCTTGTTTGCCGGTCGCTGCAAAGAGGTTCCTTTGTCCATTAACAGAGTAATAAATTAATCGTGAGTTACTCGTGGAAAACTTTTAATTGAATTTGTTGGTGGATTTTGGCTTTTTGACGGGAGCGTGTTACGGCTTTGAAACAATTTTTAGGTAACGCTTTTGGGAACTTTGGCTTACAAATTTTCATGCCGATGCTACTTCTGAGGAGTGTCAAAGTTCTTTCAGGTTATTGGGAGCTAAAGTATAAAGATTACTTTCATAGTTATTATTGATGACGGGTAGGCAGTGGCATGTAAATATTTTAAATGCCCTTTAAAATCTTTTAGATTATCTAAGAATAGCTTTTGCCCGCGGGATAGTGCGCGTGTATGTCGGTTATCGAGGTAAATAGTAGCCCATGTCTTTCCTCAAAAAATCAAAATACTACATACTACATTGCATTGAAATTGGTGCATCAGTTAAGCCGCGAAAGCGTAACTGACCAACAGACATAGTTACTATCGAGTATATGACATTATACTATGGATAAACATAGACCTGCATTGTTATATCTTACTATAAATATCGTCTGCTACATTTTACAACGTTCTAGAAGTTTATAAAACGGAACACACTAGAGTTAGGTCAGTTACAACTGAGTACACTGGACTGACCACGTAAACATAGACGTTGCACATTCAATAACTGTTTTCCAATGCGCTGAGCACAGCCTCCCTACCGCTTTTGCACCTCGGATTACCGACGGCCGTCCCCTAACTAAAAAGGAAAAAGCATTTGATGTTTTAAAGTCCGAAAAGGTAATTTTAATTGTGAGGGGCTTAATTACCTATGCGCTTCTTTGCGTTTGGTTTCACATACGTGTATTCACTTTTAATTTAAACGCTAGGTGGTAGAAAGGTATTGGAATCCAAACATTTTACAAATTGTTTATACGTTCTCTCGAATAAGCTAAACAAAAAATGGAAATTGTAAACGGTCATCGTTTTAAAGCTGTATAGTGCCTACTTAACGCAATGAAGTAATTAAGAGGAATCGCTAGAGTAGGTATTTATTGTGCATTGTGCCAACAACTTGGCGGCTAGCCAAACTGACTCACCCTAAAACTTTATGAATCGTAGTTACGTATTAATTCACAGATTATGTTCTTGAGAGCCTGATGAATGGCGCCACAGAATGCTTTGAAATAGAACATTGTAAGTTACGAAGCCTGTGTCGTAAAACTGTTTATGAAATTCCGAACAATGTCGTGCAAGCCGAATGGACCGTGGAAGTATAATCCAGAATGCTACGACAAAAATCAACGCTAGCACTGTAAGCGGAAAATCGAACTCTGATGTCGCAAGACGAAAGGCTCTTTGTGAGCAATCAATGGCCCCTCGATTGCTGATAACTTTCTTTGCTACCTAAAGTTTAAGTTTGAAACTGTTTGTTGGACATCTATTGTACTCTTTTTTCGGTGTTTGTTCTTCAATCTGTTGTTACTGCTTATTAAGAAAACTAATTCTGAATATTGTTTTAACTGATTTTAGAGATCTAATTGTTCTAATTTTTCTAACATTTGATAAGGTTATTTTTAATTATCTATATTTTCATAGCGCTTAAAATATAATAAGATATAATACTTTACCATTTTAAAATAACTGTTAATTATCACAAAAGAAAATATCTTTTGTTTTAATCAACAGCAATATGTTGGCCACGTTTAAATTTCAAACTTCAGCCACAATAGATTGTAAGACAAAATGGAAAGTGAATTTCTTAACGAAGATATTCTTCACTTAATAAAATTTGTTAAAAAGATTCTGATTATATAATAAAATTTGTATTATGAAGTTTTATCATGTTTTAGGGCACACAAAGATCCTATTAATAAGCCGTTGTTTAGTTCGATAGACAAGGTAGACAGTTGAGTTGCCCAAATAGAAGAAGCCTCTTCTTTCAGATTATTTTATCAATCTTAATGTCGTATTATTATATGGTTTTTGACATGTAGTAGATCAATAGTACAATGCTTCGTGAACTCGTCTTAATTATATTTTGACTGAAATGCCACATGTTGCATGTGCTCACTTACGTTGATATAACTGTTGTGGACTAGCTATTTCCAATCAATGATCAAAACTGTGCATATTTTCATAATCGCTTTTGTCTTTTATGAAGTTAAGGTTAGAAAATAGCTCTACAAAAGCATTGATAAGAAACATGTAGGGCCTATACAAATTGTCATTTTAATTGAAATTAATTTTGTCCTGCAAATTATTGTTGATGTTAATATGGATTTTTATAGATTTGCATGTGCATTGAAATGGACTTAGAGGCCATAACTAGAAATCCAAATAACGTTTTACACTTAGTTACCTCTATAAAGACGACGAAAACGCTCCGTAAGTTAATGACAGCGAAACTGTCACTGCGCCGACACACAGCTTATGTTCAAATAGAGGTATTTACGCGGTCAATAAGTCTTCTTGTTACTGCAAAAATTAAGTTCTTCGCTCGTTGCGGGCACGTACGGGGTCGCCTTGTTTGAAATACGAAGGAGCTCATCGGTCGGGCTCGTTAAGCATCGGAGCGTGCTTTTATTAAATCGGAGCGTGCGCCACGAACGCGCGACCCTTGAATATTAAACCAAACGGCACTGGGTCATGCATATTGTCCCGCACCAATAACTACCGACCTAGGGACTCATATGTACTATTCGATTTGCGTTATTCGTCCTCACATCAATGTGGTAGGACATGCTGGAGACTTACATACATTCTTATATGTCACTGCCTGCAAGGCTCGAGAATATCTGTTATCGAATTGGTACAAAAATAAAATAGGAATATTAAAATATAAGTCAAAGATAAAAATGTTCTTCTGATGTTGAAAGTGTTGTTCTAAAGAGCCAATTCCAGCAACATGTTCTGTGAGAGAAAACTGTAAAAATTAATATATTTAGGAGCATTTGAACATCTTCAACAACCTATACTACCTCAACTACCACTAGTGGTGTTTCTCAGGTCTCCTCTCAGGAGAGGCTTTATGCCATACGTCCCCACGCTGGCCGAGTACGAAAAGTGAAAGTAAGGAAATATCTAATGCTTGATGATGAATCTATAAAAATGGATTATATCTCCATTTATTACCTGGTAGAAGATTGATGGATCATTGAGTTTGTTGAGTTGTGGGTTCCACCCAGGTCGGTTTACGTGGTTTTTCTGATAAGAAAAGTAGGTGGACTGATCTAGTGTCGTAAAAGTAAAGTACTTGTATAAACAGTCTCGAATATGTTTTAGTGTGTGCGTTAATACATAAATTCCCTAATGTGTCTACTGAGTTGAATATAAAAAGAGACGAAGCTTAAGCTTTTATCTCCTAATTTAGCGATCCCAGGGGAACCGTCAATTACTCGAGATGAAAAATGCATATGGCTAACTTATCCTCCGGTGTATTTTCATTCAATGTTCTATCGCTGTATTATAGTAGTGGTGACTAATGAATACAGTTAGAGATACGAATGATACTGTCTTGGATAAAAATGGCTGAGCGTTACTGTAAACATAAGTGCTCTTTGAGATCATTTTTGCGGATTGCAAATCATTTTAGGAACATAAAATATGTTCGTTTAAAAAACCATTCGTTTAAAACATTAGTACATGTAAATGCTGTAATATGTGTATGTCTATGTAAGTATAAGTAAGTGTTATATTTTAATAACATAAAAGATGTTATAATTGTGTAGTATTTAAAAGCATTTTTTTATGTTTGGCCCTGCCAAAATGACTCTACTCTGCCTAATGGAAAGCATAAGCAGAATCCAAGAGTGGTGGTTACCATACTGCGAATGCAGACAATGCAACAATGCAGAATGGTGACCCACTCCATGGCGGGCTAGTGATGCTTCTGCATCATTGGGCCTCCGGTCTCACACTCACCAACGAAACACGACAGCATGATCGCTGTCATTTTACGTTGATTTTCTGTGCGAGGATAGTACCGCCCCGGTCGAGCCGGCTCGTTCGTGCTGAAATCAGCGTGGCTCTACTACCTTGTGTACCTACTACTACTACATAAATCAACGTGTTTTCCATTTTCCCAAGATGTTTGTGTCTATTCTAGTTTAATATTAGTACAATTATTACATAATATAGAAAGCTATGTACATAACCATTATAAAAAAAACTATAACAATATTTACATACAAGCGTCAAAAAACTCCACATTTTCGCATACTGGTAGCGTTCCCAAAAGACTGGCAGACAGAAAAGAGTATTGTTTTTCATCCTTGCAATACATTCTAGACTACTACTTAAATGGGTTTTAGTTCCGAATACCACTTGACGTTATTTAATTAAATAGGTACTTTGTTGAAGACAAATACAAAATTTATGCAGTTTTGTTTAAACACGTGTTATTGATCTGATGTAACAGCCGATACAAATTTAAATTAAGAGTTTTACAATTATATATTTTCTTTATCTGTAAAGGTGGTTGCACATTTATCTATACTTATAAAATAATAAGTCCTGACTGACTGACTGACTGACTGACTGACTGATTCATCATCGCCGAGCGTAAACTATGATAGTTAGGGCTATGAAATTTGGTGAGTAGGATCCTTTTATTGAGTAGACCCACTAAGAAAGGAATTCTGGAATTTCTACCCCTAAGGGGGTGAAATAGGGGTTGAAAGTTTGTATGAAAGTCCGTCATTTTTTAAGTTAGAAACCTGAAACGTAATTTTTGGGCTGCTGATTAAAAATGAGTAAACACGTATTTCAGCGTTTCTGAATAATCTACCCCTAAGGGGTGAAATAAGGGTTGAGATTGGCGTATAGGTTAGTCTGGAAGTCCGTCATTTTTTAAGTTAGAAGCAGGAAACTTTATTTTTGGGCTACTAATTAAAAATGAGTTAATACGTATTTAAGCGTTTCTTGATATTATACCCCTAAGGGGTGAAATAGGGGTTGAAAGTTTGTATGGAAGTTCGTCATTTTTTAAGTTGGAAACATGTTACTTTATTCATGTGCTAAGGACTAAACATGTGTACATACCTATTTAAGCGTTTATGAATATTCTACCCCTAAGGGGTTGACATTTCGCATATAGGTTAGTCTGGAAGTCTGTCATTTTTGAAGTTCGAAACATGAAACTTTGTGTTAGGGCTACTGACTAAAAATGAGTTAATACGTATTTAAGCGTTTCTTGATACTCTACCCCTAAGGGGTGAAATAGGGGTTGAAAGTTTGTATGGAAGTTCGCCATTTTTTAAGTAAGAAACATATTACTTTATTCATGTGCTAAGGACTGAAAATGAGTTAATACGTATTTAAGCGTTTCTTGTAATTCTACCCCTAAGAGGGTGAAATAGGGGTTGAAAGTTTGTATGGAAGTTCGTCATTTTTTAAGTAAGAAGCATGAAACTTTATTTTTGGGCTACTGATTAAAAATGAGTGCATACCTATTTAAGCGTTTATGAATATTCTACCCCTAAGGGGTGAAATAGGGGTTGAAAGTTTGTATGGAAGTTCGTCATTTTTTAAGTTAGAAACATGTTACTTTATTCAGAACTAAAAAAGAGTAAATACGTATTAAAGCGTTTCTTGATATTCTACCCCTAAGGGGGTGAAATAGGGGTTGACATTTTGCATATAGATTAGTCTGGAAGTCCGACATTTTTTGAATCCGAAACATTAAACTTTGTTTTTGGGCTACTGATTAAAAATGAGTAGATATCTATTTAAGCTTTTATGAATATTCTACCCCTAAGGGGTAAAATAGGGGTTGACATATCGCATATAGGTTATTCTGGAAGTCCGTCATTTTTGAAGTTCGAAACATGAAACTTTGTGGTCGGGCTACTGATTAAAAATGAGTAGATAAGTATTTAAGCGTTTCTGGATATTCTACCCCTAAGGGGTGAAATAGGGGTTGAAAGTTTGTATGGAAGTTTGTCATTTTTAAGTTAGAAACACGAAACTGTATTCATGTACTACTGATTAAAAAAGAGTAAAGACATATTTACGCGTTTCTGGATATTCTACCCCTAAAGGGGTGAAATAGGGGTTGAAAGTTTGTATGGAAGTCCGTTATTTTTTAAATTAGTACCATGAAAATTTAATTTTGGGCTACTGATTAAAAATAACTAGATATCTATTTAGCGTTTCTGCATATTTTACCAATAAGAGGGTGAAATAGGGGTTGATTTTTATTTTAAAAATCCGTCATATGTAACTTAGAAACCTAAAACTTTACTTTTGGGTTGCTGATTAAAAATGAGTAAATACCTATTTCAACGTGTCTGAATATTCTATTCCTAAGGGGTGAAATAGGGGTTGACATTTCGTGCATAGATTAGTCTGGAATTCCGTAATTTTTGAAGTTTGAAACATAAAACTTTATTTATTTGCTACTGATTAAAAAGAGTAGAGACGTATTTAAGCGTTTTTGGTTATTCTACCCTTAAGGGGATGAAATAGAGATTGAAAGTTAATATGGAAGTTCATTATTTTTTTAGTTAGAAACATTGAACTATATTTTTGGGCTACTGATTAAAAATGAGTAGATATCTGTTAAAGGTTTCTGGATATTCTACCCCTAAGGGGTGAAATAGGGTTTGACATTTCACATATACGTTAATCTGGAAATCCGTCATTTGTGAAGTTCCAAACATTAAACTTTCTTTTGGGCTACTGATTAAAAATGAGTAGATATGTATTTAAGCGTTTCTGGATATTCTACCCCTAAGGGGGTGAAATGGGCATTGGCATTTCATATATTGGTTAGTTTGGAAGTCCGTCATTTTTTTAATTTTGTAGCCTAACAACTTTCTTTTTTATGTTTCTGATTCCAAATAGATGAATACTTATATCAGTATTTATGCGAATTCTGCTCCTAAAGGGGTTGAAATATGGGTCGTATGTTTGTATGAAAGTTCTTGTAAATGGGATAATGATCAAAAATAAATAAATAAATACGTTAAAAACATGAATAAATTACTGATACATTCTATTACACAGTTTTAATTAAATGCATATAATATTATGCAACTTCCACGCGAGCAAAGCCGCGGGCAACAGCTAGTATAGTATATTTCCATATTCATAGAAGACATACTTTATAAGCATTAGTTCTATTCTATTCAGGCTTCATTGCTAGTAAAACGCTTGCGCATGTCTGAGTTTGTTCTTTTTACCCGGCTTCGGCAAGGCCAAAAGAAAGGGCCACATTTGGCAGTCTATGTATATTTGAATGTGACTAAACTACTAAACCGATTTCAATGAATAATGTAAAAAATGATTTATAATAATACCCCGTGTGACTTCGGATATATATTATATTAAAAAATACGTAGTCAGGTTACAGTTTTTTAAACGTTTTTTTATTTAAGTTTTATGGTAGATTCCGTCCTTAAAGCATGAATAATTAATCAGAAATATGTTAACATTAGTAATTATATTCAATAACGATACGATAACATTCAGAGACATACAGTATACATAAATTAATAGATAATATTGTTTATTGTATTATTACCGACATTTACAACAAAGTGTACCTATACCACATACCGTGGGAGGATGTAACACTATCCGTTGCTATTTTGACACTATCTACGTATCGACAATTATTGCAATAAATTTATTACGGTGATTATTATCTACCAGGAGAATTTATTTTCAATATTTAATAGTATTCAATTATACATTCATGAATAATTATTAGCGCGTTTACATCACTTTGTTTTGTGGAGGGACGGGTGTCATGTCCTGGAGGTATACAAAGGGAGGATCCTCCGACCATACGATGTGATCATGCCTGGCGGGCCATTGCCTAACGGTTGGGAATATTAGGATATTGTATATATGTTAATTCGCGCGAGAACTTCTATTGCGCGATTCAGGATTAGTAGTATTGTGTACTCCGTGTAGTAACGTCACTCCGTAGTTCGGAGTATTTTCAGTAGATGACGCTAAAATAGGTTTTCTTGTTGCTCTATAATATGTGGAAGTCATCATAGTTGTATTGTGTAACTACGGTTGTAACGTGTATACCTTTATTAAGCAAGTGTCTGTTTGCAAATAAGAGAGTAAAGGGATTATCGCCTGTTGTTCATTTTTCATCACAGGGTTGTTTTAAAAAGTATATCCGGTTTGTGTTTAAATCATTTCGTAATGAGTTAAGACAGCACTTGTATATTTAATTACTGTTTGATAAACAGATGTGGTAACAGCCCAGTGGCAAGATTGACGCAATGTATGTAACAATTAAAATTCAAGATGCGTCACATTTGATCAACGCGTGATGATTGGAATGAGGTCATGCTTTGTATTGTCTTTATTTATTGTTTAGACTGCAATTCGTTATATGATTAACTGGGCGCAATAATCGATAAGCTAAGCAGAAAGCAGTTTGACAGTGGCTGTAATTTTGTTGCAAAACATTACTACCATTGTTAACAGACATATTCAAATACCCTGTTATAGCTATTGATTCTATTACTGCTCCGTCACTAAACTAAAATTTATCTAAAATGTATCTAAAATTATCTTCTTTTCGCTTATTTTACTAAAAGGCTTTAAAAAATGATATTTTTCTGGGTATGTATTTAGCTATCGTCTTAATTTTTTGAGATTTTTAGTTCAGTTTAGACATTTTTTTAACAATACGATTAGTATCATTCTCTCGTTCTTACTATAAATAGCTTTACGACGCTTAATAATTGTATATGGCTAGGTATATCTAAATTGACTTATTGCTGACAGAATTTCTCAAAGAAAAAACTTAAAACAACTATTTTTATTGTCTGTAGATACCACATAAGAATAGGTCGCTCGGGGCCATCTTAAAGAAAGGAAAAGTTAGAAAGTATTAGAGTTTATTGAACCGCGAATTCTGTAATATAGACAAGAAAATGATCCCAAAAGCAATGTCTAAAGACTATATAAAGATCGATAAATAAAAGAGTTGATATTGAAAGTTGAAGGACCTATACTGAAGGGTGCAAGTGTACGTTTTATTTGATGGGATTTCAGCTTAAAAGCATTAGCACTTCTACTCGTCAATGGTCAGAAGCAAAGTGTGTATTTTCTGCAAAGAATTGACGTAAAGACTCGTTAAGAGTAGATGCATTCTAGAAGAAACAGGTCCGAGATAACGGGGCTTTAAGGAACCCTTAATTAATCTCGGGATTTACCATTATTCTGACGAGTCGATAATCTGGGATCTTCCAAAAAAACAGTGTACGTATTCATAAAATAATAACATCATACTTTCAGCATATCTCACGCACGGTCGTTTGATGCCAAAACTAAATAGTATCTTATTGAAAATAAATACCACTTTTCGTGGATTAAGCAACCCTATCTTTGTATTAAAATCAACGCGTGCTCGCTTCAGGACAGGGAGGACATAACTACCTTCAACGAAAACACCCACACACGAATTAATAAAAAAATCAACGGTATATGAATTACTGACTGACTCGTTGGTCTAACGGTTGTTGTGTGCGACTGCTGATCATGAGGTCTCGGGTTCGATTCCCGGGTCAAACCAAATGTTTGTATGATCTACAAATATTTGTTTCGGAGTTTGGGTGTTTTCTATGCATAATATGTATGTATTTACAAAAAAAAAGTATATATGTATTTATATCAGTTGTCTAGTACCCATAACACAAGCTCTGCTTAGCTTGGGACTAGATGGCGTTGTGTGTTATATGTCCGAAATATTTATTATTTATTTATTAATATTACTGACTAATTTGTCGGATAGCGAAGTCTACTTTCATACACTATAAAATCCATTGTTGTTATACATTTGAACCTGCCAAAGTGATTCTACTCTTCCTGATGAAAGCACGAACAGAATCCTTCTAGTGTTCTTCTGTGAGATCGTACTCGTAATACCGCCTCGGTCGAAACGGCCCGTTCGTGCTGAAATCAGCATGGCACTACTACCTGCAGACCATGTACGTGTACCACTTCTTCGTTTTGTATTCTTAGCAATACCTGAATTAGTAAATATTAAAATAATTCTACATCAACATTATAATGCGCCATCAGAATTATTGGTAGTAGTAGTTATCCACAACGGACTGGGCGTTATAATAAAACGTGTATGTTGCAACAGCGAGATCACTTAGAGGTAGAATCCTTCTCATGGCGTGCGGCTCACGTTCTTCCACCTGTTCTTACTGGCTTATAGTTACGATATTTTTAAATATATCAAGTTTGGTTTCCTGTTCCCTAAAGCTTTGCAAACGGAAACTTAATGATCGCCGTTCCGAATAAGGTATGTATTGCAAGTTAGAAAGCATTCGATATATACCTAACTCTTTTAATAAGTGATCTGTAAAAATTTGATCATTTTTGACTTCGTAAGAAAACCTGTATGTATTGACTAGCCAAACATTTTTTTCTTATTTCATCAACACTCTCTATTGATACTCAGGTCCTATCGGTCTTTGTTTTATACAGCCTATAGTCTTGCTCGTTAAATGAACTATCCAATAAAATAATAAGTATCAAAATTCATGACCAATGCGTGATGTCATGACCTTGGGAGTTTATATATATATTTAGATATGCACCACTAGATATTGTTAAAAAGATTTGTAAAATGTGTAAAAGCAGATGTTATAACGGGAACTCAACCTCTATGAGATTTCTATCCATTTTCCACCAAAAAATTGTAATATCCTGGCAGAACGTAAACACTTCGACGCAGTAATCTAAGTAAGGAAATTGTTTTATTCCCTGTATGCCCCATGAAGTTAGATGAAGTTAATTTACGGATATCAAATTTTAATTATCTTAAGTGGAAATAAACCACGTACTATACGAGTATACTGCGGAGATTTCCGATTTAGTTAATGCGATAGACCTTAAATTTTGCTTATTAGATATTCACACGTTAGCGATTACACATCCAAAATGTGCGATAAGAACCCCAAGATTAATAAACCATAATTTGTGTGTCAGTTTAACTGGCCACTGAAAGATCTTATGTGCTCTAAAAAAATATCACGTAAGAATAAATCTAATTTTTGTTGCGTGTAGGTAATACAGACATGTTTTATTCGGCATTCTTTGGTATAAATATAAATTAGTCGTGTCGGTAGATAGTTAATATTTTCCCAGTGTGTGCATTTATGATGTAACTTAGTATGAATGTTCGCAAGAAATATGCGATTGTGTCGCGAATGTATTTCGCAAATAAAAAACCCTATCGTGCGTCCTCTATACTCATATGTGCTACCATTCATACTATGATACTAATATTATAAATTCCAAAGAGACTCTGTCTATTACACTTTCACAGCTAAATGACTGCACTGATTTCAATTTGGCGTACAGATACTTTGTTTCTTGAGGTAGGACATTAATATATACTCTTTACCGCGACCCACATACACGTGGGCGAAGCCGCGGGGAAAAGTGGTTGATACATATAGAAATAATAGGTGACTACACAGTTTCACATGTATAATTAAAAAAAAAAATGTAATAAAAACAAGTCATCTAACTGTACAGCAACAACAGCATTCTGCAAAGCATTTTATCAGCTAAACATCATTTAGTTTATAATATATGTACTTGTTTACTAATATCATACGTTTTATACGAGTCTTTAATTTTTTAACATATAGTTGAAGAATTAATTTTTCTGTAGCATTAAATTGATGGCTTTTACATAATTTTGTAAATATTTTTGAATTTATTGAGAAGGAAGAGACAGGATGCTTATTTCCTTTAATAGGTCCCCAAGGCATTCGTGACTGCATGGATCGTAAACGATTCAAGTTCTTATTAAATTTTACTAGTTGAGGTCTATGCTATTCAATGATATTTTTAGTCTACATAAAATGTAAAAAAAAAGCATTTTCATTAATTTTTTGCACAATTATCATCCTAGTAGTGATAATTGGCAGTTGGTATAATATTTGTGAGATGCGCAATAGATCTTAGTACATATTTTTTTCTACAAAAAAAAACTACTTCACTAAACTAACTTCACGTTTACTTAGACGCTACAAAAAGGAATAGCTATCTTTCGATTTCGTATTTGACATTTAATAACTTATTCACCACTCAATGGTCGTGATCTTTTAATATTCAGATGAATCCCGTTATTACAACAATAAAACTCTCAGTACAATAAAACTCAAATATCCAAATACATATATTTTTTAATCGATGTCTGGGTCACATTAAAGATTATATAAGTTTGGCAACACGCTATTGACATAACTATACTGAATAGAATCCGGTAGTCATGTGCGGACATGTTGCAGCCACAAAAGGAGCTATGATTTATTATTGCAACGGGCAGGCAGGACGTACTTAGTCCCGCCGTCGCAAGTCACATTAACATTCGTGGACGTGTTTGCAAGTGCGTTTGTAGCCTTACGACTGAGGACTAGTTGAGTCATTATTGGGATGTAAATGCAACAGCAGGTACTACGATTTCACACGTTGACCTACTAAAGTTCCTAGTACACGGTGACAGTATAAATTACTAGTGCAATAACGTAAATAGGGTTTCTACTAGATATTAATACTTTTCTTGTCAGAATAAACATTTGCTGTAGAGCCCTCAAATTTATATAGAAAGTATTAAGGCGTCTGTGTATTTACAAGCTTAAATAAAATTATTTTAAAGATCAAAGTGGCTTGCCATTGTTTAATTGATTGCTGGTTTACCGTGCGAGAGACGGAACATAAATAACCTCTAATGTTTCATTTTAAATTTATGTAAGTATAAAATTATTCTTATTATATTTAAGATCTTAGGGTTTTATATTTGGAATTTTAATATAAGCGGATGTTTTGTTTTGGACGGCAAACGTCAATAGTTAACTGAAGCATAATTAGAAATCGGTGGGCAAGTTCGATTAACGTGGTTGTCTCGTGCGTCGGCGTCGCTACATTACCAGGCGACATCGCACGATACTTGGCTACCGACCAATGTTCTGGCGTTGATTGGCGACTGACCATTTCATTTTATTTTATACTCTCATCAGAACCTTTATCGGTAAATAAGTAGTCGTTGGAATCGCCGTAAACATTTTCAGCAATTTTACATTTACTCGTAGAAGCAAAAGATAGTGTCATTTTACTCTGTAGTCATTTTAAACTGACTTGTGAATGATTATGTATTAAATTAGTATTTGACATATAAAGTAACTTTTGTTTTGGGGTGAAAAATTTCTTAGGATTACTCTCCTCGGGGATGCAGTAGCCAGGGGTATGTGGAGTTTCTATTAAAAACCACCTCGACGGCTGATTCTCTCGGTGGGCCCAGACCATGAAATATCAGGTCCTCCTCTAAATGCCTACCTTTTTTAGGCACGGGGGGGGGGGGAAGAAACTAATTTAAAAAAATACTTTAAGTAACAAAATAACGTATTAAATTGAGGTGCTCTATCACTTTACATGTTTGAACTGTATTTGCCTCTTTGTCCCGTCTAAGAATTTATCGCCGAAACTGTTACCTACTTATTTTAACACGATGCAGTATAATCGATAAAGTTTCAATTAAATCTATTAACTACTTTAGGATAGCAAATTTTATCGTTACGTGCATATAAACGTGTTCAAAAGAAATTTAAAAAAATCTAAAGATATGTTATTTGGTGCCCAGAACTTCAACTAACTAGATATTTATTTAATATTCATATCTTAACGTGACTATGCAACTAAATCGCGGAAACAAGACTATCTCTTACATCAGTTAACCCGCAAACACTGCAATGAATATTAAATTTACCTGGTTATCAAGGTGTTTGATTCAACCCTTTCTTTCTTTCTTTCAATCCTGATTAATTTGCGAACGGATTGAATTAGGTAAAATAATAACGAAAATCTGAATATATTACGCTTGTTACGTATGCGGGCTAAGGCTTATTATGTAAATACGGTCCCTCATGTAAGTTGTTGATAAAATTGCTGGCGCCTTACGGACAAAGACCCCGAATAGGAACGATAACCTATATTGTAGAAGTTTGTCCGTGTTAACCAGAGAAAAATAGGAGACAAAAGGAGATACGACGACGAGCCTCATTACATAAAATAAAATTCTTAAAACATTCAAGAATTTTATTGACACCATTTAGACATGAAAATACACTTATAACATTTTACGAGGAACAACATAGACTGTTCCTAATTATAGTTTCCTGTTTTGACTGCGTCGCTTTGCATTCGAACATAGCAAATAAACTATCATAAGGTCCGTATTCCGCGACCGCGAATTCGCTGTCCACACGTATTTTCTACCAATCATCGATTACCTGCACTTCACACCTGTACTCACACTAATCAAAGTGAATACAGGCCCATAGACGTAACTAGCCAAGAAATAGACATTCTCATTTAATGTTTACCAGCAAATATAGAGAGCATGTACTTAGTTATTCATGTGTTATAGCTAAATTTCATTTTAGCAGGATTTGCCAACGGCTAATTGGGGAATTACCTACCTGACTTTACAGTGTTCGTTGTGCCTTGGTGACTAAGCTCAAAGCCCTAAGCTTCATTGGAACAAGTTGGAACGGCTAGAACGACGCTGTCTCTCCTGTCTTTTAACTATTATAGACATAGTCACCTAAATGTGAACAATGTTTCAAACCATCACGATAGACAATGTTATTTGTTAACTGTATGTGAAAAATAAAGATGAACTTCTCTTTTGCCGAAAAAAAATTATATTAAGTGCCGATATTTGTTTTCAACAGGTGTCTTCCTTACTCGGGCATAAAAGAGGACTTAAGAATATAATATCAGATCATTCTATTTAGTGACAAATATAACTCTTGTAACTCTCTGTTCTATCGGGTACGTTACTGCTATTCGTTAAATATTAGACCATTTATTCTGAACGCCGGTGTCACTAGGTACCTTATGAAATCGGTGTCCGCGAATAGCGCTGTCAGTCAAGTGGTATATTCGCGGCTCGCGATCTCATGTGTCCAGCGGTGCATCTAAAATTTCCCACATCGTGTAATCGAACCTGAATATGAGCGCATAATTGCTTATTTGCCTCATTTCGGATTCATTCGCAGCGGGAGTCTGTGGTTTGTGTAAATATGGTTGGATACGGCCGTTGGGTTTACGAACGAAATTTGCTTTTGTTCCAACTGGCGGAGCACAGAAGCCCTTTACTTCGCTAGTGTAGGAGGTCGCTTTATTAGCTTCTAATGTATGCATACATATTGTATTTCAGTGATTATTTAAGGTATTTTAATGGCACACATAACTTACGATTTTTGAAGTGTGGGAGCCACGCTTCGGCATGCGTGGGCCGGTTTGACCGGAGTGATACCACGGCCGCACAGAAAGCCGGTGTGAAACAGCAGCTGCGCTGTATTTTTTAATGTATATATAGAGAGATGAAGGAATGTATAAGTCAACAATTAATTCTTAGTAAAATTTGTAAATATACTTAACAAATTCGAGCCAATAAATCAAATCATATCTTCTATACTTATTACTTATTTATTTATGTTATAAAGGACTTACAACTAATGTAATGACATTTAGTTATTCTTATTACTAAACAAAGAGCTAAAGTTTGTGACGTTGTAGGGGGTAATCTCTGGATCTACTGAACCGATTTTCAAAATTCTTTTACCAATAGAAGGCTATGTTTTTTGTGAGTAACATCTATACAAATAAATAAAATTGGAGTGTCTGTTTGTAATATTAAAATAACCGCTTTTTACTAAATGCATATGTATGTATACACGGTACATATGACAAAAATGTAGTTAAAAATTTTTTTATCTGTCTGTCTGTCTGTCTGTCTGTTTGTTCCGGGTAATCTCTGGAACGGCTGGACCGATTTTGACGGGACTTTCACTGGCAGGTAGCTGATGATCCGGGGAGTAACTTAGGCTACTTTTTTAAGACTAACTTTGTCACGCGGCGTTACTCGCGGTACAACAATAGCCGCGGGTAACACCGCGGGGTTCAGCTAGTAGGGTATATAATAACCCGTATGATGGTGAAAAAACTTTATCGTGGTAGCTGGATTTGCAAAGTCGGAGAAAAAAATGTTTACCGTCCAACAAAGTGGGCACGTGTCAGCTAGTATAACAAAAATACTGCTATGTGACTTTCTTCACAGTTTGAAAACGTCTTATATCCGTCCCGATCTTTCCGATCTATGATCCATTGGTCCGAAAAATATTGAACATTTTTGAATGTATTGCCAATATATTCATTATTATGGATATCTACTATTTGATGCTACACAGACTGAGATCACGCAAATACCTACTATTGTGGTTCGACTATTAAACTGTAAGAAAACAAAACTGTAGCTTTGTTTTATATTTTTTCTTTTTTGTAATTAAATTTTACTTGTTGTTTCAGGTAAGCGCAGTATATATTAAAACAAGGATCTTATTCCAAGGTAATTTAACTCGTCTTTTACATTCAACCCGTCTCTATTCTCGGTAACATGTGAGGTATGTCCAGTGCCCAGCGCAACGAAACCGGTGCGCGCGGCAATTGTCTGTCTGAATGAGAAATTCATTACAATCTCATTTTTTCCAAGTTGTAGGTCATTATTTTAAAACTGCCGATGTTTTTTTATTTAAACCTTTGTAAATTCTTGTAAAAGAAAAATATCGTTCAGCAGAGGTGCATGTTGATTTGAAGATCTAAATGTATGAAAATGTTAATTTTGTTCCTTAATTCTTATCAATGCAACCAAAATCTGCAACAGTGAGGTGTGGAAATGTTAAGCTAGAAGTATAATAATAATGATTTACTTACCTTGCCTTTATATATTACTAACTGTTGCCCGCGGCTCCGCCCGCGTGTATGTCGGTTATCGTTGTTAATTAATGCGTTCGGTAGCTTATGTATGCGTGAAAGAGTAACAAAAATCCAACCATCCATACTTACAAACTTTCGCATTTATAATATTAATAAAGTAATAAGATAAAGTGTGAGTCTAAAAAGAGTACAAAATGAATTCAAGCTAAAATAATAATAGGTACTTTCAAATTTGCATACAATCCTTTAGTTCTGTAAATATTTAGCAGTTTTAAGAAACATTTACCGTTGCCTCGATGTTTTCTAGATTAATGTGAGAGCCAACGTACTTTAATAAATGTTATGTGGACGTGTGAGTGGAGTTGCACACATTAGTGGTCGAATGAATGGATCCAATTTTGAAGAAAGCAAAGTGTTCTTTGCAATGGCAGTCATATTTCAACAAATAGCTAATCAATGGTTGAGTTGGCGGGTACTTTAGTTGTAAGTGATGGTTAATACTAGTCATGTGTGCAGACGCGCATTGTGAATAGCTAAAATGTTGCGTTTAAAACAACTTGTCGATTGTTTGTTTAAATGTTTACAGCTTCTGGAGAATTGATGGGCAATTCAAAGCGAGCGTCATCGCATTTGTTTCCCATCGTTTACATAGCGATAGTAAGAACGAGGTTGAATGTTTGAATTGAAACCACGTTTCAAATTCTTTAGAGTAATTATGTAATTTATTGGTATCGATAACAATAATTATTATTCATATACTATAGTTATATGTTTTTCAGTAACGTCATCAACCAATATGTGTATCTAAATTATTTTATTCATATGGCAAATTTTTATCATAAAGGCGGTTTGATTTGATTAAAATGATGAGATACACATTTAAAATAATTATCAGTACTGTATTAATTGCAATTTGCAAAAAACCGTCTAAGTGCGAGTCGGACTCGCGCACCGAGGGCTCCGTTCAAAGTTCTAAATATTATTAGTATGTAACTAAAATTTTTTTTTATCTGTCCTATAAATCCATGCTTCGTACCAAATTTCAAGAGTCGGAGATCACGGGGAGTACCCTGTAGGTTTTGATTCCCTTCCGAGTGTCGAAAATTTTATCATATTATATTATACATATTAAAAAATCAAACTTCTAAGCCAACGCAATCAAAAGATACAGTCGTATCTTTTGATTGCGTTGGCTTTTACTTAGTTCCAAGGGACAGTAGGCCACGGTATTTGATCTAAATTTCAGCTTGATACCTCGACGCGTTCCTGAGAAAAAGAGTCTTGATAGACAGACGGACAACAAAGTAATCCTATAAGGGTTCCGATTTAATTCGAACCTGTAATAAATATACGATTTGAACTAATTTACTATGTCGTAATTTGTTTCCGTTTTTTCCTTTTGAGGTAGGTACCGAACCCTAAAAATAATGAAATACTATTGACATTCAATAATAGTTTTTTGACTAAATTAAGGTTAGTTAAAGATAGCAATTCCTACAATTCAACCTTAAAAACAGTTTCATCTAATACACCAAACATAAAATATAATTAATTAACGCATGTATTTTATTAACGTAAGTTAGGGTATTGTATATATATACTTATTGTTAGGAACTAAATCCTACCTGCGGTGGTTGGGTTGGCTATTTATAATGTTTGGTAGTACGAGTAGTCTGTATTCATTCTGTAGACTGTATATCTATTAAAGCTAGAGATTCTTTAGATAGAAACACACAATAAAAGAGAAATTGCTGGAAAACAATGGAATCTATACTTCTATTGTACTATTTTGACTACTACGATTTCATAATTCATTATCTGCTTCGCGAGCATAACACAACTTGATAGTGATACCAATCCACTATGCTGTGACATTGAAAAGTCCATTTTGACTTAATATATACGACTAGCTGACCCACGCAACCTCGTTTGCGTCTCCTATTGCCCGTAGCGTGATAATTTTCCCCCGTTTTTGTAACATTCTTCATTGTTGCTCCGCTCCTGTAGGTCTTAGCGTGATGATATATAGACTATAGCCTTCCTCGATAAATGGGCTATCTGAAACTGAAAGAATTTTTCAAATCGGACCAGCGGTTCCAGAGATTAGTGTATGGAAACAAACAAACAAACTCTTCAGCTTTATATATTAGTATAGATTAACAGTTTATAGTTAGGATGGTAATGAGATAGGTAACAACATTAATTATGTTTAAGCACCTACGTATAATGCGGTGCACGTTTCCAAATTTGGCATAGACAACACTACATCTACCTACATAATGTAAATGGAAAAATAACAAGAGGAATATAATTTTATTGTTAATATCATTGTTGTCTTTGAGATCTCATGAATGTATGCAATTAACTGTGTAGTGTTAGAAATAGTGTTTTCTTAATAAAATAACTGACGCTATACAAATAAATTCATAAAAATAATACCAACAACATTTTTGAAAAAGTTTTCATGGATTTCATCTTATATTTATTATTATATTATATTATATTTTGATTTAAAATATTAGTATAGATATTGGTATTATAAGTCGGTACAGTGCTGATCTGCGCTTATCTATATCTATATATCTATATACTTATAATAAAACTGTAGAGAGGTCAATTCTGTACATTGAATATATATTAAAAATTATTATTGGGGGATGAATGGTTATCGATACTGATGCCAAAAATGTAATCAGTAAGTTTTTTGTCTGTCTGTCTGTCTGTCTGTCTGTCTGTCTGTCTGTCTGTCTGTATGTGCACGCATGGATCAAAAACTACTGAAGGGATTTTAACCAAACTTGGTACGATTATAGTCCATACTCCTGGGCAGGTTATAGGCTATATAACATAACGCTAAGATGCATAGGAGCTGAGCAGTGACGATAAATTTGAAGCAAGTCGGATGAAAATTTTCGCTTTCGAGCTCTTATCCTCGCATACGTTGATCATACACCAAAAATATGTATTACAAAGATGATGGTCTTTAAAAGATCTACAAAAAAGTCCTCTATAGTATATTTCTATCTTTTATAAATTAGCCACAATAACGTGTTTAAGCGTTAGGCATTTCTTCAAGGTGTATTAAATACTTAAATATATTGTATTTCACATGGATATATCCTTATCACTATACACTTTAATATCTTTTTTAATAAAATATAGAATTATAAAATTATAATTAATAAACACACAAGATATAGATGAAATAAAACTTCCAAATCTCGCCGCACCAGTATAAGTACGATATTACGGTTGATTTTTCTTTAACACGCGAAACGGCCATCCAAAAACGGCCAAAAAGGAGGGAGCGCTCACGCCGCTCACGCGCTGACTTCACTCGAATTGTCACTGTTATTGCGAACGAACGTGGTTCTTATTGACTGGGAATAAGCGCGTTTTAGATTTAAAAAATACATAAGACGTAGTTTTTAGATATCAGTTTAAAGTAGGTATTAGATAATAATATAATTAGTTTGTTTAGTGTTTTTGTTTGTTTCTCCTTCTTTCCTTTATATTTGTAGTTGTAAAATTAATAAGTATAATTTCAAATAAAAGTAAATTTATGCAATGACAATTAATAAATCTCATCGTCAGACTTTCCGTGTTGCTGGAGTAGATCTTAGTCTCAGATGTTTTTCACATGGGCAGTTGTACGTCGCTTTTTCCTGGGTCAGTAGTTCCACGAATCTTTATGCATACGTACCGGAAGTGTCCACTTTGAACAAATGTAAACAACAATTCTTTAGTGACGATGCAAAACAAAAATTACTCTTCGATCTTAAATAGATTTTTAAAAGGCAGCGTCATATTTATTTATTATAAATATTGCTTCATTCATCGGGTGGTGAAACGACTACTTACCGAATCAATTTTTTGCAGAATTTCTACTGTATTATGATTAATTATGAATTTCAATTTAAGATAAAGTTCAAGCTTGACAACCAAAAACGATATTTCTGTAATGGCGCTGGTCACATGAGACGCGTGACGTCACACTCTAGCCACAACAAAACAAAACAGCGCGGTTTAAGTTAATATTATCAGTTTTCTCCAATTTTATATTAATTAAAATGTCGAATAAATGGTTTGTAGTGCCACAGTGAACAAATCTATACATCTATAGGTACAAATAAATAAAATTGGAGTGTCTCTTTGTAATATCAAATTAACCGCTTTTTACTAAATGCATATGTATGTATACACGGTACATATACCAAAAATGTAGTAAAAAAATTTTTTGTCAGTCTGTCTGTCTGTTTGTCTGTTTGTTCCGGGTATTCTCTGGAACGGCTGGACCGATTTTGACGGGACTTTGACTGGCAGGTAGCTGATGATCCAGGGAGTAACTTAGGCCACTTTATTTAGACTAACTTTGTCCCGTGGCGTTACGCCGAAATGTATGTATACGCGTAACTTTCGATCGGCTACACCAAATTATATATTTTTTTAATGTGTTAGTTATTCTTAGGACAAGGTTTGTACAAGAAAAAATAAAAAATAAAGGAAAAAGTTTTTTTGTCCGTGACTACACCCTACTCATGGGTAGCTGGTAACGAAAGAAAAATATGGTGGTACGAAGTTCGTCGGGTCAGATAACATCTTTAAATACCACGCTTTGTACTAAAAGCATTGAGATATACCTACCTACATAAAGTAAATTAGATTAGAAAATAATGAATGAATTTTTCCAGAGGTTATTACAGAAACAATTTTCATGTTGCACTTATGCAAGTGCAACATAGCTGCTTTAACATTTTTCAGTTCTGCAGCATAGTTATCAATGTTATTATTATGTACTAGCTGAACCCCGCGGTGTTACCCGCAGTTATTGTTGTACCACGAGTAACGCTGCGGGACAAAGTTAGTCTAAAAAAAGTAGCCTAAGTTACTTCCTGGATCATCAGCTACCTGCCAGTGAAAGTTCCGTCAAAATCCGTCCAGCCGTTCCAGAGATTACCCGGAAGAAACAAACAGACAGACAAAAACATTTTTAACTACATTTTTGGTATATGTACCGTGTATATATATATACATAGGCATTTAGTAAAAAGCGGTTATTTTAATATTCAAACACACTCCAATTTTATTTATTTGTATAGATAGAAAAGTGCAACCATAAAAGCGTCTATCTCATGTAGGTTGCTGTTATCGGCACGCACAAAATTTGGTTCCTTTTTGTTTCGAACCACTTATTAAATAGTTTATTAAAAAAAGTCCTGCAGAAATAGCTCACAGATCGATTATTACCACTCCGAAATCATAAAACGCAAACAATATTCAAAAGAGGAATCTTTCGTTTATTAGCATGTGACGTCACCAGAGTTGCAACCAATCACAAGATGTTTATGTCGAAGACAAAATTTCAAAAAAATTGTTAGTTTTATTTCGTGCAATCTGCGAGAAACTTAAATTATTTTGTTTGATTTATAGTGAAATATGTCTTTTTAGACTATTATCTTAAAGGATGACCCCAATCCATAGTTTATTTTCCTTTCCGCTTCAAACGCGTGCAGTTTTTGGTGAGTCTGTGAGTCTATGCTTTGCGATGACGATAAACAAGACATAAGGTCAGACGTTGCGCACCGCAGGCATAGACGAACTGTTTCAGCAACGGAAAGCTCTATGTGGCTCTGTCGAGGGTGAGCGACAATGCTAATATGTTCGTATATTGTTCCAATGGCATTACACATAACATAGTATACAGCGAAGCTCTTTAAATAAAGGTAACACCTGTCACAATATGTGGACATATCAGTGAAATTGCACGCAAAAACTACTGAACGGATTTGAATGACACTACAGGAATTTAACTTATACATCAGAATAACAGATAGGCTACAAATAATAAATATATTGTGTGAATTCTCTAAAATATGACGATAAGTGTCAAGTAGGTAGTAGAAAAAATCTACCATCTATACTGAGCTATACTGGCGTGCGCCGCCAAAATCGCTAAAGTTTTACATATGTAATGTTTGATGGAAATGTTTATCTTAAAAGCTGTTATAGTTAAAATGTGTAAGCCATTAAAGCCAACATAGTGAACCATAACTACAATAAAAATTAATGATTTATTTCAAATGCACATTTGGTATGGTAGTATTAAGTTGATTCCTAAATGAAAATGGACACATTTATCGCTTCTGGTATTTAAAGTAGATAAAATATATCTTTTGCGCTACATCATTTGGACAAATAAATATTTATGCAAATAAATATTTATACAAATAAATACAAATAAATAAATATTAAAATTAATAGTTGCGATAATGACAAACCGAGTGCACGATATTACGATGGCGCATGGCGGTTGGCGCGGGGAATAGATTGCTCATCGCTGAGTGTACGACCCGAACGAGGGTAGGTAGGTAGACGCGTGAGGGCAGACGTCGATGATGGTTGTTTCCGTTTTACGAATTTTCAAGCCATTTACGATTAGCTAAAAACGCATTTTACTTAAAATAATATAGGACTAAGGTTAAGTATTGACAGTTTTTTTTAGAAGTTACACGTACAAAATTCCACGTACAAACTTCATTTTTATTTTATTTTTATAGATTACGTAGCTGTAATTATACCGAATTACTTCGTTTTTATTTTAATTACATTACATAGGTTGTAGGTAGGTAAGTTGTCATTGTCAGGCTGTCATATTTTTCAAATGCGACTAGCACCAAATATATTATATGTTAAATTATACATGGTATTGTTTTTGTTTGTTTAACCGTTTTTATCATCAATTACACTAACATTATAAGGGTGAAAGTTTGTAAGTGTGTATGTTAGTTACTCTTTCACGCAAAAACTACTAAACGGACTTGGATGAAACTTTACAGTGAAATAGCTTATACATCAGAATAACACAAAGACTACTATTTGCCACGATAACCGACATACACGCGGGCGGAGCCGCGGGCAGCAGCTAGTAGTAAATAAATAACTACAGGTTCTAAGAAAACAAATCTCACAATAAGACCATCGCTGACGTATTCAAGTGGTAATGTTGTTCTCACACTTCTGTCATTCGACTTCAATATTCTTATTGTTTCTCATGCTATATTATTTTGATACGAGTTTGATTGATATCAATTGACACAGTTTTAAGCGCGGAGGCCATAAATCTTGTTCAGGTATCAATAAATTACTAGTGGTCAATCAGTGGTTGAAATTAGACTATAATTAAAAAAAAAAATCTGCACTCCTCTATGTAAACTTTAACTGTTCCAAATTTCGTACATTTGCATAGTTTTGTAAAAAGGGATACAAAGTTTTTGTTTCACGTATTAATCTATAAATAATTATGATTTTTTAAGCCTTCTACTGCGTTCGTTACTTTCAAATGAAACTTACTTTCATAAGGTTTGATATTGATTTTAATAGAATATCTATAAAAACGTGTTGCGGTCTGTTCACCGCAACTGACACGACCACTAGTCTAGCAAGATACTTACACGGTAACATATCAATATAACCGCAAGTGAACTGTTATACTGTGTCAGTTATAGGTGAGCATATATAGTAAAGGCGAAACGCCATAAATACTTGCAAAATAGATACTCAATAAGATGCTATGAATATATTAGTACACTAGCTTTTGCTCACGGCTCAGGCTACTCCTTCCTAAAGAATCAAATATCTCAATGCAGTTTCTCAGATAAGCCATGAAAGCGCAACAGAGGCACCCTGACAGATAGACAGAGTTTGTTTCGAATTTGTAATATTAGTAGAACGTTAGGTCTAATGTAGCGGATTTGTATCCCACTCTATGAAGCGTCTATAGCACAAACGCTGTATTATATTATGGACTTTTGTTTATATTTTGTGTAGAAGCCGTTAGAATGATTGTATCCGAATCAGATCTACGCAACAATATATATACACGCTTGGGAATATAATATTCGGCACCCAAAGGGGAAGAATGGCCAAGGTTTGTATGCGTAACGTATAACATGAAATATTGGGACATCGATGTCCCTACTCCCGCCTCTCGCATACTAATGTAATTTTAACCCAAGCAAAGCATAAAAGCCTGACGGAATCTTTTAGTATTGATTAGTTTCCCACTTACAGGCCTTTTCTGTTGATCTAGGAAAAGTTGCTTTGACGGCTACTGGCTTTAAATTTTATTTTTAAGACCAGCTTTTGCCTGCAATTCCGCCTCGTATTAGTCGGTTATCGCGACAAAAAGTAGCTTATGTCCTTTTCCAAGATCTTATCATCTCTATACAGAAATTTAACCAAATCTGTTCAGAAGTTTAGCAGTGAAAGATGAACATACAGAGTTCATTTTCAATTTTTAATAGCAGTATGAATTATATTTTTCACTTTAAAACAATGAGTGTTATATGTTTTCGGCTGTTTGTATAGCCATATAAGTGTAATTTATTCCAACTTCTTGATAGTAGAAAGTAGAAATGTAAGAGTAGTCAAGATTGTTATTTTATTTTTTTGACAGTCGTGTTCAAGATCTATGACGGCAAGAAGGGCACAATGAAATGGTTTCTTCAATACAATTACACCATAAAAGTGTTTATAAATGAATTGAATGTTGAAGATATACAAGATTCAACAAAAAATAACAAAGTAACATTATTTTTAATTCACGTTTCGTGACTCTGTTGCATTGACAAATGCTATTGTAATTATTGCAATAGAATTGCGAATGCTGATATTACAATGGCATCAACGTCAACGATTAGCTCATTGATTGATTCAATACAAATTTAGGATGAGAACAGACAATAAGATAATTAAAGAAATGTCTAATGTTATAAATCATTTATTTAGATCAATTGTTAGTTAATAAAAGTAAAGTAAATACTAATGTTTAACGTCAGTGATTCACGAAATTATCTAAACCTATAGAAATAAATAAAATTGAAGTGTTTGTTTGTAATTCCAAATTAACAGCTTTTGACTAAAACGAAACGACAATAGTATATACGGCACGGTACGGTAATCTGTCTGTTTTTCTGGCTAATCTCTAGAACGGCTGCACCGATTTTGACGGGACTTTACTGGCAAGTGTAGACTTTTTTTAAGAGCTAGCTTCGCCACGTTACGTTACGTTGTTGTTGTAAAGCCACAACAACAACCGCGAGGAACAACGCGGAGCTCAGCTAGTTTAATAAATGTTTATCGTAGTGTTGACAGGGTAAAGCAACTAATAATTTATAACGTACTAATATTATTAATTAACTGTGCAGCGAAAGGAAGCCACATTTAAATGATAGTCATCAAATATGGCTGCGTCGGTAGCGTTATAATACTGTTAGCATTGAGAAATATTTAGACATCGTAGACGAATGTTTATTTTATATATTTACACTGCAAGCTATCTGACGTGTAGACTCATTCAGTTCAGGTTTTGAGAACTGAACTCTTATATCAAAAACATTTTTAACTATACTTTTGGGATGAGTGCTATTCCATACATGTACATAGGTACATATTTCTGATATGCTAGATTGGAAAACATAATAATGATATGAAACTGTACGGCTTTCATCATAATCATCATCATCAACCTATCACAGTCCACGGCTAGACATCCGCCATTAATAATAAATATTTCGGACATCTAACACACAACGCCATTTAGTCCCAAGTTAGCTTGTATTATGGGTACTAGACAACTGATATAATTATTTATATACTTTTTTTGTAAATACACACATATTATAGATAGAAAACAACCAAACTCCGAAACAAATATTTGCAGATCATACAAACATTTGATCCGACTCGGGAATCGAACCCGAGACCTCAAGAACAGCAGTCGCGTACACTACCACTCCGCTTCATAGTGCCATTATTAACGTATCACCAACTAAAAACTGTTATCATTGAATTCACTCTATAATGTTTATACCGTGCCGATCATAAAATACCTGTTGAATTGTTGATATGTTTCTTTTAGTTTAATAATAATGGTTTTGTAATGTCCTGGAATATTTATGGCATATGTTACAAGTATTACGATTAATACGAATCACTAACACTTTTTAATGTTAAGATAGCTTTGATAATGATTTTTATTAGAAACGTTAGTTTTTGTACTGTTGTACTATACCTCTGGTTTTGTGTTTTTTAATGTAACAAGTTAAATTTTAACACTAGTAAAATTTTAACATAAATAAAACCGACTTCAAGGTTTGACTCGATTTCTCTTGGATGCCAGCATCAGATCTTAGTGTCCTTATCATGGTACCACCTTTCCATTACACAAAGAATCATCAAAATCGTTTCATATACGGTCGAATTGAGAAACCTCCTCCTTTTTTGAAGTCGGTTAAAAATAACACAAGTCGATAAGAATATTATAAAGCGATAGGTACTTCTGAGGCTTGTTAAATACTCAAAACATATTAGTCCTCATATTTCGCTACACAACATCTTATTTAGATCGATACGCTCTAAATAAATTAGACTGCCACATAAAACAGTAGCAAAATTCTTTTAGTTGATGGACGTTTGTAAGTACAAGCATTATTTGATCAAGAATTCAACAGCGTATGACAATGCATAACGACAAACATACGGTCAGACGGACGTGTATGTACAAATGTTTCGCAATCGCTGCGAATTCAGCAATATTGCACAAGAAAACAACATTGTGATTGAACAATGCTCTTGGTCTGGGAATCTCGACTAACACCAATGAAGTAATGCCGTTCCGTTCAGCGTGCATGTGGCTTACCAATTACGTAAAGTTGCAACGTTTTTTACATTTCTTTGTTGTTCGTAGATCGTATTTCGGTCTGTATTGTTTTTTAGTTCATTTTCTGAATATTAATAAAGCTAATTGTAATTATTTGACCAATATACTTCATAATATATTTTGTATGACTTAGTGAACTTTTTATCTAAAATGGATTGAAAACAGAAGTTTCATTAATTCTTAAATAAAACTAATGTACAACGTTATGGTTTCTTTAAGCAGATTTTTTGACTTGGTGCTTGGGGCTACCAAAAAAAAAATACTCTATCACGATTAAACCTATGTTTCAGGCGATGACATTTTTTAATAATTACCATTATAAAAAAAAATAAAAGAAAAAAAAAACAATAGACTATGTGTGGTATTATTAGAGGTCTTTAAATTTACCAATAGATTTGGTTGGCTTACTAAAGACAATCAAAAGATAAAAACTACTTATAAATTAGTCATTAAAAATGATTAAACTTAAATATGTACAGGACATCTTTGTTGTTTTTGGTTGTAGAAGCCTTCATTGTCACCTGTGCCTGTTTATGTTGTATGTAAAACAGAACAACATAAACAGTTTTGTTTTCCGTTCGCTCTATCCGTGTGTAGCAGTCGTAAATCTCGACACACCAATGAATGAGTTGACACAATAGTGAGAAAAACACTATGTTATTCAATTTTGATTTGAATCTGTGGCCTCAAAACGTTATTTTATTTGTTATTAGTACTATTTGTAAAACAATGTCGTTACAACAAAAGATATGATTTTTGTGTAGAGCGCGTGAGATAATTTGTTTAATCCAACGTAACAGCTGTGATTTATGTCTACATATTTTCACATGACTATGCACCAGATTATAAAAAACTCAGAGCACGCCATTGCCTAATTCTAGACCTGGTATGGCGTATAATAAAAATGTGTTTATATAGGTTCAAAATGTAAGCATTAAATTAGAGCAGGTACATTATAAAATGAACTAATAAAATGTATTCATTAAGGTTTTTTTAATAAAAGTTAATTAATGTAATGAAATCCTGAAATCGCAAATTTAATTAAAAAATGAATTCATTAGTTTTGCTACGAAATACCTATTTAGTTATCAGGTGCTCCATTGTAAAGGAGTGGTCACACTGAGGCCTCGGGGCGAGCTTGTATTATAAAGGTGCGACAACAATATATCATACGCGCTCATATAATATGTAAGTGACGTGTCCGCATTTATGACACTTTGTTGGGTGACATAGGAAAAATATCATTTCATGACAGAATTATTTAGTGTGAAGCGTATAGTAAAGAAAACTGTTTCGAATATTTTTAGTTTGAGAAAATTTACTACTTCAGTGCATGTATTTATACTTTTTATGAGGTTTTAGCGCCGGTCGATGCGTGAAATTTGATGTTAATGTCATATTTGACATTATATATACATTTTAAATTGTAGGTAGGTACGTTAAGTCTTTCCTATTAGGTGTTCGGAACGCGCTGCATCAAAGCATGAAATTCGAAATTCTACAAAATCACGACACGAGTTATTTTTGTAGAAAATAAATAATTAACTATTAATTTCGTAAATGTTAACTGATGAAAGTTAATTCTGGTAGAAGTTTTAATATAAAAAGGGTTGTCATTCTCTTTGAACAAGTAATTAATTGACTTGATGTTTATTGAATTTATTGCTAAAGGTGTAAACAACTTTATTTCATTGAATTTTACTACCGTTTTTACCAATTTTCAGTGATTTCTATGCGATAAACTCTTGCACTTGCAATTGGATCTTGAGTATTAAACTTTAACCTACGCGATACTGATGTAAAAAGAGTTGTTGTGTAGTAATATTATAATTATGTACAGGACTCTAATGGGGCCATGGAAACAGTAGGTAGTAGAGCCACGCTGATTTCAGCACGAATGGGCCGGCTCGACCGGTACGGTACCCTCGCACAGAAAATCAACGTAAAATGACAGCGATCATGCTGTCGTGTTTCGTTGGTGAGTGCGAGACCGGAGGCCCAACGATGCAGGAGCATCACTAGCCCGCCATGGTGATGGTCACCATGCTGCACTGTAGCATTGTCTTCATTCGCAGTATGGTGACCACCACTCTTGGATTCTGCTTATGCTTTCCACCAGGCAGAGTAGAGTCATTTTGGCAGGGCAAAATATTAAAAAAAAAAAAAAAGTAGGAACGAAGACAAAGTGAAATGTATTCATATGAACAATTTGATTATTCTTTGCACACACTTTGTCTTTTGGACTTATTGTCGTTAGAGTTATTGTGTTTTTAAGTGATAAAACAAAATGTAAACTTAAGTAGACTAGAAATACTATACTTTAAAGATAAAGGATCCTCTCAAAGAATCATTTTAACCGAAAGACTGCCATCCTATGCATTTTTAATTATCTGAATTATATTTAATAAATTGCTGACTTAATGAACAAGATGAGATTAAAGCTCTTGTAAAAATATTGAATACTTAAAATAATAACTAAACTAAATTAAAAGGATACAGGGTACGGAAAAGGTTTCATATTTCACTTAGGAAAGTTTGTTAATGTTTATCAAACTTGACAAGAAGTTTTGAACGAAGTCGGCCAAGCTGTAATATAGACCCGAAGGTCTATATTGTCATCCAAATAAACAAATGACGGACGACACTAACTGTAATAGATAGGATAAAAAAGCTAGTTTGCATTTGGTCGACATAGATAAAGTTAATAATAAATAGATGTAAAATATTCGTTCTAAAGTCTAAGTATTGACTAGAACGAATGTGTATTAATGGTTCGATTGACAGCTGATTCAGACAAAAACAGGCACGAATTGAAATCAAAAAAACCATAAATTTAATATTTACTACGAATTTATTTGGTAAGGAACCGATGTACTAGTATACTCGTAAGTGCTAACGCAAATATTTACTCGAAACTTTCATGAGGTTAATATAGTGAACTACAATAACCTTGACACTGAAGTGTCAAGGTAGTTACAAGGTTACATTATATACATCATCGTGTAGTTCATCATCACCAACCTGTGGTAGTCCACTGCTGGACATAGGCCACTCCTTCAAACTGAGGTTTTGAAGCTTTTATTCAGGAATTCAATGAATCAGAGACAGGTCGATTATAAAATTGGATAAAATATGATTATATGAATTTAAGCTTACTTAGGCACAGATTGTTCTTGTGTTTAAGAGCCAAAACATGAACGATTATATAATTGATGTGTAGATACTGAAAATTATATTGTCTCACTGGAGACTCATTATCATAGTTTTAAATACAGTTAAGCTTGTCTGTTTTGCTTTGTTGTGGTACGTTGTAATAGAATTGGCTCTCGCTATTCTCCTATGTAGACACATAATTATTGTGTCTCCATCTGTAAATGAATATACTAACATGTTGACAACGTTTTCTGTACGAAACTTTTCTAAATATCAATATATAAATATACCTAAAAACTACGTTGAAATAAAGACGGTCTTCTTTTTTTTGCAATAGCCACTTTCAGTATAACACAGCTGTCTTATGAAAAAAAAAAATTTCAAACAAAGTAATATATCAAAAGAACCTAAAATATTGTTCTATAAAATAAACATATTCAACAATAAACACGGTTGAAACTCAATTTATGGTTTACCCTAGACTCATTACTCATTTCATGAAATCTTCGACCTCGATCATCGATGTGAGTTACGTTCGGTTTCATCACCAAAAGTTATAATTTGCGTTTAGATATTGCCCACGTATTATTTTGTAGCTTGGACCTACGCAAGCTACATTGTGGTTTATTGATCCACAGATAAGCTATCGCTTACATTTATCTCTACTTTGATAACAATGTTGAAATAATACACTTTTGTATTGTGCCTTTGTTCATTTTTTCCCCTTTTTTACATATTAATCGATAAAATACCAATATGTTTGAAGTTTTTCTTAGACGAGTAGCCGGTAGTAGCCACGGTTCACAAATACTCTCGTGCTACTAGTTACATTGGTCTGCCTGATTGGTCTAGCGGTTAATGTATGCGACACCCAATCAAGAGGTCTCGGGTTCAGATCCGGGGTCATGCCACAAAAGTGTTATTGAGTTTTTCTGATTATGGAAATACTTAATTACAGCTCGGAGCTTGTAAGTTGGGGTCCGAACCCCCGTGCCTCAGAGAGCACGTAAAAGCTGCCGTCCTGCTCTTTATCCCTCCCTGATCGAGTCGGTTAATCGATCCATCGAATTATGAGAGAGAGGGTTAAGGGATTAAGGGTCACAGGCTGACTCTGAAGTCAGCCTGTGACCCTTAATTGCCCACTAAATAAAAAAATGTTATTATTACACATACAGATACTTCCAACTTTTTAGTTTTATGCAAAAAGTACCCGATTGGGCAATTACGAGTTAGCTTATTACCTGTGCTGGATACTTCAACTACACAGTCGAGATACCGACGTAATTGTTATAAAAGTAAAAGTGCATCTTCAATCTGATTTAAATTACTATTAAAACTTTACGTGCAGCACCTAGTTCTTATAGATATGAATATGTACTGTAAGCACACGGAAACTGTGATGCAAAACTGGAGCGAGGCAAAACGACAATAGTGTAGACTAACTCAAAAGCCAATTTTTTTAAAATGCATGACGCGAACGGATGAAAAGTCATAACTCCACTGTGTATCAACTAGATGCCTATCTACCCCTTGAAAAAAATTAATGCCAAAAAATATTAATGTCGAAGTGCGAAGAGGACAGTAATAACCGGTGTGTAGGTGTAAAAGAGACAACGAGCTATTGTTCTACACCTGCCAGTCCTCACCTGGTGCTCGAGCCCGTCCATATTTGATTAGCTTTTTTCGGGGTTATAGTTTTAACTATGAATGCGAGTGGCGAATAGAATTATTTGGATTTTTTACTTTGACGTTTTGAATATAATAGTTGTTTTCAAGCTTATGTACTGTAGGTTGGTAATATATTTAATTTGAATAAAGGAATTTGAATTTGGTGGGTCGTCAGTTGAAATAGAATTATGCTATTTTAAAGTCTTTGAGGTCCTGTTCAAAGATCGTTTAGTAAGTCTACCGATCTGCCACAAGGGTCTAAATTAAAGGACGTCAACAAGCTCATGCAAATATTCATAATAATTTGTTTAAACACTAAAACCAAAAGAGGAACATAAGATATAAAAGATGATTGCAAGAAAACATCCAGAGGTCCAGTATCCTCTAAAATGTGGGATCAAATGTCTACCTACTAGATTGTTTATTAATGGTCAATAAATATTTTAGTATCAAGTTACCATTAGCAAGGCTTTGTACACATTTGCAAGACATTATAAGCACTTTAGGAGCTTGAATGGTTCTCCGAACGATCCCACTGGCGCTAATGTTTTTAGTTAGAATAAATGAAGCCTTGAAAGTATTATAGAATGCTAGTTCATGGTCTGCGACTCCGCCCGCGTATATGTCGGTTATCGCGGCAAATAGTAGCCTGTGTTATTCTGATGTATAAGCTATATTACTGTAAAGTTTCATCCAAATCCATTCAGTAGTTTTTGCGATAAAGAGTAACAAACATCTACCCGTACTTACAAACTTTCGCGTTTATAATATTAGTAGGATTGCACAATAGTATCTGCCGTACAGAGATTGAAGTCAAAAGTAATTGTTATTAATGGTTTGGAACAAAAGTAGGTATGGCTCGTAAGTGAACCACTGATGGACCTTGGTTTTAAACCGGTTGGTGTACTAACTTACGGTGAAAATTGACAATGTTGTTTACCTTTGAAGGCCGCCAAATGACGTTTAGATTACTATTGTATTTCTCCTCTACTGCTTTCTGTGTGCAAAATATTTAGAGTTTTTTGAAGTTTAGTGCAGCGTATGAGTACTTTTCACACCACCCTATTCCGATGACTGTTAAGGAATGCCTAATGAATTTATTGTTTGTGTATGTTTTTATGCAAGTACTTATTAATAATCCCAATTTCTTCTGCAATTGTTTGTTCTCGTGTTCTTTCATGATTCATTCTTTTCATGTTTTTATACTATTATATAAATTTGGTTGCTAAATAACTTGAAGGTTTTTGTTTAAGTAATTAAAGAGCCTTATCTCGTTTTTAATATGAATTGCCTCTTTAAACAAAATTCCAAATAGTAATTATTTCTTTGCTTTGCCAGCAAAACATAATAAACTCCAAATTACTTTACTGTATTCATTTAGTCGTTTGAAATGTCCGTAATCTAAGCCAACTGAGGGTTGGCGGTGTACCGCAAGCGCCTCCCAACTCTCACAACTTTTGCCATGACCACTGTCAAGTTGGAAGCCGAGAAATTATTGGTTTAAAGAGCTTACATAGAAATTAGCTTAAATACCTTTTATTTTTACTTTAACACACCACCTTTGTCCTATCTAAGGTTAACAGCGACCGCATTTCCGTTCGCTGAAGATAAGTTCGTGAAATATGGTACCGGTTTGTCTTGTCACACAATTCATGTAGTTTTAACTGTTTTCCAACAGACATATTGTATCTCTGTTCTTTTAAACGTATTTGATTATTCTCTTCAAGATTTCAAGGCTTACCAGCTTCTGTCGAAATGACAATTTATCGTCATCAATTCATTACTGACAAGTTACTGGACTCGTGATTTCTACAATATTCCGAGAAAAAATGTGGTCAGTTATCCGATTAAGTTCATTTTGAGTTAATTACATGGCGCCGCGTCGTTAAAAGGTTATGAAACTGCTATTAGCTGCTATTTTTAACCGTCTTTGACTGATACCTGACACCGACTTCAAAAATAACAATAATTGCAAACAAAAAATGCATGCACTAATTATTTTTTGTTTTAGAATAATTTATTTGAAGTCGGTTTCTTTACTGTTAAAATTGTGTTTTATAGAGCTAGGCATAGTATTTTAGTGGCCACCTTGCCGCTACTGCCCTGTGGGTTTGATCTCCACATGATGTTATAACACTTTTCGTGATTCAAAAATTGTTGTTCTGGGGTTTTTACTGGCGGTTTATTAAATATATGTAAAGTTACTCAGAATGTGTTAGCGCAGGAGTTGACTTAAACAAAAAAGAACAGTGCTATTAGTTTTAATCAAGGCCTTTGCACTTTTTTCATAGTTCATCTAGCAAAAGCTTTTTAAATTACACCCTAAACTTAAACTTTTGTATTTAGCCTGGTTAAGGTAGTGATAGTGACACTCTTATTACGACACTCAAAAATATTTTCAACATCACATAGAGCATATTGCCTTTTAGATTAGTAAAGGGCAAAGTGGGTACGCAGATAAAAGAAGTATTGTACCACTTCTAAATATGATAAATGTGATAATCACATAATTTACAGTGGCATGCATGCATTAACAATTATTTTTACAAGAATTAATGCGATCACTTATTAAAAGGTATTACATACCTCTGATTTGCCTGACGTTTCGACCAGGTTGCACTGGCCGTGGTCACAGGCTGAAAATAAAAAAGTAAAAAATCCCGTAAAAATAATTGTTAATATATCATGGAACGCGAAAGTTTAAAAGTTAGCATGCATGCATTGTTAAAATAATGAATTCTGCACTGAGGATGTGATAGTAGGCGGTCTCGATAACTTGAATGTTGTCATGATAACGATACAATAGGTTTATATTTTATCATGACGAAATATAACGAAACTCTCTTGTCTTTTGATTTTTGACTTTGACCCTAGTTTGTTTTATATTCCCGTCACATATTACACATTATGTCATATTGACCTATCTCCGTTCACTACATCAATAAACTTCTTTTTTGTCTGTCGGTCCTGGTTGTCTTACCCTTGAAAGACAACTGAGAAAAATAGGAACAAGAAGGTACTATAAGGGAATTTCTTATAGCCGCGCTAAGGTTAATTCAACAGGCCTTGAGTACACAAGTATTAAGCGCGTAGCGAGTTTCCCTTCAGTGTCAGGGCTAATTTAAGAACCCTTAGGGAGCATTCTCTCTGCAAGGTAAGCTTGCAAAGCAGCTCTCTTTAAATAATGATACTGGCTGCTATTTTATAATCCAACTGTATATACATACATCCTACTAATATTATAAACGCGAAAGTTTGTAAGTATGAATAATAATAATAATAATAATGCATGTTTGTTACTCTTTCACGCAAAAACTACTGAACGGATTTGGATGAAACTTTACAGTAGTATAGCTTATACATCAGGATAACACATAGGCTACTATTTGCCGCGATAACGGACATACACGCGGGCGGAGCCGCGTGCAACAACTAATACATAATATATTTATAGATCGTAATGAGAGATTTTTTAATACTGCTGGTTAACTAATGGTCAAAATTCGACCATAATTTATTTTTTTAGCTATCTGCACTCCTCATTCATATAAACTTTAACTGTGCCAAATTTCATACTCATCCGTTCTCTTAATTTTCTTTATGTATTAGTATATAGATAGGTACATACATATGTTTATATTTTACGTATTTTCCAAACTGTTATGCATAGCCAAAAATATTTTCCTTATTATTGTGCCCTGCTGATCTGTAAACTCTCAACAGAGTTTCGTTGACCGGAAGAGCTTGCGGCTGGAAGCGCCGGATTTGACCGGAACTTGTGCAACCCCGGGTTGATGTGTTAAGCTTTAGTACTGGGGCTAAACTGAGTTATTAATTAATGACCGCTGGCATCCGGCTCCTATCGAGTGTGCAAACTTTTTTGTACGTTGTTTTATTTCACAATTTTCTACAGAGAATTTTAATGAAAATGCAGCCTGTTTAATTCACAATGAGTGTTGTAGGAATTTCTTCCGTGACTGTAGCAACAAGTGCAAGCTTTCAAAGGTATAAGCCAACCCGGTGTAGTACTTTTTGAGTGTAGCGAGCCTTTTAAGTCTTACGCAGAAGCAGTTAAGTGTACGCTGTATTTTACATTAGTGTTATTAAAAAGTGCGCTTGAAACTTTAAATTAAAATTCTAGTCCGTTCGTAATTTGTATTTTAAAGCTATCTAAAATGGCTATATGGGCTATAACTTTAATGCTTAAACGATCAGCTGTTGCCATATCAATAAAGTAGTGCGTTTACGTAAAGCGGGGTCATTGGCATTCAGGGGAGGCATATGCGGAGTCACCTGCCGCTCGCAAACCCCTGCCGTAACGATGCCCTCCCCGACAGGGAAATATTAAATGTTACTTGTTTGGTAAGTTATGTGGGTACAGTTCACCTTTGCATACAGAATATCGGGATGTTCCTACAGTATTATTTTTTGAGTTAAGATAATATCATTCTAAGTAACGGTGCTCTGGAAGTAACGGTCCGCTACTATAAAGAGTATGTAATCCGGTCTAAAAGATCCTTGTTAAGATAAGGCCCGGAAGTAAATTTCACTATAATACGTAAATTGAGAAGGTAATAAACATGATTACAAAAGTAGAACAATGATAGTAAGTCTAATGACATCATAGTAACGGTCACGAAATTCGTTTGTGCTGAGCACACACAAGATAACATACACTCGTAAATAAGGGTATAATATACCTAATACATGAGAAGTGTATGTGTGTGTGTGTAGGATAGTCGTTAGAATATCAAATTACCAACTCCGCGAGCGAAATGGTAAAATGTTTATTGGCACTTTACTTAATCGTGCACAAAGTGGAAGCACCTATTTTGGGAACTTCCCTTAATTTTATATTTATGATCGTATTTCTTAAATATTTTTTGGTAAAGTGAGTAAAGCGAGACTAAAGAGGGCTTATGGCAAATTATAACGACCCCTGATGTTTGTCTTTCACTTTTGTTTATTTTAGAAAATGTTTGTTGATCAGAAATTATTACCAGGTATACGGTTGTTCTGGCGAGCCTTAGGGGAGAACTTCGTCCAAAGGTGGATGTCTTTCGGGTAGGATGATAATGATATTTCCTTCTTTTACCTTTACTTGTGGAAGATAGTTGAAGTATTATATTGGTAGAAATATTAAAAATAGAGAATAAGGCAATATACATATACTATACGTGGGCTGTGGGCTCTAAAACACGCTGAACGGTCAAAGGTCAGATTGTTTGTAGATTTCTGACTATTTTTTGTTTTATTTATTTGATGTCCGATTTATTTAAATAATTTACTTCTTCATTTAAGATACCCTTTTAATCTACCTTTATATCATACATATGTGTTAAAAAATTAAAAGTCTTTGGTAACTTAAAGCTTCACGAATAATTTATTTAGAGACCGCTTTATATTGACATAATTTCACGGACTATTACAGAATGTTTTATAGTTAACTCTCAAAAAATCGAGAGGTACGAACTTGTACCTTAATTAGTTCCCTTTTTTAGGTAACAATTATGGAATGCTACGTAGGTACGATACCTACAAGTAAGACTAATCTAAATATTTATTAATAAGAAGAACTATGTAATTTAGCACAGTTAAAAATATTTATGGGGGAGGAATGCAGACAGCCTAAAAAATATTAAATAAATAATGGTCAAATTTCTACCACTGGGTAAGCTCTTTAGCATAAAAAAAGACAGTCGAATTGAGAACTTTCTCCTTTTTGTAGTCGGTTAAAAAAATTAGTTCTCTAATTATAATAACCTTAAAAGCCCCTGTCTTAAGCGTAGGTTCATGATTTCAAAGAGTTGTTTTTAATACACACTATATATATATATATACTACAAAAAAAAACAAAAAAAAATGCTGTTTACAAAAAAAAAAAATAACTAACTGAGTCTAGAGACTACTATCAGTATTTTAAGTTCCTCTTGATAGTTAAAACGTGTAAGTGCATTTTTAGTATAAATACCTAATTTTACTAACTGTATGCAGCAATTAGTGTTTAATTGTTATGTGCAGACGTCCACGAACTCTTTGATTACTAAAGGTAGATTATAGGTATCTTGTAGTGTAGGTAGTTTAAATAAAATAATTGAAATTCCACTACCAGCGCACGTGATGCCCTCCCACTTTGATCCCGGTTCCTTTATGCGGGGCTAGTATCATCATTTTTTCATCGGGCAGAGTAGAGTCATTTTTCAGGCTATAAAAAAAACTTCCTCTTTAGCGCCTCTCTCAGTTTAGTACGAATACTAATTCTGGTTATCAGCAGCTGGCGATGACTATCAGCAGTATAACACATGCAAGTTAACGAACCCTTAAATAATGAAGGTCGGTGGGGTAGGGGCGCTATGCCAGTCGGACGGGTGATTAAGTAAATAAAATTATCCATGTTTATCTTAGGTCCCCCTAAAGGAAAAAAGACCGATAAAATATACTACTCCCCTACATTGAGTACAGTGAATTCTCATTTATTAAAAGAGCAAATGACGAAATTACTTTTAAAATAGGTAAAATAGTCGTTCAAGTACCTATACACTTTAAAAAGTTTGAGTTAGTATGGAAAAGTTTTGTAAAATCAATGTTTTGATAAATTAATAGGTTACAAAATACGGATTTTTTTTAATAGAATTACGTTGAACACAAAATTAATTAAGTAGTATGCCGATAATGTTGCAATATTTTATAAAACCCACAAACACGATTTCCTGCTCGCGATAATGACTCATGTTGAGTATGGCATGGATTTAATGTAATGAGATAAACGTGATGTTGTCATACGAAGTTTTGATTTTCAATATCTGATATATTAAGTATATTTTCTTGTAAATAAAGTTTTAATATTGTTTTGTTCATTAGATCAGGCAAGTAACATGACGGCCCAAGGGGTTTTCAGTTTCCACACATAAAAAAGTAGTGTTACTTATAGATTTCTAGCTTTGAATTGTAGTTCATTCAGGAGAGAAAACGTAGCAATCGCCCTAGGCTTGTAAACTCCAATAATAAAAAGAACTGAGCACATCCCTCAACTATTTTTTGCAAACTGTGATCGAAAATCGGCCTTTTGTGAAAGATAAAAGGTACCTTAAGACTAGGTATTTCTTGCATAAAAATCTACCGAATACAAGTATTTCAAACTCTTTTGTTAAATGACTTTTGTCCGTCCCCAACAGTCACTTTCAGTAACAGGTACTACTCGTAGTACTGACCTACTCGAACTTATCTTCCCCAAATAATCTGTATACACAATACTAGTTTCTGCCAATTACATTTGCTTCTGCTTGTTGAGCACCTTTGACTTTCAATCCTACTAATATTATAAATGCGAAAGTTTGTAAGGATGGATGGATGTTTGTTACTCTTTCACGCAAAAACTACTGAACGGATTTGGATGAAACTTTACAGTAATATAGTTTATACATCAGAATAACACATAGGCTACTATTTGCCGCGATAACCGACATATACGCGGGCGGAGCCGCGGGCAACAACTAGTATACTATATTTCTTTAGCATAACACTCTTCCCAAAATGCCCGACTGGCAGCGAAAACTTGTCCATTTTACTGTTTTTAGACTTTCGCGACTTTTACACATGCTTATTGTTGTATAACGGGACTTATTCGCGATAAAATTATTTAAAAGGTTATAATACCTTCTATATTCCGACATTTCGAACGGGTTATACCGCTCGTGTTCTCGGGTAGAGTGAAGTGAGCTTGTACTTTTACACGTGTTTGTTTTGTACGCCTACTTCTTCGAGGATATTGGACTAAATATATGTATTCCTCAATGTAGAAGACGTAGTCTACTACCAAATTTACTAATCTAGGTTAAGGATAAATAAATTGTTTTAGGAATATCTCGTTTTTTTTCAAGTACATGTATAAAATTGATCGATGGATACCGGTTTGAATAGAACGCGTGTTCAAGAAATTTTATGCTGGCCAGGTTTAATGATGCAAAATGTTATGGGAACAAAACGCGCTAGCCAACATTGACAGTGGGATGATGCGAATATGTAGTTAGGTAGTAAAGCTACTTCAAGGCCAACTACTTTGAACGAGCGGCTACACTTTGCACTTACTTCTTACTCTTAAACCTTGTTTAAACTTGATATTTAGATATAAGATAAATTTAGGAAATCAAGAAATAATTTTAGCAGTGCGAGTACAAGCTAGTCTAGCTCTCATTTATTTCTTAGCTAAATTCTAATAAATAGAAATACAGATTTTGTTTATATATCTACTTTGTACATGTTATCCATACTAATACTATCAATTCAAAAGTAACTCTGTCTGCCGGTCTGTCACCACTGCATCGATTTCAATGAAGTTTGGCGTAGAGATACTTTAATTCCTGGGGAAGGATATAGCCTACTCTTTACCGCAAGAACCGACTTGGCTGGCATAGCAGCGGAAAAAAGCTAGTATGTTTATAAAGTTAATATAAAGTTAAGTCAATTGGTGTCACGTAATAATAAGAACTTAGCTGCACAGGTAAGCTAGACCATAGACCACGTACAGGTAATATACCTTACTTTACTTAGTAGTAGATGTTTAATGGCACATAAGGAAAATACGAGCAATGAATCTCCTAGATCTCCTAAAGTTGTAAAATTTAAATCTACAGAAGAAATAACATTGAAAACGTAAACGCGTCAAATCCGATTTTGTTTTGTTTCCATAATTTGTCAAGCCTGACTGTAATGCCATCGATATTGTGAATTTTGAATATAAATAAGGCAACCAGAACGCTTTTGCTCTCAGTAATTGATGGAAGACGATTTTATTTTTTCACTCCTTCTTACCCTCGAGAAGTAGCCGTCTAATATCGTGATTTATCGACTTACAAGTTATGAACCATGGGGTGTACTTTTGCCGGGAGGAATCATTTCAAAATAAAATATTTTTTATTAAAATTCTTTATTTTTATAAATTTTCCTTTGAAGATACAGGCTTAATTTAAAATTTTCCCTGAAGCAATCCTGACTTATCGCAGCAATATTTGTATTAGTAATGGAAAACATTTGTCGCTATAGTAACCAAATGAATGGAAAGGTACTGTTTTGTATTTTAGATTTACAGAAAGTAAATGTTTATTTCGAATTTGAAAAAAACTGAAACTAAAGTGTGATGCAGCACTTACCTTCATCATCATCATCATCAGCCTATCTCAGTCCATTGCTTTGTCCATTATAGGCCTGTACAATTGCACGCCACTTGGTTCGATTTTCGGCTTCTTCACCCTACTTACATAACATACATAGAATTTAGAATATTAATTATTATATATAATCTTTCAGGTCATGCGAAGTTATCTGTTTGTAATACAGATATTTTGTCACAACACTAGGACGTACCTACCACCTATTGAGACATCTCCACAACCTTTTTTGAAAATGCAATAAGCTCTAGACAGCAATATTTTATTATTATAGCTTAGTAACTTAAAATTTTTCAGGGTTCATAATAAGTGTTTGTTTTATTTAAAAGGAAACAAAATCTATTAGATCTAGTTACTGTTAAAATCTCATTAGGTATAAAGTCATTATAAGACTTGAACAAATTGGCATGTTTCGAGTTTTTGTGAATATATTAAAAGCAGTTATTAAAGGATCTTGTTCCATTGTTACAAAATGTTCATTAATTAGATTCTAAAGTTTTTGTAATAATGCTCCCAGTGTAGTGGTTATACTAACACAATTGGTAAATAGGTACATAGATGAAAGCTCCTTTAAAACGGATTTTAAGCTTAGGCTAAAATTTGTACAACATGACTTCTAGTTTTTGTTATCAGCTTTTCTATAGCTTCGCAACCTGCGGTATTATATACCGGCAGTCGTGTTTAAATTAAGTTTGAAAGGGTGAAATTTTGGCACGGATTATATAAATTGGGGGTTCATAGATTCAAAAAGTAAGTCGAGGAGAAAATAAGTACCGAAGAAAATGGACTGAACTTTGTTACGATCAAGGTACAACAGGTGATTTTGAACTCGTTTTTACAAACATTTTATGGATGCTTTGTGAAAAATGAAATATGCTTGTAGAACACATTTTTTTCAATCAAATTGTCTTAATTAAGTGAGTTTAGAAGAAGCACACTTTATTAAAACTATCGCTATGCTGCTCGACGCTGTTTGTATTCATTTGCTAGTAAAGTACATTTTATTATATTTAGTTAGGCACTCGTGCGGTACGCGGTCACTAACCGTGGCGCATGCGCCAATGTGTTTGTTAGCTTACCGTTTGTTTGTTTTAGTAAAAATTTATAGCGTCTTCGTAGATGCTCGGGACGCTCCTGCCTTTGAACTGCCTCACGTGTTTGCATCGCGTATGCATTTCTTCACTTTGTACTATTTCTTCTAGTATGTCTAGGTTATTGCGTACGTTTTGAAGACTAGCAAGTGAACTCTTTATGTAAGACAATCATTATATTATTTGTGTACTTTGATTACACGCTTTGATATGATTTCAGGCATTATGAAATCAAAACTCCTTTTTTAATCTTTGTATCAAACTTGAAAATCAACATTTTATAAAAATGATTTTTATAAAAATGACAATTCCCGCATTAGGAATGTACATCCAGTGTCGCAGGGAACTTTACAAACATACATAAAACGGACACAAAGAACACCCAGATTCAGATCAACCATTTGTAGATCACACAAGGTATTTTCCTGTGTGGTATTTGAACCCACAACACTTGGGCAGTAGAGAACATCGTGGCGACCGCTTAAACCGCTGGGCTAGCCGTGCAGTCAAAGTTTTTAAGTTACTTGTACTTTATTAAGGTAGATCTTGGGAGGTTTCGCTTGAAGGATTTTAAAATCAGAAGCGGCTGTGTTTTTAAAAAGAGGAAGAGGGAGTTAAGGACGGCTTTGTCTATAATATAGTCCAAGTTCTGTCGCTACATGGGTTTATATACAAACTAGCTGACCCACGCAACCTCGTTTGCGCCTTATATTGCCCGTAGCGTGAAAATTTCCCCCGTTTCTGAAACATTTTTCATTGGTGCTCCTCTTCTATTTTCATAGCGTGATGATATATAGCCTATAGCCTTCCTCGATAAATGGGCTATCTAACACTGAAAGAATTTTTCAAATCGGACCAGTAGTTCCTGAGATTAGCGTGTTCAAACAAACAAACAAACAAACAAACTCTTCAGCTTTATATATGTATAGATTAAATATGTATAGATTAAAAGAAAAACAATATATGCAGATCTGCAGTCCAAGTTCTGTCGCTACAAATGCATAAGATTTGTATTCATAAGTTCATCTTTTAATTTAGATGATATACGTTAAACACGTTTTTAGTTCTCTGCATTGAGATTATTATTTTAATAAGTTGAAGTCCAGGCTTATTTTAGACTGGCTGAACCCCGCGGTGCTTTGCGCGCCGGCCGCGGGACCAAGTTAGTCTAAAAAAAGTAGCCTAAGTTACTCCCTGGATCATCAGCTACCCAGCTGCCAGTGAAAGTCCCGTCAAAATCGGTCCAGCCGTTCCAGAGATTACCCGGAACAAAACAGACAGACAGACAAAAAAGTTTTTAACATCGTTTTTGGTTTATGTACTGTGTATAAATACATATATTATGCATTTAGTAAAAAGCGGTTATTTTAATATTTTTAATATTACAAACAGACACTCCAATTTTATTTATTTGTATAGATATGTACTTATGTACTGAAAGAATTATGTGCATCCTCGATTTTAAAGTATCAGACTTGATACTTTCAGACAAAATTACCTTTGTAATACTGGTTGTATTTTACCAACTTTATGTGATTTTTATTGACCAGATTGCATTGTGTTTGATAAACAAAGCAGACGTATGTACTTATTGGACCTAGTTACGTGGGTAGGTATAACAAACACACTCACTGACTCAGTGGCGCAGTAGTATATATGACTGCTGTGCTTGAGGTCTTGGGTTCGTTTCTCAGGTCGTATCAAATGTTTGTATGATCTGCTAATATTTGTTTCGGAGTTTGGGCGTTTTCAATGTAGAATATATATCTATGTATTTGCAAAAAAAGTAAATACATGTATTTATGTCAGTTGTTTAGTGCCTATATCACAAGTTTTGCTGAGTTTGTGACTAAATGGCGTTGTGTTAGATGTCCTAAAAATATATTGAATTAAATTAAACACATTGGTGCAGACAAATCCTCACCCAGTTAATTGTGTACTTAAATCGCGGAACAACTAGGTAAATGATCATTTATTGCCAGATTACAGCATGGGAAAACAATCAAATGGACTTTTATAGCAAGAATATGTTCATTAGACCGCCCATTCAGGCAACCGTGATGACCACAAATTATTCTGAGTTACGTACCGTGATCTTTATTGCTACCCACTATGAGTTTGTTTATTTGTCGTAGTTAAGGCCTGTAATAAGTTTAAGTATATTGAATACTTTCCCTTTAACTACACATATATAGGTACCAAGTAAATACAAAAGGTTCTTATTATTGATATCATATTGAAATTTAACCAATGCATACAGAAGCATCACTAGGCCGCCATGGTGTGGGTCATCATGCTGCATGTTGGATTCTGCTTATGCTTTCCATCAGGCAGAGTAGAGTTATTTTGGCAGGGCCAAACATAAAAAAAACGGTCAAGTGCGAGTCAGACTCGCCCATGAAGGGTTCCGTAGCAGCATGTAACATAATATAAAAGTTCTTGTAATATGTTGTATTTGAGTTGATTGAATGAAAGGTAAATTGCGGTTTACGATTTATGTCGTATTAAAAAAACTATTTACTAGATTCTTTTCAAATGTTCGTTGAAACCAATTTTCTAGGGAAGTTTGCACGCTAATGTACCTACATCATAATATTTTTTCTTATTTTAGAAGTTACAGGTTACAGTTACACATTTTACCACTTTGGAAGTGTTGGAAACTTTGGAAGTTTAGAAAAAAATGATATTAGAAACCTCAATATCATTTTTGAAGACCTTAATGCGGTTCACAGAATACATCTACTTACCAACTTTCAACAATATAGCTCTTATAGTTTCAGAAAAAAGTGGCTGTGATATAATAACGCACAGACAGACAGACATGACGAATCCATAAGGGTTCAGTTTTTTGCCATTTGGCTAGGGAACCCTAAAAATGCATTGACATGTTAATGTTTCACTTCTCAAAATTTTATCTCTCAAAACTTATTTCATCTTTTGCAGCCATATCGTCCTAACAAGTACAATGAAAATGTAACATGTGAAGATACTAATCACCCTCGAAATGATCCTCACACTCGGTGCGGTTCTAAATAAACATATAGATGAAAAACCTCAATTACGAGCTATAATCCCCGAGATAAAGAGACATAAAATTAAAGCACGTTATTAAAAAGAGCATCACCAGCCTAATGGACTCGATAAAGTGAGGTTATGATGTCCAGCGTATTGCTGAATTTCTGCTTGAAATTAGTTTAGTCTCTAGGCCCACTCCCTAGATCATTTAATGAAGGTAATTATCATTTAGACCTGCAGATGTAAATAATAAGAAACAGACTTTCGTAAAAAGAATACGTGAATAGCGCCTGAATGTTTTATCGTTATCGAGTTAGGTTAAACACAATTTGCAATTTAGCGTAGCTAGACGGGCCACATCCTCTTTCGATAAAAGGCGTTGACGTCGCCCGCCTCTGTTTGACATTGGTACGGCACTCGATGACTTTTATTTCAGCAGTAACACAGTCTTGAAATGTTACGCAGGTTACAGGTTGTCACAACATGGTTGTCATATTTGATTATGTGCAGTTTTCAATGTGTGTCTTATAGCGTGTGGCGTATACAGTTTTAAATAACTCTGTGTATATAATAAAATTAATTGACTGCCTCGTTGATCTCGCGGTTGGCGTATGCGACTGCTGACCATGAGGTCTCGGGTTCGATTCCCAGGTCGGACCAAATGTTTGTAGGATCTACAAATGTTTGTTTCGGAGTTTGGGTGTTTTCTATGTATAATTTGTATGTATTTACAAAAAAAATGAATATATGTATTTGTATCAGTTGTCTAGTACCCATAACACAAGCTCTGCTTAGCTTGGGACTAGATGGCATTGTGTCATGTCCGAAATATTTATTTATTGATTACATTAACAAAAAACATTCTCAGTGAAAAAATCGTCACTTCATCCATATGAAAATAAAATGGGACCAATTAGTAGACCGCAGTCCCGAGGTTGTCAATAAATTACATTAGAATCGGACAGCATGATTAATTTACAAAAAACAGATATAATACAACTGTCTTGACTTTGTTTTTATCCGCCATCTACACACAGACGCGGCTTGTTTATTTCAGTTCCTCGGGCTCGGTAATAATTTTCAACTCTCAATGAGAATGGTGAGCTCTTTTGATGTTATTTCCGCTGAAATTTCACTAAAAGACAGCACACGCATCTTGACAGTTTCACGGACGAAAAATCCTTTACATAGCAATGAATGCGTAACTGGGGCTGTACCCCTCCGCCTCTACCCACCCCCGCCTCATTCTCATCAATTGTTTCGTGTGTTTGTTTGTGTTTGTTCTCCGTAGCTTGTTTTCATAACACACTGTCTGTCTTTGATGGTGGTGTGTGTTTGCACAGCGGCTGGATTGCTTCGGGAACGTGTATTAGAGACCCAATTTTCTAAATATTAGTTGAGATCGTCAACAATTCTCTCAATTCTTATTTTTATAAGACTAGTAATAGTAAATAATTGAGTAATTTTTGAAACCCGTAACTGTTTAGTATCTAAACTCTCTCATATCATCCCTAATGCTTTGAAGATTAATCGCGCAGGTATTATATTATACATATTATGATTAAATTGTACTGCATATGATCAACTTAGTGCAATCCAGTGAGCATTATTCGCTTGAATGAAAGTTGGCGAGCGTCCACCGTATGTTTCTTACTTCTGTGAAGTCTTAACTTCTCATTGTTAATATGCATTGTTATTATGCTTGAATCTCTGAATGAAATAATTAAATGTAATTTTTAGATCACATGTATTATATTTATATTCTCATTCTTAACATTTTAGGAAGTCAACTCTATAAAAATAACTGACTACGAGTAAGCAACGCAATAAGCTTCGCGAAATTGAAATTAACTGTTCTTCAATTCCTCTTTGTTAATTAAAAGCCTATTTTTAGAGCAGGACGTTCTATGAGACATAACAGCTGTAGCACAAGTTTACTTATTCTTATCGAAGGACGCTAGTGTTGATCTAGTGTTAAATCCCTGCGCTATCTGTTCGATACTACCGTCGTTCAAACACCAGTAACAGTTTTTATCCTGCAATACTCTCTCGTGTGAACATACCGTAAAGAGTAATGTACGAGCGAACATGGCGTGTCGTATCTGAACACACGCTCAGTTAGCTTTTGTACAATAAAATATAACCTTTCTTAATAACACTGTACTGTTATTGTTACTGTAGGGAGCCAGCCGACAAGCAACTATAGTAATATGATTAAGAAATATTAGCTTAACAAAGTAAAGTAGGTACTTTGTAACGAGTGTTCTTGATTCTAGGAGTGGCGAGACTTGAATGTTGAAGCCCAAACCGCGGTCTATTTTTTAAATCGTCGTCATTTGTCTTAATGCTTTTTCTCAGTGATATATTGTAACAGATATAACTGATTTCAATATGTGGTGGTTTTTAAATTAGTCGAATATTTTACGAAGATATAGCAATAAATCTTTAAGAACGTCTCATTTAATTTGAAGACAAGTTAGTAGCTAGGGGGCTGTTAATTGAGTTGAAACTTATATTTGATTTTATATGTAACCGTAAACATTAAATTATGAAATTATCTCCTAACTGAAATTGCTACTTGCAGAGTATATTTTCATTATTTTTAGCTTGTCTTTACCAGTAGCCAAGATTCCAAGAAACTTGCTAAGAGTTAACATCAAGTTTCAGTACGACATAGCTAATTCATTACTCGGGAGGAACTAGAGTGGGGATTATATTTCACTCGTGTAAAAGATTTAATGTTTTCCTACCCTTATTATGACCGTGTAAAAAGTTCAATTGTTACAGGCAAAATTACATTAAATTTTAGTGTAGGTATTCTGATAGCATTGAATTCTTTAGCAAGACGACATAACGCGACAATGATCGTTCTTGTGGCAAGGTCTTACAAGCACGACGTAGCATTCGTGACGAGAGGTAAAAAAACAAAATAACATCGATTTGTCTCGGATGACGGACAGTAGAGCAGCACAATAGCCGTTGCGATTGGCTGCTCGTCCGGTCGTTGACTCCACGGGAGACATTCTTATTGGATAGCAGATGAACAGATGATAGAAAATGAAGCTAGTGAAGCATCAGCCAGTTATTTACGTTTTAGTTTTGGTAATAAACCTTTTTTTGATATAATTGTGATAGCTCAATTGTTATGTTGGAGTATTTTGTATCTTTTGTCTCTATTTTAATTAGTTATTTTGTCGAAAAATAGTCTCTTCAACGAATAATGGATAACATTGTTTTTCATTATTAGTAGTACTTTAACCGCAAACGTTTTTGTAGCTAATGTATTATTTGACCTGTAAATGTTACGAGTAATATGCTCATATGCATAATTTACTTGCTAATGTTCTCACAGAGAAATACCTAGTGTTTCTTTGTAATGAGACCATTCATGATAATAAGTAGTTAGTTGGCCAAATATGGTGTTAACTCCCGAAGTTTTAGAAATATTTGCTTTAGAAATCCGTTAAATATAAGTTTGTGTCTTGTTTCTCTGTGGAGTGCACTTTTCCCGTATTCGTATCGACGTCTGCGAGGTGAAATCCATCAAAGGATTATGCGGTGATGTGTGGGGGTGTGCCGGGCTCGCGATCGGTCTATCGTTATTTCCAGGGATGTAGAATAAATTATTTGCCACTTAACGCCACCTTGCACATTTCACATTAACCAATGCTAATCAACGAGTTTAAAATTGCCACCATTTGATAGTATTCTGAATCACCATTCACCAATCACCATACAGAGATTATTTAAAAAAATCCTTCCATTTTTTTTTTGCAATTTAGTCAATTTATCGAAATAGATGATGTTTCATTTGATTTATCACAGTTTTGCGTAAACCATTAGCGTCTTGTGATTTCGCCAACAACTTTATTTTGATAATTTGTCATGTTTTCAATATAAAATGTCGGTATTCGTTTTTTTTTACATTTGATGGCATAATTTTTTATATTTTCAAAGAATTCAATGTTTTATTTCGCTATTGATAAAGTGCCGTCGAAAGTTAGGCATTCATTAAAATATCCAAGTTGTTTTTGCTTCCAAAGTTTACTGAAAGTTGGTTGTCTCACCACCAGTCTTAGAAGATTCAAGTACTACAATTCAAGTCCAATAAAAAGGAGTGTTCACTAAACTCGTCATATAGAAACGAAACGCTCAGCTAGCAGCGCCGCGTTTCAATCAGCGCAGATTGAGGCCCACCACCGCACACAGTGGCACGAACCGAGGGGATTATAGAATGCATGACGCGGCAACATTAGACGGAGCCGTCATTTCATGCAGATGGAAATTGGATGTGGCTTTAATGGTAACGAACTCGGAACGTTTTTTATAAGTAATTCGCGGTCTTCTGTGCAAAATTGGGTGTCAAGTGTTTGAATTTACCTAATTGAATCGATTCACCTACCTCGTTGAGTGAGCGGGTGTTGATTAGAGTGCCCAGATTACTGTTTGTTTTGTTTCTTCTTGAAAAAACAAAACAAACAGTCGTGTGCTTATCTTATCGTCATCTGGAAGTTAGATTACCTTTGGTTGTTTCGTGTGTTTTGTAAACTGTGAAAAAATATTTATTTATTTTTGTCTATAAATATATATTATTTGTCTATAAAATTTTGTTTACGGATGTGACAATGATATGTGTTGTGAATTATGATGATTGTTGTGGTATACGTCACGCATAAACTAAATTTAACTCACTATATTGAGGAATGACTAAGATCAACAAATTGTTAGGTATGACTAGTAGGCAAATTCGCAAACATTTACTTTCTCTCGTCTCTGAGAAAGCTAACTCTGTGCTTAACACGCTCTAATTTTCACTTTGCTTACAACTCGAAGCTGGCGCAAGATCCTTTACAGATTTGGCGGTATTGCATACGAGTACATTAAGGAAATACGTTGAATTCTCTAACTAGTTTCTTAGGCAAGATTTGATGGTGCCAACTGAATAGTTTCTATTAATCATATTATACATACATGACTTGTCTCATTACTAGTGCAATCATGTGTATGTATTACCATCCTAATTAGAAACCTACATTCGAATTTAATCTATTTAGTCTAATTTTTATAAATTTTGTTAACTTTATCCATAGTTTCATAATGTAAGACTAACTTTCACATGACTATGTTAGGACTTGGCAAAGTTTCTATACATGTAAGAGTAATACTGAACTATACTACCACTGAATAGCATAGTATATATTGTCCGTAACATGTCGAATTTAAAAATGTAATATGCGTTAAATACCAGATGTTAATATAGGTGATTAGTTAATGTGATGGCAATATTTTGCAGCGCTGTACGAGGCGACAATACTGTCACAATCGTTCATTGATTACGACCTTCCTCTGTTCGCGCTTGTGTTCCGATCAAAGCGATTCGATCACAAAGGGTTATAAAACGGCGGCGTCACCGCGGCTGGGGTTGTGCCACCGCATTGCTTCGATTAATTGTGCCTTTGATACGTTAGGACTTGATTGTTTATGACTAAGTAATGCGGGAATCGATTGAATAAAATAATTATCATTGTATGTTTGATGTTTGGTGTCATAATGTTTTGCCTTATATCCGCTTGGCTTATCAGGAGCCAGCTATAATGTACTTTTAGGATTTGAAATTTTACTTCATTAAAAACTTAGCAGAGTTTTGAACATGTCGGTCGGTTTATTTAAGAAACCTAAATAAGGGGTATTATAAGAAAAAACTGAGAATCTAGTTATTTTTCCTTCGTCATAAAAATGTTACTCTAACTTTCTATAGCTACGTAAAACATTTCATACCTTTGTTAAGTGTTCATTAGGATTCTGTATTAGCAAAAGCAATGTTTAGTTTAAGTAGACATTGTATTTTATTGATATGAAGTGTACTCATAAATATACTATATGAAAATGCAAATATTTAAGTTAATAATAAATTTTTGAAGTCCTTGTATATCGCAGAATGGAAATAAAATAAACATTTATTATGAACAGAAATATAGTTGGTATATTCTACCGGTTCCGGGGTCGAAAACTTCATCCAACTTAGTTTGCAAAACAAGCATATGGTCTGGTTCATAAACTCGCCTCGCTAAAAGATATCATGTATGTAGTGTTATTGTGTGTTTACTTTGTTGTCTACAAACTGAATGTTGATCTTCTCTATCGAGGACTTACAGACTCACTAACCTTTGGTTATATGGTTCGAAAAACCCAACGTTGCTGTGCATTCCCCCGCAAGATAAGCTTGTATTTAAGTATTGCTGCCGAGTTCTAGACAGCTCAAAAGTCTACTGTTTGTTTCTTATAACAAAGTTTCCCCTATTGCAGGATTATAGCAACTGTATCGTTAAAACTTTCACATCAGGTAAAGTTAATAAAGGACTTAACATATATCTACATGTTGTCCTCGTTAAGTTGTTGTGTAGAAAATATATTCTTTAAAAGGTCCAATTTGAACTTTTGTGCAATTAGGAGGCGTATAAGTACAACAGTATATTTAGTATTTTAGTATTTATAACAAGGACTTGAGATACCACACATGCGGCCAAGCGGCATTGCCAGGCGGTCTCAACCTTAGTACAGCAAGCATTTTTTATACAATTTAGCTGATAAATACATGATACAAAACAAATGATGTATATTCAGATCGGTTAAGAGGTAAGCACTAAAACGTAAGAAATAAACAAGCCTACTAATTCTGCCCCCGTAATGTGCGTAAATAACGCAATTTACAGCATGTATGACAACGGGGATAGGTTTCTTTTATAAAAGTATTCGCCTTTTGGTCGTCAACAGCGTCTAACAGTCCACTGCTTGTTATAAGCATCTCCGTGGCAATGAGGATAAGTGAGTGTTTGAAATTTTTTTACGGGTCCTATTGGGTATACGGGCAATAGTTGTTGCTATATAGGTAGAATGCGCTCCGTTGACGCGTAATTAAGTCAATGCAATTCGGTACACGAGCGCATGAAAGTGAGTGGCCGGTATCGATACGGCACATGGAACGCAACTGCTATGTATTAGATATAGGGCTGTCAAGTTACATTTTGGCCAAACTTTAGATGCCTTCCTATAAAAAAATTAAAATTTGAAGGTATTAGTCCCATAGATAAATACATTCATTTTTTTAGGCATTAATGAAGTCTTTAGAGTACTATAATGTGTTTTTTCTAGAGCAAGAATACTGATTTTCTGATTATGTTTATATATTCACTAGTATATATTTATTTATTTACTGTGTGTCATACTACATTACAATTTTTTTCGGCCAATTCCTAACATCAAAAGATACATAATAAATATTGAAACTGTTAATGATATTTCAATCATTACTAAGAACCTAGTTATTTTTTACTAATCTTTTTAATGAACAAAAGTATAGATATATCTGAATTAATCTTTCTAATACTTGGACATTCAGTTCATGATGTGTAGGTATTTAGTAATAAAACACGGACAACCCTGCTTCTTAGACACGCAGACCACGTCGCACGCGCATTCTCTTTTTGTAAGTGTACCTACTGCCAATGATGTATTGAGAATTCATCCATTAGTTGGTACTTGTAAGTCAACCGTAATTATTTAGTTATTTAGCCCAGCGACAATTAGCCTCCTAAAGGCCAATTGTCCGCAACCTGTAACATAGTTTTTTTTTTTTTATGTCTGACCCTGCCATAATGACTCTACTCTGCCTAATGGAAAGCATAAGCAGAATCCAAGAGTGATGGTCACCATACTGCGGACGCAGACAATGCAAAAATGCAGTATGTTGACCCACACCATGGCGGGCTAGTGATGCTTTCGCATCATTGGGCCTCCGGTCTCGCACTCACCAACGAAACACGACAGCATGATCGCTGTCATTTTACGTTGATTTTCTGTGCGAGGGTAGTACCCGCCCCGGTCGAGCCGGCCTGTTCGTGCTGAAATCAGCGTGGCTCTACTACCTTGAGTATTACTTTATTTTAGTACCTTATTTTCAATTTAATGATCTAACTCTTTTATCTCATTTAAACTCACTAGTTTTTGTCCGCGTCTGTTCATCTGTGTTTATCCAGAAATAAAGTATTTCTTAAGTAACTTTTTTGTTTGTCAACCAATTGAAAAAAAATTAACATTAAATATTAACACACAGACAAAACTGATAAAAAATCTTAAAAACTATTGAGAGTTCTGTTACTTTAATGGAAATCCCCTTTATTAGTTTTTCTTTAATGTACAACCACTTACTATTATGTATAGATTATTAATCAAAATTGCCATATCGATGCCATCACATTACTCGTATATCGGATTTTCTTAACACAATTACTCAAGATTCCTTAAGGTAACTTCCGTCGTTTATTTAGAGGACGAAGCGATTGTCATCTATGTGGCTTTGTTTATTGATGACATGAAACAACTAAGTTAGTTTAACAACTATGCTGCCTATGGAGAAAATTTGTCGGTCGGTGGAGGAACTCATGTAACTGCCGTTAACGAAACATATTAGAAATTAGTAGCGTTACTCGTCCTAATCGACGAGGGTGCAAACTTACACTATCACATTGATGGCACTATATTTGTTCAGCTATACCCATCTTGCTGGCAGACACAAATTCATACAAAGGTGTGTTCCGTGTGTTAGTTTAAGTGTAGGAGTTTGAAGACAAATAATGTGATGTGTAATATCCTAACGTATTTCAAGTGTTTATATTATATATAGGTACAGATGAAATGGAGAGAGAAGTGATAAACATGACTAAATAAAATAGTCGAAAGCATAAGTGTACATAATACAGTAAATCATTGTTGTGATATTTCAAGTAGTTTTTTTTTGTCAGTTTGGTCTCAAGGCTCGAGCGCAAATAACTACTGAAGGTAGCTTTACTAACTGTTATTTTTAGTTCGTTTATGTATATACTATTTCCTTTGATAGCTATAGTCTATACATCTATACAAATAAATAAAACTGGAGTGTCTGTTTTTAATATTAAATAACTGCTTTTTATTAATGCATAAGTATGTATTTATACACGATACATGTACCAAAATAACATTTTTTTCAATTTTTGTCTGTCTGTTTGTTTACGTTTGTTTAAAAAGTTACGCAGACATAACGTTACATTACATCACACTGCCAATTACAATTTTCGACTACGGGCACTTGAGTAATTTAAAATGGAGGCCGCGGGACGAAGCTAGTCTAAAAAAAGTAGCCTAAGGTACTTCTCAGATCATCAGCTACCTGCCGGTCAAAATCCCGTCAAAATCGGTCCAGCCGTTTCAGAGATTACCCGGAACAAACAGACCGACAGACAAATTTAAAAAAAAATGTTGTTTTGTGTACCGTGTATACATACAAATGCATTTATTAAAAAGCTGTTATTTCTATATTACAAACAGACACTCCAACTTTATTTATTTGTATGGATTTGTGTGAGTGACACTGAATGGTCTGTAAATGATATTGCTTCTTATCCAAGTTTATTTCTTGCTCATTGCACTATTAGCTACAAAAAATTCAACTGTTCATCCGTTCCACCAATATCGAAGGCAGCGCATCGAATGTTTTGTTTTAACAGCAGATTTAAACTGCAAGCAACAGTACTCGGAGTTCATACAATATTAACACAGTGATTAAGTGAAAATTCGTGTTTAGTTTATGTTCTATATCAAATGAACTGCTCGATTTATCGTTACAGTGGCACCGCCAAACGTTTCGGTTTGAGAACGTCATTTCAACTACACTAATGTTACTTTGACAGTTTGTACAGGCATCACTCTGCATCGCTCCACCGGTGGAGGCGTCAAATTGAATTGAACTCGTTGTTTACTCGTTACGTGAAATAGATTAAAGTGATTGTATACAGATAGGTGTGAACGGATAGGGAATTAATTAAAATGAAACTGTTTTATAAGTCCACACATCGGCTTGTATTTTGTAAATATTTATCGTCGTAGTCGTTTTTGGAAATAAGTTGTGCTAGTGAAGCCGAATACCTACCATTTTTTAAAGAAAAAACTAAATATACATACACGGATGTAATGCGAGAACAATAATACAAATGAAAAAACTTGATTCTGTGTCTCGTTTATACTGAAAGCTAGTATATAACATACCTATTAGAAATCACGTCGGTTACTCTATTGGACAGTTAAGAGTCCCGAAGGATATGTCTTAGGTTCTAGGGCTGCACATCTTTGATCAACTCAAGACTAGTTATACTGCTCTGCTCATTATCATCAGATTTGTTTTGAAGGCAATAAAGTTTAAAGATATCAAACATGCGGTTTAGAAAAAAAATATGGAACTCATAAATTTAAAGTTAAATTTAAATAAACAATTGTTTCTTTTGTAAATGCCAGGTATGCATAAAACCAATCATCCACAGAAGCAGTTGAGGCTATTACAAATAGAGGTGAAGTAATGGTAAAGGCGAAAGATTGCGTGTGTCTCTTGCACGCCATTTTGTTCAGTAATCCAATAGTGGGGAAAGATAAAAGCGAAAAAGATAAAAGGGGTGGTTTAATGGAATTAAACAAGGACGGGAGGAGGAGGGGCCACATCGTCGCGGCTCGGCCGGTGCCGTAAGCCGGACTTGTGGAATGTCTTTGTTGGGATTGCTTTATTATAATTTTGGCTCACGACTTAATTTGTCTTTTGTTTTCCCCGTGGCGATTACATGCGGTTTTCTTCTTACGATCTTCTTACGACAGTTCTTTTCTGTATACAAATCGACTTATGGAATACGAATGACAGACATTATTTAATAATCGTAAAAAGTACACTAGGTATATAATACATTTGATTGACAGCAAATTGCTATATAACGAGCTCTTTAAGTGATTAAAGCATCGACCAGCGATTAATTTGTTTTTGAGATGTACGAAATTAGTTTAAATAATGCCCACACTCTCGAGAGTTGGATGCGTGAAGAGTAATAAAATGCGTAAGTTGGTATTTATCTGCAACGAATGAAGGGTTAACTGAGGCGACTGCGATTAGTAGGTCGATTAGCACGCGGCCAAGAAGCGGTCGTACTGTCGATACTCGATTATTCAGCTAGGGTTGGCAAAACATTCGCTTTTAAAATTTGTATGAAATGAAAAGTAATTTTGATAATTGTGCCAAGAGAATCAAAAAATCTTAGCTTTTACCTTTTTTTAATGTTATTAACTGTTTATGAGTAGTCGTTTATCTTAGTATATTTATGTCTCATACTTGAATACACGTGGGCATGAATTGAGCTGTAATATTTCGAACTTTTTGAAACGCGGCGGAGCGCCGCGACCTAATTTTTTATTTTATGTTATTTGTTTTGTTAATTGTATTTGTATTTAATAAAAATAAATATCAATGTATAAAACAGTCGTTTTATTTTATACAGAACAATTTCGATGTTTCACATCTGCCAGGCATCCCGTGACGGCTCACGTTTTCGATATTAAGTATCTTTCGAAATACACACAGTTAGTGTTTGCTACAGTCCTAGAGGGAAAAAACTGTAATTTAAGAATTACTGCTAGCAACAGATGAACACAGTTTCTGAATGGTGACATTATAAAAACAACATTATTTGGTAAATTAAACAAACAGCAGCCCAAGATTGAACTAAGTGGCGTGCAATTAGAGAGGCCTATGTCCAGCACTGGACTGCGATAGGCTGATGATGATGAGGAAGCGAACATAAAATAAATTGGTTAAAGAAAACATCTGAAAAGCCCCGATTTGGGTAATTATAAAATCAATGCGTACTGGCTCATTTGTAGAAGAGCACTTGTGTTGTTTTAGGAATGCGTCATTTCCACAAATTGCTGCGAAACTATTGCTATTAGTGTTAATTGTTCGGTTTGCCAATTCGTTGGATCTATGAAATGAGCCTTTAACTTGAGAAATTTAAGCACTGTGAGAAATTAATCGGTAAATTGGGTTCATAAAGGCCATATGTATATTTAAACGTAAATATGTGCTGTACACACGTAAATTGATGGTAATGTTTTCAAATCGTTGGACAATGGATACGTCATTGGATGATTGTTGAATATCGTATTTGTCTCAAAAACACGATGACTATTAATTAGATTATGCATATATGCATGTATACAATATTCAATCAATCAATTTCAATAAAATTTTATAAACAAATTTAGACCCTTTAAACAATGAAATAAATCCATTTTTAACTTTCTCTGAACTGTGGGGCAACCCTACAACTGAGATGCACCTGTCTCGATCGCTCAGCGCCAATGCGCCAACATCTGTCGAGGGCGTGCACTTTTTATACTTTTTGTCCTTTTTTCTTCTTTATCTTTGCCTAATTGCATAGCAACAGCTCCGACGTCAATATTTATGGCATTACGATACCAACGATCTTTTACGACATCGAATTTATTTCAGACGACATTTGGATGTCACAATAAGACGATATCCTGATCAGCTAAATTATATTATTTGCTGGAAAAGACGATATTTTTTCGTGAATTTTCTTACAAATTATCTTGAAGCGTCCTAAAGTGTTTTATCTGATTCCAGTTTTCACTGTCATAAGTAAAACTTTTGCGTAATAAATGTAGTTGATCAAGAATGTTATTTGTAGCGATACAGTAAGGTATTCTGAGCGTCTGCAGGATATTTGTTGGATTATCTCGGATAATAATATTACTTTGTATGTCTTAGTTAACATATTAATATAAGCTAGTAAATCACAGTTCTGTATAAATAAACAAACTTGTGTCAAAAGTTGTTCATGATTTTTAACAGGGTGCGGGAATTAGGGATATAATTTTTTTGTGCTGATGTTTAAATTAATATTGGATTTTGTAGGTTTAAGAGATAGTTAGCGCTTTTCTTTAACATGAAATACTTAGATGAGGCAATATTTATATGACTGTCATCCGTACGAATAGAATAATCACAGATTGCGGGGGTAGAAGTTATGTTTTAATGGGACAATCTTTTTTTGCAGCATAATCTCGATCTCAAAAATTGATAATAATATCTACTTTTGTTTTATTTTCAGGTAAGTTAACTTTCTGTAGAAATCATCAACGCTCTCATACAACACTTGTGTAAGTAGAAGAAAATTCGTTTTAGGACGTTATCGCAATTGCGTAAATAGGATTTTGATTTTTCATGTTAATAAATAAATAAAATAAATAAATATTTCGGACATCTATCACACAACGCCATCTAGTCCCAAGCTAAGCAGAGCTTGTGTTATGGGTACTAGACAACTGATACAAATACATATACTTTTTTTTTTGTAAATACATACGTATTATACATAGAAAAAATTAATAAACAATTGGTGAGCTAAAGTCATCTTATACTCGACAAGCATTTTTTTATTTTGATTGACCAATGAAAGGACGATAGAGAGACAACCGAACAGCCAAAGCAACTTAAACGATGAGCAGCCTATTTTTTATTTTTATTCACTTATATAGCTTGAAGACACAAGTACAAGTACAAAGACAGATACAGACACAGATGGAAAAATAAAATTGCATAGAATATATGTTAAAGAATCCCCTATAAATATATAGAAATGACAGAGTTACCAAAATACAGTCTCTTTGATACATTATACATTTGACTAGACATAACACTCATATTTTATACAATGTCATCCTAGGGTAGGGTATAACTTCACGAGAACATCTTCTCAATATTTATAGTTCGTTGTTTTAATAATTACATTTATAGCCCACAGTGAAACATTTTAAGTCAAATTTTATACCAACAAAATTCACAATATTGCGAAATGTACTCGCTTTTTACTGATGAAGCAAATTTAATATTCAGCCGAGACGGCTGTTATGATGGCTGAGGGGAGCGGCAGGGTGGGAGACAACTTCCGAGTAAATGGTTTTCTCTTTTCTCTCCTACAGACCCATGTATCAATCATTGTCTTTTTCATTTTATCCATATACATCTCGTTTCGTTATATTTTACACCTGCTATAACATTTAATGGCCAGAGCACATCACGGAAAATCCGCTTAACTTACCTGTCAAAACAATCTATGAACTGAAATTATGAAAACGTTTTAAAGTTTTAGCTTGTAGCTATTTGCGGTACTTTTGACCGCAGTAATTTACATATGAAATTAAGTTAGATAGAATTTCAACAGAAACAAAATTGTTTTGATCAACAACCGGTGGAGAATATTAAACTTTGTTCAAATTTTTAGTAACCTGCTGTTTTGTTTTTACGTAGATCCCGACCGTAATCCTTTTCTGCTTTCTATTTTTCTGTGCTAAATATACCTATGTACCTACGCGATGTTATCTCGTTCCTCGAAATGTCGAATGCTAATTTATTTTCCTTAATCGCATAATTCCCCTTAATCCCGGTTAGAAATTTAATTAAGCCTGCGAAATGTAGTTGTTATTTGCACTGGTATTTTTTTTTCAGTATTAAATATTACTAATAGGCTGTTTGTAACTGCACTCGTATCAATGTTTTATCGCTACGATTAATTTAAAAAGATAGAAAATAATTTAGAATTGGAATGCCGAGTAGCCGATATCGGAAATTGAATAAAGAACAAAGTGACGTTCGGAAATTAGCTCGAAGAGCTGTTGAATTCGGTTCAGGCAACTCGAGATCCATGACCGGAATTGCGTCAGACGGTCGAGTTTCTTAGAAGTTTGTGTAAACTGAACGAACGCAACACTGCTCGTATTTAGACTTATATGTGGCACAGGTAATATGCGTACTTAAGTGTGTACAATTTCTCTAATAATAACTGTGTCTACGTGCCACTACATATAATTATAGTTTCGTGTGTTATTTTGAAATAGTTTTTTTATGGAATATATCTATACAAAGACTGGTTTAATCAAATAGGATACAATTATGTTGTTTTTAAAGCGGGATGTAATTTTTGTATTTGATTTTACTTAAATATAAACACATGTTTATTTCATAATTTTTTTTATTAATTAAAATTATGATCCAAAGTATTAATTCATTTATAAAGCTTGCAACAACATCTCAGTACCTAGTTTCTGGATAGTCGACAAATGTACTACCACTAATCCTATCCTATTATTAATTAATTAATTATTTTTATATCGATCATAATCACACTAATATATAAAGGCGAAAGTTTATAAGGATGTGTGTGTGTTTGTTACTCTTTCATGCAAAAACTACTGAATGGAGTTGGATTAAATTTTACAGTAATATAGCTAATACATCAGAATAACACATAGGCTGCTATTTGCCGCGATAAACAGCTAGTTAATCACATCATACTAACATATAAAGGCGAAACTTTGTGAGTGTGTATGTTTGTTACTTCTTTACGCAAAAACTACTGAACGGATTTGGATGAAACTTTATAGTAATATAGTTTATACATTAGAATAACACATAGGCTACTATTTGCCGTAATAATCGACATACACGCGGGCGGAGCCGCGGGCAACAGCTAGTATTATAAATGCGGAAGTTTGGGCGGATGTTTGTTACTCTTTCACGCAAAAACTACTGAACGGATTTAGATGAAACTTTACAGTAATTTACACATGGGCTACTTTTTATCCACAGCGGAGTCACGAGCAAATGCTAGTAAAATATAAAGTGATTGAATGTACGAGTATTGAGTAATAAATTTAATGTCATATGTCCGCATATATTCTCGTCATCGGGCATTATTGCTTGCGGGATCTATTTCTAATATTATCGGGACGCGCGTGACATCGTTCAAATTTCAGGGAATGTCGCCGCCTAGTACTGAATCGATACGCGGCTTGCACACCCGCTCGTTTTTCGTACAACATGTGATCGGGATTACCCTCTATAACGTCTTGATGTCAGACATCTGCTGCTTGCCCGGATCGACCCGGCACACGTTTTTATCGTTCGTTTTTTAAGCTTACGATTCTGAATTGACAGATTCGATCGTACGTTTTTATTTCGAAATTGGATCGTCCGTTACCTCGGACTTCTTGAATATTTTGTATTTCAAGTCTCGAATGATGTCGTAAGCCGACATAAATGAATTGAAAGAAAGGTGAGAAAAATTGTTTTAAGTTAAAAGAGTTTTCTAAGTTGAGGGTTTATTAAAAGATCGATTTGAAATGGCACTTATACTCTTTGAAAAATTACATCGGCGAAGGTTGAATTTGGCAGTTTGACAGTAATGACGTAATAAATTATTGACTTTATATTTAAATAATTTTCGAGAATACACTTTTTAAATTTAAAACTCTGTTTTTTTTATTAATAATGGCATAGAAATTTTCACATTAAATAGGTTGATAGACGAAATGAGAAACCTTCGCTAATTAGATAGGTACTGATTTCAATATTTGTTTTTAAGTCGTGAATATTTTCGATTTTGTAGTAATACATCAATTTCATCCCTTTAATTTTTAAGCGCTTATGGTTAAGCTTAGGTAGACACTTTGTATCTTCTGTTTTATCTTATGTTTTCATAATGATAATGTAACTTATTTTTTGTAACTTTGGAGAAAGATAACTTTTAAAGCACTAAAGCTCATTTATCGTTTTATTTCCTTTTATTAGATATCAAATTACTGGTAGCTATTCCTTCGCTGAAATTAAACCAATAAATAAAAAAAATCTGCACTATTTTACTATCGTCGTCCATTTTTAATGAGTTTACTAAATCTTGTAAATAAACTATGAAACCCATAATAACATTATTGGATTATAATTACATAATAACACCATATCTTATTGTTGAGATTTCATCATTTCTCGTCGTTTTGGCTTTCTATCTACCATTTTTATTAATGAAAATATTAATAAATCAAAATACTTTCAAGATTATTAAAACAAGCGTTTACATTAGCAATAGAAAAATTCGCGTGAACACTTTTAACTACGAAATGAATGAACAAAATGTGTAATAAAAGTAATATAAAACAAAAAATATCTCAATAAATCGTAGATGTTTGTGTTTTCAAATTGAAAAATTGGACTTTATTCAATTTTTATATGAAAATACTTCACTAGGTCACGTCAATTTGTGGTATTACTACTATGTTGAAAAACTATTCTGTAATAATTTTAAGTGATAATGAAAAATTTTACTTTTAAAATGTAAATGTATTGAGTAAATTGACTTTACTAGTCAGTCTATTCAAGTCTTAACTTTTAGTGAAGTCAATACAACAACTTTTATTTACCGCAGAGAATTACGACGTCTGGAAATGACCTAATTACATGAAATATGACTTTTAAAGGCAATAAAACTTATTATATCTATATATATAAATTTATATATATACAAAAATGAATCTTCCGATCGGCTGCACCAAAAAAAAAAAAAATTTTAAGTGTTCGTTATTGATAGGATAAGGTTTGTGTACAAGAAAAATTAAAAGATAACGGGAAATGTTTTTTTTTTGCCCGCGACTGTACACTGCCTGTGGGAAACTGAGACAGATATGTAAATATGGCGTTACGAAGTTCGCCCGGGTCAGCTAGTTAAATTATAGATAGTTCGTAAATATTTTATAGAACGCTTATATCAAACCACAGCATTGGACGGCAAAATATTGCGGTAGACAAAATTTAACGTCCATTATCTGGACAACGTCCAACTGTATCCAGGTGCGAGAAAAAACATATTTATTACACCTTTTTAAAAAATTCAAGAGAAATTTATGACAATATATGAGTTTTCGTGGTTGTGCATATATTCAAAATATGTAATAAAAATATTCCAAGATATCATTACGATTGGCAAATACGATGGAATCAGTTTGTAAGATTAGCAACTAATATCAATAATATATAATCAAAATACATTTTAACTTGTCTAAGTTTAATATTCGCTGATTTTAGATCTTTTTAGGGTTCCGAACCCAAAGGGTAAAACGCGACCGTATTACTACTTACTAAGACTTCGCTGTTCGTCTGTCATCAGGATGTGTCTCATGAACCCTGGTAGTTAGACAGTTGAAATTTTCTGAGATGATGTATTTCTGTTGCCGCTATAACAACAAATACAAAAAATAGAATAAAATAAATATTTAAGAGGGCTCCCATATAACAAACGTGACTTATTTGCTCGTTTTTGCTTGATATTGATACAGGTCGCTTGAAATGTATAGATAATGGTATGATCCTGCGCGAGTTCGACTCGCACTTGGCCGATTTTTACTTTTATTATTAAGTACCTAAGACTGACGAGACGTAACATATATATGTATAAATACTATTCTTCAGTAGAGTGAGAAAGATAGTGACCGTAAAATATACCTATTTCTTTCGCAAACACTCAATCCGATTTGTGCTCAAGCCACAGATTGTAGTTAAGCTGAAGTTTTCTGCACCTATTATTTTATTGTGTGTTAATCTTTTTGCTAATTTTTAGTCTGTCTTTTTAGCATAAAGTCTGGTTTTGTTTCTTATTTATTGAAAATTTATCATTGAAATAATTTAATCTGACCAAAAAATGTAACTTTAGCAGTCAAATACGTTTTATTAGATATTTCTGTCTGATGAAACTAAAATATTTTCCTTTTATACACACAATTTTTTTAAAAGAGCCGGTTTAAAAGAGGTTTATTTGGCCCTATTAAATTAATATAAAGAAATGAAACAAATAGTGATCTTGTTTTCTTAATTGTGCGTAACTGTAAACAGCAAGATAACAGTATACTCGTATACATAATTTGTGATTGTCAGTTTATTAGCAGAGGGCGTATTTACACTCTCCTCAACATACCTTAGATGTCATCTTCTACTGGCTAACTGTAATATGATAAATCGTTTCAAGTGGCCGTCATCGAAAAAAAAAGTTGGCACTCGCCAATGGGGCTACGTTACTCTAAAACACTAGATTCTACACGTGCCAATAGGCTTAAAATTATACCATAAGCAATATTGCTTTGTTTTTCCTATTCGCGGGAAGCAAGGTACAGAAAACACATGCACGCATCCAGGCTCGCACGCACGCGCACACACACACACACACACACACACACACACACACACACACACACACACACACACACACACACACACACACACACACACACACACACAAACAATAAACGAATTCAAGAAACTGGTTAATGAACATTACCTTAACCAGAACAGGCACGATTTAGAATGTGCTGTGAATACATAACTAAATATATTTCTCATACGTGATTTATTTATTTATATGTGTATGTATATCTACTGGTATGTATAAGTATGTGTTATGTTAGTATGTATATATAAAATATAATGGTTTTCGTTATATTTATTAGCAAATAATAAAATTAAAAACTCATTACACCGACAACTACCACTGTCTCTTCTGTACATTTTAATCCATCCTAAGGTTGCCTGGAAGAGATTGCTTCTGGCAATAAGGCCGCCCTTTGTACACTACATTTCACATTTTATGTACTCTTGTAACAATGTACTATAATGGTGTACAAATAAAGAGTTTTCTATTCTATTCTATACTTAGAAATAACGTGATTGGTCAGCGGGGGCGTTATGGGCACAGGTCACACTGGTATGTAGCCTAACATAGCCTCATGACGGGAAATATACCTTTTTATGCGTAATATGATTATATGGCCTCCTGTTTATGGTCTTACAATACTAGTTGCGGATATGTAGTGGTAATCATAGTGATCATCATAAGTGTCATCAAGTGTCATCATGTGATCACTGACTAATAACGCTGAATAATAATTCTGACTAAAAGCGCCTACTAATTGAATTGATATAGGATGAAGCTAACATTAAATTCTAACGCTCTATCTTCCATTATGTAAAATGATATTCACAATTATAAACCTTATCATTTAAAACACGATCTATTATTTAAATAGAGAATTCACTGTTAAATTAAAGAAATAAATTTTTGTCATCTGAATTTCAATTTCGTGCCTTCGCTAAAGGAACGTTAGCCTCACAGCGCTTAATGGAAATAAATTATTTAAAAGGCAAAATTGTTTACAGACCTTCTTGAAAAAGAATATAAACCTTATAAAAATATATTTATATGAAGAAAAATATTCTCCTGTTAAATCTGCATCTTGTTCTGAAATGGAACGGAGTGAATTCACGCGACCGACGGCTATAAAAAGTTACGATTTAAGTTAAACAAGATGAAATTTTCCTTGTAATGTCACTTTTGAAGCTAATATAACTAGGGCCCGTCCTGCCAACTTGTTTTAAGAAAGACAGATTTTAAGATAACGTTCGCAACTTTTTAATGGCTACTAAATTTGTTTTTTTTACTCGTATTATGAAGTAGGTATCCTGTGTTATAAAGTCTATCATTAGGATAATAATTGAAAATGTGGATGACTTGCATATAATAGTAGCTGAACCGTTATTTTGACATATTAGAGGGTGGTGGTAGGATTATAAAGAATACCTTACGACCTATTGACATACCTTCCAAATATATATTAAAAATCATTAAAATCAATCGAGGGCTACCACAAACATCGTGACCGAGATATTTATACTCTAAATGGTCTGTTTCCTTTATCGAATCAAAATGAGGTATAGTTACTTCTATTTAAAGCATATAGAAACTTTATCTTGGGGTCCACATATGCAGGAAGTCAGCAGAAGGATATTTGCTTCTGCTGGTTCTCTGCGAAGATTGCGCAACTTTCTTCCGACTGCAACTAGGGCTGCACTTGCACAAGCACTTCTCCTCCCAATTCTCGACTATGCCGATGTCAGCTATCTGAATCTCACCAAAGCACAACTTGATAAGCTTGAGCGACTACAAAATTTTTGTATACGATTTGTATTTGGCCTACGAAAATATGATCATGTCTCCGAATTCCGTCAAATGCTCAAGTGGCTTCCAATTCGATCTAGCCGGAATACTCATATCCTCATTTTCCTTTATAACATGTTGTTTAATTCTAAAGCCCCCTTCTACCTCAAAGAACGATTCAAGTTCCTTAATGACACACATGACAAATGTCTAAGGTCATCTGAAAATTTGAGACTGGAGATGCCTCTACATTCTACAAAATTTTATGACCAGTCCTTTACGGTTGAAGCTATACGATTGTGGAATGCATTGCCGACAAACATTAGGCAAGCGCAAACAGTAAATAGTTTTAAGAAAATGATTCAGGAATGTTATACGATATAAACGAGTCTGGCACGAAAATGTATCTAAAATGTATCTATAGTGTAATATTTAGTATAACTGAGTAGTTATAGTTTTTAATATGTAGGTACATGTTAATATATGGAGATAGTAGATCTCCGATACATCTTGATCCATCCTAAGGTTGCCTGGAAGAGATTGCTTTCGGCAATAAGGCCGCCCTTTGTACATTAATATTTGTTATTTTCTGTAATTTCTTGTAAAACTGTAATACGGTGTACAAATTAAGAGTTTTCTATCTATCTTTTCTATCTATAGAAATCAAAATCAAAAATGTACCAAATTGGATCAGTCAAATATTTTCTTTTACACAGCAAGCGGCATCGTTCTTATCAATTGGAGGTCTCGGTTAAATCTTAGCTAGAGAAGGATATATAGATTCCAGAACAGCTCTATCAGTCTCACGGCTAAACCTCTCCGTATCTCCAGCCCAAAACACCGAAGAATCTATTAGATCTCTCCGATTTTCAAGTGAATGCTATACCTATTCGATTTAAAACATAGGAAACTCCTTTTTAGCATAACAGTAGCAATACCGTAACAAGCATTTGAAATGAGAATACCAGTTTTGATAAATCTATTAGCTACTTGAATTTAAAATAATAATAAAAAAACATTGTTATTTGTTAAAAAAAACTATTGTTTAGTTGAATAGTGATTGTGATAAAATGTTAATTAGTTGGAAATTACAAACGATAGTGGTAGATAAGGAACATAGTAGCAAAATAATTGGAAAGGTTTAATTAAAAATATATTTACAACACCATTGTCCAACAGTCTGATAAGTGAATGCTAATCTGGTGCAATATATATCCATGCTTTGCTATCAAAGATACGTTCGGTTTTCCATAAATATATCGAAATTAAAAAAATCCATGATAAGTGTACAAGCGCACAGAAAATCAACGTAAAATGAGAGCGATCGTGCTGTTGTGTTTCGTTAGTGAGTGCAAAACCGGAGGCCCAATGATGCAGAAGCATCAACGTGCCATGATGTGGGTCACCATGCTGCATTGTGCGCATTCGCAGTAATGGTGACCACCACTCTTGTATTCTGCTTATGCTTTCCTTCAGGCAGAGTAGGACTCTGCTCTTTATGGCAGGGCCAAACATAGAAAAAAAACTAAATAGAAACTATTAATTCTTGAATAATTATATGACTAGAAAAAATACGTTGGATTTTATCTTACTAGCAAATTCTAAAATAATTAAACCTCCGGCTCCTACTACCTAATTTACTAGTTTTCACAGCACCAGGTCGACTGGAAGAGAATGCCTTGGGCATTAAGTCCGCCAAAGTACAAATGTGCGTAAAGTTTTATTAAATAAATGAATTATGTTTAGTTAGGTCAATACTTTAAATTAGTTACCTGCCTGATCTATGTAACATCATCGGTGTTAAAGACAATTACTGTTCTACTATAAAAAAAGTCTACTACGATTAAAGAAAGATTTAACACGATGATATATTGAACATTTGTAGTTTACTAGTTGTTGCCCGCGGCTCCGCCCGCGTGTTTGTCGGTTATCGCGGCAAATAGTAGCCTATGTGTTATTCTGGTGTATAAGCTATATTACTGTGTAGTTTCATCTAAATCCGTTCAGTAGTTTTTGCGTGAAGAAGTAACAAACATACACACTCACAAACTTTCGCCTTTATATATTAGTGTGATGTGATTAGTATAGAAGATTATTGTTTTTACTCGATATTTTAGGTAAATAGTGTTAATCTAAACTAATATTATAAACAGATGAACTTCGTTTATGATATATTTAGGGGGAGGAGGAGAGATCTTTAAAACAAGAAATATATGGTTTTTTGCGAAAATCTAACAAATTAACATTAAAGTTCACTAAAAGCCTCCACTAAGAATCGATTTTGAATATTCATTCACTAATACAACGCTATGAATTATATTCATAGTTTCCATATTAGTGGGCTGAGGAATAATAGTAGAAATATAAATATAAAATAAATATTTCTATATATAGTATTTAGTAACATATCGCAGGAATTCTGTAGCCGTTTTATTATAAATTAGTGCGTGTAAAGTGAACATACAGTATATGCGTATTCTTTTCTCTGAATAGGGGCAAACGAGCAGAGGTATCACCTGATGGTAAGCGATTACCGCCGCCCATAGACACCTGTAACACCAAAGGCGTCACAAGTGCGTTGCCGACCTTTGGGGAATAAGGAGGGAATGTCGACGAAGATGGGGGTTGGGGTATGGGCCTCACTCGATATCCTCACTCACTCAGTGAAACACTGCGCAAGCGCTATTTCATACCGGTCTTCTGTGAGGCCGCGGTATCACTCCGTTCGAGCAGGCCCATTCATGTCGAAGCGTGGCTCTCCCACGGACGGTATGATCGGTATAAGTTAACTACAACATCGAAACTAAAAGGTTCGTGAGTGTTCGTGTGTTAGTATGTATTCACTCGTTCACTGCTACCGTTGTTTGTAAACGCTGCCTGCTAACTAGCTAGAGGTTGCTAAATACCGTTTTTCAGCTGTAAACAATGTCGATGGATTTGTTATTCTTAGAATTCCAGGCTGACTACAACTGCGATTGTAAATTTAGATTGTGCCTTCAGTTTTATTAATTACGTGTATAAGCGCAATAATATTCTCTTGATACTTTCTAGATACTTTCAAGATGCTGCTTCTTTCGTTCTGTTCCGAATAACTTAAAACTGTTTTCCGATTTGATATGTAAGTCATTCATGACATTCATGCTGCATCCTCCAAAAGTACGCAGGACTCATAATAGGAGTCTCCGCAGACTACAAAGTTCTTAATCCGTCTATAGTTCGATCGAGTTATTTGTCGGCCGATACCGAATCGTTACAATGTGCACACACCTATACATCTTACTGATTAAGAAACCAACCTAACAATCGGCCGATTAAAAATATTCTAGTCTGCGGGGACTCTAACCCATATTATAGGTACTGATTATTTTTTGTTTCCCTTACGTAATAGGGAAACCGATGCTTGCAGCCAGTAAGTTGACGTTAATTCGGTGATGGGCAATACAAAAATCTATAAGTATGACAACTTACTTTTTTGGTTACAACACTTACTTACTTACAACATTTAAATTTACTTCAGAATTGAAATGTTGTTAAAAATTACCTTCATTTCAATTCACTTCTCTATCAATATTTTATGATCTTCCTCAGTTTTAGTCATCACTTTGAATACTCGTTTCTCTTAGAACTTCAAGAAATAACTTCTGTTACTATGTACTTGAGTAATCTTCAGACTATCTCTAAGAGATAAATTCCTTTTTTAGTTTAAGCGTACAGTGAAGGTTCTCGCAAACAAGTCGATTTTTTAAGGATTTAATAATTCTTGATTTTCTTGTTTCTGTCACCATGCTAATGCAAAGCAAGTATTTGGCAAAATATAAGAGCTGTAAGGCATATCAAATAGAAAGTTATGTCGATACATTTATTCTCAGTGCATGCCGCACTAGTAGTAGCCCGGCGCTTCCCACGGCCCAGTTCTAATGAGCCGTGTTGAGTAACAGAGGTGAAGCGGGTTGCGGGAGGGCCTTTTGTATAACTCACTATTCGCCAGCGACAGATAGATAGTTAGACATGGCGTCTTTTGTAACGATGTGTTTCGAGCTATTACAATGTCACCGTCCTTTTCTCTATAACGCATACAACGTAGGTATCTACGCAGAGAGCACGCAAGTAACAACTTTTTTTGAATTTTTGCTGCAAGTACAAGAGCCATTATTGTACATTAACCGACTTCAAAAAAGAAGGCAGTTTATCAATTCGATACAGTCAAACTGATAAACGTTCTCCTTTTTTGAAGTATTTTTTCTTTTTATGTTTGTTACCTCATAACTTTCGACTGGGTGAACCGATTTTGATGATTCTTTATTTATTTGAAAGCTTGTGCTTCCCGTGTGTATTGATTTCTTTTCAATAATTTATTGTTGATGTCCCTTTTTAAAATATTTCTTACATTTATTTTGTTTAATTTTGTTAACACGAAAGTTGCATATTTTATGCTTCTTGAATTACAACCATGTATATAATGTGTAAATTCTATGACAGTCAGAAACAGCACTGTTCAAATAATGCCTTAAAAATGCTAAGCGGAAAAGCAGCCATAAAAGCACCACATTGCGAAATAAAGCAAAACAAGTGCGTCCTTTGTTTGGCTGGGGCATGTTGACTGTTCCTTATCCACTATCGCCTGAACTAGAACTCTGCGGTGCAACGACCTGGACTTACTATGAAAACTCGACACCAACTTGCCACTAAACTTTACAATCTTAACTCACATTTTATTTAATACGGATTATTATGGCAGGTTCGTGTATGTAAGAATGTACATATAATATACGTTAACAAGAAGTCAAGGCTACTAAGGCCCCGCAGTAAGGTCTTTATCATTTTCGTTTGGTTTATCTTAAATATTTTCATTCAACTTTGTAAAAGTTTCGCATATCTCCACTGCGCCAGCGAGGCTATCAAAATCTATACAAATAAATAGAACTCAAGCGTCTGTTTGTAATTTCAAATTAACAGTTTTTACTAAACGCATAAGAAAGTATATGCGGTACTTAAAGCAAATAATCAATTTTTCTATTTCTCTGTTTGTTCCAGCTTTTCTCTGGAACGACCGTACTATTTTAGACGGGACTTTCACCGGCAGACAGCTGATGATATAAGGAGTAACTTATCCTACTTTTATTTTAGACTTACTTCACCTTACCACATAGCGGTGTTACCCGCGGTTATTGTTGCATAGGTACAGGTACACTTCGGGAGACAACTAGTATAATATAAAATTTATTAAATATGAATAAAAAGGGAATAATTTTGAAAGTCTTTTTGAAAACGAATATAAAAGTGTTGAAGTAGACAATGTGGGTCTGGTAATTAAAGCGGGTTCCGACCGCATAAACCAAAAAGTCGTTGTATACAGTACAATGGTAACGGTCAGCGTAACTTTCTCAAGCATTGTTCGTTCTTGCCGAGGCTATGTCGTTCAAGTGATTACGACCATCTTTTTTCCTTTTCTTGGCTCTATTTGATGCATTAGGACTAATAAGTAAAATACCCGACAGCGTCAATATCTGTCATCTTTAATAAAAACTGTTTTTTTTTTCAATAAAACATATAAGTAATACATATTCGTAATCACTGTTAAAAAATCATTATTTTGATACCGCACTAGATGTATTTTGAAAACTTTTTTTTGAGAATACTTTTTGGCGCCAAAATCCTGAACTAAGTTTCTTTTTTATTTTAATATACCTAGTGTTACTGTCACGACTAAGACTAATCTATTGACACAACTTACATAAAAATGTGTGTGCAGAAGAGATCTGCCGTATACTTACTTCGGAAAACTATAGTTTTCTAATGATAAGAACGTTCTTCCCATGTAAATTTTATCCATGTGTTTATTTTAAACCCATAATTAAAAAAATATTTAAATTTAAATCAATAAAATCAAGAAAATTATCATTCCACGCATATTAGACGTCAAGAAGTAATGTTTGAATTATCATTAATGAGACTTATCAAATCGCTGTAATATTAGTCATATTATTGTTATATAGTAATTACAAATGGCCATTGAACTGGTTCCACTCAACATAGAAGATCCAAATAACATTAAACAGTTTAGAAAGTGTTGTAATGATTGATGTGGTCTCTTTTAGATGGCACGATGTTGAAACTAGTTTCATTTTGTATTGCCGGTGCAGAGATGTGCTAGTGCCTCGGGCGTGACGTCAGAGTCGATTATTACTCCATCTTAGAACTTGGCCGCAACATTGAACGTGAGATAGTAATGACTTGTAATTGTGACTGGTATAGGAATGCTGCTATCCTGCTTTGATTTCTATGTACGGGTGAAATGCTATGAAAGTTGATTGTCAAACAATGCACTGATTAACAAATTATTACACAAGCTATACGTTATTGACACTAAAAATTTCATTGAGACTGAAGGCCAAATCATGCAGAAACATCTCAATTGGCCTTAATAGTGATGGTCATCATACTGCATTTTTTTTTCTTTTTTTATGTTTTGCCCAGCCAAAATGACTCTACTCTGCCTGATGGAAAGCATAAGCAGAATCCAAGAGTGGTGGTCATCATATTGCGAAAGCTGTAACTCGCTGCCAACGCAGCGAGGAGACTCACACCATGGCGGACTAGTGATGATTCTGCATCATTGGAACTCCGGTCTCGCGCTCACCGACGAAACACGACAGCATGATCGCTGTCATTTTACGTTGATTTTCTGTGCCGCTCCGGTCGAGCCGGCCCAACCGTGCTGAAATCAGCGTGACTCTACTACCTTGATTGCAGCATTATCTGCATTCGCAATGAGTATGGTGGCCACTACTCTTGGATTATGCTCATGCTTTCTAACAGACACAAGTCCATAAATTAAAAAAAAGTTTGAGTGTCTATCACAACATTAATTTTGGTTGAAGAACACACTAAAACCACATGATGTTTTTTTCTTACCACGTGTTTCGGCTCAGCTGTGAGAGACGCTGTTTAACGTTGAGGTACAATGTTAAAAGATATTTCCGCCTTGACTAGCTGCTTCCGAAGCGGGTGTTTTAGTGTATTTTCTCGCCAAACCCTATCATACTACCTTGTAGTGCCTATTTTTAAACAAGTTTTTGTTAGTTTCATTTCTACTTATATTTTTTTATGAGTTTCGCTATTAGTAAATAAATTAAGGGTTAATAGACTTAGACTCTTGTATATTTGATACATCATGTTATCATCTTGATTCTCTATGGTTCTCTATACCTTTTGATGGGTGAATTAAATTTAGAGATATTAGTCGTCTGTTGTCTCATGTAGGTCAATGTTCGTGGTGAGGCACGACTCAATTCCCATTGGTGACATTTAACACAATGTTTGTGACAAATGTTTATGGCCACGTAAATTCTCGATGCGGCGGTGAAGTCATATGAGATTGTTCAGAGCGTTACTGGCTTTTATTCTTCTGTAAATACCGACCTCGTTAAAATTAGAGTTATTAGACAAGTGTTATTCTTATTAGAAAAAGATATTTCACTCTGAAAATAACTAAAAGTTTAAATAAATAAATAAATAAATATTTCGGACATCTAACACACAACGCCATCTAGTCCCAAGCTAAGCAGAGCTTGTGTTATGGGTACTAGACAACTGATATAAATACATATATACTTTTTTTTTTGTAAATACATACATATTATACATAGAAAACACCCAAACTCCGAAACAAATATTTATAGATCATACAAACATTCGGTTCGACCCGGGAATCGAACCCGAGACCTCATGATCAGCAGTCGCACACGCCAACCGCTAGACCAACGAGGCAGTTTGCTTGTATTAAGAGGTTATCACATTTCCTTAACATTTTTTGAAGCAATCTCAGATTAGGAATATCCTTTGCAATGGGAGACTTTACAAACACAGACTTTACACCCAGACTTAGAACAATAATTTGTGTGAATCACAAAGTGATGACCCATGTAGATATCGAAATCGCTACACTGAATGCAGTAGGAAGCTGAGAGGCGAACACTTAAACCACTACACCGCCGAATGATAATAAAAAAGGCAATCGAATCGAAATCGAAAATCGGTAAAAAAATAAAAATGTTTTAAGAGTACCTATGTATATTGATAGGAGAGGCTAAAGCCCAGCAGTAGACGTGTTATTTCTACTGTTATTCCGCTTATGACTTTTAATATACTTATAAAAAAACTGTAATTTAGAGTACATTCTTTTATTCATAATTTAGCAAAACATCCACCCTCATTCAGTACTTATTTCAATATTATCACTTCGATACAATAAATGGTATCTCATTAAACCATTTGAAAGTCAATCAACTGGTTACGAAAATGTTTCATACAGTTACTGTTGACGTTTGAAACCATCTCTGTAACGACACTTAGTAGACCTCTTGCAATAATTTTATCCTAATGGTCTCTTGCGAACGAGAGTAATACACAGAAAATGTCATAAATTTACAATATTCACGCAAGCTGTTTCCACCTCTATGAAAACGCAGTAAAATTTAAATTTACGTGCAAGAAAATATAATAATTATACCCTTATGTGGTTCAACGTATGTGCAGGTACGCAAGTTAAGACTTGCGACGTACTGTTTAGCTTATTCAGATTTGAATATCATTTACGTCTTTTCAACGCTACGACCATAAAATAAATCTGAGTAAAATTTCATGTGTGTTAAAAAGAGATGTATTGAGTTGTAACAAGGTTGTAATTTCAGTTTTAACTTGATAGTAGTATGTTTATCTATTACGTGTTCCTTGTCTACCCGCGGTACGTCAATAACCGCGGATAACACCGCAGGGTTCAGCTAATAAATATTATAAATTTGAAAGTAACTGTGTCTATCTGATACTCTTTTACGACTAAACCGTTGCACCAATTTCAACGAAGTTTGGAATGGAGATATGTACTTTTATGGAGGAACGGGGTGTGATGTTCCTCCAACATGAAGGGAGGATCCTCCAACCACGCAGATTCTTGAGGAAGGACATAGACAAATCTTTACCACGCTCGCTCTTTCCTTAACAGATATACACGTGGGCGGAGACGCGGGCAAAAGCTAGAATCAGTAAATAAGATGAGGTTTATTAAACTACTGAGACTTATAGGTATAATTGTAAAGTTAGTTGTAAATGATTTTGTGTACAGTCAATAACACAGACAGCACCAAAAGCGCGTAGGTACGTACCTGACGCAAAATTTATTGTTGAGAAATTGTGAGGCGGTAAAATAATTTTTGCTCAACAATGCCTTCAAGGTCCCTGAAGCAACATTTACTTACCCCTAATTTATTTAAATACCTAATTACTGCGTCGTGAGAGCCGTGACTCTTCAGATTTGCCAACATTCCGTGAAACCTTATCCAAGTATTTAGGGTAGGTTACAGTTGCCTTACTGTAAGGTGAATTCGGTTAACGACCGTGATTCGTCGTTTTATTGTTCTTTCTCCTGATAATGACTGATGGCTTTCACTCCGTGTCTTTGTTAGAAGTTGACAGTGACGGGTAAATGTAATCATGACTCTGTGCTCCCCAAAACCGCTTCGGAAGTAAACAATGAAAAATATATTGAAGTTATGCAGACCAAAACAATTAATATCATAACATCTATTTATAACTTTAGCTCTTAATGAATTTGTGGGGGGTTTGTGGTACTTTGTTCAAAGGTCACCTGTACAATTTTTTGCGTGAGTGATAGCGGTTTTGATCATTTTGAGTATTTAAAAATAATTCATTTTGCCAATATGATTTTTTTTTATAATTTAATGGAAATTGTACCCCTTATTTAATTTAACAATAGTCGTCTCGAAGGCAAACAATCGCTAAGTTAAAATTTATTAATTTTACTATCTATGCATATGTTATAAGTAACGTGACTTAAAATTATAAGCTATTCCAGCTTCAAACAATTTTGTGCATAAACATCTATATCATGTTGATGTTTTGTCCAGTTCCCCTAACCAAGGTAAACATAAACGTAAACGATAATAGAAAACTAACAACTGCATAAGAATGACGTCATCTTAACCGTAAGTCATGTGGTGTATACAAAATATTAGCCAATATTACAAGTGTAAAGAGGCGTTGATGGTCATGGAAAGAGTTTTGACACTAACACTTTATCCGTGGGAGAGCCACGCTTCAATATGAATGGGCCGTTTCGACCGGAATGATACCACGGCCTCACAGAAATCCGGTGTGAAACAGCGCCTGCGCTGTGTTTCACCGAATGAGTGAGGATACGTGAGGCCCATAACCTAATCAAATTATTTTATAAAGCTTTTAGAAGGTAGTAGAGCCACGCTGATTTCAGCAAGGTAGGGCCGGCTCGACCGAGGCGGTACAACCCTCGCACAGAAAATCAACGTAAAATGACAGCGATTGTGCTGTCGTGTTTTCTTGGTGAGTGCGAGACTGGAGGCCCAATGATGCAGAACACGACGTCACTAGCCCACCATGGTGTGGGTCAACATGCTGCATTGTTGCATTATCTGCATTCGCAGTATGGTGTCAACCACTCTTGGATTCTGCTTATGCTTTCCATCAGGCAAAGTAGAGTCATTTTGGCAGGGGCAAACATAAAAAAAAGCTAGTTGTTTAGGACATAGCTTGGACAAGATTTCTATTAATTTAAATGAAATTATATAATTATTTTGATACACATATATTACTAACCAGCGTGAAGCATTATCCATCAGAGAGCTCGACCCTCGTATGGTTTCTAATGTTTAGGATTACATACCTTACCTAAAAACATGAAGTAGGTACGTATATTAAGTATGCTTAATAATCTCTACACTTTAATAACAGTGTTAAGTGATTTCTTCGAAGATCCCTTTGATATTCGTCGAGAAGCTGGCTTATGATTTATTATTCAACAACTCGACAAAACATTTAATTTCAAAGATATTCTGTACACTTTTGTTTCTTAGAACTGTTATCTGTTTTAGTTCAAAATGATCTCAATCATTATTATGTAACTATTGAACAAAGAGTTAGCATTTTATAACATCAAACCTAACTACAGTAACACAGTAAAGCTCAAAATACTTTGTCTTATGAGCCCCAATTAATTTTGATTTATTAGATTATCAGAATTTACTTACAAAAGAAGAAAAAAGAACTGGCACACAAAACAATGCTGCACTAAAAGAGAGAGTTATCTATATATACAAATGACTAAAATTGAAGTGTCTGTTTGTAATATTAAAATAATTGCTTTTCAATAAATGAATATATATGAATACACTATACATGTACCGAAATAACATTTTATAAATTTTTGTCTGTCTGTCTGTTTGTCTCTGTGTCTGTATGTTTGTTCCGGGTAATCTCTGGAACGGCTGGACCGATTTTGACGGGACTTTCACTGGCAGATAGGTGATGATCTAAGGAGTAACTTACTTTTTTAGACTAGCTTTGCTCAGCTGACCCAGCGAACTTCATACCGCCATATTTATATACCTGTCTCAGCTTCCAGTCGTGGACAGAAAAAAAAAAATCCCGTTATCTTTTAATTATTTTTTAACACAAAAGAATAATTATTTAATTTGGTGCACCCGATCGGAAGTTATGCGCGTACATACATTTCGACGGTTCATTTCTATATAATAGATTACACCATGAGACTCCATAAGGACTCATGGTGTCTTGGTATCTTGGTTTTCTTTCCGTACAATTAGTATTTTTTTTGTCAAATTACCTTTGACTCTAACAAAGTGTAAAACGCCTTAATGTATTTATTTTTCAAATGAACATAAAATAAATTCATCAATCTCACTAAAGAAAGTTGACAAGTTTCACTTTAGAAAAAGTCAATAAACACAAGAAAAGTAGACCTGAAAAATGTTACTTTATTTTTCTCAGACTTTCGCGATTTCTTACTTAAAGCCGTGTAAAAGTGAGTAACGATATCTCGATTGAGAATAGAGAGATTAGTTGAAGGAGTAACGGGACTGTGTAATGACAAAAAACAGTACCAATTAACTTTTTTCTTTTTGAACTTGAGGCAAGTATTTCCAATCGCTCGGAGCATTCCGGCCGAGAGAGCGTCTTTAGTCGTGCGATTTACTCTCGATAGGATAGACATCGATTCGTTTTGCTCGTTTTGTTCCGATTTAAATTGTATCGATGCTAGAGTCGATTAAAGCTTCCGTGCTTGTAGTCCGTATGCAGCGATAAAAGAAAATTAGTTGCTGCAAAAAGACTAATATCATTCCCTTTATCGGTAATCGTTTATTCAAACGTATTTGGCACATCCAGTATGTAAATTCTTCACTTATTTATTCGTTTAATTAATCCGGCCAACTTGGCTCGTACCCACATATCTACGTATTAAGCAATAATCCCGTATGTATTAAAATACCATTGTATTGAGAGGTTGTCAATACGGAGTGGACATACAGAAATGAATACGGCTTTTGTGGGCGACAAATGAAAAATTTATACCCGTTTATCCTGTGATATTGGGTTTTCGTCATGCACCAATTAATTTGGTGGAAGAAACGACAGGATGCGATGGAATTTTATATTAAATTGCCAAATGGCTCATTTATTCTATATGTACATGGTCAAGTAAAAAAGCACATATCTTATTTGGAATTTTTATGTTTCATGATTATATTTAGAATGTTGTTCAATAGCGAGAATGTTCTAAATTATTGAAGACTAGCTGAACCCCGCGGTTTTACCCGCGGTTATTGTTGTACCGCGAGTAACACCGCGGGACAAAGTTAGTCTAAAAAAAGTAGCCTAAGTTACTCTCTGCATCATCAGCTACCTGCCAGTGAAAGTCCCGTCGAAATCGGTCCAGCCGTTCCAGAGATTACCCGCAACAAACAGACAGACAGACAGACCGACAGACAGACAGACAAAAAAAAATTTAACTACATTTTTGGTATATGTACCGTGTATACATACATATGCATTTAATAAAAAGCGGTTATTTTAATAATACAAACAGACACTCCAATTTTATTTATTTGTGTAGATAAAGTATAGATGCCTAAACATTGATCAACTATTTGACAAGAATCATCCATTACTTTATACTACCGCTAAGATAATAGACAAAAAACACGGCCCGTAAACAAGATCCCTGTAATTCCCACACACTTCACCCCTAAGATAAAGTCGTACACTTCCGTTGGAAGTTAAACAATATGTCAATCTTCGCTCGGAGAGCAACCATGAGCCCAATTGGTTCTTTAACCTTCAGTACTATCGGTGCTATCGGGGAGTTTTAAAATGACGCTTTTCGTCGATTCCATATTTTATCTCGCTGATGTTAGTGTAGGTTTAATAATGTCTTCAGTAATATTGAAGAAATATACAAATATTTAAAGATATTTCTGTTCTCTAAAACTTTTATTTAGCAATTTTATGCCAAACATCTATTGTATGTATATTTACAGTTACTGAGAGCTGAACTTTGATGTTATATTGCGTCTTAAATATCGAGTTATCAAAGGAGTAAAAATATCTTGGCTTCAACAATAGATCTAAGCGAAGAATATATAAATATTAATAATGAATCCTCATTTATCGTTCTATGAATAGTGGCTATACAATATTTTTTATTATACATTTTGATAGAGGCTTAACCACATTTTAAGCGCAATTTTAGCTTCGGAACCTCAAACAATGTAGTTTACAGTTCACGACACAGATGTTTAAAAAGAATCGACAGTTAACAACATCGTAAAAAGTCGGATGTAAACAGCTACCGTTGAAACTTTACAGTCACTCTTTTTTTTATTTTTTTCCTTTTCCTTTCGTAGCTAATAGGGCTTAAATAACGATACCCATTTATAATAAAATATCACATACACCTTTCAATCAATACATATTCTAAATATGTAATACTAGTCAACCCACGCGACCTCGATTGCGTCTCCTATTGCCCATGGCGTGATAGTTTTCCCCGTTTTTTGTAACATTCTTCATTGGTGCTCCGCGGCTGTAGGTCTTAGTGTGATTATATATATCCTATAGCCTTCCTCGATAAATGGGCTATCTAACACTGAAAGATTTTTTCTAATCGGACCAGCAGTTCCTGAGATTAGCGCGTTTAAACAAACAAACTCTTCAGCTTTATATATTAGTATAGATATAGATTTATTGACACACAATAATTAGAACGAATACCGATACTCGTATGTGCATGCAATGATAAATTTGGGTTTTACTGCGTATACATTTTTTTGTGGAATTCACACAGTGAGTCCAATCAATTTGAGTGCAGTATTTCTATACTGCTTGTAAAACCTTTCGATATCTAAAAAATATAGTATCTAAAACAATTGGGCAGAAAAAAACACCATATTCATGAACTTCGTTGCAGATGTCATCCAATAAATATTTAGGGCAGCTAACAACATACCCAAGGTATTTTTATATACATTCCACGCTAATGTTTGTATAGAGAAATTTTATGAGATTGTTTGTTAGAAGTAAATCAGTTCAATTTTTTAACGCTATGTTCCGTATTTCGTAAACCCGTATGTCTATCGTTAGGTAATAATATTTATAAAATATTTCTTTAATGTTACACTTTAATATATCTATTGAGTTTAAACATACATGTTTATTATAAAAACAGCAAACTATTGTTTAAGAATATAGGAAATAAAGACACAAACGTAAACTAATCTTTGCCCTCGTCTCATTCATTCGAAGGTCTGTGCAAAATACCTTGTCAGCACATACCGTTTCTGCAGTCCACAGCTCTGTATACACCATTCTTGTCAAAAAATCTTTCTCACAAACAATTTACATTTTCTCTTCCGTCCTCTAGTCGCCTGCCTACCACGTGCAGATTATCATAAACAGTTCGTATTTAAATCAATTCGTAAGATACATACGTGTATTTGTTTACGATAAAATCTAATTGTTCCACATAGTTGTTCCAAACCATGATTAACAATAATGATATAATTGTAATTACTGCTTCTAATGGAAACAAATTTTTGCAAATGCTTGCTTTAATTTGCTCATAACGAAATTTTTCACCCACAACCGGCCAGTCACTTGTTTTCTGTTTTAAGTAAATTACTTATTATATCTTTAGGTAGGTACTGTTAACCTTCATTAGATACGTCAGCGATGGCCAATGCATACAGTGATTTGAATTAATAATTAATCTGTCTAGGCTTCTAAAGTCAATTATAGAAACCTGATATCTATAATCGTTTACTTAAGAACTATTTTCATTGACTATTAGACTAGTCCATTATGATGGCTGATGCTTTTAATGCTCCGTTGAGCGTGATAATAACTGTGGAATATCGTCGAGGTTTATTTCTGATAGACTTTTTATAAGTTGGATGTTTCATTTTTATATCACATGTATTTTAAAATTCAACACTGAACCTCGGTACTCCAGCAACATAGTTAGCTGGCATAATATTTTGAACTCCGGTTAATGTCATCCTCTTTGACAATAATCGTTTATTTCATTGTATCAATTCTGTTATTACTTAGTAAAATCTTGTCTCTTCAATAACATTACACATTTCTCCCGTCTCATTATTATCCGCAGCTACCTCGATAATTTGTTTAATCAATAATCTCGCGATAATTTAATCGTCTCACTCGGCCCACACATTGTTAATAAATCTGTCAACATGGGCGTAAGGTGTACGTTATTTACACGTACATACGTGCAGCGAACGTGTACCTACTACCAATTGGTTCTTTTCAAATAAATTTGTTTTAACAATGTATCAATCGCATATTTTCAATGCGCGTCCAAAGTAAACAGCAAGGTTCAAGAACCACAAATAATAGAATGTTAATGATCAAAGTGCTCTACATTCTTTGTAACAAATAGATTTAGGTACATACTTAAAAATAGTTTACTCATTGCCTTTAGCAATTTTTCATCTTTGTTAGAACTATCAAGTAAATCATATTTTCGTTATGCGTAAAGTCTAATTAAAGTAATTTATATGTTAACCTTTCTTTTATGTAGGTATGTTAATTGCTTGCATTCTTTGTTTATTGCATTGCAAATGTGGTGCTAAGTGATGATTGTGACTTTTGTAAATCATATTTTGTAACGTGAAATACTTTTTAACCTAAATATTAACGATTTTGCAACATCGTATAGAGACAAGCATACTGCCTTGACCAGACTTTATTTTTTAAAGGAAAAATATACTTACATTTGAATTCAAGAAACCTACATATACTAAGCAGTCGTTTCAATTTTTAATGTATTTTTTTTTGCTTTCAGGTAAATCATCATGTTTATTTTTAACTTCTTCAACACTTAAATTGTAAGTATATTAAATTGCATAATTTTGAAGCACCATGGCTGGAGAAATTGTTAGGCTTTCTTTTGAAATGTGCTGCTGTATGGGGAGTTCTTTAACCTTGTTTTGATATTTCTGTGGTATTGATTTTCCTGGTGCGACAAAGCTGCAGGGCCCTATATCATTTTTATTACTCCCAAGCGGAGAAGCGATGTCGTGTGTCCTTCTGACCTTTCTCCCCCGATACTAACGTATTTTTTCATTACGTTATGTACGTGTACAATAGAGTTAATCCATTTGTATATATACAAATGTCTGGGTAAAGTAACCAATAGTTTTTATATAATTACGATAAGTAGTATAGCAGTTTATAGCGTTATTAAATAACCAACTAAATACACCTTTTGTAAATGTTCTCCAAAGGAAAAGCATTGCAACAGTATACGTGGTATTTTACATTGATTTGCTAGGTTCAGTAGACGCCTAATAACATCTAGTAGATATTATCGCACGTAGAACCAATATTGAATCGCTTCAAACAATATAACTAACCGCATGCACTAATAAGCATTGCACAATTAATAATATGCTTCTGTTGCGAAATGTCTACTCTGCAATAAAATTTAATACATCAGATAATTTGAATATGACATAAGAGTAGATTGGACGGACGCAGACAACCACAGGCTGGCCCGACCGACCACGCTTTCCGACAGGACCGACAGTCATCGGATATCTGACAATATTATGTGGACGGAAGTTGCATAGTGTACAGTTTCACTTACCTACAGTAACCATGGGCCACGGTCTCGATTTCACCACCGGGTGGATTGGACCGTGTCGGTTTTGTGAGCACGTTGATTGAGTTTCAGATTAAACTCTTGAACCAGTTGTCATTCTTTTGATGTCGCTACTGATAGCTGGTAGAAATACACTCGATGTATCGAATTTCTGAGCCTTTGATTTAGCTTTAGTGCAAAAGTATATCACGTTTGGTTACTTTTAGAACTTCATTTTCGAAGATAGTGTACGATGATTGAATTTACACCACGCTATTTTTTTATTTAATAGTCTATTTTACAATTAAAACGTGGTGTACTATGTTGAAGTACTATTTGTGATACCAGTTATTTGTAGTCGATGCATATCCCTGCATATTGTTATCTATAACTCTGCGTTGAGTCATCAACATCTATGTTGTGATCACATCTGACGTATGCAAGGTGCATACCGTGCGGTGCGTGCCGTGATCCTCAGAATATCACATAAATGTAAGATGTAAATTTATACAAGGATAGAGAGAACGATAGTAAAATTCCTTATTTGTGAGCCACGTTTACATAGTATAAGGTATCGATAGTACTTTAAAGCACACATTATACTTTGAAACGTAAATGCTTTAATTAAGAAAGTAAATTATAAAAGCATTTTTACTAAAATCAGTAAGTTATATTTAACCGTCTAAAAATCTCTCCGTCTATAAAGGACTTCTTAATAAATGTCTATACGACGTAGTCGGGTAAAAATAAGATACTAACTTTGTTAAAAATACTTTTTTATTTCTGCTTTACATGATATATTTACACAAAACATGTCGTTTTGTTGATCGTGTCTTACCGTTAGATCTAAATGATACTTGTTAAGATTAATACAAGATTAATCTGTGAACTAGTTCAGTGGTTGTGGCTCCTTGCACAACGATGGTTCTCACGACATTGGATAAAATTACTGTTATTTGCTGCGCGCCGCCTCCGAGCCTCCGTATACAGCGATAAAACTTGATCATAACAATATACAGAGATCACTAGATTATAATGTTTTGCTGTACTAGTCACTACAACGAAAACGTTTACAATAACAGTAATAGAAAATGTTATAAGCTACACGCATGACGTCAGTCATATACAAAGTACTTTAGACATAAACTTTTAGTCTGATCACTTTGGGAAACCATAACTTTACCAGATAGAGTTAAATTAAAAGTAACAGACAATGTGAAATAATAACATTCTATTTAGAAGACTTTTTGTCGATTTGTTTGTCGTTTGTAAGATATATAGGAATTAGCGTAATAAACTAAAGTTGTTTGTAATAATTACGTTTAACATTTGTTTATAATTCTAAGTTTTATGAGTTGGTTTCGCTCTCATAGCAGTTGTTTATAGTTACTTCACAAGACACTGGTATTTTCTGCATATGGTAATTAAAATTTAAAAGATTATTTTATTAACCGACTTTAAATGGAGGAGGTTCTCAATTCGACCGTACATATTTATTTTTATGTGTGTTCGCGGATAACTTCGTCGTTTATGAACCGATTTTGATGATTCTTTTTTAATGGAAAGGAGATATCCCAACGGTGATATTATGATAAGAACACTAAGATCTAATCATGGCATCCAAGAGAAATCGAGTCGAACCTTGAAGTTGGTTTTATTTTTGTTAAAATTTTATCTCAATTAAATATTTTCGCTTTTAGTTATTTAAGATATCGAACAAAAAAAACCTGTAAAGTTTGGGCTTCTATTTTATGAGTTTTAGATTGATATAATCACAAGATTCGAAGCTGCGAAGCTGAATATGTAATTCGACGTGGAAAGCGGTCCCCATTCAAATCTTCAAGGCGAAACCTAACATTCAATACAGATACCCGGGGTTACCGAGGTTTCAATCAGTATTAACTGACTTTGTTTACGCATACCGCAAACTAGAGCACGTAAATGATCCAAGACTGAGATATCAAAGGCTTTAGGTTTGGCACGATCCTTGTACAAACCCTCCAATAATGTATGACTGGGAGTAGGTACTGCCCGCAAAGACAAAAGATTGTCTGCCTGAAAGAGAATTGAGTAGGTTTTGTTGCCTGAATAGTCAGAGTCAGATAAAACAGAGGCGAAATTGTTGTTGAAACCCTTAAATTAAGATATTTTGTAAAATAAAAAAACTCTACCTGCTAGAGAATTTAGTACTGCCAGAGAATTCTGTTTGTTAAACATCTTCGGATTTCACGATGTACCTTTACTTGAGGTATCAACGACTGTGTTATGTCTTACTTGTGACAAGGACAAACAAGGTAGTTGTCTACATACATATCTAGTATACGGCATTGTGCCTCGTAGTCCGAGAGCAGTGATTACTGCGCCTCGCCCCAAGGCCGCACCATTGTTCTATCTTGCTGAATTCTTGCACGTAATCCTCATATCGTTGTTGTTGCTTGTTTTTGTACCTATTCATTATCTCCGATCAGTTGTTTTGATGGTTTCGCTTATGCTAATTTGTTTGCTGTTACACAACCAAATGCATCGAGTAAACTTTTATTTTCGTTTATTGTATTTATGTAAATGATAACTGCGGACATTCTGACCATGGGTTATCTCTATTTTTTATAATTTTTATTTTAAAAACTACTTTTTTCTGTACAATACTTAAGAATCAAAGTAATTCACTAAACTTATACCTTGCAATTTACTTTATTTTTTATCCCTTTTTTATGGTAGAGAAGGGGGCAAACGAGAAGACGTATCACCTGATTGTAAGCGATTACCGCCACCCATGGACACCTGAAGCACCAGATGCGTCACAAGTGGGGATGGTGAGGACATAAGGGTTAAGGTATGGGGCCGGTCGAGCCGGCCCATTCATCCCGTGTCTCTCCCATGGATCTCTATCTTCATCATCTCCATATGATTTATCTTTATATATAAAATTATAATGCATACCTTTTCAATAAAGAGTATGTATTTACTACCTAGGTTGGTAGTACATACATACTTGTGATTGTATTGAGCTCCCAGGCGTTTAAGTAATAATCTGAAATAAAGTACTTAAGTACTACTTTTTTGTAGTAAACTTGTTTCCTTTTTTATAATAAATTAACTTAATAAATTTTTAGATTTAATATCTCCTGTTATTCAGACATAAAGATGGCCTTAGTTTAGCCATGACTTACATAATAGAGTGTCATTTAGAAGTAGCAAATTTAATGCCACTACTACTATTCCACCTTTGTTTTGCAGTGCCTAACTTTTATGTACACTGCCCTTATGTGTCCCTAATAAAAAGAAATATAAAACACATACCGCTATGTTATCACCTTAACGAGAAACCACCCGCGTTTGTGAAGGCTTCTATGGAATTAAATAGATCGGATACACAGAGATGGCAATAATTAAAAATAAAAATTCACTGCATCACTGACCAACGGTATTATAATAGTTGTTTTCCGGAAGCGTACCCGCACGACTGAGGAGTACGCACGTTGAAATTATCCAGCACGAATATTTGATAGCATTGTACAGGATAATACGAACGTTCAAGGAATCGTATATGAGAGTGTAAGTATACAGTAATTTTGAGGATACAGACATTTAGTCGAGATCTATGCGGTTCACACCTGGCAACTACTTAGATAAGTCATAGGTGCAATGCTAAATATGTTGTTTTGCTTAATACGGTTACAAAGGCTATTTTTGGGAGACTTTACGCCGTTTTATGCGTTGAAACTGCATTTCATAAGTAAACGTATTAAAAGTAAACGACACAGTATTTTTAGAATAGTTGGCGTAGTTGGCTGGTCTCCGTTGAGACTGGCCGTCATGGCCGAAATCGGCAAAGAGTACATCATCATCATCACACACACTGGCGTGGATATATATCATAATGAATGCACTAATTTTAAACAACATTTTGGTTGTCTTCATAGTTTTCTATCATTAATCTATATGTCATAATGCGCAATTTTCAATAAAATAACCTACATAGCAATAAACTAATCGGTTATTCCTTTTTTTTATTGGTTCCTTTAAATCTTTGTATATTACACTTGTCTACTTAAAAGCTTAAAAGCATTGTCGTTAATGCGTATGTCTAATCCTAAAGTTCAAATGGCGCAGAGCCTAAGGCATACCTCCCGGTTCGTGTTAGATACATCATACATGACTGGTAAATCCAGGCACATTGCGGTCTATTGTGATTTCTAATCTCTATCAGTCAACTGAACAATTTGACTTCAAAAGCTAATAACAGTTTAGTAATGCGAATAAAAAGTAAATTTGCATGTGAAGCAATCTCACTTTTTCCTATTTCGGATAGACAAATACAACAGTTTTACCAGTTAGGGTCACTTCAGACTAACCATTTTTTTTTAAAACATCACCAATTTAACCTGCGTATATTGATGTAAGTGCTTTATTTGCAAATGAACTGTGTAGTAATGGTATGGACCCAGCATGGAAATTGAATTAGGCTTCAAAATTGACTGCGTTACCAGTTTCAAAGCCCTTTATAAAGACTGGACATATTGAGACCTAATTTTGTCCTACCTTTACAACGAACTCGTTACACTTTAATTTTATTAACCTCTCCCTTCTAAAGTTGACAGTAAAACCCTGTATAAATACATAAACGGGCAGTGAGTATCTGTCATTGTTATGACTAACATTTTGAAGTACAATATATTACAAAGGTTACAAATCCATTCTTTCTGTGTTTTCATCACCTGTCGAATGAACGGACACGGTGGACTATTTGCATGCAGCGACGCGCGACCAGCGGAAACGGGGCGTGCCCCCAAACTGCTCACTTCCGGAGCTACGGCCGTCGATTCCCTTTCGTCAGGTATTATACCTACAAGTTTTAACAGCCTCTTTTACTATCTTGAACGCTTGTGACGAAGTGTTAAAAGTCTAACTTAAACTTTGGGGCCTTATACCGAGCACTCCTTAAAGTCAATGTTTTCCGTTGCGCCGTTTGTCTCGGATGGATAGTCACGGTGAGTAAAGTTGATTGAGGCAATAAAACCTAAGCGACGACCCCTAAAATGAGGTTTGTAAACCGTTCAATCACGTTCAGTCTGTTTTATTTTTCAGATTTTACTTGAATTTGTCACTTGATTTTAAAATCACTCACTAACTTGGGTTGAGTGTTTGTACGGTTTGACGTGTAAAACAGTTTAATACAGAGTCGTGTTTAGGTCGAGTTTAATTATATTTGCACAGAATATCTGAAACTCACCAAAAATCTTTCTAAGTATGATGTGCTCAGCTGATGACAGTGGTTAAAGCTAAGTCTGTAAGTGGAGCATTAGTTGAAGTTAAGCCGCGCACATACTCACTCGCCGGCCTGTTGCGCAAGATGACATCCGAGCCGCATATTAGCATAACGATAGTGTTGTAACATGTTGTGCGATAAACGATAGGACTGAGCCATAAAAGTTCCTTTAACAACACTTATTTAATTTTCATTCTTAATTTATCTCTATTTTACTCTGCTATTGTAAAAATTTAACACAAATATAATTGGTTATATATATGTAATGAAATACCAACTTAAATTTTATTGTAAGATTCCAACGTTATTCTCTGTACATTTTCAATTTAATTACATTAGACAGGGCGAAATTCTCGCACTAAATAGCAACAAATTTGGCGTCAACGTTCAGCGCTTTACAAACAAATAGTCTAGAGGAAGTAATGCAATTGCAGCAATGTATTTAATGGTAGCACTATGCAAATGTACTAAGTATCGGAGACGTAATTTACAATATTCTAGGAGCATTTCCTAAATATACTATGTAGGAGATGAATGTTCTTCAAAGTAAGTGTTGATTTATTTTACACGTTGTTTGAGAGGCACGTGATTGTTATTTCCACTGTTGCAGTATGCATGCGGTACGTACATTTACCTAATTATAAAAACATAATAGTAAAACTCATACGTTTTTGTAGAGAACCTAATGTACCATGCAAAGGTAAAGACACAAAAGGATAAAGGTATATATATTTATAAAAAAATGTGCCTTTTTCAAATTCAATGGACTAATATTTCAATAATAAAACCGAAATACCCTCTATTAATGAATTTCAAATATATAATTATTAAAAATTGTATTGTCGAAATTATAACATATTTTGCCTATACATTTATTGACATTGTGTTATATTTATTTCATTTAGCAATTTTTCATGCATGAACATAAAAAAAAAAATAGGTTATCCGAATTCAAGTCAAAATGTGATTCAAAACGAAAAATATGTGGTCATAAAACATTCATTTTAGTAGCAAATAAAAGCGTTTATCGACATTGAAATTCGGCGCGAAGTGTGTCACTAGTGTTGGATTCGAGGTCGTAATAATGTGACATGACGGAGTGTGCATGATTCACCGACGACAACGCTGGGCCCGAGTCACGTCTGCGCGCGTGCGCACCTCTGCCTCATGTATACATATAATGCGGTATATGCGATCATGTTTCCAGTCTAGACGGGATCTAATAACTGAAAGTATGACTGGAATGGCTTTGCTAAAGTAAAATTTACAATAAAAGTTCTGAAACTATGAGTTGAATCTTATTCGTAATAATTTTTATAAACTTTATACTTCAGAGATAGATTTTCTTTAGTATCGGTATCTTTGCTATTGTTAACTTGGTTTAACTAGCTATGTTATAAATATTGGATGTCGCAACACGGATTTCCGCCTTCCAAATATGGAAAGGAGTAGTGACTGTTGACAGGACTAGGTGATCCTCAGAAGGAAACCAGTGATACATTCAACATTATTATAAAATGGAGGATTACTCGTAGTAAAAAATATGTCCTAATTATTGTGTCTTGTCTACCTTTGTCTATGTAAGTAAACCAATTCTAAACTTTGTTGTTTTTAAATATTGATTATATTTTATGTCCTCCTCAGTCCTATTTAGTGGTTAATGAGGAAAAACTAAATATTTGTATGTCCCTCCAATTGACAAATTTTGCAGAATAAGGTGAACAATCATTGTATAAAACTGTTCTACAGAGGTATTTTTTGTTACCACGTATGATACTCATTTTCTCTCTTCCCCTCACAATCATGCATATATAATTAAGTTCTTAAAAATGTTTAGGTATGTGTTCTATAATAATACTAATGCAAATATAGATATTCTCGTTCCCAATAAGCATGTCCACCCAACACAAAATTGATGTTTTAAAACCTTTATTGCAATGTTCATCTATCCGCGACATTTTATAATCTTGATAGATATTTTTAAACTTTTATTTCGGATACTGTTTTGATGGGTTTTCGGCACAAATTTGATCGTGTCTCGACGACACGGGAAGTCATAAAATGCTTCTCAAATCGTGTTGTGGTATCCAAAGTACGGCTTCGCTACTACGAATATTCCTTCTCATTAAACTCCTAAGACTCGTTATTACCTTCTTACAATTTCAGCTACTGATACTAATATCTTAAATTTCGTTGCCTAATTCTACAGGGATAATCCTCATCACAATCCCTATGTATTTGATCTTTTAAATAACTACTACTTCATTTACAGGTAGCTGTCCGAAGGAAACTGATTAATTATATTATTATTAATAAAGTTTTCGTATTTAAACATGTTTGTATGCAAAGGTTGTAAAATCGCTAGCTCAATTATTGAACTTTGCACAATAGTTTATTTCCATCTGTGTCAAAATTATTTGGTTTTCTCTCACGAGCCACCTTGCAAATTACCAGCTACGTGGCCAAAGTTAGAAACACAAACGCATCTATGACATTTTGTTCTAGTACAAATTATTTAACAATATTTTATTCAAAGGATCAAATTTTTCATTGAGGTGTGCGTGTATGTATGCAGAATGAGAGGGCGCGTTTAATCGCATCTAATTGTGGCTACGATGACAGAATTACGTTGATGGTAGTAATATAGATCTTTCGCGTTATATACCTCCTTATTTTTAGAGTAATGACGCAATCATAATGATATTTTCATACTCTGGCTTACATTCAGATTTAACAACAAACTCGAACTTACAATATTAATATTATTTATGAGCCTCTAACTAAATAAGCAAAGAGATCTCACAAACATTTCTGTATGTATTTTTTGCTTTTATATTTTATGCTCTTTCACTAGAATTTATTTCAAAACATTTAATGTTCATCTGTTAATATTTTGTACTAAACCATTTCATAATTTTATGTAAAATTCTGTGTTCGGTCAACCACAACGACCTTCTTTGGTGTGGAATAACAAAAACTTTAAGCTTTGTACAAACAACTTTTTGCTTGTTTTTTGGTACCTATGTAAATTTGCTGTAGAATAAAAGCCTGGATGAATACTTATTAGAATGTTTAAATTTATAACAATTTATATATTCTTAAGTGAAATGGTAAAACATATCAATACTTTATTGTAATGTATCTTAGAAAGTGAATTGTTTTTGCTTTTCTAGACCAATGAATAGCGTATCAAGTCTATACTCTATAGTCCCAATATCTTCATGTTAGTTGTCCTGATTTCTAGGAAATATTAGCAATTAATGTGACGTTGGATCCTCATTATAGTACATCCCGACAGATATATTATCAACAGAGTATTAATAGGGCTATAGCAACCACACCGACGCACAACCGGTATAATTTTCTGGAATCGTTTATTTGATTTATGCAGTGTGTCTTGTAAATAGATATTATTATATAGCTTATTTCTTATACTTTTACCGACTTATTGGGATTCGTTTTCCCGAAACCATGGTATAGACATTTTTTGTTTTTGAAACTGACGTATGATAAAATCCATATTTTTTTCTCATTTGGTTTTTTGTATTAGAACATAACATAAACATAACTTTATTTTTTTAAATAAAACCTAATACACTCTGGAGAGGACTGTCGTAAGTAACTTACATTATTCGCATTTAAGTTCACTCAACTGTGAAGATTATACATTTTATTTACATAGGTTATTAGTAGTATGTTCCGTACCTTCTGAACTAGTGGATACTGTATCTCTATATGTCATCATCATAAATCATCAATCGCCTATAATATTCCACTGGTGGACTTATCCTCTCCTTAGAAAGAAGGTTTCGCTGGATAAACAGGTGGATATAGGGATCGTTTCAAGTATTCCTTCTCTTTGTGGGGGAATGGGTAGTCGCCACATCTTTACAATGATATTGCCCTGCGTAATTTGCTCCCTTACTCGCCTTACGATATCCATGAGTTGAAAAGATGGTGACACTCAGTATTCTTAACTTGTCACAACATGGACAAATTTAGTTTCGACATTAATTCATCCTAATTAAGCTTATTAGTTTCGTAGACAGTTGCGCGACGAGTCACCATAGCAGCGAAACATTATTTACTGGTTGACGTGTGTTTGAATGACATAAGTCAAAATTTGGATCACATTTCCTCGGAGTCGCCCAATTTTCATAAAACATATTAGTAGGTAATGATGTTAGCGATGCTTCGTTCCCAATTTTACATTAACGATGTACCCCGATTTGTTTTTAATTTAATTTATGATCGAACTAGCGAGAAATTGATTAGTTATTTAGCTATCTAGGTTAGAAGCGTAATATTTGACTACGTGAGGTTTTCGCAGCTAGTTGTATTACAAATATTTAGAGAACTGTAAGATAGCCTGGGAGGGCTTGGCTGTGTTGCACGTAGGTAAACGTAGTAAGTTTGCACTGCAAGCGCTGTTTAATGGCCTCAAGAGAACGACCTCGTGGGAGATTTAGGGATCGTTAGCTTAATCCAATAAAGACGGTTTCGAAAACATTTTAACACAGCTTAAAAATTAATCAGGGAATAATACGAAGCTTAATATTTGCTTATAATAAAATCACAGCGCCTATGAATATGAAGAAACATCGATCGAATCATTGAACAAAATTAAATAAAAACCTTTTTACAGATTTCTTTCTTCTATAAATTATTTTTGTAATGATTTATATTTTTTTTTCAAGAATGGTGCTTAGTGTGAAAGTAATAAAAATATAACTAAAGACTTATTATTATTTTAATTCGAATGTAAGATATCAACTAAATTGCAATAAACGCTAACTAACAGATTAATCCTAGTCAAATTTCTGTGTCAGTGGCAGCTTTTCTTTATTCATTTAGTCTGTTTTAACCAAATTTCAACTCTTAGGCATTTGACTACACAAGGGCTCAATATAACATCATATTTAAGCAAATACCTTTACGTTACTTATGTTATTATGAATATTCTAATCTCCAGTTTACATTCGGAATCTGGATGATTGCAATGAATCCGGTTATGAGATACCAATGGAATAGCATGGTAAGCACGTTATAATTTATATTATATATATATAGACCAGGTAAATATAGAGGTAAAGTATGTGAGGTTGCAGTTGGTTATCTACGGATCAACTGAATTGATTTTGCAAATTCTTTTACCAATAGTAAGCGACATTACTTGTGAGTGTCATAGGCTATATTAACCCGAGAAATGATTACCGCGATATCCAAAATACACGCTGGTGGAGCCGCGGGCAAAACCCAGTTAGTTTAGTTATAGTTCTAACTTGCACAAAACTTAATTGATATTCGAATAAATATAAATACTTTATTCTTGTTGTTCTGTTTTAAATATTTTATAGTCATACTTTTGTGCTGTTTTTATTAAATCTATACTAATATATAAAGCTGAAGAGTTTGTGTGTTTCTTTGTTTGTTTGTTTGAACACGCTAATCTCAGAAACCGCTGGTCCGATTTAAAAAATTCTTTCGGTGTTAGATAGTCCATTTATCGAGGAAGGCTATAGGGTATATATCATCACGCTACTACTAATAGGAGCGGAGCAACAACGAAGAATGTTTCAAAAACGGGGGAAAGTTTCACGCTACGGGCAATATAAGGCGCAAACGAGGTTGCCTGGGTCAGCTAGTTATGTGATATAATTCAATGATTATATAGTAGGTATCATTATGTAATCTCAAGTATTCAAATAACTTTTTTAAATTTACCAAAAGTTTACGCACATATCATATCACAATTTCGAAAAAAAAAACAAGTAGAGCTTTATAATGATACAGTCCTCGCCCAAGATTCTCCACAATAGTCGGTGTTTTCCTGGTGAAGGTCGCGGCAAGCCGTTTGATTCATAATTTAAGTATATTTAAATATTTCATTTAGTACATGAGTGATTTTTTTAAATTCGGAATTAAATAAATGTTTCTGTGTGTTGATCTGAAATTATAGATTTTTATTTAATATCTAGGGGAGTCAAGAGTCAATGTCATTTGGTACACTACCATTAGTCCGGACCCGTCATGTGTGTAGCGATTTACAAACACACTGCTGTGCCTACGCAATCTAAATGGATTTTATTACATTCAACAAGCGAATGTGACACACTTTCAACTATTTCTAAACAGATAGCTATTATAAATAAGAACAGTATGTAACTGCACCTCGTAGCTTCTTACTTATATATCCAAGATTTCTATCCCCATACTACCTTAATTCTATAAAATCTAATATTAACATTTTAAGTGTCAGAAAATACAATTTAGATTTATTCGGAAATTATCGCATTCAAAAAAAGTGGAAAGTCAGTAACAGATTTTTAAATTATTAGAGTTTAGTAATGCGAGTTGACCTTTCAAAAATATTATATCTATTATATTTTGTCAGCATGACAAGATAGATAAAAAAGAAGAAAAACAATCTTTGTATGTCTTGTTCTGTAACAAATACGATCCGATCAATCCTAGCTTCATTGATAAAAATGGACGTACGTTTTTAATTAACTGTTTCATTAGTTATATCACTGACGAAATGTTGTCATTGGTTATATACTCACTAATATCCATATGTATAAAATTGCCTGCAGCATGGAATAACAAACGATTTGTAACAGAAAGCCCCGTAATGTATGCGCCAAATATAATTAAAGTATTAAAGAAATAACAACTCTCCTTTTCGCATTTATAAAATTATTTTAATCCATCCTAGGGTGATGATATTATTCTGACGGCTAATTGGGACCCTCAAAGGTCCGACAACAATCTTCCTAAAGAACTTCGTTATTGACTTGTAACCAATAAGTGGCTAATTAAGTTTATTTTAGGCGATCGGATGGCAGTTGCACGACTGAACATAATAAAATCTCACAATATATTGTCTAACGACTGGCAGTAGTGATTTTTATCATAACATACATGCAATCACGCCTGTTTCCCAGAGGGGTAGGCAGAGACAGTTAATCCCCACTTACTACAGTCCTGACACACCTCTTTTGCTTTCAATCGCTGCATACATGCTCGTGGGTTTCTACACAATTTCGTTATTGACTTGTAACTAATAAGTGGCTAAACTAGGTTATTTGTGGCGATCTCGCAAATGATTCACATAAATAAATTTCTGACAAAAGTAACCTGTACATCTAGGTGTTTAAAGCGCAAATGTCCACATGCCGGTGAGTCATTCTCAATGGGACAATAACACGGCGACGACGGGAGCAGTTTTGTCCATTGCCCACAGATTTATGTCAACTGATCGCAGCCGCTGCATAGACTAGTCTCGTTTAAATATTTTATTTCAATACATACAGCTCATACGATTTACGGCTTTCAAACAACGTTTACAGTTAAAATATCGCTTTGGATATCTTTAGCAAAAATATAACCGTATTTTAGTGGTAAAATACCGTAAACGGGATAACGAAGCGCTGACCGTGACTGCTATCAACGCCGCTTCAAAGACAAATCACTTTCGGTTTAAAATAGTTTCAGCTTTATAGTTTTCCGCTTTAAATTGTCCATGACTGAGCAAGTGAAGTGCTATTGTTATTTTACGTATCTGTTTTCCTAGCAAATGAATCAAACAAAAAAAATATTTACTGGACTTTTAAGTAGATAACATAAATATTCTAGATGTACCTTTGATTCTACTCGTACTTGTAATTATCAAAAGCAGCACAGTGATAATTAGGTTCATGTACATTATAATCATTTGACTTCACTAGATATAATAGTTAGGTACAAATTTTTTTTAACTTATAAGAATCTATCTATACTACTATATAAAGCTGAAGAGTTTGTTTGTTTGTTTGAACACGCTAATCTCAGGAACCGCTGGTCCGATTTGAAAAATTCTTTCAGTGTTAGATAGCCCATTTATCGAGGAAGGCTATAGGCTATATATCATCACGCCAAGACCAATAGGAGAGGAGCACCAATGAAAAATGTTTCAAAAACGGGGGAAAATTATCACGCGACGGGCAATGTAAGGCGCAAACGAGGTTGCGTGGGTCAGCTAGTTTACTATAAAATGATATTTGTTACAAATTAAACGATACTACATATAAACAAGGATACTTTTTCTTTATTAACGCTCTGTACTAATTAGGCATCACACAGATTTTTCGCTAATAAATCCCTTTCCTCCCGATAGAAATAATAAGGGTGTGTAATCAGTGCACACGTCATTCTCACTTCAATACACATCCGTCTGGCGTGGGGACAACCCTAGATTGATTATAGCATCCCCTTTTCCACTTCGGCCCTTTCACCCCTTTTTGCGTATCACCGTTAAAGTAAAAAGGGATCACTTTCAATGGTTTGCACGGAACAGAACATTTATCATGGCTGTAATGAATTATCTGGAATTTTCCAATAAGCCTTTCTGTAAAGGCCTGTAAAGAGGACGTAGCTCCACGACACTCGTATATTACACGATTATAAATAAGATTTGAGTGACAATAATATTAATGGTAACAGGAACGCAGTGGTCATCACCTATTATGGTGTAATTAACAGTTTTGTTTTCATTTACTTCAATGTACCTATCGTATTCTTCATTTCATTGTATTGAATCACACTGAAATAGTGTGCTCAGTTCAAGGTTACTTTTCTAAATTTATGTCAACAGATGTCATCAGAAAAGTATTGAAATAAGCGAGAAAACAACGTTTCACATATGACATGTAATATGACTTTAAAAAGTTTAAGTATATTACTTTAATCAATTTTGTGAAGCAGTATTTTTGTTTATTTCTAGGCTCGGTATTACGTAGGTAGGTGTGCGACACCTGTGACTGTTGAAGTGTTTATTTGCCCAGTAATAGTCTTTGATGCTATACGTGAAAATAGGAGAGATAAGTTAAACAGTGTCTAAAAGTGGTACACAGCTGTTTATAGGAACCTCAATCAGGTTAATTTACCAAAATACTGTGTGTGCTTATATACCTAATTAATTGCATCGGAGCGTATCAATCGTCAACATGTGTCCAAAAATCTCCCAGTATTGGTTTCATGAGATTTATAGTACCATAACAGACAAACCAGTAGTCAATACAGACTATCAACAAATTGTTTTTTAAACGGATTTTGATGAAACTTTACAGTAATATAGCTTATTCATCAGAATATCACATAGGCTACTATTTGCAGTGATAACCGACATACACGCGGACGGAGCCGCGGGCAACAGCTAGTGTTAAATAAAAACCGGCAAAGTAAAATTATCTATATAAACGGCAAAAAAACACGTTTGATGTATTAAATATTTATTTTATTCTGATTTTTAGTATTTGTTTTATAGTGTCAATAGACATAGGTACATCATCTGTGAAAATTTCAACTGTCTAACAATTACGGTCCACGGTGATGACACAACCTAACCTGGTGACAGACCGAAGGACACCGGAGTCTTAGTAACGGCTCCCACACATAACTGCAATGCGATGCGAGTCGACGCCGCATCGTAAGAATTTGCGATGCGAATTGCTGCGGTACGAATTCGTGCGGCAAAGCGTTGGTTCGTATTGGAGGTGTTTTTAGGAATAGTGGCATAGATCGCAAAAAGATTGTTTCACTGCTGTTATTGTTAAAGAGATATAGAAAAAGAAGATTGTGGGTTCATCAATTTATTACCTTTATGAATGCAGATGGGAACTATTATGCTCGAAAATACTATACTTTGACTAGATGAAGATATTTTTTTTATTAATTTGGAATGAGCATATTTTCATTTGAAGAGCTTTTTGAGTTTCTTGTCACCATCTCTACAAAAACTAGGACTATTAGGTGCAGTAAACTATAATTGAATTATTTGTTCACATTTAATTGGTTAAATTAAACTCATCTTTCGTTGATATTTAATAATTTGATCTTCCCGTGCGTTTCATGACTGTTCGTTTCGTTTTTTACGTCTTTCCCTTACGCTGTCCCAGGACGGACTAAAATGTTGTCAACAAGTATCATGTAATATTGCAAAAATGCACGATGCGAATTAGAACGGAAATTCTTGCGGTGCATTTGTGCGAGCTCGCAAATATTTACGATGCGTTGCGAATTCGCAGTTACGCATGGGGTTACCCTTATAGAGTTCCGTTTTTTATATATATATACCCTTACTACATTGTTTATTTGGACGTATTAAACATTTAAGATTGGGTATAAAATCGTTCACAATTTTACATATGAAGTTTTTATTTCTTGTACACAAGAATGACGTAATAAAAAAATTCTACCGTAGCTCGTATGTCGACAAGACGTGTTTGCATCGTTATCATTAGCAAACGCGTAATTACTAAGAGAAAGGTGAGCTGGGTGAAAAGAATAGTCAAGAGGTGACCATCTTTTGTTGCTGTTGTTTCCCTAATTTGAGTGTTATGCGATGAATTGTTTTGAAATGTGTAAGCTTGCAATTTTCATGTCAGTATTTTACGGTCGGAGACCTTGCTTACTTAGTAGTCAAGTTTACAAAGGGAACGCAACTCAGCACATCACTTTATTGAAAAACGTTCATTCCGATAAAAAAAAACACAAACGAAAATTAATTAGTGATACTTTAGAAAACAAATTTATACATATTTTGGCATAAAATGTCATTGTCGTAGTAAAAATCTAATACAATTTATTTTAATATCAGTGAAATTGCAGCAAATCTCGACGTAACTAACGGCTTACGGATTTCTCTGCGATATTGAAAATGATCCAAGGTTTTCCGCAGCACAATGTTACAGGAAAAGATATTGTAAGATTTATTATTTACCTTTATTAAAATGGAACTTGAACTTAACAAGTACATTATTAACAGTCATAAAAATAAACAGAAAACCAGCGTCAGACGTTTTGTCAGACAAAATGCAGAATTAGGTTCATTTTTGGCCTTGCAAAATTGATGTCTATTAACATTTTTATTTACGATATTTGTATTATTTTTTGTTGCCAAAATAAATATATTTGTTTTATCCATGGATATGTGTAGGTATATACACCCATAGATACGATTGGTCAGTTTGAAATAGCTATTAAACTAAAGAGGCTATTATTATTACTACTACATAGAGAGATTCTACAGTTATTTGGTACATGTTCATATTTTCTACCCTTTCAACTTTTCAGTTCAGTTCTGGCAAAACTTCTTCGAGATTGCTATTCAGTAGTTTGAAATAACCAAACAATGGAATTGTAGATTTCGCAGAACTTTCTATTTTAATTGTAGGCAGAGTTTAATTGCTAAACGACAAACAATATCAACTATTATATTAAATATTTTACAGTTAGTAGGATCTCTAAAATATTAATTATTGACTATATGAAATTTCGAAAATGTGATGCCTGAAAGTATATGACTGCCTCGTTGGTCACGCGGCTGGCGTGTGCGACTGCTGATCATGAGGTCTCGGGTTCGATTCCCGGGTCGGACCAAATGTTTGTATGATCTACAAATGTTTGTTCCGGAGTTTGGGTGTTGTCTATGTATAATATGTATGTATTTACAAAAAAAAAGTATATATATATGTATTTGTGTCAGTTGTCTAGTACCCATAACACAAGCTCTGCTTAGCTTGGGACTAGATGGCGTTGTGTGTTGGATGTTACATTTCTCACAAAATGTAATGTTTCTACTAAAAACCCTCAAAATCGCCTCAACAGGAGTACGACTGGCAACATTTCAATTTGGCTTTAGAAAATTTTGGATGGTTAATCAGGCCATTAAACGTCAAAGGTGTTTTTTTCAAAGGATAGCGATATCGAGCGTGCCTTCTGTAAATATATATGTAGATATATATATTTGTTATTTCCATACGTGTAATGCGTGTTAAGAATCCTATAACCCTGTTTTTTATTCACCATGTGAAGAAATCAAGTCAAGCTACGTGTGTTTCAAAAGTGTCGTGTGTAGCTTGGTATCTGCCTTTATTCCGTTGCTGAAAAGCACACGATCGTTAGACCTGTATTCATATTCTCAAAGGTCTCATCGCTCACATTCCCCGTCTCCATACTAATGGCATAAGCGAGAAACCATGTCTGAATGCTTTTTTTTATAGAATTTATAAGTATTTTGGCAGATTTTAATGGTGTAAAACTATCGTAGAATATAACAAAGTTTAAATAAATATAGTACTAATACTATTTATATTACTGGAATACGATTGTTTTGAAGATAAGATCCAAATAAAGTTATTATTATAAGGAAGCACTTACTACCTGTACCAGTTAGTTTTATAATTTGCAGTATTTAAAAAATAAAGAATATTTTTCAGTCAAAATGTGTGGAATTGATAGATTGTTGTAAATATATTATTGATAGATATTAATATAAAAGTTATTATAGTCTAAAATATCTTGATTCCTACACTTTCTTACGCTAAAGTCATTTCCTTGCAGCCAATCTCTTTAATGAGACTAAATAAAAATGTTGATGTAGTAAAACAGTAAAACAAATATTTTCATAGTATAATGATAACGTATTGATAACCAAACTACTTTCAATAATCGCGGCATTGACACAAACTTAATATAAGAAGAAATCAAGATTTTCTTGTCTCGTCTTGTCTACCGACATCGCTCATAAAATTGGCTGCCGAATTTTACGTACTTTCCGACAATCTATTTTTATATCAAAAGTCTTCCACGTCAAACCTCTGAACCGGGACAAATGTAATCTCACAAGATTTCAACTTTACATCCTGGCGAAAACATCAGATAACAATTTTTGAAGTTGCTGGATATTTTCGCTTGAACGCATTCAGAAGTACTGCAAAGAGAGGCAAAGGTAAAAAATGTAAGTAACATTAAAACGAAACGTCATGTTATTTTGACCTCTACCGCTCTAGAATAACGTACAACAGAGTAATAAGTAAACATTGTCGACAGCAAAATTATTTCATTTTTTTCTGTAAATTCTCGCAAGTTAACAAGGAAAACATGAAACTTCTTTCATTTTCTTTTTATCTTATAACCTTTAGAAATGGATACCTAAATTAGAGATTCGTCAAAGTCAAGTATTTTGTATTGCTAAGTTAATAAATGTAAAAGATAATTTGAAATAGCTAATTAAAGATAAGTGTGTGGGTATATGAATTTAATAACATATCTCTAATCAAAAATATATTTATTATATTTAATGTATTTTAGTTTAAATTTTCAGGGGAACCTACAGCTAGAAATTAGCTAAAAGACCGTACAGCCATGTACTATTCCACACTACAAAATATGGAATGCTATTTCTTGGGCGTACGAGACCGCGATAATGAATGGCAACAACGATGGGAAGAATCATCTAAGGGGCGCCATCTCTACCAGTTGAGGACATGGCTCGAAGTAGATCACTGTGTCTCTCAATTTCTTACAGGCCACGGTAACTTCAAGAGCAAACCACACACATTTAAATTATTCGATTCACCATTGTGTCAATGCTCAACACCTGATATTAGCTGTGAACAGTGGGCTCATCATGTTCTCTGGGAGTGTAGTCTTTGGTACGATGATCGGAACACAATGCTAAATAGCTTACAAATAACATTTGGAGCGGTATACTATGGGGATCTAGTGTCAACTGCGGTGAATTTCCGTGCGTTTAGGCGATTCTGCCATACATACTATAGTAATCAAATATAGCTTAGGACCCATAATATTTTAATCGTGGTGCTTCCCGGTTTAAAAAAGGTGTCTGCCTTATATTGTCTTCATTTTGTCTCCCGCTTTGCTAAGGAGGGAAGTGCACTTATCATATTTCCAACTCCTCCTGTTATTTCTTCTGATTAATTTCGTTGCGGGTTCCAAAACAGTTTTTTTTTCCTGGGACTTCACGAGTATCATTACTCGGTGTGTTCGTGGGTCACTGCTGTTGATCCTGGTGTACAGGAGTTACAGTGGTGGGCATGTGGGCTAGATTAGTCCCATAAAAGCTAGAAATACAATCTGTCAGATTGAGTCTAGCATCAGCCCATTCAAGTTTCTCAAGAATATTTTTTTTATATATTTTATTTTAAGGGAGTAAGATTTTAGTGAGTGGCTCACGGCAATATTTTCGCTAAAGCAGCTGTCTTGTTGCGCGATGTATGTAGCTGTTATACAAACAGCATGTATAGAGAGATGTCATCTCATCTGTGCCCGCGGCGACAAAGCATCAACCGGGTCAAAGGGCGTGGGGGCGGGCGCATTGTTAACTTGCGAGTCACGCTGAAGGCCTTTTGATGATGACACTTGCTACGGTGCACGTCACCGTGCTACGTAACTTAAAAATATATTTGAACATTTTTTTGGATATACAACGGTGAGGAAAAGTGACAGTATACAAAGTCAGTATAGAAGAAAGTGACACTCATAGAAATATTAAATGTTTTGTCTGTTTTTAACTTAGTAATTCTTTTAGAAGCTTTTCATTGCTTTCACTTTTGGGTTATTCAATGTCAGGTTTTTTCGGTTACTCTCGAAAAAGACCGAAACTATGTTTATGAGTTTCGCAATAGAATAAGTAGCCTTTCTTTCCTTTGAAAGTTGGTTAAATTGCATTCTTTAAAGAATTATATTTTAAAACTACATTTTTATCACTTGTAGAAACTACAAATTGGAATGGCCCTATAAAAGCGGGCAATAATGGCGATAGTTGGTAAATGAATTCTAAATTATAGTCGTAAAATAGTGTTTTATTGCAAACTAAACTTCAGTTGTGTCGTTTTTCAATTTTATTCGATCGATAAGAGAGTTCTTTTGTATGATTACTACCTGTTACCGACTTGCTAAATGAAAATAAACAGTTTCGTATTGCTCGTATTTTTAAGCATGTATGAGTATGTAGGAGCCCGCTTTTTAGTGTAAATCTTGTGACGTCACTATCTACTGATCGATAATGTAGTGTAAGAGATTATTTCATGTTAAAATTCATTTCTTCCAGTCAGCTGTCTTTACCAGCGTACACTGAAAAAAGTGTATAATAAAAACTCACTTTTTTATATATAATATATATTTATAAGCAATATATGCTTATAGCTAAAAAACAGTAGGATTTTATTTTGCTGAATTGAAAAAAAAAATGAAAGCTTAAATACTTTTATACAAAAAACTCCTTCAGAGTTGTAACGAAGTTATATGATACTAGCTGTCCCGGCAAACGTCGTTTTGCCATAACTACTAATAAATTAAAAATTAATTTAAAAAAACATTGTCCAGCGGACAAAATTGTGAATCTAAACCATTCCCAGATCCCCTTGAACACACACAAAAAATTTCATCAAAATCGGCCCAGTCGTTTGAGAGTAGTTCAGTGACATACACACTCACAGAAGAATTATATATATAAAGATTTATTAGGCAGTGCAGCAAGGTTCATCTACCATCAGCTGTGCGTCCATGATGCCAGACCTACCATAATCTCTTTTGCTGTTTCGGATATAGAATACAATACATGGTTAAGCCATTGTTTCCCAAATTTGGATTGGAATTATATGGATTTACAATTAACATTGTAACTACCATCGAGGCATTTTAGATAAGTATTTTAGTCCCCTTAAATCGTCGTAGTTCTATTTGCTTTAGTATTTTGCTATTGATTTCATTCAGTTATAAAATAATAAAAAGCAAAATCTTGTTCTTCCTTTACTTAAGACATCACTAATTAATATGTATACTGTCACAAAGGAAACAAACTTCTGAAAAATCACAAACGCGCAAACTTTACCTATTTATATAATAGTATAGATTAAATAAATGTATGAATAGACAATAAATAAATAACCCTATTAGAGTAATGCTCGCTAATATGTAGTGTCCCTATCTATATTATAGTCACTTTAGATAAAATTGTGTTTTATTATTGCCATATCTTTTAAAACGTGGTCCAAAACTGTAATTTCCAAAACCCTTCCATAACAAAAGCACTACATGCCCTTAGTACGCACACCCTTTAAAGGGTGGGCCAGTCTAAATTCTGAAGGTGCTATTTTTCACTTTATCAAAGAAAGACGCCCTTACTTCCTGTCCCCGATGAAAAGGTCGAAAAGGGAACACGCCATAAAACATTTTTTTTTTCTTGAAAGGTGAACCATATCGATAAATTGATGAATAATGATAAACTTTATGTAATATCTTAAGGAGAATTTCTTGTTTATATTACACTACCTTTTGTCAGCGGCTCCGTTCGTGTGTTTGTCAGTTATCGTAGTAAAGAGTATGTATGTCTATGTCCTTCCTCAAGAATGAATGTATCTCCATGCCAAATTTTATTGAAATCGGTGCAGCGATTTGGCTGTGAAAGAGTGACAGACAGACAGAGTTACTTTCGCATTTATACCTAAATATATATAAGTATGGATTTAAGGGGTATACTACAGTTTACGTATAGTCTGTTGTCAGACGCTATAATGTACGTATACCATTTTCAATTGTAATGATTATAGAACAGGCAGGTTGTGTTTACGTCATAGTTAGTGTTGCGGAATAGTTTTTATCAGGCACTAAGGCACTTACAAACTAATGATATTAAGCTACGATCATAATTTTCATAATTAATGACCTAACCCCAGGCAGTAAGTAGTACCCAGCTCGATGTCGAAATTATAAACGATTTTATTTATTGATAGTATAAAAGGAAGTATTATTTGATGTCACTCTAATGAATACTCATTAAATACGTTACATTCAAATCGAAGTTCAAAGACTGTGAACTATTGGTACCTACTAATGGGAAGGTTCCCTATAACTTAATATTAGAGGAGTTACTATTTATAGCAGCTACCAAAATTCTGAAGGGTTACGTTTTTCGAGTGTATGTATGTATGTATGTTTGTATATATATTTATTTAGCATGCTCTAGAGCCTAAACGGCTAGTCGTGTTGTTATGTGAGTGGTGTCAATTTATTCGCCTTAATCGTGAGAGTGACACTGGGTACATTAAAATAAAAAAAAAACAAAAAGAAAATTATATGCCGTCGCGTTTTTTTATATATTTTGATAATTGAATCGAAATATGTATTATCCGTAGCTTCATTTTTGTTCCTGAAGAATTGTTAATAGACAAGCAGTTTCAAATTCAATATTCTGATACACGTGTTCAAGCTTTACCTACTCTAACGAGCCAATTGTGTGGCCAAGAAAATTAAGTGTTAAACTTTTTTTATAAATTGTTACTGTGTTAAATTTTACAACAGTATACGACATGCTAAAAATGCATGAAGTTACATATATGCATTATTTTTTAAATTCACGTTACGTAAAGGAAATACCTAAGAAAAAGAGTCATAAACACTAAAATAGATCATAAAATTAAATGTACTAACTATCGATAGCATAGAAAGGGAACATCTACGTTATTTAGCTAATGTATTAACAAGTTTAATAATTTCAGTTTGTAGTTTTAACACTCCAACAATATTTAACCACAAATCTCTCCATCTCGGTACTAGTTTCAAATGGAACTTGGTCTCAAACTCAACTAAAGTAGTATTCTTGCGAAGGCACAAATCCTGAAAGCGGGCACGACAGCCGGATCTTGACTCGCTGAAATTAATCCATCTTCGCTCTCAATAGCGACGGGGAAATGTATTAATGCTGCTTGGAAACAAGACGCGCTTTATACTCGAAGCAGTGTTGCTACCTTTGGGGTTTCTCTCCAAAGGGGTTGGAGATAAGTTTTGACGAGGTTTCTAAGGAAATATAGACTTAGATATAAATTTGTCTTAAAATGTATTAAGCTTTGAATCGAAAATGTGTGCAGAAGATACTTATTTAATCACCAATATTTATCAATAAAAGTCGCTGTATGTATGTAGTAGTGACTAGTGAACACAATGCTATATTACAGTATTTATAAAAATCGATTAGCAACCCGTGTATTTGATTATTGTTGTTCTTTGAATGTCATTTTATATATTTTTTCCTAATTATAATTAATAACATATTTTGTACTAATTAAATTTAATCATATGTATGTCCGATTGTGGAATAAATATTAATTAATATATAGCTAACCATTTTGTTAACACCTGCTCATGTCCCATAAATAATCAATTTCATTTATTTCCAAATGAAGCACCATTTAGTTCGCACTACAGGTAACTTGAAACTCAAAAGTTGGTAACTTAGGGTAAAAGATAAAAATATCTATACCACTAAAAACTATAAACTTAAAAATGATCCCTAGATATTGTGCGATGCGATAATATTTCAATGAATTTAAAATCAGTAGTATATAAAAGGTACATAAATGCCAATTCTACTTTCCAATTATATCGGTCAAAACTTGCATTAAAATAAAAATATTTAATTTAAGCACTGTCATTTAGACATGAGCTCTGCAACGCCAACTAATACAAACAAGTTGCTCTATAAACTCGAGCAGGCGTTTAGACGACACAGAGTCTTGTGTTCCTAAGCCACGTACCGAAGAAACAATTTTTAATAAAATGTTTTATGAGGACATCTATAAAATGCTTTTAGTGCAACATGTGTTTACTCTTACGTCGTTAATCCAAACTTTGTATGCCAACAAACGTCGGTTTATGGGAGGGAAGTAAATATTTATAGCGTGGCCTCATCTGTCATCAAGGATTTAAGTAATTTTCCATATGAACAGACTTCTAATCAGCTAGTGTTTCAAGCCTGGATGCTTTCCTTAATTTTCGTGGAACCCTCCCTATTAACGGGCGCAAGTAGATGCTCACTCACGAGGGATAACAGCCTAGTTACCATAGCAACCCTCGGTTGTGTGTGTTAGCTGGCAGCTTTCTATTTATGTTGGTGTGAAACTTGTAGTTTGCGGCTTCTAGAACTTGAGGATTCTTATCTATCAGTTTTTCGTATACAACGCTCTACATAGTTTGATAGTGGTGGATTAAATTAACCGAGAAATAGAATATGGAAACCAATGAAATACCGAGAGTTTATGAGTTTATATCGTAGATTAAATTGCTTATTATATTTCAATCCTATTCTCAAATCTTAATATGTTTGAGAAAATCTAACAAAGGATTTTCGTGAAGGTAATAATAAACTAAAAATCGTTGGATCCTATTGCTCATCTTAATTATGTGCTTAGCTTAATTTATAGAACAATTACATATAGGTTATTTAAGTTTAAAGACGTCATCCTGTATATCTCATTAATTTACGTCAATGATATTTTGTTCCACATAAATTTACATAGTTGCAAGTGTATATAATTCCGGCGGCTTACATAAAAAGCTAGGAACACGAAGTATCGTTCACATTCGGCAACGGGATCAAGACGATTCAAGTTGAACGCGAAGTAGGCAATATAACGCAATAGGGCGGTCTCTCGGGATTGGGGGTGTATCGTAAGTGTCGATACGAGCAGTTTTGTGTCCTCTCGTGTTGTCGGATAATATGTGTTGCTGACGCTACACACCCCAACGATATAACGACATTTTTTTGGGTTCTGTAGTCAAGTCATGAAACGAAAATAATTTGTCACTTGTCCATCCATTTCTCGCATCGCTCGGTGGAGTATGAAATCTGAAAAAATTGAGGATATGTTTAGGTACACCTGTTTCCTATTTAGTTACAACGATTTAGTTTTTTCTTGTGTGTTTTTAGGAAACCTAATTATTACAAACAGAATATTATTTTTAATTTCATGTGTCCTTTATAAACGACATTGTTATTGTACTTGGTTTAAGTTCTATTGATTACTAAAATATGCTGCATACGCCCGGTTTAAACGCCGTCGACTACTAAAATATGCTTCATGCTAAGGCAACATATCATTAAATTATATTCATCTCTGAAGCGAAGGACCTTCTAAAGTGCTATGGAGATGTCATTGGGTTCCATATTAATAATGCATGATAGGGTCGAGGAGACTAGATTTTAATTGAGTGCATCATTCGACCCGTGACAGATATTAAGGTTATCTTGTATTGGTAAATGGATTATCAGTGTTTAGAAATGTGCTGGCAGTGTTTTGCATTTTTAACTCAGGATCTCATCTTTTTAACTTAGAGTAGTGAGTCACGTTCTATTTTTACCTGACTACTGTGAAGCCAATAAGTCTATTTATGTTATTATTCCGCCGTACTGCCTAAGCTGCTGAACCGATTTAAATTAATGTGGTGTCAATATTTTCGTAATAATGGCCCAGGTAACAGGCATTATACATTTTAACAAAAAAAAAAGCGGCCAAGTGCGAGTCGGACTTACCCATGAAGGGCTCCGTAGCAGCAAGTAAATTTTTTTTTATATTTGAATTGATTGAATGAAAGATAAATTGCGGTTTACGATTTATGACGTATTATATAAACTACTTATCTTGTTCAAACCAATTTTCAGTGGAAGTTTGCATGGTAATGTACATCTCTCATAACATTCTCTTATTTTAGAAGTTACAAGAAGGATTCAGACATTTTACCTCTTTGGAAGTGTCTTTCGCGCAAACTATTCAGTTTAGAAATAAAAATATTAGAAATCTTAATATCATTTTTGAACACCTATCCGTGGATACCACATTTTTAACTTTCAGTTGTAAGTATGGGGAACCCCCAATATTTATGTTTTTTTTTCCAATTTTTGTGTGAAAATGTTAATGCGGTTCACAGGATACTATATAACAGCCTAGTTCCTATAGTTTCGGAAAAAAGTGGCTGTGTCATACGGAAGGACAGACAAACAGACATGACGTATCTATAAGGGTTCCGTTTTTTTGTCACTTGGCTACGGAACTCTAATTAATGTAATGGGGTTAAAAAAAAAACTTTTTCTTGCTATCCTATTTTCAACAACAAAGAAAAAAAACGTTTCTATATGTAGGTATAGGAAGGACGATAGAATCAATAGTATCGTAATAAAGTATACACCACTCATTGGATGGGATTTGGATATTGGGGCTGGCAACATACATTATCCATGTCCATTAAAACAACAGTCCTAAGTAAACACACGTATGTGGTCACACCGATAAGTACTGTCATTTGTGTTGTGTAGTTCGAAATCTGTGTATCTACGTATATGTTTATATGTGCGTGTGTTTTATTTAACTAATGGTTCAATAATCAACATGGATGCTCTAAACGTTGTGTATTAGAACGTTGTACAACATTAATAGACTGAGGCCATGTATTGTATGAAAAAGGTAGGTACAGCCACAGGGTGCAGATAATTACTTTACCTTATAACGAAAAAATAATAAATTTGAAATTGATGAAAGTTTCGCTAACAGAGTACTAAAAATAATTAGAATGTTTATTTGATTCCAAAAATTACAAGATAATGCTTAAGAGCAGGAACATCGTTTACTTAACTATGTTAGTGTAGGATTAGTACTGATTCCATAGCTAGTATTGGAAAATAGTAACCACCAAAAACATAAATGTAAAAAAGGAGAGCCAAGTTCAATACAAAAATTGTGCTTGGCTGTGGGTTTCGCAGCAAAAAGAATGGAGATCTAAATGAGTGCCAAGTTCCTGTGTAAAATCCAAATATGTATTTATAGGAACAAAATAACATTAAGAACAAGTATTAAACTCTATTTCTTTGCTTTACCTATAAACAATTGCTGTTATTTAAAAATGTGTGATCTAAAAGTAGTTTAGACTTGACTTGGCCAGTTTTTATCAGAATGAAAAAATATATATACATATATGTTGAATAACTTTATAAAAGACTGATGTAATGAAAACTGACCAAGTCAAATCTAACCGCGACTGAATCGTGGTTTTGTGGGCGAGGGCACGCAGCTTGCGACCGCATCGCGGCTGTATTGCTGCAAACGCGTGACAGCCTCGCTACAAAAAGTCGCCGTGGGCGAGCGCCCTTAGGGTATTATTCAAAAGAACTGCACGCTACGCTCTGTGTAGTAATCAAGTAGTAGCAACCAGAGCTGGCCAGTTGTTATCATGTAGGAGGTAAGGGTATATTGTGTGATGGAAATTACATTCATTATTTATATTTATTGGTTTAGCGTCTAGCGATCTTAGTAGCTAAGGACGAGGTTGCAGGTTTCATTTCTATCCAGGATCCAGGTATGCTGGATGCTTTTGTTTAGTAAATATTTAAAAAAATAGATTCTACTCATGTTCGACACGCGGTAAACAATTTACCGAGCACCCATATACCATACTCTTTTACTGTCCATACTAATAGTAAAATAGTAGTGTAAAATAACTCTATCTATTACGTTTTCACGGTTAAACCGCTGCACCGACATAGCGAAAAGGCTTTTGATTTAACATACAATGAGTGACATTTTAGTAAGACAACAAAAGCTATTTAGAATGAAAAATTTTATAGCCATTTTCCTCGCATTTATCAATGCGAACAGGTATGAAAGTAAATGGATAAAATTATGGAAAAAACAACCAGAATCTTAACCCATATTATTTTGTTGTCTCATATGCAAATACGAGGTTTGCAGCCGAGGCTTATACCGGTGGGTATAATCCTCAGACAGGGACAATAACGTAATTTGCTCCACGTCCCTTCCTCGAACCGTCCGCTGCTTTTTTTTTATTAAACATCTTGGGCTCATTTTTATTTTATTTTCAATACACGTACGAAAGAAAAATATATTTCTTTGAACTTTTAACGGAGTATTAATTTAATTCATCTATTGAATTTTCCTAATTTTAGATAATTGAGTTTTGCGGTGACTGGTTTTTGACTAGATGGCGTATTATTAAATACAATTAGATTTACCACTTTTAGTACAATCATATTTTTTTCTTATTTTTTGTCTCATAATACCATTTAACACTTTATGTCATAACTCTCTATTCAATAGAAGTTTCTATAAAATTGTTTTATCGTTTCTTAAAAATAATACTTTTCAAAAGCTTTTTTAATTTGCAATAGATTTTTAAATTTGCAATATCATTTTTATTAGTTTCTATCTATTTCAAATATATATTATCTATCAGCAGAAGTTTAGTAAAAATGAAAACCATGTGATGTAGTTTCGTTATTTTAATTGAGTAGAATTAAATTTATATCTAAATTTAAGAAAAATATCACACAATAGAATGCCTGTGTCGCAAGCGTCCGGGTAAATAAATCAGCAAAAAGCCTATATAAGTGAAGCACGAGAACAAACGCAAATCCTTAACTGTGACTTTGACAGATATTTAATATAATACACTTTGTCACACACACACAAGGATTTAAGAAGTTAAATTGTACCAGCTTTTGCTTTTTTTCTGGTTGCCAATATAACTAGTTAATTGTGACCTTCCATTTTGAAAGGAGTTTTAAAATAGCTTCAGTGATTTAGACATGATAGCTTAACAATCTTATTTAAATTAATAATGTAAAAAGTAAGGTAAGTGAATAAGTATACATTTTATTACAATATCAAATCAGTAGATGCAATATTAAATGTAAACAATACCCTGAAAAGTGGTTTTTGTTTCTTAGAACGTCAGTTGCTCTTCTCGATTTCTAAGTGGGATTTTTCGTGACAATCGGCTTTTCTGGTATCATCAGCTCTAATAAAATCAATTTATTAAGGTTTAGCTTGAACAATCGTACCGCAAGACAACCACATTCTTTTTGCAGTTTAAAACCAATTTTGTGAACCTGAATTTCTTATTGCTACGCTAGTTGGAGTTTACCGCGATTGGGTCATGAACTCACAGAGGGCTAATTTTAATTTGTAGCAGGCATGTTGAAAAGCCACATTGTGACAGGTTAACGTGATAATGTAGATTGAGGTTTATGTCTTTTACGAGCCAATATTATAAAACCGATTATTGTCCATTGACAAGTCTAACAGAATACAAAAATTATTGCATTGTATTCGAGTTGGGGCCTTAAGTATGTCGAATTACAAAACCCACGAGATATAAATAAGTACTCATAACCTAAAAACCTTTTAAGTAAAGTGCCAAAACACACAAGACAACCTGAAGTGACACAAAAAGACGAAATGTCAAAATAGCACAAGAAACGGGAACAATAAAATAAAAATTTAAATACCCTCATATTTCTGTGTAGGGGAGAAAGAACGTCTGAGGTAAAAACTGTGACCTCACTCCACATTCCAATAAAATTCAGTGAAATCGTTTATAAAGTAAGCTTCACTACTTCCGTGTGAGACGTCTATTTTTGAATATTCCTAAGGAAAATGTAAAGGTGCCGTTGGCATCGTCGTGGCCTGAGACGTGGCCTTTATAAAGGAGTTCAAAGGCGCCGCCGCGTCGCGCCCGCCTAGAACACGTGGTCACCAATTATTACGTCACTAAATGGGACAGCGGTCTGTTTTATTGATTTCTAATACCAACTTGCTGGAGCGTGATTAGTTCACCTTATAATAAAGAGAGCTAATTTTCAAGATCTTGTTAAATTAAGACAAGTCGCTGTTAAGGATTAAACTACATTTGGACTAACTTTGTAAATAGTTTTTTTAGTAACTATTAATATGTAGAAGGAAAACAAGTCCTAGAAATCTAAAAATCTATTTAAAGTTAGAAACAATTTAAAATGACTTGCTGATAATTTATTTCTAACTTGTTTGAAGAGCACATTCAACATTTAGTCACTTTCAAAAACCACTTTGAACCTCTTGAAATATTTGATCTACTGAAAGAACAAAGTCGATTAATAACTCACATAAAAACTAAAGCAATATTTCCAGTAACCATCAAGTTTCGGGTGACATCGCGTTCACTTTAACGTTGACTCCGCAAATATTTCGCATAAAACCCAACGTCGAAACGCAGGAAACGCGGTCCCAGTGAAATATGGACGTCCCACTATTGCCATTCCGTAAAATGATTCGTGATTTACGCGGCGCGCTTTTGATACATGAGTGAGATTTGTGTCGCAGGTGACGCGAGACTCGGCATCGTACGACTCTTACTTCAGATTGAATTGTTATTCCTGTATTCGGTACTAGATTTTTCCTGCGGCTCCACCCACGTGTATGTCGATTATCGCGGTAAATGGTAGCCTACGTGTTATTCTAATATATATAACATATATCACTGTTAAATTTCATATACATCCGGTCAGTAGTTTTTGGCTGAAAGAGTAACAAACATTCATACGTCGTCAGTCGTCATAAATTTTCGTATTTAAACAGGATAAAATGCGACAGATATTACTTTATTTAATTGCGATTATGAACTTATCTGAAGCCTATGTCATATATATAAATATGATACTTGTATTTAATTTCTTGCTATGTTGCTAAATTCCCCTAAGAAAGGCTCGCCACCACGCGGCGACGTAGTTATGAACAAACAGCCCGTAACAGTTCCGTATTAGTCTCTTATGAGAACTATCAACACTGTTGAGATATACCATGTTTATTGTGAATTTATATGTGTGTATTATTCGGTACACAACATGCACGATGCAGTGGTAACATATTATCTAAGTAAAGATGCATAAATCATTATAATATATATATATATATATATATATATATATATATAACTGAACCGATCTGCCAAAATTAAATGGTTTCAAAATCGTAGAAATGATCTTTGATAGTGTGTTCGAAGTATTTATCCTGACGAACTGACGTAATCGCTTTACGAATTCTCTGAACTATAAATACAATAGTGAAAGATTCCTTGATTTCCTACATTAAGGTGTAGTTCCACAATCTAAGTAGTACGTTATATGGGTAAACTCATAATACTTGACACATTTGTATCGATAGGTATAGGTTCGAATCTATTTAACTATAGATAAAGGAATGTAATATTATTTCATTGATCGAACAGGCACTTGATTGATTGCCTCTCACAACGATTAAAAGGCTGAACTGAAGTCCAGGATTACCATCCCAATAGCTGTCCAATAACGTATTGTCGACCGATGCCTGTTCAGTCCAATAGTGCACACTAGAATACATTGCTGCACGGAATTCTTTTACATGTGCTTGTTATTTTTAAGCTATTAGTATATTTTTATCTATATAGGAAGTAGTTTTTTTTAATACGTCATAAATCATAAGCCGCAATTTACTTTTCATTCAATCAACTCAATTTATGTATTATGTTACTTGCTGTTACGGAACCCTTCATGGGCGAGTCCGACTCGCACTTGGCAGCTTTTTTTTCATCGTTTAATATGTGTAACGAAAATAAGAATATATCCTTACAGAACAAAACCTATGCGATATTGTAGTTACAATCATTCTTAATTACATAGAGGCAAATACAGTTTACTGGTCGTTCTAATGGTTGTGCAAAGGGCAGACGCAGAACCATGCTTTAAGCATATTAAGATAAGTGATTCGCCCCACAGATTAATTAAGTAATTCTTAACTATCTATGTATTGACTCAATAACTTTACCGGAGCCCCAATCCGTCGCCCCTCTAATTCTTTGCTCAAAGGGTGAATACGCACTTGAGGTGACCCGTCTGGTCGTTTGCACTACTCTACACATATTTAACAAACACATGATAGACTGATCACATACATTCACATATACAATCAAGGTTAATTACTTCTTCCACACAAGAGGATAAACTTCCATAAAATTTATTTAGGATGAACTAACTTTTGACCGCGACTCCGCCCACGTATGTCTGTTATTGCGGTAAAAAGTAACCTATATCCTTCTTCCAGAATCCATAATATCTTCATGCTAAATCTTATTGAAATCGGTTTAGCGATTTAGCCGTAAAGCGTAACAATTATACAGACAGACAGAGATACGTTTACAGATACAAATAAACAATAATTTATAAAACGCTATTCTGTCTCAGGCCATAACGTGTATCGTAACGCTGATTATTCAATTACTTGCACTTTTGATAAATGTTATGGTATAAATTGAGTTAAAAATAGAAAACACATGGCAATAGAACAGCCTTTAATAAAGTTTTGACTAAATTCCGATATCCACTTCGTAGAAAGTCCTCGGCACAAGTAATGAAATCACTGACTCGATTACACGCATAGCGTCACTCTCAAAGACCTCTCCGATATGTCCGTACGTCCACTTCTTGCTCGCATAATGAAAAAGTAATTTGAAAAGTTTCATAACATAAAATCTAATATCAACCATAGCTAGTCTAATACTATTTATTCTAACAACAATATTAAAACGAATACCAAAAATAATTTCATCCAACCTAACAAACATAATAAGTTAACGAAATCCATATTTACTTAACAAACTCACGTAGGCATACATTTACCTAAACAGTTTCCGCTTGAAATTCAACCCTGTGATGTGTATCTAATATCAGGCTATCATTACAGCCGCAAAGTTATACATCGTCGAATTTCTGCGAAAATTATTAGCTAAGTGGGTCAATACGCGTGGTAGATAGTTTCTGTAATAACATTTGTATTTGCGGCGCTTGGGAGGGTGGGTCGGCGGCCGGAATCAATCCACTCACGTCAGGTTGGTTGTCCAATCAACTGACACTATGTTCACTGGGGATCAGCGAACGCAAGTACCCGCGTTTCGCGTCGCTACAAACCTACGAAGATAAAGAAGGTTTTATTTTTCACGTGTCAGCCCACGGAGACATTGATAAATTTAGCCGCTTAATTGCGCGTGACGACTTATCTCTCTGTATTATAAGTACATATGTTTATATACTTTTGTCATGTTGATGACATGTTATTTAACTGCTTGAGTACTTTTCTGTATTCTCTTGTTTCCATTGTCATGATAATAATTTGTTTTTGTTTCTTCTTCTTACAGGTAAGATACTCGTACAGACAATCTGAATAGCATAAATCTAAACAAACAAATGGGTAAGATGCAGTATATTATAACTCAGATTTTCTCTGTTCTAAAATAAGGTACGTTATTTTTATACACACCGTAATGTTATAAATAATATTAGGTTGAAACCACGACGTTTATAGGTCGGTAGTGTCGTCATAGAGCACACCACATGACAGCGAGTGAGTGTAGTGTCCCCCAGCGCCCGGCCGGCTGACCCCTACAAACAATTAACTGAGCCCAAACTAACACAGTGTACCCACTAATAGAGATTTTCAACTGATAAAAATGGGTTTATAAATGTTTGAAAATATAAAATAGGCGCTTTAAAATAGTGATAACCAAATGGTTTATACCATTTTGATCAATAACTTCATGTGAAAAAGAGTATTTAATATGTTAATTTTCGTCACTAATGAAGAGTTGAAAAAATTTGTAAATCCCCTACACTGTACCAATATCCATGAGGCACATAGGTGAAGAAAATACATTTTGTCACCTAAAATTTTTATTAAATTATTTTTATTTATTGTCTTTCCTTAAACAAATGCCACTTAATCACCTTTTAGCTCGAGTGTGATGTAAATTCAATTGTAACACAAAGCCAATATTTTACCACCAATAGTTTCGAACCAATATTGTCAACGTCCCATCTCAACACGAAAATAAATTCAAGTACTGTTTATACACAATAAGGAGAGTAAACAAGCTATGTCACCCTTTACACAATTCTGTCAGTTGGCCGGATGACAGGTCATATCCGGGAGCGGACGGTCAACCGCCGCCTCTATCGATTCTATTACACTGTGCTCGACAGATTGAGGTGGTCGCGCCGTTTGTCTATTCTCTGCCTTAATTACTTTTTTAAGTAAACATTTACAGGGCAGTAAACACGATACTATAAAACAGAGTTTAATATCATTATTTTTAATAAAGTGAATTATTATTTTTAATTAAGTTTGATATAATTATTAAAAATACAAACTCTACTTGAATTATTTCATAACTTTTATTTTACTCTTAATTAAGTTGAATTGAATTCAACAGTAAATTGTTTTTCGCTTTAGACTTAGCAGAATTTTCTCATGCAAAGTGTTTTCATTAATATAATATGCCACGAGAATTTTTCACTAGTATGTCCATTACAATTAGACTTTGTAGACCTCTACGGGTCGTAGCAATACTGGTCGTAATTGGTGAGCGTGTTGTATGGTCATCAGTCGTGAGACTTGTTTAATATTTCAGTTTATTTCAGACAAGTCTAGACTACTACCAAACTAGTGTAACGTTATCACACCATTTTGTTATATTTTTTTGACTGCCTCGTTGGTCTCGCGGTTGGCGTGTGCGACTGCTGATCGTGAGGTCTATAGTTCGATTCCCGGGTCGGACCAAATGTTTGTATGATCTACAAATATTTGTTTCGGAGTTTGGGTGTTTTCTATGTATAATATGTATGTATTTACAAAAAAAAGGGATATATGTATTTGTATCAGTTGTCTAGTACCCATAACACAAGCTCTGCTTAGTTTGGGACTAGATGGCGTTGTGTGATAGATGTCCAAAATATTAATTTATTTATTTATTTGAACATAGAAATATTTTCTGAATTGCATATTTTAATCCCTGACTCAATTTTTGTTTGCCTTAAAACTAACTAACACAGTTCATTTGTAGAATATGTCGTATTTTCTTACACTTTATTTATACTTGGTTCGTAACTTTATACTGTTATTCGATAACTTACCAACTAACAAGGTGCAATACATTTGTAAGTTAACAAGGCAATGGCGATAAATTCACTCTCTTCGCGGAGATCCTAGGCGGTGCCAGTAAGGAAAATAACTAGAACAATGTTTTAGTGTTTGTAAAATCTGAATAAATTTGTAATGGTAGAATGTTTTTAGTACCTATTAATCTATCTATACAAATAAATAAAATCGAAGTATTTGTTTGTAATTTGAAATTAACAGCTTTTCACTAACTGCATATGGAAGTATATTTATAAGTAAAAAAAGAAAATTTTTTAAAATATTTTGTGTCTGTCTAATTATTCTGGCTAATCTTTGGACGGTTTTGTTCTCTCGATTTTGACGGGAGTTTCAATAGCAGATAGCTGATTATACAAGGAGTAACTTAGGCTATTTTTTTTATTAGCTTGATTGTTTTTTTTTTTTGTAAAGGTACAATAAAAATCGCGGGTAACACCGTGGGATTATATATATATATAATTGTCGTGTCACGTTGTTGCTCACAATGAACTCCGAAACTATGTAATCGATTTTCACGTTTTTTCAGTGTGTGTTTTGCTAACGTGCTTAAGACACGATAGTTACCATAACACCTAATCCAATAGGAGCCGAGTATGATTGAAAAAAGATGCAGAAGCAGTTGCATGAGTCAGCCAGTATCTTAATAAAGGAAAGAAACAAAAGAGTAATAATAAAAATATTGACTAATGTAATGAAAAGATTGACTAATTTAATGTTTTTACTTACTTACTAATTTACCTAATCCTACTTTAGTAAAGTACCTTGGAGTTCGAAAGTACTTTATAACATTTTGAATTAATGGTACAATATTATACAGACTACAGTTTTCAAATAAGCTTGATAATATCATTAACCCTACTGCTGCTCACCGAATAATTTCTAACATTAATAATGTAGTCAATTATTACAGAACTCGTTCTCGCCTAAACGTTCCTAAGTTTCATTAGATTTTATTTGATTGTTTCAATGAAATTAATTTTACGCGTTTTCCTAAGATATATATTTTCCCTTAACACCATAGGCATTTTTATGTAATATAATAAGTAAAATCTTTACTAATATTATAAACTAGCCGACCCACGCAACCTCGTTTGCATCTCCTATTGCCCGTAGCGTGATAATTTTCCCCCATTTTTGTTACATTCTTCATTGGTGCTCCGCTCCTGTAGGCCTTAGCGTGATTATATATATCTTATAGCCTTCCTCGATAAATGGGCTATCTAACACTGAAATAATTTTTCCAATCGGACCAGTAGTTCCTGAGATTAGCGCGTTCAAACAAACAAAGAAGCAAACAAACTCTTCAGCTTTATATATGAGTATAGATGTGAAAGTAACTTTGTCTGTTTTTGACAGACTAGAGCCTGAGAAAGGACATAGGCTACATTTTAATGCGAAAAAAGGGTTCTGAAAGTTGTTGGTTGTGAAGAAAATGTTACCCAAAGTCACTATTCCGCGCGGACGAAGTCGCGGGCACAACTAGTATAATATTAGATCGCTAGTTAGTAAAAAAATATAAAGTGATGTATCAAAAAGGCAACATTCATCAATAATAAATTATATGCAGCTGTTTAAAGATATATTAGTGGAAATAGACATCTGGAAATTAACAAGAAGATAAATTATCAAAAAGTATGTTTTACCTCTATAAAACCAGAAAAAAAAATGTACTTAATATAGGGCTCGATTTATATTTTTCTCTTACAAGGATGGGGGGGGGGCACACAATACATGTAAATTACTAATATATAGGGATGTAATATAATGTGACAGTACTAAACTAATTCGAGTGGCTTACAGAGTCCGCCTAACCAACACAGCGTTATCCAATAACATTTGGCTAATTGAGCGTTAATTATTGATTGCACTATTCTGTCAATCTGTGGCTGATTAATTTGAGGTCGGAGTGATGGTCGACTCAAAATACTATGTTACACCACATCTCTAGTGTAAATTGCATTAATCATCGTTAGTCATTTATTATTTAAAATGATATAATCAATGACGATGATTAAATATAGGTTTAAATAACTAGGAGTCAATTTATTGCTCATTCGGTTGAATACCAGTTGAATAAAAGAGAAGTAAATATAAAAATATCTAAACTATTTTCGTTGCATTCTAACTTTTTGTTGGAACTGCAGTAAGGGAAGAAAGAAAAGTTAGTAGATTCTAATTCCAAATTGCCATGAAACAAAGCAACAAAAACAAGTAGGTACTATATGCAGAATGCAAGTCTAAGCCTGAAAGTTTGAAATACTTACCAAGAAGCATTTTTAAAGCTAACCAATAACAAACATTTAACTTTTTTTTTTTAAATTGATGTAACACAACGTCAAATTAAAATATTCATTCGACAAATCGAGAAAAAATAACTTTGACGTTAGAAGGTCAAAATTATTGCCCTTCATAGATAATATTCATTGAAAATCAACATCTACTTTTATATTGCGAACACAAAAGTAGGCATGGAATAATTTATCGTCGAGCTTTGACACCAAAGAGCAACATTAACAACGCTCCAGCTCCCTTTCACAAGTACAGATGTTGTTTTCATGATTCCTAAAATAAAAATATTCACCTAAAGACTTCGTCTCTGATGAATGTAGGGTCTCAGCAATGAATAATGGCCATCGCTTAATAACAGCGGCGTAATTGCGTTATCTAGACTCGGAGTGGGCGGGTGAACCTCTGCTATCCATAACCGACAACTCTCATAATTGTCAGTCGCAGACTAGCCCGTGTCGCGCGCGCGCCACGCCGTCGCAAGTCACGACTGACATGCCGATATGTCGAAACTATAATCGTCCTTAATTAATTGCCTCGTGTACCTTACTGATATTAATTATAATCAGTCTAATCCAATTGGATTCAAGATATTGTTTGATTAAATTTTCAAGTTTTAATCCTCTAGAACAAAGCATTAAATGAATTGAGAAATGTAAGAAATTAATCAATATGCCAAGCTCTTCAAGAATAAATAATATGCTTTCGTTTTGTCTTAATAGCTGTAACAAAATCGTTAAATGGAAAATGTTTTAGTAAAGAATAGCCGAACTAAACGTTTACGACAGTTTTAATAAGAAATAAAGAGACAAAAGGTTCGCCACAATGCGACTACAAAAAAAAATAGTAAATAAAAATTCATCATAGCACAAGTTGATCTGATTTTATATAAGATATCCTCTTTTTAATCGACTTCATATATATATCCACTTGGAAATAGAAAATTGGCAATAGGGATGATAAACCGTTATTATTAAAATTGCATATAGTACGCTAAAAACATTTTAATGACATTTTAATGTACTTACATGTTTTTATATTGTCTCCTATAAAATTTTCGAAAGTTAATAACACCTCCGTTACGTAACATTCAGTACATAGTTGCGACTATGTAATGTTTTTATGTCAACTTAAGGTGGCTCTAGTTTGTGTTTTTTAATAGTATAGGGGGCAAACGAGCAGACGTATCACTTGATGGTAAGCAATCACCTCCGTCCGTGGACATCCGCATCACCAGAGGCATCACAAGTGCGTTGCCGACCTTTGGGGGATGGGGAAAGGGATGTGGGGAGGGGTTGACCCAGTGACTAACTTACTCGGTGAAACACAATGCAAGCGCTAGTTCACACCGATTTTCTGTGAGGCCTGGTATCACTCCGGTCGAGCCGGTTCATTCATGCAGAAAAGTGGCTCTCCCACGGTCAATATGTGTATACTATATTTAACCGCAACGATTTCACTACATCTGTATAATCTACATCATAGCAATACCTAGAAGCTCCTCAATTGAGGAAATTAGTGATCGCAGTTTGTGAAACCGCAGCATGTTTCAAACTCCATTCAGAACACTAAGTTCGCTCGATGTGTGAATACTTAACTACTAGAGTGTTTTATCTAATTTTATTTTGAGAGAAAATACGTTATTTCCTTATAGGAGGAGGGCGTGAGTTAAGAAGTGCCGAAGAACGCAATTGATCAAGTTAATTCCCGAAGCTTTTGCGGAAAAAAATGGCAGCAATTTGTCACGTTATAACGAGCTGTGGATTTAAAGCGTAATGTTTCCTTTGCGTAATTTTTCTTTATTAAACACAATGTGCCCAAAACTGAATGGGTTTTTTTTTAACTGTATAGTTTTTATGTTGAATCTGAGTAAAGTAATGTGTAAGAATACGCATTGTTATTCAAAGGCATTATATTTTGCGGTAAACCTCATACATGAAAATATATTGTTGTTCCTTAAAGGAACTTTATATATTACCATGAACGTGGTTAAGTAAGGAAACTGTTGTGGTTAAGCTTTTAAATTCACATTAGCCATGATACTTCTTTTAAGCAAAATGGTTTTCAAATATTTGAGAATCAGTTTAAATATACACTAAACTGAATTTCATAAACAAAATATTGTCATGTACAGTGTACTGTCCAATAGAAATTCAACTCTATTTACTTCTGCGAAGGATGATTATAATTCACTAGTGTAAAGAATTGCAGTACCTCGTTGTGTTCAGGAAATCTAGTAGGTGGATGAAATATGAAGGCACAAAGGAAGAATTTCATTCGGTTCTTGCCTAAAGCGTTGCTTCAAGAGCGGGAATGATGTTGGATATTGAATTACTGATATTGTACAAAGCAAATAAAGTGTGAGTCGGGTTTCTTTGCTGTAGCATTATTTATTATGATATACAAGATAATGTTACCTCTTCAATCCATAACTGAGCCAAAACAAAGCGTAACTGCTTTAACTGATAACTTTTAAAAGGGATGTCGATTGTTGCTACTTCGTATACAACAATAATTAGTAGACGTAAAGGAGATATACGTAAGATACAAATGTTACTTTTTGTACAGCAATAAATGGATCACTTACTAAACCTAACCAAACATCAAATGCAAATACATATATATCAAACAAGTGTAATTTATAATAAGAAGTGTACCTTTTACGAGCAGTCCAATAAAGAAACAACAGAAAGTAGAAGTGAATCGTAAAAACAACACTAATCCCGACGTGTCCCCAAAAATCTCGTAGTGAAAGTGCCCACCCGGCGCTATACCGAAATATACTGTGTTTTGATTTATGCCCCTTAAAAGCGGCCCTTGCTCTGAACCTCAAGTTATTGTTTTTCCCCTTATGAAAATGGCGTATTTTTCCCACCCGCAGTCCAGTATCGAGCGGAAGTTTACTGTGATTTATTCGCCATTAAACTTTATGTACCACAAAGCCGAAATATTAAATTTAAAATTTTAATATTAATTATTGCTTTCGAATGTAGTCAATGGTATGATTATTATTTTGGCCTGCTTTTTAAAGCGGAACGTAAATTCCTGGAGTCAGCTGTCATCATTTTGATAAATTGTTGAAACAAGAAGGGTTAAAATAACAATTCTAAAATATTGGTGCTTGCTTGGGATATTATTGCTTTATTTTTAGCTGCCGACTTTGTTTCCCTACTTCTCATAACAGGCACTTGTACAAGTGTATCTGGAAAATCAAGCACTATTTTACGAAAGTTCTAACTTGTATCCTATTTTTTTTTCTCAGTTTAATTTGGGGTTTTAATTCAGTATGGATATGCCAATGCCATCGTAGCTTAACACATAGTTAACACTACATACTACTTTGTTGAACTATTGTATTGAGGTGGCATAATTTTTTAGCTGCTTCTGAACATGGAGAACTGATTATGCTTTGTATTAAGCCCACATCGAATGAATTCACTTTCAGTTCTTTAAGTAAAACCTCGCGTTCAATTCTATCATAAAATAATTGGTTGTGTTAAAAAAATATGGTACTTTTGAATGTAACATAATTTTGTAATTTATATAGTTATCAGAAATCAGAACAATTTAACTATTTTATTTGTTTTAAAGCTGGGAGACTTGGAAACGGTACACGTGCCGTTTTTTCCTTTAATATAGATCATTATGTAAAGATATACGGCGTCTGACTGAAGTTGATAAATTTGACATGTACCTGTCGATCGACGTCATGACATTCATTTTGGTTGAATAATAGTGTCACTCATAATTTAAGTCACTGTTAAAGATGTTCTGTATCAATGTTCAAATATTATAAGCGGAATTTGGAAGGAAATTTTGGTTTTTGTAGGATGAATTCACAGTAATACCTTATTTTTCTACCGTGAAATATGTCAGTCGATTGACAATTTCACATAAGATGACTTCCTATTTTTACTTCAATTTTGAAATTGGACTTTTTATTGGAAATACTTTTATATAGTCTGTAAATCCTTAGTATTATTGGACAGATTTACAACTTTATTACCTAGAGACCTACAGATTTATAGACTTTACAATACAAACACATTTATATATTCGACTATAAGTTGTGTGTTGAAAATATCTCTAATCCCAAGTTATTGGATTAGAGATATTTTATGACACACGCAGAAATATATTTAGGTACTTCTACAAATGTCCTTTTGATAATAAAATCTTGTGATCCGTATTTACTAGTTGTAGATTCTTTTTCTATGTTGACAATTTTTTTTTGTTGCTAGGGTAGAAAAGGTTAGGAATCAGGATACCTAATGAAATAGGTAATACCTAATAATATAGTTTGTATTTACAAAAAAAAGTATATATGTATTTGTATCAGTTGTTTAGTACCCATAACACAAGCTCTGCTTAGCTTGGGACAAGATGGCGTTGTGTGATGGATGTCCGAAATATTTAATGAAATGGGACTTCTACTTATTCTGAAGGCTGACTTCTTTGTTATTTATATGAAACAAAGATTTAGATGTAAAAAAATGTGTCGCTAGACATGTTCATGCAACATAGACAGATGAATTAATAACTCTTTATTTTAGCAATTCTTCACAGTTCACAGTCATCGCGTTTTCTTTGCGTGCTTGTCCATACTAAAACTCTACTACATTTTAAGATGCATAAAATGTAGTAAAAGTTACATAACAATATTTTACGACTATTTTATAGTAATAGTAATATATTTGTATATATTAGAATATTTATACACTACATATTGATATATGTGCATTCGTAATAAGCTAAGCTCATCTATTACCTATTCACACACCTGCTACACATTTGCAACACATTTTGCAGGAAATGAAATAAAATTATAATTAGTAACGTTGTGCATTCCATGGCGTTCTAGGTATGTCACTAATAAGGTCACTACATGACATAGAAACTTTAGTACTTTAAGTAACTTTTAAATTAGCTTTTGCCTGCTGCTTTGCCCGCATGTATGTCAGTTATCGCAGTAAAGAGTATCCTGTGTTCTTCGTCAAAAATCAACGTATGCCCATGCCAAATTTAATTGAAATCGGTACAGCGGTTAGCCATTAAAACGCGACAGATAGAGATTCTTTCGAATCTACAATATCAGTATGGATTTTGTACGCTATGTGTGTACAAAATTTCAAGCATTTTTTTTCCTTAAATTTTAAGGTATCAATTAGGATTTCTTTTAGCGCACATTCCGAAAGTGAAGTGGAAAGCTCTACAACTTGATTTTATTCTAACCCTTTTTTGGCTTCACACAGCAGAATAATTGGGTCTTTTGTGGTTTCCGCCAACGTGTGTCCCGTAATGGGCTTGGCTTTTTGCGCCTTTGAGCCGCTCCCTCCACTGTCTATTGGACTCTTTACAGCCAAAATTGACTTCCTTACTTCAAAAAAATAATTGCTGTGTGTACATTGGTAACATTGGTTAAAACACGTTCTTTTTTAAGTTTTAGTATTTTTATGTTTTTTTTTAAATCAACTACCATTTAATTCCCCTTAAAACTATTAAATGTTTTGAGTTGAGGTACCGTTAACTTAAACTAAAAGGAATACTAACAGTATCAAATATTAATATTTAAAAAAAAAAATGACGCTAAAGAAATTAATTTATTAGTTTTTTATTCAAATGCCATAGCTACACTTTGCAAAATTCTTGATTTATTAACACAAGTACAATATTGTTGCATCTTTCTGAATAAAGACTCTTTAATATCTATTTTTTTAAATTATATATCGAGAAAAGGCTGTTAATAAACTTTCTACGTAATATTTTGATAATTTTTACCCGAAATAACGTAGTCTTATAAACACCGTCATTCAATTTGTCAGCAATAATTTAGATTTTTGCTAGTTCACTTTTTGTAGTAAAGCGGAATGTCAGCCTAGATATTGTCGATACTATATACGTATAATATAATATAGTCGTGTCCCCGTTCTTGATCTCATAATATCAACTCATTCTTATGTCGCTAGTAAGTCGTAGTACTTGGCCACAAATAAAGTCTCTTCGCAGATAATAAAAATAAAATGAGTTACAGAAAAAAAACAAATGAAGGAAAGTTCATTAATGTCATCAACGTTTAGGTTTTCCTCCGTATTGTCGCGGCCTTGTTATTTCTACTGGGTGTAGATAAGAACGCAGTGGCTTTCCGGTGCCGGAGGGCTTCTACCTAATTCTCTCTTGTTATGATAAATGGTTTACGCATTTCCTAAACATTGATGTATTATTCTACGCTTAATATTCCATCCACGTTACTGAGTGGAATTTAGTTAAATGTAGCACATGTGCAACCCAAAATGAACTATGTGTGCAATCTGTAAGTCTTAAAATCAAATGTAATGAATAAATAAGGAAACTTATTATAACGTGACTTTAATTAATTAACTTGGTTACATCAAGCAACATTCATTGCTTTAACGTTGACAGTTTAGACTTTATTTTTTGAGGGGCGAAGCATACTCGTGGTAATTCCCTGTTGCCAAGGTAAGCACGACACATTGCGTGATCTTTGTCGGTTCATATAATTATATTACATCAACTAAACAACAAGGAGTATTAACTGTAACCCATTAGTCTGTTCCAAAACGCACAAGTATGCGTTAATGACGCTAATGCCTCTTTACCTTCTAAATGCTGCCGACTTTTATTATAACATTTTTACATGTTATATTTATCTTGCGGTTATGACTATAACTTTAGGCCTGACTTTGTACAGTGAAGTTAGTATTAAATGAAATTTTACATATGTGATATTTTTTGTCTTTGACATATGGCACTGACCATCAAAGTTTCATTTCCCAAAGGAAAAAAAAGCAAATGCAACTAACTATAAGTAGTGGAAGGTGTACATCAATTACTCATGAATTGTAATAGGAACAAAAATGAAAGAGATATGCTAATAAAAGAGAAGTGGTGTCAGTACAAACAAACTGGCATAACCAAAATCAAAAATGGCAAAAAAAATTGTCCATTTGATTACTTTATTGATCAATATTTCCCCTCCTCTTCTTGTGAATAAAAGCCCCATGAACAGTAAAAAAATAGTATCGTCAATCCAATAAAATTGTACCACTTTTTAGTCCATTAGTCCAATGAGATACGGTTATACAGCAAAACTATTAACAATCAATTTAATTAATTTATACATTGTATTTCAGATTATTACGTGTATCCTATATTTCATGGTACTTTTTATTTGTACTACGAAACATATTAACTAGCATGTTTAATAAAGTTCCTTAAAACGTAATTTCTCCGCAAGATTAATCACTATTTTATTTCAAGTAAAATATACTGGTTTATTTTATTTTCAAAAGTAAATACTGCTTAGTTCTAAAAGCGAAAAATGATAAATGAGTTGTAACAATAAAGTATTTAATGTATTCTAGAACAAACATTGAAAGTATAGGACTGATATAATTCGACCGTGAGGCTCTGTTTGTGCCAGGTTGCTAAGCAATAAACCGTCAGGTGTTTTATATCCCGCGTGGATCGATTTTGTAATTTCTACGCTATTTTCGTTTCTATGACAAGTACCTACTCCTTTATTGGCCTATTTTTGTTCTTTGTTGTGTTTCATTTCATATTTATGAGTACCTGCGAACGACTACGCCTAAATTTAGAATAATTAAATTTTTGAGTGTTTAATAACATCAACTATAATAACAAAAACCCGATTTCTAGAACTAGATCAAATTTAAATTGTTACACACGGGAAATTCTCCAGCTTTAAAATAAAAAAAGAATCAACAGAATCGGTTTATCCAGTTGAAAGTTGTGAGGTTACAAACATAAAATAATATAGGTGAATTGAAAACCTCCTCCTTTGTTGATGTCGGTTGATGTCGGTTAAAGAGGTAACATCATTATCATCAACAATAGCCTATAATAGTCTCAGTAGCTTATAGTTTATAGCTTTTGAAACTTGTTTCATGCTTTTTCAGAGTCGTTGTTTGTCGTAGTTGGGTTTTAGTTTTTACTTTTTTTTTATACTTATTTTTCATAAGTAAAGACCAAGAAAAAACTCTATAGAGCCAGAATAAGAAACTTCAAAGACACAAATGAATTAATTCATTTGTTCGCCGAGAAATGACACATTTAATGAGTTCCTACAGACTACTTAACAGATTACTAAACAGAAGCAAATCAAAAAACATATTAATAAATATGTGTACTCATTTTCGGCAATATTTCAAGAAAATATTTTGATATTTGATATTTTGATAGTAAAGTTTATAGTATCATTCCAAGTTTCACTAATCCAGAATTAATCCAGAATTACTCAGCGGCTACTTGGAAATGTTAAAGTTTTAAAAGTCAAAGTCTGTCATTCGGAATAACATCTAAACTAGTATTTTCTTGAAATTTCTCTTAATAGGTTGCTAAAATAATAAACAAAATTACACTACATAATAACCCAAAAAAATATTCGCTCACAATTCAAATTATCCTGTCAATTGACTTTGGAATTACTCTATGGAATAATCCAACAAAACATTCGCTCACAATTCAAATTATTCTGTCAATCGAGTTCAGTGCTGTGTATTTTCTCTTTGTGGTTTTGATACATTGTTTAGTAGTCTAATTTCAGAGGAAAGCTTGTCCTTATACAGGCTCTACAGATTTTTTGTTGGGTATTGTTACACAGCGATGTAGTCGTCGTGGAAGGCATCGATCTCCGCAAGTCCCACTAAGCCGGGTCCTACAAGGGTCGAGAGAAATAACCTTCGGATATTTTGTGACGAGTGTTACAAATACGCTTGTACCCATTTTTATGCTCACAAGTATTGAAACGAAATGAATTATGCGGCCATTTGTGATGAAATCTTTACTTTTACTTAGTATATACGATTTAAGAAGTACTAAGTAGTCAACGATATGTTATCTGCCTTTTCATAGGCTTATTTGTCAATATTGTAGTTTTTCCCGAAAAAGCTTCTTTGAGATTAATTTATTTGTATTGAATTTATTAGTTTTGTCTACATAATAATTAAAAAATAAGACAAAAGTAAACTTGATTTTAAAATCTTTAATAGATTTATATGTATGTACTCGCATAATCTAGATATTAATACGTGAAACAAAAACTAGTACCAATCGTTACGAAACTTGTGCGAACGGTGTAGTATAAAATTCCATACAGAAGAAGTGCAGAAAACTAAAAAACAACCGACATAAATATTTCGAATCGTATTTTACTGGGCGACCACTACTCTAGATTCAATCTTCAATAGAAATAATTTGTGTAATCACTAACAACTTAAACCTATATAACATCTAAATTTGAAGCTCTAGAATATCTTTCAAAGAAAGAATTCTACGTATTGCTAAAACTCGAGAGTTGGGTAGATATTGAAAATTCAGTGCTATACGTATAATTTGAAGATCATCGAAAGTCGACATCACAAAGTCGATGTAAGCCCCTTGCCTGACTTTAAGGGGACGAAAGGCGTGAAACAATGCAAAGACTACCACATTTTCTAACAAAAGAATTTCCTACAATATAAGTACGTTAATCACATACGCAATGGAATGTTACGCCGGGACAATTTCTTATAAGCGCCTTTAGGGCCGCTCGTAAGAAATTACTCATATTAAAGCAAATGAGGCCGAGATGAAGGGGCTGTCACTGCCAGAAACATGAACATGAAAGCACCTGTGGCCACAAACTTCAATGAAACTTGTTATGCTCGGAGAAATTTGTATACATTGCCGTATAACTGCATATTACGGGAAGACACTTTAGAACCACAAATTCTCAGATGTTCTTAGCATGTAATGTATGTATATCTAGCTAGAGTCAAATTTGTTACCGCAAAATTAAACACTCTTATTGAGGTTGTACAAATTGCTGCTAGAATTAATCTTGATGCTATTTAAATAGCAGCAGATTTCATAAAATGAATGTTAAGAGATGATGGTGTTCAAGTTGTCGGTATGCGCTTGAGTGCTACCGAATGGCTACCGAAGCCACTTTCGATGCGGCTTAAACTCGTGTTAGTGCTAAAAAGTTCATATCTTTTGTAGAAGTGATGAAAAACTACGTTCCTCATAAAACAGACTATAACACAAAGTTGAAAGAGTTTAAATCTGGTATTGATTATATGTTTTACTATGGTCTATGTATAAAAAATTATTCAAACGCGAAGAACTTACAAACGAAATTACTTTGAATAATTTTACCTAATTCCTTTAATGTAAAAATATGAATGAATAGATCTTTTTTTCTGTAAGTGTAAGTTATGCAATGCATTAAATATTTACTTTAAGATTAAAGAAACATAGCAAGTGCATTAAGAGTATTAGGTTTCTTCTTAGCGTTAATATACTTATTTGAAGAGAAGTAGTGTATACCAAATCGTAATAAGAAAAATATAAAATTCTTTTCTACAATAAGAATCCCTAAATATGGTGTAAAGTGCACCAGTTAATCCGGACGGCATTGTACTGAAGTATTTGAAGTAGCTCTTTTGTTTCGTCGAGTATTGTTGCTCTCCTACCGATCTGTTGTGTGAAAAGTTGGAACCAAGTCGGCCGATTGTGGCAAGTTTCGCTGAAATCAGACAAGCTACATCGTATTCCTGGCGGCTTTTCACTTACAACTTGTCTGTTGCGTGACGTTGATGCGACCCAAGTTTGTTCCTTATCCATTGAGACTTTAATTATAGTAGGCTGGAATACTTACTTTGCCCCCGCTAATGGGACTTTTTCGGTGATTTATTAAATGGAGATATAAAGGAACGTGAAGAAAGTCATTTACTTAGTACGTCTCTGGGTTTATTTTTGGATTAATAGTATATTTTTATTTGTTTTTAACAACTCTAAAGCTTTAGTGGCACAGTAAACTTATTTTTTCAAATAGCCACAAAAGGTCTGATCATAATCAACATATGTACATTAGAAGAGTAGTTAAATAAAAATAACTATCGAATGATGCGAATTAACACATTTAGGTTTTTGATAAGTGTTTTTGTATTATTCTTATTTAATTAGAAGGTCTTTTGAAAATATTGAAGAACCTTTAAATCTAGAGCAATAGAGCCCGCTAATGCAAAAGTTGAGAAGAAAAGATCTGTATTTTTTGTCTGCACTTGTAGGCAGAGTAGAGTTACTTTGGCAGATTCATTCATAAAAAAAAATATGACAATTTTAAATGGGTTTATTTTACATTTGAACATTCTTTGGAAGTTATTCTAAAACGTACGTACCAACTTGAACTGATCACTGGCTGACCTAGCATCCGTCTAACTTGTTAAGAGTATGTTGCCTGCGTCAACAAATCTTTGGTCAAATAATCAAATACCGAAAAGAGAAAAAAAATTAATTTGTTCATTTGATTTCATAGTCCTGTCTTTATGGTTCCCTGCAAACTCTCATCCCCCTGATATCTGCGATTACACCAGGGACTGTTTAGTAAAATATATTTTTCCGAAGAAAAAAGTTCTTTTATTTCTGCATGAAACGACACTTAGTCCGACAACTTCATTTTCACATGTTTCACAACAATAAGGATAGTCATACGGTTATACATTTCATCATTGAAATAGTTACGACATATCCACCAATTCATCATAACAATCTACCGAAGCCTATCTAGAATGTATATAACTCATTGTTAGCTTACCACCTCAAACTGCATTATTGTCCGTTGTGTTACAGTAATACTTGCCTAAACAAACAAACCGTAATCAATCATTTGCATAAACATACATACATATTGAATGCGTAAACTAATCAACCTTAGCCATATCGCATAATATTATATTGTTTGCCGAAACTTATTTTTTTTTTAAATATATTTAATCACTGTTCTATTGTTTTCTTCTTCTTCTTGATAAATCAGTAATATCACATTATAGAAAGCTACTAATTAAATCAATCCTATTAATATTATAAACGCGAAAGTTTGTAAGTATGGATGGATGTTGGTTACTCTTTCGCGCAAAAACTACTGAACGAATTTGAATGAAACTTTACATTAATATAGCTTAAACATCAGAATAACACATAGGCTAATATTTGCCGCGATAACCGACATAGTCTAGTCCACTATCTTTATTCCTAAAACCTAATTTAATAATAATGTAGTATTGTTAATTTAGGTTTTGTTACTGTACTAACACAGTCATAGACGAAATAAATGATCTTATACGCCCCAATAAGGCATAGGGATATGCTATGGTTCTTTTGTAACTGATACCTTTTAATTTTATTTCTAAGCCATTCTTACACTAAAAAATCTTCTGTATTATATGAATATTTAGTACAATGTGCGAATTTATCAAAGATTTGCAGATAGCTTCATTACGTTCTAACTCTACAATAATATTGCTTTAATTGCAATATAGGTATCCACAATTAATTCTAAGTAAGGGTTTAATGGAGTCTGTAACTAGATGCTATTAAAATGTAATAGCGGGATTATCGATAAACCACTTAGCAAGCGTTAACCACTATGCTTGACAATAAATAATCAGTGTCGCCCACTAAATTATTTTAGCCCATTACCACGACAATGTCGACAGTAATTAATCTTTGGAATGACAGAGAAATCGTTTAACACTTTACTGAGCTGCAAACACCCCAGAAAAGCGAACAACCGTAAGGACACTATATTTACCACCATAAAATACCACGCTAATAACGATGTTATTTTCCAGGACTCAATCTTTTTAAGAAATATTGCTATTAGTATTTCAATTGACTTTTCATCTTGTTTGTTTCAAAATTCGTCACGTAATGTTTCCTTTACTACATTTAATTTAAACGATTACTTCAATGCTGAAATAGGTCAAGACTCTCTTCTTATGACGTGTTTATTGAAATCGATGTGCATTGAAGTGACAACAACGTAATAAAAAATATCTGGAAAATTGATGAAACTTGGCCTTTGGAATTGATATACGTAGTGAAAACAACTATCTTTAAGTAAAGTTGAAGACAAATCACCCGTGCGATATGGCGTCTGGCGTCATCTGTCACCATCGCAACTGTCAAACTGGCCTGCTAAATCGATCACGCGCGAACTAATATCGAAGTTGTGTCGACAAGTCGTGCGATTTTGGCAACCAGTTTCACGACCGGTCGTACATAGCTAACTTTTTACGTGCGCCGTTCTATGGAACACTTCGTTTTATTGGATGTTTCCGTGCAAAGTTGGCTCTGTCGTCTTTTTACACTCCTTGAGGAATCGACGTGATATTTGAGAAGTACTTTGTAGGAAATGCTATACCAATGTACTTATATTTATCAGTTCAGGAGTCTTTATCCAAGTGTAATCTCGACTAAAGTAGGATAAAATTATTAAAATGTTTACGCAAGTTATTTGTAGTATTTGAAAAAAAAAAGGTAATGGAGACGTAAGCACTTAGCAATTTAATCTATACAATTAAATAAAATTGGAGTGTCTGTTTGTAACATTAAAATAACAGCTTTTTAATCAATGCATATGTATGTATACACGATACATATACCAAAAATGTAGTTAAAAAATTTTTGTCTGTCTGTCTGTCTGTCTGTCTGTTTGTTCCGGGTAATCTCTGGAACGGCTGGACGGATTTTGACGGGACTTTCACTAGCAGGTAGCTGATGATCCGGGGAGTAACTTAGGCTACTTTTTTTAGACTAATTTTGTCCCGCGGCGTTACTCGCGGTACAACAATAACCGCAGGTAACACTGCGGGGTTCAGCTAGTGGTATATGTAATTGTAAAATATCCTCCTCATACGTATATATAACTTAATATACGTATTAAGTAGTATATGTAACTTAAAATTGTGGTCTGTAATTAAATCTACCTATTTTTCTAAGCTAAGTAGGTTTGATATATTTATATAGTTTTAAATAAATGTTCTTCAATATAACTAATATTTATAACTAAATTATAGTCTATACCCTAGCTAGACAAACGATTAATATTAAAATCTATACAAATAAATAAAATTGGAGTGTCTGTTTGTAATATTAAAATAACAGCTTTTTAATCAGTGCATATGTATGTATGCACGATTCATATACCAAAAATGTAGTTAAAAAAATTTTTGTCTGTCTGTCTGTCTGTCTGTCTGTCTGTCTGTCTGTCTGTCTGTTTGTTCCGGGTAATCACTGGAACGGCTGGACGGATTTTGACGGGACTTTCACTGGCAGGTAGCTGATGATCCGGGGAGTAACTTAGGCTACTTTTTTTAGACTAGCTTTGTCCCGCGGCGTTACTCGCGGTACAACAATAAACGCGGGTAACACCGCGGGGTTCAGCTAGTACTAAATAAATAAGTACCTGTGTCAAACAAATTGGGTCGCAAATAACGAAAACAGTTTCCTCTTTATATCAATCAATCGAAACAAGACTCACGGCTCTTGTGGTACAGAATAAACACAATGACAACGTAGGATTATCCCACGATAGAACAATAAATAATAATCTTCCCGTCCAATATAATACACTAGCCAGAATATGGTGAGCGAAAAAAAGACGTTTATATTTATATTTTTATATCCTCGAGCGACTCAACAAAGTACTTGTGTAAAGGTCTAGTGAATCTCGGGTTTCGTCGATGTTTGCCGAAGGATATCCCGGGACAAACGAGCACGGGGCTGGCGATCCCGGGATCATGGCCGCGTTTAGGGACTACAATAGCGATGGAGGCACCGTGATACCACGATATATATTATCTTTGTTGACACCGCATCATGTAGGTCGTTTTTTGTCGCCAATTTTCGCATTGTTGTTGTAAAATAACTTTAGCCTCGGGAAATAGTATTTCTTTTTGCTGAGTGAAAAGGAAAATAAAGGTTACGTCAAAAAATATATGTCTCTTTTAGTCTTCTGCAAAGGATTTATTTAGAGTTCTGAAAAAAATAATTTGAACTTTGGTGTTCAATTAAGTACAAGGTTTTACATCATAACCACAAAATCAAATTCAGTCTTCTTGTTGAAATATTTACATTTCTAACTGTGCTAACTAAGTCAAAATATTGAACGAGATGTCGTAAAACACGTTACATGTATGTAAAGTTTAAGAACAAGGTCACATTGATCCGATCACATTTACCGTGAGAGATTTGCAAACATCTTTTGTGTACAGAATCGGGGTAATGATACTCTTCACCCACGATGGCGTTAGAGAACTGGGTATCCGTTCAATCAAACGTCAGGATTTGCGGTTACGGATTTATTCGATTTCTAATAACATCATCAATGTAACATAATAATCTTCTTATATATAAAAATCAATTGCTGTTCGTTTGTCTCGCTAAATCTCGAGCACAGATGGATGTACCCAGATGTTAATTTTTATAATTGTTTTTAAATGCATTTTTTTGTAACTATTTTAATAAACCGTCGTTAAATCTTAGATTAATCTATCTATAGTTGCTATCTGTCTATAGAAAGTTTGTAAGTATGGATGGATGGATGGTTGGATGAATGAATGGATGGATGGATGGATGGATGGGTGGCTGGATGGGTGGATGGATGGATGGATGGATAAATGCTTGTTACTCTTTCACGCAAAAACGACTGATCGGATAAGAATGAAACTTTACAGTTATATAGCTTATATGTCAGAATAACACATAGGCTACTATTTGCTGCGATAGCCGTATAATATGTACGCGGGTGAAGCCGCGAGCAACAACTAGTTCTTAAATACTTGTTAAATAATATAAATTTAAATTAGTTTAAATATTCTTAGAACTGAAAACTTGGTTACTTATAGGTTTCATATAGCATACTTCCTTAATGAACATATTGACACATATCAGGCTCATCACATAGGTACATTATACGAATTGTCCAATAATTATGAACGCCATATGAGACCGCTGGTACATGACCCGGCAATTAAACTACTTGACCCAATCGCGCCCGTATGATGGTGGGGTCAACAGAGCACGGGTCAAATTTATCCAATATATTCATCACTTTATCCATAATTTGTGATTAATGTAATTTTAAGAGTTTGTCCCGATTGCAGTATTGGTTTTTGCGTTACTGGCTTGTCCGCGACTCGGCCTGATTGTTTTTGTTATCTCGGTAAAGAGTAGCCAAATATGTTTTCTCAACAATCCAGGTATCTTCATTCTGAATTTCATTGAAATCGGTTCTGCGGTTTAGCCGTGAAAACGTAATAGATAGACTGTTGAATATATAGTATAAAAATAGATTTAAAGAATTCGGCAATTTTCGATTTCCCAATTAAACAAAGAAATGATACTACATTACTGTGACACTGACTATAATTTATTTGGACTCTAATTTATACATCTTAAGTTTAAATTAAACATTAGTCTCGTCACAAACTTAGTAAGGTCTTTCAAATGAATAAAATTCATATAGTTACTCAGTTTAGCTGTCATTATACCACGGAGACACTCTTCTTATTCAAAGCCCTTTTTTATACCTAGAATGAGCTTTATTGCACAAGACTCAGTCTTAGCATATTCTCTTAGACTAAAAGATTTTATTATTTTGCTGGGTTACCACAATCATACGACATTGAAACGATGACATTTTTTTTTGTTAAAACATTACAATGAAATTATCTTAGAACTTTACCCCTATTCCATATATCCTTATTGAAATATCCCTAGTAGTAGGGATATACTTGTAATTTTTTTAAATCATTGCTGCCAATAAGGATACGATATATGGCATTTTTTGTTGTCATTATAGTTGGGTTTGCCGCTTATCGCTACCAGAAAGAGGAATTGTATCAGTGTAATCAATTGTTGGTGAGCCAAAGAAATAAATAAAATAAAATAAAATAAAATCCGAAGGAAAATACGGAACAGTAGAATTTTAAAATTATAATTTTATCCTTGGACTAGCTGTTGCCCGCGGCTTTGCTCGCGTGGAAGTTGATCATATGCATTTAATTAAAACTGTGTAAAAGAATGTATCAGTAATTTATTCATGTTTTAAACGTATTTATTTATTTATTTTTGATCATTATTCCATTTAAAAGAACTTTCATACAAACATTCGACCCATATTTCAACCCCTTTAGGAGCAGAATTCGCATAAATACTGATATAAGTACTCATCTATTTGTAATCAGAAACATGAAAACGAAAGTTGTTAGGCTGCTAAATTAAAAAAAATGAAGGATTTCCAAACTAACCAATACATGAAATGCCAATGACTATTTCTCCCCTTAGGGGTAGAATATCCAGAAACGCTTAAATATGCATATTCTCGTTTTTAATTAGTAACCCAAAAATATTTTTTTATGTTTCTAACTCAAAAAATGACAGACTTCCATGCAATCTTGCAACCCCTATTTCACCCCTTAAGGGTAGAATATCCAGAAACCTTTAACAGGTATCTACTCATTTTTAATCAGTAGCCCAAAAATATAGTTTAATGTTTCTAACTTAAAAAATGATGAACTTCCATTCAAACTTTCAATCCCTATTTCACCCCCTTAAGGGTAGAATAAGCAAAAACGCTTAAATGCATCTTGTAGAGCTAGCTTTTTTAATCAGTAGCATATAAATAAAGTTTTATGTTTCAAACTTCAAAAATGACGGAATTCCAGACTAACCTATGCACGAAATGTCAACCCCTATTTCACCCCTTAGGGATAGAATATTCAGACACGCTGAAATACGTATTTACTCATTTTCAATCAGCAACCCAAAAGTAAAGTTTCAGTTTTCTAAGTTAAATATGACGGATTTCATAAAAAAAATTAACCCCTATTTCACCCTCTTATTGGTAAAATATGCTGAAACGCTAAAAAGATATCTAGTTACTTTTAATCAGTAGCCCAAAATTAAATTTTCATGGTATTAATTTAAAAAATGACAAAATTCCATACAAACTTTCAACCCCTATTTCATCCCTCAGGGGTAGAATATCCAGAAACGCTTAAATACGTATCTACTCATTTTTAATCGGTAGCCCAAACACAAAGTTTCATGTTTCGAACTTCCAAAATGACAGACTTCCAGACTAACCTATATGCGAAATGTCAACCCCTATTTCACCCCTTAGGGATAGAATATTCATAAACGCTTAAATAGGTATCTACTCATTTTTAATCAGTAGCCCAAAAATAAAGTTTCATGCTTCTTACTTAAAAAATGACGAACTTCCATACAAACTTTCAACCCCTATTTCACCACCTTAGGGGTAGAATACCAAGAAACGCTTAAATACGTATTAACTCATTTATAGTCCTTAGCACATGAATAAAGTTACATTTTTCTAACTTAAAAAATGACGAACTTCCATACAAACTTTCAACCCCTATTTCACCCCCTTAGGGGTAGAATACCAAGATACGCTTAAATACGTATTAACTCATTTTTAGTCCCTAGCACGTGAATAAAGTAACATGTTTCTAACTTAAAAAATGGCGAACTTCCATATAAATTTTTAACCCCTATTTCACCCCTTAGGGGTAGAATATCAAGAAACGCTTTAATACGTGTTAACTCATTTTTAGTCAGTAGCCTGAACACAAAGTTTCATGTTTCGAACTTCAAAAATGACAGACTTCCAGACAAACCTATATGCGAAATGTCAACCCCTATTTCACCCCTTAGGGGTAGAATATTGATAAACGCTTAAATAGGTATCTACTCATTTTTAATCAGTAGCCCAAAAATAAAGTTTCATGCTTCTTACTTAAATAATGCCGAACTTCCATACAAACTTTCAACCCCTATTTCACCCCCTTAGGGGTAGAATACCAAGAAACGCTTAAATACGTGTTAACTCATTTTTAGTCCTTAGCATATGAATAAAGTTACATGTTTCTAACTTAAAAAATGACGAACTTCCATACAAACTTTCAACCCCTATTTCACCCCTTAGGGGCAGAATATTCAGAAACGCTCAAATACGTCTCTACTCATTTTTAACCAGCAGCCCAAAAGTAAAGTTTCAGGTTTCTAACTTAAAAAATGACGGACTTCCATACAAACTTTCAACCCCTATTTCACCCCCTTAGGGGTAGAAATTCCAAAATTCCTTTCTTAGTGCGTGTCTACTCAATAAAAGGATCCTACTCACCAAATTTCATAGCCCTAACTATCATAGTTTACGCTCGGCGATGATGAATCAGTCAGTCAGTCAGTCAGTCAGTCAGTCAGTCAGTCAGTCAGGACTTACTATTTTATAAGTATAGATGAATCATCCACGGATAATGAATAAAAGTTTTTTACCGTACCTACTCTTACCCTAACCTTCAAGGCGTAAGAATTTCCTATTATCATGGGATAAAAGACATCTCTAACGTGTAAAACCTCAAAAGTTTCATTTTTTCTCAATGTCCATATAAGGAACCACTAAACCGTCTTTCTGTTTTTATAATCAAACGCTAAGAGTGGAATATGATCCTGCTTCACACTAATATATAAAGGCGAAAGTTTGTGAGTGTGTATGTTTGTTACTTCTTCACGCAGAAACTACTAGATGGATTTGGATGAAACCTTACAGTAAAATGATTATACATCAGAATAACACATAGGCTACTATTTGCCGCGATAAACGACATACACGCGGACGGAACCGCGGGCAACAATTAGTGCTTCATAAGACAGCAAACAAGAATAGTTTGCAAGCAAACTTCAGTGACAATGATGAGCTTCTCCAAGCCGATTACGGCCACGGCGGCCAGTCTTAACGGTGACCAGCCAACTACGCAGGATATATTATAGTGCACTATACAGGTGCACTCTCTGTTCCCTCGCTCTGATAATCCGATGGGACGGTTATCCGTCACGTACGGGGTGAGGTCAAGCGCATGACCAACAGCTTTACGTGCTCTCCGAGACACGGGATTCGTAACGCAACTTCCAAACTCTAGTCATAATATACATTCAATCAATCAGGTCATATTCCTTGGATATAATAATGTTATGACTCTTTAGCTCCTGGTCTTCTAGGAATCCAGTACCACGATATTTGTATATTAATAATCTTTTGTTTTCTGTTACAGGTAATATTTTTTATCTTTCGGTAAAACGCTATGGTGAGTTAAAAAACAAATGCCGCGGCGGGCTCTTTGAAAAACCTCCCAAAAAATATTCATTCATAAAATATTTTTGTTTGATTCAGCGACGTATTCACAAAGTTATACGGCAAAAAGAAATAAGTAGGAATATTCTGTTTGTATTGAAAAAAATGTGTTTTGCAAGCTGTAGATCAAAACAGCGGTCTCCTCCCTAGAGCCGGGAAAAATATTAAAATATCTGTACTTGGGGACGAACACACGATGTAAGAAAAGATGAGACGAGCTCAATTTTGTCGATTCGATGTCCCCAATTCGTTGACTGAATTCTTAATAGCGCCTTGGGGTCGGCTCGGGACGTAACGCGACACTTTAGTATTTAATCCGCGTATTGCCACGCGCTCGAATGCGCATCCTGTATAACAGGAATTTAATTGAGAACAGTTTTATTAATTTCATTGAAATGTTTTAATTTTCATATCGCATCGTGCAATATAGCAATAGTGGTGTGAAGTTTAAAGTTTAAAGGCTATTAGAGATTGTCTATACTAATATTATAAACGCGAAAGTTTGTGAGTATGGATGGATGGATGAATGAATGGATGTTTGTTACCCTTTCGCGCAAAAACTACTACTGAACGAATTTAGATGAAACTGTACAGTAATACAGCTTATTCATCAGAATAACACATAGAACACAAACACAAAAAAGCGCATAGGCTACTATTTGCCGCGATAACGGACATATACGCGGGCGGAGCCGGGGGCAACAACTAGTAGTTAATATTTTAATACTTAATTACGTCATAAACATTATAATTCGTATTGTTATGATTTCTTTTTGTTATAACTATATTTTCTAGTAGATATTAGTAGATCAGAAATTCGTTTTTCTATTGTTCTCGTTAATTTTAATAATTATGCATTGGGGTAAGTTCGAGTGGTTTTGGACCTGTCGAGGTACCTTATCAAACTGTTAAACTATCTTCAGTATCGGTGACAGCACCTGACAAAAGGGCGCCTATCGATCCAGAAAGTGGTTGCAAAGTCTAGAAATATGGCGAATGAAGCCATGGGTTCATAATTGAAATTAGTTGGCAAAGCATTAAACTACGTCTTGCATTTCCAGTATAGCGTTAAAAATTATATACTTAATTTAAAATTATAAGGAACGTTGATCAATATTTAACTAAAGTTATGGAAACAACCTTTTTGTAAAAAAATATTCGCTAACGCTTAAAAGCTACTAAACATTCAATGGACTGAAGGGAGAGAAAAGATGCAGAAATATTTTAGATCCAGTTATTTAGCCAAGAAATGCCTACTGTGTAGGGTAAGCCCCTTTATTGTGCCAACATTAATTAATAGCTTTGTAACCTAGAAGCGGACATGGGCCTGTCTCGAAGGAATAACCCTCGTGAATTTCTTTCGACAGGCAGATTTGTGATCACAGTAAATTGAAAACCTCTACACATAAATGAATAGATATACCTTATCCCTTGTTGCACTTTTCGAACTTTATGTATCTTCAGTTTCCACTCCTTAATTTTAAATCACTAAATATCTCCTTATGTACTACATAACAGTTTTTTTTTTGACATCTAACTCACAACGCCATCTAGCCTCAAGCTAAGCAGAGCTTGTGTTATGGGTACTAGACAACTGATACAAATACATATATATATTTTTTTGTAAATACATACATATTATACATAGAAAACACCCAAACTACGAAACAAATATTTGCAGATCATACAAACATTTGGTCCGACCTGGGAATCGAACCCGAAACCTCCTGCACAGGAGTCGCGTACGCTACAATTGCGCTAACGAGGCAGTCGAGATAAATAACACATATTTTGTTAGACAAATTTTATGGGCAAAAATAGTACGTTCTTGACGTTTTCAATCAAATCTAAATGGACGATAATAAAAATTAGCCGCTTCTGTAAAGTCCCAGAAATAAATATGTTACAAATAATATGTATAATGGTATTTTTCTCGGTAGAGTAGGATTCTTGAATGTTTTAGTTCTAATTTACTATGTACTAGCTTTAGCCTTCGCTTCGCTCACAGACTTTCATCCCCTAATTTACCCCCTTAGGGGTGGCATTTCCGAAATTTCTTTCTTAATGCGCCCTTAATTTATATAAAGAACATATATGCAACATTTCAGGATTCTAGCTTCAGCGGTTTGGGCTGTGCGTCGATCTCTGGGTATCTTAGTCAGTCACCTTCCTCTTTTATATATATAGATAGATAAGGCGATTTAGTATTCAAGATACCTTACCTAAAACGAGCCTTTGAGCCTTTACCATGCAAGACAATAACTCAATGTTTCACTCATACACGATATATAATTCAAACTTCCTGTTTACCTAAACACACAATGAGTATTACTATTTTTCTTTGAGCTGTAATAACAGCTTAGTGATCATAGCAAAAGATTACCTTGTATCAGGCAGCAAAATATCTTGTGCACGTGGCATCGGCCACTTTACGAGCCGATTTACTGAGGATTATCTCATGTCAAAGGATCGACGATCATTATAAGAACTTTATTTTTATTTTTGATACCCAACCGGGAGGTATTAACGTGGAAGTAAGTATGTTACAAGGAAATCGAGTGTTTTTGTCCTGTTTGTTTTTGTAACTTTCTACAAAGCCATTTGACAAAATGCAGGTGCTTATTTATAAATAGCTTACAATAGGTTCACACATGTGTATGTTATCGAAACTATATATGTGAAGCGCTTCAAATTAATACAAAAATGCAGGCAGTCTTTTGGAACTGCCCATAGAAATGAAATTTATATATAGAGAGAGATATCCCTTCCCTTTGTATATTAACTAGCTGACCCACGCAACCTCGTTTGCGTCTCCTACTGCCCTAACTTTCTTCATTAGTGCTCCGCTTCTATTGGCCTTAGCGTGATGATATATAGCCTATAGCCTTCCTCGATAAATGTACTATCCAACACTGACAGAATTTTTCTAATCGGACCAGCGGTTCCTTAGATTAGCGCGTTCAAACAAACAAACAGCTCTTCAGCTTTACATATTAGTATTTAGATAACGCACGGCGGTACATGTTATACACAGTATACATATTACATATAGCTTATTGAAAACGGTCGGTGACGATGACGCGAGTTTCATGATTTCTGTTTACCCAAAAAGTGTTCAACGGGCCTAAAGAAGTTTTCATGACAGTAGGTTAAATTATTGATATAAATATTTGTGAGAGTCAGGGAACCAAAGTAAGATACAACCTGTGCTATGAATTACTGGCACATAAATTCTTTACGTAAGTCATATTTCACTATCACTTATGTGTGTGAAAAAGTGTCTCCTGATTTTTATAACGATAACATATTATTATACACTGAAGAGGGGGCATGGAATTAAGTGAATTACAAATTCTATCGTATAAATCTCCGCCTACTTGACGGTTTACCGTCCGTTCTAATTCCTAACGCCCCGTTTAATTGATCTACATCGTCTCCACGAGATAATTTCGTTCCAACTCGATCCCGTCCTATCGCTTGTCACTGTTTTATTACTTACCATTCCCCCGAGGGTTTTGCTGGCGGTTCACGATAATGTCTCCTCATTTGCTACACACTTTTACATTTCTAATTCCTAATTACCTTTAAAAAAATAAACTTTAATTAAAAAAGTTAAAACGTTATGCTCTAGCTCTCCTCCTCCTAGCTTTCACTCGTAGTTTTGCCTTCGTTAGCTTAGAAATCGACAATGATTTTACTTAAACTAATATTATCATACACAGATGATATACCGTTGCGCGAGAGAAACAAATAAGCACTCTCCATATTTCGAGAATCTACAATAACACAACATTTCAACCATTCATTATCTCGAGCATTGAGTATACAGTCATTAACTAGAGTCTCTATTGACTCTCTTCACTGTACACAACAACATGTGGGTGCCATTTAACATGTTCTGAGAATACAATTAGTATTTCATTTGGAACTGCGCGAAGATTACAAGACGAGTGGGAGTATTCACTACAATATATTGCCCCTGTACGTGAAGATTTATATAGACTGAAGTCCTTAACAGAATCCTTTATACAGGATGAATGAAATAGAGACTTTGCGTGTCTACACAGTTCTTTGTGCGAACGTCGAAATTCAACCGAGATATTTCAAGTTATATAAAGAGTTATACATTTAGGTTTAGACTTAATAAAAATTAAGAACTGTAATGATGACAATGTAGTAGTAATAAAGACAGAGGTTGAGTCTTTAAGCGGGGAGCGAAACGACAGTCGTTGAACAGCCTCCACTACGCCTAATTGGTCTTACGATTACTACCCTCGCACTCGTCATTTTAAACAAAAAGCAAGTTAAAATACACAACCGTAAGGTCCGTATTACAAAAAAGATGTTAAAATAAAAGCCTTCTCGAGAACCGTCCGCCCTTTTTCCACGTGCTCGTTGTCAGTGTAATTGATCGTCGCTGCCGCTGCGAGATAATTCCGCTGTGACGTGATCCGCATTGTTGTGACCGTTTTATTACGCCCTAGTAGATGCAAGGGAAATGCAAAACAAACAGACGTTAATTGGACCAGATATGACTCAATACACCGCAACTGATGGTATGTACATGTACTTACTGTAATACGTACTTACTTTCTAACTATTGAAGCTTACTTTGTTAATCTGATATGCCACAAGCTATATAAATTAGTACCCAGAACACAGGCTCTGCTTAGCTTGGGAGTAGATGGCGTTGTGTGTTAGATGTCCGAAATATTTATTTATTATTTATTTATTTAATATACATGTAGAACAGACAACGAGACCAACATTTACAACCAAGTTGTTTCATTTATGTTTGTAAAGTCTTCCGCGACACGGGATGTATAAATAAATAAATAGAAATAAATAAATACTTCGGACATCTAACACCCAAACTCCAAAACAAATATTTGTGGGTCATACAAACGTTTGGTGCGACCCGGGAATCGAACTCGAGACCTCGTGATTAGCAGTCGCAAATTTTTTTTTTTTTTTATGTTTGGCCCAGCCAAAATAACTTTACTCTACCTGATGGAAAGCATAAGCAGAATCCAAGAGTGGTGGTCACCATACTGCGAATGCACACAATGCAACAATGCAGCATGGTGACCCACACCATGGCGGGCTAGTGATGCTTCTGCATCATTGGGCCTCCGGTCTCGCACTCACCCACGAAACACGACAGCATGATCGCTGTCATTTTACGTTGATTTCCTGTGTGAGGGTAGTACCACCCCGGTCGAGCCGGCCCGTTCGTGCTGAAATCAGCGTGGCTCTACTACCTGAGCGTGTCTCTACTACATGCCAACCGCGAGACCAACGAGGCAGTTAATATATTACTAATGCGGGGGTTGTCTTTTTAAAAAGAAAAATGAAAATGTATAATTTCATTATTACCTACACATAATTATTATCTTCAATAGTACCCCTTTTTATGAAAATCATGCAATCAGAGGAGTAAGAAATTTGGTACAGTTAAAGTTTATATGGAGAAGTGTAGAAAGCTAAAAATAAAAAAAATATAAAATAACGAATTAAGGTCAAAAACATCCTTGCGACCACTAAAATTAATCAAATGGGAGGAGCACGTGCTCCTCGCCGCATTATATACATATATATATATCATAGAGATATTATAATTCTTTAGTTTATAATCACATAGATATTATATCATACGAAGATATAGAAAAAGTATTATAGGGAGGCTTTACGAACGCAATAGAACACAACACTTTTTTCTGTTTGTACGTTTGTGCTCGCTAATCTCAGAAACGGCTTATCCAATTTGAATGCAGTTTTCACTAATATAATGCAGTTTGCCCCACTTAACATTTAATGTTTATTTCATTTTAATCGGTTCATAAATAAAAGTTGTGGCAGTTTGAAGAATTACTGCTATAACCGACCATTGCGCGGGTGGAGCTATACGCCAAAGATAGTATAAGTTATATTGTACTTATATATATATTAATAATGTCGTGGACCGTTGCCTTATTCGAAGGTTTCCTTTATTTTACCAACACGAACTGAAACAATTGTATTTGTGGTTGAATACAAAGTTGCTCCGATTGAATTAATTCAATGACTCTGTTTCATCTCGCGTAACAAACGTTAGGTTTCATGTTATACGCGGCTTTCTTACCTCTTACTGACAACCTTCATTAACAATACATACATATACAATCACGACCTTACCAGGCTTCCTTTTCAATTTAATTTCTGATTACAAATTACACGTAAAGGAGCTTAGAATATCGTTGCTAGAAAACAAAATAGATTTTCTACTGATTTTTTTTAAGTATTACCAACAAACAAATATCATTTGAAATAAATCTTTCAGAAACGAATTTAAATGTCTATTTTAATAGTCAAATGATTCTGCTTTTAAAAGGTTTGCACCATTAATTAATATACGGGCAAATGTTTGTATCTATCAAACTATACTGTTTCAAGAATATCGAAAATTAAGAAAATTTCAAATAACAAAAATGTTTTTTATTTCATTTTTTGTAAACTTTTCATAGTCTTCTATTGCAAAGAACTCTCTGCGATACAGAGTCAACTACACGAGACATACTAGAAAGCAATACATTAAGAATATTGACTTGAAAATCTTACGTATCTGTGTTTAGTATTTACATTCTTTCTTAAATTATTTTAAGCTTCAATTTATTAAATCAGTGAAGAATGCCACAGTAGAAGTCGATCTTTATTTTATTTTTACCAGCTTTTATCCGCGGCTCTGCCCTCATGTATGTCAGGTATCACGGCAAAGCCAAAGTATATGTATGTATAAAACCTATGTTCTTCTTAAAGAGTGAACGTATGTCCAAGCCAAGTTTTATTGAAATCGGTGCAGCGGCTTAGCCGTGAAAACGTAACAGACAGACAGAAGGACAGAGTTACTTTCGAATTCATTATTTGGATAGATTTAAAAAAAAAACACTTATTGCAAATCTATTTGGAATTTAAATTAAGTTGTGACTGTGTTTATTTAAAAGTTTTATATAATTAAATAATTTAAAATTAAAAGGACAATCTATAATGTAATTTGTATTTGCCAGTTGACCTCTGCTCCCCTAGCATCGGTTTAGACCGGTTCACAACTTTGTAACTATGTAGCAATTATAATAATAGGTTTCACATAAAGTAAATTGAGTGGAAGTTCATTCGGTTGTTAATGTAAATGTGTTTTAAATCGGCACCATATGTGTTGTGCGTAATGGCTTTACTTAATCTTAAGATTGTAAAGTTATCTTGTTTTGAATAATATAAGTTTAAAACTAATTTTTAAAAGCAACGAGCTGTTACTCTGTGTGCTCTGTTGGGTCTTTAAAGTCGCTGAAATTATTGTTTACTAATGTTACTTATGGTAATAACACTTATTAGGTTTTAATGAGGCATGTTCCCAGACTATTCAGTACGAGTCGTTGTGTTGGTTTATAAATTAAATAAAATTGTCGTTCGAAATCTTTAATATTATAAAATTGAATTTGTAAGTAGAACAAACAATATTTTCACACTCAATAAACCGTTAAAATGTCTATAATTCTCTTTGTCGCTCTTTCTTAGTGATTTGGAAGTTTTCATCGGAACTTTGCAATGTTCAACACACGGGGGAATTATTTATTTATTACTACACCACCTGCGACAGAACGTGGAAAGTTTCCTTAAAAGTCTCACTCGGCTGGCCTGGGGTAATGGGGAGAATAAGTCTACGTTCCTCGCGCCTAATTTGGCAACCCGACGCGCGGAATTTATAGGGGTGGGGCCTCTACAGCTTGAAATATTCGAAAGCTCCACTCGACCGTGAGTTATGAATGAATCCCGTTAAAGAACCCGGAAAATTTCTAACGGCATGCGTAAAAGCTCTGACATGGCAAGGATCACACGACGTAGTTATTAACGTTATTGCCTTTATTTTATATTGCCACATTTAGTCGATTATGCCACAATAATGAAGATTTGCATATTTTAGATAAAGTGAAGAAATTAAACTCATGCCTGCTTGCCTTCAGCTTCATAACATAACTGCTGCTTCATATAAAAAATGAAACGAGAGTCAACAATTATCGATGAGGCTCTTCGGCGATGTTAAAATTTAAAAACCATTGTAAACTAGCAAAACTAGGTTTTATCCTGAAGACGAAAGCAAACAATCAACGCTAGCGAATGGAATATAAAAATAAAAGGATGAGCTTTAATGGACACTACATCGGTAACAACCGTACGGCGCGGCGTAAACTAGATAAAATGGTAGACTCCATTATTTACTTTGCTCAGTTCAATATTCAAACAATAACTAGTTAAACGGAAGCAATTTACATCCTTAAACAAGTGAAAAACGCTATTTTAGCATTTGAATAAATAAGAAATATTAGACATTTCTTATTTATTCACACATAACTACAATGCTGTTGGAACTTGCGATGCGAATTGCTACGATACGAATTCGTGCGGCGAAGCGTTGGTTCATGTGGCCACACTTTCGACCACAAAGAGATGTCCTAATGAGATTTTTATATGAAATGGATGATGAAAAATAGAATAAAAATTATAAATAAAAATAATGTAAATGATTTATGGATACAAATAAATGAGAAAATAGTTTTGTAAATGTTTTAAAAGAAAAAAAAATGAGTTTGTGATCTTCCTACTCCAACCATCCTAGATCATCCCAAAAGCTCAGCAGCCTTTTCAGGTCACTACAGCTCGCACAAACGTGCGATATCGCAGATATTTACGATGCCTTGCGAATTCGCAGTTTTATGTAGGCATGGCTCTCGACCTTAAACTCTATATAATCAAAGATATTACGTATAAAAATGCCACATTTTACCAAGTGCGATTTTACCACACTTCCGTAATTCCTAACGAGTAGTCGACGGTACTAGACTTGCTAGGGAGCAAGTCTCACTAGGAATATTATATCATCATCAGCATTACAGTCCACTGCTGGACATAGACCTCTCCAATTGCACGCCACTTAGTTCTAGCTCAGGCTTCTCGCATCCAGCTAACATAAAATGTAAAATTATATAATTATATATAATCAAGGAATGGTTTTTTAGATTTTTTATATAATTTTATTATGGATTCGAGTTACATACGTGTTTATGTGGGTATTCTACAGTTGTAATTTTGTTTATGTTTGTGTAATGTACTACACGGTATATTTTCTCCTTTAAAACAACTTACAAAGATTATCTCTAGAAAATCAAGTCACGTTTCGGGTTTGCAGGCGTGAAGGTACTTTTTCGCGATTGGGTGCAGATCCATCGAGGAGATGTGTGAGGGGCACATACGATGGAAACTAAAATTGAAATAGATTAGCTTTTACAGCCTCGGGATAGGATCGTGATAATATGCTTTTGGTTCCCTACAGTAGGTAAAAAAAGTCTGAATGCTTTCTTTATACGGATTCTGGCATTTTAGATGCCAATACAACTGTACTGATAGCATTCCATTATTGAACTATGTTAACTAAATTTTAATTCGATTTAAAGACGGATAGAAACAAATATTAGAGAATTACTACAGACATTCATGTAGCTTTTCGCACAATAGGCTGTCTTTGAGATAATCTTCTGTGATTTGCACCACATTTATTTTATAAAAAATAGTCAATCTATAAAACTCAAAGTAACTTTCGTGGGAATTAAATTTTTACACAAATACAATATTCTCTTTTGAACTACACTTCGGTCTATTCAGTACCAGGATATTATAGAAAATATAGAATTCAAATTTCCTTTAATTTATTATTCAAATACAAATTATGACACCCACGCGCTTGAGAAATCAAATCAAAGAGCCGTCAAAGCTCGGGAGTCGGCATTCAAGCGTCGACTGTGCATTTAAAGCAAAGGCAAAACGTCGCATTAATTACTTACCTAAACAGCAGTCGATGGAAGTGTCTACACCAACAGCTAGGTGCACCATCAATAAAACAGGTGACATCGAGCCAGGGCCGCCGCATACTAGCTAATTTTCATACTAAACGAGCGGGTGCATTATTAAAATGTGCTCTAACGTGACAACCCTCTCTCGACCTCGGTGAGCATTTAAACTTGACTCGCTAACTGAGCTGTTAAGTATTTAAGGTGTTTGCTTCAGTAAGGTACTAGTTTATGGAACCGGAACAACTACAGCCATAAAACGTAATTTTAAATTGTGTAGCTTACAATGTTGATGGCTATCATAACTTGTAAACTTAGTTATTTTATGTATTGGAGCTTACGTTATACAGAAAAGTAGCCTTGGAAACAGTTCTTGATAGAAGTTAAGGCCTTTGCTGCCCTGACAAGTTTAATTAACATTTCATGATAATCAAATGCACAGATATATTTTTCAAATGCATTTTAGATTCATATACATATTTATTTTAAAATAAGTGAACTGAAAATATTTTCACAAATACTTTTTTTTTTCTTTCCATCTAATCGATTTTATGACAACTTTGGCTAATTGGCAAATACTTGTTTTAGGAATTTTTATTTGTTTTCTGCTGTTTCCATTATATACTTTTTTTACGGATAATAAACTAGCAAGAGATATTTCTCTATAATATTTTAAACTAAAAGTTGCAAACAACGATTTAGCTCTTACTTAAAAGCTTCTGTTTTCCAACTTGAAAGACAATGAAACGATATATTATTTTCTTCAACTCGACTGTAGTGGTAAGTTTAAAATAACTGCTATAGTCTTGACATGTTTTCGCCATCCATCTAAGTGCCATATTTTTATCCTCGCAGCGGAGAGCAGGTGTCAAAACTAAAGGACGTTAGGCTAATGTATGCAGATTGCATCTTTCGCTACTCCCTCCAGCTTGCACTAGCGCCACTGACAACAACGTTGCCGCATTGCTTCCACTATTTTAATGCTTTCATGCAGAGAGCTTTTAGTATTTTTGTACTTAATTACAGTTATTTGAAGTCGAAATTAATGTGAAACAATGTTTTATACGCCTTATTTACTTTAACTATTATGTGTTTGCCTTTTTATAAATTTACGCTTAGATTTTATTGTTTATGGGATATCGTAATAATTCAATTTTTTAATTGAAAGGCACGAACTAATATTATTTCTTTTAAATAATCTCTGATTGTGATCCTATTTTAAAATGCTAAATTACTAATCGATTATATCTTATAGTCATGTAATTTGCTTTAGGTATTCAATTAGTCATATAAATATCAATACCTTGGTGATATGAATACTTCTCAATAAACAATTTCACATCTATTAATAGATATAAGAACTTTATGAATCGATCTCAATGTGACATGTCTTCTATTTGAAATTCCAAACAATCAACCGAAAGTTTTTATTAGTATTAAAGATAAAGTTACAGAAACAAAAGTTTTTATTTTTTTATTATCTACATAAAGTTTAGCGATGAATTACTTTTAGGTTAGGTTTTAGATTAGCCGTAACACTGGTTAACGCGGCATAATGAAGCGATGAAAACATTTAATAAAAACCCCTGGGATTAATTGACTGTCTGAACGACCGTTGACTTTCGCTGGGGACGGAACAAACTGTTATAACTACATAATATGTTGTCAGTCACTGTGATGAATTAGTTCATCTAGTCATGATACTTGTATGTGTGTTACGTCAATAACTGCCTCGGTGAAACAGTGGTAGCTTATGCGACTGCTAGGTCTAAGGTCTCGGGTTCGATTCCCGGATTGGATCAAGTGTTTGTATGATCTGCAAATATTTGATTCGGAGTTTGGATGTTTCCTATGTATAATATGAAGTTATTTACAAAAAAAAGTATATTTGTATTTAGTATCAGTTGTTTAGTACCCATAACACAAGCTCAGCTTAGCTTGGGAGTAGACGGCGTTGCGTGTTAGATGTCTGAAAACAATATTTATAAATATGCATTGGAGTAAGGTCAATTTAAAATTGGCGTGGGCAAGAGAGGACACCGACAATAAGAAAGATGTAAACAGAGAGGATATGTTAGGACGTGTTAATATACCTACTGTCTAAAATCTAAAGATAGTTATTTAACCAGATATAGACCCAGATATGTACCCCCTTTTACGAAAATTATTAAAACGGTCGATCGATCGTAATGAATTGAATTATGGTCGAATTTCTACCACTGGGCTACCACTTGTAGTTCTTAAATCCAAGTATTTTTTTATTAAATAACATTTTTGAAGTAGTTTTTCTTTTGTTATATTATAGATAACTTAGTACTACAGCGCAACAATATATTGCTTTGGTAGAAACGAAACTTATTATAAAAATAAATAACAATATATCGCCGTATTGTGTCGATTGAGTTGACTGTTGTGAAAAGAAATCCGGCGAACAAACCTCGAACTCTCGGCCGTTCTTTATTTCACCAACACTGTCGTTTCGAATTTCTTATTTATTGAATAACTGACATGAATTGAAAACCCTCACAATTGTATAATAAAGTTAGAGCTTTTAATATAACGTATACAAATATTGTATCTTATACTAACCGAGCCAAGCTGTCTTATCCACTTTTGTTGTAACATCAATAAACGCGGGTAAAGCCGCGGGTGAACTTAGTCTAAAAAGTAGCCTAAGTTACACCTGATATCATAAGCTATCTTACTGTGACAGTCAAAATCAGTCTAGCTGTTCCATAGATTAGCCGGAACACAGACAGATAAAAATTTGAAAAATGTGTTTTTTGCTGTAAGTAACGTATAATACATTCATATCAATTTAGTGAATAGTTGTTAATTTGGAATTACAAACAGACACTTCAATTTTATTTTTCGTTTAAATTTTATGGTAATTTTACGACTTTAAATAATGTGAACATTCGCAGCTATTATTACTTACTTCGTTACAGGCTGTGCAAGCGGTATAATACGATTTTGACAGCATAGCGCTACAAAGTAACTTAATTATGTAATTTCTTATTTGACATACGTGTGTGAATGATACTTGTTTTTTTTTATTTTACAAAAAGTTCTTAAATCTATTACAAATCATAAACGAAAATATTATGTAGCGAGATGCGCTCTTATAATATTCGAATTAACATTTACCATTTATATACATTAAAATACAACAAACAAAACTTAATATATATTATTATTATTTCAAACATAAAACACGTCTTAAATTATAGAACCAACTGTAAAATATCCCCAATAAAATCAAAACAGAAGGTAACTAACTACATATTTGTATGAATCCTATCCAACAATAAATACATTTTTAAAGCGTTCTTTTATTTTGCTTACACTTAGTTTGGGATTTGTTCTTAATATATCGAAACAGTTAAATGTGATAATATGAATATAATACAATATGAAACTAAATGATTAACTTATATAACCCTGATTTGCTAAATTTTTTTTCTGTTTATTTTACATATTTTCTAAACAATAATTATAGTACACCTACTTCCATTCTGTTACTGTATGGGGATTACTGTAAAGAATTTGGTGCATTTTTTTTTGTTTTATGTATTTGCGTTAAAATAAAAATAAAATTACTTAAAAACTTAAAACTACTTAAACACATATATTAGAGTTCAACATTAATTGAACATAAATACTGAAAAGTGAAGTCCCTCGTTGTATAACCGAGTTAATCAAAAACCACGTATGAGTATGATATTACTGCAGAAACGAAAATAAGTTAAAATGATAATTTTCGTTTTAAATGGCTCTCGACTCAAACATGCAGAATGCAAACGCAATTTTAATTGACACTGCCGGCTGTAATCACAAGTGCTGATTTTAATTGACTGATGCCGATCAAATTGAGTTATCATGTTAGCAATATTATATTTTGACGGTTGGCATTATATTTTTAGGACGTTCGATTTTTATAATCTGGCATTTTTTTAAACATATACTCGTACATTATATAAACATTTCGGCTATCTGAAAAACAACGCCATCTAGCTTATTACATATTTTCAACATCATAAAATGATAGGGAGCTTTTTGCCATAAATATTCGTCTCAAACAAACTCAGTGAAACATCAGTTGTATCATTATATGATCATCAGTAGCCTTAAATATTCTCATTTCCTAATTTAGTTTATGCCAAAACGTGGACTCAATATTAGATTACATTTTCTTTCCTCAATCCTTTCATTCACTATTCAGTAAATAGTAAACAATAAACAGCCAAAGCGGAACGAATATCATACAAAATATGCTTCAGTATTTAAAGAACTGTGTACCGCACGTACACTCTCGCCTTAAACATTTTCGTGAGGATAGAGAGATAAGGGTATGAAAATAACATACGCCCTAAAGAAATTGCGTCGCTATTGGAGTTCCTTTTTAAATATTAATAAAGGCTGCGAAGCACTTTTGAGACACTTTCGAGAGTAGACACGACGCGATGCATATTTAAAACAATGAAGTTGAAGGGTCGTCCGTAGTGTCCCTCAATAGGTATAAGACGTAAAACGAGTAAGGTTCATTCATGAATTAACATTCACTCTTGGTATAAGAGGAAAACCAACAATACACGTTTATATATAAATATATATCTGCATAAGATCTAGAGCCACACAATCACTTGTAATTATGACGAAAAGTAAAACCGTATAGGTTTTACTTTTCGTCATAATCCAACAGTATAAACAGTATAAAAACAGGGTAAAAATTTCTAAAAATATAAGGTGAAAACAAGCTTTAAAATATACTTTGTAATGTTTTTTTTTTTCATTGTAATGTAAGTACTCTCATAGAACGCTTCTATCTAGATTTCAATACGTGTTAGCTTCGAAACACTCAAAATTTATAGGTACCGGTCATGCTCATTGCAGTATATGTGACTCAACGGACGCAATCAAAATCTGGAAAATGTATGTACCAAAATAACTAGAGTACAGCTCCTAAACAACGTCATAAAGTCTCAGACGTAACACAAGCTAAACTAACACGATAACTTACAGATTTAAATCGTAGTGTAATCCTCGTGACGTGCAAGGTCCACACGAGAGTATAAAACAGAGCTCGCAGCAATTTATCTCAAGATAAATCCGACCACGCGTAAGACACCTGTCAGATGACGAGACAGGCGCCGTCTTGTTTCGTCTTGGGGAGCAGCACGGGTATTAGCTCTCAGGGTAAATTAGAATATTTCCAACATAAATAAAACGATAATTAACGTTTAAACAAACCAAGTTGTTGGGATAAATTTTGTCAAGTTGTCGGCTTGTGACTTTATACTTCGTTTACTTTTGGCAGCAAAGGTTTGGATGTTTTAATGTGTAAGGCACTTTGATCAGAAGACTGTAAATTAGATATATGTGTGTTCAATCTTATTAATAGCCTTATTGTTTATATTTAATTATATGTAAAGTACGTAGGCGATAGACATTATATACTACAGAACTTTTGGAAAAAATATCATAAATTCATGACATTTGTAAAGGGTCTACCTGTCTGTTAATGTGTTTTTGTATTATTATTTAACATAAAAATAAGTAGTTAAGTTCCCTAGAAATAAACTGCCCCTTTGGTGTCGCGGTTGGCGTGTGCGACTGCTGATCATGAGGTCTCGGGTTCAATTCCTGGGTAGGAACAAATATTTGTTTCGGAGTTTGGGTGTTTTCTATGTAGAATATGTATGTATTTACAAAACAAAAATATACATGTATTTGTATCAGTTGTCTAGTACCCATAACATAAGCTATGGATAGCTTGGGACTAGATGGCGTTGTGTGTTAGATGTCCAAAATATTTTATTTTATTATTTATACTCATTTATAGAATAAGATTTAAATATTTAACATCATATTTTAAATAACCACAGCACACGGCAACTTTAAAAATCTTGTTTTACGGTTTCTGATCTAATTTCCAGAATGAGATACCGCAAACATATTAATTTAGCATTTCTCATCATTTACGTGTCTCATTTGCACAAAGGATAGCACGACACCACTGTGCCGGCTCAAGCGTTGCAATTTGTACTGAGATAAATTCAACCGTAGACAGATGTCGTCTGAACCAACCTCTCGCTTTTTATTAATATCACGCCTTGTGTCTCGCAGTATAAGACTCAAAAAGTAAAACGTGTTTATGTCAACATCACTAAGAATTTCATTTCATTAGAGACAATAACGTAATACTATTTTGATCCTATCAAGTTACAGTAAAATAACCCCAAGAAATTGTGTTTCAAAGAAACGGCTCCTATTGTCAGCACTTGCGGCTGTTATTGAAACATTAATCTGAACACAAACAACGGCGGTAATCGTCATGTTGGTTTCCAAAATAGCTTTACGACCATTTTCTAACGCTTCAAAGGAGGTCATTAAATGTTGAGGGACGCTCATATAAATTTCGATTTCCGAGACGTGTACCGTTTGCAAGCGCCACCTGGCAACTGTCAACATGAACTGCCAATTTGAATTCGAAGCTACCTAATTGGACGACAGCTCGTTCCAAATATAAATATTAAAGGTCGAAAACGGATATTGTGTAACGAGGTGGACGGGGATGTCGGGAAGGGTCGCATCGTGCGTGCCCTGATAGCAGCTCACACGATTTTTACACACCGTGAGTATCCGTGCGGCAACTGACACATTTCGGATGCAAACAATCGCAGAATTTTAATGCTCTGATCTCCCTTAGAGAGTTGTTCATAAATATCGCAATCGATATTTGTATTTTAAATGTTGAGATTGTATAAGAATTTCATGACATTAGGTTTATATTAATAAATGAATTGAAATAATGAAAACAATAACAATAAAGTAATAACGTTTAACAACAATCGCTTTAAAATTAAGGACTAAAGTTGAAAATCTCAAATTACGTAGCGTGATATTTCACATCGGTTGGGCCGAATAGGTAACCTTTCCGATTCAGTGCGACCACCGCTCGTAAAATAGGGGGTGGTATTCTCCAAGTCATGAATACGTTAGTTTGGTGGCGCGGGTTGGTTTAATAGTTAAATAGCCGAGCTAGAGAGAAAGGGGTACGTACTTACGTATGCTTAAGTCGCCGCCGACCGAGGGAGGCCAGTTAGCGTAAAAACGAAAGTGATTGTCTTACTTTGTAACTTTCTTTAATTATTGTTATTTTTTTAAATTTTTTAACATTTTCTTAATTTATTTAAAGGTTACTTTTTAACCGACTACAAAAAGGAGGAGGTTTTCAATTCGACCGTTGTGTGTGTTTATTTTTTTGTGTGTTCGTGAATAACTTCGTCGTTTGTGAACCGATTTTGATTTTTTTTTTAATGGAAGGGATATATCCCAACGGTTGAATCTTGAAGTCGGTGTTATTTTTGTTAAAATTTTACTTGTAACGTAAAATTATGTTATGACTCATTTACTATTTTATATAAAAGATCCCGGCAGCCATAATACATTTACATAATGTATGGTGTACGTAACTGAATTTTCATTAGTTACAATATTATCTAAAAATTATGCAACTTAGGTAGGCATTGTTAACAGTGTACTGATCTTGCGGATGAGTAAACAAAACAAACTAAACAAGGCTTATAGCTATGTAAGCAAACTATTCCATAGCTCACTTAATCAGTAAACTGTAATTCTATGTATGTCTAAATAAATATTCAAAAAAATTATCTTCGCTTAGTTTAAAATTTGTACACTCTGAATAACGGTAATGGGTCCGTTTACTTGGCTTTAAAAATTGTACCTGTTTTTCGTAGCCGTGAAAATATTTAATTACAAATCTCTATTCATTCCAAGCTATTACTCCGACTGTCCACAACTGATCTGCGGTCCACGAAACGTCACTTTCCTATGAAGTAGCAATACCTACTTCTTGTCATTGTTACACTTTAAATTACACTTTCTTTTTAATAGCTTACGTTTGACATTTAGTCTAATCTTTTCTTATTGCTCGTTTATTGTAAGCATTTTATTACTGGTCATGGATAAAGCCAATTCATTCTACGTTTGAGCAATCATTTCACTTGCATTCTCTTCTTTATCCTTTCACAACAGCCAGAATTTAAAATTGCAACAGTAATAATCATTATTTTAATATTGAGATGAATATTAAGTAGTTATGTATTTATAAATAACAATTAATATTCATAGTTTAATACCAAACCGAATATATTTATTATTAAAAACAGTCGTAACCAAAAGATCGGAATTCGTGAGTAGTTTACACAAACATACCCTTTTAGGAGCAGTTTCGATATCAAAATTCTATTTGCAGGGAAGGGTTAACATACACTCGCACTGTGAGGATTTCCGAGTTCTTGTTCAAATATTGTATGCTAACGTGGCAATTTGAATGCCGCGAGTACTAGGCGCGCAGATCTCCGAGTAGTTGGATGGACATCTTGGGAAAACCCACACCACCGTATTCCTACACTATTAACGTAGTAGGTAGGTAGTATTGTATTGGTCGTACCCTACATTTAATACTTAATGAGATGCCTTAATAATTTACTCGAATGCTTTTCTATCTCGTGTTTACTTTCGATTCTAGGTTACAGACGATGTATCTGACCGTTATGGTTGAAAATTAAAATAAACTATATACAAATCTCTAATTGTAGTTATATACTACTCAGTATATAAGTAAAATTAAATAGTAAAGAAAAACGATTAAGTGAAACAGTACATCCGGTACTCAAGATGTTTATTTTTTGGCTGTATACCTACTTACTACTACTAATTTATATTAATTAAATTCCATAGAAAACAAAAAAGCAACAAAGCTCATATAGTAACTAACTACTAACGTATCCGTGTAGAATCTATTACATTAAAAGAGACAAGACAAAAACGTTCTCAACATTAGAGACATCAACACGGATAAAGTTCAAAGTGAAGTTGCGAAGAATGGAGCCTATCCTTGATAGCGGAGGAGAAATGAACAAGTCGGAATGCGAGTAGTAGCTTCGTAGCGGGCTTATAAATGAGTGTAGAGTGTTACAGAGACGAGAGTAGTCTGTGAGTGCTACACGCGTTCGGTATTCGTAGACGGCCACTCGTAGCGGCCACCTAGTCAGCCGTTATTATCAACGCGCTACGTGAACCTTTGAACTACTTAATGAGTACATTTTATTTTAAACTCGGACCAATTTAAGGCAAGGTAATAAACACATCTATACAAATAAATAAAATTGGAGTGTCTGTTTGTAATATTAAAATAAACGCGCTTTTAAATAAATGCATATGTATGTATACACGATACATATATCAAAATAACATTTTTTTAAATGTCTGTCTGTCGGTCTGTCTGTTTATTCCGGGTAATCTCTCAAACGGTTAGACTGATTTTGAAGGGAGTTTTACTTGCAGGTAGCTGATGATTCAGGGAATAACTTAAGCTACTTTTTTTAGACTACATTTATCCCGCGGCGTAACCCGCGGTACAACAATAAACGCGGGTAGCACCGCGGGGTTCAGCTAGTTGATAATGAAATAATGTAATGTATTAAAATATAATGAAAAAAATGTTTACCGATTTTCAAAAAAAAAATTTTCGTCTTGCAGAATTCATATTTTTAAGGCATTTTAGGAACGAGTACACACGTTTAATTAATATAATACTACAAATAGTCCTAATCTAGCCTTTTATTCTATTAAAATCTGTACGAAAGTTTGCAGACAAGAATAAAATATTAACATAAGACCAATTGTATAATAACACAACACTTCATAGATGAAAAAGAATATCTACCCCTGGGGGAAATGTGATGGTTTTGTAGAATTATGTAAACACTCGCGGGAAAAAAAACAGATTTCAGATATTGTTCCATTATGTAGTACGAATAGTACTTCTACATGTAACCAATTTTTTTTCTGCTGAGAACAGAATGAGAATTTGAAATACTATGATGGATAAAGCAATAATAGTGTTGCCTTAGTACAAACATGGAGTTTACAGTTTGCCTGCAGTTTAGCCGACCGCATGCGGTAATATCGGGAATCATTCTGCTCAACAACACCCACGGGGGTCATTACAAATATATATAAAACGGACGCAAATACCCACACTCAGAGCAACAAAGTTTGGATCACACAAAGCACTGTCCCATGCGGAGCTTGAACCGATAATACTCAGAGCGGTAGAAAAAGGCGAGGTGCCCACTTAAATCAATACGCCATCCATGTAGTCACGTCATCAATGAGGCCCAACACATTTTTTTTAAATGGGGTATGATGTTTCAAGTATTAAGATTTGTAATTATCCACAATGAGAAGCTTAAATACCGTTATGGCCTAGGCTCATTAAGTGTGTCTCATTAACCCTATCATGATTTAAATCCACAATGATAAATAAATTATTATTGACTAGCATTTATTCGCTTCTCCGCTCGCGTGTACGTCGGTTATCGCGGTAAAGTGTATCATATATTCTTCCTTAAAAATCTAAGTATCTCCAAGCCAAATTTAGTTGAAATCGTTCCAGCGATTTAGCCTTGAAAGCGTAATAGACAGAGAGACAGGGTTACTTTCTGATTCATCATATTAGTACGAATAACAAATCAAAGGATAAAGTAAAAAACTCATATTACATTTTTTTATTTTTTTATTTATTTATTCATATACAAAAAGAATTACAAAAGTGCTTATAGTTGACGCAATCACAATCTCATTAGAGATTTTCCGTGCATCAAGGTCATCGATTACAATAAATAAATTACACAATCACTTTACACAAACGCATTTCGTGGGTAGATTGTTAAACAAAAACCCACATCAAATACATAAATAGGCGCGTGCAACGCTCACTGTCCGCACCGGCCACATTCAAGGGTAACATAAGTACAAGGTAAAAGGTTTCATCTATTTATCAAATAAATCTAAGCAATTATTGTATTTAATTGCTCAGACGGAGTCTAAACTACTCGTATAATTAATATACGAATACTTAGCTGAGAAGTGAGTGAGTTATATTGTCTGAATTTTTGATCTTAAATTCTTAAGTAGATTACATGGTCGGTTTAGTTCCTTTTTCTGTTATATACACTCACACGTTAACATTCAAAGTGTTAACTATCTCTGAGATTAATGCTTTCAATGAGGTTATGTATCTCGCGTTATCTGCTTAATTGTTTTACTAACTGTTTCTTGAGAGCTATGTGCCACAAATGTTAGTTTCTTGTTTCATGCATTTTTATTAACAACTAGCTAATCTGACTGGCTTGATGCTCGGCACTTATAGATCTTAGCGTGATGTTTTATAGCCTGTAACCATTCTCAATAAATGGGCTAGTTGGATACACTACTTGGAAACAAGGATTCCTTTATAATCATAGATTATCATAAAGTTTACTATTGTTTAACTACGTGATAACATTTTATAGGTTCAAATCCAAGTTACACATATATTAACCAATTAATATAAACCGATCCAGATTAATAATGAGAGAAATCACATGAAAAGAAAACCACTTCAAGTAAGCTAAAAATAAAACTTTAACACCAATGTCGCAAATTAGTTTCCTTTTATTATAATTACTATAATGGCAGACGGAATTAAAACACATTGTGGAAACACATATATTTATGTAGTACAGATAATATTCAATTAATACAATACACAGTTAATATGGGGAAACACGTAAACGAATCGAGCACACTAAACTGTAATAAGGAACGTACCACTTTAGTTACCTGAAAACCCACTTAAAACAAATACAGTTACAGTGCCTTTAACATGTGTGTAGGACACAAGAATCTCGCAAGGCACGGTGCCTATCTCGTGTGAATGATACCGAGAGCTCGCGTTGTTAAAACTCAAGCCGTGTTGAGTCGCGCGCGCTAATTGTGCTCTTGGTGAAAACCCTACCTACCGGGGGGTGGGCCCGGTACTACCTACCTCATACACTATTCTTCTTGTTTCAGAGACTCATTACATAAAGAGAAAATCTTTTTAACTGTTGACATTGAGCTCGTACTCGGTGCTAAGGCCCAATTAATTATACTTGTTTGTTGTTTTTATTTATTTATTAACGCACTAAAATTTCATTCCTAGATTAAATGTGAATTCTCTGGCCCCTGAGCTAGTGTAAACTGTATTTCAGGGACCAGTGTTTGCTTTTGGGTGTCATATTCGATATAAAAGAACACTCATTTTACTTTGAAACTATTATATTTATCTTTAGTATAACTAGTAAAGAAAGATCAATACTTTTTAATAGATACTTTTTAAGGTAAATACACAAAACACACTTAAAACTAATAAATGCCGGACAAGTATTACTGGTTTAATCGCAGCTGCACAAAACGTAGGCGACAAAACCAACCTCGGATCCGAACCGCAACAACCGTGCCGAAGTTTAATTCAATCGGTGTGCCCCACTGAGTGTTGGAGGGTGGCAGTTTGGCTGCGAGGCGTGAGGCGCAGCATGTACGGGGTCGAGGTGCGTGGTATGAGCCGCGGGGAGCTCGCGAGGCGGTGTTAATTACTACTCATGTGGCAGGCCACATATCGCGAACTTTGGCGCCCAACGTGGAGCTCCCGCCACCGTATTTATCTTTTAATGTCAGCTGAGGGGGGCTTGTTTAATCTTGTTTGTTAACAATGTGGGATTACATAAAACTTTATTTAATTTACAAAATAGTTATTAACTATATAAATTTACTTATTCATCAATCATTCCATATATCATTTATTTCATTTTAAATTGCATCATTATAACTATAAACTAACATTATTATGAGTAAGTCATTGGTGAATTCAGTGAGAGGAGAAAATATGTCTGTTAGTATATTTCATCAACACGTTCATTTCTTTTTGGGATATAATAAAAATATAATCATGAAAATATTTGATATTAAACACGTACATAGTTGGAATCAAATATTCCCGTCGTATTCCGCGTGCTTGCGTCGGATACCTCAAACATTCCCGCCTCTTGTTAGAAGGCAGTGAGTCCCGAGACATCTCTAGGAACGCAGCCCTCTTTCCACGAGGCTTTCTCATGTAAATTTTTGAGATTTCTACCCTAAATTCGATATTTGAGTGGCTCCATACATTTTAGATACACGTTTATGAAAACGCTGACAAAGATTTGTCAAATCTATATTAATTTTTCAATGTCTACACAAATCTCGCTTCTTTATAATTTTAAATATATTAAATAATACATATTACGGTTAGCAGAAAATACACAATTTAAAAATTGAAACATTTATAGCCTGTAGGCGTATCGACTGCGGCGTAACGCGCCACCGTGGGTCCATCGACATAAATTCGTATTAGTGCCACCTCAGATCGACTTTACGACGCCTCAGCCGTACTTATTGCTTGGTCTAGATATTTACCCAACACGTTAAATGGTTAATAGAAATAAAAATAATGTTATTTGATGGGTTTGGGTTCAAATAAGTGAATTTCTTTATAAGTATACAAAAATTACTACAATAACAGCATAAGTACATAATTGTTTATTCTACAACTTACCTAAGTACAGATGTTACAAGCTAAAAGCTTTTAGAAGTTAAGTTTTCAGCTATATGTAACAAGAATATGTGTTTAAATGTTCTAAATTAAATTTGTTGCTTAAATTTTAGGCCTGTAAACTTGTCCTCTTAGACTTTTCCCGAAATTTTAGTACTGAATTATATTTTTTAATTAAGGAATAAAATTGAGTTTCTCCAAAAATATTGAGTAAGTTCTAACCCATTTAATGTAGTAATAAATATTATAACATAAATTGATGTATAATTATTATTTTTTGTTTTGAGAAACAAAAGATTTAGAATATATTTTAATCAAGTCAAGTTTGTACTGACTTTAAATAACTACGTAAAGCTACATATAACCGAAATGACAGTCAACTCAGTACAACGAGTAAGTCTCCCTTAATTCGCCTGTCAGATTGCGCCTGTCCACTATTCAGACTTTGGATAACAAATATGGCAAGACATCGGTCGGTGCGAAATTAAGTGAGTTTGTTAAGTGTAAACAGGGATAATCCTTGGCTTGACTATGATTAGCATATCGCGGGAGTCGGCGTTCGTTCCCGAGGGGCATCTGCAATTTAAATCAGGGACTTGGCCGGGACGGGCCTCTCCTTAGCTGCGTACTCAGAATTTGAGATTTACTACGATTGGATGATTTGGGGTTCGATTTTCTGCTTGTTTGGACTGATTGAATTTGCTCTTTAAATTTACTTATATTACTGATGTAGTTTAATATTATATTCCGGTGTTTACATCAAACTTGGCCTTAGTATTGAGTTGTAATTGATTTCCATAACTGAAATAATATATATGTATATATTAGAAACCAGCTAATTATTGAAAAATTAAAATACCGACTGAGTGTAAATGTAAAACAAAACCAAATCTAAAACTTTAAATTGATTGTATCAGGAGATTTTAATTTTACAAATTTTAACATTTCCAATGTCACTCACAATAAATAAAAATTTAACGACACCTTCCGTGCCGAAATCAATAAGGCAATATAGATTAAAGAACGTACAAAAAAAATACATACACACTCGAAAAAGATAACCCTCCTTCCGGCGCAGTCGAGTAAAACAGGGGATGTTTTCTCTTCCCCTCAATACCTTGACTTCCTTCCTTCCGCAAACAAAATGTATGTAGTCCAGTATCTATAGACACAAGTTGTCTATCTTCGTAGAAATTCCATAGCTGTGAAGATTACAGCTATCAATCAGATGCGCATGAGATACGTATTTAGGTTTAGTGCAAGTAATAAGCTTGTAGCATTTCTGAACTTTAGTATCATTTAAAGAGTAGAACATGGTGTTAACATTGCAATATTTTTGTACACAACAACTGAATGTCAGCATATGGTTTAATCAAGCATCAATGTAAGTATTTTGCTTTATTATCGTCATTTTGTTAGTCCAAAGATGTCCACTACTGGATATAGATCTCTTCCAGTTCACCATTACAACCGTTGCTGTAATGCGGTATCGAACAACATAAATTAAAGGTTCTAGTAAGTTGCTACACAAATCTCACTTCATCACCATAAGAAATTCATTTTCTTTGTAATTCTCAAAAGGTTAAGTTATTTTAATTTTATTCAACAAAAATAATTTGACCATTGGTCCTTCTACTGAGAAGGACTTTCCTTTTCAGTAGAGATTGTTGATTTTCCATAGTTAGAGGCTGCCAACTCACTTGTTAAACCTCTACTACCTACCTATTTATCTACTCGTGTTACTATTTAGCTCCGTATTTAGTAAGCAGAGTTCTCCATTCATTAGTTTTAGTTTTCTGCATATATTTATTACATCGTACCATTAAATCTATCTCAACAACTGTCAACCAAGTTAAAGCAAGAGTGATAAAACGGGAATTCACTTCTAAAATTGAGTAGAGTCATCAATAGTAAATGCCTTTGCGAAACCAACAGCAATAACATAAATCATCGTTCACACAAAAAAACCTTTTAATAAATACAGAATACGAAAATTTATCGTTGTACATTATCTTTAATATTGTACCAGCCTCTCGGTACGTCCACAGATATACACTACAGTGGTGAAAAATTGCCCTGGATGTAGACGTCGAGTGAAGGAATTTCCTCCCCCTAGCTAGAGAATAAAGAATTTAATCGCAACTCTCATACCAACCTTGTTTATGGTTTATACGGTAACAAATTATACCACTTATCGTGATTAAACTTTTTCTTTGGAAATTCACTTAAGAAACCTATATTATTTTGAAAAGACAGATTAAATTTGAAATGTTGAATTAACAGACTTTTTAAACGTAGTGTAGTAAAGTCTTTTCACTAAATGCATATGAAAGTATTTCTATAAAAAACAATTTCTAAATTTTTTGTCTGTCTTTTTGTTGGTACTGGCTAATCAGAGGAAGGTCCGAACCGATTTTGACGGGACTTTCACTGACTGGTAGCTGGTGATATAAGGAGTAACTTAGGCTTTTTTAGGGTAGCTTCGTTCCGTGGCATTAACCGCGGTTATTATTGTACCGCAGATCGGTGTACAGCTAGTAAGTAAAATAAAGCAATAGAAATATTTGCAATGTATACTTTTATTTTTTATTCGGGGGAAGCCTTTATCCAGCAGTAGACAGCAGAGACAAAAGGTTGGGCTAGAATCACTACGTATAACTAAATATGTCCTGTGCACAATCTACTCACCCTTCTTTTTTTTTTTTTTTTTTTTTTTTTTTTTTTTTTTTTTTTTTTTTTTTTTTTTTTTTTTTTTTTAACGTGTGGAAACCCCCTCGGGCCGTCACCCCGCCGGTGTTTGCGGCGGGGCGGTGTGTCGGAATCGGACCGACTAAAACCACACGGTGTGCCACTCTGCGCCTGAGACGGGAGGGATCCGGGAACTGCTGTTATTAACACATCCGGACCCACAATCTACTCACCCAATCCAACGAAAAATTAAAAACCATAGGTATTTCTTAATTAAGGAAAGTCAGTTGAACACCAGTACAAATCTATGAAATATCTAAAAACTCTCGTGAGTAAGGTACTTATCTAACAGACACAGTGTAAGTTTCCCCAGTAGATTCAATTGAGGCTACTAAATCTAAACTGTGCAGGAAGTTGGTCCAATCGTATCCTAACCTGCCCGGATTTGAAATTCAAATGGGATGAGACAAACCCAGTTTCCTTGTAACCCTGTATGTTTATAGTTGCCAATAGTTTTCGCTAGTGACGACCCCACGTGTTTTCGTGCTTACAAAGGGATTATTTCGCTTTGATTTTTAAACAAATATATGCTGAATACAAACTGAGTTACTTACCATGTGTTTACTCACAAACACATTGCTGTAAGAATTACCCACGGAGAATACTTAGACCCTTCTTTATTTATTGTTCTCTTTTTTTATACTACTAAGCGATTATAGTAACAAAATTTAAGTTTTATTTTCTATTGTCTTAAACAAACTGAAAAAAATGAACTTCGGTTCAAATTAGCTTAAAAAAAGATTTTCGAGGTTTGTTTATTTCTACTTTTACCAATCATTACTCTATGGTTTGTATGAAAAAAAAATGAAGCCTTAAAGTGAGTGCGACACGACTTACCCCAGTGTTATGACAGCTGCGGTAGATAAACGAAGCTCATGCTGGTTTCGATGTGTGTAATACTCTCTTTACCGCAGTTAATATTATACAACCACTTTTGTGCAGATAGCCATTCCTTGTGTTGGGTGATTGTCCACAAATCTGTAGTAAAACTGATCCGCTACTTTCGACAGACATGATAACAAGTTAAGTACTGTGACAGTCATCTATAGTAACATTGGTTCTGTTTGAATAACGGAATCACAGTTTTAATCCTTCAAAATCTACAGTTAGAGAGCATACATCATCGTCCATCTGTTAACTATTTCTAACTTGATTTTAAGGATTTTTTTATAAAAATTTGGTTCTGGGAAGCAGTACAAACTGCTTTCATATAGTTTGTACATTTGTAGTCCACAGATAGAGTTCAATGGCAAAGATTTCTAGATTTTATGAAAATTTGGCAAAAAAAGTAGAATATTTAACAGTATTCTGGATTAAAAAAAAAATGTTATTACTTATGCTCACTTATTTTACATTTCACGTTTTATTTGCATTTATTTTAAGCATGAAAAACCTCAATTCAACTGGTTATATTATTGGCTTTCATCGAAAACCTAAATAAAGGTCGATACTAAAAATCTAAAAAAGTTGCCAATATCGTTATATGTATTTACGCAAACAAAAAGTCTAGTGAAGTACCCACTTGACGCACTTTCCTCTGCTCATTAATTTAATAAAATGGAAAATTTTAATTGCTACCGACCCTCTCTTTGGGTTTTCATTAAAATAATACTGCGGAGCTCAAGTATGTTTTCCTTGAGGATAAAATCGCAAGAAAGTCAAAAGTTTTCACCAGCCAGGTGTCATGGTTATGAAGATATAAATATGTTCTTCCACAATGTTCTTTTTTACTCGTCTACGGCCAAGCCAAAAGAAAGGTTATGGCAGTCTATGTATGTTCCACCGTAACGCCTAAAGTACTAAACCGATTTTAGTAAAATGTATACCTAAATTAGATATTTTTTTACTAATTAATTTACAGTTTTTTATACTTCTTCTTGTTTATATCACCAATAGTCTTTTTATTATTCAGACAAAGGCGAAAAACAAAATCCAAATATTGACAAGTAAATTAAAGGTCAACGAAAAAATATCGCATCATTAGTCGCTAAAGGTCGTTAAAATGATATTATCCATGCAATATAGCTTTACAATGATCTATCTATCTGTATATAGCTCCCATTGTTATTAAAGTGAACAGAGACGATTAATTATCCATTGAACATAATTTGGGCGGACCATCAGCCCACTGCTGGAACCGATCGTCCCTCCGATTGAAATTGATTCCGGCTGTTGTCCCCATATAATAGGTATATTATCCAACAATTAATTGTTTTACTTTTTGTATACTAAGGCGCTTTATTATGATTAAATTGTAGTTTTAAATATGACACGTTTTATTCTTACTGTAAAAGTTCCTGACTACACCTCACAGTGTGTAATATGACAGTGAAAACAGACATTTGCTATTTGTTCCATGGGTTAAGAGGGCTTTCTCGTACTAGAAAAGTCCGAGTAAAACTGCCGCGTGCCAATGTATGGTCTAGTTCCAGAGAAATTAAGTACAAAAGTTAACCTTTTTTGCGGTTTTAAATAGAAAAAAAAATAATTTCTTCGAAATCAATGATTTAAAAATAGTTTCGTATTTATTAATCAATGGGTACATAAGAAGCGCATGCTCGCTTTTTTACGTTATTAAAAAGTCCATAGTTTAGAGTAAAAAGAGATATTTGTTAATTTTCTTTTGATTTTTTTTCTCGGGATTATCAGCATTGGGGCACCTAAATTTTTATTTAAAATATACTTCAATCTGTCCTCTTTAAGTAAAAAAAAATCAGCTGCCCATTCCGGGGTATACTTAAATAAATTAAATTTTAAATTTTGTTCAAGCGTTGCCTCTTCTGTACATTAATACAAATAAATAAAATTGAAGTGTTGTTTGCAATGTTAAAATAACCGCTTTTTACTAAATGCATAATATACACGGTACATATACCAAACCAATTTTTTTTGTCTGTTTGTTCCGGCTAATCTCTGGAACTGCAGGACCGATTTTGACGGGATTTTCACTGCCAGAAATCTGGTGACATAAGGAGTAAGTTTCCTTCTTGTAATTCTTCGCATGATGATAATGACGAATACCACTATCAAACCCCCGAAATGTTTCTACACTATTGAAATGTTTACACCTCTCATTTTCATAATATTATTACGGTTAAAGGAATAGTCATTTTATTATCTTAAGCCCCATCCCCTCCCTATCCGAAACTGATAGGTTCGTGACGAATACGAATAAAGAGGGTAGCACCGAAGATGTCGTAATAAATTTTGTTTCTGTTTTTTTATAACAAAAAAAAGTATAAAAGTGGGGTTAGGAAAATCACCAACAATCGTTTTCATTTAATTTTTTAAATATCAGTTAAAACTCATCTTGATTTCACTATACTCCAAAGTGACAACCCTAGACCCTCATTATATTGTGATGTTATAAAAATATAGGTTAATGCAGTAGAAACATATTACCAGTCATATCATATTAGACAGTCAAGCCATCTGCTGTCACCTTTCTAACTCGCGCAAGCAAGGCGCTTGCGCGAGTGCTGCCGTCTTACGGTCAGGTCACGTATCCTGACCTGAGTTTAAAATTTTTTACCCATCCCAGAAAAAATGTACAACGACGGTAAAGAAATATCACTTCAAAAATCTTAAATATTAAGTGATAAACAACGAGTAATATGATCACTCTTTAAAGGCTTTCAGAGTTTCCCTACCATCTCATCGAACTATGTAGGTATTTATATGACTTTAATTACCTATATGTACAAAAGCTTGTCATGAATTTATTCTTATGCAAAAAAAAGTACATTTAAAAATTTACTTTTACACAGTAGTGTAACAATATTCATGTAAAATATTTTATTCAACTTTTCTACAAGGAGTAAGAAAGGTCGTGAAATAACTACATTACAAGCAAATAAATAGTTACAAAGAAGAATAATCGTACGTTGAGCATTTTAAATTAGCGAATTCTTCAGAGATTCTTGGCTATCAAAGGAAATAATAAATTGTTTTCCTCCCACCTCCCAACAAGTTTTGTCTGCTTTCAAGGCGAAAGGCATCTTTATCGCTGCAAAACTTTTTCTTCCTTGTGTAAAGACGGAGAACCCCTTTTAATGAAACTTAAACCAGCCGTCTGCAATTTAGATAAGTATCCTACTTGCCCTTTAATTAAATATAACTTTTTATCAACTATGATTGTAATACTATTTGGTTGCATATTTTATTACTTTAAAGTTGCAGGCTAAGAGATTTCTATGCAACTTATAGGATAAGAAGCAGACAAATATCAATATTTATTGTTATTATTAAATATTTAATTATGCGATTAAGTAGATAAAGTTATTGGCCGTTTTTCGTGTTCTTAAAAGGTTTTTTTTAATAAAATGGTAAAAGCGGGTGCTTTAGGTTCTTAAAGTTGTTTTTTTTTGTTAATATTTTGTGTTAATATGTTGTTTATTTCTATTATTATTATATTACTAGATCTCTCGACAGATTATTCAATTGATAATCAATAATTAACATTTAAATAAAAAATAATGTCGCTCCACGAACAGTATTCTCAAGTTTTTAATCAACTTCTCAATCATTTGTTATCAAGTTATTTAATTCAGTTAATGACTGAGTCATTGTGCAACGATGTTTTAATAACTTGAAATTACTTATTTTTTACTTAAAACGCTCTTAACATTAAAACTTTATAAATTTGGGTATTTACTTGATGTTTTCACTGTAAATTATCAGTCTTGACTTGTTTTCCGAGATATTTATAATCAGCGACTTTCCCCAACTTACTGCTGGCGACAAAATATCCTTTTAATGGTCGCCGAAGTGTTGGGTCGTCTGCAATTTAGATTAGTCCTTTAATTAAATTAACATTATGATCCCTATCTCCGCGGAGCAGGTGGTCGACAATATTGCTTCGTTAGAACTCTTTCTTTGTTTTCAAACGGACTATTTTCTACCGTAAAGTACTAAGAAGTAATAATTTAAACATTCCATAAACTGTTATTGGTAATAGTTTATGGAATGTTTAAATTATAACACTACAGACTTGGGTCTGTGATATTGAAATATAACCAATTGAGTCTGAATTTTCAAATATTATTATTGTTGTTAATTCGTGATGGCCCATATTAGTGCATACACAGTATTGTAGCTAATCATACATATACTTCGTCGTACTTTACAGCACCACCAATGTGGTCTAATTTTCAAAAGCATTGATTTTTATTGTATTTTATCTTAATTATAACTTTTTTAAAATTTACAGATTTATGAACTTATAAAATGGTAATGATTAGCATCTAATTATTATCAACTAGCTGTTGCCGTGCCCGTGGCTCCGCCCGCGTGTATGTTGAATAACGCGGCAAATAGTAGCCTATGTGATATTCTGATGTATAAGCTATATTACTGTAAAGTTTCATCCTAATCCGTTCAGTAGTTTTTGCGTGAAGACATACACACTCACAAACTTTCGCCTTTATATATTAGTGTGATGTGATGTGATTAAAACCATGTTACTTTTTAAACCAACATCTTAAAATCGTAATACGATTTTGTAAAAATGTAATTAACATTACGAATAATTTTTATTCTCATTAAAAAAAACTTTAGTCTAAAGTTAAACATCTGAGATTCATTCATATAAACTAAACTTTTGTAATGAGAAACAGAGTTGTAAGATTTAATCAGTAGTTGGTGTAATTACAAAAGAAACTTCTGAAAGTTAAACATTTCAAGTAGATTCAATGATTTCAATTAGTCGGGGCAGAGAGCACCGGTTGTTCAACGGCCGCCGTCCGGTCGCTCGGCAACGAAGCCTTTCTCTACTTTCCAGTCTGTTTGCGCTCGCGTTATCTATTTTCCTAGCGCCACAATCTTGGCAAGACAAGTCAACCGAAAAATTAGAAATATCTCTATTGGAGCCAATCGTTCAATCCCAACGAAAACAAACGGTTTAATAAGACAATCTTAGCCGTGTTATTTCCTAGTATTTGGATCAAGGTAATTCGGGATTTTCCTTGGTTTTGTCAAGCTTTATTGATAGTTGCTATGAATGTTAAATATTGCTAATCTAATACCTTTAAACGAGCTAGTCTTGTTAATATATAATCTGAATCCCAGAGACGACTCCAACGACTTTCATGAAATTCAGTATGCAAGGGGTTTCGGGGGCGATAAATCGACCTAGTTAGGATTTCTTTTAAGAAAATTTACCAATAAATATTAACGTAAAGGTCCACAACAATTTACAATTAGTTAGTTTAGTTGAGTAGCGGGAGATAAAAGGGTTTGCCTACACTCAGATTATTCAATCAAGATGTATTTAATATCCCACTGGTGGTCAGTATCTACGTGGTTGCGTTAAAGTTGTGAATTATTGCTCCTGACGTTGACGGGCCAAAGAAAAATTGCCCTCAGAAAGTTTCACTACTTCATTTTGCAAACTTTTACGACAGCCTGCTATCGCGCTACTTCAAAGTTCCAATGACTTATTGATTCACACCTTTAATGACTCCCATTAGTGTCCCAAAGTAGAAAATTCTTTTATAGACATTGATTTATTACAATAAAGATTATTCCAGTTACTATTTAATGAATCGTATTGTAACTCATATTATTCAACTTGTCATTAAGTTTTTTATATATGGTCCTGCCAAAATGACACTCTGCCTGATGGAAAGCATAAGCAGAATCCAAGAGTGGTGGACACCAATTGCGCATGCAGACAATGCAGCATGGTGACCCACACCATGACGGCCTACTGATGCTTCTACATCACTGGGACTCTTAGATACTTTGATTCTTGAGGCAGCACATAGGTTACTACCGTAATGCGATAACTAACGTACACGAGGTTAAATCACGGGCCAAAACTAGTAAAACTAAATATCTACACATACTTCTATATTTTTCTGGTTCTTGAAAAATGTGAATAGAAAAAACCAAAACAATACTTCAACATTGGCTTTTCGTCCGGCGAAGCATAAAAGGAGGAGAAACCAAATGAATTGCCAAAGTTCTTGTTAGAGTGGGTAAAACAAAAGTTAACCACCGGTTTTCTGTTCAGCGCACCCGCTGTTTCAATCAACTACGGGAATACAAATTGAACAAAACAACATCAGTGTTGTTACTATGCATCGAAGCAAAACGCTGTATATGATGCACTTTTAAATTAGTTTCCTTTTCAACTTTAAAATTTGTTTTGGTCACATTAACTTAAAACCACTTCGTCTTATTCTACGTAATGATGTACATTCGGTCCGATGCCAGTGCATTTTCACATATCAAAAGCATGAAACGACGCCAAGTTGTGCGCCCAGAACATTCTCCAGCCAGACATATCGTCTGTCTTCATAAAACTGACTTGAGTAAGAAATGACCAAATCATTATCACACAAGTTATTTAATATCTTTACCAGACTTCGATCCTTGAAGTATGGAACTTTCACCAGCGTTTGCGGGTGCATCGTGCATCGGTAAAGAGTCAAACTGAGGCGATGCACCTCTTTAATATCATATAAAGACTGACCTTATATATGATGGCAGCTAACTTTCGACGATGCCTAGGGTACCCTGGCCATAATGCCTGATGAGCTGCTTGATTCAAAATCATACAATGATCTTGAGTCTTAATTCAAACACAAATTTGGACGCAATTACAAACTTCGTGTATATCACAACAGCCTAACATGTCTCGGTGATCAAACAAACACCGGAAGCTATGAAAAAAAAACAATTAATCAAACTTGTTCTAGCACAATCTATTTTCCAAGTAACATAACATTTCAAATATCAAACCAAGAAATGTCAAAACCATAGTGTTGCCATTACAATTACATTTAGTACATTTGGTTTCGAAAATAAGTAACATCAAGTCCCCATTCGGTATTCCGACTTGATTAGAATGACTAAGTCACGTTTGTTAGTAAACTTATGCACAAAGTATGAAATTCAAAAATAGTACAGCAGCTAACTGATTCAAATCATAAGAAATAAATCAAATATGCAGATTCGGAATAAACATTTGTGAAGGAAATGTGAGCTGCAATTTTTGTGTTTGTTTGCACACCTTCACCAACACTGAATTAAGTTACGGTGTCAGGACGAATAAGTCAAACCAACAAAGAAAGGCATAGACACATTCGCCATTTTCCAACAGGCAGGTAAAAATAGTAATAAATGGCGTGTCGTTTTATTGACATCAGATGCCTTGACATTTAATTTCAATTCCCCTTTGTGCACTTTTGTTTCGAGCAGTGGGAGAATTTTTATTATTTCCTTTTGTGTACAAGTGTAAAAGATACGTCCGCTCTCAAGTACACGTCATCGTCAAACTTCTATTTTTAGGTCGTTTTTATTTGCTACTTAGTGCAATTTTTTATTTCAATAGTGGATAAACAATATAGGTATACATAATGCATATTGTAATCATCACACCGTCTATTTCCCGATAGGCGCCAGAAATGTTGTGGACGCACACAATTTATCCTTAATTTTTTTTTTCTAGTCAAGACATTTTGTTTTTAAATCATAATTATGTTTAAATAAAACTTATGTCTCTTGATACATGAAATATACTTACTTTCCTATTTACTGTTAGATTTTTGTCCTTTTTTTATTACGTTTAGACTTTTTACTATTTTACTGACTTTTGATTAAGCTTTGCATCTTGTTTAAAAATACTGAACGTCATATTCAATTCTTGCAGGTAATATTTATTAATCACAGCAGGTAAACACGCGTACTGCACGAAATTGCACGTTGAAAGTTAGGTATGTACACACTAACCTACGATAAATTTTCTGTGCACTGCCCCGGGTATTTCCGCTCCAATCGCTTCGGATGCACGTTCGTGCGATCGATCGTGTGAATAAACCTTTATTCGCATTTTATATTTACTATATTTATATTTGTTGTTTATTTAATGCCAGTATTGTTGCTTGTGTTGTAGCCTATGCATATGAGAATAAATTATAATAAATCTAAGAAACATTTTATATTTGTAAACTAAAAATTGTTTTATGTCAATAATATTTATGTGATACTCATTAATAATAGAGTAGGCCCCTATTAATTTTTAACGCACCTTGTCAATCGCTTGAGGTAAACATTTATATGTTATATAAGGACATATTATATAAGCTTAAAATAAACCTCATTGAAATAGATTAACATGCTGCAATTACCTTTAACTTTTAAGTATTTTTAATCAAACTGTATATGTAATCAATGTTGCCAGTTGAAATGAACAGTTAATACTATAGCTTTGAACAACAGGCGCGGTTCCCTATAAAATTAATATTCGGCTGCGAGAGCGAAATCGACTGGTGAAAGCGCCTCGCTCACAAATGTTTAATCGTGTGTGTGACATTCCATCTCTCATGCAGCTAGCAATAAAAATTTAGTAACACGTGTCAAATTAATTACCAAAGAAAATTTTGAATTAAAGTGTATTATAATCAACTGTTTGTACTAAGAATGACAATTAATAGTAGGTAGTTTGATGTTTTAAAAATATACTTTTCATATTTAATTAAAAAAAAAACATTAGAAATCACAATTATTTGTTATTTTACTGTCATGTTACATTATGATTCAGTGAACCAATTATAAATGAATAATGTGTAAAGAAACATTTGTTAACACTTGTATATTACATGTAACCAACTCATTATTCTTTACCAAGGACAGTCACATAATATAGATTTAGAGTAGATAATAAAATACAAATTGCTGCTTTATCGCCCAAGGCAATCGCTTGCAGACAATCGTTAGACGCACACAAATCTTTGTAACTGGGCACTTAATTCATGGCGGTATTCTTTTGATATCTTTTTTTTTTCTCTTTTCTTCTCATGACTGAATAATTATTATGTTGTAACAAAAATTCTGCAAAGTAGTCCGTTACTTGCAAAGAATAAAATATAATCTCGCCTATGTGTTTGTTTATTCGAAACAGTTTAGAAAATCACACCATGGATTTGAATGCGAAAAAAAAAAAACTAAAACTTTTAAGACAAATAGTTCATTTCACTATCAAAAATTAGTCGTTTCGCCAATATTTTTTTTTTACTTTTCAATTCAGCTAATCTGCCGAAGGCCGAAAATTACTAATAAAAATAAACTGCACAAAACATACATACATACGTACATGTGTTAAAAGACTTTATAGCAAATATTTTTTCCTAGCTGTCGCATTAACGTCGACTTGTAGATGGTATCCGCGTTTCTGGACAGATCAAATTTTCGTTTCGCTTTCAGAGCCGTGAGGGCGTAAATTGAGATAAGCTTCAAATAAACCACTTACACCATCGCCTCCTGTCTCACTGATAAAGTGGAGTCTCCTCTAGGAAAAAGTATTTTCCTGTCATAATCTATTAAATCCTTGCGTGTAGGAGTGGTACTTAATACCTACCTATTACAAAAAATTATCTTATACTACTTCAACCAATTAATTGAAAAGTACTCAATTAACACACAGTACAAGATAGATTTACTTACGATATTATTATAAACTAGCTGAGTCCTGCGGTTACCCGCGGTTAACGTCGTACTGCGAGTGACGCAGCGGGGCGACGCTAGTCTAGAAAAAATTTAAAAGTAACAAAAGGTTGAAAGTCGATACTATAAAGAAAAATGTAAAGAAAAAGCCTCACTCTTAATTAGTTATATTATCTTCGTGGCAACCTCGCTCAGAACTCTTACATTCCTATCAATTACGAATTTTCTCACGTCATTGCATCATTCACAGCAATATGATTGTAAAACCTTCTTCAATACAAATTTCAGTAAACCTAATATGCCTTTTTTAGTCGTCTCGTCATAAAATTCATACTTAAAAAATGAACATTTCCACAGCTCCTTTTCTTTATTTGTAAATAATAAAACTCATGCTACAGCCTACACTAGCTTTTTCCCGGTGCTACGCCCGCTTGTATGTCGATTGTCGCAACAATAGTAGCCTATGTAATTCATCCAAATGGGTTCAGCGGTTGAACAGTGAAAGCGTAAGAAACAGACAGACGGAGTTACTTTCGAATTTATAATATTACTATGGATTTGTTATTCGAGAGATCTAGAGATTAAATAAAAAAGACTCTAGTGGCATCAGAAAAAGTTTTTAGTTTATACGCTACTAGCCGACCCACGCAACCTCGTTTGCGTCTCCCAATGCCCGTCGCGTGATAATTTTCCCCCGTTTTCGGAACATTTTTCATTGGTGCTCCTCTCCTATTGGTCTTAGCGTGATGATATATAGCCTATAGTCTTCCTCGATAAATGGGCTATCTAACATTGAAAGAATTTTTCAAATCGGACCAGTAGTTCCTGAGATTAGCGTGTTCAAACAAACAAACAAACAAACAAACTCTTCAGCTTTATATATTAGTATAGATACGGCAAAATTCCGTTTCTCCCGTCTCTGAATATGAAATATAACTCAATAGCGTACAGCGTAGAGATTCGGGGGCAACCGAGTGTAAAATGGTCGACATGGAGGGGCATTTTCAAACTGACCGGACACTCGGACGCCCGCCGGATCCCCCTGAAATATGTTAGGTACGCCAGGATTTGACATTCTTATATCTACAACGTTTGGGTTAATAGAAACATGTGGATAAGGTTTTTACCGTTTTTTTATAATCGCGAACGTGTCTTGTATGTTTTTTCGCGCTCTAGAAACAATACCTTGATCAGTATATTTTGATTAAGTCCAAATAGCGATGTGTAATATACAACATGTGTGTAGACACATTTTCCACCTGAGGATAAGCTCTAATAATTAGCGTCTCAAAACTAACCTCAAAACTCTTGGATTCTGCTCATGCTTTCTATCAGGCAGAACAGAGTCATTTTGGCAATCTCATATATAAAAAATAATTCTTAGAAAATGTAGAGTATCTAATATATAAAATTCTCGTGTCACAGTTTTCGTTGCCATACTCCTCCGAAACGGCTTGACCGATTCTCATGAAACTTTGTGAGCATATTGAGTAGGTCTGAGACTCGGCCAACATCTATTTTTCATCCCCCTAAATGGTAAGGGTCACCCATCCTTAAAAAAAATTTATGGCAAAACGACGTTTGCCGGGGCAGCTAGTAACAACATAAAATTTAAGTATAGTTAAAAAAATGTATTACCCTTAAAAAATATTTAGAAAATCAAACTAATTATTTATATAAAACATTAACTGAATTGCTAAAACAGTGATTTTAATATAAGCTAGGAAACAGTGTCTCAGATATTAACATTGTAAATCATAGAAGAGTGTTAGAAGCACCTGTTGGTGCCACGGTTTATTACAGTACTTGGTGCAAAATTACAAAAGAACACAACTTAAAAAAACTTTATACAATGTTTACTCAGTTGGGTTATTGTGGTGGTCATTTTGTATTAGTTTAAATTCGTTATGTACCTAACCGATGTTTAAATGCTTTCTTACCTAACCGATGTTTAAAGTCTTTTATAAAATGTAACAATTTTCCATTAGAATCTTAAAAAAGAAATGCTTTATTTGTTTTTCAGTTGCCTTAGTAAAGTTTTTATACCAAGGTATGTTTTCAATTTTGACACATAATCCAACAGAAGGTTAATCGTAAGTTTAACTTTAGTTTTTACATGTAGCCACGCATTCACGAAAGCAATAACAAGTGCACGCTTGGCCTAGTGGATTAAGCAGTCGCCACGCCGCTTTCTACTGCGCCAAGTGTTGTGGGTTTAAATCCCATATGGGGCAACACTCTGGACGTTCTTTGTGTCCATTTCATGCATGTCCTAATGCGGGAGTTTTATTTTAAAAAATAAATAAAATAAATTGTGTCGCTGAAAATGTGACATCTTCATACATTCAAACAGCAACATGATTTGTGTTTCTAATGTATTTAAAAGATAAAAAACGACATTTCCATTAAAATTTACTAATACATTATATTTTTCTATTTTCCAATTTCTATTTAACGACGTTGAATTTTGTGACACATTTCGAAAGCCAAAAAAACAACAAAATCTTTGGTTTTTTTTTTCTACCTTAAGGACGCGTTTGCAAAATTGATAGGTACAGAATCGAATTACTACGTTGACACAAGTTACACAAACAAGTGCAAATCGGATAGCGGTAGGTATAAATGTCAACTTGCCTAAATTGATATTTTGAAAGTTTTTTATATTTTCTCATTTCTATGTAATAGGTACTTACCTCCGGACTTGCTGGAGTGACCTGAAGGTGTACTTCGGTGACTGCTTATGGAACTCCTAGACGAGTTGACAGTCTCACCGAGTTTGGGCTCGTTTTGTTAGTTATGACTAGACCTTACCTCCGGACTACATGGAGTGACCTGAAGGTGTACTTCGGTGACTGCTAGTGGAACTCCTAGACGAGTTGACATAGTCTTACCGATTTTGAGCTTATTTTGTTAGTTATGATGAGACCTTGCCTCCGGCTTAGATGGAGTGACCTGAAGGTGTACTTCGGTGACTGCTAGTGGAACTCCTAGACGAGTTGACATAGTCTTACCGATTTTGAGCTTATTTTGTTAGTTATGATGAGACCTTACCTCCGGCTTAGGTGGAGTGACCTGAAGGTGTACTTCGGTGACTGCTTTTCGATCTCATAGACGAGTTGACATAGTCTTACCGAGTTTAGGCTCGTTTTGTTAGTTATGATGAGATCTTACCTTCGGACTACACGGAGTGACCTGAAGGTGTACTTCGGTGACTGCTAATGGAACTCCTCGACGAGTAGAACTAGGTGTGCCGAGTTTGGGCTCATTTTGTTAGTTATGATGAGACCTTACCTCCGGACTATATGGAGTGACCTAAAGGTGTACTTCGGTGACTGCTAGTGGAACTCCTAGACGAGTTGACATAGTCTTACCGATTTTGAGCTTATTTTGTTAGTTATGATGAGACCTTACCTCCGGCTTAGATGGAGTGACCTGAAGGTGTACTTCGGTGACTGCTAGTGGAACTCCTAGACGAGTTGACATAGTCTTACCGATTTTGAGCTTATTTTGTTAGTTATGATGAGACCTTGCCTCCGGCTTAGGTGGAGTGACCTGAAGGTGTACTTCGGTAACTGCTAATGGAACTCCTCGACGAGTAGAACTAGGTGTGCCGAGTTTGGGCTTGTTTTGTTAGTTATGATGAGACCTTACCTCCAGACTAGATGGAGTGACCTGAAGGTGTACTTCAGTTCCATTAGCAGTTACCGAAGTACACCTTCAGGTCACTCCATCTAGTCTGGAGGTAATGTCTCATCAGAACTAACAAAACGATCCCAAACTCGGTAAGACTATGTCAACTCGTCTTTGAGATCCAAAAGCAGTCACCGAAGTACACCTTCAGGTCACTCCACCTAAGCCGGAGGTAAGGTCTCATCATAACTAACAAAATAAGCTCAAAATCGGTAAGACTATGTCAACTCGTCTAGGAGTTCCACTAGCAGTCACCGAAGTACACCTTCAGGTCACTCCATCTAAGCCGGAGGTAAGGTCTCATCATAACTAACAAAATAAGCTCAAAATCGGTAAGACTATGTCAACTCGTCTAGGAGTTCCACTAGCAGTCACCGAAGTACACCTTCAGGTCACTCCATCTAAGCCGGAGGTAAGGTCTCATCATAACTAACAAAATGAGCCCAAACTCGGTAAGACTATGTCAACTCGTCTAGGAGTTCCACAAGCAGTCACCGAAGTACACCTTCAAGTCACTCCATGTAGTCCGGAGGTAAGGTCTCATCATAACTAACAAAATGAACCCAAACTTGGTAAGACTATGTCAACTCGTCTAGGAGTTCCACTAGCAGTCACCGAAGTACACCTTCAAGTCACTCCATGTAGTCCGGAGGTAAGGTCTCATCATAACTAACAAAATGAACCCAAACTTGGTAAGACTATGTCAACTCGTCTAGGAGTTCCACTAGCAGTCACCGAAGTACACCTTCAAGTCACTCCATGTAGTCCGGAGGTAAGGTCTCATCATAACTAACAAAATGAACCCAAACTTGGTAAGACTATGTCAACTCATCTAGGAGTTCCACTAGCAGTCACCGAAGTACACCTTCAGGTCACTCCATCTAAGCCGGAGGTAAGGTCTCATCATAACTAACAAAATAAGCTCAAAATCGGTAAGACTATGTCAACTCGTCTAGGAGTTCCACTAGCAGTCACCGAAGTACACCTTTAGGTCACTCCATATAGTCCGGAGGTAAGGTCTCATCATAACTAACAAAATAAGCTCAAAATCGGTAAGACTATGTCAACTCGTCTAGGAGTTCCACAAGCAGTCACCGAAGTACACCTTCAAGTCACTCCATGTAGTCCGGAGGTAAGGTCTCATCATAACTAACAAAATGAACCCAAACTTGGTAAGACTATGTCAACTCGTCTAGGAGTTCCAGAAGCAGTCACCAAAGCACACCTTCAGGTCACTCCACCTAAGCCGCAGGTAAGGTCTCATCATAACTAACAAAATGAGCCCAAACTCGGTAAGACTGTGTCAATTCATCTAGGAATTCCAAAAGCAGTTACCGAAGTACACCTTCAGATCACTCCACCTAAGCCGGAGGTAAGGTCTCATCATAACTAACAAAATGAGCCCAGACTCGGTAACACTATGTCAACTCGTCTAGGAGTTCCACTAGCAGTCACCGAAGTACACCTTCAAGTCACTCCATGTAGTCCGGAGGTAAGGTCACATCATAACTAACAAAATGAGCCCAAACTCGGTTAGACTATGTCAACTCGTCTAGAAGTTAGAAAAGCAGTCACCGTAGTACACCTTCAGGTCACTCCACCTAAGTAGGAGGTAATGTCTCATCAATCGAGCCCGAACTCGCACAATACTACTTAGTTTTAGCAAACTAAAATATTGTTATAAAAATCTGTAAATAGAAGAAACCTCCTCCTTTTTTTGAAGTCGGTTAAAAATAATCTAACGTTGTCAAGTATCAACCTATTCTGGTTTATCGAATATATTGAATTCGAAGAGCGATCTTTTCAACAAGAGCTAATGCAAACCGGCGACACAGTGTCCACTCATGACGGCGGCTGAGCGCAGACTGAGATTACGAAATTTTTACGCGATAAATCAAAAGAGGTTCAAAAAAATAAAATAACCCTTATTGCAATCGACTACGATTCATCCGTAATAGCAAAATATGAGAAAATATAAGCTCCGGTTGTTATTTTTTCTGCGACTTTCTGTGACACTTTTAAACTATTTTTTTCCTCGGATTTATAATTGACTATATATGCCTTCTTACATTATTTTTAGAAATTCTAAAATAGGTTGATTGTAGAACAAAAATGTACCAAAACTCAACCCGATATCGTAAATACTGTGGAAAATGGTTACGGAAGATCGTTTTTACAATATAAAAAAATACAATTTCCAAAAAAGTTGTCCCTCGGATTTGAAGATGAAGAACTAATCTATAAGTGTTAGTACTTTGTTATATTCAATTTGTTTAGTTTAGTTACAAATTGCACCGAAAAAAAGCATAATTTTGTACGAATCGTAAACGCAAAGAGGAGCTTTGGCGTAGTTTTTATATCTTACTGTCATTGTTTAAATTTAGAACAGATGTACTGACAGATACACTATAACGCTTCTCTCTGCAGCTTAGATTATTTTTTATTAACCGTTCAAATATTATATTAAATTATTTGTAGTACACTATGACTCCTTTTTTATATTAAATGTGTCTGTGTGTGTACTAAATCACTCCTTCACGGATCCGACTTTACTGGTCCATCTAAATTGATTTTACAGGAATCTCAATTCTCCTTCGTTCTCGAAAATACGAAATGACTGTATGTAACAAAAATATGTATTTATTACACCCAAAGCCTCATGACTCCCGCCGGAGTTACATTGAGATTTCCGTGCTCATACCACAAATATTGTATATCATAGAATACATATTAGTTAACAACTGCCTGCACGGATACCGCATGGCATTGTGGCTGACTGCCTCGTTGGTCTCGCGGTTGGCGTGAGCGACTGCTGATCATGAGGTCTCGGGTTCGATTCCCGGGTTACCAAATGATTGTATGATCTACAAATATTTGTTTCGGGGTTTGGGTGTGTTCTATCTATAAAATGTGTGTATTTACAAAAAAAAAGTATATATGTATTTGTATCAGTTGTCTAGTACCCATAACACAAGCTCTGCTTAGCTTGGGACTAAATGACGTTGTGTGTTTAGATGTCCGAAATATTTATTATTATTATGCAGTCATTTCACCGCTTTCTACTTCTCAGTGTCAGTGTTATTGGTTCAAATCCCACACGGGACAATACCTTGTGTGATTCACTAATTGTTGTTGAAATCCTGTGTGCTCTTTGTGTCAGTTTCATGTATGTTTGTAAAGCCCCCGCGACACAGGGATATTCCTAGTACAAAAGTTATACTGTTATAAAAAAAGGGAAAACATCGCATGATGTATGTACTAAACAAGGCTAAGTACTTTCGCTCCATATTATTTTGTACTGAGTACATATTGAGCGCTAAAAGTAGCACGAGTATTAAGATACATCGATACAATTATATATTGTGTGTTTTTATAGATTAAAGGCCTTTTAGTCTAAATATTTACAAAGTGATTCAAATGGATATTCCATCAAGTAGAGATAAGGGTATAATAGGTTACATTTTTCTGCGTAATTGTACTTGATCAGTTCATCGAAATCAATCGAAAATCGAAGCATATCGAATCGTAAAAAGGAAATTATAACACGCTTCTGAGAATGGAAAAACATATGTGCGCTTTGTCTGTACTCTTTGTTTATTAATATTATCTTCATCAAGCTTTCGTAGTCCACTGCTGGACATAGAACTCTTTAATTGCATGCCACTTGGTTTCATCACGAGTTTTGAATAAACAATTATAATGATAACTAGCCGACCCACGCAACCTCGTTTGCGTCTTCTAATGCCCGCAGCGTGATTATTTTCCCCCGTTTTCGAAACATTTTTCATTGGTACTCCGCTCCTATTAGTCCTAGCGTGATGATATATAGCCTATAGCCTTCCTCGATAAATGGGCTATCTAACACTGAAAGAATTTTTCAAATCGGATCAGCGATTTCTGAGATTAGCGTGTTCAAACAAACAAACAAACTCTTCAGCTTTATATATTAGTATAGATTAGTTCATAGCCGTCATTAACATTACTCCTACTAATATTATAAATGCGAACATAAGGATATGTTGTTGCTCTTTTACACAAAAACTACTGAACGGATTTGGATGAAACTTTACAGTAATATAGCTTTGCCGCGATAACCGACATACACGCGTGCGGAACCGCGGGCAACAGCTAGTAATCTATACAATATATAAATTTACTAGCTCTTAAAAAAATTATCTTAGCTAGCTGTCATACTTTTTCAGCGTCGTTTTTTGTCGCAGTTGGATTTTAGTTTATACATATATTTTCATTGATTCTAATTAAATAAAATGAGACGACACACATAAGCGCTGTTGTAAATAAGATTATGTAAACAGAATACACGTGACACGTTATTAGGCTTACACTTAGTTTGGGACTGTGGTTTGCTCTGCCTACCTAACGACTACCCATGTTTTGTGTATTAACGTAGAATTACTGTGGCACATACTAATGAAATTATTTATAGTTTTAGTTATTAATTTATGACTGCTCGTAATTAAGAACTAGCTTTTACCAGTGGCTTTGCTGACAATTCATAAAAATCCTATGTTACTTCTAATACCTCCAAAAACAATGTATACAAAGTATCATGATGATCGGTTAAGTAGTTAAGTGGTAACAAACTTACATTCACATTTATAGTAATAGAGATATGATATGATAAGGATATAGTAGGTATGATATAAAATAATTTAGCGTAGATATTTTTATAGAAATTGAAGTGTCTGTTTGTAATATAAATTAACAGACTTGCATTTAATGCTTATGGCACTTACATCAAGAAATCAATTTGATTGTTTTTGTCTGCCTGCTGCTTCTTCCACTTCTGTCCATTCAATATCTGCGGTTAACGGTTGGACCGATTTTGATAGGACTTTCAGTGGCAGATATCTGATCATATAAACAAAAAACGTACTCTTGCTACTGAAACAAAGACTTTCTATTTCTTGGAACACTAACACCTAGAAACATGAAACCATATACTTTTTTTAAAGAACCATAAGATATTTTTTGACTTAAAAAAAAATAATGAAGTCAAAAGTTACGAACAAAAATATATCAATTTCAGCAATTTCGATTTTAAGTAATTCTCAGTCATAAAACCGCAATATTAAAAATCGATGTTGTAAAAATATCTCGTATCATCGAGCCGGTGAATTCTCGCGCATTCGACCGGAAAATAGCGGACATAAAGGTCCGACATTCTGCTACTGACCGGAGCACGGACGCCGATAAAATATATACCAGGGTCTTGTGGTAAGTGCCCTAATGTTAATAGAGCGCGGTAAATCATTGCTCTCAGATTCAAATTCAATAGGATTAATCGTTGATAACTTTGATATGCTTGTACACATGTCAATAGGTAAATATTGGATAGGCTTATGTCCAGTGGACTGCGATAAGTTGAGGACGATGAAGAATTCATGTTTTTTTATAATATATATATTTTTTAATCTCATGACAATAATTATTTTATGTTTTAATTAAAATACAAAACTGTGGTATTATAGGCCATTCTGTTTTTCTTACAACAACTAATTGCCTAAAATATTGAACGTTCAGTTTTGTTTATAAACAACCAAGTTTTCAAAGAACTTAACTGAAGGGAAAATTAAATAAAGACTCTAGTTATTTGAAAGTTGTGTTCTGCGAAGTAAATTTAAACCATCTTTTCTATAAAAAATAATATGATATTATTCAACTAATAATCTAATAACATTAAGCAAGCAATCCTTGTACATTTATAACCTGAATCTCGGAAACGGCTCAAACGATTTTTATTAAATTTAATATGCAGGTGGTTTCGATCTAGCTAGGATTCATTTTTAGAAACTTTACCAAAAAACATACTGGTCTTCCAGGTACTATAATATAAACAATGTAATCTTCGCCATTTTCAAAAAGGTTACAGTAAAAATCTTGGATCGGTTTTCACAACAAAGTCTGTTAATTTAAACTGAAGTCTGAACTAAATATCATGATTGAACTCTAGTGATAGCTAGCGTTGTCTATATTTAATTACTTTGAAGTTTTTTGGTTTACAAAATAAAAATTATATTCAAGGTATTTTTCAAAAGGTATCATCCTAAAGCTGTTTAAAACTCAGACGCATAAATAAAATGCGCATAAGATGGCGTCAGCGTTGGCGGTCGGTGTTGCCAGCAATTAATCTCCATTTCCCGCACTCGCCAATTCGTGCCGCCATTACTAGCTCTGTTTTATTTCATTAAACGGACTCACCGAATTAATGCGCTGCACCGCTTACAAAGCTGATGAAAGAATCGGAAAAACTTCCATTGAAAAAATTCTAAGCCGCCTTTGTGTCTGTTTGTGAAGAGTGTCGGACAATGATTCCGTTTTTGTAAGAAAATAGCCTGTTAAGTTACTGAACGACTTTTTCGATGTTTAAAATCATGTTTTTTGTAACAAAACACTCAAAAAATTAAATTAATTAAGCAAAAGATGATATCTGGTTTTTCTCTCTATCTCTCTGTCTATTTACTAAGGTTTGCGCTTCGCTAAAATTTATCATTACTTTGGTTTGTAAATTGGATGTATAAATTTATTAACTCAATGCATTTTTATTTATTTGCACACAAATATAAAGTTAAAGCAAATTATACATGTAGAGCTTTACTCATAAGCAAAGTAAAATTATATATAAATACTAGCTGGACCCCACGGTGTTACCCGCGGTTACTGTTGTACCGCGAGTAACGCCGCGCGACAAAGTTAGTCTAAAAAAAGTAGCCTAAGTTACTCCCCGGATCATCAGCTTTTCCAGTGATTACCCGGAACAAACAGACAGACAGACAGACAGACCGACAGACAGACAGACAGACAAAAATTTTTTCAACTACATTTTTGGTGTATGCACCGTGTATACATACATATGCATTTAGTAAAAAGCGGTTATTTTAATATTACAAACAGACACTCCAATTTTATTTATTTGTATAGATGTATAGATAACAGCAGAGGGGATAATAAACATGTAAAATATAATATTATTAAACCATTTGGGTTCTCAAATACGTGCATTCCAATACAAATATCTTGACTTACAAATCAGTGCCCACGTGTAAACTGAAATTTAAACGTTTCTTTTATTAACTTCAGTTGATTCTGTATAAAGTTTAAATTAAGTAAATGTTTGTGTATTGTTACAGGTGCGAACATTGTTCGTGAGCGGTTTGCCCATGGACGCAAAGCCGCGTGAGCTCTATTTACTGTTTCGAGCATACGAGGTACGTAACACACCGACATAAGATTTAATACAGAATTCCATTTTATATATTAACTAGTACTGTATGTATTAGTATATATATGTATAGTATGTAGTAGTATATAATCATGCGATTACATTTTTAGTTTCAACTGGAATAAAGTTACTAAATTTACGACAACAAATAACAGTGTTTAACCGGCCTCAGTAATTTAGTACGGAAGCTAATAGAAAAGTCACGATCTATGTCGAAAGAAAATAAAAATCGAAAGCACCTCCATTTTCGTCACGCGACTAGATCTATGTTAGGATTACCGTGCCGTAAATATCAAATGTCATGCTCCGATTTGTAATATTCGGATTGAATCGATTCTGTTTACCGATAAGGGGGATTACACTCGATCCTCGGCTGGCACGGATGGCACCACAAACATAAAGGTGCCTAAACTTAAACCGGGGTTAGTTTTACTGTAGGGTATTGCGTGACAAGTTTTCACGGCGCCTGGTACCGCTTCGTACTTTTTGTAGTCAATTTGTTTCTCGTCTGAATAGAGTTTTATTACAACATATATGAGATAGGCAATTTGAGTAAATCGACGATGCGACCCTATCTATAAGTTACAGAAAACTTTACTTTTATTCAATTAAAGTAAGAGTTCTAATTTTGTCTATGCAGGGTTATGAAGGCTCCTTATTAAAGGTGACGAGCAAGAATGGAAAAACAGCCTCGGTAAGTAGATATACACATTTAAATACATGTCACAATAGTTGTTGTAAATTTTATACCTTCTTAAAAATGTAAATTGGTTTTTATTATCGGGAGGGAGTAGGGAGGATTGAAATTTTATAGTTTAATGTAAGTGCGTTAATTTAGGTCTCAAACTATGATTACAATTTTTTTTAAATTACAGATAATTATCAGTAATTTATTAAAGTAAAGATCATATCTCTTTGTATTCTGATTAATTTCGTTCTATGGATTAATTGAAATTGTTTCGGAATACTTTACGGAGATTATGAAGATTAGATCTAATAAAATATTTTAGAAATTTATTTAAAGATTTATTTATAACTATAAAAAATAAAGAAGAATAACTAAAATAAATAAAGAGTTACTTATTACTTCAAATATGATATGACCAATAATTATAGGTATTACATTTATTGTTAGTAATATAACTAGTAATATATTCTGAGTTACATGCTTCAATATTTTTCCAGCCTGTTGGTTTCGTCACGTTCCACACCAGAGCCGGTGCGGAAGCAGCTAAGCAAGATCTTCAGGTTGGTTTTGTCACAGTACAACCTTACGTACAACTAGAATTTATTCAATACTACGACGGGAACATTGAGCTCGACCTAATATTTTAACAAACATATTGTGCAAACATTTGACTCACAGTGTTAGGGCGAGCTTAATTTAAATGAATTTTATTCGTAGAGTAACTCTGAGATGAAAGTGTAATAATATGTTATTAAAATATAATCTATCCTTCCTACAAAGCGGAATTCACACAATAACAATAAAAGTACCACGTACACAACAACGCCTAATCAGTTTGAATGGCTTCAGAACACAGTATGATAAGGTGACACTAAGCCAGTATCTCGATGAATGACTGAGATATGTACCTCGTAGGTATACGAAGCTGAATACGCTATTGTAAATACTAAAACATGTTTAACGCACGGTGTTACTAAACCTCTTCTCATCACATGCCTCAACACAGCCAATGAGCACTATAGTTAATACTCTCATTGTAGACTTGGAATAACATTTCCTAACTCGTGTAACCGCATCGTAAGTTATGCTAAACCCATGCACATACAGAATAGACCACGACGGCTCATCGAGTTGATGATATTGAGATTTGTGGACCGACGCATCACGCCGAAGTGTGATCGATATCTAACGGTGTAAATAAGCAATGCATGTCACTGTTTGACAGGTTTTGATGTCACATCCCGAGCACTGTGTTCTGTCACTTAGCAGGCGCTAGCGCGGGCCTCTCGATTATATCGAAAATATCCAATTACGATATGAATGGAAATTCTTCGTTTCCAGAGTTATACACAGATGTTTCGTTGATAGGTCATTCTTAAAAATATTTTTTTTAAATTCATAGATTTATTTAAAATCGTAAATTTTATAGAACCCAAACTCCACATAATTTTTGTCCTACCGTACCGACGCCCTCCCAACCACTCGCTAGTGACCGTGTCCCGAGGGGATTTACGTGGCGACTCTCTATCGGGAGCTGGGAGCTCGTGGCGGTTGACCCTTCCATCGTCATTATATCTGAGCGCCGCACCGCTCGCGGCTGTTCACAGCAGGGCGTCCGGTTCGACCCCGACATGCCGCAAACGATTCGGCTGGAGTTCGCTAAAAGCAACACGAAGGTCAGCAAGCCGAAGCCGGCAGTTGCCACAGCCGCGCCAGCTGCACACCCCGCATTGATGCACCCACTCACTGGACGTAAGTACCGCCGAACGCACACACCGCCCGGCGCTCGCTCGACTGCTCCTATACCCGTACCATTCAACGAACACTAATCAATTCGCTCGACCTGTATCTGTGTAGATCCTCTTAATACTATCCTCGTATCCTCACTTGTGATGGCAACCATACGTAATACTGTAAATTTGAAAAAAGGTAGATTGTGTACGACAGGGGCATCGAGCAATCGCTACGGCCAAGTATCTGTGACGCTTACACGTACCACGCAAGGCCTAGCTCCGCGAAGCTATTGATTGATCTGTCGGGTTCTTACCACTGTTGTCAACTTTTACATGTTTTCATGTTAACACGTTCATAAGTTTCCAAAACCATATTCATTGTCACCTCTATCGATAATGATGCGATATGATGATACCAACATGTAATAAATTAAATATTGATTTTATTTATATAATGTATCGACCGTGAAAACATGTTATAAGCACATTGTAAATAATAATTTTCTATGCAGTATTCTAATATCACATTCATAGATCGACAGCTATACGATTTGGAACTTCATAACTTACTGACATATAGAAGTATGTTTGTGTATTCAGTATCCAGGTTTAATCATTATGGTGGTGCAGATCTAGCGAGTCCATTCTTCCCGGGTGGAGGAGCGGAACTATGGCACCACCCATTGGCTTATGGCGGTGAGCTGCCGGCGCTGTCGCATGGACTGGTGCACCCTGCCATCCATCCGCAGATGGCACCGGTCCGCTCCTACCTCTGACTAGCTGCCGCCGATAGGCCACACCACGTAAGTTATTCAAGTTTTATGTAAATTGAGATCACTTCAGACTTTCATGTTTGAGTCAAATGATTATATTTAAAAAAGCGGTGTACATTTTTTGTAGTTTTTACAGATGCTGATAGTGTAAGAAAATCATTCTCCGCACAGAATGCAATAGTAGCTTAGTACCTATTCTAAGGACTACTATTAGAGTGTTCCTAAATTTATATTTTTATCAATCACATGGATCAAGTTGACAAGAATACAGTTAGTTGCCAGTTCCTGAGAAAATTATCATTTTGGCTAACTTAAAGTCTGTTATATGCAGAATTAGTTTAGGTTTGAATTTAAATGGTTAGGTTTGAAATTACATAACGTTGACCAACTTTGTATTACTTGTTACAAAACATAATTTCCCTTTATGATTGAACGTAATTGAACTTTGACGTAGACCCCCCTGACGTTGGGCGCGTGTGTACTCCCGGCACCTGCACTGGGGTCGCCGGGAGCTGCGGTACCTACGCATGGTCCTGCCGGACATCCCGCGCATCCTGCGCCTCCCTGTTCTACGCTCTTCGTCGCTAACCTCGGCCAGTTCGTCTCAGAGCACGAACTTAAGGAAATATTCAGCAGGTTTGTTCACATTTCACACTATTCGATATTTAATGTGCAAAACGCTTTAGATTTTCGGCTGGAAGTACTAACTACCTAGAACATTAGTTTTGAATAAAAGTTTTATTGGTAAAGTTTTTCACTGATACAAATATTTCCAGTCGAAAAATAACACTATGTCATGTGCATGATCTCGCACTACATGAAGTATAAAACATACGAGAACATAAAAAGTGTATATGGAGTTAATAAAATTTAACTTTTCCACAGTGCATGTTGCACCGAATATCACGATGTCGTCCATGTTTAACATTGTTGGTTTTGTTTCGATTTCGGCTCTACTTTATCTCACATAAATAATTTTTACATGTTTAAAATTGAATTTTACATTTACCGACGTATAATTATTTGTGTGAGACCGAAAAGCCTGCACCCGTACCACCCTAAGCATGACAAACGTCACTATTCTCCACAATTGTCGCAGCTAGTCGTATATTAGCACTATAACACCACATTTTATGAGAGCCGTGAATATTACTTTCTGTGTCCGTATCGTGCCGTAGAGCTTTGCACCAACCGTGACATAAGACGAGCACAGCACTGAAGTGTACTTATAAATGTCACACAAATATTATTTTTTCTTATATAAAACAAAATCGTTTTATAAATCAGGTTTTGAAAAACCATTGTAAGTATTTAAAAAATGTGCCGGCTTCTTTTTGAACACAGCAGCTTTAATCATAAATAAAAGTTAACAAAAACATAATGAACTAAAAACATAATTATATAACTAAGTAAATTCTTTTGTCAAAATTTAGCAGGGTCCGATTTGTGCTTTATTAACTAAACAAAGTTTAAAACTATTTAAAAATATATTGAAAAAAGAGCTTTCGGCATATTTTATTATTAAAAAGATGAAGTTGAGTCAATTTAATACAAAAAGATCCTAAATATTTTTGCATTCGACACTAGTTATGAATTTAACAGTCAAGTAACTGCTCATCATATTGTACGTAGAATTTACACGATGTAATTTAGGCCAGTATTGTTACGAAACAAATGGTCTTAGCCTATGATGTGTGAAATATTTCTACATAAAGTAACAAATAATAAACTACTCAATAACAAGTGCCAAAACATTATTTCTAAAGGTACATGGTTTGAAAAGATAGTTTTCGTAAATATACTAAATTAAATTATTTTGTATAAATCTTTATCTATCTATATATATAAAAGAGGAAGGTGACTGACTGACATACCCAGAGATCAACGCACAGCTCAAACCGCTGAACCTAGAATCCTGAAATTTTGCATGTAGGTTCTTTATATAACGTAAGTGAGCACTAAGTAAGGAATTTTGGAAATTCCACCGCTAAGGGGGTAAATCAGGTGATGAAAGTCTGCGTGAGCGAAGCCGCGTGCAATAGACAAAAGATGTCTTAGAAATTAGTTATTTTACACTAGCATCCAACTAGTTAGGCAATAAAATATTTATAAAATCAAAAACAGTACTTATTACTGCCTCCAGAAACTTATTACATTAATAGAAACTATGATAGTTTATTAAAACCTGATTAACGTGACATCGGTTGAATCTCGGCATGAGACACAAAGTAAGACGCACTGTCATACTGTGGGGGTACGAGTGGGCACAATAGAGCAATCATGGTACAGCTGCCCGGGGTTCTCTCGGCTCCGATTGCTGAGCGGCGGCAGCGGAGGCGGGAGCACCGGCCCAGTGGCCTTCGTCGACTTCGCTAACCCATCGGACGCGGCTACGGCCATGGCACGCCTCCAGGGCGCGCTGCTTCTTAGCTCTGAGGGCGCCATCCACCTCGAATACGCGAGGCATAAGATGGCACACAACGGCTGGATTCTCGCACATGAAGTATGCACGAGCACTTATGTTTAGTAATTTTGAATAACTTTTAACAATATTCTGTAAGTTAGGAATATTTACTAATTAGTACTGATATTGACACATACAACATATAACATAGATATATTATACTGTAAAAAATAGTTATTTACTTAGAGACCCAAGTACCATTTTAGAGTATAATTCTAACCTCGCATTAGCTATAATTTTAATTTCTCAATTGTGTATGTCAAAGTATTTTCAAATAATTTAAAATAATCTTTATTAGTCTACAATTCGTAATACAATTACATACATTATAAAAATATTTCAATCATTTCAGCCTAAATAAATTCATGAATAAGGCTGTATATTTACAGGTGTTATTTACATCCTATTTCAAAGTCGGCGATTCTTTCGCTCTCACGTGATTTTAATAAACATAGAGTGTGACACTCAAACTGCGCAATGGGGAATTAAGAAACTAATAAACGTTTCAGACTGTTAGGATAAATGTACGCTATTTAAATAGCATAGTCAACTATAAACGTACTACTAATCACTATGCACCTCGCACACTTAGACTTATTTATTGAATAGTGCCTGCCTAACTATAAGCTTTCTAAATATAATAGCGTTTAAAAACTAATTACTCTGTCTTACGTATGTATGTTGTACTACGCAGGGAGCCAAAAGCGGAGAAGAGGGCGAACAGCATTAGCTCGTTCGTGGCTCTCGGCACTTGACAACCAGCAAACTGAGGGACGCGCAATCTTGATCCTCTGCATCGCATCGGAACTACAGGCACTGGGGACTGGGCAAGCTGTGGGCTCGGCGCGTGTCATCACAACGGCGACCCGCGCCAACCTCACCGCCACCACTAACATTGTTTACACCGACATCTTCGCAGTGCATGCTCTGTCCCCACTTTTGTTCAGTTTACCGTTCCCCCCGCGTCAGAGGTGTGGTGTTGTTTCGTTTATACCAAAATTAGCAAGTGTTAATTGTATTATTATTAACATTCCAGATTTATTGTTCACTGTTCATGGAGAAAATATTATTATTTAAATCTATTATTTTCCTATAAATGTAGCCTGTTTATTTAATATTATTATTCGTTTTATCGTGTAACATAAGATTTATTTACAACTAACTTATTGTACGGTAAACGTTTGTATATTTGTTTTTACAAGGCCGATGTATACAACTGAGAGGATTTGTTATGAATATAGTGTATTACCAGAAATTAAACATTTTAGGATATGTCTCATTCGAATAAGCTAAAAACCAAAGGTGCCCTTCATAGAAAGATTACGTTTTGTTGAATAATATTTCAAGTTGAATGATTTAAATGAAATTGTATGTAATAATACGATAATTTTGTTTTAACCTCGATAATATTAGTATATATAAATGAATTTCATGACTATTTCAAATTATATTTACCTAATACTTTCTTAGTAATTTTTATAATGTTCAATCACTCGTTAAAGCGCTGGCACTCTAGTGTTGGTCTTACGATCCTTTCTACCTGTAAATGAATTATTGCAATAATTATAAATGTTTGACTAGGACTTGATGCGATGAGAGTGGGACGCCCTCGTGTCGCCCGCCGTCAAGTGCAACACGTCACTGAACGTTGTCGAGTCGCGCGCGCGCGCTCGCATCTGTCTCACGAGCACACACACACACGTGCTCCTCGCTGCGTGTCTTACCCCCACCACTGTTACATTACCCATGTCATGCGTCCCTTTTCTACTCAGGTGACTCACCAAAATTTCTTGTGCCTTGCGAAAATTTTCCTAAAGTTGACTTAGAATACAAGCTCGAAGTTTCTAACTACATATTTTCAGTTGAAAGTTCCACTGTTTTACATAGGGTTCCCACATTCTTCGCGGTCAGTATGAGAAGCGACACTATCGAGATCGGTTCAGTCTTGTTGCGAGAATTTAGCCTTGGCCTTATGAGAGTTAAAGAATTAAATGTAATCATTATATAAATTAATAAATATTATAGTAATTAATTAGCGGGCGCCGAGCGCGCCGACGCTGAATAGTAAAACGTTATTCTACTATCTGCATGCTTTGACGAGCTTTTTGGTAATAATCTAATTTAAAGTTTAGTAGTTACTTTTATTGTGTAATCGTTAGGTGAATAATATAATACTAGATAAGGGTATTTATTGTAGAGAATCAGCATAGTTACATTACTATTTAATGAAAGTTATTCATACATAATAATGAAACGGTGTAATGAAATTTAAATTTACTGAAGTGTTAGGATTAATCAAATTGAAATTTAATATATTTTTTATTTTTAGCTAGTTGACTATCGCATACAGAGAATACTTAGTTACCTTCGTGTCAGTGAAACGCGGTGACGACTTAAGTACACTACAGTGCGAGATAGCAATAAACCAAAAATGAAATATTAATGTTATTATAGGTATTTAGTGACGTATTCTGCTGATGTAAACATTTAAAATTTACTAAAAAAAACTAAAAAAAAATCCCTGCTAAGGCTATTTAATAAGGTTTTGAATATTTGGGTTAAAAGTTGACGCAACAGAAATCTATTGAGGTACTCACGCGATCCTTATGGTCTGCGGCCAGAGGCACCGCATGGGGATTCTTATGAAAATCTCTTAGTCAATATTTAATAGAAATATCGTCAATTTTTGACTTAGCAAAATTTTATACATTATTTATGGTAAATGTAAGTTCACAATTAACCGTGCGTCGTGGCTTATAGACCAAAGATAAAGGATTATACATAATTTTAATACTAACCTCAGAGCGTACCAAACTTGTATTTTGTAGGCACGTTGTTCTGCAATGTATGAACACGACTTAACACTTACTTTGAGCCACAGCATTGCATACAGACACGATTTGTTACGGACCCAAGATAAGGCTGATGCCACTACGGTGACAGATGAAGACACCTAGGTTAGGCATCATATACTATTTTAATTGTTATCTACCTTTGCTAATATTAATAAACAAAATAATTGTAGTTAAACAAACGACTTAATAAAACAAATATTTAGATTCAGTTTTACATCTATAGACAGTTTATGAAAATGAAATATTATATTGATTTTTATGGAACTTAAAATCTCCAGAACATCATTCAGATTTTCTTATATATTATTAATTATATTCTTCGTCGGTTATAATAATTAAGCTAAGTCAATGTTCACTTATTTAATTCGATATATAATGCTAATTCGTGTGTAAGTAATTGTGTAATATTGTAGTAGTGATCTCCCATACCCCCGGCGCGCGGCGTCCTATATCGCATGCTAAAATACAACGAAAAGTTTAGTTGTTCTTTTCAGTTGTAGCTATGTAAATCGGTCGATGGTTTCAGTGCGTCAATTACGATCAATGTTAAGCTCTCTTCATAAGTATGTATGTATATCGGTGTTTGAAAATACTTTCATAGATTAAAAACTTCACTAGAGCCATCGACTGACTTTTTGGTTGACCATGCTCGACTTTGCCGGCCATTTTGTTCGCGATCGTATATCAAAATGGTGGTTGGATAAAATGGCGGGTAGGTCGCGCGTAGTGCGTGAAGGACGCCGCCGTCGCCATGATTCCGTCCAACAACCGTAGATAGCGAGTAAGAGACGTCCAGTGGCTGCGGACACGGCTACGTCACCTTTTGCGGGACTACTCGATACATATCATCATGTAATATTTAAATGTAATTAGGAATAAACAAACGGTTTCATAGAGACGTTTATGCTGTATTCTCGTCTACTACTTATAATGCAATCGGCTATATGTCACGCTAAGCCCACGTTTGCGTTTCCGACATAATTTATATTGTTCGCTTCGCTATTGTTGTGTCCATTTTCTCGGAATTCACCGTGTTTGATTTTATTCTAAGAATTAATAAAAATGAAATGTCAAACTATAAAACCATATTTTCTTAACGTTTACTGTGAAATCGAGTAGAAGGAGTTCGGATCGTTGTCGTTTATATAAAGACGCGTGACATTGGCCCGCATGTGATAGGGTAGAAGTAGGGGTGTAGCGTCGCCTTGCAAGTTAGGTTAAGTGAAGCGGTATCACACAAACGCCGTGCATCGGAAACATATCAATTCTGTGCCCCTAAATAAATTTAATTAAATAATATTCTAAGAGATACAATATGAATAGAATAAAGAAGACAAAATATTTGGAGTATCAAATACCTGCTAAGTGTTGTTTTCGTACGTTAATGTGTAATATCGATAGATTTGTTTGCAACGTGGTCATCACGCATAGTACCGGAGTAGTGTCGCGCAAGTACGGACTAAATTGTCGCTGTAGAAGTTTGTTATACTTTATTGTTACTTTAGAAATATATTAACAAGGCTTAATTACCAAATTACTTTAACAGTTCGCTTCGTATTCAGTATTAAATGACATTTTATGTTAATATCGTTGACAATAGTTAGTACGTTGCTGACAACTTATATATGTATATCGAGCAAAGTAAACCATACAAACTATATAGTTAGTAATTAATTGTTAGATTTGTGTGACATGAATTATTTAAATGCTTTTAGAGCAAAGGTAAAGTGTTATTGTTGTTTAAGGAAAAACATAATGACATGTAAAAATAGTGATTAAATTAGCTTAATTATCATTATTACAACTTTTATAGATGTTCATTACTTTTCTTTCTTACTTCATGGAGTATTGTGGCATTGGAGACGTCATTGTTAATTCAAATAAATTTGAGCTCATCCTCAATCGAAGTTTTTATTCATCTGACAACCCTGTCTATGACAAGTCCGTTATATTTTGTCTCCAACCGAATGGGTCGAGCACAACAAATCGAAGGTCGATTTAACAAACACTGTTATATTAACTGTAGATATTTTAAATGATCGTTTACTATCACAATTACCAAACTATTGTTTTCTAATGGCATTATGTTCATTATTGTGTCTAGTTAATAAAAATAGTACTTTTTTAGGTGTCTAGTTTAGGATAAATGAAATTAGATATAAAATTGACAGTGAAGCTTTTAAAATTGCTTTGTAGTCTGGTCTGCTTTGATGCGTTCTTTTGTAAAAATAATTTTAGAAAGCATATGCTACAATATTGTTTTTGTAAATTAATTTTGCAAAATGGACGCAAAAGTTTTATAAAAATAAAAATATACAATTTCTTTAATAATTATTGCAATGTTGTATTTATGTCATTATTAGTTTTAAAGCATTATAGGGTCCAAAGATTGGGAATAAACATTATGTGACAATTAATGGTCTTGTTTCTTTTTCGAGTGATGTGTACACGGGCGGCACGTGGATACATTGAACAACAGAAAAACTCAAAAACCAGGTGGTTTGATATTATGTTTAAAAGTTGTAATCAGCAGGATTAGCAGAGCTTTGAGCAAAGTCACTCACTCAAAAATAAAGGCACACACAAATTCAAAATAATCATATTTCGGATTACTAAATGTAAGGAGTTGGTAAAAAGGGTAATTCTACGCCTCCTCTAATGGCACAATTCTGACTGCCATGAATCATTCTGACATTAAACGACAATTATTAATATATCAGCTAGCAAGTTATGATATGAAAAGTAGTTTAATGTCAACTAACTTGTTTAATCTAGTAACAAAGTCGGTGCTCAGGGCACCATCGGGAGTCGGTAGGTAATTATTTAGTCGAAACTTAGTATGACCTCGTTTTGCAGCCGCAGCTAAATTAGTATGAATATCATTAATATCGCATTAGCCTCGGCAAAACTGTGTGTATGCTGGTTGGAATTGCGTTAGTTAATTTTCTAGATGAAGGCGGATTTCCTTTTTAGTCACAACATAACGTAGTAATAATATCGTAATAGGATGGTCGGCAGCTTGTGTAACAAAATAATATTTCAAAGAAAAATATTAGTGCTGGTGTACCAGTATTTTTACATAGCTGTAATAACTCAGATTTTAGGTAAGAGGTGAGTATTTTTCATTCTAAGAACGAATCGAAAACTAAAGGTCGTCTTTAAAGAGAATTCTCTCTTCTAACTTCATCCTTTTAGATTTCATAGCAGAACAGCAATTGGATCTTTTATATGAAAGCAGTGGGCGGCGATTGGTTGAAGTGAAGTGAAAGATATATGCAAACACCCTGCTGGTTTGTACGAATATGTAAGTTTACCAACGACGCAGCGCAGCGACAACCATTTGTATGTGTGAAAGAGCACACTGTGGGGACAAATTAAATGTGGTGAATGTTGTAAGTATTCTAGCAATGGATTTAAAAATGACTGCCTCTCTTTTTAAATATTCTGATAAACCTATTTACCAACAAGCTTTCTTCTAAGATAGGTCGAGAATTTAGAAAGGTCTGAGTTATAAAACAAAAATGATACAACTATACGGAATTACACGGGCTCGTTTGGACAGTTACCTACATATATGAACCATCTTTTTGTCGTATAAACCGTATAAATGGTTGATGCACACACGTTTCCCAACATTGGGAATCATTTCCTAACCTTTACTATTCCCATCATTAGGAATTAGTATTTAAAATTACAATTAACTAGCAATCCGACCCGGCTTCGCACGCGCCATTTACAGTAAATATAATATAGCCTATGGTACCCCGAGAACATATGCGGCTTAATTTTTTCAAACTTCTTCAACGAATGTCGTTATATTTTAGCCAATATACTCAAAAGTTTAACAAATTATATACGAAAGCCTTCCTCAAAAATCACTCTATCTATTGGTAAAAACCGCATCAAAATCCCTGAAGTAGCTTTTGAGTTCATCGCGAACAGACAGACATACGCGGCGGAGGACTTTGTTTGATAATAGTGTTATTGTGTAAATTTATTTCCATTGATATCCTTATAGTGAAAAAATATTAGTACAGTATTTTTGAAGTCGTAAAAACACACTTATAGTGTCGGATAGATCGATGTTGTAAGAGCGAATAAAAATAATTTAAGATTTTATTTCTCCGAAAAATACTGTTTGAATGTAATTTTGAGAACAAACTACACAATTTTTAGGTGATTTTTATCCAATTCTTCTCTTTATAAATATGTACTTAACTAAAATGTCATCTTTAGATAGAATTTAACAATGCAAGTAACCAAAAGATTTACCCGAAACATGTGTTATCACATCACACTAATATATAAAGGCGAAAGTTTGTGAGTGTGTATGTTTGTTCTTCACGCAAAAACTTCTGAATGGATATGGATGAAACTTTACAGTCATATAGCTTGTACATCAGAATAACACATAGGCCACTATTTGCCGCGATAATCGACATAAACGCGGGCGGAGCCGCGGGCAACAGCTAGTGATATGATAAAAATGATCACACATACACACTATGATAACTACGTGGTATAAAATCTTCGTTTTTTTACGAATACTGTTGCGATCAATGTTCTGGAAAAAGACACGCACACATAAGTATTTTATTCTAAGTGAAAATTTGGAGCTTATAACTGAGTGGGTAAGTTAGTAAAATAATATTTAATTGTACACTATAGGCATGTTGCTGAACACTTTCCAGAAGCGATAACGAATATTAATATTCCAAACTTCATTAAAATAATAATCTAAATGAAAACCCAACAAAAACTTTTAGTTTATCGATATTTGCCTTTAACCCGGAATAGTTATAACTACATATAACTTATCTGATAGTTATTTAGTGCGCGCATTTCGTTTTTTAGATAAGAAAAAACATTCTTATCTAAAAAAGAAGAACGTTTGGTCAAGCAAAAAGTAGTCATTCTTTTATTGTAAACTATAGCAGACATGGAGGCGAAGTAATACAAAATCGAAACCACTTTCTAAGTTCTAAATAAGTAAGTGCAACTCTATTGCACAAGTGTGAATTAAACAAGTTTTGTTTGCCATTGACTCTTGGTTATTTCCCTCTAGAGACTAAAGTTTAAAAGGACTTTATGTTCTCTGCAAATTACGTGGCACTATCCACTGCACTCGTTAAAGCAGTTCCACAAATGTTAGCGCTCGAATTACTGTACTATCAAAGCTTTGATAAGTCGAAATTCATTCCAGTTTGAATTTTACAACATGTTATACTTTCAATGTCTACATAGTATAAAACAAAGTTTTCCTTAGCCTTTGTCTGTCTGTCCTGCCTGATGTAGCACGGATTTTAATGCGTTTTTTATGAATAGATAGAGTGATTTTTAAAGATTTTGTACATCATTTGTAAAATGTTTAAGTAAATTAGCTAAAATATACCGATATTTTTTGAAAACGTCGGAAATACTTAAACCACACGTCTTCTGGCTAATTATACATATTTTCCGTAAAGAGCCGTTCCCCGTGCGAAGCCGGGGCAAGTTGCTAATATAAAATAAATTAAAATCCTTTCACTATCCGTCTATATATTAACGATAAATCTATCTATACTAATATATAAAGCTGAAGAGTTTGTTTGTTTGTTTGTTTGAACACGCTAATCTCAGAAACCGCAGGTCCGATTTGAAAAATTCTTTCAGTGTTAGATAGCCCATTTATCGAGGAAGGCTATAGGGTATATATCATCACGATAAGACCTACAGAAGCGGAGCAACAATGAAGAATGTTACAAAAACGGGCCAAAGTTATCACGCTACGGGCAATAGGAGACGCAAACGAGGTGTCGTGGGTCAGCTAGTGTATATATATATGCACAAATAAAAATTCGTATCCCCACGAAATATTAAAGAGCTTGATCCTTTGTCTCGTCCTTTTCACAGACCGTACTCGGTGCTAATTATCAAACCCCCGCATCTATAAATCCTTAAAAAGGTGCAGTGATCTCGTTAGTGTGTCTGACACGTCGACTTTAAAAGTATACGAGTATTCTATCAAAGCTTCTAAATGTTAGTGCTTACCTTCTGCAAATCTAACCTTGTAAACGTATGAATATTTATTGAAAATTAAGTTTTCTCAATTGAATAATATTCATTTAGTTATTGTTTTCTAATTAAAATAATTTATGCATACCTGTAAGGAATTTTTACACTACATTTTAAGGCTATCTCGCCTCGGCTGCCTCAGTGGCGCAGTGGCGTATGCGACTGCTGTGCTTGAGACCTCGGGTTCGATTCCTGGGTCGAACCAAATGTTTGTATGATCTGCAAATATTTATTTCGGAGTTTGGATGTTTTCTATGTATAATATGTATGTATTTACAAAAAAAAGAGTATATATCTATTTATATCAGTTATCTAGTACCCATAATACAAGCTCCGCTTAGTTTGGGGCTAGATGGTTATTGAACAATGCTTATTTTTAGTGATTTTTAGTTAAGTTTAGGTAGTTGGCGTACAACCAAATTATCAACATTGTCTATGCAAATTTAAGTGAAGAAAGCAATCACATTTGTTGCATAAGATTATTTATGAAACCAGTCTCACAGGTGTATAGGAAAATCATTTACATGTCGCCTCTTGGGAAATTATACCTATATTTTGATCAGATAAAACTTGTCATGTTTTCTCTCCGGTTATATTATTATAAATAATGATCTATGCACAGATGCACACTAAAGTAATTATATGTTTATTAAAACATCGTGAGAGGGGTCGAAATTGAATATTTCTTGGAAAATCAACATATGTATGTTAATATACCTAACTAAGCTGTTTTTTGACCTTTTTTAATTTTTGAAAAACCCTTGACAGATAATGAGATGTCCACTGCTAAGAAAGATCGTCTTTAAATATACACAAACACAGTAAGCTTTACTTTCTTATTCTTATTTTGAGATAGTAACCAGTCCAAGACTATAGTATTCAGTTTTAAAGATTTATAGTCTATAAGCCGTCGCCGTCGTTGTGAAGAAATTAATACAAAAAAAAAAAAAAAGGTAACCTGGGAACACTCTTTCGAAAAACAAAAAATGATCTGGAATAACCTTTACATGCCTCTCAAAGACACATAGCGGTATGTTAATCCTTACACGCCACTTGGTACATTTATAATGGAAACAGTTCGCGGCGTAATGAAAACATTTTTAATTAAAATAAAACATAGCAATACTGTATCGAACTTTCGCCATAACTAATCAACCAATTCCAACAATATAAAATGCCTCGCAAATTGTCGCAATACCTACGGGCTAGCTATCGTTCGTAACATCATTGTATAAAACATGTACATGTTTAAAGGGAGAATTCAGTTCATAAACGATATTATTCGGCGTAACGTAGGTACTGTTTAATAGTAATATTTCAGTTTCATTACCTAACGAACGATTGCTATTTGTTATCTATATATTTAATAACAATTTTAACAAAAATGAAACCGACTTCAAGGTTCGACTCGATTTCTCTAGAATGCCATCATCAGATATTAATGTCCTTATCATGGTACCACGGTTGGGACATCTCCTTTCCATTGAAAAAAGAATAATCAAAATCGGTTCACAAACGAAGAAGTTATGCCCGAACAAACATTAAAAAAATATATATATATATATGGTCGAATTGAGAAACCTCCTCCTTTTTTTGAAGTCGGTTAAAAATTAGTCGCCGAAATATATGTACGCGCATAACTTCCGATCGGCTGCACCAAATTAAATTTTTTTATGGGTTAGTTATTGCTAGGACAAGGTTTGTGTACAAAAAAATCATAAACAACGGGAAAAGTCAATTTAAAATTCAACGCGAAGCTGAGATAGATATGTAAATATGACGGTTCGAAGTTCGTCGGGTCACCTAATTTTTTATAATTATTTCAATTAGATACTTAATTATTTCAATTCAGTTTTTAGAATACCATTTCACTTAAATTAAAAATAATGTCAGTCAATATACTATTTTCTGGGTATAATAATTGATTTGTGTATTTACAAGTACAATTTTAACAAAAATAAAACCGACTTCAAGGTTCGACTCGATTTCTATTGGATGCCATCATCACATATTAATGTCCTTATCATGGTACCATCGTTGGGACATCTCCTTTCCATTAAAAAAATAATCATCAAAATCGGTTCATAAACGACGAAGTTATCCGCGAAAACACATAAAAAAATATGTATATAGGTCGAATTTGGGAACCTACTCTTTTTTTTTAAGTCGGTTAAAAAACGACTATTATAATGTTATATTTTAAAAAAATAACTGGTATGTTTTCATTCTATCAATTAGGCAGAAATTAGACACTGTAAGTTGTTCAACATAAGACCAGGAATGTGTCATTTTGTACAAATATAAAAAGGTTATAAACAAGTAATTAAGTAATTATTAACATAATTATTAATATTTCTAGCATACTGGAATTAGACAGATGATTAGTTCATAGTTCAGAAGTATTCCAGGGCTATAATAAGGTACAGATCAAATTAAAACGCTCACGAAAATCATAGATCGCCGAACAAGAAGTTCTTCCATTTCTAAATTATTATGAAGAGAGAAAGGAAATTAAATTGTCTTAAGAACTCGAAGAAGTATTTCGGTACGTGTCCGCTGAGCAAGGAGTTTCATCTAATTAGTCCTAACAACTAGCTTAATTTACACCACCGTTGCAGAGCCACTTTCTACCAAATAAACTTTTGACGGACCGGGAATTAGAGAATCTCAAAGGACTTTCACCAAATACGTTTTTGTACTCACCTATTTATTTATGTAATTGTAAGATACTAAGTCAAGGTCTGGTAAGGTTTTTGTCAGCTTTATGAATATGTTTTGTATTATTAAATTATAGGGAACAATTTTGGTTGTCTTCATGAAGAAACCAGGATAAGAAAATGATGTCATGTGGTCTCCATTCTTTAATCTATTTTTCTTACCTAGCATTCTTAAACGACTTAATTAGTTAATTATGAGATACTAGCTTTTGCTTGCGGCTCTGTCCTTGTGTATGTCGTTTATTGCGATAAGGAGTAGCCTATGTTCTATGTCAAGAATCAAAGTATCATATTTCATTGATATCGGTGCAGTGGATAGACAGTCCGATAGTTACTTTCGAATTTATAATATTAGTATGATTTAAATTTATATATTTCGTCCAAAAGTATCTCCTGCTGCTGTCCTTTTCAACTTCCTTTATATTCCTGTCTTGATAAATACAATAAAACTCTATTACCATCTTGAATTCGAACCCATTATAAAACGACTCTAAAAGCATTTGCGATCACGCTTCTTCTCGGAGTTACAAACACAAACAAGTTGAAATAATAACAAAAACTGACGTTATTCCACTGCGTTACATATTAACAGCTCAAACACGAAAGGAATATTTTCACAAGACCAGATGTAAACAGAACATTGATCCGATAAATCGCGGATCATTTCGGTCTCTTCCACGTTTGAACGACATATCCCAGATGTTCTGGGAAATGGTGCCACTTGAACTGAATGTCCTCTTTTTAGTAGAGCTCTTCTCTTGGAAAATTTGATATTTTAGCTTTATTAATACTGTTTCATTTCAATGCTAGCATGTCTACGGATTAATCATAATCCATATATTGATATGTCGTTTTTCGTCATGATTGTGACTGAAAGATTAAACAGTATTAAACAAATGTGTCAAACGTATATACCTACTTATAGTCTCAACGAAGAATTTATTACAAAACATACTTTAAATTGGCAAAGTGGGTATTTTATAGTAGTAACTTCCGCCCACGCATGTGTGTGTTATCGCGGTAAATAGTAGCCTATGTATTATTTTGAAGGATAAGCTATATTGGTGTATAGTTATTTTTAGTGTGTATTATTAGCTATATTGGAGGCGCTCATAATCCAGAGGCACACGGTGTTTAGAAACAATCACCGAGGGTAAGCAACGATGGTGCGGTCAGTACCTGGATGAATGACCGCTAGTGACATGATGTCATGAGCGTCTCCGTGATTCAGAGGTCACGTTAAGCAGTCGGTTCCGGTTGTGAAGCTTAGTTGAAGGCCTTTGATTTTCTTTTTCAATTTTCACGATATCAGTAATTGAATCATTGAGTAGCGCCCTAATCGATCTATTGAAACAATATCAATCTTATTGGCACCAATTGTGCTGTCAGTGATGATAAATGGATCAGTATAATGTGGTTTGACCATTCTGGGTCGGGCACATGTCTATAGTATTGTACCACTAAATTCTCAAGGTTTTATTTAAGAACAGGTGATTGGTGTACGATCCTCACTTTATTCTTTTTAAGAAAGGCAACTGCCACATTAGGAATATATCCTGTATCGAGGGAGACTTTACAAGCCTATATGAAAGGGACACAGAAGAGCCTGACTCAACAACAATTTTTTGAATCACACAACACTAATCGCAGTAAAAATCGGCGCCGTCGTAGTGTCTGCTTATACCACTACGCTAACCGTGCAATCGTATCATCGCTACTTAGTAATACTTAGTACTATTAGTTAATCCGTGGTTATACCTATAAAATTATTTGTACGACGAAAGCAACCAGAAATAATGTGCCTGTTGATTCACATGAATGATAGCGTACTCGATAGTTTTCAATTATTCTTTTAGGATATACTGCCGATATTTATTCGCCGTAAGAACTTCGTACATACAAGAGATTGCGAAACACTCAGCAAGATATGACTGCCTTTACAAGCTCGTAGTTAGATTCAAAGACAAGGTCGTGTATCCTGTACATTAAGCAAATTAAAAATGCACGAGACAGTGCCGTTATACCTGTCACCTGGATGTGTGACCCCGTTAGCTCCACATTCAAAGTGTAAGGCAACTAAGTAATTAAAAGTAGGGCCTAGCTACATAGCATTGTGTACAAGGGGCTTATCTTACTGCCGTATACTGAGTGATTATGACGTATTCTTTAATACTGGTATACAAGACATGAATATTTGGTGAAATAATTAACACCGTGTACTATTCTTTATTTCCATATATATAACATACCCATATGTATATATATATATACTAGCCGTCCCGGCAAACGTCGTTTTGCCATAACTACTAATAAATTAAAAATTAATTAAAAAAACATTGTCCAGCGGACAAAATTGTGAATCTAAACCATTCCCAGATCCCCTTGAACACACACAAAAAATTTCATCAAAATCGGTCCAGTCGTTTGAGAGTAGTTCAGTGACATACACACTCACAGAAGAATTATATATATAAAGATGACCAGCTGCCTCACGCAATCGCGTCTGCGTTTCCTATTGCACGTTGCGTGATGAAATAACAAATTTGTTTCCTGTAAAATGTTACAGTGAGCTAGCCTTAAAATATATACTTTTAACTTTTAAAGGGGAATAATTATATTATTTCATACATTGTTTTTTTTAAACTATAATATCTTACGCGCACGCAATGGAAGCTCTAGCTCTAATTTCCCACCGTTTTTGCAACATTTTTTATTGATTCTCTGGTCATAACTTGATGTTGTAAGCCTTTGTTGAAAACTGGGCTATCGAATACTGGAAGATTTTTCCAAATCGGTCTGGTACTTCCTAAGATTAGTTTGTTCAAAAAAACATACTAACTCTTTAGCATTATAATATTAGTATAGATATAATTATAACTATCACATTTTAGTTTGGTTTCCTTATAATGCATGCAACTATGGGGTTTACGTATGTTTGGTTTTACATCACCTCTGTCATCATTATGACTACGTTGCATTTCAACAATGTTTTATTTATTCTATAGTTTGTATTTCAAGAGTGGTTTCATTAAAAATCTAAGAATAATCGTGGCAGCTTTAGTTTGCTTTCTACCTCTTTTTTTAATTTCAGTGTACATATCTTTATGTGTACAAAGTATGCAAATAATCTAACTTCAAACTGAAGCAACCAACTAATTTGATATAATAATATCAGTACTTTTAAATCTCAAGGTAGTAGAGCCACGCTGACTTTAGCACGAACGGGTCGGCTCGACCGTGGCGGTACTACCCTCGCACAGAAAATCAACGTAAAATGACAGCGATCATGCTATCGTGTATCGTTGGTGAGTGCGAGACCGGAGGCCCAATGATGCAGAAGCATCACTAGCCCGCCATGGTGGAGGCCACTATGCTGCATTGTTGCATTGTCTGCATTCGCAGTATGGTGACCACCACTCTTGGATTCTGCTTATGCTTTCCAAAAGGCAAAAAAAAAAATTACACTAGAAACAATCCCAACCTTTATAAAAACCGTCATTAGTCATTAAGCTCTGCATTTTCGCAGTCCTTATTGCTTTACTATCATCAACTACCTTTGACAGTCCACTGCTTCACATAGAACACTCCTTAGAAATAGGATATTGGCCTACTATACTAAGACTATTTGGCCTATCAATATTCATAGTTAGTCTAACCACCTCATGAATTTTCTCAACACATGTTTACTAACTTACGAATCAATATCTCACTACACAAGCTTAAAACTGGGTGTAACATGAGTTTACTTTCCAACAATACTGGATGAGTAAAGCATCGAAAGCCAACAACAAGTTAACTGAACAGATAAAAAGTTGTGCTGAAGACTCATGTCTGCGTGTGCAATCCTCAACTACTTTTATTAGTTTCGCATCAAAGCTATACAAACAGGCATATGTACACAACTTCGCTTTACAACTATGTTTAAATTACTTTAATTTCTTGAGTCTTGCTATATAAACTGAAACTATTTTTATGTTGTTTAAGATTCTGTAATGCTTTTCAATGATGGCGCATTTTTATACTAATACTAGCTGAACCCCGCGGTGTTACCCGCGGTTATTTTTGTACCGCGGTTAACGCCGCGAGAAAAAGTTAGTCTAAAAAAGTTCCCTGGATCATCAGCTACCTGCTAGTGAAAGTCCCGTCAAAATCGGTCCAGCCCTTCCATTACCCGGAACAAACAGAAAGACAAACATTTTTAACTTAATTTTTGGTATATGTACCGTGTAAACATACATATGCATTTAGTAGAAAGCGGTTATTTTAATATTACAAACAGACACTCCAATTTTATTTATTTGTAAAGATACAAAGCTGAAGAGTTCGTTTGCTTGAAGGCGCTAATCTCAGTCACTACTGGTCCGATTTGAAAGTTCTTTCCGAGTTAGCCCATTTATCGAAGAAGGCTATATATCATCACGCTAAGACCAATAGGAGTAAAGCACCAATAAAGAATGTTACAAAACGGAGGAAAATTATTACGCTACGGGCAACAGGAGACGTCAACGAGGTTGCGCGGGGCAGCTATTTGCTTAATAAAAAAATGGAATAAATTTATCATTTTTTAAATAAATGTCGTTATATATATCTTTGACAAAAAGTGATTAATGTTCTTAACAATAGAACAAATTTTAAAATCATCATAATTATTACTTTGTCTTAAACTAAACTTCCACGCCCTTAATAGTATTTAAACATAGAGACAGAAACATTTGCCTCATTCTCTGCTCTTTGCAGCAGCAAAGATCGTGTTGCCAAGTACTTTATGTGGTCCCCGCGATGTTATTCTCCGTACCATCGTAATCCGATACAAACTAATAGATAATAAACGTAATGGCTGCACAAGAGCCTGGCAGAGTCGCTCGAGTTGTAAATATTTATACTAAACAGCAGTTGGATGTACATAAAGTCGGATATAAAACGTTCACATAAAAAGTTGTGTGACGATTAAAGATCTAGTTTATGCATGCCATTTCCTTGGCCATATAAAAACTATACGCATCGGAAATGAACTACTGGATGAGATTCACTAATTTTGTATACATAAAAGTTTTAAAGAACGTATGTATGTTTTTACTTCTTAGTATCGCCTTGTATGCTCAAATAAAATTAAACTTGTATGTTTTGTCGTCACTATATAGGTTGAGAGTTGTTTATGAAAAAAAAATACCGCAGTAATAGTCGACGTGTCGTAAAAAAGGTCAGGGCGATACTGAAAAACGGAATCGAGAGTGTGTTGAATTTTTTATCACAGCGTCTATCTTGTAAAGCGAGTGTTATAGGGATGTCTTGCCTCTTTACATAACGAATCGTACGCGAGGGAGATTGTTCCTACTAAATTCAGAGGCGTTTAACTTGTTCAGTTCAGACTTCGTAAATCTTTATTTGCATGCTGAGACAATAACAATCCAGGCCCTTGTGACTGATTTAAGAGCTTCACTACGTCTGATGTATAACACACTCACTTAGTTGATCGCTACTGAATTGTAAATTTATTTGCAAATAAAATTGTATTGTTTTTAAATTTGAGCCAAGAAATTTACATAAGAAACAGTCAGGTCTTTTAGATGTTGTACTACATATTGTAGAAAAAATGCATAAAGTTTTCCTAACGATGATATATTTCCTTAAAAGCTACAACAAAGGTAATACTAAAAGTTATAAAAGTACCATTATTGTCATTTCCATTGTCGAAAATGTCATATCATAAATTCACAGGCAGCCTAAATAGCTTGGGTTGTATCAATAAATAAGGGTTACGGAGCTAACGAGTAATAAATTGCCGAAGTTACAGTAACTACATCAAAATAAATAGGTAAAAGAATTTCTTGAAAAGTTTACAACGGAAGTTATTTGTTTCGTCTTTTTTAAATTAACAAATGCAGCACATAATTATTATTAGTACCAACTAATCTATACATACAAATAAATAAAATTGAAGTGTTTGTTATTTCAAATTAACAGGTTTTTACTAAATGGACATGGAAGTATATCCGGTACTTACATTTAAAATAAAACAATTTAAAAATTTTTTGTAAGCTTACCTTTGTAACGTCTTAACCGATTTTGTCGGGACTTTCACTAGTAGATAAATAGTGTTATAAGATGTAACTTAGACTACTTTTATTTAAAATTGGGTAGTACTCATTAACTGCCTCGGTGGCGCAGTGGTAGCGTACGCGACTGCTGTTCTTGAGGTCTCGGGTTCGATTCCCGGGTCGGAACAAATGTTTGTATGATCTGCAAATATTTGTTTGTTTGGGTGTTTTCTATGTATAATATGTATGTATTTACAAAAAAAAGTATATAAGTATTCATATCAGTTGTCTAGTACCCATAATACAAGCTCTGCTTAGTTTGGGACTAGATGGCGTTGTGTGTTAGATGTCCGAAATATTTATTTATTATTTATTTATTTAAATAACCCGTCAGTACAGTGTTAGTATGAAATTATACAGAATTAGATTTTAGCCATATTTTTAATCATCTGTTTATAAATAACTTCTGATAATTAAGTAATTGCAGGTTTAAATGATGATGATGATGATGATGATGATGCTGAAACTGACGAAATTTTTACGACATAATTGAAATTAACCAAATTCAACGCTGAACATTTGCCATCTATGTTTGGTTTGTGTGTTACTAGCAACTCGCCCTGGCTTCGCACGGGTTCTTTAAGGAAAATATATCTAATGGTTAGCGTAAGCGACTGCAGATCAAAAGGTCTCGGGTTCGATTCCTGGGTCGGACTGCAGTTGGATTTTTCTTACAAGAAATTCTTAATAGCAGCCCGGAGTATGGAAGATGGCGGTGTTTACCGCCCGTGTCTCGGAGATCACGTTAAGCCGTCGGTCCCGGTTGTCATGAACATCTATGGCAATCGTTATTGGGAAGTTAGTGCCAGTAGTTTTTTGAGTTTCTCTCGAACAGACAGACAGACGCGGCTGTAGACTTTGTTTTATAACAAGAAGTGATAACAACACCATAATATACACAAAGAAAATATAAAATGCTTTTGAAAATTTTAATTACATAGATGATATAAAACTATTAATCAAGTTTGAATTTAAATTAATTTATTTTATTAATTAAATACAGTTCACTTTTAAATAAATTTATGAAAGTTTATGAAGTCAAAGTTGTAACGAGCAGCTCCTGTTGACCCAGCAAAGTGCCCCTCTAAGCTTTAAAATCAATTTTGAAGGAAGTTCTTTATAATAAAGAGAGGCTCTGTGCTCTCAAAACATAACAACTTATAGTTAAGAATAGTAACATTATAAACCTATTTTATAGTAAATTAACGTAGTTACAAGTAAATTTGTCTTAAATAAGAATTATTTTTACAGAGATTTAAAATCCACTGTTTCATTACAATTAAAAGAAATAAAATTCTTAAGAATATGATCTTTTCTGTGGTTACGGCGAGTTTCATCAGTTTCTGATAAAGTATCAGATGTTATCTGTTATTCAACACTATCTAACGGATATAAGTTGCTGATAAATAGGTAAATTTTATGGTCGTCTGACATATATGTCTCCATCAAAACTTGTAAAACTGAAAGCTATAATCATTTGACTTTTTTTTAAATTTTTTTTTTGTTTTTTTTTGGGAGACGATTTCCATTTCATCTCATCCACATTTTTTATATTCTATATCATTAATTTCATCACGACGAAGATTTAATGACTTGAAGACTATAAACACTTGACATTGGCAGAAATAGCTGATCCGAGAGACCGGCTGGTTGCCATTTCATCAAAGAAGAAGAAGAAGAAACATACATTTATTTTACCAACAGCTAAAATCTTTTTGTAAATGCACTTTTATCTAGAATTATTAGTTCGAGCCGTATATAACAACCGTCCAAATCAACTTGGAATAAAAAAAAGAAAACACGAGAATCCGATGCGGTCGGCGAAATCTGGGTTAACTGGGAGAGTTTGTTTCCAGGTTTGGTTGTTTTTTAAATTTTAGAATTGCAAACCACTACATTGGGATGTTTTAATCACCAATGTTGGCTTAACAATTCATTAACCGGAATATCCTGCACATATCTGTTTACATATCCGATCTTCTGACATTTATTGCGTTTCCAGGTGAAATATTATTTTGTATTGTGACCACAAATTGGTAATAAAGTACTTTTATAATGATGATAAATAATTGAATTTTCTTTCAAAAGTGTTTCTCCCTTACTAAATAGAATTAATTAAATATTCACCACCAAAATATTTCTGTCTCTAATTACTGAGATGGTTATATATTACTAGCTGCGCTCCGCAGCATTATCGCTGTTTCGAATTTGGATACTATTTAATATAGTTATCTTTATACCAAATACTATCACCAAAAAAAAGTAACTTTATAAAATCAGCTATCTGCCAGTAAAAAAAATAAGTTAATATTAAGATGTTGTTAAGAAAGTTAACAATATCTTGGAATCAAGACAATCCCAACAACAAATAAAAAAGATGTAATGAAATTACAAAGATCAACCAACTAGATGTGAAAGTTATTCTACAAGAAATTCTTTAATCAATAAAAACAAACTTCAAAACAGCCTCCTTCTATGACGTTCAAACTGAATAACTAATAATACTAAGTGAAATGTGTAATATATATATAATGCGGTTGTACTAATAAACACTGAATATGAACAATATAATCTGGTTCCTGAACGCCTCCTATTTCAAGTGCTGTGTGACATACTTGTGGTTTTAGTCGATTCGATTTTGACACCCTGTAGCAAACTCAGACAAGTTTTCCACATACATTTAGTCGAAACGCTACTCAATAGTGTTTCAATAGGTCAGTAATGGAAAAAAATCCTTGCGGACTGCCCCGACGTTACTAGTTGTGCGTACTTTACCAATACGTTTTCTACAAGCATATTAGTTTGTAGAATAGAGTATCGCGGGCTATGATGCTGAATTATAATTCCACTGCATAACCAGAAAATGTTAGAAAAGAAAGAAAAGGCACGTGAAATAACAAAGTTCAACATTGTAAGAGCAGCCGGTACCAGGGTGAAATGTGGTGGGGTGCGCGTACGAATATCAAGTAGCGTACGGCATTACACGGCCAGCAAAGACTGTCGAGCGGCGCACGTGTAATGGCGGCCGTAACGTCACGTCCGGATACGGCACAACGCGGTCTGAGCATGTACCATGATCATGAATCGCATTTTCCATCTACGACACGCAAACCCACACATTACCCCCCAAAAAATATTAAGTTGCGCAACTAGTGTGTGTGTGTACCTTTGTGCCTGTGCGTGTATGCTTTTTCAGTTATAAAAGTGAAAAACTTTTTGCTGTTATCTGATATTTTATTTTCTATCGCTAACAAAATACAAGTGTAGAAATGTAAAAAATTACATGGTTCGTTCTTGTAAAATTTATTGAAACAAAAAAAAACACACTTGTATTGTACTCAGCTCTGTTGTAGCTTAGCCTACACTACCACACAAACGTAAGTACGGGTGCCACAAAACTTCATAAATATTTCTTTATAAGACCACTTTATACTCGTATATGTGGGAAATACTTGGACCAAATAACTTTTTAAATTAGATAAGTTTCTACCCTTGTTAAAGCGCCTAAGTTTGATCGATATTTAGGAAATACACCGCGCAACCAGCAAGCTCAATCTTGCCGTGATATCTGTCAAACTTTTCTTAAGCCATTATCTAATTTATATGAGTCCAAACTTATGTTTGTTGAAACTTACGTTATCTTACATAGAAATAATGGAATTTAGTCAAACGTAAAATTTCCAGTTTTTGAAATAGTCTCCAAAAATGTGGCATTTACTTTTGGAGCTAAGTGGTTTAAGCGGTCGTTCTCTACTACTCAAAGTGTCGTGAGTTCAAATCTCACTTACGACAACACTTTGTGTGATCCTCAAATTGTTGTTCTGAGTCTGGGTGTTCTTTGTGTCCGTTTCCTGTATGTTTGTAAAGTCCCCCGCGACACAGGATATATTTTCCTAATGTGGGAGTCTTTAAAAAAAAAGATCAACCAACTAGATATGAAAGTTATTCTACAAGAAATTCTATAATCAATAAAATATATCAAGAAATAATAATAAAGAAACAGAAAGTCTGCCTCTTTATTATTATTTCTTTACATACTCTACTTTAAAAACCCAAACAGCAATATGTAATTGCCAAAAGAATTGTATCGCTATCGTACGAGGATCTCACAACCTCATACAATACAATATATATAATACAATATAATAATAATATATAATATAATACAATATATAAATTCCATGTATAAATACTTATACAACTGCTACATCCATATCGTAGGAGAAATATTAATTTTAAAATCTCCAGCAAATTGCATTGCACAAATACACCACCAATTGGTGAATCCTCGAATAACAAGTTTACAATTTCGTTTTGTAAAAATTGCACCGACCGCACCCGCTTCAATAATTTATTGACTCCGACTGAACCAGGAAAAACAAAAGCACTTTGCCTCGTTTAGTTTTCATTAAGTATTTAAAATTGATGACCGTAGAAATCAAACTGTTTATTAGCATTGAGAAAATAATTGCTTTATGTATTCAATTTCAAAATAATACACCGAGCATTTGAAATAGAGATTAGCAGTTAGCAGAGAGATATAGAATTAATAGAGGAATATTTAAAACTCCGGTAACCGTCAAGCCGGCTACTTTGTATACTTTTCTACGTCATTTATTAGCAAAAATTATAGCACGGTTCACAAAAAATTAACGATATTTTCGTATTATAATAGATCGTAGATATTAAATAAATTGTCTAAAAAGCGATATTCAAACGTTCTGTTTTTCATTAAAATCGATTAACAATACTCAGTATGTAAACAAATGACATGATAAATATAACGTGTTCAATTTAAACTTCTACGTTTCAGGGTTTGGCCCGATATCGATTCAAATGGATAACCCATTATAGACCTTCATCAACGACAACACGGTGTTATTTCCAATGAAAACGTAGTTCGGTGCCCAATACAACGAGCTCTTGCTAATTCCAATTCGCATGTGGCGATGACGGCAACTTTTATTTTTTGGTACTTTCCTACTGGCAAAGTAGAACTAAGAACGCGTAGAACTGGTACGTTAGATACTTCTTAAAGTTATGTAAACCTTGTTAAATGAAAAACGTTGTTTCTTTAGTATATCACATCAACAGCTTTTAAGAAGAGAAACTATCTACAAACTGCTAAAGTTAGTTAACTAATATATAAACAGTACAATTTTAATAATGTCAACAGCTTTAACAGTTGGACATAAGTCTCTTTGTAGAAAGAAGACTTATAATTAGTATTCTAAGTCTAGTCTACCAATTGGTAGTGTATATTATTAAAGTTATCAAACCGGTCCGACGGTTTGGTATAGAGTTTATTTCAAGTTCTGGGAGGGTCTGGATGTGTTAATAACAGTGCCCGAATCCCTCCCGTCTCAGGCGCAGAGTGGCACACCGTGTGGTTTTAGTCGGTTCGATTCCGACACACCGCCCTGCCCCAAACCCCGGCGGGGTGACGTCCCGAGGAGGTTTCCAGACGTAAAAAAAAGGGTTTGTTTCAAGTATTCCTTCTTTTTTTTATATACCTGAAGCACTTTACCCCCTCACAGCAAAAAAACAGGTATGTATACCTAATCATACACCAGAAATCTAGCGTTAATTTATATATAACTAAACGAATCCCAAATATGAATACTGACTCAGAAATTTCGAATGATGTGATGAACAACTGCAATCGTACTTTGTGTTGGCCACCAGCAAATGGAGACCCAGAGGTAATATAGAAAAGAAATCCTTGTTGAAACCCCGACACAGCGTTCGCCATCTACAACTCACGTACCTACGGTGTGCGCGCTTCAGAAATCGGAACAATTCGCATCGTCTTTCCAGCCTACTCCTGACAGGGCGATAGAAAAACCATCAACCAGGAAATTAAAATAACTGCCTCATAACGTTTTTATTATTTTAAAATAATATACACAGAAAACCGGTGTGAAACAGCGCTTGCGCTGTGTTGTGTGTAGAACTGTGCGCATTCGATGTGGCAACATGCAATTGAAAGTAATTGTATAAAATTAAACCTTGAAATTTGTGGTTGGTTTCTAGACAGGTCTTTAAAACCAACATTTACTCTGTGAGACCCATGCTGTGGCATGTATGGGCCGGCTCGACCGGATTGATAGCCTCAAAGAAACCGGTGTGAAATAGCGCTCGCGCTGTGTTTCACCGAGTGAGTGAGGATACCAGAGGCCCATATCCCAACCTCTCCTCCTATCCTCTCCCGATCCCCTCCCTGTCCCCCAAAAGGCCGGCAACGCACTTGTAATTGTGAAGCCTCTGGTGTTGCGGGTGTAATCACTTATCATCAGGCAATACGTCTGCTCGCCTGCCCCTATTCCATTTCAAAACAAAATTAATATAATATTTCCATTAGTTGTTCTATTTAGTAACGAACTCCTAAATTATTTAACTAACCCGGGCTTTAATAAATCAATGGATTCATAAGTAAAATTTTGAAAGGCAATCTGAATAATTGGTTGAGTTTCAGGCCTGGAATATAATTAAGCATTCCAAGAAAAACTTCTCGTCTTAAGCACAAACGATAATTATCAAAATCTATAGGAATGTTCGCGTCTAAAAAATTTATGTGTTTGCGCGGTCGGTGGCAGTCACGAGCTGTGCGCAATCGGCCCTCCCTAATTACCGCCAGTAAAAACTAATTGCGAACGACTGAGTGCCGCCACAGCACTCTCCTACTGCCTATATAACGTATTCACAAAAATATTGTGATTAATACACTCTGTTTGCAACAATAGCTCCTGAAATTGGCCGGATTATATATCAAAGTAATTTGCTTGGTGGATAGATCGTATCCATTGTATAATAGCATCATTTATTTAATGTATCATTTGCTAAACTTTTTTCAAAATTTTGTTCTAATTTCGAACTTCGTTTTTCTAAATAATTATATCATTATTTGTAAATAGCTAATAAGTAGTGATTTTGAAAATTTGCCATGTGTTCTCATAAATAGATTATTTTTGGCCTAACTAAGGCGAAATCAAAAGGAAGTGTAATAGTTTTGACAGTCTATTTATATTCGTAAGGTGGAACCGTAGCGCCTAAACTACTGAAGCGAGTTAAATGAATGAGGTGTCAATAGATTTGTAACAATGGCCCGGGGGTCATAGGCTATATTAATTTTATCAAAAGATTTTATGTAGTCAAGTTGTTAGACTTTTATTTGTTTTTTTTAATTTGTGTTCGGATTCCGAACTTTATTTAATTAGTTTTAAACAAGTAGTAATTTTCAGGATTCGCCATGAGTTCTCATGTTGCTATTTAAATTTTCAATGTCTTTAAACATTCATAATGAAAATGTTTAAAACAGATTTTTGAAGATCTTGGTTTCAAAGTTTAAATATATTTTTCATTACAAATTTTATGAGTATGTACTAAATTAATATCATATACACTCATGCTGCTTTAGAGTACATTATACAAAGTGCAAAGTTCTAACTAAATAGTTTATATTTCTGAATTTAAAACTAACAATAATATTCTGACTAAATATCAACAAAGTAAACTTTTTATATTCGTTCAAAAATTATTTGTATAATTTAAATCTTACACACATCAAAGAACTTCAGCACATAAAAGTGAAGCTTCTCATATCAATTTTTACAACTGTCTTTGTTATTATAATATGAACTACTAAACTTTATAGATAAGGAATGTTAAATGAATCGTTTAATCGTATAAGATAAACGATAATCAAAAAAGGTTTAATGAATAGTCGCCTGCTTCTTTCGATCTTTTATCCGTAGAGGATTAGAAAGGATTTTGAAAATAGATATATTTTATAAACACTGACTATCCATTAAGCTGAGGCGATACAAATAGTAATCTGTTCTAGTATGTTGTTGTATCTTTCCCAGATTTTAATTTATTGGTTGTAAATCTCGAATTGATTTTCCTTTTCTGGGGTAATGCCGTCTTCAGACGTATTTGATAAATACTAGTGGTCGCCCAAATTAATTAATAATGAAATATCTTTCAACCTGAAACTGAAATGGGCAATTCCGAGTTCACATTTAAAACATAAAAGGATGCTGCTGAAGTGGTAGAGTATTCGACTGCAGATCGAGAGGTCCCCGGTTCAAACCCGGGTGTCCCCTAATTATTGTCCGTAAAAAGAGATACAAAGTTTTTACTTCACGTGTTAAATTTATACATAAATTTATTTCCATTCTCATGTCTTAACGTTTCATTAAACATAGCTTGTAATGTGTCGTATCATGACGATACAAATTTGACACCCAATGTTGGGTTAATTTAATTTAAGGGTGGGTAATCCAGCGGACATAGCAATAGGTGCCGCTGTATTTATAATTAAAAACAGGTGGCCCGCTTGCAATGTACCGGGAACGAGTTAAATGTTACAATTCGCTCTATACGAATCACTTTTATCATTTTATTGTCTGCCTTTATACATCTTTTTCTGGTATGATAATTGTTATTTAGTTTGATAAACGTCAATTAAAATAAAAACAAGGATAACTGATTTTCGTTAATATCTTAAAAAAAACTAAGTACAAAAAAATATGCCTTTATTTCCAGTAACCTGTTTTATAGTTATTCTGAGTCTAGTTGATAAATGGTAATATAGTTGATAATACCTTAAAATAAGTAAGATTATTAAAAAAAACCGACTGCATCAATATCTCCCATCTTTATTAAGTTCAGGTTTTTATTTTATATTTTATTTATTTTGACGTGTATTTATACTACTCACATTAAAACAGACAAGCCGTTTAAGCTCTAGGGCGCGCCAAACAAATCTACATACATACTTGAATCTATCCTTGTTACTCTTACAATTGTAAGGAATCTTACAACCTCTCAAACTTCAATTCCATCAAACCGGAACGAGCGTGCAAAAAAAATACACATACACACAAAGCATAACCCTCCTTCTGGCGTAGTCGGTTAAAAAACTATTAAAAACAATTTTTGAACTTATGGGCCAATGGTATTCTCACTCACTCGGTGAAACACAGCGCAAGCGTTATTTCACATCGGTTTTCTGTGAGGCCGTGGTATATTGCCGAAGCGTGGCTCTCCACGGTCAAATTCTCACAACATTAAACAAACACATTTTGATTTGATCAGTCTTTCAGCATAATCACTAGATCTGCTACATATATATGTATAATGGTAGAAAATATATTAAATTGAGGAACTAAACAAAAGTTTTATATCTGCATAATTAGAAATGTAACCAACTTTTGTTAAGCATATTAAATACATTAACATACAAACCATGTCTTCTACTTGTGCACACAATGTTTTCACAGCAGTGGTTATCATTTAGTTAAAACCTAATTCCACCTTCTAAACAATATTCGTGCATGAAATTAAAGAGGTCTATAAATAAAGGTTATAATATTCGAGTCTTCGGTGCTTCGAAACCCCTTAGTCAAATCTTATGACACTCTTGGGACATTGAACATAATGGGGACGCCATTACATCTCTAATTAATCGTTGTTTTGGTCTTATCCAGAATAAAAGGTTTAATAGTACCCTTCACATTATTTTACATCACAAAGTTCTGTCTTTGGCATTATAACGAAAAATGAGGTTGGGACAAAATATACCTCATATCACGAGGACCCGTAAAATGAAATGGCCGGATTTTTATAACATATTGTGTGGACATAAATCTCGACACCTGCTTATGAGTTACTGCGGCTGGTCCACGATTTACAATGTTCTTGGAAATTAAATTACCGCAGTGTCCATGGTGATAGGTTCTGTATGTTGTCACAATAAAAGATCATAAAATATTTTAAAGCAATATTATATAACAGCTTTTGCCTGCGGCTTCGCCCGAGAGTATGTTGGATATAGCGGTAAAAAGTAGTCTTTGCTCGTCCATAAGGACTAAAGTATCTCAATGCCAAATTTGATTGAAATCGGTGCAGTGGTTAAGTCCTGAAAGGTACATAGTATGGGGGGTTTTGCTTAACCAACACGATGGGCAGGGTTGGTGATCCAGGATCGAACTAAGTGGCGTGCAATTAAAGAGGCTTATGTTATTAGCACTGGACTGCTGTGGTTATGATGATGATGAAGTATGGATTTTGGATACATTCGTTTTTTTTTTAAAGACACCTCCCACATTAGATAAATGCATACTGTGTCGCGGGGATTTTACTCACAGACTTTAAAAACAATACTTTCTATTGACGCATAGTCAATAGAACATATTCTGTTGTTCTATTGACTACCTATATGAAACTGTGGGAGTGCGACAGTTCGGCATGAATGGGCCAACTCGACCAGAGTGATGGCCTCACAGAAGACCGGTGTGAATTAGCGCTTGCGCTGTGTTTCACCGAGTGAGAGAGGATACCGGAGGCCCATATATTCCCTCCCCATACCCGTCCCAATCCCCAAATACCGGCAACGCACTTGTGACGCCTCTGGTGTTGCGGGTGTCCATGGGCGGCGATAATTGCTTACCATCAGGTGATACGTCTGCTCGTTTGCCCCCTATTTTATATAAAAAAAATGACGATTACACATAAATAAAGTCAACTCAAGCGAAATCTGGCAACGGAACCTGTCCAAAAATAGGTGTAAAATCTAACATCAAAACTGTTCCAGAAAATGCTTTTACTAAATAATATTGCTATAACTGCTATGATGTACATTTCAATGAGATTTGTTTTTAAATTAAATTGACGAAGCCAAGAATCATTTCAGGCATATTATTGTGGGTGGAGAAGAGCGGTTGATCTATCTACAGAATATTTACAAAGAGCGATATAGATACCTAAAAGCTTTTCTTAATCTTAGGAGTTAACACAAGATTACTCTAGTCGATTACAAACAAACGAACACAAAAACATGTAAATATTACATACAAAATTAAAACTATCTCATTCTTTTCCATTCATTCCTTCTTCTGGTATTGCGACGCTTTTCAATGTGGTTTGAATTCCAACATAAAAAATGGTTATATCTACCAAAGATTAATTAGAATTTTTTCTTTTCTTTTTTAACTATAACTTTACTTCAGTTTACTTACTAACGGTACTTACTAACGGTAACTCTTACTTGTTTGTAAGCCAGCTTTATATTACATAAAAAATGATTTTCAAAAGACTACAGTATATCGTGCTTTCGTTATAAAAAACCTTCAAAACCTACCGAGGGCTAAACATTTATATGCCGTAGCAACGGTGAACCGAACTCCTATTTCTCTGATCGTAAAAGCAACTTTACTCAATAGCCTTGGGCATAGTGTGACAGTATATGCGCGAAATTGGAGAGGCCTATGTCCAGCAGTGGACTGCGATAGGCTGATGATGATGATGATGATAGTGTCGAGAACTCACATCAGAGATATTTCAAAAGTCTACGAATATCAAAGGTAGTTGTTTAGTTCAGACCAGTTTTTCTGATTCCAATCCAATTAGATACATGAACAGAAAAGATTAACTTCACAAGAAGAATTTAAAGTTTTAATCAGTGGCTCTAACAGTTGTTAAAAATAATGATATTAAAAGTCACATCGTTCATTGCTAGATTCTGTAGTGACAAATTATAATTTCGCTCTTTCGTCATAGCATAAAAGATTAATTTTGTATACTTATTACATAAGATATTTCTAATAAGCAATAACATAATTGGAACCATAGAGAAAAAACGTTTTATTTACTCTTGCTTGAAAAGACAATTCTCTAGTTAATCTAACATTGTACTATTGTGTCTATGAAGCCGTTTCATTTGAGACGGTAGGCAACGCAGTGACTTAGAATTTGATATGATAATCTTTGTGTCATTGTTTAAATCTTCAAGACGAATGGTATGTCGTAATCTAAAAATAACTAACTATAAAACTAAAACACATTTTAACTATTTCAGTTTATAAACAAACCCTACACAATTTACAAATACAAACACATAGGTACACTTTCTCTATAAACTACCAAGTGCAAACCAAACCGACCTTTCCACCAATAAATTCTACCGACAAAAATAATCGTTAGTAGAATTCAGCGAGAATTCTTCCTCGGGCAATTGTATACAACAGAAGAAAGGAAACGCAAGGAAAACCTTGAAAACTTAAAATACTATCAACCTGTGCGACCTCGAAGCTTTAAATACAAACGTGAATCCGTAACTGAAATGTCACAATCTACATTTGGGCCGATTTTAAATTTTAAAAGTAAATATAAAATGTAAGTTTAAGATAACTTTTTATCGTAACTCAGATGTTCTAACGCCGCTTGTGATCGTCTTAATTAGGTACCAACGAGCCTGTTGCCCTCGTGGTTAGAACTCCTGACTGCTATACCAGAATTTGTAGGTTTAAACGCCACCTAGTACAAATAAGTGTGCAATGAGCACAATAATTTGCTCTGGGTGATAATGTAATTTATCTTTAATATCAATGGACAAATATATGTAACATACATATATAAAAATGTATATGTATGTTAACGGTGTGATTACCATTGCCCAGGCTCTGTTTAGTTTGGGATTGATAAAACGGCTGCTTGAAAGATATATCAACTTACTAGCTAAAGCCCGCGGTGTTACCCGCGGTTATCATCGTACCGCGAGTAACGCCGCGGGACAAAGTTAGTCTAAAAAAGTAGCCTAAGTTACTCCCTGGATCATCAGCCACCTGGCAGTGAAAGTCCCGTCACAATCGGTCCAGCCGTTTCTGAGATTACCCGGAATAAACAGACATACAGACAAAAATTTTTTAAATACATTTTTGGTATATGTACCATGTATATGCACATATGCATTTAGTAAAAAGTTACAAAATTTACTGTGTTCAGTAATTTGAAAAGAAGAAAACAGATTATAATAACAATAATCGCGTAAGTATTAATCTATAATCACCATTTCTCGAAAAGTTGAGCATAGGAGAAGGAAATGACCCCAATCATTTAAATCACCAGAACCACACAAATAACCCACCGAACAGTACTTCAGATAAAGTATCAACATGTCTATCAAGTTGATTAGTCGCAATCATCAACTAAAAGTGATTTAGAGTTCTAAACAAAGTTCTTTAGGGGCAACATCGAAAGTAGACGCAGGTGCGAAACTTGTACTCAATCAAACATCAATCTAACGTTACGAACACGTCCATCCTCGTTACACACGGAAAAGTTTTTAATTAGACACTGTTTACTTACTAACTATATCCCGGACTTCTAAATGTACTCAGCTAATTGATGTAATTCGTAAATGGAATCAAGACTATCGCAGATGCGGCGAAATGCTTAGTAAGAAGTCAATAGAGCCAATGTATTTATATTTACGTATATCCTCAGTATTGTATCAACTATAATGACTTATATATAAAAGTTATACATATATAATCTTTATGGAAATCCTTACTTTACAAATAGAATCATTCAGGAACTATTAAAGGTATCAATTTACTACTACAATCTAACGTAACAACAACGCATGACGTTTTAAGATTTTGTTAAATTAATTTAAATATTCTTTCATGAAGGGTGCAGGGTAAGATTTACTACAAATTTTATATTTCTACTAGCTGAACCCCGCGGTGTTACCCGCGGTTATTGATGTACCGCGAGAAACGCCGCGGGGCAAAGTTAGTCTAAAAAAGTAGCCTAAGTTACTCCCTGGATCATCAGCTACCTACCAGTGAAAGTCCCGTCAAAATCCGTCCGCAAAATAGCTGAACCGAACCTGAATTAAAATAACCGATTTTTACCCGATTACGGCAAAGCCAAAGGAGGGTTATGATTAATAAGTGCAAATCAATGTATACACGGTACATGTACCAAAATAACATTTTTTGTCTATCTGTCTGTCTGTTTGTTCCTGGTAATCTCTGGAATGGCTGTACCGATTTTGACGGGACTTTCACTGGCAGATAACTGATGATCTAAGGAGTAACTTACTACTGGCTACTTTTTTTAGACTAGCCTTGTCCCGCGGTGTCTCCCGCGGTACGACAATAACCGCGGCAGACACCGCGGGGTTCAGCTAGCCTATAATAAATAAATAAAATAAAAAAGCCGTATATTTCTTGCTCACTTACATATAAAATAATACAATGTTAAAAATTAATGAGTTTTGCAAGAACCCCTCCTCAGGTGAAGGCCTCCTCCAAGGATTTCCATTCGTTTCTGTCTTGTGCCTTCTTCATCCATTGTGGGCCGGCCGTTTCTTTTATATCGTCTTCCCATCTGGTATGCGGTCTACCTTTTTGGCGTTTCCCTACTGGGCCTTTCCACGATGTGACTCTGATAGTCCATCTGTCATCTCTTAGTCTGGCTACGTGTCCCGCCCATTTCCATTTGAGCTTTTTAGCATATATTAGAGCATCCGTGACTTTTGATATGCTTCTGATTTTGGTATGTCGTATTTTTTGGATTTTTTTTATTTTTAACATGCTACGCTCTAGTCCGCGTTGACAAGTGATTATTTTATTTTTGATTTTGGAATTGTATATCCATGTTTGACACGCATATGTTAGGCACGGTAACAGACAGGAGTTCATGACTCTACTTTTAATTATTATTGGCATATTACTTTTAAAGATCTCTCTGAGGCTCCAATATTTATTCCAGGTCATTTGTATTCGTCTGTCCACTTCAATTTCATTGCTTCTTCTGTCTATGCTAATTTGTTTCCCTAGATACACATATTTTGCATTGTATTTTAATATTTTACTATCGATTGCTATAGTATTTTCCATGCTAGCCTATATTACAATATAAAAGACTAGTTTACCTACAAGCATTATAGGCCACCACTAGTAACCATTTCACCGCACTGTTCAAATAAAACAATGTCTAATTTAAAGTTCGCATTAATTAGTCCCCGCTTGTGCCCAATCGGCATTTTTTGCAAAGTACAGAGAAGAGTTATTTATTAACACTGGCCCTCAAAATTCCTACCCAAATATTGTAACAACGTGTTTTGTGAATTAGTCAGGCAATATGTCGAGTTCATAATAACTTTCTGAATCTCATATTTGCGACGAGCTGTTCTCGTGGACTGCTTAATAATGCTCAAACATTTTATTTGATGTGAAAATTTAAGTTGAACCTTAGTTCGTGCCTTGAGTCATGAGGTCCGTGTTGTTTGTAAAAAGGAATTTTATATGCCTAACCCAAAACTCTTAAATCCATTAATATTTTTGCAATGATAGAACATTGCAAGGATATTAATGGATTTAATAGTTTTGGGTCATCATTCTCTAAGTTAAGAGAAGGCAAATGATACTTACGTTACTAAACTTGCAAAATTTCAAAGAGTTTAATGACAGCAATTAAAGCGTAATACAATGTATATTCCATCTCCATAGACAGAAAATTAGTTCAAGATATTATAAAGAATCCAAACCAACTTGTTATGTTTCATACCGTGCTCGTGAGCGTAACGGAATACTATATTCACTCTGTAATTATAGTGAAAATTAAACTTGTAATTATGCTAATAATATATAGACACCGATGCAGAAGGACCAAACAAAGGAAGGAAGGTACAAACAAATCGAACTCGAAAAAATAGTAAAAACAATCTTTGAAGAGCGGTTTGCGTATCATGTTAAAATTTGAGTTCAATAAGTGCAAATCTTTTTGTGTTTTTGAAAATAAAGAGAGCTGCAACTAACAAGCAAGGTAAAGCAACTGACTTAGATAGGTAATAAGTATTCCTTGAACATTGAATATTGGCGAACCTTTCAAAAGAAACTATTGTCGTAACAACACAAATGAAATAAAAACATAATTATTATTTGAAAGTCACATTATTTGACAGTATTTAAATCCTCTATAAAAGGACAGCTATGCCTTGTAGGTATGATTATTATTATTACTCAGTAGTGGACTCATTTTAGATATCTACACTTGGGATTTGATACCACAAGGTTTTCAAATACTTAGGGAAAACCTGATGTGTTAGTTATTTTCTATTTGTTTACTTATTTTCTTCTAATTACCTTCTGCTTATTTTTCGGTTTGCTTATATATGCAACTTCATTTAAGTTTGTTATTCAATTAGTTTAGGAATAATAGCGCTGAACAAAACAGTATTATAACTTATAACACTACTGTTTTTCATAAAGTTTAATTCAATAATTAAACTTTATGAAAAACAGTAGGGTACAGAAAATAGAAACCCAAGATTAAGCTATTTAAGTCAAAACAATCACCTATCTCAATAGATAGGTGATTGTTTTCCATTGTTTTATTTTATAATATTTACATTGACAAAGCAATCCGTTTGGTAATAAATTTTACAAAACAAGAAAAATTAACTTAAATTTGAGAATATTCTTTCTTTTGTGAGCCTAGTCATCGAAAACACTGCTAAGATTATACTTTTTGAACAACCATCTTCATGAATTGTTTACGTATTTCCCTCTTACTATAATCCTTTAAGGGGCTCGTAAAAAATATTCCACTAGGCTGCATGCTGCAATGGGTCACCATGCCGCATAGTCGCAATGCGGACGGTGACTATCACTCTTGGATTCTACTTATGCTTTCCATCAGGCAGAGTACAGTCACTATAACAGACAATTTATTTATTAAAAAATACATGTGGACAAATAAATTTTAATCAACACATGTGAATACATATTACAATAGCCACATTCTTCTCAAATACGTATATCCAGAAAACTATCTGTCAAATGTTTAGGTTCTGAAATTATTGAGCAGCATACCTATTTTATGCAGACATAAAAAATGCTCTAGAAGCACACGTGATGAGTATACATTACACACAGCGCCGACTCAGTTGCTGAATTTTATACAGCAAATATTGCCTGAACGTGACTCGTACAGTGCTACCGACATATCCGACCGTATCGCATCCAACTCTATATAATATATTTTTCTTGTATTTTCTTTTATCAACATGACCTCAACTTGTGCCCTTAAATCACACCGACTTTCATATACCAGTTTCTTAATAGTGCGAGTATAAAACTGTACCTCGTGTCGTGTGTATTTTTTATATTTCACTACATTCCGTACCGATCGGTTTATTCATGAATCCGGTGACCGATGCGGGACTGTTTTACGATCGTCGATTTGCAAGTGTCTGGTTCGATTCCCGATGCAAATTCTTTCGTTTTACTGCCACACAATAAAACCGCTCGCTTTCATAATATATTTTCCTATAACCTAGCCGCTTCTCCCAAGATATTTATATTGGTTTTGCAATTGTTATCAGATGTCACGCTACCAACGACATCATGCAGTACTCATATTTCTGTTATTTACTGATACGGTTATTTTTATTGTTTTTAGACGTGAGTAATGAAATTATTTGGGACCATTTTTTAATATGAAATGTATAACAAAGGAGGTTCATATTGTCACAATTTTTATGAACATATTTAAGAATCCAACTTTTATTTGATTCTGATAATAATGACTAGGGCATAAATAATGTTATAAAGTGTTCGTTTTTTTTTTAATCGTTTGGTTTTTTCTTAGTTAGCTTGTCTTTACAGAATAATATTTTACTGTAGTAATTCAGCGATGTAATGTTACAATATTACAGAATATATTACGATGTTTCTGAATTTATGAAAGAGAACGGTTTCCTCGTTTTTGAAGTTTTGATGTTGTGTATATGTTAATTTGATCTGTGATATAAAGCATATAAAGACTAGGACGGATTCACTTTGGCTGTATTTTGACTTTACATAGGTTTTATCAATGGATTTTTTTTTTGTTACACTGGCCTTTAGATATTGTTATTTTTGCTAGGCCAGCACGACCTATGCATCATCTAATCTAAACTATTTTTATGCCGAATAATGCGGACAAAAATGACTAAAACTGTTATTGTTTATTGATATCACAGAAAAATTAATAGTACTAACGTATATCGTAGTACTAACGTGATATCTTGCATGCAATGTATGTTCACCATATTTATATAAATAGAGACTATCTTTTTATACTTACACCTGAAAAAATATGATGAGATATTCAAGTCATGACCGCATGTGGCGTCACAAGATAATGCACGCCATGAGAGCGCAATTTAGGTAAACGCAGCGAGCCCGACGTCGGGCGCCATCCGTTCCGCTTGAATTTTAATAAACTAGCAACCTTAGAAAATGACTTACTTTCGTGATAAAATGTTGTAGTAATTTTTTGTTGCTTTGCTGATATACACTGACTTATAATTATCTAGACAGTTGAAATTGCAAAAATGTGCAAGTTCTTATATCTATAGTACCTACTGTAGTTTGCGATTTAAGAACAATACGTTTAAATATGTAATTCCAGAGCCGAGCCGCCTTTGGATGCATTAATCCAAGTGCCGAGTGTATAAAAAAGTAGCAAAATTGATCTTATCACAAACAACAATAACAAAACATTATAACAATTATACACAATAAATAACAAATATACAATAAATAAACAGGTAAGTCAAATAATATTAAAATTGTAATCACATGCGAAAAACTAACACAGGCAACAATTGGTAGGTATAGTACACAAATGAAAAGGCAGACAGAAATAGCATGTATTTTATTCACGAGCCGCCAGCAAAGCTATCAGACATGTCCAAACTTCGCTGAGTGCAGCTTGCTTTATTTCCGTTTGACCCGTCCCGTTCGACGCTATTCCTGAAATACCACAACTCAGGCATGTTCATTTCACCGACAAGCCGAATGCAAGTCCTGACAGCGTGAAGCCTTGCCGCTGCAGAGACACGTCTCTGCACTATCAAATTTGAATATTTAATTGAGATTATTTTAGCGCAACTCTGACTAATTAATAAAGCAAATTGACAGTTCTAGTGTTGCACACACGGCCAGCTAATGGAAATGCTTTATTCCTAGACATTTCAGTTTCGAAATGAATCAATTGAATTTTAAATTCAGTGCATTTGCATATATGCTGGCTAGTTTACGTTTTCAGACCGATATCGTATTCTTTGTTTGGATGCTTTATTTTGTGCATTTCCGAGAAAGAAATAGACGTGATACGATCGAGCCAGGCTCTATGTCGTCGCTTGTCTCAAAATATATTTGGATTACATATTACGATTTCAATAGAATCTCTCTTTGAAGATACACTTCGTTTGTTGTTTATTTTTTATTCCGAAAACATTGTCAAGACGTGGTATATGGTGACCAAAATTCTTAGTCGGATGTGCCACTGGAGACACATAATGCGACTGAGCCAGCTCTAACTTAAACCTAACTTAGATATAGAGCCTCTAGGGAACCGCATTGAAAACCCAAGGTTGGCATTATGTCGAGAAAACAAATTTACAGCAGGAAAAATATATTGAATCAGTATATTAGATGGGTATACCATATTTTAGAATCGTACAGTTACATCCCATAAATGATATACTTTGTTGATATTATACTATATTAATATTGATTATGTTTTTAAATGTCTGCTTAAAAATCTAAGTAATTAAAATGAATTTACAATATTGCATGTCAGAACAGACTGACGAAATATATGATCCTTTTTTTTAAATATCTGTTCATGATCACGTATTATGTACCGTATTTCTCGAATGAAGTATTATTTTTTTCATTTCTATGTAAATAAAAAATCATTATTATGATAACAAATTAATGTTTCCCGGAGAAAAAAAAACTTGTTTTTATGATTATAAATACTGGCATTAAGTTTGTTCAACAAGTATACCCACATAGGAGTTAGTTTAATACTAGCTCCTAAAAGCTTTAGGAAATTTTTTTGATCTTTCGGAACAGTCCTTTTTCTGACGTTACCTATTTCTGTATCCCTCACAATGTGCAGGTCGTGTTCAGTTAGCTGTTTATTCGTAAGTTGTATTTAAGATAAAATTTTAGATTCTTCTATTCGCTGACTAAGACCTGAAATGCACTTTACCGTGTTGTGTTAAAAAAATCGTATTTATCTTGGATAATTTTAAATCAGGTTTTCTTCTTTAGTCAGGCAAGGTTCAATACCTGCAACCTGGTTGGTTACTGCCGGGAAGATCAAGACCTCTTATTTCTAAACTTAATTTCCCCTACCACATTATTATTATAAAGTTACATACCGCTGCAATTATGACGACGCAATAATAGAAGTGAAGTCCGTCCCCAACCCGCACTTGGCCAGCGTGGGGACGTATGGCCTTAACCCTCTCCTGAGAAGAGACCTGAGCCCAGCAGTGGGACGTTATGGGTTGTTGATGAATAATAGAAGAGATTTATACCGTGGGAGAGCCATGCTTCGGCATGAATGGGCCGGCTCGACCAGAGTTATACCACGGCCTCACAGAAAACCGGTGTGAAATAGTGCTTGCGGTCTGTTCATCGAGTGAGTGAGGATACCGGAGGTCCATACCCCCCCTCTTTCCCTTATCTCCCCTCCCCCCATCCCCCAAAGACCGGCAACGGTCTTGTGACGCTTTTGGTGTTGCAGGTGTCCATGGGCGGCGGTAATCGCTTACCAGGCGATACGTCTGCAAGATTGCCCGCCAATCCCATAAAAAAAAATGTTGAGTTAACAACGCATTCGGCATTATCTGATAATAACTGATAATAACACACCAGTGTGCCTTAACAGTGCCTGTAACAATCATCCATTATGCCAATTCCAGTACCTATAGAATGTGTTTATGTATATTTTTTCAAAATAAATACGTTTAAAATAAGTTTCTAAACAAAAATTAAGCCTGGCTTAAACTTGTTCATATTTTTAGAACAAAGCCTGACGTGATGGAATTACGTGATAATTTAGTCTCACATAGACATTGGTGTCAATTCTATTGTTTGAAAACTCTCAAAACTAAACTATAAGACACTGACACTGAAAAGTGAGTTTTTGTCTGTGAAAGGACGTTCTAAATATCAAGGAGACCTAGACCTACCTATAATTGGATATGTTACACTAAAAGTAGACGTTATCTAAATACATAGGTATATAAAACGGTATTTCGGAAGTCATTTCTCTGAACTAAGATAAAAGAAAATAAATTTAGAGAACTTCTAGTTAAGTAGCGTAACAACAGAATTAGCATTGAAATTAGAATTAGTGTGTTATTATTTTGTCAAATTTATGTAAAAAAATATTAAAAAGAAATCCCGACTGCGTCAATATCTGCCCTCTTTATTATATTTATTATCTATATATTATTATATATCAAATTATGGGCAGTGAGCGTGTTATGCCTCCGGTAGCGTTTTACACGTTTTTGACGAGTTTACATACACTCAAATAACATAACCCTCCTTCTTTCGGAATCAGCTAAAAAGTTAAGTCAAGGTATTGTCCACTATTTTTAATAATGGTACACAAGCTTCTAGCCCCTTCAGAGATAACTCTCGACGATGCACACTCGTCGACTGGCTGTAGCGATGTTACTCGTATATTGAAAACATATCTCACTATGGGGATTTCGACCGACCCTTCTAAACATAATAGTGATTGAGATGGAGCATTGGCTACTTTCCCTCTATACTCAACTCCAACAAGGAAAGTTCAGGCAATTGTATCAGTACAAGAATAAAAACAGCAAATCGAACTTCTATGATTTAGTCTTTATACAGGCTTCTTTACACTTCTTCATTAAAAAAATAAGAAAGAGAGGTTTATGTCCAGCGATATACTATATTAACAGTTGATAATGATGATTAAAAATACCAAGAATATCTGTACTACAATGACAATAAAAACATCATAATCTATACAAATAAATAAAATTGGAGTGTCTGTTTGTAATATTAAAATAACAGCTTTTTAATCAATGCATGTGTATACAAATAAATAAAATTGGAGTGTCTGTTTGTAATATTAAAATAACAGCTTTTTAATCAATGCATGTGTATGTATACATGATACACATACCAAAAATGTAGTTAAAAAAATTTTTGTCTGTCTGTCTGTCTGTCTGTCTGTCGGTCTGTCTGTCTGTCTGTCTGTCTGTTTGTTCCGGGTAATCTCTGGAACGGCTGGACGGATTTTGACGGGACTTTCACTAGCAGGTAGCTGATCATCCGGGGAGTAACTTAGGCTACTTTTTTTTAGACTAACTTTGTCCCGCGGCGTTACTCGCGGTACAGCAATAACCGCGGGTAACATCGGGGTTCAGCTAGTAAGGTAATAAAACTCGCAGTGTGTACAAATTAAGTGGTTTTATTATATTATTTGACTCTTGATTGACGGCTGTTGGTAAAACTTGTCCAAAAATACTTTCTCGAAATTAGAATAACTTGTACTTTTATTCAACTACTAGCTTTTGCGTGCGGCTCCGCCCCCGTGTTTGTCGGTTATCGTAATCAAGGGTAGCCTATATTTTTCCTCAACAATAAAGCACCTACATGCTATAGTTCATTGAAGTTGGTACAGCGGTTTGGCCGTGAAAGTCTGACAGATAGACTGACTGAATCCTGACCGATTTCGCCCTATGGTATGATGCCATATACTGTGTTTCATTTTTTTATTATTTTTCCACAATTTTTATTTAAAGTTTTCTTCCCGTTTCATATCTATCATAGGGAACAGTCTAATGGAGGATTTTAATTAGATCTTCGGTCGGATCTCTCAATTTATAAATGTAGTCAGCATTTATAAAATTAATTTACATCATCAATCAATTAACTGGCTTTAAAGAAAGGAAAACTTATTATCTTAAATTAATAGGAGCCCTGAACATTACTCTGCAACCTCTCCATTAATGTGTTCGTGTTTATACAATATGTCAGTAATAATTAAAAGTCCACATCGACAACCTATACGTGATACAAGCGAACTCTAATATTCAAACCGCAGTCCATTCATCGGAAATCAGCGATGCGCGAAAAAGAGCCTGATGTATGGTCCGGTTCAATAGTTACTGCGAATGGAAGCCTCTCAATTGAAAAGTTTATTCAAACACAATAGGATATACAAATATTTGTGAGTTGAGTTGTGTCGAAGGAAATTCATTGACATAGGGTACTTAAATACTGTTGGCGTAAAAGTTAGGGTTCCTGACTACTACGCAGAGATCATAAGTGCGATCGCCACCCTGGACAAATATTTGTGTCTAACACGATTATTTGTTCTGTGTTTGAATGAAACTTGTCTAGGATACATAAATAAAAATAAATAAAAATAAATATTTCGGACATTTAACACACAACGCCATCTAATCCCAAACTAAGCAGAGCTTGTATTATGGGTACTAGACAACTGATATGAATACTTATATACTTTTTTTTGTAAATACGTACATATTATACATAGAAAACACCCAAACTCCGAAACAAATATTTGCAGATCATACAAACATTTGGTCCGACCCGGGAATCGAATCATCTACATGTTTGTAGCTACTTAGAAATATATAAGTGTGTTTATCATTAGTTACCACTTTGGCAGCAGCAGTTATGTCTATGATTAGACGGTTGTATGAGAGATGTGTCGGGTATTTATTACTCGTAGTATCAAATAAATCAGTAATGAGTCTAATTAATAGTCAAATTTTCAAAAATTAATAGCTTTACAGGTTTTTGGATATTAGGGCTAACCCTTGTGCTGTACTTACTCTCGCTGTCGAGCCCACCCTAAAATATCTTGGACTGGTGCTCGACAGCCGGTGGGATTTTGGCCCCTACTTCCGGCGGCTGGCGCCCAAGTTGATGGGCGCGGCGGGAGCGCTATCAACGTTGCTTCCCAACGCGACGGACCCGAGCGCCGCCTGCAGGCGGTTGTACGAGGGGGTCGTGCGATCAATGGCCCTATATGGGGAACCAATTTTGGGCGGCTGACCTGACGGCCGGCTCAATCACCGTTCTGCGAAGGCCGCAGAGGGTGATGGCCGTCAGAGTCATTAGGGGCTATCGCACGATCTCCTACGAGGCGGCTTGCGTACTGGCCGGATCTCCGCCCTGGGACTTGGAGGCAAAAGTCCTCGCGTCACTTCATTGGTGGCGTGAGGACGCGCGGGCTCGCGGCGAGATACTGACGCATCGAATCATCGAGTTGCGTCAGTCACAGCTGCGAGAGGTCCAGGTGGCGGAATGGCGGGACAGGCTTTCATGCCCTTCCGCCGGCCTCGTCGCCATCTAGGCCATCCGGCCAGTGCTCGACCTGTGGCTCGGGAGAAGGCACGGCTCCCTCTCGTTCCGTGTGACGTAGATCCTCTCGGGGCATGGCTGCTTCGGGAGGTTCCTGTGTCGCATAGGCAGGGAGCCGGACGCTCGGTGTCATCACTGCGTCGACTGTCGGGAGGACACGGCGCGGCATACGCTGGCAGAGTGTGCCGCTTGGGAGGGGCCGCGCCGTGCCCTCGTCTCTGTAGTAGGCAGTGACCTCTCGCTGCCGGCCGTAGTTCGTTCTATGGTCGACGGCGAGGAGTCCTGGGACGCGGTGGTGTCCTTCTGCGAATCAGTCATCTTGCAGAAGGAGTCTGCGGAAAGGGATAGGGAGATCCTGACCTCTCTCTCGGCCCGCAGCAGGCGCACCGGGCGTCGGAGGAGGGCATACGCTGCCCTCCACCAGCCTCCGTAACTGGGTCCAGGGGCGGCGGACTTGGGGATGTTCGTTGCCCCCCTAACCAACTGGACCCGAGGTGGCGGCGCGTAGTGTTCCCGTGCGCCCCTCCAAGAAGTCGCGAGGGGATTTCTCCCCTCGCTGACGAGAAGTGGCCCGCAGAGGCGGGCTGGCACCAGTCGGGGATTGCGGTTGTCTCTCAAGTTCCCGCGATCCCCGGCGTAGGTGAGAGAAGGAACACCGGGGGGTTTTAGTCAGTAGGAGTCTGACAGACCCCTTCGTTCTTTCCCCAGGGCGAAGGACATCCATGAGGATTTCCCCCCGACAAAAAAAAAAAAGGTTCAAGGGGCATGTGTTTGTGACGTCCACAGAACAGAATGACAGATCGCTTACGACGTCAATTTAACAATTATCGATACAATGGTCGATACATTAGTATTTAGTCGTAATTGTCACATGGACTTAGTTTACCTTTATAAAAAAACACACTTGACTACCAGCCATACTATCGGGACTCTAGAGATCTATGCGTATTAATTAATTTAGTTACAATAACTGAAAATAACCTACAAAAGATTTATCAATTTAATAGAAAATTCTACTTATTCTGTTGTATTTTTATAAAGAAACAGTTTGATATGCTGTTTTATCCCTGGGGCGCCTATATCTTATTAACACGTTGCATACAGATTTATAAAACTACAAATAAAATTATATCTTGGTTTATACCACTGCACTCTAAATAAATGACTATATAATAACTAATGATTTAAGAAATTTTATTGCATGATTGACAATAACATTTTTTGTGTTATGAGATTTTCAGTTCTTCTTTAATTGTAACAATGCATGGTAACAAAATAAATTGTATTGACCGCTGTAAGGCATGACGTCACGCCTATTGTATAGAATGACAGATGACATTGTCAAGTTTAGCCAGCCTTGTCAATATGGCAGTAGAAGGTCACGCCTTGTCGCTTCAGAAATAACCACTCGACAGTGGCGCCATATTGGTCCGAATTGACGCAACTGTGGGGCGATTTTGACAGCACTCCCGGTACATTTTCACCTCTGATTAAAAGGTCGATTACCAAAAAAAAAATTATTGGGGCTATTTAAGATATTGGTATGTTGAGAATGGTCATTAAATATACTATCAAATGATGTATAATTGATGATGATTTTTTTTTTGGATTCACATCCGAATTAATATATAAATTCAATTTCAAAGTTTACTCGACTAGCAACCGTACGTCACAAAAATTCCCGCCGAATGAAAACGATTTACATTGTCAACTGACCTAAGGAAATGGCGCCTCTGGGCATCTCTGTTTTATTCTCTTTAATATAATTAAGTGCGACAAAGCTGCAAACAATATAAAGCAGCTAAATTCATAGTTAAAATAGACCGGGAAAAAAACACCACGACGTGGCATTCAACAGACTGGAAGAAATTGACAGCGACCATTACGTGGCGTTCAACATCGGAGAGGTTAATTCTATACGACTTACCATTCTGATGACTCATTTCATTATAGGGAGGAAAGGACTATAAGGTAGTTGACACCTTAGTCAAATTATTTACTTTTTATAATCTGATAAAACGATTACTTTTAAAAAAAAATTAGTAAATACAAACTTGTGACGTCACTGTCTAAAACTACTCAATTGAGCAATATATTTCAATGTTTATTTGATTTTAATTTGTAATAGCAATGAAAAGCTGTAGCAATTATATTTGCCAAGATGATTTGTTATATTCGCTATAATGAAGGAGACATCGGTATTTATTTACGATACAGTTAATCTATTACTATAATATTACCAATTCGAAAGTAACTATCTATCTGTATGTTCACTTCGCTTCATGGCTAAACCGATGCACCGATTTAAGTAAAACTACTGCACCGATTTGGTATGCAGATTCCTACTTTGATTCTTGAAGCAAGACATACCTATTGAGCCTTACTTTCACCGCGATTACCGACATACAAGCCGATGGAGGCAAGAGTAAAAGCTTAACTAAAAGCATAAATGAACCTAGGTGTATGATACCTCACGCCGGGGTTCCAGGATACTCCTTTCTAGGGTGCGCCTGGTTCCCCGGCTTCTATAAGCCGAGACGGCGTACGGCTTTAGTGAATTTGAGTCCGACACGACTACCAGGAGGTGGTATCCGAGGGTATTTCCGCACGGAATAAAATATGTAAAATACCCCAGAAATATTGATATTTTACTGCCTCGTTGGCGCAGTGGTACCGTACGTGACGGCTGTGCTTGAGGTCTCGAGTCTGATTCCCGGATCGAACCATATGTTTGTTTCGGAGTTTGGGTGTTGCCAATGTATAATAAGTATCTATTTACAAAAAAAAGCATATATGTATTCATATGAGTTGTCTAGTACCCATAATACAAGCTCTGCTTAGTTTGGGACTAGATGGCGTTGTGTGTTAGATATCCGAAATATTTATTATTTACGTTAGTCTTTCATTATATTGATAATAAACTAAATACAACTCAAACTAACCAATTAGTTGTTTTTGAATGAAGACTGATTAATGTAATATTATTAATTAATAGATAATAAATATTAAAATTTGTAATGAACGTAATATTAACCTTCTTAATTATTCAGTACCTATTCTTTTTGTAACAATAATGATGGAAGATAAATCACTTTTTATGAGGCCTCTATATATTTTCCTCGCAAATATTTTTCATTTTATTACTCTCCAATAATTTGGGCAAAGAGAAAAAGCTCTACAAAACTAAATATTCAAAATTATCTTATGAAGCTAAGTCATGCCAGTCATTTAATCAAAACAATATCCATCAAAAAGCTAATAAGAGTCGAGTCGGCCGAGCAATTAGTCGAGTGAATTTAAATTAAGAACTCGACTGAGGAGCAGAAACCGATCGGCCGCGTAATTTAACAAGTCTTTAGATTCGGATAAAGAATTTCGTTATATCTAATAAGCTAACTTCATACTTTTTGTCCATGTTTCGTTAAAATGTCAACTTTTCAAGAAATTGTAATGTCGCTATCGACAAACAATTTTATTTTATATTTGATGAGCCCAAATATTTGTGTTATGCGATGTTTTCTGCGCTATACCTTAAAATCTAAACAATTTTGCCCTTATTTACGGCAAATTCTTTTGGAATTACGCGCAATAGTCTTATTTAGTTTTTCGTCAAATGCGATATCTATTTCGAGGGTTTAGAGACAAAAAATCAGTAAAGGTGTAACCGTTGAAATGTTACTAGAATTATTTTAAACCTTTTAAAGATAAATGACAATTTTTTCCACATAATAGTAAAAACTTTGGAACCCAAACTACTTCGATTTACTTAGTTATAACATATTACTCGTACATTGGTTTAGCGTTATTTAAGTTGAAAGATTCCAAATCTACCGACCGAGGTTCCAAATCTAGGGGCAATTTGTGGATTGCTCAGTAAACTTCACTTCGACATAAATAATCATTAAGAAGTTCAATATTTCTAAGGTAATATGAAATATTAAAAGAAACCAAACCTATGTTAGCTACACCAACGAGACCGAAGAGGCATCCTGGAAATATAATTTAATTAAAATGGCGTCAAAGATTTAAGCGGCGCGATGCGATCAACGCCTAAAATTTACCGCTCTAATTAAAACTACGAGTATAAGGTAGGGGAAGAGTTCTGATAGCGAGGTTTAGTCCCTTGTTAAAACTTACCTACTCCTTGCTTATTTGCAGAATGTTGTTGAACCGCTTGATTAGTTATTGAGCTCATTCGATACAGCGCGCGTTACCCACGGTTTTTTCTAAACCTTGCTCATCCCACGAGAATACTACGTATTTCGCGATAAAAAACCTATGAGCTCTTCCAAACTTTTTTTTACTAATATCTGTTCAACCGTTTCTAAGTCATCAACATACCAACAACCTCAGAAATTTTTGCATTTATAATATTACTAGCTTTTACCCATATCTCTACCTGCGTATTTTTTGCCAATTGTGATAAATAGTATCGTATGTATATGCTATATTTACTGTGAAGTGTCATCTAAATCAGTTTAGTTTTTAATGAAAAAATAATAAACATTCACATTTATAATATTAGTAGGAATATTATTGTTATTTTAACATATTAGAATAGAAGTAATTAAACAAATGAATATCTCTATAGTATCTTAAACTGAGAGACCAGAAAACCCTAGTAAAGCAAATAATAGCTCTGAAACCGTCGTGGTCCAAAGGACCATATGCTGTGTATTTTAAAAAGACGATCTTAATATTATATTGTCACAATTACAGAAATCACCTTTTTGTGATCATACCCTCGTGCCATATTTCTCGTTATTTTAGGTCTTGAAGCTATTCTGTATACCATCATAACGAATGATGACAGTTGCGAAGAGCCCTGATGCCTTTTAAGCAGTAGGTAATTGACATTGGTTAAATATCATAAAGTACAAGTTAAAATAATTTTCACATGACTCTCTTACTTACTCTGAATGTTATAGTTGAATAATAAATCTTTAAAACTAATTACAGTTAGTCATAAGGCCAAATAACGCAACTTCTGTATATAAGACAACAGGGCAGCAGGGGGGTGAATAACTAAAAAACCGGTCAAGTGCGAGTCGGACTCTCGTATCATTATGAAAACGGCAAATGAGCCTCCTTAAATGTGACATACATCATCTGTGAAAATTTCAATTGTCTAATTATCTCGGTTTATGTTGAGAAAGAGATGCAAAGATGCAGATGATCATATGAGATGCAGCCTGGTGATAGACGGACAGACATAGACAGACGGACGGACAGCGGAGTCTTAGGTTCCTTTCGGTACGGAACCATAAAAATCATCACTCTCGATCATTTTATCAACACTAACGTTCGCCGCGGACATCCGTCTTCCGCATAGGTCATCCGCGTCGCACTGAAAACCTTAGGCGCTTTTCAGTGTTGTTGTTGTGTATGTTGTTGAATATGTGTATCTATCTATATATATAAAAGAGGAAGGTGACTGACTGACATACCCAGAGATCAACGCACAGCCCAAACCACTGAACCTAGAATCCTGAAATTTTGCATTTAAGTTCTTTATATAACGTAAGTGAGCACTAAGAAAGGAATTCTTGAAATTCCACCTCTAAGGGGGTAAATCAGGGGATGAAAGTCTGCGTGAGCGTAGCCGCGTGCAAAAGCTAGTATATATATATATATATGAATAAAATGTATATTGTATATGTTGATGATTATTTTTTATATGCCAAACTATTCATAAAATTGTCAAGTACTTGACAACTTTTACATAGGCAACTAGATAAACTAATACCCATTAAAACTAACAAAACTAAACAAACATTAACTCATTATAGTTATCATCATATCAATTGGGGTCACCACGTCACTTCAATCAATTCATATCATATACACTATCATCGATAGGGCAAAAAGGTTTATAGATCTTTTTATAGTACACTAGCTAAGTCCAGCGGTTATTGTTGTAGCTTTCCAACAATAACCGCGGGTGATGCCGAGGGGCGAAGCTAGTCTAAAATCCTAAGTTACTCCTTATGTTATCAGCTATCTGCTAGTGACTGTCCAGTCTATATCGGTATAGCCGTTCCAGAAATTAGGCGGACCAAACAGACAGATAAACTCAAAAATTTAAAAATATAGGTAAGTGAAAATCCGTTTATTTAAAACCACAGACACTTCAATTTTATTTATATTTATAGACTAGCTGAACTCCGCAGTGTTACCCGCGGTTATTGTTGTACCGCGGGAAACGCCGCGGGACAAAGCTAGTCAAAAAAAGTAGCCTAAGTTACTCATTAGATCATCAGCGCTCTGCCAGCGACAGTCTCGTCAAAATCGGTTCCGCCATTCCAGAGATAACCCGGAACAAACAGACAGATAGACAGACAGACAGACCGACAGACAGACAGACAAAAATTAAAAAAAATGTTATTTTGGTACTTGTATAATGTAAACATACATATGCATTTATCAAAAAGTTATTATTTTAATATTACAAACAGACACTCCAATTTTATTTATTTGTATAGATATGGATGATACTTTAATATTCATACATATATGACATAGAAAGCTATGTTTTTTTTTTATGTATGTGCCTGCCAAAATGACTCTACTCTGCCTGATGGAAAGCATAAGCAGAATCCAAGAGTACATACTCCATACTCATTGCGAATACAGACAATGCAACAATGCAGCATGGTGACCCATACTATGGCGGCTTAGTGATGCTTCCGCATAATTGCACCTCCGATCTCGTACTTATATATATATATATTATATACTCACCAAAGAAACACGACAGTACGAATGCTGTCATTTTACGTTGATCTTCTGTCCGAGGATAGTAGTGACCCGGTCGAGCCAGCGCAACCGTGCTGAAATCAGCGTGGTCTTACTACCTCTTAACGTGTAATCTATTTTAAGTTAAATCCCACGGTAGCCTAAATAAAGCTCGACGTAATAAATAATTTATTTAAGGATGACACGGTGGGCAGCACATAATAAGCATGAGTATGTGTGGGTAAGAGAATGAGACCTTTACTTGTAAATAATAGCATAAAGGTCATTGTTCCTTTAAATTGAGGTATTTTTAAACCGACACTGAATAATAAAACAAGTATCTATAAAAGTTATTTATTTAACACTAGTTGTAGCCGGGCGGGCGGACCCGCGGGTCCGCCCGCGTTTATGTCGGTTATCGTTGCAAATAGTAGCCTCTGTGTTATTCTGATGTATAAGCTATATTACTGTAAAATTTTATCTAAATCCGTTCAGTAGTTTTTGCGTGAAAGAGTATCAAACATTCATCCATCAATCCATACTTATAAACTTTCGCGTTTATAATATTAGTATAGGTTCAACAAAGTTTAATGAAAAAAAATGTGGTTTGATATTTTTAACATTTTATTTAAAAAGAATACATAGTTGCACGTTATTTCTAAATTTAGAGTAAGTTTAATGAATTTCAAAAATATGAATCACAAAAAAGCTCAAAAAGATATTCTAGGGGACACCCGGGTTTGAACCGGGGACCTCTCGATCTGCAGTCGAATGCTCTACCACTGAGCTATATCCCCGACGAGCATGTTGTCCAATTATACGTTATGATGGTAATAACATCCTTTAGTGTTTATATCACGCTCAAGAACAATGATATGCGATAACACACCTACCTTTAAACATGTATACCTAAACTACTATTATTCGTAATACCTGTAGTAGTTATTAAAGGTTAATCTTACTGTAATAACAGTAGATATAATTTTTTAACTACATTTTTGGTATATGTGCCGTGTATACATGCATATGCATTTAGTAAAAAGCTGCTCTTTCAATATTACAAACAGACACTCCAATTTTATTTATTTGTATGTATTTTATCTATAGATAAATAAGACGTTATTATAGCGTAAGCGAAACATGTATGATATTGATTAGTACGATCACATGGAATTAGGTAGTGCTACAAAACTTGACTACATCTGTACAAATAAATAATATTTAAAAACAGACACTCCGTCTGTTTGTAATATTAAAATAATCGCTTTATACTAAATGCATAATAATATGTATGTATACACGGTACATATACCAAAAATATTGTTAAAATTTTTTTGTCTGTCTGTTTGTTTGTTCCGGGTAATCTCTGAAACTGCTGGACCGAATTCGATGGAACTTTCACTGATAGGTAGCGATGATATCCGGAGCTCAAGTCCGCCCTTCCCTTGATTCTATGTGGAGGGCTTCAAAGGCTGATAACATACATGTGACTCTTGGGTTACAGGTAGGGAGTAACTTAGGCTACTTTTTTTAGACTAGCTTCGCGCCGCGGTTTCACCCGTGGTACGACAATAAGCACGGGTAATCAGCTGGTATTAAATAAAGTTTTGCTTAGTTTATTGGCTTCTATACAAATAAATAAAATTGGAGTGTCTGTTTGTAATATTAAAATAACCGCTTCTTACTAAATGCATATGTATGTATACACGGTACATATACCAAAATGTTTTTTTACCATTTTTGTCTGTCTGTCTGTCTGTCTGTCTGTCTGTCTGTCTGTGTGTTCTGGGTAATCTCTGGAACGAGTGGACCGATTTTAACGGGACTTTCCCTGGCAGGTAGATGATGATCCAGGGAGTAACTTAGACTACATTGTTTAGACTAACTTTGTCCCGTGGCGTTACTCACGGTACGACGATAACCGCGGGTAACCGCGCGGGGTTCAGCTAGTCTGAAATAGTAATCGAGACATGACTGCTGATGTTTCTAAATATTAAAGTTAAATAAATTGTTATTTGGCTAAAAAATAATATCAATAATATCATATTCCGAAAAATCTTGAAGAGCCGGAAGCCGAAGGATGTCTCGTGGATCAAGGAGTATCTCGTACCACGGGACTGTGAAAATTTCCAAGTTGCCCCAAACCCTAGTGGATTTTCGATAGTGGGCGGATGGTCACCCAAGGACGAGGGCGGTAGTTACCAAGGTGACGTGGAGGGAGACAGGGTGGAATAATAAATAAATATTAACTTTGTTACTTTAGGGTATTTGTATAATTATATTAAGTGGGAACAAATCGATAAAGAACTTCAATAACATTTAATATTAGTAACGATTGTCTACGACACACTTCGTTTTGTTGACATTATCGAGAGATGTTTTTAATTTAAGTACTCTACGGTTTGTATTGGAAAAGAAAATTATTGTGTTACCAGTGGCGTAGCGAGGGGGGGGCGGAGGGGCGGACCGCCCCGGGCGCCATCATAGGAAGGGCGGCAAAATTGGAAAAAATATATTTTGTGTGGTCAGTCAGCCAATTTTTTTTTTTAAGAATTTAACTTTTGTTAAAAAACTGTAGGACGAAGCTGTGTGCCAACAAGCTACAGCCACTTGTTTAATCAATATTTTACGCACTAGAGTTCTGACAAATATTTAGCTATACCTACTCACAGTAATACGACCACGGTAACGGCGGGATAGAGGGTGCTAAGAATCTCCGGGAAGCCACTATAACCGATTGATCTTGACAACTTTTAATGGCCGCACGTTACAGCTAGACTCGCATCTGGCACAACTTGAGGTGGAGCTTGAGAAGATTAGATAGCATATTTTAGGGTAATGTGAAGTCCGAACATAAGGGGAGGACACTATAACCCTCGACTTAAGCCATCCAATGTATTTCCGTGTGGGAGACCAACAATCTCAAGGTGGCATTGAGTTTCTGGTTAATAAGTCTCTTTCTAGCAACGTTGACTCGCCACCGAACCGCGGAAGCGTCTAGTCGTGCGCACTACCCTACGCTTAAATAACATTCGCAATTGTTTCTTTTTATTCATATACATAATATTAAAATAACTTAATATACTTTCAATTTTGTAAAGTTTCTTTAAAGACCGATTTTGCGGTATTGTTCATTGTGTGCTGGATACGTTCCGTCTACTGAAACTGTGAACCTAAGTCAATTAGGGAAATATATAATTGCAACAACATGGCACCACCAGTGAGAACGCCTCCGAATAAGCAAAAAAGTGTACTCCAAGTATCTTCGGAAACTGATATCGCTGCGCTTGATCCAGAAAGCCCAATTAGATGTGTTGGTAGACGACCGAAAAGACCTCGGAAAGAAGACGAAAAGAAGTCCGAAGAAATTTCTCTTAAGGAGGAGCTAATGGCAATGCTGTTGGACTGGAAGGCAGGCCAGGATGTAATTTTGAATAAGCTGTGCTCCGATATGGCCGAACTCAAGGAACAGAATGCCAGTATTAAAGATACCAGCTACGAACTGGAAAAGTCTATCAAATTTATGTCGTCGCAATACGAAGACATCAGACATAGACTTCTTGAAATGGAACACGAACGTCAGAAAAATTTAAACTACATAATCTCATTAGAGAGTAAAATAGATGACATGCAAAAAAAGCTGAAGTCCACAGTCATCGAGTTCCGAAATTTACCTCAACAACTAAAGCAAGAGGCACAGCAAGACTTGTGCGAATTAATACAAAAAACTTGCAAATCTTTCAACACAGAAGTACAGTCCTCTGGCATTAGAGACGTATATAGGATTACCACAAAATCAGGAACAGCAGTGATAACTGATCTGACCTCCGTTTTAACAAAAAACAGAATAATTAATGGCGTGAGGGAATTTAATCAAAATAATCCTCATAATAAAATTTCCTCGTCGACAATTGGTATCCCGGGTCCTGTAAATCCAATATATATTACTGAGAGTCTCACGAAAAAAGATAGAAAATTATTTGCTCTGGCCCGTGACGTAGCAAAGACATTAAAATTTAAATACTGTTGGACAAGAAGAGGAAATATTTACATGAGGAAAGAGGACGGCGGTACACGGCTTACAATTAGGAATGAAAATGATTTACCCCCCTTAAAAGCGAAATGACTAAGTAAAGATTTATTATTGTTATTTAAGTTGCTTATTCTAATTAAAATTGGTTCAGCAATACTTTTAAATAATCTTTGGCCTCAGTGTGCCTCCTACAGCATACGTTTCTTAGAAATACAACAGTTAATGTTTGTTTTGTCTTGCATGCATCTTTTTACCAAGTTACCCACTTTTTGTTTTTACATGTTTACATATGGTTTTTATTGGAATTATTACACTAATACACATAACTTTTACTCTTCAAACACAATTAATCCTCTCTGGTTTGTACAAATAATTAACATCACATTCATAAACTACTTTAAAGTCCTTGTGATTCATTTACACACCGAGATCAATATTACGCCGTTTTTGTTTTCATTTTATTTTTTCAATATCATAATAACGGTATGTTTGAGTGGCATAGTGAGTGGTAAACTATTATTATTCTATACACTAATCCTTAGATACACTTATTTAAATATCAAATATATTGATACCCGCGTTTGCCCAATGATAAAATTTTTTGTTTACAAATTCCCAGCGATCAATGATTTATTAAATAACATGGATAATGTTTCTTTTTGCGACTCACTTATATGTAGCCCGGGCGAATGTAGTGATTTGCTGCGTATGTCGAGTCTTAGTCTTAGATACACTTATTTAAATATCAAATATATTGATACCCGCGTTTGCCTAATGATAATTTTTTGTTTACAAATTCCCAGCTATCAATGATTTATTAAATAACATAGATAATGTTTCTTTTTGCGACTCACTGATATGTAGCCCGGACGAATGTGGTGATTTGCTGCGTATGTCGAGTCCTCATATTACCGTATTATCTCAGAATATACGTAGTGTAAGCGCTAATTTCTCGGGATTTTTAACACTATTAGCACGAGTAAATACAGCCATCGATCTCATTGTTCTGACCGAGTGCTGGCTTTCATGCAACCAAATAATACCAGAAATAGACGGATATCTTGCATATAAAACATTTAAAGTTCACAATAAAAATGATGGGGTAGTGGTTTATTTAAAGACGACTTTATCTAATGTCAAAGTCATTGAGTGGGAGGTATCCGATGCAAGCTGCTTGTTGATTACTGTGGGTTCAGAGCTGGCTGTTGCTGCAATTTATAGACCATACGCATTTCATAACCTGTCAAATTTTATTCATTCCTTGGATAGACTTTTTGCGAACTTAAAGTCTTATAGAAATATAGCCCTTGTTGGGGACATTAACATTGATGTTATCAATAATCACACGGCTACCTATACTTTGGACTATCTCGATCTCCTGGCACAGCATGGCCTCTTTCTCGGTCATACCTTTCCAACCCACGGTTCCACCTGTCTCGATCATGTAAACCTGAAGACATCGCTACCTTCTAAAGTGCTTGTTCTCGAAACTACTGTTACGGACCACTTTGCAGTATTACTGACAATGTCTTTAAAGGGTGCTACTCATAATTCCCACTGCACTGTAACCAAAATCGATGAGAATGGGCTGTCTACTGAGCTTAATAATATTAATTTTGACCCTGTTTTTACAGTAAATGATCCTAATCTCGCCACAAAAATTTTCTTAGACCCTATTCTCTCTGCGCTAGCAAGAAACACAAAAACTGTAAAGTTGCCATGTAGGCGGCGTCCAAATAAAGCGTGGATTACTCCAGGACTTCTCAAATGCATGCGTAACAGGGACAACCTATATAAGAAACATAGAAAGAACCCCTCGGATGAAATTATATCAGTGTCTTATAAGAGATACCGCAATTTTTGTACGGCAATTATACGCAGGGCCAAAAAAGAATATGAAAGAGCAGAATTTAAAAAAGCCGGTAAGAACTCTAAGCACATGTGGCAAGTTATTCGATCGGTTACAAACGGAATCAAACCCAAATCATCCGCAAGTAACTTGTTAGAGTGTAATAAAGACAAGCAACAGGAAATTAACAGTGTTAATGCCTATTTTGCAGGTGTAGGTAATCAGCTTGCGGCTGCTATTTGTAGATCCTCATTTCCCTCTCCCGTTAATATTCAGTCCAAGACCACAGACTCTTTTGTAATGTTGGATACGGATGAATCTGAAGTGAAAGATATTGTTATGTCTTTGAGGACCAACTGTGCAGTAGGGTGGGATGGTATATCGAGTGGTTTTTTGAAGAAGTATGCCAGCATACTGGTGCCCCCTCTCACTTACATCTGTAATCTCAGCATTGGCACTGGAATTTTTCCTGACCACTTTAAAAGAGGTCTTCTCCACCCAATTCACAAGTCGGGGGATCGGAACTGTGTTGAAAATTACAGACCTATATCGGTTCTCCCAACAATGTCGAAGGTACTCGAAAAAATCACGAATCGGAGACTTGTTACGTATTTGGAATCGCGTAAATTATTATCTGCAAGACAGTTCGGTTTCAGAAAGAAACTGTCTACGGATGATGCCGTTCACGCTTTAGTTGAGAACGTAGTTAAACAACTGGATGTAGGTCAGAAATGTGTGGCGTTGTTCCTTGATCTAAAAAAAGCTTTCGATACGGTTTCGGTCCCCATCCTTGTGAAGAGGCTCGAGTCACTAGGAATAAGAGGAATCCAACTATCCTTTTTTCAAAGCTATTTAACGAATAGAACGCAGGTAGTAAAAATTAGCCCCTACACCAGCACTGAAATACCTATAACATATGGCGTGCCCCAAGGAAGTATTCTCGGCCCTAGTTTATTCCTTATTTACATTAACGAACTGTGTGATATCGAACTTGACCAAGGTACAGTTTATTCATACGCTGACGACACGGCACTAGTATTCTCGTCGGGTTCTTGGCCGGGTGCATATGGTTTGGCGCAGAAGGGATTTGACGTGGTTTGTAGATGGCTTAATGATAATTTGCTCACGTTAAATATAGACAAAACGAAAGTAATAGACTTTTCTATCCGCAAGCCAATACAATTGGATAGTTCGCTACTAATAACTGCAACTGGATTCGATGGATCTGCGGGTGGTTGTATTGAGAGGGTATCGTCTGTAAAATATCTTGGAATTGTTATCGATAGCGGCCTGAACTTTAGAGACCATATTGAGTATTTAACAAGTAGAACACGTAGGCTGATTTACATATTCAAAGAACTTCGACAATCAGCGGACCCCCAGATAATGAAAATGGTTTATCAATCACTGTGCCAATCTATCTTAAATTACTGTATTACCACATGGGGCGGTTCAGCTAAAACCCACATAATACTCCTGGAACGCGCCCAGAGAGCGGTACTCAAGGTTTGCTGTTCTAAGCCGCGTCTATTCCCAACCACGAAGCTTTACGAATATTGTCAGGTGCCCACAGTTAGGCAACTATTTGTACAGGCTACAATACTTAGACAACACGCATTAACCCATTGCACACGAGAGAGTGTTCGTCGCAATAAACCCATCGTTTCAACGTCTAAAGTAAATACGTCATTTTGCCGTAAATTCTTTATTTTCCTAGGACCCTATTTATACAATAAAATTAATAAAATTCTGATTTTTTATCAACTAAACTCATACCAATGCCACATAGTAGTAACGGAATGGCTCTTGAAGCTAACATACGAAGAAACCGAGGATTTATTGGTTGTACTGGAGTAGCCGTCTACTTTTGCAATAATATATGCTAAACATCACACTCATAAACTTACAATAATACAACGAATACACACACACATACACACACACACACACACACACACACACACGCGCACACACACGCACACGCTCACACACATAATTCCATGAAAAAAAAAAAAAAATATATATATATATATAAAGATAAAACTTATACTATTTTTAAATATGTTTAATTTTTAAGTTTAAATTGAGTATGTTGTCTCTTTTGTTCCTTGTTTTATTCATAGCGTTTGATCTTGTATAATCTGGTTCGGAGCGAGGACCCTGGTGACCTGTAACACAGGCAATTTTATGCCTATCACGGGCACCAGCGATCCTCAACCAAAGTACTACCTGGACTTTAATGTACCTAATTCAAATTGTAAATTAATGTATTTTGGTTTGGGTGAGAAATAAACGTTTTTTTATTATTATTGTTGTGGAAATATCTTGTATATAGAACAGGGTAGCATATCTCATTTTCAAGCTCACCGAGCGATATAGCATCAATGTAGTGCAAGTGTACGCACCGACCTCAGCCCACTCGGATGACGAGGTAGAGGATATGTTCGACGACATACCGAGGGCTCTCCACCACTAAGACCCTTTTTTTTAACGTGCGGAAACCCCCTCGAGCCGTCACCCCGCCGGGGTTTTCGGCGGGGTGGTGTGTCGGAATCGAACCGACTAAAACCACACGGTGTGCCACTCTGCGCCTGAGACGGAAGGGATCCGGGACCTGCTGCTATTAACACGTCCGGATCCCTCCCAGCGCTTGCTCGCACAGCAGCGGGCACCGTCTGCTGGTAGACTCTCAATTTAGGCGACATACGGCACACGCGTAAGTCACCCCCTCGCGGGTGGCCACTAGAGTGGATGGTGGGGAAAACCCATCCGACCATCCGCGGCTACACTCAGGGCGGCATGAGGCGCTGGTAGCCGCGCCTCCGCCGCCTCCTTCTGCGAGATGACATCTTCGCAAAAGGCTGCGACCGCGATAAAACTGCTGTCGCTACCGGCCATGTATCCCGCCTGCCACCACTGCAGTCGCAGTGGTGGCAGGCGGGACTCAATTCCCTCCTGGCGACTGAGTACCTACTTTCCGAAGCAACCGGGCCCGGAAAGCACCTGCGTCAGCCGGAAGGAAAGGGTTCCGTGCTGCCGCCCTGCCCACTCGAGGATGACCGGCTCAAGAGCCTCCACGGCGGCAAGGCCAGCGCGCGAAGTCTCCAGCCGTAACGACTATTTAGCCATCGTGGCTCGACGGGCGGCTTCACGCCACTCGCGAACTTCTTCGGGCTCACCACTAAGACCCACAACAACGTTGTTACGGATGACTTTAACGCCAAAGTGGGAGTACTAAATCGTAGCGAATCGGTAATAGGATCCTATGGATTTAAAAGCAGAAATCATAGGGGCATATACTCGTCAACTTCCTCGAAGGAGAGGGGCTGAAATTTTTCTTTAAAAAACAGTCCCAAAGGAAGTGGACTCGACAAAGCCCCAACGCTATGACCAAAAACGAGATCGATTTCATCTTGAGGGACCAAAAGCACATATTCAGAGACGTCTCAGTTTTATCAATAGGTTTAACACCGGTAGTGATAACCGAATTGTCTGAGGCTCTCTGAATATCGACTTTAAGGCTAAACCGTTTGATGAAATCCAGGCTCCGGCCAACTCTGCTCCAAGCCGCGATGGGAACTGAAATGTTTCAGTCAAATCTGGAAAACTGATTTGCTACCATGGAAACCACAACACACGTAAACCAGAACCTGGAAAATGTGGTTCGAATTTTCAGGGAAGAAGGTGAGATTTTGTCAAATGCAGCGAAATAACAAGAAAACGAAGCTTTCGGAAGGCTAATGAAGGAATGACGTGAAAACTCACGTTTAATTTCGTTGGCAAAGAGGACTAAACCAAGAGATCAGCATACTTGTACGACACGACCTCCGATGCTCCAATACTCTTTCAATCGAAAAAGCGATCGAACAGAACCGGGGTTCAAAAGTGTTTGTACAGTCTCTAGGAGGAAGCCCTAGGACAGATGCCTGAGCTTTACACGATGCAGTCATTTTTTGCTTTCTTTTTTTCTTGGACCTTTGGCAACCGGTTCTACATGAACTGAATGATAACTACACAAAAATATTTACAAATAAAGGGACTTGACATAAGATTCTGCGCTGAGAAAGTAAATGCTTTGCAGATGATATTGACCGAGCAACGAGAGAAATAGGCAGATGGCGTTGTAAGTTATGAAAAATATATGTGTGAAGAACTCTAGAATTCCCATAGAACCTTAAAGGCACATAAAAAGAAAGCATATTTTTGATGACAGAACTAGAGATGCTAACTTGTATAATTTGAATTTCGCTATCTTGTCTACTGAGCAAGTGAAAAAAAAAATGTGTGATGCTATAGACATTGATGGTGTAATAAAATACTTTTCTATTATACAAAGTAGACCTATAAATATTTAATTAAAGGCGAAAGTTATATTATTTTTTAATAAAAATATAGTTCTAGTTTATATGAAAAACTAGCTGACCCACGTAACCTCGTTTGCGTCTCCTACTGTCCATCGCGTGATAATTTCCCCCTATTTTTGAAACGTTCTCCTTTGGTGCTCCGCTTCTATTGGACTTAGCGTGATGATGGATTAGTGGTTCCTGAGATTAGTGCGTTCAAACAAACAAACAAACTCTTCAGCTTTATAATATTAGTAAATATTGATTTAGGTTTTTGAATTCGCTAATCATTTCATTTTGTATATCGTCAAGTTGTAAAAATGTTTCAAAGGGGTTGAAATAATTAAAAGTGTACTAATAAACAATAAATAAATAAATAAATAAATAATAAATAATATTAATAAATAATACTAAATAATACTAATAAACAATAAGTGATTATAAAACTAAGATTAACTTATTTATTTTAAATCTAACCTGTGTTGTAACAAAATAATGTGGACTGTCCTCGCCGATAAGTTCTCCAGAATTAATCTACATATTAATGTTTAGTAGGTATACATTACCTTTAAATATCTAACTAAGAGGGCGGCAAAATTGTCTGCCGCCCCGGGCGGCCGACACTCACGCTACGCCACTGTGTGTTACTATTTTCCTATTTTATTACGTTTTTTCTCTCCACCAGAGCCGCCCTTGTGTCTAACGAAAATATTAAAAAATTACCGAATTGGTCGAGCCGTTCATGAGTTTGGCACTTAACAACACATTAAGCAATTCATTTTTATTTATATATAGATTAAACACAGAGCTTCTTTTTCTCACAATTCTCATACTTACATAACATGGTCTTTGCACTTAACAAGAGCTCAAAGCTTAGTTCGGTTGCAATTGTAAGTACTAATAATAAAAACTAAGTGGTCAAATCAGCCTCTCGACTAAATTGTGTCTGTTGTAGGTTATCCGCATTAAAGGTATTACCACCATTAGGTTAAACCATTAAGGTCGAAAGTAAATCACCAAATCTATACTAATATATAAAGCTGAAGAGTTTATTTGTTTGTTTGTTTGAACGGGCTAATCTCAGGAACCGCTGGTCCGATTTGAAAAATTCTTTCGGTGTTGGATAGTCCATTTATCGAGGAAGGCTATAGGGTATATATCATTACGCTACTACTAATAGGAGGGGAGCAGCAATGAAGAATGTTTCAAAAACGGGGGAAATTTTCACGCCACGGGCAATTTAAAGCGCAAACGAGGTTGCGTGGGTCAGCTAGTAAAATATATAATTGATGAATGAAATTATAGACTTCATGACTGCACTGATTCATGAGTGGTCTAAGGGTCACCACGCCGCTTTCTATTACGCCAAGTGTTGTGGGTTCAAATCCCACATGGGACAACATGATTCACAAATGGTTGTTCTGAGTCTGGGTGTTATTTGTGTCCATTTCATATATGTTTGTAAAGTCGTGAAACAAATAAGATTCCATTTTTTGAAATATTCGGATTTACACAAATAAATAAAATTGGAGTGTCTGAATATTACAAATATTGAAAGAGCAGCTTTTTACTCAATGCATATGTATGTATACACGGTACATATACCAAATATGTAGTTAAAATTTTTTTTGTCTGCCTGTCTGTCTGTTTGTTCCGGGTCTCTGGAACGGCTGGACCGATTTTGACGGGACTTTCAATAGCAGGTAGCAGATGATCCAGGGATTAACTTAGGCTACTTTTTACCCGACTACGGCAAAGCCAAAAGGAGGGTTATGATTTTGACAGGCTATGTATGTATGTATGTATGTATGTATGTTCATTTGTTCCCTCCTAGCTCCTTAACTACTCACTAGATATGGACAAATGAGGTGTCTCTAGAAGCGTCATGATCGTCTTCTGGTTATAGGCTATATGACGTGTCACTGAATCTAATGTGGCGCCCTCTAGCCGACATAAAGTACTGTGTAAAAAAATAAATTTGAGATAAATATGCCGTGTTTGGTATCATTGGGAAGGGCGTTATTTGTACATTTCAAAAATACATATATTTTTAGCATTTTTTCGTCACTTTGTCCGTATTTATTCGATAAGTGTGATATTTTTATGATATGCTTATTTGTTCCCTCATTCTTTCTAAACTAGTCAGAATAAAATAAATGAGGTATCGTTAGAAGTGTCTTGATTGTCCGCTGCTTAGAGGTTATATGACGTGTCACTTTATCTAATGTGGCGCCCTCTAGCCGATATAAAGTACTGTATTAAAACTAAATTTGAAATGAATATGCCGTGTTTGGTATCATTGGAAAGGGCGTTACTTGTACATTTCAAAAATATATGTATTATTGGCATTTCTTCGTGACTTAGTCTGTATTTATTCGATAAGTATGATATTTCTCTGGTACCTATTTAAAATAAAATTTGCATAACAATAAGTATTAAAGAGGAACCAAAACATTTTAAATAAAAAAAAAGTAAAAACTAAAACCCAACTACGACAAAAAACGACGCTTAAAAAGTATGAAACAAGTTTCAAAAGCCGTAGTCACGCGTTGTTAAAGTGTTATGGACAATGGTACATTACACTACATGGGCTACGGCTTTTAAAACTTAGGAATGTTCCATAGTCCATAACACTTTAACAACGCGTGACTACGGCTTTTGAAACTTGTTTCAAACTTTTTAAGCGTCGTTTTTTGTCGTAGTTGGGTTTTAGTTTTTACTTTTTTTTTTAGACTAACTTTAACCCGCGGTACAACAATAACCGCGGGTAACACCGCAGGATTCAGCTAGTTAAATATAAAATACGAAAATGAAGTTACCTAAACATTTTTCATTATACTGAATAGGCATTAAACACGCTATGCGTATTTACCTCCATAATTTGTTTTAATCAAATCTTCGTCCTCTTAAAACGTGAAAAGAATGCCTCAAAATATTTCATGAATAATTACGGCTAAAGCTTTTAAAACAAATAACAAAACAAACGAAACCTAAAAATATAAACTGTAAACAAAACAAAATGGCTATTACTAAACATCCTTTTTGGAAATCGATTGGGAATACCGCTCTTTCTACATCCCAACAGGAAAATTCCATTTCCCAAGTACAAAACTGAGAACAGACGACAAACCTAAATACCTTGTAAGTAAACGAAGCGCAATAAGTAAATAGCATTTTCTGCTTTGAGGAAATTTCAAAACAAACGGGCTATGAAAAACTCCAAACAACTTTTAACGGATTGCCGTTCTACTGGCGAAATGAAATTATTACTTAGTGGCCTAACATTTTTTGACGATCCTTCGAGTTTTTCTATTAGACGAACTAATGGAATAAATCTATACTAATCTATAAAGCTGAAGAGTTTGTTTGTTTGTTTGAAAGCGCTAATCTCAGGAACTCCTGGTTCGATTTGAATAATTCTTTCAGGGTTAGATAGCCCATTTATTGAGAAAGCCCATACATCATCACACTTAGACTAATAGGAGCGGAGCACCAATGAAGAATGTTGCAAAAACGTGGGAATATTATTACGCTACGGGCAATAGGAGACGTAAACGAAGTTGCGTGGGTCAGCTAGTGTTAATGTATACCCCAACTTAACATGTTTCAGAACATCCTAGGGTAGATAAAATTCATGTAATTAGACTTTCGAATCAGAGTATTTTTTTTCTAAATGTAACATAATTTGTTTAAAAACCTAATGATGGCCTTATCGTGTCTTTTATATTTTACTAGCTGACCCGGCAAACGTTATTTCGCCATAAAAAAATATTTAGGGGTCACCTTTATCATTTCAGGGGTATGAAAAATAGGTGTTGGTCGATTCTCAATGCAGAACTACCAATGCACACAAAATTTTATAAAATCAGTCCATCCAACCGTTTCGGGGGAGTTTGGTAACAAACACCGCGTCACTAGAATTTTAGATGTATAAACCAGTTTTAAATGTACCTATCATGTTTCTATACCGCGTAACTCAATTTATATACTGGACGCCATAAATATCCAATACGTTACAATTAAACGACACAAAACCTTCATGACAGAATTCTTTGGCCACACAAATGTTATCGATTTCTTAATAAATTAAGTCAGTTCTATTTACTTTGAACTTTTGTTCTTTTGCTTTTAGTAATATAGATATGACACTAGTTAAGTGTCAAAACACAAATATTATGTACAAAAAAGACAACATAACTATAATGACACTAAACTCTGCTCATTTAGTAAATATTTTATATACTAACTACTAATTAAACCTCTTACACTGTTTTTACTAGCAAAAAAAAGGTTTGACATCAATCGACATGTCACTAAGTCATAGGCCTTAGTAAACAGATGGTTTCTTCACAAATATTTTGAACCTACAATTTTATAAAAGATATTTGTACTACCCACCTAAACAAAAAAAATTACAACTACCTTACTAACCACGCTAATTAGGTAATATGTTTCGTTTAAAACTATGTTTCTCTGTAAGTGATTTTTGTAATATTTTGATAAATAAATGTCTTTAACCACAACTGCATTACAAAGCATAACAAATCTTTTTGTATAATACTATACTTTGAAATAATAAACCTACCTTAAAAATATTACTAATAATTATCGACTATACTAAAAACAAATAAGTAAAAATGATGTTTTTTTATCTTGTATAATATAATTGTATTAATTATACATTACTAATAGTGTGTGAAGAAGCACCTAACGTCTTTAATCGAAACATAAAAGGTAAGTAGTCTATAAGCATCATCTTCAACGAAATTTAAAGACAACGCAAAAATGCGACTTACACTATAACTTACACTATAGGTACATATTTTATGATACCGTTTGAAGTATTCTGTATTCCAATATTGTTTCTTGGAAGGAATGTGTTATTCATTGCATTCTTTTGAATTATCAGGAATTTATCTTATCAAATAAAACTTACTGTGCAAATAATCTATGATTAAAAGCAGTAAATCATATTGTTTTCGAAGTTAATATAATATTTACTTTAGACTAAATCTATATATAGGTATGTACACAATATATAACGCATACTATTATGTTTTTTTTTTTGGTCGTTGCTTGTGTCGGCTCGTTAAATATAACGCTAAACGTCGGGCAAGAAAGAGATCCCTTATCACCGATACGAGGAATACTCTACCTCATGATAGAATATTCCCATCTTACCCGCAAATAGTTTCGGCACACCCTACATATCAAATCAGTTAATTTTTATAAATTAATTTAATATAAGTTGCTAAAACTTTTATATTTCATTTTACAACTAAATGCTTGTATTTTGTAGGTAAAGATATGGTAACTAGAAACAAGTCTTCCAAATAGAACTCAATGAAGAGAAGTAATGTGACTCCTGTTACACAGTTTTACAGTGAATTGAAACATGGAAAGTCAACGTTTTGTTGATTAGTATTAACAGTGTCTGCAGTATAATCAGGTACGTATCTTTGCATTTCATTTATCTGTAAGTGTTCCGCTTACTCATAACAAAACATTGATAAAACGACAATCATGTTTTGTGTTAAAGCGTTATCCGAAATCGTTGATAGCAATGTACATTTATCGATAAATAGTCACTACTATCAGTCAGGTTTTATTCATCGTTTACATTACGACCTGTGAACAAGTGAATTGAAGAATCAATTATCTTTATTTCGAAAAACTAACAGGCAAAGGTAAGCATACTGTAGAACTTTTTTTTAAATTATCTAAAGAGTTTCCAACAGAAGCGTTAAAAGTTACTAAAGAATTTTATATACTTACACCTATTTGTGTAATTTACCCATAAATTTTTTAGCCTCATCATCAACAGTTCACTACTAGACATAAGCTTCTCCCTATAAAAGAGGCTTTATCCTACAATACTAGCTGAACAGACGGGTTGTTAAAGGGTTTGTTCTAAGTCCTTCTCTTTGCAGAGATGTCCTGCGTCCTGCTCCCTCAATCGCCTCCATACTCCATACTCTTAATCGGTCACCACACACAGAATTTAAATCTAAATATTAGTTTTGAGGTGTTCTTTTTATAAAAGAACAAAAATAGGTATAATTACATTGATTGCATGGCTGAGTCATGTTGAACTACATAACAAAAGTAAATTTGATTAGATAACAATATAATATTCCGTTCTTTGTGTTTAAACTAGTAATGTTTTGAAATATATTTCTCGAGGGAGACGTAATGGATTCAATATTCATAAGCAGAAAATTATTTCTGTGTGTACTTTACATTTATACTTAATAGGTTAACTAGTTATTCAAAACACTGCTTACCACTTATTCTTTCAAAACCTGTTCGGTATAACGGGAGATTTCAATCATGAGGTGAAATATCCCTTATTTATGTGATGTAGAATCCTACTTCAGGATACCTAAATAAATTTATAGTTGTAACTGCATTATGTTTCCGATAATACGCAATATAACACAGATAATGAGCTCAGAGATGATAAGTAACTTCAAAACTTTATCTATTTATTTATTGTGTGATGTTCCTGTAGTTGTATTAACTCAATGTATTTTCTTGTTTTAGTGATGTCACCACCGTACTCAAGATGTGGCCCTTATTGCGGAACAGGCGTGTGTCCACCCCACTGCCACTATCACGGCTGCAGACCGCCACCACCACCACCAATACATCACCATCCACCTCCACCACATCACAACTATCCACCCCCACCGCATCATCAGTACCCACCTAATCATCACTATCCACATCCTCATCCACAGCCACCAAGTTATCCACCACACCATCATCACCACCACCCTCCGGGTGCCGTACCCAGAGAATGGTTGCGATAAAAATAAACAACAAAACGTAATAAAAGCATGTAAATGTAATATTAGTGGGACATACAAAATACATCTTATATAAATAAAAGACGTATATATTACGAAAAGCAACGTATACATACATTGTAATTATAAAAATATACAAATTGCTTTATACAAGAGTAAAATTTTATGTCTTCAATCAAAACCATGATAAATTAACACTATATTTAAACCATGCTTTAAAACTTTAACAACTGTGATGAGATAACTATTTTTACCTAGTCTAGATTTTTCAAGTACACCATTCATAATTCCCGGTTCTGCATCCGATTCTTCAGCCCTATCCACTTTCCTAACTTATTTTACTTCGTGAGAAAATGATAGCATTCCTGAAGAATATTGGAGACAGGCCGGCAGCCAGCCCTCAAGAAATCAGTCTAAATAGAGGAAACGAAATGAAAAGATATTACTAGTAACCTTGACTATCGACTAAGTGATTCATCAATTCCACTATCTCAAACAAATTAAAAAAGATAATCCTGAGAGGTTTATGTGAGATTGTAATAAAATAATTTACAGAACTGATATAATTTGTTTTTTTTCTGTAGACTAAAACACAACTAATTATTAATTAAAATTAATATGATGCCACTTCATTCATTTACTAGCAACCTACTAGCGCTCTTTACTAAAAATATGCAATAGCTTATGTTACCCCAAGAATTATTTTTTTCTTTTTAAAATATCGTTTTAGCCAATGTATTCAAAAAATTTACAAATTATATGCGAAAACCTTCCTCGAGAATCACTCTATCTATTGGTATCACATAAATATTGTGCTTTTGAGTTTATCGCGAACAGGCAGACAGGCAGACGCGGCGGTGGACGTTGTTTTATAATATTTAGTGATTTAATCAATCAACTGCTCACTGCACTTACAGTTTGCCCAACACGTACAGCGAGCTATTAGAACAATAGTGTTTCAAATAGAATAATAGATGCTTATGTTTAAAAAACAATATTATGGCCTAACATTTAGAAAAAGTATTCGAAATTTAAAAAATGTACTCAAATTGATGTAAACTGAGTCACGTGTGTGAAACTCGCATACCTACGATGAAACAAAACATACCTCAGCATCATCTTATGAAGACATACCGAACTACGTACATACTGCTAATCCTATATCGTGGTTTGAAAACTTGTCAATCCCTAATGGGCTTGACAAGCATTTGAAACAACTATTGAACATCGTCCCTTTCTGCTGGTCGCTCGGAGCTAGACCTCCCCGGATGTTGTCACTTGGAGTCTAATCTGGCTCGAGCTGATCTGCGGGGCGTGCGCAACAAGCGCAACGATCGCCAATAATGATGGCTCAGTAGCCAATGTAACGGATACCGCTGGTAGGGGACAAATCGTCCCAAATCAGCTTCAACTACGGGATGGTTTGAAGACTTCAGAGTCCGCCGCGCCGTCCGCCAGTTACAATCATCTCGCCTGGTCGGAGGATCATCCTTTTGTGTTATTAGACCGTGATTCTCGTTTTTCCATGCGTGTTACTAACAAATTAAAAACTCTAGTCTGCAGTCGTAAATGGCAGAAAAAAACCTTCTTTTTACGTTTCTGTCGTGTAGGCAGTTCAGTTTCTTAAGATTAGACATAGACAATCATGTGGTTCCATCTAAAAATAGAGTAACAGTCACGCAGATTTTTAGACAACCACAATAATAAAAGAATTACTCCTCGTAACGACTATAACTGACAACTAACAGTTAAATGATAATTCGAAGATTTCGAACTCATTCGTTATATCATGAAGTAACTGTATACCATAAAGTTTAAAAGTTTATTTTTATTTATTTCGTATACTTCAATCATAATTCCCAAATTCAAGTACAATATCCAACACCAGCTTGAGTTAAACTTTTTGTTTAAAAACTTTTTTATTTATTATATCATTCTAAGAGGACTTTATTACATTTCAAGAAATTCGAACGCTACTTGTAATGACTCTTCAAAATTTATAAAGGCAAAATTGCCTACACAAAATTAATTCGTTTTCGATTCAAATTTATTAAAGAAGTTTATATTAGATTAGAGACTCGCTTGATCTAGATTTTTTATTTTAAGCAAACTTAATAATATTAGGGGGTAGTATCGCTTCCCTTCTAACACGCCAGCACAATCTAACACATCTGGTGTACGTAATCTTGTTAGGAAGAAAAACTTTCTTAATAAGTGCACGGTTTGGTTTCTTATTTCCCTCTATGATCCTGAAAATGAACAATAGAGCAATTGTTAATGTTTCCTTCTTCCGTGCTCTTAATGATTTATTATTATTTCTTATTCTTACTATATGTTTGAAAACAGCGAGGAAGTAGAGAAGTAATCTGTAAACAATTTGTTACCAGTAATAGTATCAACTATTTATTTTTTCTAAAGTTGTCTATTTATATCCTTCCTTAAGAATCAAGGTATCTCCATACACAATTTCATTAAAATCGGTACATCGATTTAGCCGCAAAAGCGCAACAGACCGAGAGACAGACAGAGTTACATCTATACAAATAAATATAATTGGAGTGTCTGTTTGTAATTTTAAAATAATCACTTTTTAGTAAATGCATATGTTTGCATACACGGTACATATACCTATATAAATAAATAAAATTGGAGTGTCTATCTGTATTTGTCTGTCTGACTGTATTTTTGTAATATTAAAATAACCGCTTTTTAGTTTTTACATTTTTTTATTTTTTACAATTTTTGTTTGTCTGTGTGTCTGTCTGTTTGTTCCGGCTAATCTCCTTTAACGGCTGGACCAATTTGGACGAGATCTCACTGATAGGTGGCTGATGATATTAGGAGTAGTTTAGGCTACTTTTTTATACTAACTTCGCCCTGCGGCGTTACCCGCGGTACGACAATAACCATGGGTAACACCGCGGGGTACAGTTTCTAGTATATAAGTATTAGTAAGCTTTTTTTATGTTATTACATATTGTGTTTTATTACACATCTAGCATCTCACCAAGCCGCCATAGTGCGGGTCACCATGCTGCTTTGTGTTTATTCGCAATGAGGATGGTGACCACCACTCTTGGATTCTACCCATGCTTTCCATCAGGCAGGGCAGAGTCATTTTGACAGCTCACTATAAAAAAAAAAAAAAAAAAAAAAAAAGTGTAACGCACTTGTGTTGCGGGTGTCCCTGGGCGGCGGTAATCACTCACCATCAGGCAATACGTCTGCTCGTTTGCCCCCTATCATATAACAAAAATGCAATACACAGAATTTACGTAAGTTTTTATATGGATAACATGACTCTGAGCAATAACGGAGTTACAGTAAAAGCGTTTATTATGGCTACGTATCGTTTTACTCCGCTCTAAGCAATAATGTTTCGCAAAAAGTGAGAACGAAAAGTCCATAAATATCATATTCGCTCACAGTTCGTTACGCGGCGAAGGAAACGGAATAAAAGTCTTAACTCGCGGAAATTTCGCCCTTACCTTGTTTCTCCCTGTTTATTTTTTGGCCAATACGTTTAACAATGGAGAATGTTTTGTTTTTTATTACTGTCAAAATTTTTAACACCCGGCACCATTTAGTTACTTAGAAATATAAATGTGATGATAACCTATTTATTAGAGGATGTTTTCTTAATTTAGTTTGAATACATGGGTGTTCTTTGTGTCCGCTTCATGTATGTTTGTAAAGTCCCATGGGAACTGGGATAAATCCCTAAGTGACTTATCTTTAAAAAAAAGAAGGCCAAGTACGAGTCGGACTCGCCCATGAAGGGTTCCGTAGCAGCAAGTAACATAATATATTTTATTTTTTGAATTGACCGAATGAACGGTAAATTGTGGTTTGCGATTTATGACGTATTAAAAAAACCACCTACTAGATCTTCAAACCAATTTTCGGTGGAAGTTTGCATAGTAATGTACATAATATATATTTTTTCATCCTCTTATTTTAGAAGTTACAGGGAGGGGGGGACACATTTTAGTGTCTCTCACGAAAACTATTCAGCTTAGAAAAACATGATATACCTCAAAAACCTCAATATCATTTTTGAAGACCTGTCCATAGGTAGGCTCAAAGGTAAGGTAATAAAAATTTGTTCTAGGTATAGGAAATTCTTAAAATTTATTGATTTTTTCTATATTTGTGTGAAAATCTTAATGCTTTTCACAGAATACATCTATTGACCAAGTTTCAACAGTATGATTCTTATAGTTTAGTAAAGTGTACAACCATTTTTTTCTGAAACACACATGCGGGCGACAGACAGACTGACAGACATGACGTATCCATAAGGGTTCCGTTTTTGCCATTTGGCTACGGAACCCTAAAAAGTATACTTCAAGTAAACCAGTCGTGATATCGACGTTTCGCGTAATATTCCTATATCCCTAAGTTATTTCATTCAGTAATGAATACTGAAAACTCAGTCAATCAATGCGGGCCAAGTGAACCATCACTTCAAAGTTCCTTCCGTTCCGTTCCGTTGTTGGCGCTTATAAGAAGATTTCAAGTATACCCCCCAGTATACATATAATACATATACACGGCAAACCCCTGCGCTTTATTCCCCATGTACTGTGGAGAGCTAAGCAACTGAACTAACCAGAATAGTTGTACAGAAAACCAGTATAAATAATTAATTCGTTGCCTTACTGTAAGTGTGTACCAGGGATGTTGCGGATATTCGCATCCGCATCCGCAAATGCGGAGCTTCCGCATAGATATGGACATCTGCATCCGCATCCGCATCCGCAATAATCAATGCGGATTTTCATGCGGATGCGAATGTAATAAAACTTGCGAATGAATGAAATTGGGCGGGGCCGGCGAATGGTGCGTGCAGATCTCAAGTGACACTGACCAAAAAGAGCGAAAAAAATTGGTGACGGGATCCGACGCATTTGTTGTGATGCATCATTTGTTTCTTGTAAATTAATCATTATATGTTTGCTTTCGTTTTGGATTACTTATTGCATAGAAAGATATTAGTATAACTGTGATACAGTCTTCATTGTGTGTAAATAATTGTATATTGAGAAATCTTTATATTATTCTTAGCTGAGCAATAAGTTGAGCCAATTAAAATCGCCCGATAAATGCCGTTATGTTACACCGGTAAAACGTTTTATTGTAAGTAAAGTTTATAACCATACTCTTTATTTTTCCACCTACTTAGATCCTCGCTATAAGCACGATTTTTACACCGGTGACTAAGGAAAAGAAGAATAAAGACGATATTTTGATGATATCAAATATAGAGAAAGACTTATTCGTATAGACGTAAAAATGGTCAAAGAACACTACTTATCTTCTTAATTTATTACGTGCTTATAAATATTTTATGATGTTATTCCTATTGTGATTTACTTCATATTTATTCATTTGTTTGTATTTTTTTATTTACTTTCATATGAAAGTAAATAAAAGGAATTAAATGATAAAATATTTTATCATTTAATTCCTTTCTTTATTTAATTTTAAACACCAAAGCTAGCCATGCATTTGTCTTGCTACATTTTATGTGCCCATCCAAAGGTTGCCTGTAAGAAATTGCTTCTTAGCGATAAGGCCGCCACTTGTACATGGTTGTTAAATTGATATACCTACTCCTAAATGTAAATTGTAATAATTGGTATACAATAAAGTTTATTCCATTCTATTCCACGGAAAGAATATGGAAACACTAGGACCTGGGAAATCAAGTTTCGTTCGAAAGCCATGCTTAAAAAACGACCTTGCTGTAATGTAAGAATCGTCAAGTGAAGATGAAAGCCAAGAAATACCAGAAAACGGTAGTACTAAAGTTGTACTCAAAAGGGAATTACTTTCTTACCACACTAAAAAAAATTCATGTAGATGAAAATCCTCGTTGTGTGTTCATCGAGAGGAATTGAACATAATCATAATCATCATTTTTAATAAACTCTACCTGGCAGTGTTCCTAGCCAACAAATATTTAGTAGCGGGGATTTAACTAACGAATCTCTGCGTAACCGCCTTGATTTTTAACTCTTCCTTTAAGCTCCTATTTCTAACTGAACTTAATACTATGAAAATTAGTAAGTGAAGTCAAAAAAATAGGAGCATTTATACTTAACACAAATTTTCAATAATATAAATGTTAATAATTACATTATCATTGTTTTAATTCTTCATTGAATTACTGTATTTATGTATAATTTTAAACATTCGCATCCGCATCTGCATCCGCGGATGTGAGCCTTCGAAAATCCGCATCCGCATCCGCATCCGCGGATGTGAAAAAAAATGACATCCGCAACATCCCTAGTGTGTACCTATATCTTTTACTAGCTGACCCACGCAACCTCGTTTGCGCCTTATATTGCCCGTAGGGTGAAAATTTCCCCCGTTTTTGAAACATTCTTCATTGTTGCTCCGTTCCTATTAGTAGTAGCGTGTTGATATATACCCTATAGCCTTTCTCGATAAATGGACTATCCAACACCGAAAGAATTTTTCAAATCGGACTAGCGGTTCCTTAGATTAGCGTGTTCAAACAAACAAACAAACAAACTCTTCAGCTTTATATATATATTAGTATAGATTGAGTGTAAAATATACACGTAACAAAAGAGTTTCAAAAACTAGAACCCGACTATGTAAGAACTTTTGTTGTAATATATAAGGCTCGGATAATGTAACATAAGTTACCTTACCCGAGCCATTATTACGAATCTATTGACACCTCATTCGTGTAAATTGGTTTAGAAGTTTATCAAAACTAACATCCTGCCTTTTGGCTTGGGCGTAGTCGATTAAAAACTGACCCTCATTATTTCTTTCAGGTGTAGTTTACTATGGTACGTAAACTAAAGTTTTTTACAAACAATAAGTATCGCAGGCCGAACTTACAAGTGAGCTCAGGTGGAACTCATGCTCCATATATTCTATGTAATCCCTACTGCGCCCATGGGAAGAGACCTGATAGGCCGCCTGCCACAACAGTAGCATTTTATTTAAAAAAAATTGTCAATGTTGTTATTATTTAACAAACAAAACTTGTATAATTGAGTTGATACAAGTATTATATTATTTTTATACTCTTGTCGTCAGCACTTTATGGAACTTGTTAAAATTCATTCTTGGATTGCATTACTCACTTATATATGGCCTATGAAGTTATGACAGGAACTTTTGATAATGTCTAGGACAAAATTAGACGATTCAATTTTAATTAAATAGTGGAATAACAGTAGAAATGAGTTTTATTTCAAGAATATATGATATTTTGTTCAATGTCCTTAAATGATCAGCATGCATGTAAATAAAAATAGTTATTAACACCGACAACTACCTCTCAATAAATAGGAAATTCATCCTCAGATTTGAAATCGATCGATATGTCGTTCCTAAAGGACTGCAATAATTATTTTTACGGGAATTAACGCGATCACTTATTTAAAAGTATTACATACCTCTGATTTGCCTGACGTTTTGACCAGGTTGCGCCGGCCGTCGGTAATACCCAAAAAATAATTAGTATATCATGAAACGCTAGCATAAAAGACTAATCTGAAAAACCTAGTGGAAACTGAAATATATTAATTTATATTAAAAAAAACTCAAAGTGCAGATGAAAATTTAAACTGATGTCAAAACTTGCTTGAACATAGTTTAATGGATCAGTCTGAAGGTATCGTGCAACCAAAACTAATGAAATAATCCGTGATAATTAAGAAAAAAATAATTAGTAGAATTTAACAATAATTACTTAAAGTAAGCAGGAAAATAAGAGGAGACAAATTAGTACCTTCCAAAATAGTACAATTTGAAAGATTACTTTCTTTTCCCTACATTTAAAGCAGTTGCGCAATTTAACACTATAACTACATAATTCCACTTAATCGGCCTCAAGCGAAAGGCCCACATAAATAGACGTACATATAACATCACTTTTGGACGTAGTTTGGATGTTGTTCGTTGAAATACGGTAATGGCAGTCCCCGGCCTTTTCCGGCGCTCGCGTCGGCTTTCCTCTCCCTCTGCTACGAGCAATTGAAACACGACCCTTAAATTTTTATCACTCTTTAATAAAAAATAAGCCACGATTGCAAAGCTGCTTCTCTTCCAAACGAATATAGATGATAAAATTAGCCGAATTTTGTATTGTTTTTAGATAAATACCCAGTTGAAAATTAAATAATGAAAAAAATCACAAACGGGTTTCAGTTAAATCTCCATTGCAAGTATTATGAGATAACATTAGCAAAAGCATATAATGCAGCATGGCAGCAGACTCAACTATGGGTAGGTATATTAACCACATCTGCAGTGAAGCTGTGGTAGGGATTAGTGAACATACCTACACGATTGTAATAGATTTTAAAGAAACATAGTTTGTAAGAAAAATTTGTTATTATTAATCAAATGAGTCCTTTGAATGGTTCGTTTATTATTATTATGGAAGTAAACATTATAAAGAAGTGGACTCTCCGACAGACAGATGGACAGACAGACAGACAGGACAGTCAGTAACAGAATTGTGACTTACTTGATCCATTGCTCGCACTCCGAAATCTTCCCGAATAAACAACATTAATTTCCTTCCATGGCCGAAGAGATACAGTGACGTATATTTCAATTAGGTGTAAAGTATACCTACCTAGCATGCAATCAAGCAGCATGTCAACGGTTATTCATCGACTTGCTTCCTATAACGCTGACAAACTAGATCATAGTTGGTAAACGTGAATGTTCAACACCTCGTACTAAGCATACATTTCTCAGTTATAAAGATCTAACTAGTGCATTAGTAATGTAATACATAAGTGCGTAGGAGGTATACACCAACTTTTTGTTCAAGCCCAGTGTGGTAGAAGCCTCAATCATGTAAAAAAATGTTCTCTAAACTTATTAAAATTTTTGAGTTTTTTCTTCGAAGTAACAATCCTAAAAAACGAAAATATTAAGAACTTGCTTTTTTCCACGGCTTCGCCTGCGTGTTTATTGGTTATCGCAGTATAACCTATGTCCTTACTCAAAATTTAATGCATGCAATTAATCCATGCTTTTAATTGAAATCGGTGCAGTGGTATAGTCGTGAAAGCCTAACAGACAGATGGACAGATTAACTTTCGAATTTATAATATAAGAATTGAATCATATAACAAGATATCAACTGTGTTCCTTTTTTATTAATTAATCAATCAATTTCTATTTGTGTTCATTTTCTTCGTTAGTCTTGTCGCATTGCCACCTTTACGTTAACGGTTCAAGAAAAATATTTATAATATTTGACCTACATTCTATTCTGTAACCATGGCAACGAAACTTCAATAATAAAATATACACAACACTGTCTATTATTCACAATTCGTCTGTAGAAATAATAAAATATTCAAGAACCAATGACGTGTTCCAATGAACATAACACTGCCTGCTACAAACTTCATGGCCGACTTACGTGGCTCTTTTTCATTAATTATGTACCTAATTACACATTGATATAGTTAATTGCTTTTTTATTGAGCTTAAGGGAGAGAAGGGGGTTTTATTAAACATTAGCGTTGATGTAATAGAACTCTCTGGCTACTCGATCTTAAATAGGTAATAATAATATTTCGGATATCAAAAACACGTCATCTAGTCCCAAACTAAGCAGAGCTTGTTGGAGTACCAGACAATTGTAATAAAAACACTTTTACTTATAGAAAACACCAAGTGAAAATCATACAAATATTTAGTCCGACCCAGGAATTGAGACCTCAAGCACGGCAGTTGCCCACGCTGCCACTACCTTATTCTTTCGTTGCTTTTAAGGCCGCATTATCTTGGAATAAGCTGTTTGAGATGAATCAAATGAATTGAATTGAGATAGTGTTGCTAACAAGTAAGGTGTAAGACACAGGTTCGTCATCATAGATTATACTACACACATCTCATCCTTTTACAGGGGTATCCCAGTACCAGCTTCTGGACCACATTCATTGGAGAGTAACAAAAACTAAAGTCGACCATTGCCAGGATATTTCAGACCTGCTAGATTCCCTGGCTTTAGGTACAAATATTGCTTTAGTCCACCATCTCAATCGCTTGGATCATATGGAGTGCTCCGAGATATGAGCTGGACGTCACCGATTCTCAGCTTTATACCATCGTTAAAACGAACTAATTTCCGTTTCCATTACTTGGGTACTTGGCACTCTACCAAAATGCGCTTTTCACGAACCTATTTGCCTCCTAACAACCTGTAGAACAAATTATTGTTTGTGGTATTTCTGTGTCAATAGTTTGAGAAAAGGAAATACACTAATCTCAAAAGCCAGCAACGCACTTACGACTAAAGGTGATCACTTGCCATGAGGTGCCTTGCTTACTCGATTTCCCCTGTCATGGAAAAAACATTCATGTAAAAGCAATGTTTCTGTAATTTTTTCATAAGTTTTTTATACGAATAACTTATTGGTTTACTAAGTTCTTTTTATCTCTTTATAATGTTTGAGAAGAAACAACGGTAGATAGGAAAACAAGCCCCGCCATATATCACAGTGTTTTTACCTTATGGCTTGACTTAACGATACTTGAAAGGAAGCATAGGTTGAACAATATTCAAGTGACTCAATTGATAATTAATACTTGTATTTCAAAGTTTTTATAAACAAGAGACATTGTTCACGAATAAAAAGTTACTTTACACTTAAATTGACAAAGACTTTTCCAAAGACAGAAAAAACCCTACAAATCCTACCTTGTTTTCTAAATTGTATAATTGTTTTAGTTATTTTCTATGAGGTTTTTTTTTTTCGTTTTATACAAACAACAAACTTTAAGAGCATTCTTTTCAATTCTTTCATTAAAAATGAATGTTAATTTACTGCCGCAATAAGACGTTTCCCATATTTTTTCACGTCGACGAGCTAAGGAAATATTAAATTTATAACGTCCCGAGTCATTACAGAGATTTCATCAAAATTTAATTTACTTCAATTGGAACATGAGTGAGCGTTTTGATACGCCTCTGTAACGAGAATAGCAGATAATATTCTAATATCTTTCGTAGATTACTTTACAACATACGAGACCTTTATTTCGCTCATCTCGAAAATACTGTTGATGTTGTCTCATATTTTATTTAAGCACTAGCTGTGCCCGCTACTTCGTACACGTGACATTTGGATTTTCAAGTTATTTTGAATTTTCACCGTATAAACCTTCCCTGGAGTAGTCCAGAGTTTGTCGTAGGACAAACATTTCAAAACCAAAATCTGCTAATCTGACTCCTCCGTTCTCGAGTTTTAGTGAGACAAACGAACAGCAATTGATTTTTATATATAACATTACGAGCTATTACGAACTATGAGTAATGTTATTTATTGTTACCACGTTCTTATTGGTTGTTTGTAGTTAGATAATATTGCATTATATGTTAATCAATGTATATTATATATTAGTAGTGTTGTAAACATCAACACATGAAGCTTTCCCTTACCTTTTAAGTCAGTTTCGCAATATTTTACAGATCATTGTTAACCAGAGACACAAGGTCTGTTAGACCTTATAATTCTATGCTAAATAACCCCTTTCTGAGCAATGAATCTGACTGACGTTAGACACACATGCTCTACTTTACCGCACAAGGAGTGCAAGAGTTTCGAGAGCGAATATAATATTCTCAAGACATGCATGAACTTTAATAATCTTGACTTGATAATTATAGTCCATGCCTAATTAGAGAAACTAATATTAATTAGTCAAAGCCTACTTTGGCATTCCAAAGACAATCAATGCTCTTGTATTCTATCGCTGAATGCCAATTACGAACGAATATGAAAGCTGACCACTTTGCGACGTGAAAGGCATGTAAAAACTAGTAATTTCTACTGTGTGAATAGCAGAAAGGATGAACAACGCGGCGTCCGTACTTAATTAAAAACTTCACAACAGGTTGCATCCCGCTGTGTTCAAAGAAAAAACTTATTATATGTACTCTTTTACTGCCATGTACAAGTGTTCCGTACAATAAATAAGCCCTATCAAGATCTACTAAAATAACTTCATTTCCATCTTCCTAGTCTTTATTAATCCCAAAATTTTTTTTGGATCGGCTACTAATTAAATTGGTTTTATCTGAATATCAGTTTTTCAACAGACAGACTGGGATCAAAACTCCGCAACCCTGAGGACGAATCGAATTCAAAGACTCAAATACTCCTAAAAAAGCTGGCAACGCACTTGTGACGCCTCTGGTGTCCATGGGGGGCAGTAATCGCTTACCATCAGGCGATTGACGTCTGCTCGTTTACCCTCCTTTTCATAAAAAAAAACTAAACTACTTGTCAGTACATATTAGGGCGCGGAGATTTTTTTTTAATAAGCTGGTGATTTTACTGCTTACGCCGACCGCTCCAAAACGTGATAACTGGTAACTTCATAATAAAACGTGATGGTAATCGTAATTTTTCTTTCTTTGATTGCTTAAAATAAAAGATAATTATTAATTAGTTACAAGAAGTAAGGTCTCAAGACTAAAATCATTCCAATTTGATAACTTATTTACTTCATTAGTCACGTAATGTATCTAAGCAACCCTAAAATAAACAATTTTGCACCATCTGCAATTAAAGCAGATATTCATACCCCCTTATACTTGTAACCGCGTTCTGTGGAAGACGTTTCAAACACACATATTCATTTAACTCTGTTTTTTGTCATAAAACAGTTCATTTTAAAATCCTTTAAACATTACCCTTCTTACATTTTTTCCCATGTATTTTACCTGATTTTACCACATGTTTAATTAACTTAGTGGTTTTTCACAGCACAGAAGTTTGAAAATGTTTACAATATCGTGTTTAAATTATAATATATTCAGTATATCTCTATGAAAGTTTATATTCATCCGTTCTACTCCATACTAATGTCATAATTTGAAAATAACTTTAATCTGTCTGTCTCTCTGTCGGTTACGCACGGCTAAACCGCTGCACTGATTACAATGACTTTGATTTCTGAGCAAGGACTGAAGGTATTCTTTGTCGCCATGACGGACATACATATTTGCGGAGCCACGAACAAAAGCTAATAAATAATACAAAAGTGTACAACTTTTAATATCCTGATAGATTTATTTGATATCATCAAATCCTGACCCGACAATAGGACCCGCTAGAAAGTATTTAGCCAACAAATAATTATGTCAAATTGGGCTAATTACTGAAGTGAGTACTTAGATAACAAGCCAAAAATAACATAACGATAAATTGAGAACATCCTTTTTCTTTATTTAGTTAATTAGGATCCAATTACTTAATCAGATCCAATTATGAATGTAAATCTAAATATAGATATGACTTAGAGCTAGACACCAAAATATTAACTCAATGTTGTGGTGAGTAAATATAATTAAATAAATAAATATTTTGGACATCTATCACACAACGCCATCTAGTCCCAAACTAAGCAGAGCTTGTGTTATGGGTACTAGACAACTGATACAAATACATATATACTTTTTTTTGTAAATACATACATATTATACATAGAAAACGCCCAAACTTCGAAACAAATATTTGTAGATCATACAAACATTTGGTCCGACCCGGGAATCGAATCCGAGACCTCACGATCAGCAGTCGCACACGCCAACCGCGACACCAACGACGCAGTCTAATGCAAAACCATCAGTAAATTTGGGAAGAACATTTCCAACCGGTTAGATCAACATTACCAATTCGGGCGTACGTAATGTAAGAGCATTCATATTTAAGTTATTATAATCCTGGATTAAATTCAGCTGATAAAAAAAGGTGTAATATGATAAGCCTCATACCACGGAGTGAAATAGAACTAAAAAAGATCAAAGTTTTATCTAACCACATTATGGGCGTCATAATACACAACCTATGCGAAATTTCATCTTTATAGTCTCTATTTAGGCTTCAAATAGTCGTACATGGTGAAACTATAACGGTATTGTTACATGTTTTTGATCAAAAGCGCTCATCATCATCAACATCTTTTAGTGGTCTACTGCTGAGCATAGGCCACTCCTTAGTAAGAAGGTTTTTGCCCACTATGCCCCCTGATCAGATGTGTAAAGTGTGAGCTGGTATGGACTTGACCAGCTCAGCCAAACCAGACCAGCAGACCTATAGTCGGTTCTTACGACACCCCCGAAACTAATAAATAGAGTTGGCACTGCGTATTTTTACTCCATCATCACACGCAAAATACTTAAAATACTGAACCAAAAAACAAAAGACAATGTAGTCAAGAAGAGTTAAAAGTCATTGAGGAAACAACAGTAAACGATGAAATTACAGTAACATACACACAAACCATATAAGTAAATTTATTAAGCTTGTAAGAAATAACAAAGCGAATCCTGTACGTTATTACGACTCGTTTCGATGCAAAATGCCGCTTCGTTGAAATATGCGACACCAAATGAATTCATAAATTCTGGTAAATATGAAAGCAAGCGGCGTGGCGGTGCATCACAATGCTGTCCTTAGTTTCTTATAACGCTGTTTGGTACGACAGTTGTTTCTTTCAAGCCATCTGCAGTAGAAAAATACACGGATATTAAAGTAAAAGAAATATCAACTGGATCAAATGTGACTGATTTAAATATCTTAAAAGTATGCATTATTGAAGATATCCATTCAAAAAAGCACCGTAAGTGATATTAGCATCTCTTATTTGTTGGGTGTATGGCGATTTACATAAAATATGGTGTATCTTTGATAATGAATTCATGATAATTTTCCAATCCAAATATATATTCTGCCTTGTTTAAAGGGGTAATTACTACAGCAGTTCAACTACATCACTTTCTCACTCTGCTCGTTTGCTTTGTAGTTGCACATGTGAAAAAGAAACGAACAAGTATTAAATTAACGTATGATACTGAAAAATTTGAAAAGTTTTTAAGAAAATATTATTATTTTTAATTTACCCCTGAGCTTTGAAAGCACAGTTAACAATTTTATACGTAGTAGTGGCGAAAATGGATGAATCAAAACACATTACGTAAGACTAGACAAACAGTAAATCAATAATAATGTCTCTAGAATTAGTAATACTACGTGGTCACGCGTGGGTAGCTTGTTCCTACAGCGTTGGTCATAGTGATAGCGAAATGTATGAGGGAGCATTGATGGACATAACTGTACCTGCTTGCAATTCCGAACCACTGCACCACTTACTATATCTGTAACAATACTAAGCTCAATGTCTTAATCTATACAAATAAATAAAATTGGAGTGTCTGTTTGTAATATTAAACTAGCTGAACCCCGCGGTATTACCCGCGGTTATTGTTGTACGACGAGTAACGCCGCGGTACAAAGTTAGTCTGTCTGTGGGTCTGTCTGTGGGTCTGTCTGTCTGTCTGTCTGTCTGTCTGTTTGTTCCGAGTATTCTCTGGAAGGGCTGGACCGATTTTGACGGGACTTTCATTGACAGGTAGCTGATGATCTAAGTAACTTAGGCTACTTTTTATAGACTAGCTTTGTACCGCGGGTTTCAGCTAGTTAATCAAATATATTTACTTGATTGAACATTATTAAGTAGGTAAACATTAAAATTTCATAAAACATAATTTTCATTTATCTTTTCACTACTACCCTTTTCACCACTACACAGAACTATTTACCTTTTCACATAACTATCTGCTTTTACATGATAAGCAGTAACTCTCTAGGTTTGATTTGAGTTCCCGAACTGTCATCGCACTTAGCCCCTTGATTGGGCAATTTTACGCGGGTTTGTCTTCTTACTTACTTTCAACCATTCTAGATCATCCCAGAAGCTTAGCAGCCTTTTCAGATCACTACATGTTTCCAGAGGTGATGTTGATTGGAGGATGACTGCCCGTTGATCTACCATACTTCTACATTCTGCGTGAACGGATCAGTAACTCACTAATACACTCATTTAGTTTTAATTATTACAATAAGAGTTATTGAACCTTTATGAAAAATTGTTGATAAAATTTGGTCAGAAGTAATGTTGCTTTATAGCTTTTATCGACCAACAAATAATAGCAAACAACAATCAACAAACGATTAAAATTTATTACAGTACTAAAGTATACTTTTTAGTCCATTGAAGAAAAAACTAAAAGCTCTAAACTGGATCAGATAGTCTCATGATAAATAGCTGGCAGATTTCTCTATAATATGATTTAAGGAGATTTATTAAATTCTTTACACAATAGGGCTGACGTTCGCTTTATATTTTAATAAAATCATTTTACTTTCTACTAAAATTAAAAACTTCTTCGAGTGTGATACTTGTATTGTATGTTTACCTTTACGAGCAATATTATAACTTTGTAAGCATAATCTATACAAATAAAGAAAACTAAAGTATCTGTTATATCATCATTTAACTGCCTCGGTGGCGCGGTGATAGCGAATGCAACTGCTGTGCTTGAGGTCTTGAGTTCGATTCCCGGGTCGTACCAAATGTTTGTATGATCTGCTAATATTTGTTTCGGAGTTTGCGTGTTTTCTATTTTACATAATATGTATGTATATACAAAAAAAAAACTATATATCAGTTGTCTAGTACCCATAACACAAGCTCTGCTTAGCTTGGGAAATTGGGAATAAATGGCGTTGTGTGTGTGTAGATGTCCAAAGTATTTTTTTTCTTTTTTTATCAAATACTTTCACTAAATGTAGATGGAAATATATAAGGTTTTTTTTTCTGTATGTCAGTCTGTTTGTTCCGGCTAATCTCAGGAACGGCTGGACTGATTTTGACGGGATTTTGCTTGCAGATAGCTTATGTTATAAGGAGTAACTAAGGCTACTTAACACCATGTTAACTGCGGTTGTTATTAAGGTACAACAACAGAGCGGTTTGGTGCAGCTAGTATAGACTATATTACATTACAACTAACAATAGAACTTTTTATGGTCTACTCGGTCCAACGATACAAATCCATCATGGAATAAAACATGGTATATCCTGATCCTTACTTTTGTAATTTATTACTTACCCTTTCATGTCTGAAATAACTAAGTACCCAACCAGCGCCTGCCCAATTTTTGATAATAATTAAACAATCACCTATGTTATTACATTTTACATACATTGCATTTGGATTGCATTATAAATGAATAATAATAACCAAATTGTGTAAAACAATTTAAATAACTTTCTCTAATATTTACAAAAAATAATTAACATTTGGTAAGTTACAACTGCTACTGGTTTTTAATTACGCACTACTAAATAACAAAGCTGTTTCATGTTTAGATTTCACAGTTTCTAATTAAATTTGAGTTGCCAACCCCAGTCTTTTGGTACCTTCTGATGACCAGAGTGTTTCTTTTTACTACATAAACATGCAACCTTTTTACTAAAAGCAAAGAAAATATATTAAGTAGTACAGTAGTCATGTACTTTCAAAAGTTATTATAAAATTACCTCGAAATATCCTATAAACAAGCTTTAACATCTATAGAATAATCAGACGCGCGCTAACAGATAGAAAAGAAAACACAGAGCATATATTATAAATTGATATTTTCGCCAAGACAAAATTACTTTGAGTCAATATTTGATTAGATAATAACTCAATCGCATACATATACTCTCGGCTCTGATGGGACAAGGACGACAACAGTGGTAAGGGCATTTAAACCTTATTTGTATAATTTTGATGCAAGAAAGCTACGTTCAATTCGTTGGTTTGGCGCTGTGCTCCAAATGTGAATCTAATGCCACCATAAATTGTTCTCCCTCTCCTGGCCATATCCCCTCTCAACCCACTCCCAAAGCTCCAATAAGTAGGAAAATGTAGCGTGAATTAGTATCGATTACGAACAGAGCATTTCAATCTGAGCCAATTCGATAAACTACAATTTAGATGTGATTTTTTTTATCGTTAGCGCTCATCGTTTCAGGTGTTGGGAATAACGTTCGTTTTTTAAGTCCAACTCTATAACAAATCACAAAAATAAATTAAATTTATCTTAAATTGAAAAAGGTGAGAGAGACGCTACAGTGTGAGTTGACAACGTACCTTTTTCTAGGTCTGATAATACTTTGACATTTTGCATCTACCTTAGGGAAATGAAACAGATAACTTTTACATTTTTTATTCGATAGAAAAATGTAAAAGTTATTTGTCAACCCTTTACTAAAGGTATAAAAAAATTTGTTACTTAATGTTATATTAAATTTCCAATTATTCTATAACGTTCTTTAAAATTCACAAATGACACTTATAAGTGGACTAGTATCGATAATATTTTAAGATAAAATATACATGGAAGTACTGATATACATGGAACTGTGAGCTTTTGATATCTTTGATGTTTTGTTTTTGTACACAAACAAAATGAAAATACACAAATAATTGGTCATCTATCAAAATCTACAAATTTTCCAACTATATAATACTCCTAAAATTATAATTCACCTTGTTATAAGAACCCCAAAAAATAAGAAAAAGAGTAAATATTAACTTTTCATCTAAAAATTCTTACAGCAAAGCGTAATAAAATTTACGACTAAAGACGTAACTCAGAAACACTTTTCTATAAATAATAAATTGAATTTATCATGTTACACAGGGGGTACACGTCGCTTAAATATGTATTATATTGAAATGAGATAGGTGTCGTACTTAAAATAATTTTGTTTAAATCTCCATCAAAACGGTGGAGTCGTTTTAGTATGGAACTGGTAGAGTTAGTAGTCTCGTTAGTGCTTGCAAGACGAGACCAACTAGTACTTACAGGGGGCTACGCTTGCATTTCGCATACATTACTCGCAGAGTGCGCTTTTTAGGAAATTAAATTTTGATGCTTACTCAAGTGAAACTGAATAAGCCACTCAACTTCTCCTAATAGTAATTGAGAGTACATCCGTTTCTTTGACAATCTTAAAATAAACTTGAATGTATTTAATAAGTAAATTAGTACTTTTCGTATTTCGACAGGCTTAACAAAACATTCATAGCAACCTGATGGAATAACACTCTAAACATAACTGGTATATGCCACCACGACCAGTTTATTAGAGAACTTGAAGACTTCGTTTATATAATACCTTCATTCCCGAACTGAATACGAGTAAGGCCAATTTAAATTAGTTGTTTCGTTGACTGGTAAGATTGATGAAACTGTCGCGCGACTTTCCAAGTTCAAAACTTCAAATTATTTTGTTTAAAACTTCTACAAGGGCTTGCTTTATTAATGGAGACCAAATAAAACATCGTTCTGGCCTAATAATTATTTTCAAAGAACTTAACAATCAGGGGAAAGAAATTCAAATATCGATTAGTACCACATAGCTCGTTATAAAACACGAACCGTGTTCTAGGTAAACTGGGATATTACTCAGTAAATAAATTGCTGGATTTTTGAAGGCTTTACGCGTTACTGTGATCAATGGGAAGGCTTTGCAGTTTGTAATAGGACATTTTTGCCTCTCATTCTACCTCACTTGTATAGCTATAAACTGTCTCTATCACAGTCTAAGGCTATTTCGAGAGGGCGTACAGCCCATAAGTAAAGTAAAACAGAGGAGCGCTGCCAGTTCTTGTTAGCGAAGATTCCGGTTGTTTTTACTCACTTGAGCCTCGCCTAATTTGATTGATTCCGTATCCTTTTTAGAATCTTAAAAGAAATATCATTACATTTGAGTATTATCTTATCGAAAGGCAATCTACATATACATTTGCGAATCCTATAGAAACGAAACAGAGAATAATGGGTTTTGGGTTACTTTCCGAAGTGTGTGTTTCATTTTGTGTGAGTTTTAGAATTAGAATTAGAATAAACTTTATTGTACACCAATTGATACAGTTATATTTATAAAATAAACAAAATAATAACCATGTACAAATGGCGGCCTTATCGTTAAAAAGCAATTTCTTACAGGCTATACAGTTTAGCTACAAAACTAAAGTTGTCTAATTTCATTTTTTTTTCTCTTTTTGCTAGAGAGGTATTTCACAATATATAGGAATCTTGTGGAAGTTTAAAAATTCACACGTGAAATGTTGTAGGCAAAAATAATTGCAACAGTTGAGAAAACCATCTTGTTGTGTATATATAACAAATTTTTTTTATATATACCAAAGTACCTATGTAGAATCTGTACTGTAGCAATCAAACTGCGGATAAACATACTTATATAGCTACTTCTAAAAACATACAATACACAAAACAAATTATTGTTCTTATCAAACGATTGTATAATGAGGACAATAATTTGAGAGTATTTTTAATTTAACAGTAATAATCTCAATAATTTTAGATAGAAATCGAACCTAAAATCTCTAACTTAGTAGTTACTAGTAACCCGCCCCGGCCTCGCACGGATTCTTTACTGAAAACATAATATAGCCTATATAACTCTAAGAAGTTGTGATCCGAAATTTTTACAACGTCTTCAACAAATATCGGTATATTTTAGCTAATGTACTCAAAAGTGTAATAAATGATATACGAAAACCTTCCTCAAGAATCATCTACCTATTGGTAAAAACCGCATCAAAATCCGCTCAGTAGTTTCGCTCTTATCGCTATTATAGAGAAACATCAAAAAAGGTATATAAAGATCAATTCTTTCAAAGACATGTCAAAGATTGATACCTTCCCAACAGTACAATTAAACTGGTAATATAATTACTAAAAAACGCCTTAAGATCACTAATGTTAATAGATAAAAATGTTTAAAGACACGTCTGATGGCTTACAGTAAAAAACCTTTAAAATTTTACAAAGATCTAAATATAGTTTTAAAGGTCCGAGCGATACAGTTAAGTGATTAGTAGAATCGTGTGGAAATAACCTAAGCCATTAAAAATTTAAATGGCAAAGTGCAAATCGGTGTCATTGCAGCCGGCTGCATTTAGCGTGTCGCGTCGCGACTGGACAGGTCGACGCTATGCACACTTACACCTTCCTTCTGTCTGTGCCTCAAATAGAACTGATGGTACTCCGAGAGCTGCATACCTACAATCGACACATTTCAAGTCAACTATGACAGGTTTTGAAAGAACAACTAGAAAGTAAAAGTTTATCAGTATCAAGTATTAATATTGGCTCTCCTACACAGGCAAGTAATAATCAGTCCTTAATACGGTATTAGGCGTTATTGACTTCTGTTTTTAGTACATTATGCATTAGGCAACTATGACTACATACTGCTGCGATAATAACGAACCAACCAAAAACATATTCCATGTTATCGACCCATGGCGCAATTGAGTAGCATTTTTTTGGTAAGTTTGAAGTGTTATTTAAAGATTGCTAGTAAACTGTTTTTATACGCTGGACATAATTATGTAATAATATAAACCAGTTTAATAGTAAAAAAAATTAGAGCATCTTTTCACAAAATTTTGAAGAATTTTGGAATTTAAGCGCAACTCGGGAATTGCAAATCGAGTGAAAGTTCTGAGTACTCCAGATCTAGACGTTAACAAAACTATTTTCTATTCTACAGTAAAAACGACAATAGCGTTCAATTTTTTTTATACTTCTCTAAGTTCTCTATTAAATCAAGTTTTACCTATCTTAATCTATCAAATAAATACCACTAATGTTATGTTCCTAAGTGTTTTTCGTACATTAAACTCTGAGATCGCTAAAAAAGAAAGAAAAATAGATTTTCCCTAAACATTTATTTTGAAGTTAAAGCTCCTGGACTACAACGATAGAATCCAGACTGAAATGAAAATAGCGGCCTGTAAATGTGAAAATTGATTTTGACACATAGTTCTATATCGGAACAAAACTAACTGAAGCTTAGAGAGCCTTTTAAATAATGCAAAACCTATTTCTGGAATTCACCTGTCTGGCTACAAAATATGACAATAGAAATATTGTTTCTGTATTACCCCACAAGAATACTTTTAGAATCAAAGTATCAAAACTAGACTTCAGAAAATGAAATTGAATTTTGTGCTCATCTTTTGTTTTGAACCACGTAATTGACACTGAGATGATTAGATTTATATAAATCAAAGCTCAATAATACTTATTGTACAGTAATTTAAATATTATTATATTTTCATCTTCCGAGTTTCTCCAAATCAAAGATGTGATTCACTTCCTCCTTAAATAAATGATGATATCGAACGCGAGGGCAACTTTTGTTTTCATTGTTTCTTTTACTCCGAAGGAACTTCGGAAAAGTTTCCAAATAAAATATTTAGTTAATGACCTTCCTTCACTTTTGACGAAAATTCGGTCTACATAAGTACTCAAACCAATAGAAAAAATTGTGGTTTTAATTAAAATGTCAATTTATTCTATTCGACCTCATTAAGCAGTTCTTTAAATAATCTTCAAAATAAAACAGCCTGCGGTATTTGCGTAAATATGTCAACTGAGATACTTCATTAATTAGCATAAGCAGTTTAACCTTAATTCAGAAATAATAATCACATACCTGCACGCATATAATATTAAAAAAATATTAAGGTAAAGTAATAACATACCTTATTAATTTTTAAGTAATTGATGAAAGGTGAAATTTGCAATACTAAAATACGTGAAGTTAGTACTACGAGGTTCTTTAAAGAAAGTTTCTTCGTAAAGACGGAATGACAAAATGTTTGAGTCGAGCGGGATCGGGCCAGACGTAGTCGGGAATCATTGAATGGTTCCTGCTCTCACAACTTCAGTAGTGCGGACAATCTTTCGACCAACGTGTGTTATTTTCATTGGTTTGTTGTACTTTACCGAGTCTGGCGTGCCTTTCCAAACTTTCTCGTACGTTAAGTGTAAAGTGAATACTCAATGCATTACAAGGTTTGCTCTTTTGTTTTGTACTCAACTTTTTATGTCCGAACATGGAATTACATTTCCTTACTCTTTTTTAATCTCGATATAGCACATTTAAATAATAGAATTTTAAATGGTTCAGTGTAAATTTTATCGAGTATTATTAAAAAGAGATTTTTGAGATTCATAACTCATTAAGTTATGAAGGAAATTCAACCTTGTGTGTATTGAAATAGACCGTTATGATTTAATTGTGCCTTAAATCTTTGAACGGTCATCATCAAAAGCCTTTAAAAGTCCACTGCTGGACATAGGTATAACCTTGGAATACCTACCGAACAATAATTGAAATGTTTAAGTTACATATTCAATTAACAAATTAACAAAACAACGGGCCTTAAAACTACTGTCCATGAGCTTAAAACGATCAATGTGAGTTTGCTTCGAGACTGTGAAGTTTGATAATTAATTGCAGCTCCATAAAGCCTTGGTCGCCTCCGCCCAAGAGCCTCGTACCAAACTCCGTACCGCACAATATCCCATTGAATCTAGGTAATACGTTTTTGAATTACAACCAGAATGGATTAGCTTCGCCGGCGACGGTAGGGGACACGTATAGGAAAGTCTGCCATCACAAGTCATATTACCGAACGTTTCGCAGGATGTAATTTTCTCATGCTTGATGGAAATTTTTGTTAGATATTACTAAAATGTTGCATGTAAGCTGTTCCATGTTATGAACTTGTAAACTAGTTTTAATTTCTTCAAATAATAGATGCTTAATAATAGTAAGTGGAGATTAATTGTCACTGTCTATCCCTCTGGAAAACGATTATGACTTTTATAAGCAATAGCTAATTAAAGGTAAAATGATGTCTTATTAAATAAAACACTTTAATATAATATGGCAAGCTAATCTTAGTTTCTAAGAAAATAATTTAGCAAAAATAGTATTAAAAAAGAAAATAATTTGATCGGAGCTAATCTAATAATGGTGTCTTGTGTCTGTCTATCCGTCTGTCGTGTATAATTCAACGAGTTTAATGAATTAAGCGCAATAACAATGATCTAAGAACAAAGTTAGAAATGGGTTAGAAAGTTAGTGAATAGTGGAACTCTGATTACTACGTACGTAAAGTCATCAAAAATGTCATTTATATAATCATATTAATATGAATTAAATTCAAAAATGCAATTTGGCACCTTTTTATACGAATTATTTTATGTTCTTATTAAAATTCATATCAAATGAGCAGGTGGCTATGAATAATAAGTTATAAGTTATTATAATCTTCTATATCTATACAAAATAAATAAAATAGGAGTGTCTGTTTGTAATATCAAAATAACCGTATATATAACCGTATATAATAAAAAACTTTTTACTATATGCATATGTATGTACATGTGCCAAAATAATATTTTTTTCAATTTTTGTCTGTGTCTTTTTTTCCGGGTAATCTCTGGAACGGCTGGACCGATTTTAACGGGACTTTCACAGGCAGGTAGCTGATGATCTAAGGAGTAACTGAGGCTACTTTTTTTATACTCATTTTCAGTATTTCATTTTTTTTCAGTTTAGTAGCATTTCAATTTAGTATTGAATTTTATAAATAAAGTATAAATAAGCTTTATTTAAAGAAACTAAAATGGTAACAAGGCCTTGACTATCGTTTGTGCTTATACATGAAGTATGAAATCGATTTATAAAAGCCGCATCAGTAGTTAGGGCGCTACGCTGGCTAGTCAGAACATGCGTAAATACAAAAATAGGGTGAATTGGAATTAATTTCATTAATTCAATGCACGTAATCAGCTACTGTTACACTAGGGTCCTCACCAATATTCTCTTTGATTGGTTTTCCTTTATAAATGATTTCATTGTATTGGAGTTGGTTTGTTTGAATCCTTTTTATAGTAAAGCTGCCTTACTTAGCTAAAGTTAAATTAAACTATAGTCAGTTTCATATCCACAAACAGTGCACAATTTACATAGACACATTGTGATTATTGTGATTATTTTCAAGATTAGCAATTAATGAATGTCATAAGAACTGTTAATGTCATACGTGGTTTAAGTATGCTAAAATTAGAAAACATAATTATAAACTCAGAATGTCAGAATGGCACCCAGTCGTTACTCGTTCAAGGTCAAGGTACGAGTTCTCCTTACACAAAATGCAGCAGATTCCTCACAAATTTGAGACTGTATTTATTGTAGTATATATGTATATAGAATTATAGTTATGTGTTTGTATAAATGTATGTATTCTTGTAGTATTGTGTAGATATACTATATATGCCGGTTCTTTTTTATTGATTGTCAGTTTATTGTGGATTAATCTATCTAAGTGTTATAACAATAGTGTATTGCACCTTCTGGTAGAGAATGCCTTTGGCATTAAGTCCGCCATTGTACATTTTGTGCATAAAGTTAATAAACTAACTGAATTGACCACAAAATACTTCTGATACTTATGATCATCAATAAGCAAGTACAAGCCACAGACATAAGGTTACATGTATGTTAGACGCTTGAAAACAGCAGAAGTTGTTATCAGACTGAGATTTGAAAAAAAAATAGTTTATAATACCTTGCTTGCTACGCCGTAGCTCTTTGATTTAAGATGTAGTAGAAACTGATGAACAAAGGTTTTCTTCAGAAAAATTCAAACAATCGTTACGATAAAATAATGTAATACTATAGGTTTCTTTAATTAATAATGAAATTGTGATACTTATACTTATATAATCAAAAATCATTTATAAGCCCTAAGCCTCAATCGACTATTGTCCGTGTAATCCTAGGTCTACACACTTACCGAGGTTTTAAAATTAGGGACCGACAGTAATTATCAGACAGGTAATGTATTCTTTGCGCCATTTCTTACGAGCCATTCATAAATTAGGCCCTCGAGTTTCTCTCCGTTCCAAATTTAAAGAGATAAATATTCTGGCTGTAAATTTAATTTATGTCCAAAAAAATATATCAAAGTTTCTAAACATCAGTAATGTTTCATTCGGTAAATACTAGAAACAAACATAATATTAGTGTCACGTCACTCGTCTCCACAAAGTAGGCAACTCGTTCATGGGACAATATATACGCTTTTACAATAAGCTCCCTTTTACTATTACGAATTTGCCATTAAGGAAATTTAAGAATACCATTAAATCGAAGTTATTCGCTAAGGGGTATTTTACCATATCAGCATACCTTGATGATAAAACAGCCTGGGATTGAGCTGCCCATTCTGCACATGCTGTTTACTTTGAATGTTTAAATTTATTTTAATGTGACGATAATTTATACTTTGAAATAAATTCATTTTAAACCATTGTTATAATTGTTTTTATTTTTTAATAATTATCTTTACTGATTATTATAATTGTAACTCAAATTGGAATTAATTAAAATAATATATTTTTTACATTTATGAAAATTGTCTGAATTTTAAAAGAGACGTTGATCCCTGAGTTTGTTTCGTCCTTTCTTCTCAGGGCTAGTCCAGTTAGGAAAGGCCGAACTCATCTGCTCAAAAAAAGTTTAACTTGCAAAAGTGTTTATACAACCTAATTGCGGAATAAATGATTTCATTTCATTTCATTTCATTTGCATATCTTGAGTAGTTAACTACATAATGTATCTTTATCATGTATGTTTACGGTACTTCCACATTCGTACTAATATTATAAATTCGAAAGTAACTATCTGTCTATAACACTTTCATGGCTAAACTGCGGCATTCTTGAGGAACGACAGGCTACTCTTTAATGCGATCACCAACATAGGAGCGGGCAGAGCCACCAGTAATAGCTAGTTAATAATAAAAATGTTATTAACCGTTATCTTAAATAGTAATGAATTCGAGATGCATGTTTAAAACTCTGGTTAATGATTTTAATGGTGACGTTGATATGATATTTATTTATCTATACTAATATAATAAAGCTGAAGAGTTTGTTTGTTTGCTGGTTTGTTTGAACGCGCTAATCTCAGGAACCGCGGGTCCGATTTGAAAAATTTTTTCGATGTTGGATAGTCCATTTATCGAGGAAGGCTATAGGGTATATATATCATCACGCTACTACTAATAGGAGCGGAGCAACAATGAAGAATGTTTCAAAAACGGGGGAAATTTTCACGCTACGGGCAATATAAGGCGCAAACGAGGTTGCGTGGGTCAGCTAGATATATATATGTTTGCGCTTCCAGCGGCTCGGCTTCCTGAATACTAGGGGGTCTGGCTCTTCGGCGGTGACATGGCACAGTGACGTCACCCGACGCTCTGGCTGCAGACACGATGCGTAGTCTGCTACGCAGCTTACGTAATACTGGAGAAAGCTCCAGCTGGTACCATGGACTTTGAAGCGGAGAAGGTAGGCGGCTTCAGTACGTACCACATACAGGCCAAAACGCGAACAAATACCCGTTTAGGCATTCGCTGCACGTTATCAGCTTTATGCACAATTACACAGCAAAAGAAAATATTCATACACATAAAATAAATATTAAAGAGCAAAACAGTTACAACATCACTTAATATCATGCGGGTATTTGAGATAAAATATACATTCAGACTAACAGCGGCTTACCCTTATAGTCCTGGAACGGAAGAATACAAGAGATTCAAAAATACGGAGGTTAAACTAACCGACAAAATATTCGGGTCACGTATACACTTTAAACAATTAAAAAATAGAACGACAACGGCAGTTTGCTAGTGGCTGGCAGTAAGCTCGTAACAAGAATGAGAAGATTTGAAGATACCGACAGTAGTTAAATAGGTACACATACATAGTGTTGTACCTAGCAACTCGACATTTACCTTACGTACGCCTGAATGAAACAATCGACTATTTATAATTTATTGACTAATTATTCCTACCACGTTACAATAGTTTTAACAACGTAGTAAAGAAAATTGTTGTATTCTTGAATAGTAGTATTATTTAAACCTCTTTAATTTTTATTTATTTTTATCTATAGTAGTTCACAATTTTAACATTAGATTGAAATGAGATATCATTATCAAGATTTTACCTTTCCATTTTGTGCCTATTAAAAATAACCAACAAAACTATTATTAAAAATTTAAATTACAATACTAAACGTACTACAAAACAATATGACGTATTTGTTAGAGCTTCAAAGAAAAAATATTGTCACGTCGTAGTCTAAATAAGACATGACAATTCACGTAAAGGAATATTACAAATAAGCTGATATTGCTACCAGTTTTAATAAACTAGGTTACGTCTGAAATGTAACCTAAAAAGATCCACGTCTTATCACAATGACATGGGCATGATGTCAAGAAAAATAATAAATTTAATCACAATTTGTCTGCGACTCCATGTTAATACACAGACGGCATTTTATTAAATTTAGCAACTGTGCTGGCCTCGTTTGTAAGTTAAAGATAATTATGAAAAATGAACTTTTCGTCCTGTTAGAAGAAATGTTGGTATATTTATTCAGTGAGCATATTTAAATAGAAATTAGAAGGTGGCAAGAGGAAACGAGATGACAGCAAATGGCAACGTGCTCTATCTACATCGTAACGAAATTAACTGAAAACTGCCATCTAACCTCTGTTCCCCAGCAAGTACTTAAACGATATTACCGATTTTCGTAACAATATAAACGCTATTTATTTCATCCAGACAAGCTTTACTTACTTGTTTACTTGTTAAAATAAATGTTAGTTAGTGAAATGCTTTTTTTGTAAATATGAACAACTTCTTATTAGTTTTAAGTAGCAAGAAACTTTTAAATATTATTTTTGGTGTTTATTTAGTCCAACTTCCATAATTTTAATAACCTTTTGCAACAAGTTTTAAGCAAAAGGGACCCCAAAAGTCCGACGTACCTCCTCGACGACCTCTCTTCGAGCTGGTGTGATGTCGGCTCTGATGTCCCACAAGGTGAAAAATACATACTTGTATTTTCTCTCTTGAACTGTAGAGTGCGTATCATTTTTATGATGGTGATGTAATGATCTACAAATGTACGTCCAAACTAATGTTTATTAGAGACTCATTTAAAACTAAATAAAAATATAATAAAATATCATGGGGATAAACTTATACCATATTTTAAACTAAGAAAACTAGGTCTCGCATTTCGAGAGTGGCTCGATGTGACGCCTCTATAACATAACACGAAATGAACCAACCACAATAATATTATATAATATCATTGTGGTTGGTTCATTTCGTGTTTATATTATTGAGCAACCACAACCAGCGGTAGTGATGATGACATCATCTCAATCGCTCCGTCTCGTCACTGTATCTCGGAATGCCATACCTGGCGTAGTATATTGATTACAAAACGTTTGCCCGCTATTCCATAAAAAAAAATCTAATATCTTAATTGGAATATATATGGAATATATAATAATAATTGGAATAGGGAGCAAACGAGCAGACGTATCACCTGATGGTAAGCGATTAACGTCGCCCATGGACACCCGCAACACCAGAGGCGTCACAAGTGTGTTGCCGGCCTTTGGGGAATGGGAAGAGGGATGATGAGAGGGGTATCCTCCGGTATCCTCACTCACTCGGCGAAACACAGCACAACTTTGATTGAACTATCGCGATCAAGTAACACAATATATGTTAGTTGATCACATAGTATATACATGCCAGACTGTTACCGGAATACTCGTATTTAGTAATGACGCCAATATTTGTCTACTGCTCTACTACAGACCGACAGGCAGACAGACAGACAAAAAAATTTTAAATACATTTTTGGTATATGTACCGTGTATATATATACATATGCATTTAGTAAAAAGCGGTTATTTTAATATTACAAACAGACACTCCAATTTTGTACGCTTAGCTTTCAGTTCGCTTTTATTACCTTCCGTTAACCTTTCATTGTCTTTTTTTTTTTTTTTTTTTTTTTTTTTTTTTATGTTTGGCCCTGCCAAAATGACTCTACTCTGCCTGATGGAAAGCATAAGCAGAATCCAAGAGTGGTGGTCACCATACTGCGAATGCAGACAATGCAACAATGCAGTATGGTAACCCACACTATGGCGGGCTAGTGAAGCTTCTGCATCATTGGGCCTCCGGTCTCGCACTCACCAACGAAATACGACAGCATGATTGCTGTCATTTTACGTTGATTTTCTGTGCGAGGGTAGTACCGCCCCGGTCGAGCCGGCCCATTCGTGCTGAAATCAGCGTGGCTCTACTACCTTTGATAGATACTACTACCTTTGATAGACTTTTGAAGAGTACTTACCTAATTCTTTATTTCCATCACTAATAGATATATTGTGATAGAAATAACATTGACAACTTAATGCATCGAGCATTAAGTTTGCCTATAATTACATTTCGTGTTTAAAATTAAAAAAAAAAAAGAATTTTACTTTTCATTTGCTATGTACAACCACGGCATATAGCCTCAGTTCAAACTTTTACAAAAAAACTCCGTGTTTCAACCGACACACAAAAATTACAAAATCCAATACATTAACAAAGTTGATTATAAAGTTTCTCCTCTACCAGTGTTTTCATCTATATGGTACAAGTTGCATTTGAAAAACTTAATTAAACGAGTGCCCTATATGTAACGATATTATTGCAAGCTGAAAACATTAATATTTAATCAAGTGGAGTGCAGCTAGTGGCACTTTAGCGGCGGAGAAATTGACAGGCCCTCGGGGAAATCAGCGCGAAGCGACATGCGAACCAAGCCTAATTCCACTTCGTACCTGTACATGGCTAAATGATCCTAACGCTATAATGTCACCTAGTTATAATTGCTTTTAATACGCAATGCTTTGCTAAATATGTAGGATAAAGAGATAATCGAACTAAAATATTTACCGTTGCTCGTTCGAAGTAAAAATCACTACTTCTTGATATTAAAAGACTATAGAACGTTTGTAAACTAACTTTGTCAACTTTAAAGGTTTCATAAATATATAAAATCTATACAAATAAATAAAATTGGAGTGCCTGTTTGTAACATTAAAATAACTGCTTTTTACTAAATGCATATGTATGTATACACGGTACATATGCCAAAAAATGTATTTAAAAAAAATTGTCTGTCTGTCTGTTTGTTCCGGGTAATCTCTGGAGCGGCCGTACCAATTTGGACGGGACTTTCACTGGCAGGTAGCTGATGATCCACGGAGTAACTAAGGCTACTTTAGACTAACTGCCCGCTGCGTTACTCGCGGTACGACGATAACCGCGGGTTACACCGCGGGGTTCAGTATGAAATATTTTAGTAAATTACCACTAACCTATTAAGGCGTTTATTTATTTAACCATTAAATACGTAATACATAAAAAATACCTAGGTCCAAGAGTTACAGATAAATGACAACTTGTCTTTTGAAATCTTATAACCAAGTAGTTTTTGCATGAGGCTTGGAGTGCGTATTTTTCATACCTTCCCCAAGAATCAAAGTATATTCCATGCCAAATTTCATTGAAATCATTGCAGCGGTTTAGCCCTGAAAGTTACTTTTTAAATTATAAATTAGTGTGGATTTTATAATAAATTGTTTAATAATTAGATGTCAAAGTAAAGAAGGCTTGTAAATTAAAAATATTACTGTATTAACTAATAATTTACACCACTTGGCTGGCTTTGTATACCCAGGACAGAAGCTATTTTAGCCATAATATATAATAATATAATAAGCCATAAAATATAAATCAAAATAAATTGCGACATTGAGTTTAATAACACTCGATATATAATCATATAAAGTACAATTCTATGGAAACGACGAAGAATTTAACAGCCACATTGTCTTAGAAATTGCGTGGTACGTTATGCCAGTCCTACGCTCAAAAGGTTTTTTCCCTGCTAGGCCTGTTAGCTACCACCATTATTATTTTATTTTTTTGTAATTGGGACTAATCCCACCCACACTTTAACTCCTGTATACCAGAATCAACAGCAGTGACCCACGAACACACCGAGTTATGACACTCGGGAAGTCCCAGGAAAAAAAATAACTGGAACCCGCAACGAAATTAATCAGAAGAAAAACAGGAGGAGTTGGAAATATGATAAGTCCACTTCCCTCCTTAGCAAAACGGGAGACAAAATGAAATCAAAATAGGCAGACACCTTTTTTTAAACCGGGAAGCACCACGGATAAAATATCATGGGTCCTAAGTGAGCTATATTTGATTACTATAGTATGTATGGCAGAATCGCCTAAACGCACGGAAATTCACCGCAGTTGACACAAGATCCCCATAGTATACCGCCCCAGATGTCATTTGTAAGCTATTTAGCATTGTGTTACGTTCATTGTACCAAAGACTACACTCGCAGAGTTTTTTTGTAATGTGAAAGATGGGCCCCTCATTAAAATGAAGCCACTCACGAAAAAATAGCTTGATAGTAATAACTTCGAAAATTGGTTCCGGGTATCCCGTACTATTTATCTGATCTTGAGGCTCACACTAGCCACCACGTGACAACGTGACAACCCTTTTAAGCAAAAATAATAAAAACTGCATTTATTACCAGCATAATTAGCTCTATCAATCAAATTTATTAAGTTAAACACAAAACAAAAAGTTTAACTAACAGGAACATACTTTTAAACCGTATTTCATTTATCAGCATGTTTAATCAATCGAAACACAATTTGTTTTAGTGCGTCAAAGTAATCAATAAATGTGAATCTATACAAATAAATAAAATTGGAGTGTCTGTTTGTAATATTAAAATAACCGGTTTTTACTGAATGCATATGTATGTATACACGCTACATATACCAAAAATTTAGTTAAAAAAAATTTTGTCTGTCTGTCTGTCTGTCTATCTGTCTGTTTGTTCCGAGTAATCTCTGGAACGGCTGGACGGATTTTGACGGGACTTTCACTGGCAGGTAGCTGATGATGCAGGGAGTAACTTAAGCTACCTTTGTCCCGCGGCGTTACTCGCAGTACAACAATAACCGCGGGTAACACTGCGGGGTTCAGCTAGTCAAATATAATTTAGATGCTTCGGAAATTGTAATATATTACGAGTATCGTTTGTTTTTCAACACGAATGCGGAAAGTAATTATATGTGATGTTTATTAGTGAATGATTAAAATAATTAAGTATTTGCCGTAATATATAAATAAATATGTTATAAATCCCCAATATTCCGATGAGTAAAAGTTAGGAAAAAAGGATCAATCAAAAAAAGTATAATCTGATCATTATATCGAATTAAAAAATAATATAAGGTTACGAGAATAAGATTTAGAAATAATATAATAGTTTAGGTCAAGAAACAAGTTTCAATTGAAACTTGAATACGAAGTAACAAACAAACGCAATAATATAAGACAGTATCATCTTTCCGATGCTTTTAAAGTAATTGTCCTGGGAGAAGTCTTGTTGAGTGCCCGGAGCCGCGAATGACATCGAAAATAAACTTTGTTTTTCTGTGCAGGCCTCTAAAAACTTGTCACCTGTGACATATTGCATGCTAACGAGTAGTGTACAAAAGATTTTCTTATTAAATGAATAGGTATCAACAAAAGTGTTGTTAATAAAACCTGTTGAATAAACAAAAAATGGCATTGTCTACTGCGAGACTCATAACTAAGTGAAAATGCGGAATAAGGTTAATTTACTAATTGGTTCAAACCTGCAAAAGGCATTTTCATACATGTTGTAATTGCTTGAGCAATGTACAGTTGATCAGCTCAATTTAAATAAAGCTTTATACGTAAGTCGAAATGAAACATTACCGATGTGGAATGCTAGCCCTTTGGGGAATTTTGCGGTCGCACTTTGAACCGGCCCGCGGTGGCTAAATGGGTTTGTTAAAATATTCTAACCTTAATCGGAAAACTCTATGTATTACATTTACACCATTGAAACAGTATCCTGCAAAGGTTAAACTTTTGTACTTCAGTTAGCGGCGATTTTAAGAGATAATGGGAGATTGAGATTTTTATTTCCCTCTGTAGTAATGAAATCTAAATATAAATAAATAATATTTTCGAAAATCTCTCACACACCGACATCAAGTTTCAAATTAAGAAGAATTTGTACTATGAAACCTAGATTTATTGATGTAATACTTTTACATTGAAAACACCCAAACTCTGAAACAAATATTTGCAGATTATACGAACATTTGGACTGACTCGGGAATCGAACCCGAGACCTCAGCACAGCAGTCGCTACAATATGTTAAAACTGCGTCCAGGAAGCAGTCGGCTTAGTAAACCACAAGTTTTTTTTTTTTAAATCTTTATTTATGGAGCTTAGCCACAACTATGACTATGTCGCTCAAAACTTCAAGTTGAAAACTAGTAAAACTAGGAAAAACCGAAAAAAAAAAAGAATTCTTAGAACGCGATTTTTTGAAAATAAGTCATGAGTCCTATCGAAGAAGTAACCTAAAGTACCGGAATATATTAGTAGTTTCATAAGTAAAGTTATTTACTTGTCCCATAGAATTCAGTAATTAATTTAGTTCGCTTATACTAATTCATTAAACGCCAACAATACTGCATTGAGCAGAGATTGCCTTTGTTTGGCATAGTGCGTACGCGTAGCTACAATAAATTGTGGCAGTGCCAAATCAAAGTTGGACGAGAGAATTGCCCAAGAATCCGTTTTAGGACCCATGCGGTCACGGTGACAAGGTTCGGGTTTCGTAATAAATAGCATTGTTATAATTCTACCGCCCTAATGAGACCCTTTGTCTGACTATTATCACTGAATCAACCTTGATTGTATAAAATATTGTAGTCAAATTACTTTATAATAGAGCTTATTAGTGTTTTATTTTCTTATTATTATAATAAAATAAACGTATTTGGTAGTCATTATTACTTACATTTATCAAGTAGCCGGCATTTATTAATTGTGTATGTGAGTACACTGAATATACAACACAATATAATATATATATTTTTCGTTGAATCGCTGCCATATGAAAATAATGGAGAGGATTTGGAAGTGGGGGTTACATTTAGTCTACAACTGTAAATTGACGAACACGACCAGTTTAGTGTACATTAACGTTTTAATTTCACAATAATCTCAACGCATTGCTTTTTCTAAAATTTATCTGCATAAAAAAAGTTGGTTTGTGTAGGGTTCTAAAACTGAAAAAAAATCTGCACGCATTGACTTCAAATTTCGACTGAAACGCAATAAACAATTTATATTTTTTTTTATATATATGCAACATGCCTCAAACATTCTTCTTATGTATTTTCGGCTTAAGTTTTATTTATTTAAACTTAATGCACATAGGCGGATTTAATTACTTGGGGCATTCTCTACCAGTCAACCTTTTATTCCCGAACTTCTAAATATAACCTAAAAAATACAAATTAAAGTTATTAAATTTCATCATCAATGATGCAATTATAATGTTTTAAATATAAAAAATACCATCAAATTGAGAACCTTCTTTTTCTAAGAACGCTAAAGTTGAAATACGATCTCAATAGTAAAAAAAATCATTTAATTTTTAATTATGAAATAGTAAATGCAATTGGTTCTTTGTATATACGTTTCCCGAATAATGTACAGAGAAACACTATTAAGTATTTATTTCATTTCTCCCTATTAGACGTAATATCATTATAAATTAATACACCTTATAATTATGTCTCGTTAAACAGCATTGTGTAATGCTTTGTCATGCCATTTGTATAATACCTATTACATGTATGTCTATTTTTTGGACAGATTATTGCAGGTTCATTATGATTCGAACAAATTAAAGAGCAGATTAATGTAAGTGTCAAAGCCGGATGGATATTGATTTATATATCATTTAAGCTTTATGTAATTTTAGATCATTTCACATTGTTAAATTTACATTATTATTTTCTAAAACCAAATCTTATTTAGTTTTTTTTTACCTTCAAATGAACTCAAAAGTATCCTATCTTTATATCTTTAGATCAAATGGCCATTTCTTTTTTATGCTTTTGACATAGGAAGACCACATCTAGCATATCTGCTGTAATTTAAACAGATTCATAAGTATGTTTAACATAGATTTCTTCACTCAATCCTTTATCAATTCCGCTCTGAACATTCTCGTCGTGCTTATAGTCAATCACAATGTAGTAGCTAACAATAAGTTATTTGACTAGTGTTTACAATTCATGGCTTCTCAAATTGCAATTTCATTTCCTATTTCACTTCCCCCTAAGGGAGAGGATCAAGTGCACGCCATTGATCGTGGGATTGATTAATTCGATGTGAAATGCAAATTTCAGTTTCAAGTTTCGACTGTATCCTTCGGTTGTAAGAAAACATAGGATGCATGATTAAAGAAGAATCTGATCTGGGAATGATGGGATCTGACAGTTTATTTTTAATAGGAATCTAAGTAGCCGTTTGAAAAAACGTCAAAAAAACTATATACCTACAAAATAATCGAAAATTCCTTTCTCTTTGGATAATAGTTTTAAAAGCTTCTTTATATTTTTGGGACTTGAGGCTTAGCGCTCTTTAGGTAAGAACTCGCAAATACATCATGATTTTGAGGTGGGTAGGTAGAAAAAAAAATGTAAGCAACAGAAATTCTGTACAATTTTTGATTTGATAACTTTTGTAAATATTTATTAATAACGAAGCTGAGCCATCAAACTTAAAAACAACTTTAGATATTATTAGAGATATCTGGGTCTTGGATCATCTCATGCATTTACTCATTCTCATTTCAGTGATACAATTATACTTAAACTCTAGTCCCGAACAATGGGTCTTATACTCGTATAGTTATGTTTTTTTTTTAAAGAGACAACTCCGGCGTTTAGTATAAATAAATAATAAATATTTCGGACATCAAACACACAACGCCATCTAGTCCCAAGTTAAGCAGAGCTTGTGTTATGGGTACTAGACAACTGCTATAAATACATATATACTTTTTTTTTGTAAATAAATACATGCATATTATACATAGAAAACACCCAAACTCCGAAACAAATATTTGCAGATCATACAAACATTTGGTCCGACCCGGGAATCGAACCCGAGACCTCAAGCACAGCAGTCGCATACGCACACCACTACGCCACCGAGTTTATAGTATAAATCCTGTATCGGGAGGGACTTTACAAACATACACGAAATAGGCTCAAAGAACATTCGGACTCAACAATTCTTGGATCATACCATACAAGTGCTCTCCCGTCCCATGAGGGGTTTAATTAAACCCATAACACTCAATGCAGTAGAAAACGGTGCGCGTGGTGACCGCTGAAATCACTACGCCATCGCCACTCTAAATACTATAACAGCAGAGCAGGACTATAAAACTAAAATTTAACATTTAGAACTGTAAGGTGACATAAAATGTTTGAAACATTGTAAAAAGTTATCAAATGAGACGATGTAAAATAAATTCTACATACCATATTTGCTATAAACTCAGGAATCCAGGTATTTATCAATGTAACCCTAAATATTTTGTCACATACCCTTAACGAAGTTTTCTGTTCCAAGTACATATTTAAACATCGTATTTGGCGAAGTTAAGTGAGTGAACACCGCATTCAATGTTAAGAGTTAATTTGGCTGGGACATGTTTAATCCTTTCCTTTTAGCAAGATAATTAACGAAATACTACCAAGTTAACCGCTGCTATTGATAGGATTTCTACGTGTAAATTGAAAAAGGAATCACTATTTTTCACATAAACTACTCTACTAATTAATCCACAGTTGCTTTTAGAAAAATAAGTAAATAGTAACTGTGATAGTTTTGTTGTAAAATATTTTTCTTCTGTGTTTATTAGTTACCGATCTTCTCTTCTTATTTTTGTCCTACAAATATTAAAGGTTGTGTCTAATTTTTTTATCTTATATTTATACCAACTGACCCACGCAACTTCGTTTACGTCTCATATTGCCTGTAGCGTAATAATTTGTCCCCATTTTCGTAACATTCTTCATTGGTGCTCCGCTCCTATTGGTCTAAACGTGATGATATATAGCCTATAGTCTTCCTCGATAAATGTACTATCTAACAGTGAAAGAATTTTTCAAATCGGACCAGTAGTTCCTGAGATTAGCGCGTTTAAAAAAACAAACAAACTCTTCAGCTTTATATATTAGTATAAATATCTGTGGCTAAAATTTAAATGAATAAATGACTTGATAGAGTTGTTAAATAAAAAATGGATCTCATTCATACTAAATAACTACAACAAACAGATAGATATCTATCTATATAATTTGTATCTAATATCTATCTTAATCTTAAGTAAAGTCAACAATTATATTTTACTCATATTAGCAACCATGATTTACCGATTTTAATTTATCTGTTACTATTCTAAAAACTTGTTCTAAATCATATTACGGAAACGTTTACAACATAACTTACTTTCAAAGCTGCAATTTCAAATTGATATGAAATCCAAGGCAGATCCATCCCATTTGTCTATTGCACGAACTATAGATAAAGGGATTTCCAATAACAATTTATGAGAGCTGCACACAGTCAGTCATCAGTCACCTAAAGCCGGTCATTCAACCACCACGTCACCATGTTATCCGGAATAATGATTCATCTCGTCTCTACGCAGTCTACAATCACTGTGTAGGCACTTGCTTACAATACTATTCGCAGTTTGGACATTCGATCGGAATAGCTACTGCTTAGCTTAATGGAATGGAGTGCTTATCTGATTGAAAACTGCATACTTACGAAGTGACCTGTTTCAATAATAAATTCAATTTAAAGGCCTAGAGTATGTTGCTAGATAATAAACAGCCAAAAATATTATAGCTTCTACACTATTACTATATGATACGTGAATTTAAAAACCAGTATGAGATAGTAATGGTTAGTAGACTATTCGCGTATCTTTAGCAATTTTTTTTTTACGTGTGAAAACCCCTTCGGGCCGTCACCCCTCCGGGGTTTACGTCGGCGCTGTGAGTCGGATCCGGGAACTACAACTGGAACATCCGGACCCCTCCCAGCGCCTGCCCGCACTGAAGCGGGCACCGTCTGCTGATAGACTCTCTAATTAGGCGATGTACGGCACACGCAGAACCTCGCCCCGTCGCGCGTAGCCACTAAAGCGGATGGAGACCATCTGCGGCCACACTCAGAGTGCTATGAGGCGCTGGTAGGCGGCGCCGGCGGCGGAGGCTCGGCAATAAACTTCGGCGAGCACTTTCGCCTCCAAATCCCACGGAGGTGTTCTGGCCAAGGCGCATGCCACCTCGGTAGACACCTGGCGGTATCCGCGTATGGCTCTGACCGCCAATACCCTCTGAGGCCGCCAGAGGCGGGCAATTTCATTAGGTACTAAGTTAACTTAATTGAAATAAAAAAAGACAAAAAGATAAAACGTAAAGTTACTTAAACGTTTACTGTTATTTATGGTATACCATGGAAAGACACGGCCTAAATTATGTTACATAGACAAAACAGGTATATAAAGGCGATGTTTGTCGACGAATTAAATTCATGAAAACTAATTTACGTCAGTTCCGTTCATAGAACAGTAAATATGCGTAGGAAATATATAAAATAAATAAAAGGTTTGACCCAAAATCAATAAGTTACATAATTTGACGACAGTCGGAAAGTAAGAGTACGAGACGTGCAGCCATGTACTATTCCACACTACAAAACATGGAATGCGATTTTTTGGGCGTACGAGACCGCGATAAAATCATAAGATTGTTTCAACAGCAGTCCAATGTCTATAACGACCTAATGGATGAATGGCAACAACGATGGGACGAATCATCTAAGGGGCGCCACCTCTACCAGTTCTTTCCATCTGTTCGCGAACGGATGTCGAGGACATGGCTCGAGGTAGATCACTGTGTCGCTCAATTTCTTACAGGCCATGGTAACTTTAAGAGCAAACTACACTCATTTAAATTAATCGATTCACCATTGTGTCAATGCTCAACACCTGATACTAGCTGTGAACAGTCGGCTCATCATATTCTCTGGGAGTGTAGTCTTTGGTACAATGAACGTAACACAATGCTAAATAGCTTACAAATGACATCTGGGGCGGTATACTATGAGGATCTTGTGTCAACTGCGGTGAATTTCCGTGCGTTTAGGCGATTCTGCCATACATACTATAGTAATCAAATATAGCTCACTTAGGACCCATAATATTTTATCCGTGGTGCTTCCCGGTTTAAAAAAAGGTGTCTGCCTATTTTGACTTCATTTTGTCTCCCGCTTTTCTAAGGAGGGAAGTGGACTTATCATATTTCCAACTCCTCCTGTTTTTCTTCTGATTAATTTCGTTGCGGGTTCCAAGACAGTTAATTTTTTTCCTGGGACTTCCCGAGTGTCATAACTCGGTGTGTTCGTGGGTCACTGCTGTTGATCCTGGTGTACAGGAGTTACAGTGGTGGGCGTGTGGGTGGGATTAGTCCCAATGTAAAAAAAAAAGTCGGAAAGTAAGTAATTAATTTATGTTATGAATGCAGTTGGTAGTATTTTTATTATATACTAGCTGACCCACGCAACTTCGTTTGCGCCTTATATATCTCGTAGCGTGAAAATTTCCCCCGTTTTTGAAACATTCTTTATTGTTGCTCCGCTCCTATTAGTAGTAGCGTGATGATATATACCATATAGCCTTCCTCGATAAATGGACTATCCAACACCGAAGAAATTTTTCAAATCATACCAGCGGTTCCTAAGATTAGCGCGTTCAAACAAACAAACAAACAAACTCTTCAGCTTTATATATTAGTACTAACAGACCCACGCAATCTCGTTTGCGTCTTCTATTGCCCGTCGCGTGATAATTTTCCCCCGTTTTTGAAACATTTTTCATTGGTGCTCCTCTCCTATTGATCTTAGCGTGATGATATATAGCCTATAGCCTTCCTCGATAAATGGGCTATCTAACACTGAAATAATTTTTCAAATCGGACCAGTAGTACCTGCGATTAGCGTGTTCAAACAAACAAACAAACTCTTTAGCTTTATACATTAGTACAGATAGATATAAAATTATGAAGTCGATTTGTATGTGTTTTAAACACTCAAAAAGTTTGAAACTTTAAGTTTGACACGGTATACCACCCGAAAGCGATGTGCCATTGCAATGGAATTTTACATTACATTACAATACGTGAAAGAATACACTCAGTGTAGTATAAGAATGTTTATCCACACTGTATCGGTTTGATGTCATAGCGTACTGTGTTTTACAAATCCGAATAAGCTTCTCTTATTCATTATCGAAAGAGATTCATCACATTTTATACACCTCATCCAATACTATCTTCCAACAACTGTGATTGATAGAAATAATAGTTACCTTGAAGTTGAACTTATTGACTTTCTAATCAGGAAATCTTAAGTTTGTTCGATTAATAGCCAACAATCATACTAGGATTGTCAATTAAATCAGTAGAAAGCGCTTTAATCCCGGTCGGATACTGGACACAATTATTCATCAGTAGAACAAAGCCGGGTAATCCGGCCATATTGACCGGTTTGGTGGCGTCACCGCACCCCTCGGTGTGTATACTCGCCCTTATTTGCTATTCAATAACGATAATGACTGTGGGTTATCAAAGGACATGTTTAGCCCTCGTTAGTCTACTTGGTGAACTGTTTGTTTGTTATTTTGTTATTTAAATTATTGTATTCAAAATGATTAGGTAACATTTAAAAAGATTATTGCTGATGGTTTCTCACCACTGAGTGGAAACCGCTTCGTAATCACGTTTGCTTATGAATCTACCCTTACAAATTACCTAATTTATTATAATTAAAAATACATTAACAGTTATATTTTTGTTTATGTTGCGGAGGGGTACCCTAGTCGGCAAGAAGCGTCCGTAACGTTAAAAACGAAGCCTTGTTTTTAACCATTAATTGGTGAAAGAGTTTTCAAAATCAGTTCAGTAAAATAACTGTGAAAACGTAACAAACAAACAGATAAACGCATTTGCATTTATAATTGGTTAGTATGTTACTTATTTTATTAAATTTTGCAGAAGGATTTCTAGCTGAGAAAATGAAACTTTATTGATACCATCTTGCACCTTTACTGACCGCTTGGGATGATCTAGACAATATACCTATAAATAGTCGTAACATTTTATTGCTTTAGCCAAAGACACCATCACAGACATTAACGAACAGAAAGTTCACCCAAAGATATGAAAAATACATGTGAATTTTTAAAATACCCCGTAATAGAGAACAGAGTACTACGCCGTACATGTTGAACTGGCATTTGAGGCTCATGAAATGACCACTTGAACCACTGCATCCTCCATCATCATCAATCAATACATGTAATCAAAACGTAACTGGTCGCTGTCTGTACACTGAAGAAATATCAGGAAAAAAGATATTACAAATTATTTTCATGAGAAATAACACAGTGCCTCACGTATGGTTTGATGCACTCGAAATTATGGCACTACTAATACCGTTGCCCTAAGGGATTGGCATTAGCATTGCCTTGTTGAATGGCAAGTTAATTCCCTGTGCTAGAAAAATGCCAGTCTTCTGGTCACGAGAAACATTGATCAGTTGCTTAGATAGTTGTTTAATCCTTGTTTTTATTTCCTTCGCGCTTTAAACATCTTTACTTTTTTAATATTAACAGCTTAATTTAACTAGATTTATTTCCGAATGCCTTCCAATTTGCACTAGTCAAAGTTTGAAAAACAACAAGTTATAGTTCTTTAATTTTGTCATTAATTCACATTATACGTCGATTATGTCCCAAATAAAATCTATCAAATTAATGGTTTCCAAAGGGTTACGGTACACACTTAAGGAAATTATTGGTCGGGGAACCATAAAGTTGATAAAGCACCGAACACATCGCACCGACCTCCACTTTATAAAAGGGGATTATACATAAAACATACAGAGCCTACAATTACTTTACTAAATGTATGTCTTAAATAAATGATTATATGTCTATCACTGTTGATACATTTTTTATATTGCGAATGTACGCCTCTTATCTACTTCTCGAATTTATCAACTTTTTCACTGTCGTGCGTAGCTTAGTATGTGGGTATAAAGTCGCTTGAGCGAAATCTATGCCCATCACTGAAATCTCTTTTAAATACCTAATAAATATTTTTTCAACCACAGAACAGAGAATATGGGTAACGTTCTATGATTTCAACAACATAATCATGTTTGTATTACGATCGGCCTGCTATTGAATGAATATGTAACAAAGTGTTTTAAACGGTTTTGATTAGTTTCTTTTTTAATGGCAGGACAAAGTTATCAGCGAATGGTAAATGACCTTATACAAATTAAATATTAATACTAATAAATGTAGCCCGATAGTGTTGTAAGGATACGTCAATTCGTGGTAAAATAACTATTGAAACAACTTTATTTTAAACAGGCTCTTAAGAATATCACCTGATATTGATAGGGAGTAAGATTCATTTTTAAAAATAAAGAAGGAGTCTCCTGTGAATTTCTCTAATGTAAGCTTACTAAACTGCGACTAGTATGAAACTAAATAAAAATTAGAATGTAAGAGCCCACAAACTGCACAAGTTTTCATCTTTACGACACGATCATCGAGATATTACGTACATTATAATCTCGATGTTTACGACAGATAGTTGGATTTGCACTTCAGCCGGGTAATATTTTGAACTCGTCATAGTAGGTACACTAAGATTTACTTAGTAATGTACTCCTATTTATAAACTTTTGTCTTTTATATAAATAAAGATGCTTTTATTGACATGAGTTCATTAAGAATAGTTATTTGATGAACTCACTCTATCTATACATCTATACAAATAAATAAAATTTGAGTGTCTGTTTGTAATATTAAAATAACAGCTTTTTAATCAATGCATGTGTATGTATACACGATACATATACCAAAAATGTAGTTAAATTTTTTTTTGTCTGTCTGTCTGTCTGTTTGTTCCGGGTAATCTCTGGAACGCCTGGACGGATTTTGACGGCACTGGCAGGTAGCTGATGATCCGAGGAGTAACTTAGGCTACTTTTTTTAGAGTAACTTTGTCCCGTGGCGTTACTCGTGGTACAACAATAACCGCGGGTAACACCGCGGGGTTCAGCTAGTATCAAAGTAAAAAGTAGGTCAAAGACAACTCAGACTTTTACCATATGAGATACACCAGGCCTAATACAAAATTGCCAGAATATAGTTTATTATTCTCGTCTGTTTTATCTACATATAGGTACGTGTTTGCGTATAAACAAATAGATAGAAGGGGATATATATAATTTTACTGGATTGGACGTATATCCTTATCTTAATTGGCATATCATTGGTGTGCAATAAAGAATATCCAATTTCGTAAAAGTATGCTTTTACAAGTACGTGTAAATATGTACAGTTACTGTACAGTAAGTGTATATATTTACATTAACAAGCTAAAGATAATAGGGAACGCTGTCAATTCACGGCAAATTAATACTTTTCTTTTAAGGTACCGCCTTCCTTTTACAGGCATAAATATTAGCATATTACACTCATGATATTAAAAATTGCGTCCGATTTAGAATTTCGGAAGTATAACAGTCATTTCAAACGAAAGCCATATTCACTCAACGGATAAATAAATTATAACCTCAGAATAGCAGTAGGTGGAAGGCTTTCTAGCAAATGGCTTTAAAATATTTCATTTCTGGAATTGTTTCGAGGCAGAAATAGCGTACAGTGACAGTTCAACTGATGTGTTTTGCTTCGGAACTAGGAGTGGTACATTTATTAAACGTCCTGACTTAAAAACAGACCAACTAGACAAGAAAGAAGTCATTCAGGGGAGTGTTGCGAGAACTGAAGTTAATGTAATTATCGGGCGACGAGGCCGCGATCGGGTGTGTAGTAGGATTTCGGGAATCAAAAATCAAAAACAAAAAAAATGCTGTTAATTTCTAAAACATCCTTATCACCATAGTATTTTAATTTTCAATGAAATTCAAATTTTACTAGCAGTGCCAGTAATGTTAAACAGTTACAATATACGAGTATTATGAACTAGCTGTGCCCCGCGGTGTTACTCGCGATTGTTGTTGTACCTCAAGGTAGCACCACGCTGATTTCAGCACGAACGGGCCGGCTGGACCGAGGCGGTACTATCCTCTTATAGAAGATCAATCTAAATTGACAGCATTCGGCCCAATGATGCAGAAGCATCTTAATAGGCCGCAATAGTGTAGGCCACGCAATGAATTTGTGAAAGCATGAGTATTCACAAGAGCACTCTTGGATTCTACTCATGCTTTCCATCAGGCAGAGTAGCCACTTAGGCTCATACGTAAATAAAGAGTTTGTAATTACATTTTAATACAAACCTGGAATGTAAAATGAATTGATTTCACTGAAAATATATACACTACCATAGCATTATTTGTTCAATACAATTTCATTCAATCAGCTTTATTGAACAAAAATGTCCAGCTAAATGCCAGTTAATACATTTCCAGTAAAAGCTATACTTTAAGTTGCTTCAAAACTACGATTATTTTGATCTATTGAAGTACGTATTTTAGTGAAATTTACAATTAGTTGTTAATAAAGTTTCGATGCGCTCGTGATTCATAAATTAGAATCCTGTGCGTCAGCGAGGGAATCAAAAGATCACCAGGTGAAAAAGCTTTGCGCTCGAGTGCAACACCATCCCACCTCAGCGAGGCAATAACCTAAAGCAAAAAAAGCATTACAATCACAAGATACTTTTACTTAAGTTTAGATATTAATATTTATTAGGTACATCATGATAGGTAAGTATTACAGAATAATCTTTAAATTATTTCATATGATACTTAGATATAATCACTAACGAAATATACTATTGCGTCATTGTTATAATTAAGAACAATTGAAAGTAACGTTGCTACAGTTACTAAAAACGGCGCGGGCAAAGCAAATTAAAAAAAGGACACCAAGAAGGTTTCGAGTCCGAGTTTTTAACAAATTAAAAAAAGATTGTATGATAAATTCGGCACCATGGAGGTAGAAGTAAATAGGTTTAATGATGTTTTGAATTCACAAACTTAGTGCACACGATGTTCTAAATTTAATTTACTTTATCCTCTAGCGGATAAAAACGGCTTTTGCACTCCGATTTCAAAAGGCAAAAATACTCTTTCTTTGGGTTAACTTAACTTTTTTTGGTTGGGTAACATAATAAACTTGTTAACTACCAGGACGACCGCATAACATTTTGATAAATTTACTAAAAATGAATCCTAGCTAGATCGATCTCTAGTCCCCGAAACCCCCTGCATACTAAATTTCATGAAAACCGTTGTAGCCGTTTCCGAGATACAGATTATGTATACCGTACTTATTACATACAACTTACAGATGGCGCTATACAACATTTTTGAAATCTTGCGGTACAGACGTTTTTGCCGGCTAGGGTACACCTCCGTAACGCCCCACAAGGAACGTCGTTCCTAATATAAAAGACTCGGAAGATGATAATTTATTATTTTTTTAAATTGAGTTACATTTGAAGAGGTGTTTGAACTGCGGTCGTAGTTTCGTAGCACCATGTCTACACGATACATACAAGTGTTTGGGAGCTATAAAATACCAATGTCTACGTAGCAGGCAGGACCTACGAAGCAGAACGTGACTAGATTTTAAACCAATTCGATTGCTCGCGCGGTTGGTCCGTGCGATCATCCCGAATCAATTTAAGATTAAATCTAAATTTCATATGAAATCGATGAAACGTAATACCTTAAAATGAACGTGCGTGTGTTTGGAGTTCATAAATAATTGAAAAGTTAAGTCATTTTGTATTTAGCTTTTACACAGCTCTAGAAAATGTACACCTAATAAATGGCACGTTTTGAAAAAATGAAACTGTTAGGATATTTACAAACTTACATATTGTTTACTCCACGATAGATTTCTATATCTTAGGAAAAAATAATTTCAACGAAATTGTACACATAAGTGAAAGAGGCTTCATTATTTCTAAACAAATATGATAACATAGCATACCGTAAAATACTGCTCGGGAAATCCATGAGTCACTATTAAAAAATCTAAACGTTCTTTTTTAAAATTTCGAACTTCATAATCGTCATAGGTAGTTCATAAAAAAGGCTTAAATATCAACCAACAAACATTATTAAAAATTTAATCAAAACATTAGCGAAATTACTAAAATATAAAAAAAAAACAAATCTAATCATTGACTTTGTTCATACTTTTTTTTTTTCTTTTTCTTTATTTCCAATACAGATACAGTGATGAAAACTCTAGAGTCTAGCTGGGTAGCAGCGCGTCGCTATGAACTATTTATTACACATAAATTAACTCACTCATAATTTTACACATTATGTTACTAACCTTTTTCTTTTTTTTATGGAATAGACTGAAGATGAGACACGCAATCCGGTCTAGGAACCATCCCTGCAAAGGTAATAATTGCATACAACCCGAAAAACGGTATCAAACCCTAGCCTTACTTTGATTTCATGGATGAAGATTATTGTTTATACTTAATTGTGGGCATAAGTTATAGGGATTAAACGAACACAGAAGGATCTTACTGTAATAAGAAAAGTAGTGTTATAAATAAAGTTTAGTACTTAAATATAATATTTTTTAAGAACTACACACTAGATTAGCCTCATCCAACGTAGGAAGAACAACTCAACACAACCATTGCTGCTGTGATGACTAGTAAACCAGAAGTATCTTTCCTTTCTACAAAGAGGCCTATGTCCAGCAGTGGACTTTTAAAAGGCTAATGACGACTATACTGAAAGACGAAAGTCATATCGATCCGTTGCTAGGATACACCACTAAACACTAATACTTACATTCAAAAGATTTCAATCTTAGCTGGACATAGCCTCCAGCTGTCCCTCGGTTAGAAAGAGAGACAATCACGGTACCTATCTGTCTTGTTCTACTCGCGTTTAGGCATTTTGCGCGTAAAAGCAGCATAGCAGAACCATTGTATAAGAAAACAAGCTATCAAGGTCTCGCATTCCGAGAGCGACACAGTGTGACGTCACTAAGTCATACGTCAGAGTCACGTCAGTCCTTTACTATGCATGCATCAATTGAGAAAGACAGATGGGGTACCGCGATTTTCTCGCTCTTTCTAACCGTTGGACGTTTCCGCTTACAGGCAGCCGACAGTATGTCTACCCCACTCTATATATAATAACTCTATGGATATACCTCTGTCGTTGTGCTAATTCAAATAGACTATAGAAGGACAGCCAGGCCATTATATCGAATTACGATTAAGGGTCCAATCTTAATTCACATATTTCCAGATTTACATTCGCAAGCGCTTGTAATTGTAACGCCATTAGATGAGTATATAGGTTTTATAAATAAAAAAAAACTATAATTCCCAATTACTGCGATTTTTTCCATCCTTATTTTATTATGCTTCAAAGCTGTAAGAATATTAATGTGCCGTGGAGAATAACATTCATTAATTAATTTTAAGTTTGAGGAAGATGTCCAAAGTAATTTACATTTAAATAATCGGTATGACAATAATTACATTTTGTTGGAGGTACAGCTCTATTTTATATCATAGTTTGATTGACATCGGGTTTGGTGGTTTGTTCGTGTCGCTGCCCGTTCGTGTCGACACTTCAGTATTAACTTAATAAGAACAAAGGGTTCCAATATCCATTATATCTGAACCAGCTGTTTCAAATTAACCCATAACTGTTTAATTAATTTCTACCTCCCTAGACCTATTTAGATATAGCTGCAAATACAAGTTTGTGGGTATATATTGAAGCCAAAATATATGATTATGAAAATATATAAAACAGCAAGCCAATACGAAATCAACTTCGTCTGTTTGCATGTTTATGTAACAAGAAATAAATTTTACTTTTAAAATGTATCGTAGAGTAGTAGAATCTGTCTATATCTATATATTATATATATAACAGAAATGAATCCCTATTTGCCTTGGTCACGACATCACACTTGCTTGCTAATTCTTTTTTTTTATGTTAAATAGCCCATTTAGCGAGGAAGGTTTTAAGCTATGTAACATCACTCTAAGACCAAGAGGAGCCGGGTATCGACCGAAAATGTTGGGAAAATGGGAAAAAAATATTTCTTATGGAGAGACGCAAACGAAGTTGAGCGGGTCAGCTGGTTAATAAATAAATGACAGTTTTTTAAATATTATCCCCGTTAGCAAAGTTGTCATCGCATTATAACTCTGTACTCACTTAAAGAGTAAATATGAATAAAACGTAACTTGACAACTAATTCAGCAGTGTCTTATGTCCAGCAGTGGGCTGCGATAGGCTGAAGATGACAACTAATTCGCTAAAAATAAACTTACTCAATGTATTTCTTTTTCAGACGACAAAAATAGGCTTCCCTTAAAAGCCACGGGCCCGAACGCAAATCCGATTTAAGTAATAAAACGAGACTAATTAAAAAGTCGGAAGAAAAATTGTCGGAAAACAAGGCTTTATTCGAGAAGCTATTTATTTCTGAGAACTTCTAATACCTTTGATGTGGGTGTTATGAGCCGAGATTTTGGTACCTACTTTAATGTACTTTAAATGAATAAGTTTTAGATCAGATGATGTAAACATAAGGTAGGGTAACTTAGGTACCTAATTGTAACCTAATGGCCGATATCAAAAATATAAAGCGAACTAGACATACAGTCTAATAGAAAAGTGTTGTATTTTCTTGCTTTCGAAGATCCATGCTACGGCATACTTGGGGCCAGTACGATCAGACAGAAAAGGAGCCCAGAAAACTAGTGATAAACAATTCTTTTGTTGCTTTTAGTTAGTGAGGTCCAATCTTAAACATAAACTAAATCCTAAAACACCTAAATTCTGGGGTGGGGAAAATTCAAAAGCTGACAAAGTACTTGTGTCTCTAAAGTTTTAGGTATTTATTAACACCTATGCTCACATTCACATTCGATGCTCTTTTGTCCCTCTGTGCTATTTTAAAAATGATATAAATATTTAATTATTTACCAACATTTCCATTAAAAGAGATACTGTCCTTTATTGGGGTTTTTTATAATTTAGATTTCAGCTTAATGAGCGTTGCCGTATATTAAAAAAAAAAATATTGCTAGTAACCAGCAGGTTGAGGTTCGATCATAAAATCGTTACAGGATCAAATAAGTGACATCACTCGGACTTTCAACTTCCAGTATTCGTCAAATGTGTAACCGTGTAGGTACATTTTTCGTACCTACCAGGACAACACAACTTTGCCAACTATAGAGACGAAGTCGTTTACCATTATTTATAAATTTAGGTTACATATTTATTATTGCGTTTAAGTAACGGTTTTTCCAGGATACTGATGAACTACAGCTAAACAGCCCCCCTAGCCAAGTCACAAGCTTTCGCTTTTCTGCAATCGTTAACGCTCTTTCTTAAGTAATTTTAGAAAACGATAACTTGGTAGCCAAGTTGACACAAATGATTCGATCGCTCGTTCTACAATTTACATGGAAAAAACCTAAAATATAGTCTATGGTCTATCCATCTAAGAAACGCTAAAGTAGGTAGTCATGGTAACGTTGACATTGTTCATCAACAATTTTTATTGTCGATTTTAGTTGGCTGAATTATAAAGTGATAAAATGTATATAAAATAAAGAACAATCTGTTTGTAAATGGTTTATTATAATATCACAGTGCGAAATGTCGTTTTAACATTATTGTGACTTGGAAACATGAAGATCCTGCTTAAGGATTAACTTATAATAAATGACGTGATACCTCTTACATAATGAATTTATAGATAGAGCCAGACAGAACAAGTCCTCGTCTTATTGGAATTCATGGAAAGGTATGTAAATTATTAGTTATTCTTTGTTGTTTAAAAGTATCTCACTTCATCTCTTGAAAGTATGAAACAAATAGTGACGTGATAAGCGCCAACATGCAATAGTTATTGCCTATTTAATATTAAAAATATAATGTAATGGTTTCCTATTATGACATTTAGTTTTCTAAAAGACAAAGCACATACAACAACTTTCTTCATAGACACACACTATAAAAATTAATCTATCAAACATCTATAACTTCTGTGTACTATCTATAAATTAATTACATGATATCTATGTAATATATAATGTTGATGAAATTCATTTTAAAATTGACAGAATGAGTCACATATTCTCATTGACTCATCTTCGACAGCTTTTAATAGTCTACTGTTGGACATAAGCCTCTCCTGTGAAAGGAGACATTATTCTAGTAATGAATGCTTAATAGATAGATATGTTCTAATATGTGTGGGCAAACTAAAAGTCTGAAACCAAAAAAAAGCCCTAGCAATAAGCGGTGAGGACTGGACTGGTGATGGTCCTAGCAGCAGGCAAATGCTTACTGCTCTAGAAGAGAGGGTGTTGGCCTTAACGGGTTTGACTGTTGAAGTAGGACTGTACAACCACACTGTCCATTCTCTGTCCCAGATTATGTTTACTTATAGTCTCTTTGTTGTGACTCATCTACAGAATGAGTGGACCGATTATCACAAAAAATTTAATAGCAGGGAGGAACTTATAGTTTAAGTAATTATAATATAATTGTTTTTTTCAGCAACATCAGCCCCAGTCCCTCTGGAGAAGTTCCATGCACAACCCTCGCATCTCAAAGGGGAGCGCCAGTGACGTCAAGCAAGTTCACGACCATAGAAACTCACCGGCTGTAACTAAAGGCAGACTGGCAAAAAAACTGGATGTGAGGAAACTGGAAAGGAGGCGAATAACATAGTAGACAATTGAAGCGAAGGATAGATACATTACAAATTATTATAATTTTAAATGCACTGTATAACAGAATTTTAAATAAACAGAATATAATTATAAATTGTTTCAATGATATTTCAGAAAAAAATTTAGAAATTTTACCTCAGTTGAGACCATCATCATCATCATAAACTGTTTAATGTAATGATAGTTGCGGGTTACTAATCTTTTCCTTCACCTACATTAAAAATAGTGGTAATATAAATTTTTTGTCAATGACATAATTTATACATTGTTTTGTAATGTTTCTACTAGGTAAATAAACAAACACTGTAATAATAAAGCCTTTTAATGATTGTTTTAACATCTGAGTACATTATCAAATATATTTATAGAAAATAAAAAAAGTATTATTTATAATAAAAAAAAATTCAAATAAAATCTTTATAGTCTCTTCTTTCTATCCAACACAAAAAAAAATTTATATCACGGGGGAAAATAACCCACATAGGAAAGACAATGTTTAATAACGAAGCCATTAACAATTAACATTATTTTAATCTATTTAATAAAGAATTTGGCATGGCTCTTCCTTCAATGACTTCACTTTGATTAGGCATATTCATAGCAGGTATGGGATCTTGCAAATTTATATTGTCTTCATTGTCATGTGTAGCAGAAAGTGGTTGTGGTAGTGGTATGCCAGCTTGTAACGCTAAATTGTGTAATACACAACATGCAGCTATAATATTGCTAGCTACATAGGCATGATGATGAAGAAACCTGTCTCTGAGAAAACATCTCCACTGTGCTTTGAGTAATCCAAAACAGCCCTCAATGCAGTTACGGGCTCACACATACTTTACAGTATAAAGTTCTTCCCTAGAACCTTGAACTACATTGAGAATAGGTGTCATTAGCCAAGGATGTTGTGAATATCCAGAGTCACCTGAAAAAAATAGTTTAAAAATTAGTTACCCACAGGAAAACTACTGAACTTTAAGGTAATAGAGCCATGCTGATTTTAGTATGAATGGGCCGGTTCAAAAATGATGCCATGCTGAGTTGTTGCATTGTCTGCATTTGCAACGAGTATAATGACCACTGCTCTAGGATTGTGTGTATGCTTTCCATCAGGCTGAGTAGAGTCACTTTATAAGGCTCATACATAAAAATAATAGTAAATATTTTTATTGTTACACAACAACCTAACAGCCATAATTGTTCACTATTTTGATGAAGTTCACTCATAAATGATTCAGCTCTACTAGAAGACCATAATATATATGTGAATCATGTGTCGCTCCACCGAACTTTGGATTCACATTTATAATCAGCATATTACTATCACAAATCTGAAAACCAAATCAACATTAAGAAGTGACATAATAGTCTCATACATGCTGTTCTATAAATAAAAATAAGAATAAATCTACCATTTGAACTTTCAGTGAACGATACCCTTTTCTATTGAAATATACATGCTCTTCAGTAATGGGCTTTACCAAAGCTACATGCGTACAATTTATGCAACCAATTACATAAGGAAAGCCAAATCTTCTTTGGAACCTTGTAAAATAAAATTATGTTTAACACATGGTACATATTCAATTAAATATAGTTAAGTTTGTTTGTTAAGTAGGTATACACTCTTGTTTTATAGCTGTTTTCTCTTGTTGTGTTATTGGAAACCTAAGCCATTTTGCAACGACAGCAGGGTTTCTCAAAGCATCAACAACTTGTCTGATGCACCAACAAGCTGTCCGTTGGGCAATGCTGAAGGACACCAACAATTCGCTGATAGGATCCTGTGGCTAGGAAACTAAGAGCATCAAAGAGCAAGAGCATGCCTCAAAACCTATAAATACACAAACATTAAGGAAAAGTTAAAATAGTCAATAGTACAAAAAAGACAGATTATTAACTTACCTTAACTTTTAAGGGTTCTCTCGTTGTCTAAGTCTCGTTGGTTCCCTTTAGCGATGTCTTGTTTTGGAGTTCTTGACAAAGGGCTTCGAAAGACGACTTGTCTAGCCAAAATAGCTCCACAAATAAAGTTTCCGGCATTTCGCGGATTGTCTCGTTGCACTGACGATTAATATGTCTTTTTCCACCTCTAAGCCTTACTTCCTCATTACGAGCGCACCACAAAATATTTATAGTATGCATTTTAAATGTCCAAAATTATGTAAAGCACATAAAATAGTTCTTGGTGGTCCTTTTAGACTATATATCTATCATACCGACGCCATTTCTAAAGCGATATCACCAAATATTTTTGATCGCTTAATGAACGTTCAAACGCATGGATATCGTTTCGTTTGCGTTTGTCAAAAGTGTAACTTGGCTAGCTTTTGCTAACTTTTGTATGGAGTTTGGCATCGAATTTGTAGAAACGATCACTTTACATTCCATCACTACGAACAAACGTCAACTTGGCTAAGACTTTCTAAATGGAATCAAGTCACGTGATCAAAACAAAATATTAGCCAATGACACACGAGAACGCGATTCGTTAACGATTGCAGAAAAGCGAAAGCTTGTGACTTGGCTAGGGGGGCAGTTATAAACTTTACGATTTTCCGTTCAAAAGGTTCGTGCGCTAAATTGCGTGCCAACCAATGTTAAAGGAGGTAAATGTCGCCTATAACAATATAACTTTCTATCCCTAAACCTTATTTTTACATTGAGCTCTGGCTTCCATATTTAATATCGCACTTGGCAGTTTTATTGGTATATTGGGTAAAATCTTCAAGTCTGCTAGTGACTTTGATGGTTGATGATCTGATACGGTATTTATTAGTAAGGGGTTTCTATTATTCCATATTTATTTAAGTTCAGGTTTATTTCATGACAGTTCAAACAATGAATATACCTATTTCCGGCGCACAAGTATTGAGCGCCGTGCATTATAGAGATTCATATTTTATTAACACACATATTTTGAAACAAGTAACTTTATAGAAATATTTTTGCTTAACCAATATATTTATTGGCTAATTTATTATGATTTAATATATTTATTGGATAATTCCCTATAAAGGCAATAACTTTTAAAGGGAAGAAGAGCCTATTAATTAAATGGACAAGTTGTTTTTAATAACTTATAGCTTTCTAATTAGTATCAATGGACCAGAAAATAAGCTCCGAACAGAGTCAGACCATGACGAATGGACGTATATATACCTAGACATGACATGACTAAACTGTGAGGGTTCCTTGTTCCGGAACCCTAAAAGGTAGGATAGGAAAATATAATGAGTACCTACATTTAATAGATTTAGATTCATTTTCATCATGACAGTTTCAAATTCTAACCGAACTTAAAATTCGTACCGTCGGAGAGCCACGCTTCGGCACGAATGGGCCGGCTCGACCGGAGTGATACCACGGCCTTACAGAAAACCGATGTCAAATAGCGCTTGCGCTGTGTTTCACCGAGTGAGTGAGAATACCGGAGGCCCATACCGCAATCGCTTCCCACATCCCTTTGCCCATCCCCCAAAGGTCGGCAACACACTTGTAACGCCTCTGGTGTTGCGGGTGTCCATATGCGGCGAAAATCGCTTACCATCAGGCAGGTCTGCTTGTTTGCCATCTATACCATAAAAAAATGCTTTGAAGATATTTAGACAAACATATATTTTTATATCAATCGAACAACTAACAAGAACGCCATGCCGACCTCTACACAAAATAGAAAAAAAAGTTGAAACTAAAACCCAACTACGACAAAAAACGACGCTGAAAAAAGCATGAAACAAGTTTCAAAAGCCGTAGTCTTGCGTTGTTATGGACTATGGTACATTACACTACATGGACTACGGCTTTTGAAACTTAGTAATGTACCATAGTTCAACACTTTAACAACGCGTGCCTACGGCTTTTGAGACTTGTTACATGCTTTTTCAGCGTCGTTTTTTGTCGTAGTTGGGTTTTAGTTTTTACTTTTTTTATTAAAACTGTTTTGGTGCCTCTACGATATTAATTTCTTTGCAAAGTATAGTTTAAATGATAGGTTCTATAGAAATTTTACAATTATTGAATAAATATGGACTAAGTCACGAGAAAATGCTTATAATATATATTTTTGAAATGTACAAGTAACGCCCTTTCATATGATACCAAACACAGCATATTTCTCTCAATATTTTTTTTTAATACAGTACTTTACGTCGGCTAGAGGGCGCCACATTAGATTTAGTGACACGTCAGATAGCCTACAATCAGCAGACGATCATGACGCTTCTAACGACACCTCATTTGTCCAGTTCTTAAGAGTAGTTAAGGAGCTATGAGGAACAAATGAACATACATACATTACCTGTCAAAATGATAACCCTCCTTTAGCTTTGCCGTAGTCGGGTTAAAATAATAGTAGGTAAGGGAAATTAGGTACATGTTCTGTGCGTACATAAAAATATTTTTTACAAACATTTCGTCTACGTTATTTGTCATTATGGAACCCACGTAAACGCCACGCCATTATGGTCGACTAATTTCACAAAAAAAAAACATTTAAAAAATGGAACGCTCCGTAATCGTTGCGATGCACACGAGATTGTTGTCACGCAACGTTCACTTAGGGTTACGCGCCTGTGATTTATTACCTAAAACATATTTTAATACGATTGGAAGGTGGTGGATGGTTCATATTGGTGAAATAAAGGTACCTACTTGGCTATCAAAGGAAACTACCAAGTAAGTAATTCATTCTTTTGTACAAAAATATGTCGCATTGTACACAATGAGTTCAAAATAACGAAAGGCCAATGTTGATTAAAAAATTGTCAGTCAGTTCAGTTCCATTCAACTTTCTATCTCATAACTGTCGTTATAGGTGGGTAAAAAATAAATCTGTCTGACATCTGACACACAACGCCATCTAGGTTCAAATTAAGCAGTTTGTATGATGACAGCTAGATTAACTGATAGAATACTTTCATACATTATAAAAGTACCTACATTTCGTTTCGGAGTTTGGGTGTTTTCTATGTATAATAAGTGTTTACAAAAAAAAAAGTATATAAGTATTCATATCAGTTGTCTAGTACCCGTAATACAAGATCTGCTTAGTTCGGGACTAGATGGCGTTGTGTGTTAGATGTCCGTCAAAACTCCAAAACAAATATTTTGCAGTTCATACAAACATTTAGGTCCTAGGAATCGAATCCGAGACTTCAAGCATAGCAGTCGCATACGCAACCACTGCGGCACTGCAGTAATCCGGTCGGTTATTAGGTACGTAACAAGGATAAAGCCAAAAGGGCAATAATTTTAACCTACCATGTATGTGTGTATGTTCCAAACGTTTGTTGTCCATGTTTGGATTTGGAAACTAAACTACTGAACCAATTTTAATGAATGAAAGACGTGTCAATCTTGGTGCATATATACATGGAGATGGAGGGAGTACTGAATGAGCGGAAAGCGCGATCGGACTAGAGAGATAGAGAGAGATTAGAGACTGACTTTCACGCTCGTTCAGCACTCCACCCATTTGTATATGCTCTAAGGTGTCAATCTATACTAATATATAAAGCTGAAGAGTTTGTTTGTTTGTTTGAACACGCTAATCTCAGGAACTACTGGTCCGATTTGAAAAAGTTCAGTTCAGTGTTAGATAGCCCATTTATCGAGGAAGGCTATAGGCTATATATCATCACGCTAAGACCAATAGGAGCGGAGCACCAATGAAAAATGTTTCAAAAACGGGGGAAAATTATCACTACGGGCAAATAATAGACGCAAACGAGCTTGCGTGGGTCGGCTAGTAGATTGATAAAATAGGCTGTATTAAAGAAGTTTCTTCGTAGTTAGGTTAGAGGTTTTTACTTTCTTTTTGTTAGTAAACTGTTAAATATCCAACGTTAACTGAAGTGTGATTCATCGTATTGTAAGCGAAAATTAAATAATCATGGTAATACCTTACTATTTTATTGCGAAAATAAGTTTCAAGATCGAAGGTTGATCGTAATTTTATTCTGACAGAACTTATATTTAAAGAACTCTTATATAACTATAACTATTTATAGTTGTTGTACACCGCGGTGCGAAGCTTGTCTAAAAAAAGTAGCCTTCTTCTTCTTCTTTGATGAAATGGCAACCAGCCGGATCTCTCGGATCAGCTATCTCTGCCAATGTCAAGTGTTTATAGTCTTCAAATCATAAGTCTTCAAGTTATTTAGTCTTCGTCGTGATGAAATTAATGATATAAAATATAAAAAATGTGGATGAGATGAAATGGGGACCGTCTTCCGAAAAAACAAAAGACGATCTCCATAAAGTAGCCTAATTAAGGGGCGAATACAGCGCTGTTACGTCAGAACTGACTTTTATACTCCATCTGAATTATTTGAAAGTCAGCCCTCGGTACTACTGCTCTAAATGATGACGTCAGTACTAGGTCAGTCAATGACTCTTGCGTTGTAGTGTGTGCTTCGTCGTGAAGCTTAGAGGCCTTTGGGCGGCTTGAAAACATCCATGGGCTAGATTACGTAGCCACTAAGTTGTCTCGCCCGTCCCCAACCCACACTCGGCCAGTATGGCTTTAACCCGCTCCAGAGAGAGGAGACCCGAGCCCAGCAGTGGGATATTTTTATCAGTATCTATTTACTAGCAAATGAATACCTACCTAAGGTCGATTGTTAGAAAATGCCTACGGCATTAAGTCCACCTGTGCAACAATTATGCATGAAGTCTTAAATAAAAAAATTAATAAAAAATACTTCAAAAAAACAATGACCATATTTTCCACACATTGATTATATTTTCCACACTGAATAATATAACGTGTGGACACAAGATATTACCACGCATAGTGACTCCATGTAAACACTATGGTCAATATTTATTGCCATTGTTATAGACCAGTTTACTTACCCAATGTAAATCAGCCTAATCCTAATTATAAGGATTTAGTCGTAGTTCATTTAATGACTAATTAGCAGAGGTCAGACTGTTTTCTAAAATCAATAACTAACTTAATAATAACTAAATTTGATGTAGATCAATGAAAACAAACTATTGTCGAAATTCGACCATTTTTTTTAAGCTTTCTGGACTCCTGCATATAAACTAACTGTATGCATGATTTTCGTAAAAAGTGGTACAACATTTTTGCTTTAGTAATATATTGATTAAAGAGTGTAAAAGGTTTTAAGTTAAACAATATGAAAGGGGTTCAACACCATATTTATTATTTAATATTAACTTAATCATCTGTTTTAACTTGTTATAGGTTATTTGATGGAATACCAAAATATTGTTAATTCTATTAGTAAGTACAATCTTACAAGTTCTGCTCAATAACTGTAACTTTTTCCAGAAAATTATTGATCTGTTTTTATATATACTAATATCATAGAGATAAATTTTATGAGTTTATCTCTGGATCTACTGAAATGGTTTTGAAAATCGTTACCAACAATAGATAGCCAAATTATTTGTCTTTGGCTTTTTAAAAATCCAACATATAAGCGGGCAGAGCCCTGGGAAACAACTAGCACATAATACATTTAAAGTTTACGTAATTTAAATAATCCACGAAAGTAATCAGAAATAAATAATATCACAAAAATCATATTACACAATGCAATATGCTATACTCCCAAGTTACATACAGTTCATAAGTGTATATGTCACAAAATATCTCTTACGTAATAATATTGTTATTTAAAATACATGAATTCAAAAAACGCTATAATATCCATTACATAAGTATTTGACGGTAATAACCATACATGGCGCTCAAGGGAATTAAGGAAAGAACACTTTATAACCTTACCTAGATAACGCTTTTTTTATAATAACCCTTATACAATTGGCCATCTCTGACCCATACAATCAAATAGCTTATGCATACAAGGGTTACAAAAATAGCTTAATACGACACTTATCATTAATGGAATATTACAATAGAAAATATTTCTATACCGTATCAGGAGGCGGTTTTCAAATCAGAAATATTTCCATGTTGTCTGGCAACACTTAGAACAAATCCCGAATTGATTTCCATAAAACTAGCAAGTCTGAACAACGAACATCTCTGTTTTACGTCATAACACATACGGCTATCAGAAAAGTTAAATAACACATCTGAAAGGCTTAAAACGCCATTGTGCGTCAAAAAGCGTAAATATTACGCGTGATTTACATTCCTTATTGAGTTACGAATTTAATGTAATGACAATAAAACATAACTCGATATTTTACTCTTCACATAGACGTTGGAGACCAGAAGTTCATTTCTCGCAATTCTGAAGGTTTGGGTCTGAACGCTTGCGATGGTTTGGCAGGTGTGGAGCTTTGGGCGACGACTTGATTGGCAACTTTCATGTGCTCCTTCTTGCGTGGAGCAGGGCCCAGACTTTCTACTGACTCTGCAAGATTACCTAATAAACAAAAAATCAGGTTTTAGTAATGAAATAACGTACCACCAAATTGGCACAAAAGAAATAAATTGAACTTAACACTTGACTGTTATGTTATTCGCAAACTGGACCAATGTTTCAAATCAACTTGCACAAATAATCATTAATCTTCTATACTACTTATAATAAAACTGTAGAGAGGTCAATTCTGTACATTGAATATATATTAAAAATTATTATTGGGGGATGAATGGTTATCGATACTGATGCCAAAAATGTAATCAGTAAGTTTTTTGTCTGTCTGTCTGTCTGTCTGTCTGTCTGACTGTCTGTCTGTCTGTCTGTATGTGCACGCATGGATCAAAAACTACTGAAGGGATTTTAACCAAACTTGGTACGATTATAGTCCATACTCCTGGGCAGGTTATAGACTATATAACATAACGCTAAGATGCATAGGAGCTGAGCAGTGACGATAAATTTGAAGCAAGTCGGATGAAAATTTTCGCTTTCGAGCTCTTATCCTCGCATACGTTGATCATACACCAAAAATATGTATTACAAAGATGATGGTCTTCAAAAGATCTACAAAAAAGTCCTCAATAGTATATTTCTATCTTTTATAAATTAGCCACAATAACGTGTTTAAGCGTTAGGCATTTCTTCAAGGTGTATTAATTACTTAAATATATTGTATTTCACATGGATATATCCTTATCACTATACAATTTAATATCTTTTTTAATAAAATATAGAATTATAAAATTATAATTAATAAACACACAAGATATAGATGAAATAAAACTGCCAAATCTCGCCGCACCAGTATAAGTACGACATTACGGTTGATTTTTCTTTAACACGCGAAACGGTCATCCGCTGGATCTACAAAAAGGCGGGCTCACGCCGCTCACGCTCTGACTTCACTCGAATTCTCACTGTTAATGCGAACAAACGTGGTTCTTATTGACTGGGAATAAGCGCGTTTTAGATTTAAAAAATATATAAGACGTAGTTTTTAGATATAAGTTTAAAGTAGGTATTAGATAATAATATAATTAGTTTGTTTAGTGTTTTTGTTTGTTTCTCCTTCTTTTCTTTATATTTATAGTTGTAAAATTAATAAGTATAATTTCAAATAAGTAAATTTATGCAATGACAATTAATAAATCTCATCGTCAGACTTTCCGTGTTGCTGGAGTAGATCTTAGTCTCAGATGTTTTTCACATGGGCAGTTGTACGTCGCTTTTTCCTGGGTCAGTAGTTAGTGCTCACTTACGTTATACAAAGAACGTACATGCAAAATTTTAGGATTCTAGGTTCAGCGGTTTAGGCTGTGTGTTGATCTCTGGGTATGTCAGTCAGTCACCTTCCTCTTTTATATATATAGATTATGAATTTAAATTTAAGATAAAGTTCAAGCTTGACAACCAAAACGATATTTCTGTAATGGCGCTGGTCACATGAGACGCGTGACGTCACACTCTAGCCACAACAAAACAAAACAGCGCGGTTTAAGTTAATTTTATCAGTTTTCTCCAATTTTATATTAATTAAAAAAATGTCGAATAAATGGTTTGTAGTGCCACAGTGAACAAATCTTTACATCTATAGGTACAAATAAATAAAATTGGAGTGTCTCTTTGTAATATCAAAATAACCGCTTTTTACTAAATGCATATGTATGTATACACGGTACATATACCAAAAATGTAGTGAAAATTTTTTTTGTCAGTCTGTCTGTCTGTTTGTCTGTTTGTTCCGGGTATTCTCTGGAACGGGTAGACCGATTTTGACGGGACTGGCAGGTAGCTGATGATCCAGGGAGTAACTTAGGCCACTTTATTTAGATTAACTTTATCCTGCGGCGTTACGCCGAAATGTATGTATGCGATGCGCGTAACTTTCGATCGGCTACACCAAATTATATATTTTTTATGTGTTAGTTATTATTAGGAGAAGGTTTGTGTACAAGAAAAAATAAAAAATAAAGGAAAACGTTTTTTTGTCCGTGACTGCACCCTACCCATGGGTAACTGGTAACGAAAGAAAAATATGGTGGTACGAAGTTCGTCGGGTCAGATAACATCTTTAAATACCACGCTTTGTACTATTTCAAAATGTAACCTAAAAGCATTGAGATATACCTACCTACATAAAGTAAATTAGATTTTACAAAGATAATGATTGAATTTTTTCCAGAGGTTATTACAGAAACAATTTTTATGTTGTACTTATGCAAGTGCAACATAGCTGCTTTAACATTTTTCAGTTCTGCAGCATAGTTATCAATGTTATTATTATGTACTAGCTGAACCCCGCGGTGTTACCCGCAGTTATTGTTGTACAACGAGTAACGCCGCGGGACAAAGTTAATCTAAAATAGTACCCTAAGTTACTTCCTGGATCATCAGCTACCTGCCAGTGAAAGTTCCGTCAAAATCCGTCCAGCCGTTCCAGAGATTACCCGGAAGAAACAAACAGACAGACAAAAACATTTTTAACTACATTTTTGGTATATGTACCGTGTATATATATATATACATAGGCATTTAGTAAAAAGCGGTTATTTTAATATTCAAACACACTCCAATTTTATTTATTTGTATAGATAGAAAAGTGCAACCATAAAAGCGTCTATCTTATGTAGGTTGCTGTTATCGGCACGCACAAAATTTGGTTCCTTTTTGTTTCGAACCACTTATTAAATAGTTTATTAAAAAACGTCCTGCAGAAATAGCTCACAGATCGATTATTACCACTCCGAAAACATAAAACGCAAACAATATTCAATAGAGGAATCTTTCGTTTATTAGCATGTGACGTCACCAGAGTTGCAACCAATCACAAGACGTTTATGTCGAAGACAAAATTTCAAAAAATTGTTAGTTTTATTTCGTGCAATCTGCGAGAAACTTAAATTATTTTGTTTGATTTATAGTGAAATATGTCTTTTTAGACTATTATCTTAAAGGATGACCCCAATCCATAGTTTATTTCCCTTTCCTCTTTAAACGCGTGCAGTTTTTGGTGAGTCTGTGAGTCTATGCCTTGCGATGACGATAAACAAGACATAAGGTCAGACGTTGCGCACCGCAGGCATAGACGAACTGTTTCAGCAACGGAAAGCTCTATGTGGCTCTGTCGAGGGTGAGCGACAATGCTAATATGTTCGTATATTGTTCCAATGGCATTACACATAACATAGTATACAGCGAAGCTCTTTAAATAAAGGTAACACTGTCACAATATGTGGACATATCAGTGAAATTGCACGCAAAAACTACTGAACGGATTTGAATGACACTACAGGAATTTAACTTATACATCAGAATAACACATAGACTACTATTTGCCACGATAACCGACATACACGCGGGCGGAGCCGCGGGCAGCAGCTAGTATAAAATATAAGCTCAAACACTCAAACGCTTAACATGAAATCAGTCATCATAAAAAACTATTTAGAAAAAACATTAATTGATTGGCAACACTTACATTGAAAAAAGTCGCAGTCATAAGATAATTAATTGTCGGTTCATTACCTGACGTTAACTTAATTATAAATATAAATAGTCTTAACAATATTTACCTCGTCTAATATCTACAACATCTTCTTCAGCCAAAGTAGATGTGGACGTAGTGAGATCCTTCTTAAAGCCCAATAGGGCCATTGACAACCAAGACCGGTTTGGAGAATCCTCTGTAGCTTCGAAGGGTGACGTAAAGTAACTGTGAATGAAAATAAAACTATTTGTTAACATACTTTTCTATGTATATACTATAAGGCCTATACACTGCCTTTTTTCAGTTTCTTTACCAGTATTCTTCTCATAAACCTCTACACATTCTGGAAACTGGATGTTTTAGATCGACACAAGCAGGCAGTAAGATTTTGGTGTTTTCATCTAATTTACATTGAAAATCCAGCACATGCTGTGGCGTCTGTTTTTGTCGATCTAAGATTTTTTACTGTAGCTTCAATTTAACGTTCATAAATGTCACTTAATATCTTATTAAATAAATGAATTTGAATTTTCCTAATCTAAGTCGAGGTCAGCATTGAGTCTACTGCAATACGGCTCAACTTCGATTTCTTACGAGGAAAGACTCTCGTCAGACCTCCACAACCCAAGTACTAAATAGTTAGGTAGCTTGTAAGTTCTGTTCAAAAGACTTTTCGGACTAGTTGTGGGTGTGTCACAAAACGTAGCAAATGACAAATTTAAATATTTGCTGCTAGTATACTTACTTACATAATTTAGATTAGACTAACTATATATTTGTAAGGAATGTATTTCTCATACAAACTTACTAGTCCATATCAATCATGTATCAATAGTGAATTGACAAAATCTTTAGTCTTTAGTGTGACATGTATCAGAAAAATTAAACTTATATGATGAATTACATGTACATTACACACAACGCCATCTAGGGCTTCTATTACGGTTGCTAGACAACTGATAATAATATAAATAAATCTATATATAATCGAACCCGAGACCTCAAGCACAGCTATCGCATACGTTATCACTGCGCCACCAACGCAGTGAAATAGGGGAGAAAATGAATATACTATGCAAGGTTCTAATTACTAATTTTTATATCGCATGAAATGTTTACCGATTAGCGTGGTATTTCCTACGGGAATTAGGACTGCCGGGTGGTGAGTTTAGTGGCGAGGCTGGCAGAGACTTGCTGCTGCGTCGGTGCATCAGGTTGTACTGGCCCATGTCGGGAGTGTCCGTGTCGTCTTCCGGCGAAGCTATCGTGAACCCACGCGACGACTGCGTTGATATCAACTTGTGGGCGACCTGTAGATGAAAATCAAAAGTTTCTATGAAAATCTAGTACTAAATCCTTTGTGCAACTAGTAAAAACATTTACATTACTTTCTTCTTACAAGAAACATACACAAAACGTTAGCCAAGACTAAGTCTTTTCTTTCATTTTATTATTAACAGCCTCTAACAGTTCACTGCTGGACATACTAGAAAAGAGGTTTTGGCGTATTATGGCTATTATACCAAGTTTTTCTTCTCATTGCAATAAGCCCTGCGTATTTTGTTCCCCAATCGCCTCTTTCAAAACCCACGTGATAAGTAGTACTCTTAATTCGTCACCACACCGGGTTCTCTTTAACCAACTTCAAAAAAGGAGGCGGTTCTCAATTCGACTGTTAGAACTTTCGACTGGGTGAACCGATTTTGACGATTTTTTTTTTTGAATATTTGTGTTTCCGTGTGGTTTCCTGGTCCCATTTCAATTTGATACAGTTCTTGAAGTCGTTTTTTGTTTGTTACACTTTTTAATAAACTAGTAATAAATGTACCAGTGCCCATACAGATATCCCGAATAAAAGAAACTCACTATCTAATGTGGATAACGGTTACAGTATTTAACTATCTGACATTTAGTTTCTTTACCTATCTATACCTATAGATATTTTAGTAAACCACGCGAGAATATTACGCCTTAGGGTTTTCACCACCATAAACTAATACAGTAAGCTACAGAGTGTACCTACATAAAGTTAGTAAACTGAATGTTTACTTTCAAGATCACCTACAAATGATGAAACATTCGCCAATGTTTTTGCACACTAAAAACAAGTAGGTTTTAAGATAAGAGCATTTTAAAGGCAAAGTATATCATTCCAATGTTTTTAATCTTATTTACTTAACGGGTAAGTGAACCACTTCAGTAGGTACTTATTTACAAGATAGTGACCTACCTAATACTAATAAACATTGCTTATCAATTAACGTTGTTATTGAGTTTTAATAATATCAAGTGTGTGTAACGAGAATTATGAATATATACCGACTTAACGGGGGGTGTTTTGTGGGTTACTATGAGCCCAATTCGGAACTCATAAACTATTTATATAAAAATGAATGTTTGTCTGCGTGTCATTTACAGAATCGTAAACTTAGCATTTGATCATGTCATGATCTTCAGCAAAAGTGTTATGCATGAGCCCACAAAGGTTTTTGAGTTGGTTGGCCGACATACACGCGGGCGAAGCCGCGGGCAACAGCTAGTTTACTATAATGTTGTATACATATAAACTTAATAATGCTTGTTTATTAATAATATACTACTCAGAAATTACATTAAGTGTGGTACTATATGTATACTTTTAAATGATGTGGTTAGATTAAACATTTAATAAATTATAAATCCAGATTCACCACTTTCTGATAAAGTACTACCCAATAGTGTTATTTGGTAGATAGCTATATGCAACTTTAAAAGGAACTGGTGAAGCTGGTCCTTAGTTAGTGGGTCCGTAGTACTATGTATAAATATGGGTATTCAAATAGTTGTGTTAAAATGAAACTCAAAAATAATAGAAAACGGTGATAAAAATTAAATTACTTTGATTAAAACTACACATTTATATTCAGCCTTGTTACTTGTCGTACATGCCATCAAAGAATTATTAAAAAGAAATAGTATCGTCAATTCTACAATCGCTCACCTTGACAATCGAGTTGCCGCAAGCCGCGCCCTCGCCTTTGAAGCCGTCGTCTGTACCAGCTGGCTTCGGCTTCGACGTCACAGAGTTAACTGAAAGTAAACAAGCGAGTTCTTAGTTTACATGTTGCAATATCTAACGAGCATTGTAACTAAGCAGTGACGTCATTGGCATCAGATATTATTATAAAGTGCAAATTATAACTACACATCAGAACACTTGTAAATTAGTTTTTTTTATTATGTATTTGTAATTATTTTAGGAGTAACTTAATTCACTTTATAAAGTAATCTAAAACTTTGATTGATCTTAAGGTTACAAGAGAAACTATCCAATAGACTGTTTTATAGTAGTTATTGTTGATTAGCAATTATAAAATATATATTGTGGTATCGTCTAAGTTTTTAAAGGTCGACAAATAACTTATAACTAGTCTTTTGCTAGTCAAAACGACCTATAAAAAAATAAGAACTATGTCTACCATATTGCTAGCGTTTTGAAATAAACGCTATTTTACTTCCTAAACATTATACGTGGGAGAGCCACGCTTCGGCATGAATGGGCCGGTTCGACCGGGGTGATACTACGGCATCACAGAAAACCGGTGTGAAATAGTGCTTGCTCTTTGTTTCACTGAGTGAGTGAGGATACCGGAGGCCCATAACCCAAAACCCCCTCCCCCTATCTCCCCTCCCCATCCCTCAAAGGCCGGCAACGCAGTTGTGACGCCTCTGGTGTCTGCATTTGTCCATGGGCGGCGGTAATCGCTTACCATGAGGCGATACGTCTGCAGGTTTGCCCGCTTATTCCAATAAAAAAAAAATACGGATTATAGCCAGTGTTTTACCATGAGTCATGACTTCTGTAAAAAAGTTTTTATAAATATCGACTATCTTAACAATAAAAGTTATCGACAATATCACAAGCCAATAGTAGATCGTTTTTCTCTCTATCGTACCTACTATGTACAGACACAATCAAGAAACCCTTCTGTTGCTAACGCAATGATACTGGCCGAAAATGTACTTTTTATTCGTTACCTTCACTTCGTTCAAGGAGAAAGATTTTTTAGAATACTTCCTATGCTCTGCATTTCATAATAATTAGACCAATGTTTCACATGGATATTGTAAGTACAGTTTCAACTGACAGCTACGATAATAAACGCATATCATTGTAGGCAAAAATAATGGTTTACTTTTAAAGCTGTGTCAATGACATAAGAAAGACTAACTTTAAAAAGAATATTTAAAAAGGTATCTCACCTGCTGTGTTGATTGGCGGGATCCCGTGCATCACTTCTTGACATGGCTTCGTGTGTTTAGACCAGTCTTTCTCCTTGACAATGGTATGGGCAGGGGTAACCTTAATATCTTTGACTTGTTCACTGAGCAACTTCGGCACAGCCTGCTCAGCTGTTGGTTTACCAAATAAAATATCGCTTTTAGGATAACGGATGAAAAATGCGTCTTCTAGTGCTGGAGGTGACGCCGCAAATGATTCGTATTCTCTGTAAACAAAAAATAAATTATTAATACAAACCATAGAGATCTAATCCTGCGTCCATTGTTAATCCCTATGATATAACAACTGAGATTATACTAACAATCGTAGAAATAAAACACTGCTAATTGCTCGACTAATTTACTTATATCTAAGAAACATTAGCTGCGCAATCAGGTTAATCTTTAATATTGTTAGCTCAAAAGACACAAACCACAACACTTACGATAACATGTTATTGAACTGAGCCACTAAATTCCTTTTTTTCAGCATTTTCGCAGATATTCTCAAACCAATTGTATTTAAAACAGTTTAGCTCTAAAGATTATAATCGACTGATGCCAAATGACTATCGCAAGTATCTTTTTATTGCAAAAAACTGAACTGATAATTTCCAGATGGCGCTTCACGCTGTACAGTACAAAGTTATAGTGTAATGATGATACGCGGTACTGTTTTCCTTTATATAGTTTAACTAAGCTCGCTTGTTGATACCGGCGATAACAGGAGGCAAGTACACACACAGTGGCACGTCACTTTGAAAAATAAGTTTAATAAACAAGCTGATATGACGTCACGTTGAACGGACCAATGACAGAGACTGATTCGAATACTCCCCTCTTTAACACATACATCACATCACGTGTTGTCGACTTTGTTTAGTAAAGGTTAAAGACAGGCGCTCAAAATAGACCTCAGTGAAATATACCTACCTACATGCTCTTGGCAACTGCAGAAATGATACCCACCTATTTCCACGAATTTAGAATACGAACTGTGATGTCATTAACACCAACAATTGTATTACTAAAAACTATTTGTAAACTCTGACGTCTTAAAATAGAAGTGGGCTCGGCCTTAGTAAAGTTATTTTTTTAAATCAGTACTAGCAACATGCCCCGGCTTTCCACGGGTTCGTTAGGGAAAATATAAAATAGCCATGTTTATCTGAGGTGTGCTTAATTTTGCCGACGTCTTCAACAAATATAATTTTAGCCAATATACTCGAAAATTAAACAAATTATATACGAAAACATTCCTTAAGAATGACTATCTATGAGTAAAAACTGTATAAAAATTCGTGCAGTACCTTAAGAGTTTACAAGCGAATAGACAGACAGACGCGGCGGAGGGCTTAATTTATAAATTTTATAATATATAAATAAAAATAATAATTAAATGCTACTTTAGCTACAAAAACACTACTAACTTAACTGGTTCGTTGGCATATCTATGTTAGTACATACCTTTTTCCGAGTAACTTTTTTTTATTACTTTAAGTATTTACCTAATTAACACTACTTTAGATGTTCACTCTCTTAATTTTTCTAGTAAATTAAGTAGAACTTATCAAAATGTATTTAATTATTTAAAAATTCATGGACATAGTACAAAGACGGCCTTAATGTTCAGAGCATTCGTACCAGTCAACCTTGGGTGATTTGGAAATGATAAATGGTATGAGCCAAAATGTATTTATGATTGATTTATTTTGGAAATATTTAAATAGTTAAATTAATCGAGAAAAGCTTGATATACAAAGTCATTGACGCGTTGTTGAATTGGAATGCCAAATTCTCTGAGCATGAAAAAATTCCGTCTTCTGGTCACGAGAAATGTCTACGAGTAGCTTAGCTTCGTTAATGTAAATAAGACGAGCATTTCGAAGAAGATGGCTTCTCATCATTTCGTATCAGATCTTTTGGTTTACATACACGGCTTTTGATATTGAAATATCGAGGCAGAAGCATTGACGCTACGCTACAGTCTGGTCTTCCACTGCTGTCGTAAGTTGTCAGATTTTTATTGTCTTTTGTTAGGTTCAACTGTTTGTAAACGGTTGGTAATGGATTAACACTAGCATATAGCGATTTTATGCAAATTAATAAATATCTTGACAAATAAAATTTACTTTTGAAAAACAATGTATTGTTTTCGCAATTTATTGTTGTAAGAAGACTTCAAGCTATATTTAAGAAACGTTATAAAAAAAGATAGAATAAATATAAGGATAGAATATAGGTACATATTGTAATAATTAAAAAGATTATTTATTCAGGACAGAACTTTGTTTAATACTATTTTACCCCACACTAGTGTTATTATCAGTATACGTTATAGTTTATTGTCAAGCAAGTATAATAACACTTTTGAGATAACGTAATCTTTGTTTTCTTTTTAATGTAATAAAAAATTACATCGGCTTCATGTAGTTTCATTGTCTATGTTTTGTTATAAGAAGTAAATACGGTACCTACCTACTCAATTTTAATAAAATAAAAACGTAAAATAGGTATATGTGTTGTATAGTGTTAATGCTTGAAATCTCAACTAAATTGAGTTCATAGTGAATAGGATATATAATAACCCTAAAAGTGGAAAGACTTTTTCATGTTAGCCGGATTTGCAAAGGAAGTCAGAGAAAAAATGTATACCGCCCAACGAAGTAGCCACGGGTCAGCGGGTACAATTAGTGTATATTATACACTAATTGTTACCCGCAGCTCCGCCCGCGAATATGTTGGTTATCGCGGAAAATAGTAGTCCATGTGTTATTCCGATGTATGAGTTATATTACTGTAAAGTTTCATCCAAATTCGTTTAGTAGTTCTTGCGTGAAAGAGTAACAAACATCCATCCATACTTACAAACTATAATATTAGTAGGATATAATTAAGTGTCCTTATTATGTTACTTTACATTAAGGAAACAAGACGCAGCCTGACCAGATAACTTTATCTTTAAAAATTATGAAACAATTGTCAGTAGGTACTCACCGAGACATCTTAATCAGTGTCCAACGTAAACACTTTGGCACGAGCCAAATCTCGTAATAGAGATTAAAAACTTTACGAATTAGTATCAACCAAAAACTAGAAATAAAAAGAACACAACCGAATCACATCCTTTTGGTGTTAATAATGGTCATGTAAAAAATCAATAGTTCTAATCACTCAAGTGATAAGTAGTAATGCATCAAGGTAAATTCAACTTATGTCAGAATGAACAATCAGCTTACATCATAGATATATCCAATATTGTACAATCACGTACAAAGATTTCTATTTCGTAACATTTGAAAATTACATCCACAAGATAGAATTTAGTAATTCTACTATTACTATATGTATAATTTTAGCCCATGTATGTATTTTGTAATAGTGATTAAAGTTTACACGGTGTATAATTTGAAAACATATAGTACTTATGTTTAATTTAGTAGAAATCCAACGACCTACAAATTATTAGTGATAGAAAAAAACTATATCTGTAATTTTTTGGCAAACCTTGAAAGGATTTTTAAAGCACTCTATTTTACCAAGTTTATCTTTATATATATAATTCTTCTGTGAGTGTGTATGTCACCGAACTACTCTCAAACGACTGGACCGATTTTGATGAAATTTTTTGTGTGTGTTCAAGGGGATCTGGGAATGGTTTAGATTCACAATTTTGTCCGCTGGACAATGTTTTTTTAATTAATTTTTCATTTATTAGTAGTTATGGCAAAACGACGTTTGCCGGGACAGCTAGTAAATATATAATACTAAAACAATACAAAAAACAAAAGAAAACTGAAATCAATAAAACTTATTCAAGTCTTACTAAATATATTTTCACACTCTAAACATTGTAACAGGATTATAATTCGATGATATTTACAACTTTGTCCATATTTGTATTCTCTTGGAACACACAGAGCAACCTTTTCTATAATTTGTTACATGTAACGTTTAATCTTATTTAATTTCCTATATAAATATGTAAATATTGAATAACTAATTTGATTTCCACTCTATTCACAATCTGTTGAAAATCTTGTACATTTTGATTTCAAAATGTCATCTCTCTATTATGTTAGTTAATTAATCCCGCACAGTAGGTAACCCGGTTTAAAGTAAGTTTTATTAATAAATGTCCTAAGTTAAACGTTTAAGAACATATAGTCTTACTGGCTAAAACAATAGAGGCTAGTGCCTACGCATATTCACGAACCTAGACACTATTAATTCCTCAAAATACTCTTAGACTCCTACCGATTTAAGATTAACAAGGTACTAATTAGGTTTGCACTACGCTTATAGTTCCGCTGCATCTGACTGTACCTTATTTTTATTAAAAAACGTGACATTATCTAATAGATTGATTGTCTGACGTCACAGTTCTTTCTTTTATGCATCACGTGCACCGTCAAAAAGAAACAAATAACAAATCGTTTTGATTCTTAACATGAAAGTATGAAATATCAGACTGTTTTAAAAACAAAAGTTATCGAGAACCAGTAACCAAATGATGGAAGTATGCGAAACTTGTCGGGTGACGTGCTTTAGAGTAGAGCCCCACCTCCGATTACGTAGGTAAACGCCTTCATTCTACAGCACGAAATCGAAGCCGGTTGACCTCGGTATTTGACGGCAGTCAGTACTATCACCTTTAACGCAGGCTTGTGTGTATAAAAATCCCAACGTCATACAGAACAACCAGTTTTCGATTGAATACAAATACGGTGTTGCACTGAACACAAAAGTGCCAAAGCTATGACAGTATTTGATATACATGAAATAAAGAAACAGTAACGACGTCACTGACACATAATTATTATTGTAAGTTGAATGAAGACTAAAGTTACAATCATAAAGTATGTTTTTTAATCACATACAGGGGCAAAATGCATTGAATCGGTGCAAAGATCTATTACAAAGCCTCTCTTGTAGTCTCGGTGTTTTTTAAAATATGATAAGGAGCGCATGTTTACATGGATGTTTGTTGCTGTTTCACGCAAAAATTATAGTACGAATTTTAATCAAATTTGGCATAGGTACAGAAAGAGATTCTGAAATGGCATATAGGCTACCTTTTCATCCAAAGAATATACATATAGTGTTCCCGTGGGATGAGCAAGGTACAACTACAACCACTTATAACACTGCGGGGAGTAGATAGTTACAATTAATTATTATCGTTTTATTTAATCACTCCTAGACCCAAAACAGGCTCGGGTGCAAATTCATACCACATGATAACACATATCTTATAAATACTGCACAAATAATACAAATTGACGCTAATTGACAATATAAATTTCTGTGACGTCCGAGACATGCCTCTCTCTGTATACCATATTTATTTGAGGTACCTATCAAAAGTTATTGATATCATAAATAAAGGTGTTCATAAATATGTCAACAATGGCTGTTTGTTACGTATTTTTGAAAATCTTAACACATTCAAGTGATAAGATACGTATAGCAATAACATTGATTTGTTTACTCACGACTGTATACTGATTGATTATGCAAATGTACATTTATAAATATTTTACAGCAAATCAACAGTTTTCATATTATGTTATAAATTCTATTTATTTATTATTTTTTTGTAAGTAAAAGTGTTATGACACTCAGTTAATTTCATATTAAGTAGATACACCATAAAATATTGCAATAAACAAATCACAACACTCATTTCAACTGAAACTCGTATCTAATATTGCGAAAATCAATAAACAATAATTAGGTACAAATCATATTTACTTATCTCATGAAAAGGTGGTAATGTTATCAAGCCAATATCATCAGGTACTTCAAGATAATTTTTTATTTGTTAACCTTACAATAGTTATTTTCCAGTCACTATTCACTGGGACAAACAACAAAACGTTTCCTGTTTACGTGTTAAACGTAGTTGACGTCAAATGACCACTAATGATAATAATCATATGCAGTTCGATCAAATAATGTGTGTGGGTACCTACAAATTGAGCACATTTATAAAATAGGTAGACAATGTAATTGCCCCACACGGTGGCAGATTTATTTTCAACGCTGATATTGTAACTTGACATTTTAAATAATATCACATCGAATTAAACGTGATTCAATAAATGAATGACCTACCGATTGTTCCTACGAGCACTTAGTGGTATCTAATAGATACACTGAGTGGGTGTACCTACTATTTACAATTACTTAGCTGAAAAAACTAAGTAAGTATGAATGTCATTTTTATACATAATTATTAGAGATGCGCCGAATATTCGTTTGGTATTCGGTATTCGGCGTATTCGGCGTCTTTTTACCTATTTGTATTCGGCCGAATTATTCGGTTTGAGTGCCGAATATATTCGGTTCGAGAAGGTATTTCTATTTCCTTGGCTACACGACACCGTATAGAAATGAAAGACAAAACGTCTTATGTAAGACTTATGTTAGATTATAAGTCGAAGAAATTCTATGAAGAATGTGTTGAACAATGCCAATAAAATAAAGCAAAATCTGTCTCTAATAAAATAAAATAAAACTCAAAATCAACATTTATTGAATGGAAGAATGGGCCGGCTATATACCACGGCCTGACAGAAAATCGGTGTGAAATAGCGTTTGCGCTATATTTCACCAAGTGAGTGAGGATACCTCTTCTAATACAGAATGTATGTAACCTGAGTGAGACGCAGTAAAATTTTTTATTTGTAGAACTCTCTGTTGTAGATCAAAGTCCTCACTAAACCAGTGTACAGTGAAGTCCACACATCAGATGTAATCGAGCCGTGACTTTTGAGATTTCGTCTTTTATAAATTTTTACATCATCATCATTATATCAGCCATAAGAAGTCCACTGCTGAACGTAGGCCTCCAGGAGGCTGGAAGTCATCAAACCTGCGTGCGAGACGATTCGTGGCCACCCTCGAAAACAACTTATAAACATGGCTCTCAATTTTTTACTCTCATAAATTGTTCATCTCTGTTCCCGCGAGAAATAACCTAACTGCACAAAGTTCACTTAACTTTTGTATCATCTCCCATTTCGTCAAAAAGTCCCAATGTAGCGGACGGTGAGGTACGGCTCGCTCGTCATCTAGCCAGCTGCGACACGTAGCCTACATGTTAAAACCTGTTTACGCGGCAAAACAATGATATGGTTAACCGAATAATTCGGCCGAATATCCGGTTCGGTAAAGGTTAAACCGAATACTATTCGGTATTCGGTTATTCGGTGAAACGACTATTCGGCGCATCTCTAATAATTATCTATCCAACACACAATGACAATTAGCATTGTGTGTTGGGTAGCTATCAAACGATGATCATTTTTAACCGACTTCAAAAAAAGGAAGTTTCTCAATTCGACCGTATATATTATTCAGAACGTCAATAAAATGGCTGAATAATTTTACCCTTGAATCGCTACGTCCTATGTCCAGCAGTGGACTGCGATAGGCTGATGATGATCAAGATTTGAATGACCTACGGCCTACTGACTCGAAATTTATATGTAAAATAAGCTTGTTTCATTTCTACTCGACTTAATACAAAACGATTTCTAGCAGCGGAATTTCAAATGCAATCTTCGTTATTTCGTATTGTACGTACATTGCGATTGGCATTTTTCCAAAATCGACAAATATTCCTAAAATATACTCATAGGTAGCCGAAGTTTACAGATTCTACTACGTCTTAAAAATGTGTATATTTAGCATTAAGGGAAAAGACTCTTGCTTACTACAAAATGCAGTGTAAGGAAATATAGAAAGAAAATTTACCTCAATAAAATTCATACATATTTTTTTATAGTCCTCATTTTTTGTAGTTTTCATTTTTCAAAACATGTCTAAGGACGCTCGCCCACGGCGACTTTTTTTTGCAGCGCTGCTATCGCATTGGTTAGGGGGGAAGGGTTTTGGTATGGGCCTCCGGTATCCTCACTCACTCTGCGAAACCCAACGCAAGCGCTGTTTCACACCGGTTTTCTGTGAGGCCGTGGTATCACTTCGGTCAAGCTGATATTAATGGAAATATAAGAAAAACAAGTCATCTACTTGGTGTCTACCTTTATAGTAGATAGGTGGATTGTAGGAAAAATGTTTTCCTAAGTTTCGCAATGAGAATGAAATATTTGTTAAAGAAATCACGTAGGTGAATGCAAGCAAAAAATAATAAATCTTTTTAATTTTATATGGTAAAATTAATGCTTCATTACATTGTCAATAAAACTTTCTTATTATTAAAAGGTTTCCTGCAACACTATGCAAGCATGAAATAAACTAAGCTGTGACGTCACAATCTTATTATCAGTCGCACAACTTATATTGCGTGGAAACAGATAAGGTTATTAAAATAAATATTTATTATCGGATGAAGTATAAAACGATCAAAAACGCCATATCTACATATTCAATCACAGAATACTGATAAATAATATGGCTTTATGTAAGTTCTGTCACAACAGTTATTATATTTTTTTTGTAAAACTGTACAACAGTCTGATTTAAGTAATTAATGCAAAGTAAACGAAATATCCTGATGAGTTCATGATGAGTAGTGGTTTAGGCGATCGCCACGTCGTTTTCTATTGCTTTGAGTGTTGTGGGTTCAAACCCCACATGGGACAACACTCTGGTATTGTTTGTGTCTGTATCATGTATGTTTTTAAACGGTTTAATTTAGCTTGCCCTATTTGTTTGTTTGGGTCAAATCTAGTGATTGAAATTAGACTCCCTCCTTTCTTGTTGACAGATTGATCTGAAATTTTATACCCGCTTTTAGTTCGGCTGACAATGCAATTAAATTAATTCTGTTTCATTGTAAATCCAAGCTGGCAACCGCTACAAAATGGCGGTTTACAAATTTTGTTAAGACTACCTCAATATGGGTATCAAATGAAAGGGCTTGACTAATAGAACACAGTTCACTATGAAAAATTAAAATCCAAGATGGCCGCTCTTACAAAATGGTGGTTTACACATTTTATCACGACTACCACACATTTTTTTATTTAAACGGTTATATTGAAATAAATGTACTATAAGCTTAAAAATAATTCGGTAAGTACAGGTTCCAGTCATCACATCCCTCTCCTTCATCATTCTAAGGCATTGATCAGACAAAAAAATAAAATCATTGGGCCCGTTTTTCCATTCAAACAACTCAGTTTACGCTACGCCCAACGATTTTATTTTGTTGCCTTAGATTGATGAGGGAGAGGGGTGTGATGAATGGAACCTGGACTTACCGAATTATTTTTTAGCTTTTAGTACATTATGTATACAAATAAATAAAATTGGAGTGTCTGTTTGTAATATTAAAATAACCGCTTTTTACTAAATGCACATGTATGTATACACGGTACATATACCAAAAAAGTAAATTAAAAATTTGCATTTATTTATTTGCATTCCAGTAATATCTTTTTACCAACACTTATTTTTGTATGATGCTTTGTTTGAATTTGAGTTTAGTATAGCAATATTTCCGTGGGAGAGCCACGATTCGGCATGCATGGGCCGGCTCGACCGGAGTGATACCACGGCCCCACCGAAAACCGGTGTGTGTCTCCGAGTGAGTGCGGATACCAGATGCCCATACCCCAAACTCTCCCCCAAAGGCCGGCAACACACTTGTGATGACTCTGGTGTTACGGGTGTCTATGGGCGGAGGTAATTGCTTACCATCAAGCTGCTTGTTTGCCCTTATTCCATAAAAAAAAAATACGGCAGATTAATTTTTATTTTTTTCCTCAACTCCCGCACTAGGAATAAATCCTGTGTTGCAGGGGACTTTACAAACATACATGAAACGGACATAAAGAACATCCAGACTCAGAACAACAATTTGTGGATCACACAAAGTGTTGTCCTATGTGGGATTTGAACCTACGACACTTGGCGAAGTAGGAAACGGTATGGTGACCGCCAAACCACTAGGCCAAACTTGCAGTCAAAGTAACTTTATAGGAATTTTGTAATGCGCTGCAAATGTTATATCATTGTTTATTGTTTATTAGTACAACCACATTGTATATATTACACATTTCACTTAATATATCATTTTACAAATGCTATCTTATAAAGTTGTATAGATCAAACCTATATATCTTCTATGTTGCCCAGTAGCGTTAAAAAAATAGTTTAATCAAATTAAAGCACTCTAAAATAACTTCTTATAATTTATTCTATAAATGGCGTAAATACTGCTGAAATTCATAGAATTATTTTAATATGTTAAAATTAGCATATTGTACCAATTAAAGTCATCAATCCACTTTGAACAAAAAATAGCATTATTAAATCACTATGCGGAAAATCTATGTAAGCATACAAAATAATAAAAATATTGTTAGAAAAAGCTTAATTTCCATTATGAAAATTGACAGCTTTTTTAATACTATTGTGTATTTATGTGTGTATTTGTTCCATTGTTTATGTCCAATTTCTTAATTATTTTCTTTTGAAACAAATGTCTTGTACACTTAATTACACATATCCGCACCACCATTTAGTAGACTAGGTAAAAATACCTCAAGCCCTAATAATCCGCCTACAATTTGTGCATCAAGAATAAATTAAAATAACAAAAAATAAGGAAAGGACTTGCATCACAAGCTTAAGACAGACTAACAAAGCATATTTTGAAAAGCTAATAACTAATGTAAGGCCCCCAGCACACAGCGTATTTTAAACGCGGAGATGACGCGCGTATCCCAAGCACACGGGGCAGTTGTGAAACGCGCGTCTACTGCGCGTACACGCGCAGATACAGCGATACTCACGCGTAGTCGCTCTTAGATAATCCTTGTCAATTGTACAATGGCGTCGGTTAACACAGCATTGCTTACGCTGACAAAACGCAAAAATCGACATCTGAGGTGCAGCAAATGTCATCTGCGTTTAAAATACGTCGTGTGCTAGGCGTCTAAGACTTGTTGACTGACTCTATGACTACAACCCTAAAACTCACTCTAGAACTTAAAAAGTCTCTATTAATTCAAAATCATCATCAACAACCTTTAACAGTAACAATGCTGGACATAAGCGTCGTCCTAGCAATTGGTTCCCCTTATTCAGTAATTTAGCTTATACATCAGATTAACACATATGCTACTATTTGAAGCGATAATCGACATACACGCGTGCGGAGCCGGAGGCAACAGATAGTTCTCTACCTATATATTAATTTGTAATGCAAAACCTTTGTACCCCTTTTTACGTAAATTATGCAAATGGGAGTGGAGCGAAGGAAAGAGAATGAAATTTAAGACAATCAAAGTTCAGATGGAGAAGAAGTGCATTAAGCTATAATAATCAAATGTATTATGATCAAATTAAGAGCACAGGGCGACCACTCATATACGTAAATGAATAAATAATATAAATGATAGCTAAACCACCCAACCTCGTTTGCGTCTCCTGTTGCCTGGAGCGTGATGATTTTCCCCCGTTTTTAATAAATTCTACATTGGTGGTCTGCTGCTATTGGTCTTAGCGTGATGATATATAGCCTTCCTCGATAAATGTACTATTCAACACTGAAATAATTTTTCAAATCGGACCAGCGGTTCTTGAGATTAGCACAATGAAACAAACAAACTCTTCATAATATTAGTATAGATTACTATAGATGACAAATAAAACTACCTAAGTGTTTATACCATTGCAATTTGGGTTAACAGTACAATTTTACCTTAACATGAAACCATATAGGTTGTTTAGTAACGGCAGATTACTTTAGTAACAGCAGAGTAGTAACAGCAAAAGAGTAAAAAGCTTACCAACTTCTTGCTATTGGCTAACAAAATATATTTTTGTTTAACTGTATTCGTCTTCTAATTATTACTAAACATCATAGAATGCATTCTAATTATACTCGAGATTTGGCTAGGGGCAACTATGACCTACTTTATCAACCCTGAGATAGCAACATTAAAGATCTTAATTAAACAATAAAATTATAAACTATAAAAGAATCAATTAAATATAAAAATAAACAATATCACTTACTTTGTAGGTTTCTTCATCCAAGCTGCAGTAAAGCCATCTTTAAGTTCAGGGTCACTTGATGCCATTTTGAATTCTTTATAAAAATATAACTACACTCTTAATATTTATAGAATCTTTTACACATACAGAGTAAAGACAATTGTGACTTATGTACACCAAACACTGAATGGTGTCTTATCTTGAGCAGAAATGATAAGATTGTTTCAGTTGGTAATATTGACTGACAACATTAAAGAAAAAATATAAAGAAAAGAAGTATATACAATAGGAAAATTGATTTTTAATTTAGGTAAATAACTAAGGAAGTGCTTAACACACTCCTTCAGTGGCAATATTGTTAGGAGGGTTTGAATCCATCTGAAACAAAAACAAAAAAACACTTAGTAATGAACACTTCAAATTAGAGCTGAAGCGCAGTAAACTTGAAATGTTTATATATTGAAATACAATATCCCAGCCTTTGGAAAAATGAACTGTCTGTTAGTTGACTAAATGTTGAGAAATAAGAACCATTTATTAAATGTGGGTCACCATGCTCCATTTTGGTACTGTCTGCATTTGCAATGAGTATGGTGACTTTTTTTGATTCTGCTCATGTTTTCCATTAGGCAGAGTAGCCACTTTGGCAGTCAAATCAAATAAAAAGTCAACAATTTTAATGTTTCAAGGTCACTAACCAATATTTACTTGTTAAGTGACCTTGAAACATGTATGCACTTGGGTTTAAAAAAAAGTATTTTCTTTTTTGTTTTGCCTTTATGGTTGTCAATAACATTTTCCTGTTTGACATCATCTACCTACATCCATACTAATGTTATAACTTCAAAAGTAATTTTGCCCATTTGTTCGGCTTTTAGGGCTTAACTGCTGCACCGATTTTAATTAAACTTGGTATGGAGGTACTTTGATTCTTGAACAAGGACATAGGCTACTTTGTACTATGATAATTGACATAGACCTATTTACCAACCTATGGAAGATGAATGTCTTAAATGTATTAAATGCATGATTTGTTTAAGTTTAGTACTTTTTTGCTACTTATTTAAAATTACTATGGAAACATATCCTCTACAAAAAACACATGTACTCCAACCACACCATGTAAACAATATATCCACACGAGTGCAATTATTGATCGTAAATTTTCAAACCTATCTTTTTATTACTTTTGTTATTACTTAAATTGCCAGTCACGAGGCATTAGGACGAATCTTAAATACGTACTACAACTGCAGAAGTATCGCCAATCACATCATAATATTCACAATAATAAAATGTAGCTCACGTGACGTAATGAAATATACACCACAACCTTAAATTAACTATTTAAATAACTTATGCACTTTACACGGTGGTGATTATAATAACTCAAGAGTCTACAAATAAAGTACAAACACGTTTTCGCTAGAAATGAGGCTAAACATCAAAGTAATAACGTGACCTGTTTATTATTAGTAGTGTAAATGATTTGATCGTGATTAAAAGATAAAAAAGGTTAAATTAAAAACTTACACTTTCATGGCAAACATATAAAGTCTCAAATAAAAACAGCATTTCGAGCAATTACAAAGAAAACGTCGAAACGAACACAGAACGAACGGACGCGGAACTAATAGGTAGTAATCAACAAAAATGGCAGCAAGCAAACTTGAGCAAACAATTGTAACAACATAGGCAGTGTTGTCATTACCAAAATTATAAAACTACTAACAACTTTTCTTTCAGTGAAAATAGTAGATTCACTGACACATTTTAATACACAGAAGTCAGAACCTCACAGAACAGAAAGATATAAGTAGAAATGAGTAGTAGGCGTGACGTGCGTGCCACTATTAAGCGACAAGCATTGCGTTGCAACGCATACCTTAAGACCATGTTCAGATGATGAGCGCTCAACACGCGTTTTGGTAACGCGCGTTTACAATTTCATGTAATTTCATTCTAGAAATGCGCGTTAGCATGTGTACTCCTAGAAAGGAATTACATGTAGTTGTAAACGCCGTACTGCTCTGATTTACAGTATAAAAATGATAGCATAAGGAAAAACATTAATAATGGAGCTATTTCTTACCATCGGTAAGTACAATTTTGAAATATTTTATCAATCTATACAAATAAATAAAATTTGAGTGTCTGTTTGTAATATTAAAATAACCGCTTTTTACTAAATGCATATGTATGTATACACAGTACATATGCCAAAAATGTAGTTAAAAAAAATTTCGTCTGTCTGTCTGTCTGTCGGTCTGTCTGTCTGTCTGTCTGTTTGTTACGGGTAATCTCTGGAACGGCTGGACGGATTTTGATGGGACTTTCACTGGCAGGTAGCTGATGATCGAGGGAGTAACTTAGGCTACTTTTTTAAAACTAACTTTGTCCCGCGGCGTTACTCGCGGTACAACAATAACCGCGGGTAACACCGCGGGGTTCAGCTAGTTAAATCATAAAATTTCATTTAACTAATTATCGACTAGAGATTTAAGCTTAACTATTCCTTTTCCCATTCACATATAGCTCAATTTGGTATGATCGGGTTTTATCAATTTGCAACGCTACTCGATTAGTGATGTCGTCAGGTAGGATGTTGGTTTTATCGATATGCATACTTTCAAACGCTTTATATTAATTACTATAATAATTATAAATATTTAATTTCTTATAAACTTACTTATATAATACAAAATTCAAACATATTATAGTTATATTAGTCCCAGATAATGATTTTGTCCAGGGTGGAAATTAAACCCACGAACCCTGTTTCAGCAGTCAGGATTGCTATTGCAATCAATTTATGATTATTGCTACTATGTATTTCCTAACAATAAAAATGAATATTGAAATTTTAAAATCTAGTAATAAAAATACATACCATGCCAAAGATTAATTATGTAGGAACCATTGTTTTGAATTTTGTTAAGTGCCTAAACAGTCTATCATCCGGGTTTGTGTCGGTTATGGCGGCAAATAGTAGCCTATGTGTTATTCTGATGTATAAGCTATATTACTGTGAAGCTTCATCCAAATCCGTAAAGTAGTTTTTGGGTGAAGAAGTAACAAACATACACACTCACAAACTTTCACCTTTATAATAGGATATTTGACTGATTTTTGGAAATCGTTTTACATTATTCTTTATTACATAACTAGCTTTTGCACACTGCCTTTCATCCCCTGATTTACCCCCTTAGGGGTGGAATTTCCAAAATTCCTTTCTTAGGGCTTACCTACGTTATATAAAGAACATACATGCAAAATTTCAGGATTCTAGGTTCAGCGGTTTGGGCTGTGCGTTGATCTATGGGTATGTCAGTCAGTCGCCTTCCTCTTTTATATATATAGAAGATTAGCACACTGCATTAATATTTTGCAGAATTTCTACTGTAATATGAAATAAAATCTATGATAAAGGTCAAGTTTGACAACTACATCAAAAAACGATATTTTTTTAATAGCGCTGGTCACATGAGACGCTTGACGTAACACGCTAGTAAACAAATTCACTCGCTAGCCACAACAAAACAAAACAGGGTAGTTTAAGTGAATTTTATCAGTTTTCTTTAATTTTATTAAATAACTTGGCGAATAAATGGAATGCAGTGACACACTCACAAACTTTCACCTTTATAATAGGATATTTGACTGATTTTTGGAAATCGTTTTACATTATTCTTTATTACATAACTAGCTTTTGCACACGGCCTTTCATCCCCTGATTTACCCCCTTAGGGGTGGAATTTCCAAAATTCCTTTCTTAGGGCTTACCTACGTTATATAAAGAACATACATGCAAAATTTCAGGATTCTAGGTTCAGCGGTTTGGGCTGTGCGTTGATCTATGGGTATGTCAATCAGTCGCCTTCCTCTTTTATATATATAGACTAGCTTTTGAACGCGGCTTCGCCCACGTAGACTTTCACCCCCGGATATACCCCTTTAGGGAAGGAATTTCCAAAATTCCTTTCTTAGTGCTCACTTACGTTATGTAAAGAACCTATATGCAAAATTTCAGGATTCTAGGTTCAGCGGTTTGGGCTGTGCGTTGATCTCTGGGTCAGTGCCGGATTAGCCACGTAGCAAGAGTAGCAAATGCTACGGGCCCCGCGAATTGGAGGACCCCGCACTCCAACGCCTATCCAACCATAAAAAAAAAATTTTGATAAGCGTAAAATATCCTGCATGCATAAAACGCGAAGCACCTAGGCTATGCTTTACTCCCACCTGAAAATCTAAAACTCGACTTCGTCACGTTAATCATCATATCAGCTGTAAGAAGTTCACTACTGAACGTAGCCCACCCGTCGGTTCTTCAAGCTATGTGCCCTGCCCAGTGTCACTTCAGCTTGCTGACTCGTTCTGCTATGTCGGTAACTTTAGTACGTCTACGGATCTCCTCATTTCTGATTGGATCTCGTAGAGAGACCCCAACATAACCCGTTCCATAACTCGGTGTGTGACCCCGAGCTTCCTTATGAGGCCCATAGTAAGAGTCCACGTCTCGGCACCGTAGGTCATCACTGGTAACACGCACTGGTTAAAGACCTTCGTCTTTAAGGAGTGTGGTATTTTGGACGAGAAGACACTGCGTAATTTCCCGAACGTAGCCCAGCCGATTTGGCTTCGTCGATTGACCTTTTTCTCTAAGTTGAAATTGTCTAGTTGGACCGTTTGACCCAGATAGACATAGACATCAACAACTACGAGAGCCAAGCCTTCCAGTAATACAGAGGACGAAACGTGGACATTTGACATGACTTTCGTCTTGTCCATGTTCGTCTTCAGGCCCACCCGTTGGGATACTTTCTTGAGGCCTCCGATCATCGTGATGAGCTCCTCTAAAAACTTTGCCATGACTACGATGTCATTGGCAAATCGAAAGTGAGTGATGCATTCACCGATGCATTCGCCATTAATATTGATGCCGAATCCCTCCCAATACATAAGCTTTAAGGCATCTTCAACGGCATTGGTAAAAAATTTAGGTGAGATGACATCACCCTGCCTAACTCCCCTTCGCAACGGAATAGCCTCTGAGCTCTGGTCCTGTACTCGGACCGGTGCCGTTTTTATACAAACACTTCAGCACTTCGATATACCGATAGTCAACGTGGCTTCTCTGAAGGGACTACAGCACTGCCCAAGTCTAGACCAAATCAAGTCTTTTTCATAGTCCACGAACGGTAAGAATAATGGCAAATTATACTCCTAGGTCTTCTATGTAATTTGCCGCAGTGTATAAATGTGGTCTATGATACTATAGCCCTTACGGAAACTGGCTTGTTCGGAAGGCTGAAAGTCATCAAACCTGCGTGCGAGACGATTCGTGATCAGCTTATAAACATGGCTCAGAAGCGAGACGGGCTTGTAGTTCTTCAATAACGTTTTTTCGCCTTTCTTGAAGAAGAGAACCACCACGCCTCTATTCCACGCTTCGGGCGTAGAACCGTCGAGCAGGACGGAATTGAAGAGCTTCTAAAGGACTTTCAGTATCGGTGTTCCACCTGCTTTCAGAAGCTCCAATGTGATTCCGTCCTCACCCGCCGTCTTGTTGTTTTTGAACTGTTTGAGGGCCAGCCTAATCTCATACAGGCTGATGTCCGGGATGTTTTCAGTGTAGTGTCGGGTTAATTTGGCTCTTGGATCTTTATCCAAATCGTCAACTAGCAATCGAGGTATATAACTGTCTATAGAACCTTTCGATCTCCCTCAGTATTTCTGGCCTCAGCATCTTCAGCTTTGTCAACTGGCTTTGCCCAATAGACAAGTCTCTTGGGAACACTTTGAAGCCCTTATTTCGCTCTTTTGTATCTTTAATAAGATTATTATTAAAGACACGGATGTCGTGGCGCAAGGACTTAGAGATTCGTCTATTGAGCTGCCGACATGCTTCAGCGTTCTCGGAAGTCTACAGAGCCAATGAGCGTCGTTCTGTCATAAGGTCGCAGGTGTGATCTGATAGTTTTTGAAGTCTATCTTTCCCGCGTGGTCTAAAGAAGACTTTCCCTACCTTATAGACAGTTACTACCAGCCTGTTGTTGACCTCGTCCGCTGAAACGCAATCCAGGCCAGAGAATCGATTTGCGAGCTCAGACTTGAAAGCTCTCGGGGTTTTGATCTAGGCTACAGTTGGTCGGAGCGTGGACTTCATTAATTGAGACCTTTCCAGTTGGACATTGATATGCAATGTGCCTCTAACCATTCTGTGATCGCTCCCGGTTTTCACCCTGTGGGTCACGGAGATATCATTGAATATTCATGTCTATATAGACATGATGAAGTTGATCTCAGTTCTCGTGGAACCGTCGGAACTCATCTAGGTCCATTTCCTATGAGGTGGCTGTTTGAAGAAGGAGTTCATCATAAACAGTTCCTCCTTTTCCAGAAAGTCGGCTAATTCCTGGCCCCTGGGATTCCTTCGCACTTTCGGAGTTCATCATAAACATTTCTTTCCACATCCAAATTGCCCCACTCTCAACTCGTCATCCTACCCAATTTTACATTAAAATCCCCCATAACAAAAGTGTAGCATGTTTTGGAATATATGCTATATAGTATATAGTATATAGTATATAGTATATATGGCCCTACTGATGTCCTCATACATAACTTCCACGTCGTCGTCCGGGTGCGCCGAGGTCGGTGCATAAACCTGTGTGACCTTCAACGAGTATCTCTTTGATACTCGGAGTATCAGGTACGCAACCCTGCTCGACACACTCTTGATAGATACCACGTTGCTAATGAGAGATCTCCAGTACTCGATCGACGCCCGTCAATGTCAATCTTGCAGCTGGAACCCCCGGGGCACTGGGAGCCGTGCTCATTTGTCCATCATCACATAAGGAGGTTTGGACGTAACTGCCGCGCTGGTTCAGTGCGCGTTATTCAGTGGAGTGCACCGCGGGCAGGCGAGCTAGGCTTGGGTTCCGAAGGATGTTAGTGGGGCCCCTTACACTCCTTACACTAAATCCTAGGTATATGTTGTATAATACCTACCACGAGAACCGTTGGTATCTCAAGTCATTAAACTTGAGAACCTAAAGCAAACTAAGGGCCCCTTAACCACATTTGCTACAGGCCCCGCGCTGGCTTCATCCGGCACTGCTCTGGGTATGTCATTCAGTCACCTTACTCTTTTATATATATAGAAGATTAGCACACTGCATTAATATTTTGCAGAATTTCTACTGTAATATGAAATAAAATCTATGATAAAGGTCAAGTTTGACAACTACATCAAAAAACGATATTTTTTTAATGGCGCTGGTCACATGAGACGCTTGACGTTACACGCTAGTAAACAAATTCACTCGCTAGCCACAACAAAACAAAACAGGGTAGTTTAAGTGAATTTTATCAGTTTTCTTTAATTTTATTAAATAACATGGCGAATAAATGGAATGCAGTGACACAGTGCACAAATCTTATATATCAAAATGAATCAAAATCAAAATGAAATTATGTAATTCTTATTTTAATGTGTTCGTTATTTTTAGGACAAGGTTTGTGTATAAGAAAAAATAAAAAACGTGTCGTTTTGTCCGTGACTGCACTCTACCCATGGGAAGCTGAGGCGGGCAAACTGCTAAAACCCAGTTTTTCAAAAATTTTGAAAATAAAAATAAAATAAAAATATGGCGGTACGAAGTTTATCGGGTCAGATAACATCTTTCAATACCGCGCTTTGTACCATTTTAAAATGTAACCTAAAAGCTTTGAGATATACCTACCTACTTAAAAGTAAAATAAAATTTTACAAAAATATTGAATGAATTTTTCCAGAGGTTTTTACAGAAACAATTTTTATAGCTGCTTTACCATTTTCAGTTCCACAGCATAGTAATCAGCGTTATTATAATGTATAGAAAAGTGCAATCTATCTTATGTAGGTTGCTGTTATCGGCACGCACAAAATTAGGTTCCATTTTGTTTCGAAACGAATTCAAACCACTTATTATACAGTTTACCAAAAAAGTACTTCAGAAATAGTTCACAGATCGATTATATCGAGAATCTTTCGTTGACTAGCATGTGACGTTACCAGAGTTGCAACCAATCCCAAGGCGTTCATGGACCAGTCAAAATTAAAAAAAAAATGATAATTTTATTTCGTGCAATCTGCGAGAAACTTACATTATTTTGATTGATTTATAGTGAAAAAATATGTCTTTTCAGGCTATTATCTGATAGGATGACCACACCGCAGTTTACTTTCAATATTGTCAAATATCCTAAGGAGTTTTTGAATGGGGCTTTGGGGGATTAATTTTTGAGAGTTGGGAACACTATACTGTCATTACTGTCATTCATTTAAAAAATGATTTTCAGTGTTTAGTACGTAATTATTAGCTTTTGTACAATTCCAATAATTTCTTTTTAATATATTGAAATATAGATAAAAGTATAAAATAATGTCTAACAATGAGCCAACAGATTTGGATTGGGTACAGCTCCGAAAGGAAATGGGAGCTCATCAACAACCCGAGACGACAGGACAAAAGTTTTCAAGAAAATTTTCTGAAAATCCATTTGTCCCTATAGGTATGAATGTATATTTTAAATTAATTGTAATATTAACCATAATTTGTAGTATTAACTGTAGTTCCTTTTTATTTCATGTAACTGTAAATTATTATTGGTATGTAATGCAATGCTTGCAATGGAAAAAATCTTTAAAATATTGAATAATTTTTCTTGAAGTTTCCTAATTATTCGAAAATGTAGAAACATACAATTACTTTGTTTTTGAGAAGTAAAAAAAAAATTTTATTTTAATAATAATCAATATTTTTATATCGTTTTTCACCTCTTTATTTGTATATTATTTAAAATATTGATCTATTCGAAGCCCTGGAAGCCACCAGGCTTTTAACAAATTGCCTTTAATTGAATTGGGTAGTGATTTGCCAACTAAATCATATAAAAGTAGAAGTAAACCTTGACTTCATAGAAAATTTGTAGGAAGATATTTTTAATCTGATATTTATGACAATGTTTATAAAAGTGGAATGATTTCACTTAAAAGTGATACAAATTTTATCATACTTTATTTACTTACCCATTTATTTACTTACTTACCCAAGTTTTTTTCTGGAATCCATTATATTAATAAATATTACATCGAGACTAATGATTACATTTGTTAATTAAAACAAGTAAATTACTTAATTTTGATTGCCCCGCTCACCTTATGAAAATAGTAGGTCAATTATTTAATCCAACAAATTAAGTAACAGATTAATTAATTAGTACTCTAAATCGTTTTTTTTCTTTCTTTAAATTTTTTATTAGGAAGAACTTAATTTTGTTGTTATTATTTAGTATAATTCTTATAACTAATTAATATCATGTGACTTGTAATTTGTTGTGCCCTACAGGGTCCACAATTGTTTCTAATTTTTTAAAAAATTTTGCAATAATTGTAACATTGTGGAATGCAAATAAATGAAAGGAATATGATATGAACAATTAAATGTTTTGTTCAATAGGTTGTCTTGCTACAGTCGCAGCTTTGTCATATGGATTATGGAGTTTTAGAACTGGTCGTAAGAGATTGTCACAGCAAATGATGCGCTGGAGAATTGTGGCCCAAGGATTCACAATTACAGCTCTCGTCACTGGTGTACTGATGACGACAGGCAGCAATTTGAAGAAAATTTAAATGAATACTCAAATTCATTCAATTAAAAACATAGAATGCTTTAGTGAGTAACTCCTTTATCATGTATGTAGATATTTAAATTACAGTTATTTTGAAGTACCTACTTTTTATTTATATACCAAGTGTAGTGAAGTTTAATAACTTTGACCTCTATATATAAGTTTATACATCCCTTGTCTCCTTGTAACTATCAAAAGGCCGAATCAGTCTTAATGAATTATGTGTTTGATTCATTTATCTTCAATACCATTACATGTATTTTTATGACACTACAAGGGGAAACAAGCAAAAATCACCTGCCTTCAATTACTCTGTCTGTTAATCGACTCTTGGAATATCTACTGTATGTTTTACCACATTACAAATTTGACCGAGAGTTTAGTCTTTGAACTGGTGTGCATATATTGAAAGCTTAAGATATAATGACAATTGTAAATTGAGCCTACACTCTCGTAATTATATTTCTAAATAAGTGATTATATCTTTACTCGAAAGTTATAAATATTTTTAGTAGAGTTATGAAAATTCAATCAAACATAAAAAAAAATTACTTCCAAAAAACATCCAATGAAAACTCCCTGCCAAAAAACACTAAAAAGCGTAAGACTTCCTAAATTGCTATGTGCCAATTCTTGTCTATACCAAATTCTTTATTTACATTTGGTGCCTACTATTACATTTTGGCTTGGCACCGACTTCAAACAGATTTTAGGTACCTAGCACACATACTAATACTACTATTTACATGAATAAAGAATTAGGTATAGACAAGAATTGGCACATAGCAATATATGAAGAGCCAGTTTATTTTACGCTTTTTAGTGTTTTTACCTGACTACGGCAAAGCCAAAGGAGGGTTATGATTTTGACAGGCTATGTATGTATGTGTGTTCATTTATTCCCTCATAGCTCCTTAACTACTCATTAGAACTGGACAAATGAAGTGTCGTTAGAAGCATCTCAATCATCCTCTGGTTATAGGCTACTAGCTGACCCACGCAACCTCGTTTGCGCCTTATATTACCCGTAGCGTGAAAATTTCCCCCGTTTTTGAAACATTTTTCGTTGTTGCTCCGCTCCTATTAGTAGTAGCGTGATGATATATACCCTATAGCCTCCTCGATAAATGGACTATCCAACACCGAAAGAATTTTTCAAATCGGACCAGCGGTTCCTGAGATTAGCGTGTTCAAACAAACAAACAAACTCTTCAGCTTTATATATTAGTATAGATATGACGTGTTACTGAATCTAATGTGGCGCCCTCTAGCCGACATAAAGTACTGAATTAAAAAATAAATTTTAAATAAACATGTCGTGTTTGGTAACATGCTTAAGGGCGTTACTGGTATATTTCAAAAATCTATATATTATTACCATTTTCTCGTGACTTTGTCCGTATTTTTTCGAAAATTGTGATATTTCTATGGTACCTATTTAAAATATTCTTTGCAAGAAATTAATACTGTAAAGGCACCCAAACATTTTAAATAAAAAAAAGTTAAAACTAAAACCCAACTACGACAAAAAACGACACTGAAAAAGCAAGAAACAAGTTTCAAAAGCCGTAGTCACGCGTTGTTAGTGTTATGGACTATGGTACATTACACTACATGGTCTATGGCTTTTGAAACTTAGTAATATACCATAGTCCATAACACTTAAACAACGCGTGACGTTATGTTTGTGTTAAACGGAGAATACTACTACTAGTCCTGAGGGTCTACGTGACTTTATATCAATCTTCACGGTGACTGTCTTTGGTTTTCGATCGACTAATACCGAAATCTTAATTAATCGCAACGCTGAACGCGCTTACCGTGACAATCGAGTCAATGTGAAACAAACTCACCCCTCTTATGACAAGACCCTCAGGGCCAGTGCTTTATGAAAAAAAATGTTGCGCTGAGTCGCGCAACCACCCTAGATGGTGTTGCTCTTTGCGACTTAGAGCCTAACCAAATTCTGAACAACCCGCATGATGAGAAAGCATTACGCAAATGACAACAGTTAAAATTGTAAATAACTCTTCAAAACTCATTGCACCGTAAACTACTGTCTCTCCGATACATTTTCATCAATATTTAGTAATAGATTGCTTTCTGCAACAAGGTCGTTCTTTGTACATTATATTTTTATCATTTTCTATCTGTGATACGGTGTACAAATAAAGAGTTTTCTGTCTATCTGTCTATAATTAAATGAACTTACATGTCTTTTCTTTCCTACAGACGACTAGTTACTAGCTGTGGATCGCAAAGTATCATCTACCTCCTAACCTTATCCGTCAACTAAACAACTTGAAAGAATACAACTAAGGCCCTATTAGTTAGTAAACATGGCATTTAAAAAATCATCCTCTAACTCCCAATCGTTTCACTTTCTATCATCAACTCATGTGATTAACTGAAAGAATTCAAGTTAAGGTCTATACGTACGTGTGATACTAAAATCATTCTCTAATCCCTAACTATTGAAAAATTTTACCTTCTATCATCAGCTCACCTAAATAACTTAAAAGTGTACAACTAAAGGTCTAAGGATACGTATGAAATTAAAAGAATTATCCTCCAACTCCTAACCGTTGAGGAGCAGTACCTTCCATCATCAGCTACCTAAATAACTTGAAAAAATAAGACTAATGGTAACATACATATTTATGACATTTAAAGATTTATCCTTTAACTCCTAACCGTTAAGGAGTTGTATCTTACATCATCAGCTCGTCATCATGACATGATGACTACTAGACGCAAATACCGGGGTAACTTCAGAAAATATACGAAAAACATAGTACGTGCCTAGAAAAATTAAGGTTTCCCTCCATTTCCCTGGGATCCCATCATTAGATCCTGATATGGTGGCAATGGGACCACCTCGGAAGTATACCCTTTCTAACACACCTGAAAACTACTACTACTACTAAAATTGTTACCTTCTATCATCAGCTCACCTAAATAACTTAAAAGTGTACAACTAAAGGTCTATAGATACGTATGAAATTAAAAGAATTATCCTCCCAACTCCTCTTCCCTCGCTCCTAACCGTTGAGGAGTTGTACCTTCCATCATCAGGTTACCTAAATAACTGGAAAGAATACGACTAAAGGTAACATACATACATGTGACATTTAAAGCTTTATCCTCCAACTCCTAACCGTTAAGGAGTTGTACCTTAGATCATCAGCTCGTCATCATGACATGATGACTACTAGACGCAAATACCGGGGTAACTTCAGAAAATATACGAAAAATATAGAACGTGTCTGAAAAAAATTACGGTTTCCCTTGATTTCCCTGGGATCCCATCATCATATCCAGTGATGGTGGCAATGGGACCACCTCGGGAGCATACCCTTTCGAATACAAAAAGATTTTTCAAAATCGATCCACAATTGACGAAGTAATCGGTAAACATACAAAAAAAAAAAAGAAAAAAATGTACATACTGTGGAACATATAACCGCCTCCTTTTTGAAAGTCGTAAAAAAATCAAGTGCAAGTCGGAAGCGCGCAGGTAGAGTTCTGTACTGTACCATTATCTATACATTTCAAACGTCTAGCTGTTGCCGTTATTATCTATCAATATCGAGCAAAAAAAACACGTTTGTAATATGGAAGCCCCCTTAATTATTTATATTATTCTGTTTTTAGTAGTCGTTCATACGGCGACGTCAGAAATACATCGTCTCTGAAATTTCAACTGTCTAACTATCACGGTTCATGAGATACAGCCTGGTGACAGACGGACAGCGAAGTCTTAGTAATAGGGTCCGTTTTTACCCGACTACGGTAAAGCCAAAGGAGGGTTATAATTTTAACAGGCTATGTATGTATGTATGTTCATCTGTTCCCTCATAGCTCTTTAAATACTTATTAGAATAGAACTGGACAAAAGATGTATCGTTAGAAGCGTCTTGATCGTTCGCTGGTTATAGGCTATAAGACGTGTCACTGAATCTAATGTAGCGCCCTCTAGCGAACATAAATTACTGTTTTTAAAAAATAAATTTTAGATAAATATGTAAAAATGAATGTAGCCGTGTTTGGATGGACTGCCTCGTTGGCCTTGCGGTTGGCGTATGCGACTGTTGATCGTGAGGTCTCGGGTTCGATTCCCGGGTCGACCAAATGTTTGTATGATCTACAAATATTGTTTCATGTTTACAACTTACTACAAATGATGTTTCGGAGTTTGGGTGTTTTCTATCTATATTATGTAAGTATTTACAAAAAAAAGTATATTTGTATCAGTTGTCTAGTACCCATAACACAAGCTCTGCTTAGCTTGGGACTAGATGGCGTTGTGTGATAGATGTCCGAAATATTTATTTATTTATTTATTATTTTTTCCTTTATTTAATATCTTTTTGTTTTGTGATGTGATACCTACCATGTCCGTCTAATGGCGATGTTCTTGGCACACCTACATAATCGTACAGCACAGAGTACAATGTATATTTCGTACAGTATTGACCTGTGTGTGTGGTATAGGTGCCGGCAGCTTGGCCATGCGCAGAAAGTCGTTTTCAAGGTCCCTTTGGTGATAGAGGGACGCGGGGATTGTAGTTAAGGAGGCGGTTATATGTTCCACAGTATGTACATTTTTTTCTTTTTTTTTTTGTATGTTTACCGATTACTTCGTCAATTGTGGATCGATTTTGAAAAATCTTTTTGTATTCGAAAGGGTATGCTCCCGAGGTGGTCCCATTGCCACCATCACTGGATATGATGATGGGATCCCAGGGAAATCGAGGGGAACCGTAATTTTAACCGTAATGTGTTTGATCACAAAAAGGGGTGAGTATTGTTAAAGAAAAAAAATTGAATAGTAAGAAGGAGGAGGAAAAAGGAAAATAGGCTATAGTTTAGTGCTAAGTTGACGTATACTTTCACTTTGTTGACGTATACTTTCAATGACATGACATTCAACAATCAACAAAGTGATGTAAACACACCCCTCAGGTGTCACGTCACTTTGACATAAGCATAGCTTGAATGTCATGGGGTTTGTGGGATAATCCCCACCAGTTCCTGACTCTCATTGAAATGCAGATTTCCAAAAAAAATTTTTTAGGCTATATATGATTTCAGAGTATCATTAGAAAGGAATTAAAATAAGCTATCAGATAATGTATCATTAATTAGAATCGAATATAGAATTCAATAAGTAAATCGTAGATGAAAGTAGGGAAAGTGTTTTTTTCTTCGATGTACTGCTTAAAAGGTGAAATGAGGGTCAACTGTGGTTCAAGTGGCTTCGGGTTACATTTATTTTAAAGTACAGCTCACGTTCTTGGGATTTGTACAAGCAACTGCAAACAAAACATAAAGTTTACATTAGAAGAAGAATGTAAAATAAACACTCTGTAAAATAAAACACACAAAGGTATCCTTGAACATTGGCTTACATAACAAATTCTATACAATTTATTGCTCACATAACTTTATATTTATGAAATTGAATATATTTCCTTACATAAAAACATATGAAAAGAATAGGTTTTTAAACAATAACGACACTATAACATGGACAAAGCATAACATCCTAGTTTTCCAATTACAGAGCATAATGCGACTCATTGGCGCACAATGCTGAATTATGCTGAAGTTTAATTGGAACGTGAATTAGTTTTCAAATGCACCTACTGGTGGTAATTTTTTTTTTTTTTCAATACTTTATTTAGCGCACTCTACTGAGTGCGCTAAATAAAGTATTGAAAAAAAAAAAAATTAATAAAGTGGTATACATAATAATTGGTTAAAAACTATTTACCTTCATCCATATTTATATTTATTTTTTAACACAGTTTGAATTAACTTTGATTATTTCGAAAAAACTGCAACGAAACGAAAGCTTTAAAAATTTTTTCAACAATAAATACTAACGATAATATATAAATAAAACATTTTGATCAATGCCACCTTAAAGAAAAAACACTTGTTAATTTTTGTCAAGTTGGTATCGATTGCACGCATCACGCAAAAACACTACTTTTGAGAGTGCTCGATTGTGCGAAGCGTTGCTGTAGTTGAATCATTCAAAGTTAAGCATTATGCCGCATAATGCGCTCTAGTGCTGTAATTGGAAAACAGGGCATATCTACGGCCGTACAATGGCCGCGAAAATAATGCCTTTTTGTTTTGTGTTTTAAACATTTATAAACGGCATTTACACAAAGTAATGCTTATTATGTATGTAAATAAAAATTTCGTTTAAGTTTCAAACAATAAATTGCTTAGACAACGACATTTTGTACACGATATTCATGATTGTTCGGAGTTTCTCGAACTCACGTAGGCAGTTAGCGACCATGTTTGAAAAAATGTAACTATGTAGACCGAAATCTTTGTCCTATACACAATAAAACACTTGAAAAATGTTTAGTACTTACCCATACATGACGTGCAGGCACCAAAAATGTTTTAAAAACTGTTTCTTGTAACTTGTTGCTGCACAAACTTTCACAGCGCCGACACATTCTGTCACTCCACTGTCGCGGCCGTAAATGAACGACGCTCGGAACCCATCGGGCGTCGGCGGGAAAATAGTGGTGCGCTATTGCATCACCGTTTCATTCAGTACGCGCTAGTAAAGCGAAACGATGCAATAATTCAATATTAGTTGACTAAAAATAGCGGTAAAGTTGATCGGTCACTCGCGGCCACTGAGTGGCCGGTGACACTATAGAGGATGTTTTTATGCGACCTCTGAGTGGTCGTGGACAGTGACTGAATTGTCGACACCGGCATAGCTTGCCATTTAAAAAAAAAAAAAGGTACCTCGCCGCGTTCCGGATTTATATTAGCAATTATGAAAAATTTTAGTGTTTTGTATAAATATATTTTAATACAGTAGAAAAAAAATAGTTAATAGTAATTATAAATGTATATGTTAATTAGTTGTCATTTAGATATTAAGCCCATCTATGTATTCGGCTGAAAGATAAGTTTCCATGGTCATAAATAAAAATTAAAAAAAAAACCAAATTCAAAGCAAGCGTTTTTACTTCTTTCGGTCAATTTCTTTCATTGATTAATTTGACTGATCAGAATCTTGTTAGTTTGTTTATTTTTATTTCTTTTTACACTATTCATTTTGTTTACAACAAAATTTGAACCCATAAAGGGTGTTCACGTGATGAAGACCATTGCAATAAAACCTGGATTACTGGAATCAGTTTACCGTCATTTTACTTATTGATTACTTATGATGAATGGTTTTATTGCTGTTCACTGTGGTAAAAATAATATTTACATACTTACAAGACAAATACAGATATAAATCTGCATTATTATAAAAATATTTTGATATTACAGGAGCTGGTTATCATAGCGACTCTTTGAAGAAAGATTATCAAAAGACGTGCTATGCGGCATGCAGAAAAGCAGCTGAAGCCCTTCGATTGGGCGGCAACGCTGTAGATGCCGTAGAGAAGGCTATCATCGGTTAGCATAAATTATGTTTTTTTATAATATGCATAAGAGGATTATAATAAGATTGGTTTATTGTTCAATATTTGCCTAACTATAAATTGTATTTTCTTATTTTAAGGCCATCATTGGTCAGGGAAAGTTGTGGTAATTATTACAGAGATAGGGAAGATTAGTTTTTGCCAATATTTGCCTCATTTTGAACTATAATTTCTTATTTTCAGAACTCGAGAACAGTCCTTTAACAAATGCTGGGTATGGTTCAAATTTAAGTTGGAATGGATTAGTTGAATGTGATGCTTCTATTATGAATGGCCAAACATTGCATTTCGGTGCTTGTGGAGCTGTTTCTGATGTCTGGAATCCTATTTCCCTTGCTAAACATTTATGTGTTAAACAGTGTGACAGTTTGTCTTTGGGTCGCATTCCACCTTGTATACTAACAGGGAAAGGAGCCAGAGCTTGGGCAGAAAGAATGGGCTTAGAAATAGTAAGTGATCATAAAATGGTGTCCGCCAGGGCCTTTAGAAATTATAAACACTGTAAAAGAAAACTAAAACGATACTCTATACAAAATGACATAAAGTTTAGCCCATTGGATACAGTTGGAGCTATTTGTGTGGATTCTAATGGGGTTGTTGCCTCTGGAGCAAGTTCTGGTGGTGTTTCTCTAAAGCATGAAGGCAGAGTTGGGCAAGCTGCATCTTTTGGTAGTGGAGTCTGGGCAGTGATGAGCAGAGATGGATTGAAACCTTCTGTAGCCGCCTGTACATCAGGATGTGGAGAGCATTTAATTAGAACCCAATTGGCAAAAAATTCTGCTGAAAGTTTGCTTGATTCTTCACCTGTTCTGGGCTTAGATAAATGCCTAAAAGACAATTTCTTGGAGTCCCCATTTTTATGGGATGTTCGTGATAGACTGGGTGGCACACTAGCACTGAGGTTTGAGTCAATTACTGGGGAGGGCGAATTATTATGGGGTCATACTACAAAAACTATGTGTGTAGGGTACATGTCGACAGAGACAGAAAAACCTAAGGTGATTGTTGTTATGAATCTATTCTATATATTCCATAAGTTTAACCATGATTACTCAATGATCTTTTATTCCAATTTTCAGTGTATCATGTCTTATTTGCCGCCTAAATTTGAATCGGGGCAAAAAGCAGTGGTGTCAGGACAACCTTTCACAGTCACAATGCAGACTTGTCCAGAGTTAAAATGGGAAGTGAAAGCTACACCAAGTTCTAATGGATCTCTTTAAAATATATAGGAATTAGTTTTAAGTAATAATAGATGCAAATAAATAGACCAGCTGTACATTTTTGTTTTATTACTTTTTGAGGTTTGAACAAAATAATAGTCACTATCAGTTTATTAAAGATTTGTATTTAAGAAGTTACATGTGTGCTAAATTATAAATTCGGTGAGAGGCATTTATTATGTACCTATATTAAGTAAATGTAATAATCCTATTGTATTAGGGTAAACTAACAAATTATGTATTGTCATGATTAATTATTAAACTTTTCCAATAAGAAAATAAAGAGCAGCATTTCTTCTACTAACTTACATATTTACGTTATTATTTTTCAAGACAAAGTAAACAAACAAAATACAGTCAAAATAACAAAAATTGCGAGCACCATATAAATAGAACCAATGGCTTTGTAGATTTTTATTCATAATTTTTTATACTTCTAGCATTTTTTTAAGGTAATACATATAAAAAAGGCACTATTTCTTATAAATTAAATTATTACAATATTACAATTAAAACTGCCGATTGGGTACATTGTTATAACATATGTAACTTATCAATTTCATTAAAGGTGTGCGGAACTAGATATTTAAACTTAAAGTAGTACATTAATTACTATTGATTAACACAAAAGTGATTTGTACTGTGGCTAATGTGATAACCAGCTACTAGCTAGCTTCAGTAAACCCCTACCTATAAATCTGCACCTGTATGGTCAATAAATAATTTCCATCAGTAAGTATACTTTTCAAAGAATCTGTACTATTTTCGGAGTTTTTAAACGATTTCTTTGATTGTTAGCCTCATATTTTAAGTTGTATTTCATGGTACATAAGCACTCAAAATTTATAAATATTTTACACAACAATTACAAACAAAGCTTTGTAAGCTAAAGGTTATGGGCCAGTATTTTTCAAAGTACAATAACTTGTTACGATTTAATAACTGTAGGTAATTTAATGATTTTAAAATAAGTATTCATTAAAAATTTAAATAGGTACCGACCAATGCAAAATATTCACTAACTTTATCAATGTGGATATTTCAGATATGAGGATCAGGTGACAAAATACATACATTTATTATTTGTTTTGATTTATTATTACAAAACATTTTGTACATAATAAGCAACATATAAATGCATAATTAAATTTAAAAATCACACTGAGATATGATATAAAATCTTCACACTAGCATTGGCAAGGAAATATTATTTGAAAAGAATAAACTATGCGTGTTAGTCAAAATGTTTAACTTAAAATATTTACATTTGTATTTATGAATAAATTGATAAAATACATAGCCTCAAAGTATTCAATAATAATTTATCGAGTATTAATTACATTTAATGTATATTACAAACATATAAGTAAATACAATAATCGAATGTTTTCAACCGAATGTTACATCGGTCCAAATTATTTCTGATTACTTTACGTGAGATTTAAGTAACTTCTTGGGTCAAAGTTTCCTTTTTAAGAAACTACCATCTTTGTACTTATTTTCAAATAAATCAAAAATTGAAAAAGCCTTTCTCAGAACTTATCTAAGAAGATAAGTTCTGAGAAAGGTGCAAAAAAGCTTCTAAATTCATGTCACCAAGCTAGATAATATTTACATAGTAAACAATTTAGTAACGCTGATTTCGTTAAGTACAAGTACATTTTATGACACAAAACGCATCTAACAATTTTAGTCTAAAAATAAACTGAAATTGCAAAAGTATCATATATTATACTCTCTTCAGCGTAAATTTACTTAATAATATGTCATGAATATTGTGAAATTTAATCTAATCCTACTTATCCACCTATTACTAAATATTACAACATATAAATTGATATTCGTTGCGTAACATGACATGTTACATATTCATTTACGTTTTTATGTAAATAATATCAAATGGTATTACGTAAAAATGCTTACATCACGGGAATTTAAAGCTTAAAAAAATATTGTCCGCCATATCGTCAAATTAAATGCCAAGTAATACTGCTTTCGAATAAAAAAAAATATCACATCATCAAACCATTGAATATGAAAAGTAAATGTTCTGTTCAGTAAATGATCCTGATTTCCGAAATGCAAGGCATAAGGCATCTTATCAGTCTATTCCATTCCAAACATTATGTTTGAGCAACATCAAACACAACCATACTCATACCAAATAGCAGATTCTTTGGAGTTTTCACTTTTATCGTTTCTATTTGAATTTCTTCTTTCATTCCTAAGATCATCCCTCTCTGGTACACTTTCATCTACTGCAGAACGCGAGTGTTCGGATACCGGCCTGTGCTGTTCTACACCTGGCCTATCGTTCATACTCTGACAAGCACCATCACCTATGACTGTTGAAATTCGATTGTACACCAAGTATGTAGGGTTCTCTTTAATTGGAGTACTTTGTGGTTTTGAATTAAGATTGGTACTGGGATCGTCGTCGGCAACATACACAGTGCGCCGAGTGCCCGCTGTACCAAATACTGGTGTTGGCGACGATGCTGAAAAAACCATCACAGTGAATTAATATCACATATTTCTCAACATTTATAGAATTTTAAGAATATCTACTTGAATTTTAATATGTAATTAAAAGTTAGAGGAATCTCATTTTACTATAACCTAACGGTAAACAATATTTCTAAAAAAATATTGCTGCAAGCCCAATATATAAAGGTGAGGTTCTATATTTTTTAAATAAGAAATTGAGAATTATCTTACCACAGATCACTAAAGAACTAAGTATATAAATATTATAATATAGATACCCAAATCTTTATCTATGCACTAGCTGACCCATGCCCACTTCGTTGGATGGTAAACATTTTTTTCTCCAATTTACTTCGCATATCTGGCTACCATGAACAAGTTTTTCCACTTTTCGGCTTATTATATAGCCTGTCACTTATATAATGTAGCCTTTTATTGGTAAAAGAATTTTCAAAATCGGTTCAGTAGATCCAGAGATTACCACCTACAACGTCGCAAACTCACAAACGCACAAACTTTACCTCTTTATATAATAGCATAGCAGTTTAGATCAATTCTACAGATATTATACCTTTATATTTTATTCAAATTCATACCTGCTGGTAATCCTGCATCTCCTTCTATACCCTGGAAGCTATTTCTATGTGTAGGCGGTACAGCTTTGTGCGGTCTTCGCCTCAACGAGGCTCTTATAAGTGCGTCATCACCTCCACCACTGTGTATAGACGTACCGGAAAGTCGCCGAACAAAGTTCGATTCACTGGTTAACCTACTTGAATCTAAACTTGGAATTGATGCACTCATTTCAACATTATCAGATTTTTTAAGAAGTTTATTCTCAAATCGTCTCGTAAAACTGGACTCTGAACTATGTCTCGGTGATTCTGTACTTTGGTTTGATGAACCTTGTTCTTGGTCAGGATTTTTTGATGTCTTCTCTACCTCGTGACTACCAGGATCGGACTCCCCAGATTCTGAACCCGCCAAAGTTAACTGAGACTTAGAACGACTAGCATCTTCTATGCGTTTATTGTTTCGAGATGGTACCTTGTTAATCAAGTCTGTACCAGCTTTTCTAACTTTCTTTAGAAATGAATCACCAAACCCCCGTCTTTTAGTAGTGCAATTATCCAATTTTTTATAATGTTCCATTATTTTTTCTTCCAACTTTTCTTTCTGCCGGCACAAAGCATTTACTTTATCAGCAAACATCTTTTCTTCTTCATGATAATGTTGTTTGTCTTTCAAAGAATGTGCTAGCAACTCATGATATTGGGTTAGAAGCTGTGACACATGGTCCATTAAAGATCTTCTGTCTGCATCCAAACTTTTATTCATTTGGATTAGCATTTCACAATGCTGATTGGTCTTATTGATTTCTAACTCCATACTGGTTATTATTTCAATTTTTGTGTTGACCTCACCAGAAATCTCAGTATTTCTTAATTTTAATTGTGCGACTTCACTTCTAAGATTTCTGTATTCCTCTTGCATATTTCTATATTCATTTTTTAACCGATCACTAGCCGTAAACAAATTTCTAAAATCATCTTTTAGTTTCGAATGTTCAGCTCTAAGATTAGTAAGGTTTCTAGACTCAATCTTCAAATTCTCTCGTTCCATTTCAAAATCAGTTATTTTTTTCTCATATTGTAATATTTTTTCTTTTAATTCTCTATTTTCTAGTTTAAGATCTCTGATAGTTACTTTTACAGGCTCACGCTCACTAAGCAATGTTTCGTATTCAGTATTTAATTGTTCATGAAGTGTCTGTAAAGCAACTTGATCTCTTAGCAGGTTGTCTTGTTTGTCTTTAAGAACTTCTAATTGTTTTACAATCTCTTCCTTCTCAGCTGCGAGTTGACTGTTTGCAAGTTGTAGAGTCATTTGTTGAGATATTAGAGAGCCATTTTGAGAATTCAGTGTTGCAATATTAACCTGTAGCTTAGCATTCTCTGCTTGGCAATTTTCCAGAGATGTCTGTAGTGCAGTAAGGTCTGAAGAAAGCTGTTCTATTTGAGGGTTTATCAAACTTGCATCATTATTTGTATCGTCACTTTCATGGTTGCAGTCGCAAGGAACCAATTTCATCAAATTGGCTTTAGCAGCAATGTCAGATATTAATCCCTCATGATCAGTATTTGTTATTATTTTTTCTAACAAGTCTTCTATATTAACATCTTTACTTAAAATTTCGGAGGCGTTAATACCAATTTTTTCCATGCAATTCCTTAATTTATCAAAATTAACTTTTTCTGATATTAAATCTTTTTGAAGAGTCTGAATAGTTTCAGAGTCAACCTTCTTCTGAGATTTCAGCTCTTGAGTCTTTTGCTCCAAATCTTGTAATCTAATAGTCAAATTTTGGTTAATTTCAAGTTCCCTGGACAAACGCTCAAGTTCTTTCTTTTTTAACTCAATTTCAGTTGTTATTTTATCAAGAGATACATCTTTTTCTTCAATAGCTTCTCTTAGCTTGTTTACTTCCCTTTGTAAATTGTGGGAATCCCTTTCACTGTACGTTAATTTGGTTTTCAATTCCTCAGTAAGGATTATTAAACCAGTTACTTTATCAGCTTCAGGCTTTAAAATATTCAACTCTTTAGTTCTTGCATCAAGGGATTTCTCTAATTCATCGGCTCTCCTCTGTATAGAATCACATAACATTTGAATTCTCTGTTTATCTTTGGTTAACGATTCTAAATGTTTTTCGAAGTCTCGCAACTTATTTTTCTCTGAATCTCTATCTATTGCTTGGCGATCTATAAAAGTTTTTTGGCTATCCAAAGAATCTTGTAACTTTCTGTTTTCTTCGAGAGCATTTCTGAAAACTTCTTCCAGTTCAGAGTTCTGTTGCATTAATCGGTTACAATTTTCTTGTAACTGTTCACATTTCAAAATTGACCTTTTCTTTTCTTTTTCTAACTCAAGAACTTTGTCACTGCTTTCAAATAAACTTTGTTCTCTCAAATTGTCAATAGTCGATAGCAGTCTCTTATTTTCCAGTTCAAGTTTTAAGGCCCTGGCTTGAGCATTACTAGTTAATTGCTCTGATAAACTATTTTCGCCAGATTCCAAGGTACTCTCACCTTCGTTATCAGTATCTAAATTACTATTATTACTTTCACTTAAAACGGATTTTGTAATATACTGCAAGTGATTATTTTCTTCTATTAGCTCTTGAATTTTCTGTTGGTCAGCATCTCTTTCCTAAACAAAACAGTAAGGTATTTAGAAGCTTAATACATTAACAATTTAGTAATACATTGCTTTTTATTTTACTTACCAAAGCTATATCATTGACCTCTCTCTTTAATTTAATCATAGCAGCTTCTAAAGTTAGACATTGTTCAGCACGCTTCCTTGCTCTTTGTAATTGTTCTTCCAAAGCGTCTCTTGTTTCCATCAAAGCTTTGTTATCTTCACGCAACTCTCCGACTCGAGTTTTATAGTATTCTGCGTCAGCTAATCGATCCCGATAACGTTGAATTTCTTGTTCTAATCTGCAATAATAGAAAAAACAATTGAGAAAATAACTTTAGGTCTCACTAGATTCCAATTAGTGGTCTAAATTGAAGGAGATCTACGCCTAAAGAATCGAAAAAGTTAAGGACAGAAAGATGCAAGCTGCAAGTAATGCAAGCAAAACTTATTGGCCACAACCAAGGTGGATAAAATACATATCATCATCGTCTCAACTGAAAGACTTTACTAAAACGACATGCACAAAGCTTTCTACATTAAAAAGTTTTGCTACTATAAATACACACTTTCATTTCATTCAGCTAAAAATGACTTAACATGTACCTCACGTGTAGATGAATTTAATACAAAATAAAATATTTATTATTTTATTAAAAAACATTCTTTTTCAAAGGGATATTTTGTTGTGTAAAAAGAAAAACAAATCAATCGTATAACTTTATGTAATTTACCTGTCACATCTATCAGCTTTTTCTCTAAGTGCGTCAACTTCGTCTCGGTAGCCAGCAGATTTACGAGCTTCATTAAACCACTCCTGACTGTCTGATCGCAGCTTTGCTAACACTAGTTTTGTATGCTCCAATTCTTCACGGCATTCTGATAGCTGCTCTGATTTCTCTTCCCTGCAAAGTACAAATTACAAGGACGTAAGAACAGACACCATGCCAAGCCTATTACTCAGTAGGGCAGGCAGAAAAAATTGATCTCTACTTACTACAGTCCTGACTGAAGCAACTCTTTTGCTTCGTCCACATTCATCAATTCATTCATTCTATCGCTACATAGACATACAATGCGAATATATAAGAAAACTTAGTATTTGTAACTTACAATTCTTGTCTTTGCTTTCGAAGTCTAGCTTTCCAATCCGCTAATTCAACAGCAAGATGTTGACTATCGCCATTATTCTGGTTAACATTTTGAGTGGATCGACTTTTTCCATTTTTACTTTCATTCTCATTTTCGCACAAGCCTTCAGTAAGAACTGAGGAAGTCCAATTTTGGAGGTAGTGGTCGCGTTCTTTCGCCAGTCGTCGCATGTGATTGAACATTGTCGGAGATTGGAAGAGATCAATAGCATCCGGGGTCAGTACTACTGTCTGCATATCGGTTACCTTGAAAACAAACAAATTTATAAGAATCAAGGAACATATTAGTTTGTTTCTTACAGAGGTATATATGATAGAGATAACAATAAAATTACTAAAATAAGTTCACGAATGTTTCAAAATCGTTGCTTATAATTTTAAAAAATCAACAGCTTCAACAAACAGCTTTTATTGTGATAAGATAATCTAAATTTAAAGAAATAACTGCCTCGGTGGCGCAGTGGGTAGTGTACGCGACTGCTGTTTGAGGTCTCGAGTTCGATTTCCAGGTCAGATCGAATATTTGAATTTAGGTGTTTACTATGAATAATGTATTTACAAAAAAACTATGTATGTCGTCTAACACTCACATCAATCTAGCTTTTAAAGTACAAGCTTTCTTAGTTTGAAGCTAGATGGTGTTGTGTGTTAGATATCAAAAAAAAAATACAAACAAGGAACTTAAGGATTCGTACATCACAAACAACCAGGGACATTATGTTGTTGTATACATAATGCCTCCGGTAAATCACACCGAATTCACTAAAGCACGAAATGCTAAAAGAAAAATGTTATTATTCGCGAAAGTGCATTAGTGGAAGTACATTAGTGGCAAGTAGAGATCGAATTTTGGCCGGTATATCTTGAATTTTTGTACCTTAACAGGTAAAACATAAAATGCAGATTATAATTTTATGTAGTCGGTTTTTCAACATTGCAGCAAAGCATTTATATATACTACAATAAAATGGAATTATTTTTATAATTATAAATAGTACATTAGGACACTATCAGAACTTCAGTAAGTCACGCCGATTGAGATACCTAAAGCACACCTGTGAGACCCTTAAAGCAGTTTTATTATACAAATTTCATACTAAAAAGTTTTATTGAAGTCCTTCTTGATAAAATTTGAATAAAAAACTAATACAAAAGTAAAAACAAATTGCTGCATTACTGAAATATTTGTGATAAATGTTATTTGTCTAACATGTGTCAATCTTGGTCAGTGACAAAAAATGAAGGTCATTTTGCTTCACAAACCTGTATCATGGTCAACCCATTGACATAAATATATGTGTACATTACTTAGTATGTTAATGTAAACGCAAATATTGTTATGCAATATACTACCAGCAAACATAGCTCCAACACAACATCGTAAATATCTTGTGTCAATTCGTGTCTAATTTTTTTTTGTTTGGCCCTGCCAAAATGATTCTAATGGAAATGCCTGATGGAAAGCATAAGCAGAATCCAAAAGTGGTGGTCACCATACTGCGAATGCAGACAATGCAACAATGCAGCACGGTGACCCACACTCACCAACGAAACACGACAGCACGATCGCTGTCATTTTACGTTGGTTTTCTGTGCGACGTTAGTACCGCCCAGGTCGAGCCGGCCCGTTTGTGCTGATATCAGCATGACTCTACTACATTGCAAATGATCTATGATACAATAATAATTTTTTTACCTAACTACAGAAAAGTCAGTTTTGGCAGTCTATGTATGTTTGTATGTTCCACCATAGCACTTCACTACTGAGCTGATTTTAATGAATATGTCGGTAAATTCGTAATAATAACCCGGGTATATAAATTTTATCAGAAGTTTTTACATACTTGGGTTATTTTCTTAAACTATTTCTTGGTGTATTTTAAATAAGTATAATAATAAAGAACCAAACGAAAATGAAAATTTGTAAAAGTGTATTATTTTAAGATTTTCAACATCTTTTATTGTAAAGCATCCTTTCTTAATGCTGGTCTATTGTTATGATAGACCTGTTCAAATATTATGTTTGCCTTTTAAGTATGTTGATATTTGTGTTCATTTAAATGAGTAATCTCTAATCAATGAATACATCTACTATGTCACAATGGAACTCTAAATTCAAAGCTTAACAGCCTTGAGGAACTACTCACAACTACTAAATAAAAATGAATGGATATTTCTAGTTGAGAATACATTAAAAGGTAAGTGTAATTTATCTATACAAATAAATAAAATTAGAGTGTCTGTTTGTAATATTAAAATAACTGCTTTTTACTACATACATACCTATTACCTCCAGCGCGCAGTCAGAATCACCAACTGGTAGGTTAACAGACTCCTAGAATTGAACTCTACTTATCAATTTTGTTTATTAATGAAAAAGAAAACATACCTGTTTAATACACTCCACAATGTTATGCTGTAGATCAACATGCAATTCCTTGATCCTAGTTATGAACAACTCCTTGTTAGGACACTGGACTGCGGCACCAAGAAGCAGTAATACCAAAAGCTTCATGTTTTCTAGTCCTTCTCTTGATTCCGGTGATTTTCCTAAGCATATACATTCCGGAACCACTAACAAGGTCATGCCGAGTTCTTCTTCATATAAACCCTTTACATTTCTGACGATGGCATCAAAGTTTTTCACTCTACCTAATATCAGGGCTTGATCTTCCAGCCCAACTAGCTTTGTGATATGACATGATGGTTCTGGATCTATCTGGAGGTACACTTGATGCAGGATATCTCCATTGAATAAAGAGGAATACTCTACAATGATATCTGGATTTGGAAGGCATGATTTTAGCTGAAATGGTAAAAATAAAATATTTTTTATTTAAGTTTTGTCTATTGTTATCTATACAAATATTATAAACTAGCTGACCTGGCAAAATTCATACTGCCATATATATTCTTTAGTCAATATTTTCAAAACTTCTCATAAACTTATTTTGGTAATTATCCTGCCTGCCTCAGTTTCATACAGGTAGTGAAAAAAAACTAATTTACTTTTAATTTTCTTCTATACAAACTTTCTCCTAACAATAACAAACACACAGAATAAAGAATTATCCAAGCAGCCAATTGAAATTATGTGGATTGATACATTTCGGTGATTTATTTTTATTTATGTAGATTCAAAAATAACTCTGTCTGTCTGTTAAACTTTCACAGCTAAATTACTACACAGATTTAAGTTAAATTTGGCATGAAGATTTTTGAGAAAGGACATGGCTACTCTTTACTAATTTAACCAACACACATGTAGGAGGAGCAGTGAGCAAAAGCTAGTTATTTCAATAAAAAGGTAATTTCTTAAGTGTCACAGTAAAATTAATTGACATGTGAGAGTATGCTGCTTTCAATGTAGCACAGACCAACAATGGATCAGTGAATATGCCTGGGAATATTCAAAGATATAAGGTACAATATAGTGTACACCATATCTTTATGAGAACTGTATTAAACACTACTTTAAAATTTCTATTATGAAAGATTAAAATGTGCAATATTATACAAAAGACAAAATTAAGCAAATTTTTTGCAACTAAATAATTCATATTCTCAATTTAAAAGAAAGTATATTATTATACATGTAAAAATATGTCAATATAGTTTCTTTATAAACAACTTTCTATATGACATGACATTCACCCAATGTAACAGATGGCAGGATGTAAATATTAATATATATACATTATTTACATTCTTTTGCCTGCTACTACCTAATAAAATATCACTTTTAAATAGGATATTTTTGTTGTGTAAGGTGTATTAATCACCCAATATCAATCTTGATCACTCGAGTATGACAAGACAGCATAGATAGTTATTATGTTATAAGACATCGATACAGAAAATAAATAATGTTCCGAGTATAATGCAGAGGACTTGAATAGTCCATTAATTCGTAAGGAACGGTTCACAATATTCACTTCATCTCTTGTTCTTACACGCGGAGCAATAAAAACAGACGCACGAATCGTTGTGCACTCACCCACGACACTAGAGGCCCGTTCAAGAAGTCGTCGATTTCAGTACCAGACGCGGCCATCCTTGCCATGCGTTAGGATGAACGGAACCTACTCCTCTGGGATTGTCCGGCACGCATGGCATCGAAGGAGTGTTCAGTATTGACACGAAGAGCAATTTCACTTAACATCTGCAGTAATTGTGAAAGAAACCCGTACGTACCACAGAACACAATGCACGAAGTTCTAAAAACAATTTGACATTTGAAATTAATGACATCCGCTAGTCACAGACCATCACATAGACCACAGATAATAAAAAAAAATATCATCTTATTTTTCAATTTTTGTGGACTATATTTTCTAAGCCCTAAGGTTTTATATTAGTCAAAAAATATAAACGTGTAGATTTGAAATAATCTACTGATATTCCAAAGTCATTAACATTTTTCTTTAAATTGACTCCTACTAATGGGTCCATTTTAAATACCGTAACTTATCAATTACAGTAAAAGCGTTATAAAAATTACAAATGTGTTATTTTCATAGCTTGTGTTATTGAGCGGTTATGTTAACTTACACTTAACTTACTTACAATGTTAATAAGCATGTACTACATAGAAGCTCAGTTTCTATGCTTATTTAAGTGTTCGGTGCATTGGTAATAAACAAGGTATTCAAGGTTTCGTTTATTTGGTTTTTTATGGTTTGTATCTCTGTCCATTCCCTGCAGCTCTTTGCATTCGTAAGTATTTTGTAGGATATATAATCATCATCAGCCTATTGCAGTCCACTGCTGGACATAGGCTTCTCCAATTGCACGCCACTTCAAACCTTGGCTTCTCGCATCCAGTTCTTGCCAGCCGTCTTGCACAAGTTATCACTTTACCTGGCCTGTGGACGAGGACGTGTGAAACAACGCTTGCGCTATGTTTCACCGAGTGAGTGAGGAAACCGGAGGCCCATACACTAGACCTTTCGTTTTTAGGCATAGTGGGATCGACGATGAAAAGACCCGACGAAGCTTCCCAAACGCTGCCCAGATGGATGTCACATCCTGTTCACATCGTCCTCAAAGTTGTTTCTACCTAACTGCAAGGTCTGCCTGAGGTACACATATTTCTGATCCACTTCGAGAACGGCGCCGTGTATCGTAACCGGTTCCGCTAGTACATGACCATTGAACATGAGCTGTCTTGTTCAAGTTCATCCGTAGACCGACGCGTACAGAAGAGTCAGCCTGGTCGTTCAGTATCTGTTGTAGGTCCTGCAGCATCTCTGCCATGATGACGATGACGTCTACAAATAGTGTAGCGTTTTGAAGAAGTCCTACATTACATTTATGAACAATTTCAGGGATATAACGTCCCCTTGTCTTATTCCTTGATGCAATGGTCTGAGTCTTGTATGCTGATTCTGTACTTAGAAAGGCAAAGTGGCGGCTTTGTAGAGACATTTCTACATTTGGATGTATCGCCAATCCACTTGGCAATGCTGCAGGGGCAGGGACTCCAGAACAGACCAGATCTTGATCGAGTTAAAGGCCTTCTCATAGTCCACGAATGCTAGACACAGGGGCTGATTATGCTCTTCGGTCTTCACACTGTGTGGATGTGTCGTATGGTGCCATATTCACTTCGAAACCCAGCCTGCTCCAGTGATTGGAATTCGCCGAATCTTCGCACAAGACGGTGCGTGAAGACTCTTGAAAGCAGCTTGTAGACGTGACTTAGAAGGGAAATGGGCTGATACTTCTTCAACATGGTTTTAGCACCCCTTTTCACCCAAGAACAGGACGATTACATTCCTACTCCACGCCCCTGGAGTTCTCCCTTCAAACAGGACAGCGTTGAAAAGCTTTTGAAGCTCTCTAATTTAAGTTAATGTAGCTCTAGAGCTACATTAACACGAAAATATAATGCCCGATGTATTTAAAGTGAAAACATCTATCAGGTTTTGTTTCTTTTTCTGTGTAATAAAATAAAAAGTAAAAATAATAACGTATTCACATAATTCTAATTATTTGGAACTAGTTATTTAATTGCATGTTGTGTAGCCAGTTATTGTAATTAGCGAATAGCGCCCACACTGATTTTTGACAGAAATGTATCTGACAGAATGAAGATCAGAATCAGCCCCCCTAGCCAAGTCACAAGCTTTCGCTTTTCTGCAATCGTTAACGAATCGCGTTCTCGTGTGTCATTGGCTAATATTTTGTTTTGATCACGTGACTTGATTCCATTTATAAAGTCTTAGCCAAGTTGACGTTTATTCGTAGTGATGGAATGGAAAGCGATCGTTTCTACAAATTCGATGCGAAACTCCATACAAAAGCTCTCAAAAGCTAGCCAAGTTACACTTTTGACAAACGCAAGCGAAACGATATCGATGCGATCGAACGTTCACTAAGCGATCAAAAATATTTGGAGTTATCGCTTTAAAAATGGCGTCTATAAGACAGATAAACACAGTCTAATAGGACCACCGAGACCCATTTTATTTGCATAATATAATTTTGAACATTTAAAATAATTAAAATGCATACTGTAAATATGTTGTGGTGCGCTCATAATGAGGAAGTATGGCTTAGACGTGGAAAAAGACACATAAATCGTCAGTGCAACGAGACAATCCGCGAAATGCCGGAAACTTTATTTGTGGAGCTATTTTGGCTAGACAAGTCGTCTTTCGAAGCCCTTTGTCAAGAACTCCAAAACAAGACATCGCTAAAGGGAACCAACGAGATTCCCTTAAAAGTTAAGGTAAGTTAATAATGTCTTTTTTGTACTATTGACTATTTTAACTTTTCCTTAATGTTTGTGTATTTATAGGTTTTGAGGCATGCTCTTGCTCTTTGATGCTCTTAGTTTCCTAGCCACAGGATCCTATCAGCCTATCATTGGTGCATCAGACAAGTTGTTGATGCTTTGAGAAACCCTGCTGTCGTTGCAAAATGGCTTAGGTTTCCAATAACACAACAAGAGAAAACAGCTATAAAACAAGAGTGTATACCTACTTAACAAACAAACTAACTATATTTAATTGAATATGTACCATGTGTTAAACATAATTTTATTTTACAAGGTTCCAAAGAAGATTTGGCTTTCCTTATGTAATTGGTTGCTTAAATTGTACGCATGTAGCTTTGGTAAAGCCCATTACTGAAGAGCATGTATATTTCAATAGAAAAGGGTATCATTCACTGAAAGTTCAAATGGTAGATTTATTCTTATTTTTATTTATAGAACAGCATGTATGAGACTATTATGTGACTTCTTAATGTTGATTTGGTTTTCACATTTGTGATAGTAATATGCTGATTATGAATGTGAATCCAAAGTTCGGTGGAGCTACACATGATTCACATATATGGTCTTCTAGTAGAGCTGAATGATTTATGAGTGAACTCCATCAAAATAGTGAACAATTATGGCTGTTAGGTTGTTGTGTAACAATAAAAATATTTATTATTATTTTTATGTATCAGCCTTATAAAGTGACTCTACTCAGCCTGATGGAAAGCATACACACAATCCTAGAGCAGTGGTCATTATACTCGTTGCAAATGCAGACAATGCAACAACTCAGCATGGCATCATTTTCGAACCAGCCCATTCATACTAAAATCAGCATGGCTCTATTACTTTAAAGTTCAGTAGTTTTCCTGTGAGTAACTAATTTTTAAACTATTTTTTCAGGTGACTCTGGATATTCACAACATCCTTGGCTAATGACACCTATTCTCAATGTAGTTCAAGGTTCTAGGGAAGAACTTTATACTTAAAAGTATGTGTGAGCTCGTAACTGCATTGAGGGCTGATTTGGATTACTCAAAGCACGGTGGAGATGTTTTCTCAGAGACAGGTTTCTTCATCATCATGCCTATTGTAGCTAGCAATATTATAGCTGCATGTTGTGTATTACACAATTTAGCGTTACAAGCTGGCATACCACTACCACAACCACTTTCTGCTACACATGACAATGAAGACAATATAAATTTGCAAGATCCCATACCTGCTATGAATATGCCCAATCAAAGTGAAGTCATCGAAGGAAGAGCCATGCCAAATTCTTTATTAAATAGATTAAATAACGTTAATTGTTAATGGCTTTGTTATTACACATTTTCTTTCATATGTGGGTTATTTTCCCCCGTGATATAGATATTTTTGTGTTGGATTGGATAGAAAGAAGAGACTATAAAGATTTTATTTGAATTTTTTTTATTATAAATAATACTTTTTTTATTTTCTATAAATATATTTGATAATGTACTCAGATGTTAAAACAATCATTAAAAGGCTTTATTATTACAGTGTTTGTTTATTTACCTAGTAGAAACATTACAAAATAATGTATAAATTATGTCATTGACAAAAAAGTATTTATATTACCACTATTTTTAATGTAGGTGAAGGAAAAGATTAGTAACCCGCAACTATCATTACATTAAACAGTTTATGATGATGATGATGGTCTCAACTGAGGTAAAATTTCAATTTTTTTTTCTGAAATATCATTGAAGCAATTTATAATTATATTCTGTTTATTTAAAATTCTGTTATACAGTGCATTTAAAATTATAATTATTTGTAATGTATCTATCCTTCGCTTCAATTGTCTACTATGTTATTCGCCTCCTTTCCAGTTTCCTCACATCCAGGTTTTTTGCCAGTCTGCCTTTAGTTACAGCCGATGAGTTTCTATGGTTGTGAACTTGCTTGACGTCACAGGCGCTCCCCTTTGAGATGCGAGGGTTGTGCATGGAACTTCTACAGAGGGAGTGGAGCTGATGTTGCTGAAAAAAACAATTATATTATAATTAATTAAACTATAAGTTCCTCCCTGCTATTAAATTTTTTGTGATAATCGGTCCACTCATTCTGTAGATGCGTCACAACAAAGAGACTATAAGTAAACATAATCTGGGACAGAGAATGGACAGTGTGGTTGTACAGTCCTACTTCAACAGTCAAACCCGTTAAGGCCAACACCCTCTCTTCTAGAGCAGTAAGCATTTGCCTGCTGCTAGGACCATCACCAGTCCAGTCCTCACCGCTTATTGCTAGGGCTTTTTTTTTGGTTTCAGACTTTTAGTTTGCCCACACATATTAGAACATATCTATCTATTAAGCATTCATTACTAGAATAATGTCTCCTTTCACAGAAGAGGCTTATGTCCAACAGTAGACTATTAAAAGCTGTCGAAGATGAGTCAATGAGAATATGTGACTCATTCTGTCAATTTTAAAATGAATTTCATCAACATTATATATTACATAGATATCATGTAATTAATTTATAGATAGTACACAGAAGTTATAGATGTTTGATAGATTAATTTTTATAGTGTGTGTCTATGAAGAAAGTTGTTGTATGTGCTTTGTCTTAGAAAACTAAATGTCATAATAGGAAACCATTACATTATATTTTTAATATTAAATAGGCAATAACTATTGCATGTTGGCGCTTATCACGTCACTATTTGTTTCATACTTTCAAGAGATGAAGTGAGATACTTTTAAACAACAAAGAATAACTAATAATTTACATACCTTTCCATGAATTCCAATAAGACGAGGACTTGTTCTGTCTGGCTCTATCTATAAATTCATTATGTAAGAGGTATCACGTCATTTATTATAAGTTAATCCTTAAGCAGGATCTTCATGTTTCCAAGTCACAATAATGTTAAAACGACATTTCGCACTGTGATATTATAATAAACCATTTACAAAATAGATTGTTCTTTATTTTATATACATTTTATCACTTTATAATTCAGCCAACTAAAATCGACAATAAAAATTGTTGATGAACAATGTCAACGTTACCATGACTACCTACTTTAGCGTTTCTTAGATGGATAGACCATAGACTATATTTTAGGTTTTTTCCATGTAAATTGTAGAACGAGCGATCGAATCATTTGTGTCAACTTGGCTACCAAGTTATCGTTTTCTAAAATTACTTAAGAAAGAGCGTTAACGATTGCAGAAAAGCGAAAGCTTGTGACTTGGCTAGGGGGGCAGATGTCAGATCAGTCGAGTCCACAGAACACATTTACTCAGAGAGAAGAATGTCAACTCCATACAAAATAAATGAGGAAATTTTTCCTTAGCGTCCAGAGCCATCTATTAGCGGCCCCCGCGAAACTGTTAGTAGCGCGGGCAATTCAAAATATGTTTTCTATTTACTTGATATTATTGGGGTTCAAAATTAGAAGTACTGCACTTTTCGATTAATTCTTTGAAGTTAATGTCAATGCAGATTAGTTATCCGAAAGAAATCTGATCATTAATAAAATCAGAGAACCACATATTTGAAAAAAAATTAATCGGAAAACACAGTTTAGAGAGTTCAATAAAATCTGTAACTATTTTAAAACGTTTATTACAATTACAAATCTTGCTTTATGAACGTACATGTACATGATTACTTTACATTTATAACAGGTTTTCAAGTATTTAACAAAAGATATCATTAATTTCCTTAAAAATAAGTCTAAACATTAGTCGGTATCCAGTTGCCATTCCAACATCTTTAAGAAAATAACACCATCATTAATATTCTTTCTAACCAGCGACGGTTAGAAAGAATATTTTTTAAACTCTAAAGTTAAGGACACATTTAAATTATAACTTCCATTTTTTAAATATAAACTTAGATTATGTTATATCTTTAACTCAAGGATACGGACCATAAGCGGTAAGCTTACTTAATATTAACATCGTATCATTGTTTACATTTACCGTACGAAAATAAAATACCCAGGAACTGATACCACCTTTCTTTAAAGTAATACAACAACAATTGTTGAGAACTGACAACTTTACTAATTTAAAACAAATAATATATCTATGTTTTAATAAATTTTTGTTTTTATTTCATTGTACTTAAAATGTTCAATTCGTGGAGATAAGGATTAAATCCTGTATATTAGCTAAAGCCGATATCCAGTTACCACTTTAACATCTCTAAGTAAATAACCACCTCTTAGGAAATTCATAAAATCCTTAATGTTATGATTTTCTACTGGTAACGTTTACATTATAATATCAACAAGAGCTGCATGAGTTTTATCTTGTAATGTTAAAGAATAATAAAATTAATTGAATATTGTCAAACACCATCATTAATACTCGCTGGTTTAAAATAATATTTTTCAAACTTTACTTAAGGACACATTTAAATTAAAACGTTTACTTATTTTTGTAAATATAAACTGAGATTATGAACCCAAAGGATATGGACCATATCCGGTTAATGTTACAAAATTATACATAATATCTAATCTTACATACTATTAACCGCGTAACATTGCTTACATTTACCGTAAAAAAATGTAATAACCAGGAACTGATAACACCTTTCTTTAGTGTTACTTGGCGTGTGCGACTGCTGATCATGAGGTCTCGGGTTCGATTCCCGGGTCGGACCAAATGTTTGTATGATCTACAAATATTTGTTTCGGAGTTTGGGTGTTTTCTATGTATAATATGTATTTACAAAAAAAAAGTATATATGTATTTGTATCAGTTGTCTAGTACCCATAACACAAGCTCTGCTTAGCTTGGGACTAGATGGCGTTGTGTGATAGATGTCCGAAATATTTATTTATTATTATTATTAGTAAACTAGATCATAATGTAATACAACAACAATTGTTGAGAACTCTAACAACTTTTCTAATTTAAAACAAATAAACATAATACATATCTAATATTGGTCACCATATGCAATCTCTTGAAAATATGTAAAATGGTGGACAAATAAAGAGTTTTCTATCTATCTAAGTTTCAATAAAGTTTGTTTTTATTTAAATGTTCAATTCGTGGGGTTAAGTATTAAATCCTGTATATTAAATTATAGTCGATATCCAGTTAACACTAACATCTCTAAGGAAATAATCATCTCCCAGGAATTGCATAAAATACTTAATGTTATCATTTCTTATTGTTAACTTTTGTATTATAATATCAACACGAGTTGCATAAGTTTTAACTTGCAATGTTAAAGAACAAGAAAATGATTAGATTTTACCATCATTAATACTCGCTGGTTTGAAAGAATATCCTTTAAAATCTATAGTTAAGGACACATTTAAATTAAAACGTTTTCTTATTTTTGTAGCTATAAACTCGGATTATGTTATATTTTTGACAAAAGGATACGGACCATAACCGTAAGCTTACTTAATTTTAGCATCGTAACATTGTTTACATTTATCGTAGAAAAATGAAATAACCAAGAACTGATAACACCTTTCTTAAGTAAACTAGATCATAAAGTAATACAACAACAATTGTTGAGAACTCTAGACAAATTTACTAATATAAAACAAATGAAACATAATCCATATCTAAGTTTCAATAAAGTTTGTTTTTATTTCAATGTAATTAAAATGTTCAATTCGTAGAGTTAAGGATTAAATCCTTTATATTAGATAATAGTCGATGTCCAGTTACCACTCTAACATATCTAAAGGAAATAACCATCTCTCTGGGATTTCATACAATCCTTAATGTTATCATTTCCTTGCTACATATCCTCACCTACATATGTATGTAATAAACTGTAAGGGGTCGATGTCTGTACATTAATATATAATATGTATTGACAAAAATCCATGTGAAAGTAACAGAACATAAAACAACAGTTTTTTGAATTTTTCTGTTTCTGTATCTGTGAGTGCTAATCGCTGAAGTGGCTTACCGATTTAGATGCGGTTTTTTTGTATTGTGGTAATCATCAGTTAATATTTAGTGCTAGTTTTATTGACACTCGGTTAACAAATAAATAAGTTGGATAATTTTTAAGAATCACAACTGCGGGCTAATTTTAGGTACTATTACATGAACATCATTTTACATGAATAAATTATATGTATGTATTGTAATATTGTATATCATATTGTTGCTGTGAAGCGAGTTGAATTATTGCATTTTCATAACTTCGTTCGTAAAATAAAAATACATTCTTATTCTCCCTTGCATTCCCATTGACAGATCATACTGGTATTTCGAGTTTTTGAATGCAGTAATCGCCCATCGAGATGACAACACAGTCAGATGTCTTTGGATAATTCATGATTAATAAAAATTAGGCAAAATACTACTTACACTCTAAACTATTTCATTTCAAATATTACTACTAATGAGGCAGTTGAAAGTGTACTCGTATAACAATGATTTTGTTAGGATAATTTTCATCAAATAGCTCTCTAGCTATGTAATGAAAATCATATAGTTATAGTCATAATCATTAAATAGCTATAGTCATAATTAGTAATGACGTGTCAAAGTATGAATGTCACCACAATGATCGTCACTCTGCTTCACATCAACAAAATACATTTTATTTATGTAGAATAATATTCATTTTTCTTTTAAGCGTACTTGCAGCAGCCTCCTTAGCAAATGATCTATTTTTTAATATGCAATATCTTTTAATACATATAAAAAAAATGCTGTTTATTAAATAATCAATATTATCATTTAAGTGCATTGAGCAATTTAGGAGGAAGTCATAATTTATAGAGTTTTTTAACATCTCAGCAATTTCCTTTTTAATGTCCTCTTTATACGCCTCTACCTCTAGGAATTTGTTTATAGATGTTGCACTTTTTTCGACAAAATGTATTAAGTGCTTTGAGGCGTATTTAAGGGAGTTCTTCGCTGTTTCATAATTTTTAAACTCTATAAAATTATGCACTTCCTCTTGTGTGTTGGCTACAAATACCTTCTTACATGCACTACAATCATTTTTATAATTTTTAACTATGAAACCACAGACATATGCACAAGCTTGCATTTCGCCACTTGCTTCTTCCATATTTTCCTCAAGGGCAGAATCAATATTTTGATTCTCTATTGCTATTTTTATCGAGGTGCTATCAGTTCTGGCCTCTGTTATATCTGTGGCTGGTCTCAATAATTTTTTAAAATTGCTTAATATTGCCTCATTATCATCGCTTTCGCAATTAGTAGATCCAAGGTTTCCAAGGTTACTGAATACAGCAGTTTTCAATCCCGCAACAAATTGGCTAGCAGTGGGATTACTATTAGAGCCACAGTTTGCTCTAATTGAACCAAATAAATTTTCCAGTGGATCCTGCTGTATTCTTCTCGTTGAGAGGCTTTTAATATCATTATGTTTACCAGTTAAAAAACGCCAAACTAATTGTAACCCATTAAGGGTCCACACCCAGCCTCCTTTAGAGGGTGGTATAGTCCTACAGTTCAAAAAAATTAAGTTTTGAAAGAAATGTTTCATCTCTAGAAACAGTTCCATGTGTCCTGTGCTTTTTTTGACATTAGTCGAATACTTTTTGCCTCTCCTAAGGTCTGGCGTCGCTGCATTCACACTATCAAAAAGCACGTCCATTTTTGCTATTAAGTTAGCTGTTGCAATGGCCTCACTCGGCATGTCCCCTGAAAATATACAAATTCAAATTTAAGTAGCAGAAGTAGATGACAGAAATATGAATGTATGCATCATCATCACCGACACCTTTCAATAATAAATTGTTTGCTTATAATCACACTAATTTTATAAAGGCAAAAGTTTGTGTGTATAATAATAATAATATTTCGGACATCTAACACACAACGTCATCTAGTCCCAAGCTAAGCGGAGCTTGTGCTCTGTGTGCTAGACAACTGATATAAATACAAGAGCTTGTGTTATGGGTGCTGGACAACTGATATAAATACACATATACTTTTTTTGTTAATGCATACATATTAGACATAGAAAACACCCAAACTCCAAAACAAATATTTGTAGATAATTCAAATATTTAGTCCGACACAGGATTTGAACCCAGACCTCAAGCACAGCAGTCGCACTCACAACCACTGCGCTACAGAGGCAGTCGAATGATGTATCGACACTAATGTGATGATATACAAAGCACGTGGATGCATCACAAACTGTTTGCCTAAATGCATATGTTCACGGTAAATATACAGAAATAACATTTTTTGCATATTTTTTTTGCGATTTTGACGACACCTTCACTGGCAGATAGCTTATCACATAAGTTGTAACCTAGGCTACTTCTTTAAGACTAGCTTTACCCCTTTGGTTGTTGTTGTAATGCGGGTAACACCGCGGGGCTCAGCTAGTCTTCTATACACATTAATAAAATTGGTGTCTGTTTGTAATATTCAAAGAACCGCTAAGAAATTCAAATTTTTTTTTTCAATTTTTGTCTATCTGTTTGATCTCTGGAACGAGTGGATAGATTTTAACGGGAATTTCACTGACAGGTAGCTGGTGATATAAGGAGTAAATTAGGCTACTTATTTTAGACTAGCTTCGCCTCACGGCGTTACTTGCGGTTATTGTCTTACCGCGGGTAACGCACCAAGGCGAAGCCTTACCCGCGGTACGACAATAACCGCCGGTAATACAGCGGGGTTCAGCTAGTTCTACAATGAAATTAAAATATCGTTATATATATCTAGCCATCCATAATAATATTATAAATTCAAAAGTAAGTCTTCTGACGACCGTCCACATCTATAGTAGCCAGATGCAGCTATTTATTTAAAAAATATCACGGGATTCATAACTCTAAGCAACTACGAAAGTCAGCACGAACAAACACGGCCAGTGACATACAAGGATGACGTCATCTGTCGTCAATTAATAACTTAAAGTATTTTACATTCAAGAATTAAACTCACTTGCACTTAATCCACTATTTTAATTAAAATAGTGGATTATGTGCAAGTGAGTACAACAAGTTCCATCAAGTGCCGACAATCGAGAGTATAAATTATAAAGTATTTTAATTGTTTATTACACTCGTGGTCTATTCTACCTGAAATTTATTCAAAAGAGAGTAAAAATAATTAAAGTAGCATCTACCCTATTAAAATGTTGATTATAATAACCATGATAACATTGTAATAGATAAGATTTTTACAGGTTAGGTTTAAAAAAACTTAACCTGTGAAAATTCAGTTAGGTAAAAAATATATGCATATAATCTTTATATATATAATTCTTCTGTGAGTGTGTATGTCACTGAACTACTCTCAAACGACTGGACCGATTTTGATGAAATTTTTTGTGTGTGTTCAAGGGGATCTGGGAATGGTTTAGATTCACAATTTTGTCCGCTGGACAATGTTTTTTTTAATTAATTTTTAATTTATTAGTAGTTATGGCAAAACGACGTTTGCCGGGACAGCTAGTATATTTATATTAAATAAATAATATATATATATGAATAATATCCGGATAAAGTGAATAATTTATCACATCGTCTAGGCAATTTGATTTATTATATACAATAACTGTAAACTACTATTATATATACCTAAATACCTACTATATATAACAGTTTAATATCGATATATTTAAGTAATTCAATTACAAGAGTGAGAAGGTTTTTGAGCCTTGAATTCTTTGGGGATAGTGATGAGATGTCCAAGTAACTAATGTATGTATACAATTCCTATGTTATGTTGGTTTATTTGTGTCTGTATTTGTGCCTGTAATTTATTTAATAATATGTATTGAGACTACTTTGTACTGTCTTGTGCACTTAACTTTATTCTGTAGTATATAAACGAGGATTTGTCATTGGCTGTCTGTTTTCTTGTTTAATTCTATTTTGATTCAGTAGGTGTAAATCCTCCATAATATCTAAATAAATAAATAAATAAATAATATCTAGTAGTTTATATGGAGCAAAAAGTGTTTTCTTACCATTAGCTATTTTAGAATAAATCCCAGCTGCAACTGAGTGACTTAAAACTTGTGCTGCAAGTTTCACCTTCATTTTCTGTTTTGAGTTAGGGTTTAGGTGTTCCTCTTTTAAACATGGTGCAAACACAAAATTTGGATTACTATTATCTAATTCAAAAAATTGTTTGATATGGCTCCATTTAGCAATTCCTGAAAATAATGAACAACTAAATGAATAAAATAATCTTTATTTTGATCATAATACTCAGTTTTTGTGGGAACTGCACCTAAAAGAAGTTATCGGTAAATCTATGTAAACATTATTTAGTTCTTTGCTTTTAGCTTTAAGTTAACCAACAACTTTTTGTTTTACTACTTAAACACAACGTTAGTAAAGTATGTCATTACTACAATTTTATTCATTCTAACTCTGATTTTTGTCACTATCACTAAACTACTCGTACTCCTTTTTGAAAGACAGGTAAGGCACTTGTGACGCCTCTGGTGTTGCGGGTTCCATGTGCGGCGGTAATCGCTTACCATCTATACTTATAAAATAACATGTCCTGGCTGACTGACTGATTCATCGTCGTCAAGCGGAACTATTAAAGTTAGGGCTATAAAATTTTACGGCTACTGATTAAAAATAAGTAGATACGTATTTAAGCGTTTCTGAATATTCTACCCATAAGGGGTTAAAAAGGGGTTGACATTTCGCATATGGATTAGTCTAAAATCGGTCTTCTTTAAAGTTAGAAACATGAATCTTTATTTTTGGTCTACTGATTAAGAATGAATATATATTTATTTAAGCCCTGCTGGATAATCTACCCCTAAGGGGGTGAAATAAGGGTTGAAATTTTGTATGGAAGTCCGTCATTTTTAAATTAGAAACATGAAACATTATATTTGTGCTAATGATTAAAAACGAGTAGACATGAATTTTAGTGTTTCTGGATGTTCTACCCTAAGGGGTGAAATAGGCGTTGACATTTCGTATATGGGTTAGTCTGGAAGTCCATCATTTTTGTATTTAGTAGCATGAAACTGTCTTCAGGCTTTTGATTACAAATAAATTAATACCTACATCAGCATTTATGCGAGTTTTATTTCTAAAGAGGTTAAAATAGGGGTCGAAAGTTTGTATGAATGTCCTTTTAAATGGACTATTTATTAGAAATAAATATGTGCGTTTAAAAACATGAATAAATTATTCACACAGACTTACACAGTTTTAATTAAAAACATGTAATCAACTTCCACGCGAGCAAAGCCGCGGGCAACAGCTAACAGGCGATAAGTCCGATGGTTTGCCTCTATTCTATAAAAAAGTGATTAACAACTTACCAATTCCTTGTCTGTTGTCAGATGTTATGTCAGTCGGAAATTGTACATCATATTTTAAAAATAAATTTCGAAAACACTTAAGCAAGTGTGGCGTGTCAAATATAGTGACAATCTTGTGTTCACCTATATTAATTACAGGATGCTCCGCAGATGCTCCTAAGAGACATAGAGCTCTCTTGTTGACTCCATCCATGTCGCAAACTGACACACATATGTCCAAGCCAGCATCAAAGCAAGACTTTAAAACCTGAAAAAATAATATATAATATATTTAATATACACAAATCAATTGCTGTTCGTTTATCTCGCTAAAACTCTAGAACGACTGGGCCAATTTAGCTGATTTTGGTTTTGAAATATTTGTTGTAGTCCAGGGAAGGTTTAAAATGTGAAAAATCCTACTAATATTATAAACGCAAAGGTTTGTATTTGATTGCCATGAAACTTTACAGTAGTATAGCTTACTAGCAGACCCACGCAACCTCGTTTGCGTCTTATATTGCCCGTCGCGTGATGATTTTCCCCCGTTTTTTAAACATTCTTCATTGTTGCTCCGCTCCTATTAGTAGTAGCGTGATGATATATACCCTATAGCCTTTCTCGATACATGGACTATCCAACACCGAAAGAATTTTTCAAATCGGACCAGTGGTTCCCGAGATTAGCGTGTTCAAACAAACAAACAAACAAAACAAACAAACAAACTCTTCAGCTTTATATATTAGTATAGATATATCAGAACTAGCTGAACCCAGCGGTGTTACCCGTGGTTATTGTTGTACCGCGAGTAACGCCGTGGGACAAAGTTAGTCTAAAAAAAGTAGCCTAAATTACTCCCTGGATCATCAGCTACCTGCCAGTGAAAGTCCCGTCAAAATCCGTCCAGCCGTTCTAGAGATTACCCGCATCAAACAGACAGACAAATTTTATTTTAACTACATTTTTGTTATATGTATCGTGTATACATACATATGCATTGATTAAAAAACTGTTATTTTAATATTACAAACAGACACTCCAATTTTATTTATTTGTATAGATGTATTGATAACACAAAGGCTACTATTTCTGCGATAACCGACATACACGAGGGCGGAGCCGCGGCAACAACTAGTATAATTATAAATATAATACACACAGCAATCCTTTAAGCATAAAATGTAAACTGCTTACCTCTTTTATCAATACAGACAATCTATCTGCTGTCACAGATGCACCTGACAAATAATACGCAACTGGCTGCTTAACCTTTTTCCGGATACCCACCACCATAAAGACAAGGGCGTGTGAAGCCACTTGTGATGATCTCCCTTGTGTTGCATGATTTTGGAAGCCTTCAATTACATCTTCCTTTGAGTTGTACCACAAATGTTTCCTGATGGACATCTCATCCCACAAAAGAGTGAATTCTCTCTGAGATGGCAGCAAATACTTTGAATAGTTTTTCAAAATATGCAAAAAGTTTTCATTTGGTCCAGCATGCATTTTAAATCTACTTAATAATGACTTCAGTGTACTGGGTGTAGGCAGGCAAATGATTCTTCTTAATAGTTTATAGCAAGTTGGTGATTTTTTGTACAGCCTCAGGGCTATTATTTTTTCTTCCATATTCCAGCGACGACCACGCGATTTTTTTTTAAAATTTTTCAGTTCTCCTTGAAGCAATAAGGCAAAAGTGGGAGTCATTTTTGTTTGTAGAAATTCTGTGACTGACTCGTTTTTACTCAAAACATTTAAAAAGGATTCATTTTTTAAATGCTTAATGTTTTTTTCAAGCCTATAAATTTTGTTCATCTTTCTTTTCATTTTTAACAGAACCTTTTTCATTTTGGCACTTTCGTTCTGTTGTTCGTTGGAATGTCTTTGAAATTTGGTTTCAGTAGAATTTAGAATATCCATTCTCGGTTCCAAAACAGTAAAATCCATTCTAGATGTGCCGACATTAAGAACAAACGTGTTATTTATTTCTACAACACTAGGAACACACACAATAGGAACTGTCGAAACCTGTAATTAAGAGAAATAAATTATCAGTCTCCAGACTTTGTTCCAATTACTTGGAGTCTGGTCTGCGTCTGTCTGGTCTTCTTTACACATTTCGTAACAAGTTTTGGCTAAAATATAATTTATTAAATATTAAAATAAACATGATAACAACTAAGCTGTTACATAACCTAAAATAACCGTAGTTTAATATATATAAATAATATTAGAAAAATTTCGATGCTAGGGTTGTCACAGAGCGTATTTAGTTTTTTGTTATTTTGATCCACAATTTCTAATTTAATTAGTACATTGCTGTTTGCAATGTTCCAAATTCAAAAAACGCTCCTGTAATGAAATTATTTTTCGCTGTCCGTAAATTATATACTTCGCGTGTTCTTTTTTCATGATGTGATGACAATATTTCCATGCATGTTTGAGAAAATAAAATTAACTGACCTCATTACTTTCCACATCAGGTACTGCTGTTTTAAATAGCTTATTATTGATATAACATGTTGCTCTAAAATGTTTACTGCACAACATTTTGTGTTTGGTATACAGTTCCTTTTGAAAGTTTGGTGAAAACCAAGCTTCATTGGGAAAACAATACTTCGCCCATAGTTCACAACTGAAAAAGCAAAAACAGCACTTCACAAACAAAATTTCTAAAATAGTTCACCAAGCACTACATTCAATAATTAGGTATATTAATGTTGTTAGTACTGCGGTAGTAAACAAGTTGAATTTTATGTTGAGCACGAGTATGATCATCTCAGAAAGGATTCGTAAAACTACAAACAAATCATAAACTACAAAAATTTAAATGATTCAACTAAAACTGTTATTCGCAATAGCAGGAATCACACCACTAATAGAATACAAATATGTAAAGATATTACAGCATTAATTCATAAAAGTACATTCAATATGGCACCTATCATTTATAGATAAATTGAACCTTCTTTTAGTAAGAACGAATTAAGCGACAAAATTGAAAAAAATGAGTTTTGAATACAGATCGATTCTAGGCATTCTAAACTATTTTTGTGTTCAAAAGTCACTAGTGCCTTTCAAGCGACATGTCTAAATTTTTTAGAACTTGTGCACAAATTTATTACTTAATAAAGAATTAACTGCCTAAGTTACAGTTACAATATATACAAACAGGATTTCAAATAGCATAAAAGAATCATATCCACAAAAATTATATAAAATCTGTTCAAATTTGTATTAAAAATGCGTAAATGCAAAAGAACAATTTCACAGCTTTTATATATACAAGTTTTTCGGAGTTTATCGAAGTATTCGGTTATCAATTCGACTGTATCTTTGACCGTAAACCGATTTTGATGATTCTTTTTTTATTTAAAAACTGTTGCTTCCCATGTGATTACCATTTCAATTTGGTCCAGTTCTTGAATACGGTTTTTATTGTTAAAAATGGTGTCTTATTTAATAGAGATTTAAAACCAATGGAAAGAGTTATGATTTTACAAAGGATTTCGAGACAAGCAATAATTGTATTATTATTCAGGTTTTAACTATAAAAAAAATGTGTCTCCTAATCAGCAATGGCATACAAGATCTTAAGAAACGATATATTTTTGGTTAAATTTAGGACTTTCCATTAAAATGTTTAAATTTGATCTTATATTGCATTTTATTTCTCCCAAATCAAACAGTTAATTTAAGCAGTCGGATTATAGCTAAAATACATTACTTAACGAATTAGGTAGAAAAGTAACTATATCTTTTAATGTATATTCTGTCTCATACCTAATTACACACACATCTTACTTTCAAGGAAAAATATCATACACATTACATAATTAATAATGATGAGCACAGTGACCATTTTAATTTAAAATCTCTGACGGTCATACTTTGAAATTTTCTCCATTGTCACTTAATCTATTCTTACATAATGCTGTCCAACTGTTATGTAAATTCTGTATTAAATTTCTTGATACATGATAGTTATGAATTTTTACATGTATCTGTTTATTTAGTTCAAATTTATTATGTTATAAATTTTATACTATTTAAAAGTAGGAATTCTATAAAATTATTATTAATGCATACTTTGAATATTATATTTAAGTTTAAATTATTGTAGGCCTAATTGGCAGAACATAGTTGATCATTGTAAATTCTGTAAACATCACATGTATACCTATGTTTCACAATAAAAAAAAATGATAGACTGATAATAATAAATTAGCTTCTAGCATAAGGGCTATGTTATAAGATGTCTCAAGTATCAGTTGAACTTTGATTTTCTGAAATTAAGTTTCAAAAGTTAATCAGCGAAGTGCTTAGATGATTAGAATGTTTCGTATTTAGAAACTTGTCTCAAAATTGAGTTTAACTTACAGTCTGTTCCTAATTGTGTTTTTGCAATTTACAACTCTACTATTACATATCATGTAAACATATTCTTATCATGCAAAATTAAAATATGAATATTTTACAAACATCAAATCAAATCCACTGCTGAACGAAGATCTCCTCCAAGGAGCGCTAACTATCCCGGTCTTAGGCAGTCCACATCCATCTGCTAGCCAGCCACTCAATCTTGATGAATTTATCATTATTATTTTATATCATTCTCATATCATTAACAAGAATCAGCTCTCCTAAAATTAAATAATTATTAAAATTAAAATGAATCATTATCATTATTATTACCTGTGTCGGAACATTCAAATTATTATTATCAACACTTAACATGTCGAACTGTCAAAGTATGTATTTGTTTCTATAATATTATACTTTTGTATGATTACAAAAGTATATTAAGATACTTTGATTCTAATGCAAACGATTGTGTTGATTTAATTTGAACGAATTGTACTGGGCCATCCATAAAAAGTATAAAACTGCATTATTATTTAAATGATATTTAGTTTATATATCATGAAAGTTAGGGAAATTTTCCTATTTTATACTGATTACGATGTACTGTACTGAACTAAGTAGGAGTAATAATTATAGATTTTATGTTCCTAATATGTTTATAGATTAGCAGGTTATAATTCGCTGTATGAATCGTGAATGTTGCATAGCTTCGATTGTGTCAGACTGTCAATAACGATTTCGGGCCTCTAAGCAGCCTGATTCTTATTCTGAAAGTCTGAAATTATAAGTACAGCATAAAATTTTTAGAGAAGTAACTACTTACCGTAGGCTATTTTTAGAGCCAGGATTAGGAAAGCGATTCAATGTGATGCTGGAATCTTTGGAAGGTGAAGACCCACATTTGCAACATGTTCTCGTTTTTTCTTTACTGGAACTCATTGTAAATTAACAAAAAAGCTTGCAAAAAAGAATCACTTTCTTCAGCTTTCTGATTATTTTATACCTAACACTTGATTTCACCAAAACTTTACTACAACGAAGGAACAGAGTATATGACTCAAGATTGAACGTCTTTATAGAAGGATTAATCGAAATTAGTTTACTATTGCTGAAATTAAACCGAAATTACAAGTACAATTAACCTATACGGAAGCACAGGCAGCCATTTTTTATTTTACATTTTGTAATGTTGTCATTATATGACACGAAATTATTGGTAAACATTTGAATTTTTTTTTTTTTTAATATTTACTACGACTAAAAAATTAATTCGTAATTATCTTCAAGGTTCTAACGGAGCGTTAGTATTAAAAAAAAAAACAACTTTTCAAACTTAAGTCAATATTTTCAGTGGTATCATTGTAGCAAAACCTATATCGCTGTCCTTGTTTTTCCTTTATCGTTATCTCCGTCGTGTAATGAAACCTTCTTAAAAACAGCTTCTAGTTGACAGTTGACTGGGGTCGAGTCCGAGTCGATACACGTAAACGGTGAATAGTAATATTATTTTTATGCGGGCGATTATTGCGGCTTTGCCTGTGAAATTGAGATTATTCGAAGCAGCTTCAAATTTCAATTTTAAATAATTTAGATAATGCAGACGAAAAAAAATTCTAACAATTTATTTTAGAAATGTACTTAAAACAGTGATCTTTTGAACCATGTTTAACAAAAGTTCGTACAGTAAAGTGAAATTTCAAGATCAACAACTTGACGATTATGTTCTTGAGGTACATATAATAATACAATTTCAAAAAATATTGCAGCTATAATAGATAATGCTCTGATCACATTAAAATAAATTAAGACGAAGGACCTCTGGCTGAATGAGAAACAACAATTATTTTGTAGAAGAATTGAGTACATGTATTAGCTTATAAAAAAAAATATAATTAAAGATGAGTAACTTTTTTTATTATTCTGATAAAAGGACAACGCGTCGCCACGACATACGTCGCTACGCTAAAAGTCTGCTGGCAGAGGACCAAACAAAACACCTAATGTACAGAATTTTTACATCAAATTACATAAAAAAAATATTGCAAATAAATGACTATAGAAGTTAATACATCATTATTGAAATTATGATACAACCTGTCCCTTGCTAGCAGGGAAAAGAACTGTTAAGTTATGAATGTTACCATAAGGTTCACTCCCATAATAATGTTTAAGAGCATTTTAGTACTACTATTGTATTTCTAAGTACATCTTTCATTTGTATTAAAAGTAGTTATGTCCGTGTTTATGTATGTTAGTAAAGTCCCCCAAGAAACAGGATATATTCCTAATTCCAGAGTCGTCTTATAAACAATAAAAATCTAGATGTTGTGTTTTATAATAGTTTATACATTTTTTTATATGTACATAATATATATAGAAAGATAAATATTATTGTTTCAGAATTCTGTATTAAAAAGCAAATTACAAAGTAAAATAGATGCTTTGTCAATAATGAGTAGAGAACTAGACAAAAGTAGTATGGAAAGAGATAGATATAAATTATTAGTTGAACAACTTATGTCCAAGAAAGCAGTTCCTTTAAAGTCTAGTCCAGCATATAGATTGACCCCCACAAATACTGTCAGTGGTGTAGAGATGCTAGCTAAGACTCAAGAACAAAACAACATGTTGAAACTGGAAGTTAGTATTTCTTGTCTAGTAAGACTATTACACTAGAATTACTGCTACGTATTTAAATTTGTAACAAAATAAGAGAATAAATCTGCTGTGGTAATTGAGAGGGCAGTAAGTAAATAAAAGTGGTTTCCAGTGTACTTACTGCTCCTTATCTAACAAGAAAATGCAGTCCTAATTTACTTACACATATGAAACCTAGATAGGAACAAGTTTGTTTCACTTACATTCCAAAACAACAAAAAAAAGGCTTTTAATTTACTACCCTCTTGATTGCCATGGCAGAAATGTAATGGGCAAAAGATATACAAAAAATATTTTAATCTTTGGCTGTGTGCTGAAAGCATAATTGTCTGAATTGGATCAGAAAAATACCACTCTCTATAGAAAACGACTACCAAACAAATTTGACTAACCCTTTTCTAATAATTACATGCCTGCATATTTGCCTATTTTCAATTATTAATATATGTTTAAGTTAATCCAATATTGTTTCTTTCGAGTTCCTTGTAATTCTTCCGAGTTAAATTTTAGATGCTTGTTGGAAAGAGGGTAATTTCTTTGAATATTTTGAATCACTGTATCCATCTTTACTTTTGAAAAATCAAATAATCATTGTTATTTTAATAACAGGTTGAAACCCTTAAAAGTAAGTTAGATGAAGCTACAGGTGATATCTTAGCTCTAAGGAAGCAGTTGCAGAAGAGGGAGTCTGGTCTTGGAGATGTTGATGGAAATAACAAAATATATGGTATATTCACCTACTCCAATAAGGATTATGAGCAACTTGTTAGTGAACTGGAGAAAATTCATAAAAAGGTAAAATTAATTAAGTAATCAAAAAACTAGCTCCGCTTTGCGATGTTACTCGTGGTTGTTGCTGCACCTTGCTCGTTCCACGAGAACACTAAATTTTCCATAATAAAAAGTAGCCTATGTGCAATTCAAGATCATAGTCTACCTCAGTGCTAAATTTCATTCAGATCCGTTCTGTCGTTATTGCGTGAAAGAGTAATAAAAATCAATACAACCATCATCACAAACTTTTGCATTTATAATACAATTTGATGCCCGCGAGTATAATATAAAGCTGAAGAGTTTTGTTAGAACACGCTTATCTCAGGAACCGTTGGTCTGATTTAAAAATTCTTTCAGTGTTGGTTAGTACATTTCTCGAGGAAGGCTATAGGCTATATATCATCACGCTAAGACCAATAGGAGCAGAACACCAATGAAATTTTTTTTACCAAAAAAATGTTTAAAAAACGGGGGAAAATTATCACTCTATGGGCAATAGGAGACGCAAACGAGGTTGCGTGGGTCAGCTAGTTAAATATATTTGTATGTATTTGTTTACTGTGGGTGAGCCACGCTTCGGCATAGATGGGCCGGCTCGACCGGAGTGATACCACGGCCTCACGATGTGAAATAGTGCTTGCGCTGTGTTTCACCGAGCGAGTGACGATACCGGGGGCCCATAACCAAAACCCCCTCCCCTATCTCCCCTCCCTATCCCTCAAAGGCTGGCCACGCACTTGTGACGCCTCTGGTGTTTGCAGGTGTCCGTGGGCGGCGGTAATCGCTTACCATCAGGCCATACGTCTACTCGTTTGCCCGCCTATTACATTAAAAAGAAAAAAATAATAAGTAGCTCTTTAAAACCTACTTTTCTTAATAAAGTAAAAACTTAGGTTGAAATGACAGTGCATTTTCTTTTATTTAATAAATGATAAATGGGACACCTATGTAAATACAATATGCTGTAGCAAGGTCGATTAATGTGTTAGTCAACCTTCACCAGACATCAATTTAAATATATAAATTTAAAGTTCCAAAGCCTGACTGCCTTGTTGGTCAACCAGTTAGCGTATGCGAATACCGATCAAGATGTCTCAAGGACGAATCCCCGGGTCAGGCCGAAAAGTTTTGTTAATTTTTTCATACAAGAACAAAATGCAAGGTCCGATGCCAGACACTTTTTAGAAAAACAGACATTCAAGTTTACCTGGTTAAACTTGTAGTCAACCCCAAATAATCTTGAGAGTAAAAAAGGTTAGTAAGTTGATTTGGTTCCAAAGTACTAATGCTTTCTAGATGTCTTCGTATGATATTTTCTTTTCAACGCTTCCAGTTTTTTCCGATTAATTTCGTTGCGGTTTCCAACACTGGATTTATTTTCCTGGAACTTCGCATATATGTCATGACTCAGTGTGTTTGTGGGTCACTGATGGTTTTTTTTACTCTTAGTAGAGGATTTACAGTTTGTACGTATGGGAAGAATTACCCCGATTTCTAAGGTATTTAGGTGATTGTAAGAAAATATTATGTACTAGCTGACCCACGCAACCTCGTTTGCGTCTCCTATTGCCCGTAGCGTGATAATTTTCCTCCGTTTTTTAAACATTCTCCATTGGTGTTAGCGTGATAATATATAGCAGACTTCCTCGATAAATGTATTATCCAACACTGAAATAATTTTTCAAATCGGACCAGCGGTTCCTGAGATTAGCGCTTTCAAATAAACAGACAAACAAACTCTTCAGCTTTATAATATTAGTATAGATTAACACATTTTGTAAATTTACAGTACCAACAGATACAGCTAGATTATAGAGCCACATTAGATGAAAAAGAGGAATTAGTTTCTGACAGAGACTATTACAAAAATAAAGTGCAGAGATTGAATCAACAGATTAGCTATATTTTAACCAATAGAGTACAAGTTCAAGATGGAAAAGATGTTCATCCACCTAAACCTATTGTCGATCTCGATGTTTTAGTAACTGAAAATAAATATCTACATGAAAGAATAACACAACTGCAAGTTGAAAAAGAAATTGTTAAACGCACATTAACTAAGTATAAGGTGAATCTATTAGTGTATTTCACTATTTTTATTTACCTAACGTTTCACGAAAGCAGCATTTATACAATAAGTTATTTTGTGTTTTTTCAGACCCTTCTGGATAATAGAAATAAAAATAATTTTTCGCACATTAAGAAAGGATTTGCAGATGTTATGACCCAAAAGCAAGGCGAGGAATTTATTGATTTTTAAACGACTTAAAAAAAAGGATTTGGTTCTCAATTCGACTGTATTTTTTTTATGTTTTTTGTTAGACAAAGTACTTAGTTTGTATTTCGTAGTTTGATTCGAGAAATGATTTATATATGTATTTAGATTAGAGTTGAATGAACTCATCTCAAGAATGTTGATGAAATTAATTGAAAAATTGTTGCAGTGCGTGAATTCCTGGATAAGATTAATTCTAAGAATAGCATGAAACAAACTTCTGCGGCCGAACTGAAGTCTCTTTGCCTTGGGCTGTTTGAAGCATTGAACGACAAGTCTATTGCTCTTCAACATCAGAGGAAGACTAATCAGTATGTTTTTACTTTATAATATATTTGAACATTTTATTTACTGTCTTGATTCTCCGATAAATGCTTCGTCGGTCTAGCGGTTAGCGTATGCGACTGCTGGTCAAGAGGTCTCGGGTTTGGTTTCCTACAAATTCTTAATAACAGCCTGGTGAATGGAAGTTCGACGGTGCTTCACGACACGCTTATGGAAGTGTGCCTACTAGGACGGCCACGTTAAACTGTCGGTCCCGAAACATCTATGGCAATCACCAGTACGGAGTTAGTGCCCTCAAATATACTGACAACTAGTTCAACTTTTGAATTTAGTTCGTCCTCAGAATTGTATCAGAATACGGCTCAGATCATTTAATCTGAGCCGTATTCTTCGTAAGGATGCGCATGGTGATTCACACTATGGCGCAGATGCTTTTTTACACTCCGCAGAACTCAATAATTTAACTCAGTCGCTTATTTACATTTTTAACCGACTTCAAAAAAAGGACGAGGTTACCATTCGACTGTATTTTTTTTTTATGTTTGTTACCTCATATCTTTCGACTGGGTGAAGCGATTTTGATGATTCTTTTTTTATTTGAAAGCTGGTGCTTTCACTTAACTTTGGTCTAGTTCGAGAAGTCGGTCTATTGTTTTATTAAAATTTGAAATTATTAGTCAACTATAAAATTTTATAGTATACAATTGGTTTGCTAGATTCTGCATTACAATATTAATAAAACCATGTCGAAACAGATCACTTATCCCATATTAACGGAAGCATCCCACATGAAATGTGATTATATCAATTGCAACTATGTAAGCATTCGAGTTTATCTAAATACATTTTTTTTTTCAGGATTCTCGCAAACCGAATTACTGAACTTGAAAAAACATTAGAAAGTTGGTGCAATGGTCAGAAGTATATTCCAATATTTCCATCTGAAATGTTAATGGATGAATTTCTGACTGATTCGGAGAAATCTGTTCAGTCGAATGAGTCCAAAGAAAAGGAACAGTCTCATGAAAATGACGAGCATAACAGGTGCAAGTATTCCGACAGTGATGATGAATTGAATAAAGAAAATAGTGATGGCTCTTCAGCGGACTTTAGACACAGTTATGGTGATGACGATGACGGTCAACAAAACGGAGAAAATCAAAGCATGTCTAAGACGGTCTTGCCCCAAGAACTAGAAGAGCTCGTGAAAGAAGCTCTCGCTCAGTTAAAAACGTCAGAGTTGAACTAACATGATTTTCAACTACAGAAATGGCAGTTTACATCTATCAGCGAGGATATAAACTTGAATAATTTAATTAATATGTGATGTGATAGTATACCAAAGATACTACAAGCATTCTAGTCTATTTAAATCAATTATCTAGTCTTTGTTATTATTATCTATATATACTTATTGTTACTACAACTTTATGTCAAATAATATATACAATATTTTAATGTGCGTACTGGTTTTACTATTTGGGATGGAACTATAAAATCTCACACAACACGCCATCAAGCTTCAACCTAAGCTTATGAAAACTAGATTGACTGATAGAATACTTATATACTTTTTTGTTAATACATACATATTATACATAGAAATATACACAAATCTTTACAGATCATAAAAACATTTGGTCCGACTCGGGAATCGAACCCGAGACCTCAATAACAGCAGTCGCATACGCCACTAATGCGTCACCTAGACAGTTAATACCTTATGAGGACTGTGGCCTAATTCACGAAGCCAAGCGATCTATTGCATACCGTAGTTTTTTTTATATAATCACGGAACGCCGGAATCACTATACGTAATTAAATAAACTCACAAGTTGATTGACAAAAATAATTTATTATAATATATTTCAACGTACATAGTTCATATTTTACAATTATTTCTTTACACATATCAAAAGTGTTTATCACTAACTTGACACTGGTTAAATTTCTATAAAATAAGTTGTTATTTTTAACCCAACTATATGGTTTATACAAGTAGTTGACTCTAATCAAACATATCACATTATGCTAGTCATGGGAATAAGTATAAAATAGATTAAATTATGCAGATTATAAACCACGAATAAGAAAATTTTTGTTGCATGGCAACCTGATTTATAATTATTATAGTATCCATCTAGTTAGACACTTACTTCGCGTGGTTTTTATTCCTTTTGTAACGGATATTGTTTGATATTTCATTGGTTTTCATTTTGTTTAACCCAATTTTTTTCTAAAATAAATTAGCCTCAGTTAGTAGTCCTCGTCAATCTACACCACACTAAGCAATACCAAAGGGTTCGAAGGACCAAAAAGATGTTGGGGTTTCTCGTCGTTGACGGTACCCCGGTAAGATAATTGTATTAGGTAAAAGTTCACACTAAACCAGCTTTGCAAGATTTAATTTATTTATAATTAATAAAAGTTAAGCTAGGGTTAATAATCTGAGCCGTACGTTATGTTGAATATTGACCCTAGCACGCGTGACGGAGTTGTTGTTACGACTGAATAAAATACTTAAGTACTACTATTTAAAAGTAAACTAAAATAGCTGTATGAGCATTATTGGCTCGTACATACTCAGTCCCTTCAAAATTGGTTCAACCGTTTAAGAGATTAGCCGAAACAAGCAGACAGAAAACAATTTTCAATATTTTGTTTGATGTGACTACATATACTTGTCATTATAATATGCCTTTAGTAAAAAGCTGTGTATTTTAAATTACAAATAGACACGACAACAACAAAAGATTATGATTATACTTTACTAGTTATAAAAATATATGATATATTTAATATGACTTTAAGGCATTACATGTAATCTCTTTTTAACTAACTACAACAAATATGTACTACATATCTATCAAGCTTTCATCTTAAAGATATATTTCGAATATTTTTCTATATCAATCTTAGCAGAACACTATAATTGTAACAGAAGATCGACTATTAAGAGCGTATGCTCAGATGTTAAGACAGGGGCGTGGTCTAAGCACACATATTGCTGTAATATTATTTGTATATGTATCTATTTCATTTATGGTGTTGGTCGTAGTTTATAATCCGCTGCAATAACAACCAATAAATATAGTAATTACAAATACATTACTGGGTAAAATAAAGGTAAAACCCCTTAAAAATTATGATAATTTTAAAATCATAAATGTATTTATAAAATGCTTAATTGTAAATTAAATAATTATCATAATAGCTTGGTATGATCTTATCATTAGTAAGGGTAACGCACTTAGCCTTTCATTAATCATACATTACTGACACTTTAATTTCATCGATAATGATTTAATATTACTAAAATTAGAAATATTTAGTAGTTTGATATGGCAATAATGAAGACAGCTGGAAGAGCAATTTCTTAAACGCTTTAATAGTCACGGGGCCTCTTTTAAATAAGAACCTTAGGGTTTGCACTAAGTGATGGAAATAACAGTTTTCATGATCCTGATGCGGTGAACATCTTACATTTAGCAAAACTGCATTTATTGGATTTTATTTTAATTGCCTTCTCTTGTTAAAACTATGCAATCAATAACATAAAACACGATAAAAAACATAGCAATATAAATATGTAACATACATGTGATAGTGTAACGTACGGCACGTACACAGTACACACGCTCACGCCACGGCGGTGTAGTGCTGCAGCGCGGCAGCGGTGTGGTGATGCAGGGCGGAGGTGTCGCTGCGGCACGTACACAGTACACACGCTCACGCCACGGCGGTGTAGTGCTGCAGCGCGGCAGCGGTGTGGTGATGCAGGGCGGAGGTGTCGCTGCGGCACGTACACAGTACACACGCTCACGCCACGGCGGTGTAGTGCTGCAGCGCGGCAGCGGTGTGGTGATGCAGGGCGGAGGTGTCGCTGCGGCACGTACACAGTACACACGCTCACGCCACGGCGGTGTAGTGCTGCAGCGCGGCAGCGGTGTGGTGATGCAGGGCGGAGGTGTCGCTGCGGCACGTACACAGTACACAGGCTCACGCCACGGCGGTGTAGTGCTGCAGCGCGGCAGCGGTGTGGTGATGCAGGGCGGAGGTGTCGCTGCGGCACGTACACAGTACACACGCTCACGCCACGGCGGTGTAGTGCTGCAGCGCGGCAGCGGTGTGGTGATGCAGGGCGGAGGTGTCGCTGCGGCACGTACACAGTACACACGCTCACGCCACGGCGGTGTAGTGCTGCAGCGCGGCAGCGGTGTGGTGATGCAGGGCGGAGGTGTCGCTGCGGCACGTACACAGTACACACGCTCACGCCACGGCGGTGTAGTGCTGCAGCGCGGCAGCGGTGTGGTGATGCAGGGCGGAGGTGTCGCTGCGGCACGTACACAGTACACAGGCTCACGCCACGGCGGTGTAGTGCTGCAGCGCGGCAGCGGTGTGGTGATGCAGGGCGGAGGTGTCGCTGCGGCACGTACACAGTACACACGCTCACGCCACGGCGGTGTAGTGCTGCAGCGCGGCAGCGGTGTGGTGATGCAGGGCGGAGGTGTCGCTGCGGCACGTACACAGTACACACGCTCACGCCACGGCGGTGTAGTGCTGCAGCGCGGCAGCGGTGTGGTGATGCAGGGCGGAGGTGTCGCTGCGGCACGTACACAGTACACAGGCTCACGCCACGGCGGTGTAGTGCTGCAGCGCGGCAGCGGTGTGGTGATGCAGGGCGGAGGTGTCGCTGCGGCACGTACACAGTACACACGCTCACGCCACGGCGGTGTAGTGCTGCAGCGCGGCAGCGGTGTGGTGATGCAGGGCGGAGGTGTCGCTGCGGCACGTACACAGTACACACGCTCACGCCACGGCGGTGTAGTGCTGCAGCGCGGCAGCGGTGTGGTGATGCAGGGCGGAGGTGTCGCTGCGGCACGTACACAGTACACAGGCACACGCCACGGCGGTGTAGTGCTGCAGCGCGGCAGCGGTGTGGTGATGCAGGGCGGAGGTGTCGCTGCGGCACGTACACAGTACACAGGCTCACGCCACGGCGGTGTAGTGCTGCAGCGCGGCAGCGGTGTGGTGATGCAGGGCGGAGGTGTCGCTGCGGCACGTACACAGTACACACGCTCACGCCACGGCGGTGTAGTGCTGCAGCGCGGCAGCGGTGTGGTGATGCAGGGCGGAGGTGTCGCTGCGGCACGTACACAGTACACACGCTCACGCCACGGCGGTGTAGTGCTGCAGCGCGGCAGCGGTGTGGTGATGCAGGGCGGAGGTGTCGCTGCGGCACGTACACAGTACACAGGCTCACGCCACGGCGGTGTAGTGCTGCAGCGCGGCAGCGGTGTGGTGATGCAGGGCGGAGGTGTCGCTGCGGCACGTACACAGTACACACGCTCACGCCACGGCGGTGTAGTGCTGCAGCGCGGCAGCGGTGTGGTGATGCAGGGCGGAGGTGTCGCTGCGGCACGTACACAGTACACACGCTCACGCCACGGCGGTGTAGTGCTGCAGCGCGGCAGCGGTGTGGTGATGCAGGGCGGAGGTGTCGCTGCGGCACGTACACAGTACACACGCTCACGCCACGGCGGTGTAGTGCTGCAGCGCGGCAGCGGTGTGGTGATGCAGGGCGGAGGTGTCGCTGCGGCACGTACACAGTACACAGGCTCACGCCACGGCGGTGTAGTGCTGCAGCGCGGCAGCGGTGTGGTGATGCAGGGCGGAGGTGTCGCTGCGGCACGTACACAGTACACACGCTCACGCCACGGCGGTGTAGTGCTGCAGCGCGGCAGCGGTGTGGTGATGCAGGGCGGAGGTGTCGCTGCGGCACGTACACAGTACACAGGCTCACGCCACGGCGGTGTAGTGCTGCAGCGCGGCAGCGGTGTGGTGATGCAGGGCGGAGGTGTCGCTGCGGCACGTACACAGTACACACGCTCACGCCACGGCGGTGTAGTGCTGCAGCGCGGCAGCGGTGTGGTGATGCAGGGCGGAGGTGTCGCTGCGGCACGTACACAGTACACACGCTCACGCCACGGCGGTGTAGTGCTGCAGCGCGGCAGCGGTGTGGTGATGCAGGGCGGAGGTGTCGCTGCGGCACGTACACAGTACACACGCTCACGCCACGGCGGTGTAGTGCTGCAGCGCGGCAGCGGTGTGGTGATGCAGGGCGGAGGTGTCGCTGCGGCACGTACACAGTACACACGCTCACGCCACGGCGGTGTAGTGCTGCAGCGCGGCAGCGGTGTGGTGATGCAGGGCGGAGGTGTCGCTGCGGCACGTACACAGTACACACGCTCACGCCACGGCGGTGTAGTGCTGCAGCGCGGCAGCGGTGTGGTGATGCAGGGCGGAGGTGTCGCTGCGGCACGTACACAGTACACAGGCTCACGCCACGGCGGTGTAGTGCTGCAGCGCGGCAGCGGTGTGGTGATGCAGGGCGGAGGTGTCGCTGCGGCACGTACACAGTACACACGCTCACGCCACGGCGGTGTAGTGCTGCAGCGCGGCAGCGGTGTGGTGATGCAGGGCGGAGGTGTCGCTGCGGCACGTACACAGTACACAGGCTCACGCCACGGCGGTGTAGTGCTGCAGCGCGGCAGCGGTGTGGTGATGCAGGGCGGAGGTGTCGCTGCGGCACGTACACAGTACACACGCTCACGCCACGGCGGTGTAGTGCTGCAGCGCGGCAGCGGTGTGGTGATGCAGGGCGGAGGTGTCGCTGCGGCACGTACACAGTACACACGCTCACGCCACGGCGGTGTAGTGCTGCAGCGCGGCAGCGGTGTGGTGATGCAGGGCGGAGGTGTCGCTGCGGCACGTACACAGTACACACGCTCACGCCACGGCGGTGTAGTGCTGCAGCGCGGCAGCGGTGTGGTGATGCAGGGCGGAGGTGTCGCTGCGGCACGTACACAGTACACAGGCTCACGCCACGGCGGTGTAGTGCTGCAGCGCGGCAGCGGTGTGGTGATGCAGGGCGGAGGTGTCGCTGCGGCACGTACACAGTACACACGCTCACGCCACGGCGGTGTAGTGCTGCAGCGCGGCAGCGGTGTGGTGATGCAGGGCGGAGGTGTCGCTGCGGCACGTACACAGTACACAGGCTCACGCCACGGCGGTGTAGTGCTGCAGCGCGGCAGCGGTGTGGTGATGCAGGGCGGAGGTGTCGCTGCGGCGTCTGGCGGCCAGCACGAGTCGCGCCAGCAGGGCGCGGTGCTCCCGCTCGGTGTAGCGCTCGTACGACTCCAGACCCTCTTGGAGCTTGAGAATCAAGCTGTCATAGTTTTTGCGGACGACTTCTAAAATCTGTAATATAGATACATATTCGTTTACTGAAAATTCCAATGTCTATTTCTACGTCATATATTTTTAAATCAATTATATTAAATTCTTTATATATCCTACTAGCTGTTCCGGCAAACGTCGTTTTGCCATAACTACTAATAAATTAAAAATTAATTAAAAAAACATTATCCAGCGGACAAAATTGTGAATCTAAACCATTCCCAGATCCCCTTGAACACACACAAAAAATTTCATCAAAATCGGTCAAGTCGTTTGGGAGTAGTTCAGTGACATACACACTCACAGAAGAATTATATATATAAAGATAAAGTGTCCAACGCCATCTCACGGCCGCGGTGACACTCTAGCAAGTGCGCGGCGCGGCGCTACATTTCAGCTGATATAGATAAGACCGACCAGCTAGGTCAGCAGATTATAGATGTGAGATGTTATCGATCACGTAGTATTAATACATTCATTATCTCGTCGAGAATAAGACGTGATTAAATGCATTGTAACGATAGATTTAAGTATATATAATATAGTGGTAAGTTGATATAGAAACCAGACGTCACCATGTAATCGTAGAGTATTATGGAGCCGTGGCTCCTGCATAATAAATACTACTTACATCTTTGCCATCGCCGTTGTTATACCTGCTTACCTATAAGTTCATCATATTCATCATCGGAGTCATCTTAGTATTGATCACACATTCAACGTGAGGATTCCAGTCAGAATAGAAGAAACATTGACACATAGTAATTACTGAGTTGTTCGATGATGTTGATTTGTATTTAATTGACAGTACTTTGTTTTTATTAATTTAATAACACAAGCTTTTTATAAATAAGCATAGTTTTTATCTATATACTGCAAAAATAAACATTATACTTTTGTTTTACTTTTCTAAGCAAACAATAAATTAACGCAATAAAACTGAAAAAATTATAAAAATATAATTATTAGCTTGCCTGATCTTCTGTGGGCGTGGACAGGTTCTGTGACGCGAGCCAAGCCTCTATCTTGGGTGAGAAGTGTTGAATGATAGCGCGCACGTTAACTAGACAATTCGCTAAACGCAGTGCTTCTTGTTTGAATTCACCATCACTCGTAGAATACCGTAACGCTGAAAGTATAGCCACGTATTTTGAAAAAAAAAAAATCGAGATATTGTTTTAGGATAGTGGGTCAAAAGTTATAAGAGTAAAACTAGTGTCCGACCGAAACTGGTTTTCTAGCCGAAACCGAAACTGAACTTTTGGCCATGCTCTCAGTTTTGGCCGAAACCAACTTACGTAACTGAGCCGACAAAACGGGCTAGCTAGCACAAGTTAGCCGCGAGTTTGACTACGACAGTCGACGCACGATAATAATGCACGATAACTCGAGTTTCAGCACGGCCGAAACTAGAGTTTTTGGCCTAAACCGAAACTTTCGGTCTAACTAAAACAGTACAGCTCAGTCTCAGATAGAAAAAAAAATACATATTCAAGACACACACTATATGAAAGAACAGTGACTGAAATAAAATGCCACTTACCCATATAAAATAGATTATCGAAGACTTGGTGCATTCTGATCAGTTCATAATACAACTGGTCATATGAAGCTGGAGTTGGTAAGAATGTGTCGCCAAATGTGATAAATAAATTGAAAATATTCACGACCTAAAAGACATAATAATAACATTACTTAAAAACGACTTAAATAAAACGCAAATGCCTTATTTTTAGTATTCCCAAAATAAGTAGGGATATCCGTATGTTCAGATGTACAAAAAAAAACTATATTTATATTGGTACGTGAAGCGAAACCTTTGTACCTCTTTCTTACGAAAATTATGGGACCGCAGGAGTATGAAATTTGGTACAATTAAAGTTTACATGGCGAAAGCTAAAAAAAAAAATATGCTTCAATTTCGAGCATTGATGTAAATCTTGAAATAAAATAATTGAAAAAAGGTAATTACTAAATTTCCTTTTTTTGCCTTTCCCAAAAAAGTATCTGTGAGTCATTAGAAACACCGATCAGAAAATATATCGTAGCCATTTTGACAACTTTTTAATAAATCAGGTGTCTTGTTAGTCTTATGTTTAGTTGGGGCGCAAAAAGAGAAAATAATTTGGTGTAGATATGTGATTTAAATTTGTGGCAAACTACTTTGCCGTATATTTTACCCCATAATTATAATGTAGTGGCAAGGTTTTTATTTCATGAATGTCAACTAGAAAGGCTATTTGACATTTAAGAAGTTTGTTTTCAAGATACCATTACATACCTGCTGTGCCATTATAAAAATGTTATGTCTTCTCAGCAGAGTGCTTTCGTTAGCGACTAGGAACTTCAACAAGGCAATGAGAGCCGCCCATAGAGGCCGCCAGTCCCTCGCCAAACGGACTCGACAACGCTTTTGGTAGCTCAACAACCGTAACAACACTCCAACACACAGCTGGTACAGTTCTCCCGGGAACTTCTTCAGTAGATGGCACATTATGAACTCGACCAGCAGATCTGTAGTGTAGGAAATAGGAATTATAATAAATAATTCTGACATACACCGCCATCTAGTTTGCAACTAAGTACTTGTACTATTAAAGCTAGATTGACTGATTGAATACTTATATAAATAGAAAACACGCAAATTTTGAAACAAATATTTGCAGATCATACAAACATTTGGTCCGACCTGCAGATTGAACCCAAGACCTCGAGCAAAGCAGTCGCATACGCTACTATTGCGCCACCGAGGCAGCTATTATCATGTAAGTACTAAATAACAGTTTTTATTGACAGCTTATGTTGTAATTAATTTGGGAGAAGCGTTAACCAAAATAAAATAAATAAATATTTTCGGAAACTTAAGACACACGAGCTTGTACTATGGGTACTAGACAACTGATGTAAATACATATAAACTTTTTTTGTTAATACAAATATTTGCAGATAATACAAACATTTGTCAGGTCAAACATTCGGGAATCGTACACGAGACCCCAAGCACAGTAGTCGCATACGCTACCACTCCGAGGCAGTCCAAATGCAAAAAGGGCACATATATATAAACTCTACTTTTAATAGTTATTTACCAATCAAAGTAGACGCCAGTGGCTGCGATGGTGGTTCTTCTAGTACTATTTTTCTATGGCGCATTGGAAGCCTATATAACTGAACCTGCAAACGAATAACGGTGTAAGTCTTACATTTTCACTTTATGTTGAGCGATAAAGAACGCCAACACTCTGAAAAATAACAAAACATTTAACAAAAAAAATCAACTTCAAGAACTGGACCAAATTAAATGGGACCACAAAGGAAGCATTAGCTTTCAAATAAAAAATAATCATCAAATTCGGTTGACCCAGTCGAAAGTACTAAGGTAAAAAAAAATACAGTCGAATTGAGAACCTCCTTCTTTTTTGAAGTCGGTAAAAAAAGTAAGTTCGAACACAACTACTCCTCGAAAACATCGTCCTACTTGATAATGTTTTGGAGAAGATAACAAATGAATATTGTCTTAACGTACGAGTATAGCTCGTGCAGTTACCATGCCCATGCCAGTTACCCATAAAGTTATTGAAATACTCACCTTAAATGTAAGATTTTGGTCGTGCATTATAGAATTAGCGAACTGCTCTTCAACTATACAAGTGAGTATGATGAAACAAAGACTGCATTTATTTATACTAGATTCACTTCTTGTGTCAGCCATCACAATAGAACTGGAAATAAAATGAACATGTTTTATTTAGCATAATATAATCTACTAACTTTTAGCAATATTCGGGATAGATGACACGGTTTTATGTATCTACTGTCATTGTATTGACATCATCTAATTCTTTTGACGAGCAATTTTTATATATATATGTATACCCATACATATATATATAATCTGAATTTCGGAATCGGCTCGGCCATCTGATCTAATGACATTTTTTTTTTTAAATAGTAATTGCTGAACTAATTACGAAGTAGTTTTAATTGGTTAAAATTGTTTTGGGGTAGATTAATTTTGAAAAGAGCTTAAACTTTCTAATATTAATACTAATATCAAAATGTCGATTTAGTAATATATTTGCGTTCAATCTTCATAAACCATTTTATCTATTCCGACGAATAAATCATCAGTCATTACAAAACATAATATTTAGACCTCTCAATACCATCATTTTCCTTTTTTTTCAAAGACAACAAAGACAATCTACGAGAGATAAGTTAAAAAATTATGTGAAATGTAATACAAACCAATATTGGAAGAATGTGACTAGCAAATTCGTTGGTTGTTCGTTGTCAAGGGCTTGTATTTGTGATAAATTCGGAGGGCTCTGAAACAACACATTAAAGATCGCATGTTAATCATTATATTAACGTACACAAGTTTAGTTTTTTAAAGTTTTAGTCATATTTCAGATGAATACACTCTATTTGACTTCGTCGGCATTTTCAGCACAATTGTAATTGAATTTAATCAATAATACTCTGTACAATTTGGTAAATAGATAGGGAAATAGACAATACATAATGACTTTTCCAAATAATTGTTCAATTTTCTGAAAAATAATATTATATTCATTTATTTTGGCCACGGCGACAAGTCTGAACCGAGACATAGGAGATAATATTATAGTGCATTAGAGTGTGCCCATACACAGGTGCACTCTCTGTTCCCTCACTCTGACAATTCGATAGGACGGCTATCCGAACGACGGTGTGGAGGAACGAGTGTCATGTCCCTCCAACACAAAGGGAGGATCCTCCGACCAGGCGAGGTGACCATGCCTGGCGGGCCACTGCCCAACGGTTGATGTTGGGAAGTTGTATATCTCTTAATTGGCGCGAGAAATATCATTGCGCGATTCAGGATTGATATTGTTGTGTATTCCGTGTCGTGACGTCACACCGTAGTTCGGTGTATTCCGATCGATGACGCTGTAGCATGTTGCTGTTGCGCTGTATGTGGAGGTCGCCACAACGGGAACCGGACAGGATCGACGGCTTTACGTTCTCTCCGTGGCACGGGGTTAAGATCCTAACTGATAAACTTCCAAAGTCAATAACACTCTATGTAAGATAGTATTTTCAGCAGTATTTCCGTACCTGATGAGGGGGTAGTGTAGCTGGTGGTGAGGGGGGAGCCGAAGAAGCTGCGGCCGAAGACGAGTGTGCCAGAGTCGTCATAAAATTGCGATTCAAGTGAGCTGCCTCATAAAGTGCGAGTAACATTCCTTCTTCACCACCACTGTTAGTAACGAATTAACATTGTTGTTAACACTGTTATAATATTTTTATTTATCTTTTTAATTTTATCTGCTAGTATGTACTGTTAATGAACGACGTAGTTCTAATGAGAGCAAAATTGCATATAGCAACCTATATCTATAGAAATAAATAAAAATTGAAGTGTCTGTTTATAATCTTTAATTACCATTTAATTCTTATAACATCAATTCATCAGTAGCAGCATCATCTAGTAGTGAAAGTCCCATCAAAATCGGTCCAGTCTTTACGGAGAGGAAGGCCGGAACAAACTTGTTGTCAGTATCATATTTATTTTCATATATATATTTAGTGAAAAGCTATTAATTTGAAAGACAAATAGACCCTTCAATTTTATTTATTTGTATAGATTGATAATAAATTATCACTGGTTTTCGTACCTGTTTCTTTGGCCTCTAACCACAGGTTGTGTTTCGTCACTAGTAAGGAATATCCCACCGACCATACTTGTGAGGGAAGACAACCAGCCGCCGCCACCGCCCCCGCCCTGCATCCCGCCAAATGTCGACATTACGTAGTCGTTCAGCGCAGCCGTTATAACTTGCCCATAACTTTAAAATATATACTGTTAGACATCATTATTTTAAAGAAAACACAGCTATTTTAACTTGTGAGGTAAAAAACAATGATCATTTATGCATAAAGGCTTTTAAGCGCTATGTGCAATTAAGATTAACTAGTGGTCGCCTACTGGTCGAGAATCAACCATCATTCTAATTTATTTTTACTTTTTTTAGCTTTCTGCACTCTACCTCCATATAAACTTCAATTACTTTACCTCCTTATTTACTTTAACTACTTTATTCCTCCTTTTGCGTTATTTTTCTAAAGGTTGGTACATAGTTTATGCTTCATGGATGAGAAGAAGTTGGATTCAAATTATGATTGATACATACCCATTTAATGCTAATTCGTCGTCTAATATTGACAATTTTACAACATAAGGATTTGCGGATTCCTGTTTTTTGTAATTCACCAAGAACATTAATAGCATTACCACATCATATCCTGAAAACGGAAATAATTGAAATGTATTATATCGTTTGCTATAAGTTAACTCTAAGTGTCATTTTTTGTCAACAAAATATGAACTTACAAAAATGCAAATAAAAATAAAACAAATGAATTGATTGCAATTCTAAAACTTGATCTCGGATCAAGAAGAGTAACTAAGGCAGGCTCCTTAAAAAAAAAACAAAGAAATCTCTTAAAAATTACCATGATGTTGTCTCTCTGTAGATGTGCATAAAAGTTGTATTAGGGGCTCAAACAATGAATTCTGCATAAAATATTCAACTAGCGAATTTTCATCTATGTTATCAATGCCCGTAGCTATAACTAGAAGGAGTTTTAGTACAGTCGACTTTAAACTGTCTGGGACATCACCTGGAAACAAAAACGTCAGTTTACACCTGGAAACAAAAACATTAATTACTAGCTGACCCGGCGAACTCCGTACCGCCATATTTACATATCTGTCTCAGCTTCCCCCCCGGCAGTGAACAGTCAAAACCCAAAAGTAATACTTTTCCCGTTATCTTTTAATTTTTGTTGTACACAAACCTTGTCCTAATAATAAGGAACACATAAAAAAGAATTATTTAATTTGGTGCAGCCGATCGGAAGTCATGCGCGTACATACATTTCGGCGATTCATTTTAATATATATAAAAGTTACATGCGAGTTCATAATCTAGATATCTATCATAGATATCTAGATTATGAACTCGCATGTCGAAAGTATAGTTATTGCTTCGTACGAAACAATTTGATTGATCATTATTGCGGCGTTTGTCCGACTATTTTTTTAACATGAACGAAGAATTTTGGCTATCAGCAATCTCAGTCCTGTTTTTGATGTGAGACTCGTAGTACTCACAAATCCTTACTCCCTTGCACTAACTTTGTTCATTAGTTAACCTTCTTCTTTTTCTCTGACTAATAACTATTACAAAGTATACTGACATCAGGCAGGCAGCCATTAAAATGAGAAATCAATTATGACAGACTTAAGTAAACACGTTCACAAGAAATATTTTAAATAAACAGAACAAGATATTTTTCAGTTAGTCTGAATAAACAACAACGTTATCTTGTTGTTGTTATCATGATCACCAGATTTGATACCAAATCTTATTTATTGAATCTTTAAATACAGTTTTTAAAGTAACTATGAATTTATTTAGTTTATTTTCCTAATACTTTTTTACAATAAAAAAATGTATAATGATTTATCCTTACTTTCTAAATTTTTTTTTTTTTTTAAATCACACTACTCCGTTTATAAATTGGACTATTAATGAAAGCTTGTGTTTAAATTTATCTAATCCATATGTGTTGTAAGAATCAACTAAGGGGACAAACTTTGCAGGTTTTGGTCTATTTAAGCCGACTTAATACTTCTTTAATTTTGCTTGGTCTAGCGGCCTAACATGTGCGACTGCCGATCAAGAGGTTTCGGGTTCAAATCTCAGGCCAGGCCTAAATTGTTGAGTTTTTCAGATTATAGAAATCTATACAAATAAATAAAATTGGAGTGTCTGTTTGTAATATTAAAATAACCGCTTTTTACTAAATGCATATGTATGTATACACGGTACATATACCAAAAATGTAGTTAAAAAAAATTTTGTCTGTCTGTCTGTTCCGGGTAATCTCTGGAACGGCTGCACGGATTTTGACGGGACTTTCACTGGCAGGTAGCTGATGATCCGGGGAGTAACTTAGGCTACTTTTTTTAGACTAACTTTGTCCCCCGGCGTTACTCGCGGTACAACAATAGCCGCGGGTAACACCGCGAGGTTCAGCTAGTACTTATTAAAAGCTTGAAGTTTGGAAGTTGGGGTCTGTACTCCCATGCTTTAGAGAGCACGTAAAGCTGTAAGTTCTGCACCTGACATCTCCCCGGTCGTGTTGGTTAACCATTTCATCAGATTATGAGAAAGAGGGAACAGACAGTGCACCTGTGTTTGCGCACACAGTTGTGCACTTTAATATCTCCTGCATTAGTCTTTGTTGAGACTGGCAGCCATGACCGTACTCGGCTAGGAGAACATCATCAACATCAATTCTTTAATTTTGTACTAGACAGCATCCAGCAGACTTCCGCATTAGGAGTATATATCCTATGTCGATGGGGACTATTTGTGGAACACACAAAGTGTTGTCCCATGTGGGAATTGTAACAAACATCATTTAGCGCAGTAGAAAGTAGTGTGGCGATGCCTAAAGCACTAGGCCAACCGTGCAGTCAGTCAGTAGGTATTTAAGAGGATCCTGCTTACCTGACAATATAACACTGCAATGTTCAAATAACTTTTGCATTTTGCTGTCTGCATTGTCAGTTCCAATCAGAATTGTTTTTATGTTTATATTAAGGTCTTGAGCAGCTCTTTGATACATAGTGATCAGTAATGCACTTAGAGTTTGTAAAGCATAGACTAATCTGAAACAATATTTCAAAACTGTAAACAATTTATGAGTAAGATGAGTAAAAAAAGCAGTTTTTTCTTTGTTCCCTCTAAAGTGAAACTAAGTATATCACTTTCGGTCAGTGTTTTGTTTTACTTCCATTGACACTTTCATCACAGACGGTAGCTATCCAAAACCAGCTACCTAATAATAGTTTTGTGCTATTTTCAACTTTAAACTAACAGACTTAAACTTGAAATAATGCAGAATTGTTACATAAAGTTCTATAATATTTATGAATTAGAGGGTTTTTGTGTACCAAACAAACACACAACTGATATTTGTATTTAAAATTTAAAACATCATTTTGAACTCTGATAAATAGTATTAGTAATATGTAAGTTTATTAAATTTTACATACTTGAATGTATCTTCTTCTATTTACATAAAAAAAAAAGGGGGAGGTGACTGACATACCAAGAGATCCATGCACAGCCAAAACCACTGAACCTAGACTCCTGAAATTTTGCATGCAGATTCTTTATATAACGTAAGTGAGCCACTAAGAAAGGAATTTTGGGATTTTCACACCTAAGGGGATAAATCAATGGATGAGTTTGCGTAAGCGAAGTCGCATGCAAAAGCTAGTTGAATAATGAAAGTAATCATCTTTAGCTATACAAAACAAAGTATAAGTCTGGGTCAATTCCAGTTTGCAATTTCTTATCTTACTGATAAACATGTTTCCACATTAATGGCTATCTAAATTGTTTAGATTATAGAAACACTACAATCATTTAGGTTACTATTGTATGTTAGATAAAACTAACTAAGTTAGTTTAAGTTACTGTTAACTATTTAAATGATATCGAAAATAAGTTATAACATCAAAAAAAATGATTGTAAAAAAACAGTACACATTGAAATATACATATCATAAGATATTATATATTTAGATGTGCATTGAACTGTGCATGTATAATGGAACCAGTAAGTCGGTTTGGTATTATTTTCTCTCTCTTAAAAATTACCTGATATGATGTTCCTGCCCCAACATTTCAATACATTGAGATACCAGTAGATTCATACTGTCTTTCATGTTCATTAGTTGCTCTGCCGACAATTTGTGAATTTCGGCTTCCAACTGAGGTATCTTAGGCTTTAATAAAAAAAACTCATCCCAGAATGTCCCATTGTCAGTAGTTAAATCTTCTCCTCTAAAGAATGATTCGTAAATCTGTACCACCTTCTCTTTTAAGTGCCTTTTAGACCCTGAACCGCTTCTCTTTCGTGTAGCCATGACGAGGTTATTAAATTATATATTTTATGCCTAAATACTGCACGATTTCTAATTAAAAGTGTCCAGTGTTCACAATATCTTATCGAAATCACACAATACAAATACACTTTTAAGCTCTGCTCTAAAATGATTCCATGGCGAATACTGAAAATAGTATTGAAAAAAATTTGTACTTATATTTCTGATACAATCTTAACAATATTGAATTGAATAGAAGCAATCCAGTAAATTCACAGAACTGCAAAGTGTGTAAAGTCAACAAACCGTAAATCGTAAACTTTCGTCGGCCACTTGACACTTTTGTAAGTGTCAAGTCAAAATTGACACACTGTGGTGACAAAACAGACAACGGAGGTTGCCTATTGTTAAAATTATAGTGGTCACTAAGTCTTAGAGCAATATGGTAATTATCAATCTCAATAATAGTGATTTGTCAACATGAACAACACAAAAATGGAGGGTACCAACTTTGGTTGGTGAATCCATACCTGGGCGTCCTCTCTCGAAAATCCCGTCCGCAGAGATCATCATACTTGGCCATTTTAAAGCTCACCACGCCAGCTGGCCCAGCTCCAGTAAAACGGATCATGCGGGGTGGCCTGACTCAATTGGTTACAAGCCTGCGCGAGTCCCAGATGTGGGGGCCTCCTCATTGTTGGGCGTTCTGCTGACTTCTCATCAGGATGGATATTACCATGAATCCGTAAACGCCGTCCATCCGTAACCAATCCGTAACCATTGTATTGTGCGGAGTACAGTGCCTCTCACATGCTCAACGCCAACAGCTGTTATGTGTGGCACTACAAGTCAGCAGATTAGGATAGAATGCGTTCCTTCCAGTGGCGTAACTATAGGATGGCAAGGCTGGCAAAATACCACAGGCCCCCGACCAATGAGGGCCCCGGCCCGAGAAGTCGTGAGCTAGCAAGTAAATTTTCAACAATGTACCTGAGTTATCTACTTATAATCCATTCAAGTGAATCAACTTAAGACCATTCTACCAATTCAAGTTAATCATTACGGATTTCAACGCACAAAAACATGTTGATCAATTTTAGAACTCATCCATTGGTACTTAAAGAATTATCATCTGTGACCAGCAGTACGGTTTCCGAAAGGGTCGATCAGCTGGTGATCTACCGGTATACCTGACACAGGTGATTGAGACTAAGAGGGAAGCCTTGGCAGTTAGTTTGGACATTGCGAAGGCCTTCGATCGGGTTTGGCATAAAGCACTTCTTTCGAAGCTCTCTTCCTAAGGGCTATTAAGCAGGTACAAGCATAAAGATCGTAGTCGACGGTGAATGCTCTGACCTGTGAATTCTGATGTCCCACAAGGCTGTGTACTATCGCCTACTTTGTTTCTCTTCCATCAATGATATGCTGCAAATTACCGGCATTAGTACGGCTGATAGTACGGGCGATGCTCTCAACACCGGTCGCACTAATATTTCTAGGGAAAACGTCATTGAGAGTCGAAACAAACTTGTGTCTGAAATTGTGACCTCTTTTGAGAGAAGGTCTCAGATTGAGGTAGACTCAATTTAGTCCATTTTAACCCATAAAGACACAAATTTGCGCGTTTACCGCAAAAAAAACTGCCGTGCGTCGTGTCATCCTCGGTTTGAAGACATATCCTTATCCTCAGTCAACTTTCAAAAAATCCAAACCCAGTTCCGTGACCATTTGGAGGATAAGTCCAAAATGGCCTCTAAGAAGCTTAGCGTGCTCAACAGATCGAGACAATATTTCACTCTAGCCCACCGCCTCCTAAGCAGATTAAGCGCGCCTTATTAAGCAATAAAGCGCAGGTTCGGCCTCACATGGAATACTGTCCTCATCTTTGGGCGGGGACACCCCAGTACCAGCTCCTCCCTCTGGACCGCATTCAACGGAGAGCGACTCGAATCGTCGACTGCCATGAATTTTCAATTCGGTTGGACTCCTTGGCGCAGCGAAGAGATGTGGCTTCGCTTGTCATTTTCTGTAATCTCTAATGGGCCTGTATTATGTAATGCAATCTTTTAAATTTATTTTCACCTACTTCTAGGAATCCGATTAACTTAAAAAAATTGAAAATAGGATATTGTGATAACTCTTATTCGTGTTAGATAACTACTTAAGTGGTTTATTGAAAATAAACCAAGTACAAAGTGACGATTCTTACTGATAGGGCCCCATCAAAAGAATTTGCCACGGGCCCCAGATGGTATAGCTACGCCTTTGGTTTCTTCTTTGCGTCTTACCCTTGGAGACAGTTGTGCTTCTCGCCAGATAATCCCAACACCGCATCTGATTCTGTAGCTGATGTTGTGCTAAAGGGCATGGAGCTTTTCATTCCATCCTCTATGGTCCCCATTGGTGGCAAGTGTCGGCCCTGGTTTGGTCCATCCTCCAAAAAAACATCTCACAGGAAGCAGGAAGCTTACCAAGCCTGGGCTGACGTGGTGGTGGTACGGGAACAAAATACCAGCGCTCTAAAAAAGGAGAGCAAAATTTGCCTCTTGACTACTTGACTTGAGGCGCTAGTTAAAATCTTTGCCTCGCCAATAGACAACAAAACACTTTTTTTTTTACATGGCAAGTTTGGGATTTGGCAGCATTGGCATTGGCAACACCTTATAATAAAGACTTGCTGTCTCTGCTGTGCTTGCTGCGAACGCGGAGTGCGGAAGTGCGAGAAGCTTGCATTTTGTTTTCATTACAGTTTAGACTGACAGTGTCCGTGCTATTTTGTGAAAGTTGTGATTCTATCCCGTATTTTTCAAAATGAAGTCTAAGAAGCGTCATCATACATCTTCAGAGGAATCGGAAGATTCTGATGTTAGTGGAAGTAGTTCGTCAGACAGTGATACTGACGACTCGTCAGTATCGGAACATCATTACAATAAAAAGAAAAGGAAACGTGCCGATTCTTCCGATTCTGATAGTGATAGCGACGATCACAAAAGGTCAAAGAAACGTAAGCACAAGAAAAAGAAAAAGAAGCATAGCAAAAAGAAGAGGAAATCCGAATCAGTGGTTGTGAGCGGTTCAGATGAAAATTTTACATTCAGTGAGGGTGAAGAGACTTCCGTAAAGAAGAAACGAAAACATAAGCACAAACACAGTAAACGTCCGCGCAGCTCATCTGTTAATCAAAGAGGTAGGCATTTACTTATGTTGAAGTGGGCTACCTACTATTTACGTATGTATTATTAAACTAGCTGTTAACCGCGGCTTTGCTCGCGTGAAGGTTGATTATATGTATTTAATTAAAACTGAGTAAAAGTATGTATGAATAATTTATTCATGTTTTTTTTCCCATAAATGCTAATATAAGTATTCATCTATTTGTAATCAGAAATGTAAAGACGATAGTTTTTGGGCTTCAAAATAAAAAAATTATGGACTTTCAGACTAACCTGTATACGAAATGTCACCCCTTGGGGGCAAAATATCCAGAAACGCTTAAATAGGTATCTACTCATTTTTAATCAGTAGCCCAAAGATACTATTTCATTGCATGTTTCTAACTTAAAAAATTACGGACTTCCATGCAATCTTTCAACCCCAATTTCACCCCCTCAGGGCTAGAATATCCAGAAACGTTTAAATATGTATGTCATCATCATCAGCCTATCGCAGTCCACTGCTCGACATAGGCATCTCCAATTGCACGCTACTGGTTAGTTCCTCGGCTTCTCGCATCCAGCTCTTGCCAGCTGTCGTGGGCAGATCATTATTCCACCTGACCTATGGATGTCCCACACTACATCCGCCGAGACACCGTCTTCACTCAACCATTTACCCCAACAGTTTTCAGTTCTACAACTGATATGGCCAGCCCACTGCCCCTTCAGCTTGCTTATCCTGTGGGCTATCGGTTGATGACCTTGGTTCTCTGCTGGATCACCTCATTCCTGATGGGAGAGAGAGATTCCTTAGAGAAACATTGATCATAGCCCTCTCTCTAGTACGCTGAGCGACTTTGAACTTGTGAAATAGCAGTGTCGTAAGTTTCCATGTTTCGGCACCGGCACCATGACGGCTAGAACTGCACCCAACCCGGCTGAATTATCCTGTTCACCGCATCCTCAAAGTTGTTTCTACCTAGCTGCAAGGTACACATATTTTTGTACAACTTTGAGAATGGCACTGTGTACTAAGACCTACCGTGGTTGTTTACGACATCACATTAGAAACCTCTAAAACTGACAATGTTTCTCTACTATATTATACATATAAACCTTCCTCTTGAATTACTAGGTCTATTACAGAAAACCGCATATAATCCGTTGCTTAGTTTTAAAGATGTAAGCATTTACAGGGACAGACAGACAGCAGAAGTGATTTTGTTTTATAAACTATGTAGTGATATACATCTTAACCTGTGCAGGCGAAGAACACACTCAACGCCGTCTACACAGTGTAGTTAAAGAGCGCCGCGGAGCATCTGATGAGGAAGGTCAACCTACACGAACTTATTATCAGTATGTTTTATCTTGTTACTAGTATTTTTTTGTGAAATAGCTTAAATTTCATGTTATTTTATGGTTAACATGATATTATTTTAGGAAAGAATATCAAAGATCAGTGTCACCAGAAGATTATGAACGGCAACGGGAAGTGCAGAGGTTCTACCGGGGCTCCAGTAAAGAAAGGAGACATCAGTATCAACAAGAGCAGTACCACAATGAGCGGGCTTATAATGATAGGTTAGTTGGTTGCAACATCAATTGAGATACTATATATTATATCATTAGATTTCATGAGATTGAATCATTGCAGATATGCACAATACCACCAAGAGAAATATGATAGGAGTAGAGAGAAATTTGGCCAGAATTCACAATTTACTGAACCAAATGAAGAATACAATAGGAAGCAGAAAGAGTATAATGAGTTTAAAAGGTATTATGGTTTACTCGCACAATAAAATCTAGCTTTTTCTAGGATTCCATTGTATGTTGTAAATTGATGTAGTTATTAATATATTCCTGCCAATAGGTTACACTTCCCTGTTAAGTGTTTTTGTGTAAGAAACTACCCCGGTTATTAATTCATAAGAATTATTTAACTTTAGGCAATGGTTCCGTGTTATTTTTGACTCTAAGGTTGAAAGTTTAAAGTTGAATATAAGTCAGAACCATGGCATAAAATTAAATAACATTTATTAATAAGGGGGTAAGAGTGTTAAGATTAATTATTATATATATAATTTATAGTTTTTACTATGCAAATGGACATAAGTTGTTTGTTTGTGATTTTATCAAAACAGATCCTTTTTTATTTATATCTTACTAACAAAATTTTATTAGGTTTGAAATAATATTTAAATACCATTTTGTTTAAATATTATGAAAAATAACAAAAACATTTCTTATGACATCTTAAAGTTTTGAAAATTCTCTTTGTTTTTGCGTCTAAAGTATCATAAACTTAAGTATTGCCTAGTATAACAAAATGATAAACTTTCTCATAATTTTTATAATTATATATATATATTTTTTTTTTTTAAGTTAAACCACATACACAGTTTTAAAATATTTAGTTTTCTACTTAATTCCTATAGTACTGTCATATGTTTTACTGTGTTAAATATCTGTAGCTGATAATATTGAGAAAATATGGATTCAAGATGGATCTGAGGAAAAGATAATATTGAGGATTAGCTGACCCACGCAACCTCGTTTGCGTCTCCTATTGCCCGTAGCGTGATAATTTTCCACTGTTTTTGAAACATTTTTCATTGGTGCTCCGTTCCTATTGGTCTTAGCGTGATGATATATAGCCTTCCTCGGTAAATGTACTATCCAACACTGAAATAATTTTTCAAATCGAACTAGCGGTTCCTAAGACTAGCGTGTTCAAACAAACAAACAAACTCTTCAGCTTTATATATTAGTATAGATTAGCTAAAACAACAGCTAAGAAATTTGTATAGTTGTCAACCAGTGTTATTGTTTTAGTGAGCTAACTAATTCTATTTCATTGTTTGGTGGTATTGTTAATCAATGGATGATTACAAAAATGAGTTCTCTAATATTTACATATTGATTAATGTGCTTTAAGTATCTGTTACCTTAATACTTTAATATGGCAAGTTTTGCTGTCACACAGTATTTACAGAGAGTTCTTACACAGCATTCCACAGTGCTTCGATAATATGTTATGATCCATTCTAGAAATAAACTCACTTGTACTTATTCCACTATTTTAATTAAATTAAATTTAAGTAGAATAAGTACAAGTGAGTTTATTTCTAGAATGTATTACAACAAGTTCCATTAAATGCCGACAATCGGGAATATAAATTATAGTTGTGTTATAATGATCACTTGTTGGTAGTTTAGTTTTCACATCATATGTGTAAAGTATGAAAAAAAAAATAGAATGTGCTTTGTATATTAAAAGAATATTTTTAATGAGTGGCTAAAGATAGTGAATGTTATCATAGGCATCAACGATATGAAGTTCATAGGCCTGCTGAAGAAGATTATCACCACAGGAGGCCCAGGGACCAAGAAGAAAGGTTTCATCAGAGAGAAGATCCAAGAGGTTTGTGGTTGCATAATTTTAATATTTTTTATTCTATTAGCACAAGTGTTTTTAAGAGGTTACTATACTCAAGTATAGTAAAAGTACAATGTTTCTTATCTAATAATATGCCTTTCTATGAACTGAACATCTATTCATTGATCATATTATGCACTGTAGACATATATTATTGTTTTCTATATTTATGATTTACATTTTTTTCTTCTCGATTTCTCTTTATTTTACACAGAAGTACAAACATTTCCACATAATTGCAATTTAGGATTATAATTATTACTAGTTGTTGCCCGCGGCTCCGCCCGCGTGTATGTCGGTTAGCGCGGCAAATAGTAGCCTATGTGTTATTCTGATGTATAAGCTATATTACTGTAAAGTTTCATCTAAATCCGTTCTGTAGTTTTTGTGTGAAAGAGTTACAAACATCCATCCATCCATCCATACTTACAAACTTTCGCATCATACAAATAAATAAAATTGGAGTGTCTGTTTGTAATATTAAAGTAACCGTTTTTTACTAAATGCATTTGTATGTATACACGGTACATATACCAAAAATGTAGTTAAGTTTTGTTGTTGTCTGTCTGTCTGTCAGTCTTTTGAACAATAACCGCGGGTAACACCGCGGGGTTCAGCTAGTTTATAATATTAGTAGGATGTCTACATGAAGATTTTTGTTCTGGTTTTATGTTATGTTTTGGCCATTACACTTAGCTTATTTATTAAAGTGCTTTAGTATAAATCATGTGAATCATTTTTAGGCTTTAATCGGTACAACCAGTATGAAGATCGAGGACCTAAAAGGCGCGAATTTGATGATAGAAGAGAATATCGCGAAAGGTTAGTCAACTTTAAATGTTTATACTAATAGTTAATCATTCGAAAATCGAACATATGCACTAACTGTCTGCAACACACAACAACTTTAGTTAATGTTTTAATTTGTCGCGGGAGAGCCATGCTTCGTCGTAAATGGACCAGTTCTGACGGGCTGATACCCTATCTTCACAGAACACTCGTGCTCAATAATTCTTTCGATACTTTTTACCTACTGATGAAACAGGAGCCTAGAAGTTCATAGCCCTCACCCTGATTCTCAGGAGAATTCCACTTTTGGTTACTTCAGTAATGCAGATGTCCATCTTACTTACCAACAGGTGGTCATTTGCCCTACTTTTATATATAAAAGCGATCGCAATTACATACGAAGTAAATCTTTAAGGTAGAATGGTTAAATTAAGAACAAATTTTCTACATCAAACTTATTAGAATTAAACCAATGAAAGTTTTATTAAATTTATTTAATGAACTTCCTATAACTGTGTATTTCTCCAAATTCGTGGTACTACATAAGCAAATTTCGTAATGAACAAAAATAGGAGTAAATATGCTAACATGTTGTCCATTAGACTTGTTGATTGGCCCACTAATAGTCTGTTTGTCTTTAACAAAATAGCAAGTGTTAGTTAGTAGTTAGTGTAGTTGTAAACAAATTATATCTAGTCTATTTTTAGCACTATCTACCTCAGGATTTAACATAAACCCATAGTAATGTTATAAAATAAAAAGAAAGTATTTTCACTAAAAAATATGTTACAGACGTGGCCCACCTGACGCCGATCGCTTCCGTGAACGCGAGTTCCCTGACAAGAAGGAGAGGAATCATGAAGATGGATTTTCTTCTGAAAGGTATGTGGATAAACTTCTACAGTTGCATTTAGATGTAAGGTAAAAACAAAATGCAGGTGTTAAACTAGTGTAGACTCTTTTTGAAAACAATTATAAAAGTGCAATCTTTATTTTTCTATACATTTCAAACCTTCTTGTTTACTGAACACTTACAGTGTTGTTGCATGAGTGCCTACTGGCCGACCTGGCTGGTACCTGTGTCTGCGACGTTAAATAACTATATTTATTTTTACAGTGACCACTCTACAGAAAAATGTTATGATCAGAACATGTTGGTGTTGCAAAAATATTTTAAAATTTGCACATTAAATGATAATAAACAGTATAGGCATGTGTAATTTATTGGAAAATTATTTGCAAACGGATATTATTTTTCTGTCTGGATAATGCAGGGGCTAAAAGAACTTTAAAGAGAATGTATGCATTATTGTTCAAGCTCTTTACAAACTAACAACAATTTTAATGACAGGATGTGATTGCAAACCAATTGAATGGTAACTTTGGTGATTAGGAAGTTTTATTTGAGTTTTTGACGTTGTTTGCATTAAGGAACTGAATAATCTAGAAAAAGATATGTTACAATTAAAACTTGAAAATGAAAGTTAAGACATTTAACTGAAGTTGTCATGTTTATGGAACAAGGAAGAAAATTTAAGACAGGATGGAAAAAGCGACGACTATTATTTATTATTTTAAAGATAAAATACTTTGTGTCAAAGTTGATTTGAGAAGAAACTGAACTAATGGAATTTAATTGGAAAAGAAATGGAAACAAGCCGCATGCATCCATACATTTTCACATATTTTGGTTATTTTATTATACCTATGTATGTATTCAATGTACTGTTTAAATTTGAAACTGTTATGTAATTAGGTTCCAAGATAATCTTAGATTGGGACTTCACACAGCAATATCTAAAGCTGTTTTGGTAAAGATTGAGTGAAGATTTTTTGGAATTTACTGCTGCCTGTTATTTGAAAGTGACAAATACTTACAATTATATAATAAGTAGAAATAACGATGCACTTCTTTTTGGAATTACTAACGAAAGTAATGTCATTAAATATAATTTACACTACAAAAAGTATTTCAAGAAAACTTGTACTCTCAAGACTGTGTAAGAGAATTCAATTAAATTTTCAGAAGAGCAAGAGGACCTTAACACATTTGTACTGTAAGGACGTCGAATTTTTATGGACGGAAAATAACAATAAGGAGCAATATATTATATTCTGTAGAAATCAGAACAAACCTGAATGAAACTATTTAACCAGTAAACTTCATTGATTGAAAAAAGAAACAAAAAGTGATAGTCCACAAAGATATGATTAAAGTAAAAAAATACCATCTGTTCAGTATAAGATGTGGAGTAAACACAGAATTGAGTGCTTTGAATGAATTGAGATAACGTCATATGGCTTTTATTGCCCACTTACAGACTCATAATATATAGATTAGTCTATACTATCCTGAGAATGACTGAACGTAGTAGGTATGTTCGCGAAATCATCATTCTAATTCCAAAGTAATGGTAAGTGTATGATTTATAGGAGTGAAAAAATAATTGGTTCTTCGCGTTGAAGATAACATTAACGATATATTGTTGCGATCGAACACTTTTATCTATAATAGTACGACTCTTGGAATGGATTTTTATTTGTGTCGATAGACAAACTTGTTTACGATAAAATAAAACCTTTATTTCTATTCATATGTTGTTGGGAATCTTTTAAATATTGTTCCTGTCGACGATAATAAAAATACTTTTGAAAGAGATCTACTAAAGGTAACACTTGATCACATTTATAGACAATATATTTCTTATTTGTTGTATTTTATTTTGTTTAAGCTTTTTCAACATTCCATGTTGGACCCAGTTTTGCAATGTGTAAAACATCATAACAAATGTTTGAGATTTTTCCAATGATGTCATTTATCGGTTACAGAGGTCGGGATGTTCGGCGAGAGAAGATTATGAACAATCCCGGTAGAGCAGAGAAACCACAAGCATCGCATAATAGGTCAGATAAACAATATTTGTTACAGAAATGAATGGCTTGACAGAATTGCTTTATCAATGAATATCAATATTAATCTTAAATGTGTATCACTCATCATTAAATATTTTTATTTTATTTTAATATAAGTATGTTGATATGTAGCATACCTGCATACATACCAACATTAAAACAACATAAGCATATTTTTTACATCAATAGGGAAAATGCGTATAATTTTTATTTGTCTGAAATATTTTTTTCTACATTCTTTATTGTCTTTTGTAAAGACAATAAATAACTAAACTTATAAGGTATTTTTTTTATTTAGTGATTATTTAAACTCAGAAACTATAAATAAAAAGAGAACATTAGGGAGAGAAATTCAAACTTACAAAACGCATCACTGTTGGTCAAAACGAAATGTGACGTCAATGGTCACTTCATCGCAATTATCGGGGTCGAAATCCATACTGTGTTAGTAGTGTTTTTGAGAAATTAATTTCTTCCATGATTTTTATAGCAATTAAAACTGTTAATAAGTATACAGTGACCGAAACACTAGTAAACAAACACGAAACGATTGACGTCATTGTATCGTCGTATCGTCGATCGTATCAAAAGTGCGCGCAAAATGACGGCGATTGAATAGTTTAAATTTAGTTAGTGTTTTAAATTACACTTTGATAACTAGTTTGACTATTTTTGAAAATTCTTGAGCTGATTTAAAGTTCTTCTATATTCTAGAGACGTAAATGATCAAATTAAGAAATAAAAAAAAGCATATTCCCTATTGTCAGTAAATTATTTAATCTGCGTGTTATTCTTATCAATAAAATCAGTGTTTAATGCATCTTTTATAGGGAAAGATCAAGATCTCGAAGTCTAGAGGAGCGCTATAAAGAGAGGAGTCGTAGACCAGAAGCAAAGGAAGAGAGATATAAAGAGGGCCGTAGTGATGACAGGAGGGAGAATAACCCTAGAGAGGATAGGAACGCGGAACGGACCATGAAAGCTGATTCTAGGCAACGAGAAAAGAAGAGTCGGTTAGTCCATATATATTTATATTTGTTTCTAGATTATGCCCGCGTCTCCGTCCGCTTATACGTTGGTTATTTTTTTATATATTTTTTTTTTTAATAAATTAATAAATATTTTCGGACATCTATCACACAGAGCCATCTAGTCCCAAGCTAAGCAGAGCTTGTGTTATGGGTACTAGACAACTGATACAAATACATATATACTTTTTTTTTGTAAATACATACATATTATACATAGAAAACACCCAAACTCCGAAAAAAATATTTGTAGATCATACAAACATTTGGTCCGTCCCGGGAATCGAACTCGAGACCTCACGATCAGCAGTTGCACATGCCAACCGCGAGACCAACGAGGCAATTGCGGTAAGGTATAGCCTATTTATTACCTTAAGAATCAAAGTATCACCATGCTAAATTTCTTTGAAATCTGTGCAGCGGTTTAGCCGTGAAAGCGTAACAGACAAACAGGCAGAGTTACGTTTAGCCTATTGCAGTCCACTGCTGGACATAGGCCTCTCCTATTGCACGCCACGCTGATCGATACTACTAATACTCTGAGTTACTCCCAAAGTGTATACATTCAGAAGCTTTATATAATGACTAGCTGTTGCCCGCGGCTGTGCCCGCGTGTATGTCGATTATCGCGGCAAATAGTAGCCTATGTGTTATTCTGATGTATAAGCTATGTTACTGTAAACTTTCATCCAAATCCGTTCAGTACTTTTTGCGTGAAGAAGTAACAAACACTCACTGTATATTAGTGCGATTAGTGTGATTACATCTTGTCAAATTCTTTGATCTGATCTAAATCTAGCGTATTATTGTCTGGAGCATGTATAGCATTACTATTTAATACTTTAATGTATTCGAAATAAATATAATTTTTGTAAGAATTTAAAAAAAAATAAAAAAATACACTGAGACAGCTAATTTGCATAATTTGGTTGTGCTAGAGAGTAAATTTCTTTAGACATTAATGATGCACAACCATCTCAATAGACTACCATAATGTGGGTCACCATGCTGCATTGTCTGCATTCGCAATGCGTGACCACAACTCTTGAATTCTGTTCATGCTTTCCATCAGGCAGAGTAGAGTCATTTTGGCAGGCTAAAATATAAAAAAAGCTAATTGAAGTTGCACATGCTTGACCTTTTTGGTGTTTCTACAGTTTTGCAGATGCAGAGGATGGTAAAGAGTACAGCTGGGGTAAGACTGAAGTGAAAAAGGAGGATGGTAAAGACCCAGCAGATAAAGAAAAACCTAATTTTGGGCTATCCGGTAAACTGACGGCCGATGCAAATACTGTCAATGGTGTGGTCATTAAGTATACTGAACCTGAGGACGCTAAGCAGCCTAAGAGGAGATGGAGGTAAATAATAATTAAAAATTTATTATCTTACTATCAAAATGTTATAACGTGTTTCCCTTCCACTAAGATCCCAGGTCCTTTAAATAGGCTATGAAAGTCATCTCACTAGCCCGCCATTGTGTGGGTCACCATGCTGTATTGTTTGCCTCTTGGATTTTACTCATGTTTACCTTTTGGCAGAGTAGAGTCATTTTGCCAAGCTAATCTATACAAATAAATAAAATTGGAGTGTCTGTTTGTAATATTAAAATAACCGCTTTTTACTTAATGCATATGTATGTATACACGGTACATATACCAAAAATGTGGTTAAATTTTTTTTGTCTGTCTGTCTGTTTGTTCCGGGTGATCTCTGGAACGGCTGGACGGATTTTGACGGGACTTTCACTGGCAGGTAGCTGATGATCCGGGTAGTAACTTAGGCTACTTTTTACTTTGACTAACTGTGTCGCGCGGTGTTACTCGCAGTACAACAATAACCGCGGGTAAAACCGCGGGGTTCAGCTAGTACTTAAATAAAAACATGTAACGCCACTTCTTTTTTATATTTTTAATACGATTTTATTTTTCATTTTCGAAATAATTATGCTAACATATGTCATACCTTCTAGAATCAAACTAACTTGTACTTATTCCATTATTTTAATTACATTTACACCTGACCGGTTTCGCCTTAAAAATACAGGTAAATGTAATTAAAATAGTGAAATAAGTACAAGTGAGTTTGCTTATAGACTGTTTTACAACAAATTCCATCAAGTGCCGACAATCGAGAGTATAAGTTACATATGTCATACCTATTTCTGCCTTAGTTCTATAGAGTTTATATGCGCATCTAAAATCTGTATCATAAAAAAATGTATAGAGTCATAAATTGATTACGATTTTAAACAAAGCTATGCAATACATTAAATATTTTTTGTCTTTTTCCATTTTAGATTTTACCCATTCAAAGGCGACAAAGCATTACCAATTCTATACATTCACCGACAATCGGCGTTCTTGATCGGTCGCGATAAGAAAGTGGTCGACATTATGCTTGAACACCCATCAATAAGTAAACAGCATGCGGCGTTACAGTACCGGGCTACACCGTTTACAAGACCAGATGGTTCCCAGGGAAGGCGAGTTCGACCTTATGTTATCGACCTCGGTAAGTAAAACTTAGTTATTTCATCGCTACTTATTTGTGTGTGATTTTTACCAGACTACGGCAAAGCCAAAAGGAAAGACAAATAATAGTTTTGTAATTCTATTTATGTTTGTATGGTCTGCTGTAGTTAGTAAACTATTGAACCGATTTTGATGAATGAGGTGTCAATAGTCTTAATAATGGCCTGGGTGACATGGGCTATATATGTTCTGCTAAAAGATTTTACGTAGTCTGGTTAGCGCTTTATAAACTTTTTCTTGTACTTCAATATACTACATATATAGGAAAAGAACAGTAAATTAACAATTAATATTATCAACCGACTTCAAAATAGGAGGAGGTTATCAATTCGACTGTTTTGTTTTTGTTTGTTACCTCAGAACTTTCTATTGGGTTAACCGATTTTGATCATTATTTTTTTAATTGAAAGCTAGTGCTTCACATGTCGATTTGACGCAGGATTTGAATTCCTATTTTTTTGTTAAAATTTTTGATTTATTGTCCACAGACTCAGCAAACGGCACATTTGTTAACAATAAAAAGATTGATCCGCGTCGGTACGTAGAGTTGCTCGAACGCGACGTTGTCAAGTTTGGCTTTTCTCAGCGCGAGTACGTGTTGCTTCACGAGAACAGCAAGGACGATGCTCAGGACGATGACCACCAGGAACAACCCGAGGGAACCAACGTCACCACCACAGACCAAATAAAACGAGAGAAGAGAGCTAAGGCGGAAGTCGCAGAGGATGGTGACTAACATGTTATTAAATAGTCCATCTTACTTAAATGTTTAGTTATATTTTAGTTGTCTAATCAGTTTACTTTCTCCTATCTGTCATGCCAGATAAATACAATATACCATAAAATGGTATTTCTATTATATACTTTTGTTTTTAATTAACACACATTTTTCGTGACTCTTGTGTTTAGCCGTTACTTTTTTTAAAATCGATATACTTTAAAACTTAAAAACATTCGGTAGAACTCGACGACAATATATTTTTTGAACATTAAAATGTAATATACCGAATCTGTCATATTAAAGTATGGTTTTTCATTTTTAATTAATCCTCTCATAAACACGTGTACATTGAACTACTAGACTCACTTACCTACTTCATTATCAGCATATCGTCGTCATGATGGACGAATGCCTCCCCTAAAAAGCACTACATCCCAGTTTTGGGTAGTACAACGTCCAACTGCTGCCTGTCATTTTTCTCAAGTCATCTGTCCATCGTCTCAACTTATTTTATCGCCAATATCACACACTTAGTGACTTTAAATTTGTCCACGTCTTGGCTCTGTATGTTTACACGTAGGACGCATTGGATTTGCCATTGCGAATTCTAATAATCTCCCGGTCGGACTTACACCGACCGAGTTAGTAGTAATTCTTTTCAGATCATGTATGATCACATGTGTGAGATGTATTTGGCAATTGATATTGATTCTGTATCTGTTTCCATTGCGCTTCCTACAGACATCTACGAATGCATTGGTAAAGGTCTCTAGTTAAGGAGATATTTATATATAGTCTCCTTGTCTTACTCTGCAATGCGTTTAGATTGGTGCTTTGTTCTGCGTCTGTGCTAATTTACCTGCTTATGGTTAAATTTGCAAAATAAATAGATTAGATCATTTTCAATATTTTTTTTTATTTTGAGGTCATTACTCGCTATATGAGCCGATGGTTTTTTAACTTACCGATGTAACTGACAAACTTTTAATTATAAATCCTAGCAAAGGGGTAACTTTTAAGGACTTTTTGAGATAAATTACGAATAGCATTACTGTTATTAGGCATGCAAAGTGATAAATAAAATTAAGGTATAAGGCTAATTCAATGAATAATAAACATGAATGAGCCAGTAAATTTATAGTAGGACATATTATGTATATCAATTAAAAAATAAGTAATCCTATTTCATGGTTTTATTTTATACCTATCTGATTTCTTTGATAACCACATTACAGTTTCTGCTTAAAGCATTTCGGCGAAGTCAGGTATAGGCAGTCTTTAAGTCTTAGACCCTGATTAAAATGCTCTATTACAGTAGTAGATACAAAAATAGCAGTGAAATGAAATGCAATTATTTATTCTGCAATTAGGTAACATGAACTAACTTTCCTAACTGGACTAGCCCTGAAAATAAAGCACGAAACAAAGTCAGGGATCTTCGTCTCTTTCAAAGTCCAGAAGTATATTGACTGCCTCGTTGGTCTCGCGGTTGGCGTGTGCGACTGCTGATCGTGAGGTCTCGGGTTCGATTCCCGGGTCGGACCAAATGTTTGTATGATCTACAAATATTTGTTTCGGAGTTTGGGCGTTTTCTATGTATAATATGTATGTATTTACAAAAAAAAGTATATATGTATTTGTATCAGTTGTCTAGTACCCATAACACAAGCTCTGCTTAGCTTGGGACTAGATGACGTTGTGTGATAGATGTCCGAAATATTTATCATTATTATTATAAGTCTGTGGTTCTGTATTTCTCTCAAGTTCTATTATTTGGCAGGGTTAAGTATCCACTCCAGATTTTCGAGATTCGTCAAGAAGACGATTTTTTTTTGACACAACGCCATCTAGTTTCAAACTAAGCCGAGCTTGTACAATGCCAGCTAGATTGATAGAATACTTATATCCTTTTTTATAACCACATACTTACTATAGATAGAAAACACCTACTGCGAGACAAATGTTTGGAGATCATACAAACATTGGTCCAAGTACAACCCGGGAATCAAACCGGAGACATCAGCAAAGCAGTCGCATACGCTACCAATTCAGGCGAAATCTTCATAGCTTCAGTTTTTCTGTTAATCTAGTTGCAACAACGTGTCAGATTGAGCAGCCGTCTATGCCTATGCGGTGAAGTGTTCTCGTTACCTGAGCTCGACAGAATGTTAGCCGAAAGCAGTACCTAACATTTATTTGATAACATCTAAGATATATATTATCAACAAATGTATAGGAAACTGGTTGGGTGCTGGGTGGTTAACAAATGTAATTCAATAAATAAAAATACATGTGTTCATATGGCAATATATTTAGTTAACTTGATTGTAATAAATGCGTAGATGTTTTACCCACACCGGTGGCTTCTAAAGTCTTAAAGGCTTTAATTGATTCACAATAGCTTACACTAATATATACAACGAGATTCAAATTTATTTACAAGTGCTATCTAGTGAAAATAAATAATATTTCTTTAATTTAATTAAATCTATTACATTCTCATTCGGTGGACAATTTACACATTGCATTACTTTTACTAATATCACAGCTTAAAATGGAGTCTTGAATACATGTTTATCGAAGCTAAAATCGATATGTGGCTGGTGTCTAGATGAGGACGTACAAGGTTCCTGTGACGTCATTTCTTCACACAGCGAGGCTCTTTTAAAGATGCCGTTTCGTAGAGGAATTATTGTGGCGTTTGGAGGCCGCGTGTGAGTTCTTAAGGAATGTGTTCTATATAAAGGAGGTTTGATCAGTCTATTAGGGGCGACACCAACAATGCTGTGTCTCGAGAAAGGGGCCATATATGTAAGTGGGGCTCTCGGGATCTCGTAACCGTCGCAGACAGTACCTGACGCCGAATCACTGTCATACATGAGTTCCAAATATTTTGGCACCCGTTCTGGGAGTAACCTCGACGGTTCCATTTGATGCTCAGGGAATTCTTCATCTGTGGAATATTATTATTATTATTATATCAGTCATCAGATAGCCGAATTGAGATTGTAATAAAGTTAGCAAGTTATAGTAACAAACCTAAGCAGGCGTTGTCATTTTCGTCCAATAGGTAGGTGCGGTTGTCGACAGCGTCTGAACATGCAGCCATGCGCAATGCTTTGGTTAGTTTGTGTTCTATCAAATAAATTCAAAAGATATTTCAATATAAAGCCATGACATAAAAAGTTAACGAAAATAAAATGTGGACATGCCAGTACCTAGTTAAAGTTATATATTCCCGTCTGAATTAAAAGATGGTAGGCATCAACAATTAACCAATATACAAATAAATAAAAATCTGAAATTTAGTGCTAATCTCTTTCTGTCTTTGTGTCTCTTTCTTCAGGAAAAAAACAGTTAAATAACTACATTACAGTTAAGGATTTAAGGAAACTAAATAATGATAAATAATTAATTAGGTACAGCTTACAACCGAAAGTACATTCTGATTAGTGCAAGTAGTTAAGTAGCTTCTTTATTTTTGTGTATAAGTTATAAAAGTTAGGTATCTAATCATTTAAAATTTTTAATTACCATATTGAACTTGCTCAACGCGTTGGTTTGGTATGACATCCCGAAATCGTGACAGTTTGGTATACATGGCATGAGTTATTTAAGTTGTAGATAGTAATCATCATCATGCAATCAGAAGTAGTTCCTAGCAAGTAATTAGAGATATATCTTACCATCACCCAGTAGCGTAAGGTAGTGAGGTGCGGGTGTGGGCGTCGCGGTAAGCGTGATGTTTGGTGATGTCTTATCTCTCAAAGCAGTCACAATTTCTAGACAGAGTCGAAACGATGGCCGCGTTTCAGCCGAATAACTCCAGCATTTCTGGAGGAGATCGTAACTGAAACAAAAATTTTAATAAAATTTATTTTAGGATTTCAAAATCCACCAATTTAGTGCAGCTACCTACCTACTTTACGAATGCGGGTTACCAATCAATCGAGAATCAACAAAATGATACTATTTTTTAAAGTATCGCTTTTCCTAACTTTAATTATGTGCCTACTTATTATGAGAATTTACACGCTTACAATATGTATGAAGTGTAATATTTGAATCGCCAGACGTCACGGCCATTGCAAGCTGGTCGAAATGACAGGCAGTGAGGCAACGGAGTGTGTTAATATCCGTAATACCTACATAGTGCCGTATCACAAATTAACTCCTCAGTTTTACATAGTTTTATGAATTTATTATAAACAATAACACAATACGGTTGGTAAACATTGACTGCACGGCTGGCCTAGTGGTAGTGCCAAGTGTTTGGGTTCAAATCCCACATGGGATAACAATGTGTTCTTTGTCTCCGTTTCAAGTATGTTTGTAAAGACCCCCGCGAAACAGGATGTAGGTATATAACTCATGCGAGAGTTGTCCTTTTTAAAAAAAGAAAATAATAATCGAAAGGAGGTTATAATCACCTTTCTAAGGAGATCTTTGTTCAGAACAGAAGTAGACTTTTAAAGGTTGTTGATGATTGATGATGATAAAAACAATTGATACTTACAATACAGACGGACAATTTGGTGGTCGATCCGGTGTGCCTCCTGCGCGGACATATGCCAGCACTTGACGGTTAGTGCGTGCAGGGTATGGCTGCTGCCCCAGGGATAAAACCTAAAATACAATGCAGATTCTCGGAGTAATTTTGGTTGATTTTAGAAAATGTAAATTAAAGTATAACTGGTTTTTAACAAATAACTTACCTCCCAACATAACACACCCCAAGCCCATACATCGGATTGACAAGAGAATACGCCATCAACAAGACATTCCACTGCCATCCATCTTACAGGCAGGAGCCCTGCGGAGATAAAGATTAGATTACATTTTGTAATTTCTTCTTGTACGTTTTTCATTAATTCTTTGTAACGCTTATAAAATCTATATGTACTAATATTATAAAGCTGAAGAATTGTTAATCGCTTGCTAATCTGAAGAAGTACTGGTTTGAAAAATTCTTTCAGTGTCAGTCAAGGAGTATCAAAGGAAAATGTGCAAAAACGGGGAAAAAATCCTTTTGAGAGCTTCTATTGCGTGCGCTTTGTAGACGCTTATAATGTCGCATAAATAATAAAAAAAGATTCTTTATTGACACGTAAGAAAATGATGTTCTATCCATCATCACAAAACTGATTGCAATCCCAACAATAATTTCATAAAATACTCATCACATGTTGGTGAAACAAAACAAAAATTATTGGTGAAGGGTACTAATCCAAGGTAACATCTAAGTAGATTTGAATTTTACAATCTTTTTGCAACATATTACCAATATAAGCATAACTGCCTTGTTGGTCTAGTGGTTAGCGTAAGCGACTGCTGATTAGGGCTCTCGAGTTCGATTCTCGGATCGGACTGCTGTTGGGTTTTTCTTAAAAGAAATTCTTAATAGCAGCGCGGAATATGGAAGATGGCTGTGATTCCCGCCCGTGCCTGGAGAGCACGTTAAGCCGTCGCTCCCGGTTGTCATGAACATCTATGGCAATGGTTATTGGGGAGTCAGTCCCCTCAAATAAACTGAGAACTAGTTCAACCAGTTCAACCTTCAAATTTAGTTCACCCTTAGGGTTGCGGAGGTCCGATGCCAGTCGCTCCGTGTAAAAACTGTTATTCAGGTTAAACCAGTTGAATTAGTAGCCGACCCCAAATCTTGGGAATAATAAAGGCTAGGAAGATGATGAGGATTACAAATATAAGCATAACAAATAATAGTTTTCTTTCTAAAAAAATCATACCTTCTCCTTCTTTTCTATAGTAATCATTTTTGTAAATGTCCCTTGCAAGTCCAAAATCCCCTATCTTTACGACTCGTCCATTCGATCGATGAGCCACGAGGCAGTTTCGACAAGCCAAGTCGCGGTGGACAAAGTGCATCTCTTCTAAATAACGACAACCCTTCGTCACATCCACGCACATATTGAGAAGATCCAGAAGGGTTAGAGATTCGGGACTGTACTGTAAGGTTTGAAAAAAAAATCACCTTTCAAAATGCATTGACGAACTGGAGAAGTGATGAATTTCATCAAGTACACCTTATACAATTTATTTGCAGGAAGTTTAAATATATAAACATATGTATAGAAAAGCTCAATTCCATAGGTACATATGTGTAGGAAAGCCCAATGGTGCGGAAGCATCATTAGGTCGCCATGGTGTGGGTCACCACGCAGCATTGTTGCATTGTCTGCATTCGCAATGAGTATGGTAACCACCACTCTTGGATTCTACATATGCTTTCCATCAGACAGTGTAGAGTCATTTTGACATGGACATACTAAAAAAATAATCTAAAACTGTTTCCGTGGTTGTAAATCTGTGGCAATCATTTAAAATTATGTCAGTGTGGTAAGGTACTGAAATACAAAACAATGTAAAGAAACCACAATGTAAGAAACTTACCAACGAAGCACGTTTAGCTCTCAAATAGCTGAGCAAGTCACCTCCTTCCATCAACTCCATGATGATATAGTTAGGATCATTGTCCAAGCACACACCCAAGAGACTTAAAATGTGCTCATGCTTGAAATTCGACATCAAAGCTGCTTCCTTTAGGAATTCTGTCTTTTCTTGTTCTGAAGCGCTCTTTCGTAATGTCTGTTAAAGAGAAAAGTAATGCTCATTTTTTATTTAGAAAATGACATGCAAGAGAAATGTAGAACGTTTATTACACGATTTGTCATTCTATTCATACTACAATCATATTTTACATTCGAAAGTAACTTTTATTCTTGAGGAAGGACATCTGTACCTCCTCTTTACCTAGATAAACAGCGTACGAGCGGGCGAAGCCGTGAGGAAAAGCCAGTAAATATCTAATAAATGTATGCTTACCTTGACAGCTACTTTTGTATCAGCAGTACTACCGTTCATCTGCCTGGCAATACCTTCAAATACTTCTCCGAACGCGCCTGATCCGAGAAATTTGGTGAGGGTTATTTGTTCCCGGCGTATATGCGGCAATCCAGCTAGTTCTGCGTCCGTTGGGCAGTGAACACCCTATGAAGACAAATTTAAAGAATAATACGTATGAACCTATATAATTCCTAACAAAGAATGAATATCTGGTAGACAATGTTCTTCTAGTTAAAAACTTTTACAACAATCGAAAACATCAAATGAGATCTATGACTTGTTATTTTTTTTGTTTCTGTTGAGCTATGTCATATACATATATTTTATTAATAATAATAATTACCTGGTTGTAAAGTATATTTGTATTCGGATTCGTATTCGGAGGTAGTTGCCTAAGAGTGGCCAGCTCCACATCTGGTCCTCTTCTAGGGACGTTCATTGTCAACTGGTTCGCTATTGCCGCCTTTTTCTTGGCTCGGCTGTTGTATGCTAAAATATGATACTCAAATAAAAAATCAAAACGAAATTAAAATACCTAAATATTATAAGTTCAAATTAAACGCTATCTGTCTATTACGCTTTCATGGTTAAACCGCTGCACAGATTTCAATGACTTTTGGCATGGAGGTATTACCAACAAGCATCCAGGCGGGGCCGCGGTCAAAAGTTAGTAAATCTAAATAGTAAATATAGTTTTAAAAAAAACTACAAAACACCCTTACAATGATTGGTTAGAAATAAACAAACAAACAAGCAGGTGACGCTAATAAAAGCGTATGAAAATAGGACAAAATTGTACTTGACTTAACTGTAAGTGAAAAAGATATTAAAACTTTGCGAAATTTAACATGTAATTACCATAGAAAACTGTAGCTACAACACCCAGCAATATTGCTAGCAAGGCAAACAAGGCCACCGCTAGTGCTACAGCAGGTGGCCTGTGAGGCGCGAGAGCGGCCGCGTCCAGGTCGGAGGGCGCCGAGAGCGCGCCCCAGCCGTGCGCGTTGCGCGCCTGCACGCACGCCGCCCAGCCCGGGCCCACAGACCCGCTGCTTAACAGCCAGTACGTATCTGGAACAGCATGGACAGAACATATATTTAGTCTAAACAAGGAACTCTAAAAATTTTTCAACATCTGGAAGTCTTTTGATGCTAGAAAACTGTTACTTTGTATAATATATTAATTACCACCCGGAAAAAGTGGAAACATCAAATTTAAAAACCATTTTACATTATATGTTAGATAACCATTACGTCAATTACAATAATAACTCAGAAAAAACTTACCAGTTCCGTTGTGCAGTAGTTCGAGACCTTCACGAGCGATACGCATTTTCATATTGTCATCAATATCCGAAGGGAGGTCCGAGGGCAGCAAATCACTGATGTTTCTCGTCATATTGTCGTTACTATGAGTAACTCTGGACAAAGAATATCCACTTGAATAATCTCGAACAATTACAGCAAACATTAATTTAGAGGTTTTACTATATACTACATGTCTCATGCTTAAATACGTATAGGAATAAAATCTTTCTTCTTTTTTTCTTATTTAGAAATAAAATACTACTTATAGTACAAACCTGTGCTGAGGCCGTCCCCAAACGCGGTAAGCAGTGACAGGAGATCCTCTTGGGTCCGGTTCAGTCCACCAAACTCGTAACACCCTATCGCCAATGCCCTCCACTCGTAAAGGACCTGGAGGACCTGGTACATCACCTAGCCACCACCAAATAAACGTTGGGTAAGTAAGGTCTTAGTAGCATTACGTAGTCATTATGCATTCCATAACATTTATTATATACGTAATTAAGTAAATGATGTCTTAGTCCTATTTTGTGATAATCGAATCTTTAACTGCTTATTTATAACACTTGAAGTGGAAATATTTAAATAGTGTTTGAGAAATCATGTAGAAAAATTAATGTATTATCATAAATTTTGATACAGATATTGTATTTAATGACAACTTTTCCGCTAAGATTCAACGTACCGTGAGTTTCAAAAGTGAAGCGGTCGTCATGCGGCCAAAAGTAGGGCGGTCCATGAGATACATATTGCAATCGCAGACGAAACCTATATCGCGTTTTCGGTCGAAGTTCACCGGCCATCCATTGATCTCGTTCGACTCGGGTGCATGGCCTCCAATGTCCTATCGATGGGCTTGCTTCTGCGTATTCGACTCTAAACCTATGAGACACAAGATTAGATTTAACAACAACTTAGTAATAATAACTTGGTAGTTCGAAAACTACCGATGGGCGGTCGGAATCTTTATTTTAAATATTTTGTTCATTTATGTAGTACTTTGACTACATTATTTTCAGTTGATTGCTTCAGGTAGATCGTTTTTTACTAGAGGAAACTTATTCTCTGCTTTAGGTAGATAGGTTTTTACTAGAGGAAATTCATCAAGATTTATGAAAACTTACTGGTGTAACTGGTAGGCCGTCGGAGGTGGCCACATCACGTTGATTGCGTAAGGTGTGACGTTCTTTAGACCGAGGGGCGGTGGTGAGGGGTACGTGCGTAGACGCAAGGGAAGAGAATCAGCGACAACTGTGCTGTGCTTAGAGCAAGCTCGAACCCAGACGTTGTATCCGGTGTTTGGTGATAGACGGGTCAAGTTTGCGCTACGCCCTTCAGTCACTCCAAATGTGTTGTGTTCTGGAAATGTTATAATTGCTTTTAGTACATTAAAACTTTCATAATATTATACTTTATAACACGTATTTATTTCATGTACGCACTTTAAACATTTCTTGGTAATATAGGTATTTCAGATTCACAAAAAGGATCAAACAAACTACTTGGTCATATTTATCTTGGCGTGGTAGCGACTACAAATGATTATCATTGTACTGAACCTTATTACCGGACCCGTATCAACTGAATTTATTAGGGTTCCCGAGACGAGAAAATAGCAGTGTTCCACAAAACTTTGAAGTCAACAAGGAATCTTTAAGGAAATACCTTACAATGTAAAAGCCTACCTACCTATGTAAAAGCAATTTGCGTAATGTAATTGTACCTTGTAATTTATGAGCTGGTGAAGGATCATCCGTTCGCCAGTGCACTTCATACCACAGTCCTGGATCTGGCTTCCATTCAACCAGCGCAAGCACTGGACTTAACACCATTCCGGTCACATCTTTAGGAGCTGTCGGAGCTGAAAGTTTATAATCATAAGTAAGAAATATGTGAATAAAGTCACGTGTATTTTATTGTAATGAAAGTTTATTTATTTTTTTGATAATTTTACCCCTGCTTACGTGTTGTTATTTTGATATATGAGCTAAATACTATATAAGCTGTAAAGCTATATATTGTTACGAAGAAAGATTATTCTATAACAAGCCTAGACATCGCGAAAGTTCTTGTTGATTTTTTGAGGCACTGAACAATGAACCCTTACTTGGATATACATAGCGTCGAGTATATATTGATTGTCGCGCGGTTGATTCTTTGGAACCGGTCGACGACCTTGTTTGTAGGTACTCCAATGTACTAGTAATAACGACATGCGACATTAGAAGTACCTACTACTACTACTTCTATTTATCGCACTGTAGCTTTTGCTTGCTTCTTGCTATTTTGAATAGAAATTCAAAGTAGCAAGAAGCAAGCAAAAACTACAGTGCGATAAATATCTGAGTGATATCGGTGATTAGCCCAACGAATTGAATACTATTGTTCTATGTATTGTGATTTAATAAGAGTGTTTTTATTAGACTCTCTTTTTCTCAAAACCCTAACACGTAACAATATTAATCCGTTCAATAGTTGTAAGGTTGTAACGTGCAAAAGTAAAAAACATCCATACATCATACATCTTCACAAACATTGGCATTGGTACTAATAATAATAAAGCCTTTATTATTTCCCATGACTTAAGACTAAGATGTGTTATTTGTAATATTAATAGGATAGAAAATAGGACGGGCTTAGTAGACCTCAAAGAAAAACCTACCTTCTGCAGCTGTTTGTAAAGTCCATGGAATACCGACGATTGGTTTAACTTCATGTAACTTTGCATAGTAGTTAGTTGCTTCCAACATCACTGAATAATTTGTAAACGGTTGTAATTCCTGTAAAACCACTTCAGTATTCGTAGTGGTGACAAATGAACAAGACTCTTTGTCACATACAGTGGCATCATTCTTTGCTTGTTTGCGGTAGAACACTGTGTATATAGTTAAAGGCAGTTCGTATTTCAAGCGCTGACATCCACTATGTCTGTCTACAAGAGGCATCTGCAAAGTTATGCTGTTGGCTGAATTAGATATCACTTTCGGTCTTAAGTGTTGTATCTTTGGAAACAAGCATTGTCTCGGTGGGTAAGGTTGATTACCCACATCTAAAGCCATGATCTTGTAACCGTATGAAGTTTTTCTTTCTTCTATATTACTCTTATGATACTTAGTTGTGTAAAATATCTCCTTTTGAGTAGAATTGAACCAATAAACATATCGGCTATCGACTGCAATAGACATTGGTGTAAATCCATATTTCTTTTTCTCAGTAGCATTTACCACTATTCTACACTTGCATGCTTTCATATCCGTAGTAATTATCTGATGAATCCATGGGTCGACCCAATATAAGGCATAGTTTTCATGTCGTGTTAGATCAAGAACAAATGCTCTAGCAACTTGTGGATTTTCAGGGCAATTGCAATCAGTTTTGCGGTCATAATCTTTGAAGAATGTTTCTATGTTAGATCCATTCACATGTGAAGTCATAAGCGTTCCTAGACCCGGGTGTCCACTTTCTTCGTACCAGAATAAAGACCTACGGAATTGAATAGAGAAGACTATTAAGCATATAATCGAATTAGAGGGACCTATGTACTGGGATAGGTGGATGGTGATAAATGTACGCAAGAAATTCTCGAATACTAGTGCCAATATCCTTAACTGTAATGGACACTTCGAATTTTGATCACTTTTGGCTAAACATGACCATGCAGTGAACTTAATAAATCCAAATAGATCGGAATTTTAACAGCCTTTTCAAATTACCAGTATATTCATTCATCTTTCTAGCCTTTATTATTCCCAAGATTTGGGGTCGGCTACTAGTTCAATCTATTTTACCTGAATATCAGTTTTTGCACAGAGCGACTGGCATCGGACCTCCGCAATCCCGAGGGTGAACTGAATTCGAAGATTGAACTAGTTGTCAGTATATTTGAGGGCGCTGACTTCCCAATAACGATTGCCATAAATGTTCATGACAACCGGGCCCGACGGCTTAACGTGCTCTCCGAGGCATGGGGGGGAAACACCGCCTTCTTCCATATTCATAGCTGCTATTAAGAATTTCTTGTAAGAAAAACCCAACAGCAGTCTGACCCAGGAATCCTCATTACCAGTAAATTAAAGAGAGAAAAAGAAATGTTTAACATACCCAAATAATGGTGCGATCTGTAAACTATAAATTGGTTGCTTTCTAGCAAATAGACGAGTTATATGCGGTCGTGTATTCGGAATTCCGAGATCAGCTTTATACACAACATAAGCCTCTATGGATGTAATTTCTAGCTGCGACCAATAGACAGATCTGCTGACCCAATCTACGCACATACTTGTTGCTGAACCGTTTATAGATGTTAGCTATAAACAAAAAATATTCATATAAAAAAAATATCTCAGCGAAGCTATTCCAAAAATTATTGGAAAAAATATTAACTTACTTTAAAGTGTCCACTGCCGTTGATTCGCGAAGAAAATATCTCTTCCAAATTATTAACCCAATATACTATGTTCTCTTCAGTAGAAACAGCAAAGTCAATAGGTATTCCAGTGCTCTTCGGAATTGTTTCGCTTTCTCCTGAATCTAGATCGATAATTTTAATCGACTCCTGGGACGATATCATTACTTTTGGTATAGGATTCACTTCATCTGACGAAACTGATACTTCCTCGGAGTATTGACCAAAACCTGCATCCGTGAAAGCTCGTACCTGAAATGAGGAAAGATATATATAATACAAACTCTGCTTAGTTTGGGACTAAATGGCGTTGTGTGTAGATGTCCGAAATGTTATTATAATATATATATATATATATTATTATATATATATTATTTTCATTTTTTTATGAATTGGTATTCTTAGAATTTCATAAGTTTTAAGCATTTAGGAAATTTTTGTACGAAGAGACTATCAAAAATATTTGTGCCATATTGCCATACATATCGCTTAGACTCGCTTAGAGTTATCATTACTGTGCCACAAGTGTACGTTTTTTGTAAGATGTAAACATAAGAAATAAACACGCTACAATATGAGAAGAATCCTTTTATAACAGCTGACAAGTCTTACTAAATATTTGTAAAGTTTCAACTCACCTCCTTTAATTTCCTTAACATTACTTGACTATCTATTTTTCATTAAAATATAAAGGTGAATTACCTTAAAGAAATACTTTGAAGCTGGAGCCAAGTCTCTCAACATCAGCTGCGTATGAAGTGGCGACAAGTGCGCATCGGCGCAAGCAGATGGTTTGGTGGCTGAATTAGAATCTGATGTCATGACCCAGCACTGAGCTTCGTAGCCACGAATCACGCCATTAACGCGAGCTGGACTACCCCAGCGGAATATTGCAGAAAATGGTCCATCACTGAAAAGAATATTAAAATGTTCAAGTTAATTAATTAGGTTAACAATACCCAAAGTTTTTGAGTAGACGAATAATATGGATTTTTTTATGGTTATCCTATGATAAAAACCGGGACTGACTGCTTAACGTGTCCTCCGAATCACGGAATCATGGTAACATGCCACTTGTAGCGGTCACCTATCTAGGCACTAACCGCGGCATCGTTGCTCACCCTCGGTGATTGTTTCTAATCACCGAGTGCAACTGGGCTATCAGCGCTTTTTATGTTATTAAGAGTAAATATGGAATATTATGCAGTAAAAAAATATCGCCGTTTTTTTAAAACAAACTTGAAATTTTTTTGAAGTTCTTTATCTAGCTAGCTAGTCCGTTTCTCAAACAAAATTTGTAGAACAAATAGTCACTCGTAGTTTAGTATTCATTTAAACTAAGAAGTTATTAAAGTGACATAAATAACAAAGAAAATGTACCTGACTGACGACTGCACATAAATGCGAGGTGCTCTTGGCGCAGAAGGTGGAGCTTGTGGTGAATGGAGCACAGCTCGCGCTGCCAGCCCGCCGCCCCAGTGTGTATGAGCACGGACTGTTGCCTCCATTAAGCTGTACGGTGCTATCGATCGTTCACGAACTTCAACCCAGGCTACCTCCACGGTTTTCTGGAAAACATATCATAGTTTCTTTTATGGTTGAGCCTGTAAAAGTGACTCTACTCTGCCTGATGGAAAGCATGAACAGAATCTAATGTTATGGTCACCAACCAACGAAACACGATAACACGAATTCTGTCATTGTAGTTTGGTCTTCTATGAGAGGGTAGTAACGCCCCGGTCGATCAGGCCAGTTCATGCTGTAATCAGCGTGAACTCTACTACCTTGCTTTTCTTTTAAAGGTCAGTCATATTTTTGAGAGAAAATGTAGAATCATTTTAAAAAAATCCAATTTAATCCATAAAAATAAATAAAGCTGTGTCTGTTTGTAATATTAAAATAATCGCTTTTTAATATATACATATGTATGTATACACGGTACATGTACCAAAAATTTAATTAATTTTTTTTTAGTCTGTCTGTCTATCTGTCTGTCCGGGTAATCTCTGGAACGGCTGAACCGATTTTGACGGGACGTTTCACTGGCAGGTAGCTGATGATCCAGGGAGTAACTTAGGCTACTTTTTTTCAGACTTACTTTGTCCCGCGGCGTTACTCGCGATACAACGATAACCGCAGGTAACACCGCTGGTTTCAGCTGAATGTAGCCGAAATATTGAATGGTAGAAGTCATTTAACACATTAAATTTGTTTCTAATTCTAAGTACTTACCTCAATTTTATGTAGTCCCGAAAAATGCAGGTTAACGTCGTAATATACGTGACTATTATTTATATTAACGCGCGTTGCTGGCTCCCAAGTAACATTGAAGCGATCCCATTCTCCGACCACAGATATCGTCGATGAGTTAATTGTCTCCGGTATAGCTATGAACGATTCTGAAACGTAGATTAAAATAGTTATAATAATAATGTACTGATGAATTAGTAGTGGATTATAATGGACTGATGATGAATGACCGCTTTGTTAATATTATGCTTAGCACGTACCACTGTCAGCATGTAGAGATGGATCACGGACATCAATTACATTAACTCTTGGAACTAGTTCGGCCGTGTATCTTCCTGCTAGATCAGAAATTACAGCTTTAGAAGCATCTTGAACCCACACTAAACGTCCGCTAAAGTAACACAGAGGTCCAAGTGTAGCTGTGCCCGGCAGTCGAGTTACTCTTGATCCGGATACCTAAAGATTTTTAAACATTATTAATTGATTATATTCGGTGCAGGCATTTAGAGAAGGTAATAAAGCTTGATGAGACAGATGCCATATTGTTTACGTAGCTTACCTCGCTGATTCCATGAGATATCTGGTCTGCAGTAGGAGCTCTGTGAAGCTCAGATCCATCATAACTTCTCACTAACCAGTAAAGCCATTTCTTCTCCAAATCTGCTGTTAGCCCCATTACTAAAGAACATAATAGTAAATTAAATAACTTCAAATTCAATTGAATATGTTCTCTCGTAAGACTTTAGTTAGTAGGATTTTTTACAAGCCGACTCCAGGGATTATATTATATACATTGGCAACTGGAGTTATTTAATTAATGTGTTGCCGCCAACTATATCACCCCCTTTGATTAATTTCTTGTGATCTCTCCTACGGTACTAAATATTTCAGAAACCTTAAGTCTTTTAGGGCAGAAAATTTATAAAATTCCAAACTGCACTTTCATTGCAAAGAAATAATTATGTCTTAGATAATTTGTAAAGTTACCTTGTTTTCCACTAAATAATTGTGCTGGATAGTAAATCATTTTATTCTCTCCATTTAGCCTAGCGGCCTCTACCGCATGACCTGTGTTCCAATAAATGTAGGCTTCTAAAGAATCTATGGTCAGTTCCTTAGCCACTGTTACAATTGGTACAGGTTCTCGATTGCTTCCATCCAAATTGCCTCGTGTTATCTAAGAACACAAATATAATGGGAAACCATAAAATACACATACAGGATTGAGGTTTTGTGGGAAGAAAGTAAACACTTGTACTAAAATAGTACATACCAGTTGTTGTTTGGGATTTGACCAATAAATTTTCTTCCCTACCCAATCCACGGCTAAACTTCCAACGTTATCCATATTCGACATTAGACCATTTTCGTGGGAGGTAGTATTGTACCAAATCACCGTAGACGCGTTCGTAACCAAATAAAGCTTGTCGCGATACCAGGAGATATCCGTGATGTAAAAATTTTTTAGCTCCGCCCTAGAATCATGAAAAAAGACAAGTATTATTCTTTGTTCTCACTGATTAAAATTTTGCCACATGTCAAAAGATAGGCACTTACTGATGTAATAGGATTTGTAAGTTTTCTCCAGTTAGATCAGTTTGTAGAAGTCCGTCCGGTCCTGACCATAACAATGTACTGCGGAGAGTAGTCGGTGTTGATGCTAAAGTTTTGCCAACAAATTCTGAAGACCATGGACCTAGAATAATATGTTGTTACGACAAATTATACTAAAACTACGAGATGCATGATCTCGTTATTGAAATTCCAGTGAGCCAACATTAAAAAAAGTGCATGCAACTTATTACCTACGTAATATCAGAAAAATAGATAAGTCAATGGAGTTTATTTCCATAAATTATACTAAATTGGACTTTTTACTTAATTTGAAAGGTACTTTACCTGAACCAGATTCAGTTACCGCAGCTACTCTTATAATATATTCAGCATCTTGTTTTAAATTTTCAACTACACACATCGATTCATTTATATTCTTGCTGTAAAGAAAACATTAAGTTAAATAATTTTTGTATGTAACAAAGAAAAAAATATCTAATGTACATGTATTGACAAATTTTTAACTTACATGTCTATAATTTCTCCACTATTAACATGAGTAAGTTGAAGGTGAAAAGTCCATTGCTGCCAAGCACCACTTCCTTGATGACCTAATAGATGAGGGGGTGACCACGATACTTTTGCTCTATTGATACCCATCACACTTTGTAAACCTAAAGGCGGATTCACTGGGACAGGTATAGGCTGACAGCTTCTTAGAGCTACCAAAACTTGTCGTGTTGCTATTGCCTTTGTGTTATAAGCCAATGGATATTCATTATGAAAGTAACTGTCGCTTTGTGCGTGATATTCTTCAGTTAGCATTTCTTTGCCATTGGTCCAGTAAAACAGTCCACTTACGTAAGCAATTGAACGTGTTGATAGGAACATTGGAGTTTGTGTGTTACTTCGAAAGTCAGCAACTTCTCGACTGCAATAAAAGAATATAAAACCTTGACAATATGTAATGTAACTATGGTATGTATTAATACACTGTATTTATTTCAACTCACCCGTCTAATGAAACAGCTAGTACTGTATTTCTTCTAAGATGTGCGACGAGTATTCTAAAGTCAGCGTGATCTACAGTAAAAGCGCCCAAATGAGGGTCGTGTACGATTCTTTCTGGAGGTGCATCATGACGTACACCGTTAGAAATATTTGCCAAATCGAGCCTATATAAACCTCCACGATCTCCTCCTTGTAGAGCCCAAAATAAGTACCTGAAGTAAAAATTATATTTAAGTATTTGATAATTACAAAACAAAAGAAAACCTAAACTAAACTGTTAACTGCTCTTGATGCAATATGATGACAAATCAAAAATACGAATGCTTTATCAAGTAATTGAAAAAAATACTTACCCATTATATGCGTCTACTTCGAAGTGTATCGGTCGAGAATTGAAACCCGATAACGCTACAAGTTGATTCTTGCCATCAAAATCGCATCGAATTATTTCCCAGTAAGAGTAAAAAGTCAAATTTGACCAATCAGCACTCTCTTTTGTGTAGTAGACTTCTCCAAGAACGTATAAATGACGATTTAGCCAATCCACTGATAAATCTTGAGGCTTATAGGATATGTTTTTTGGTGTAAGAATTGGTTCTGAAGTACTTTTTCTCGAAAGGGAACTACGATATATGTATCCGTTTGAAACAGATATGAAAAGAGAGTTACTAGATATATCGAGGCCGACACCTGAAATTGAAATCAATCATGATTAAAAGTATTTTTAAGGATAGGTCCACATTAACATGATTAAAATTTATACTAATGATTAAGTACCCGTAATTGAGTGATCTGTACTGTATAACTCCACTGGATCAGATAGCATGTCGTTGGCAGAGGCTGCTAGAATATTCTGTTCGCCTCCCAAAATTAAAATAGGTTGTTGACTAGGTACAGCTGAAAGTAAATATTTTTTTCAAATCATTTATTATAATTAATCACTTTTTTATACAATTTTCTCTTATTTTCTATTTCTATATCAAATTTAAAAAGACCAGACAAATCTCGGTAATAAGAGATTGTCGATGACGACCGTACTAATTTACCTACATTGTGTTACAGTCGTCAGAATTCCTCGTTACTGGAGCTTTTGTTATAAATGCATATTGTTTGAATTATGCATTTGCATTATTGTTATTGGTATTAAAAGTCATCATAGTAGACTTACGGGTAGGTAATGGAGGTGTTGATATACGAACATAAGCCCTCGGGCCCTCTCCAACCGCATTTCTCATTGCTACTGAGACTTCATACTCGCGAGCAGGTGCCAAGTTTTGAAACATGTAGAATAAAGTGTTGTTGGATGCTGGCATATCCTGGAAAAATCAATTGATCTTAATTAAATTGCAATTAAATATTTAGAATTCATTTACAAGTGCTATATTTACCTCAAGGGCGTCATTTGTGTTTGGCTGTGTGTCGGTAAGTCTCAATACATAAGAAATAAGAGGTCCGTTAGGGAATTGTCCCGGTTCCCAGGAGATTGCAACCCGGCTCGGATCTGGTGCAGCGGCTCGTAGCGAGTTTGGTGCAGAACTGGGTTTGCCGCTTTCTAACGTTGATATTACGACCGATGGTGATGAGTAAACAGGATCTCCAGTACCTCCGCGTCCAGATAGAAATATGGCAACACGAAACTGTTGAAGAATATTGCTTGAATTATCTTAATAATTTTATAATTAACCGACTTCAAAAAAAGAAGGAGGTTTCTCAATTCGGCCGTAAATTTTTTTTATGTGTGTCCGCGGATAACTTCGTTGTTTATGAACCGATTTTGATGATTCTTTTTTTAATGGAAAGGAGATGCCCCAACGGTAGTACCATGATAAGGACATTAATATCTGATGATGGCATCCAAGAGAAATCGAGTCGAACCTTGAAGTCGGTTTTATTTTTGTTAAAATTGTACTTGTTTTTATTTCTATTTCAAAATGTAAAAAACATATGAAAAATATTAGAATAGAATACGACAAATTTTGAAAATGAACAAACATGTTATAATAGGCTTCTCATCGATTTAATATTGTAATTCGTAAATGTTACACTAGGTATACTAAATAATAATAAGGTACTCGTTACCAACACAGCATGCGAAAATTCCGTAAAGCTAAACGTGCAAGTAAGGCTTTCTTGAAAGCTTTACTGTAGACTTGAGAAGTATACCTAAGAGTGTTTGGATGGAACATCAATAGATAGATTCTACGATAGACATTTACTCTTTACATTACGTGTGTTTTAAACATTTTTAAAAAGTATCGAACAAAAAAAAACATACCCGATACTTGGTATAGGGGCGTAAGCCATCAACGTGGATAATGGACTGATCTGAATGACTAGTGTTCGAGTAGTACTGCCACGTGCCAGGTAATTCTTCGTATCGCCATTGTACCATGTAACTCATGTTGCCTATATTGGGCGCCTCCCACACCAGTGAAAGCGAGTTGGCCGTTAAACTATCGGCCACTAAGGCCGGGGCAGTCGGAGTTCCGATCAATTCTGTGAAAAAATAATATTTAATACAATTGTAATTAAAATTAAAGAAAAACTAATGGACTTCTTCATAAAATTAGCTCAAACAACAGTATGTAGAATTGTTATAGTTGCGCTAGCTTCAGAAGTGGCTAAGCCGATTTAGATGCGATTTTCTCACATGGATTGTGTTAAATTTTACATAACTATTTGCGTTTGTTTTATTACGGTCAATTTACAGGTAATAAAAAAAATATATCAGCTTAAAAAAATTACCGGGAAAACAACATATTAATCGATTTGTATACAGATGTTTGTATACTCTTATGAACTTTACTTAACATTTAGTGTTATTTAAATCGATTAACAAATAAAGCAGTATCGTGTTAACCGACATATACGCGAGCGGAGTCGCAGGCAAAAGCTAGTGTATAATATATCTTCACAAAATAACTGTAGGTACTCCGGAGTTACACATACATACCTCGTAAATTTTGAAAGTAAGTGTTGAGAGCTTCGTTGCATCCCATAACGCAATAAAGTTCTCTTGAAAAAACAGTTTCCGATGTCACATTCTGAAACGAGTATTATGTTATAATTACATTATCTTTATATTAATGGTCTTATATTAATTAGTATTTATTTAAAATATAATTAACACTTACGCAAACGATTTGACATGAGTTCTCCAATCCCACTTGCCATAAACTGCACCCCAGTTTGCACTAAAACAAAAAAGTACAATAATAATAATATCATTAAAATATCTATACAAATAAATAAAATTGTAATGTCTGTTTGTAATATTAAAATAACCGCTTTTAAACCGACTTCAAAAAAAGGAGTTTCTCAATTCGACCGTAAATATTTTTTTTTTTACTACATGCATGGGTACTGGGTAAGAGATTATCGCCGCCCATGAACACCAGCACCACCAGAGGCGTCACAAGGGCGTGGCTGGCCTTTGTGGATGGGAGGGGGGTGGATTGAGTGTTTGGTGTATAGGCCACCGGTATCCTCAATCACTTGGTGAAATATAGCGCAAGCGCTATTCCACACCGGTTTTCTGTAAGGCCATGGTATCACTCCGGTCGAGCTGGCCCCTCCGTGCCGAAGCATGTCTCTCCCACAGTGTATTATGAACATCGATGCCAATATTATAAAACTAAACTCGTTTTGTTTATTAAAATTGATCTAAGGGAATTAGTCTGAATGCTTTCACTTCTGTACCTAATTAATCTGTGTTGATTTAAAATGTAAAGTAAAATTAAAAATTATCCATGCGTTAACAGGATAGTCGTGATAAGTGATAGTGGCGAAGAACTTCCTTATTTAGAACATGACTTGTTCTGTCACAATTAGTGGTGCGGGTTTTAATCCAATTACCACCACTCTATAATAAATTCGTTATTTATTCATGTTAATGACACGAGAAACAAACACAAAAATTGTCTAACATTTAAAAATGTCCGTTGTAATAGAAGCTTTTGAAATGAATTACACATTTTATGATAACTTTTATGAGTTTTTAATTGTTCGCAACAATGTATTTGGCATGTGTTTACATTTCACAGGCGCACATATGGTCGTTTGCCCAACCTTTTCGTTCAATCGAAACAGACACAAAATCTCTGCACTCTCCAGACTCAAACGAGACGCGATTGGAGTGCAAACAAAGCTCCTTGTATTGAAACGTTTGTTTAGCGAACTTGTAAACAAACAACGCTAAAGGAAGCTGAGAAAGGTACGGTGAGTATGGTGAACATCAAGGTGTTAGTGTGTTTTTGTAACGGATACTTTCCCATGGGTAAGAGGTTAAAAAAATATAATTTGTATACGTAACGGATTTTCACGGTCGGATGACGTCCTTTACGGATCGTCAATATAGTAACTGACCGGAAGCCACAGGTGCTCACCCTTTCTTCAACGTTACTTAATAAGTAAGATGTTTTGACACAGATAAAGTTTTTATTATAGATACTCAGAGACACTAAAAACGATATTGTAACAGGAGTTGTGTAGTTAAAGCATAATTACATGACATGTCATGACAATTTACGAACTGAATTAGATTATCAGGGATCTTAATTTGTGAGCGTTTTGCTAGATACTAGTAAAACGACAAGCTCAACTAAGATGATTTAACTACAATGCATAACTTCAGATCATGGAGGTAATGTATATAAAAAAAGAGATCAATGACGAAATATACAACTACTACTAAAGTATATTGTGTCAGTGATTCAGATCGACTGCACCAAATTCTATACATTATATTTTAATGTGTTTGTTATATCAGGACAAGGTTTGTATAGAAAAAAATTAAGGAAAACCGGAAGTTTATATTTTATTAGTCCGCGACTGTACATTACCCGTGGGAAGCTGAGGAGGAATTTTCAAAATATTCACGAAAAAAAATAAGGCGGTACGGAATTCTCCGGCTCCGCTAGTGATATATAAATCAGTATGAATAAGCAAAAAAATCTGTTTTTTATATACACTTCTATAACTATGCCTCATCTGCTACTATTTAATGTTCAAAAATTGTTGGAATACTTTTTTGAGGAAATGGGTATAAAGGTAATATTGTCACAGTGGATAGTCACCGCGTGTTCCAACTGAACTGTGAAACATAGTTCAGATGACATTTGAGTCATCTCATTGAGAATGATGTGACAATGCGCGGAACAATTAAAACGGATGCAATACAAGTGCGCGAGATCTGTGCCGTTTGTTTCGGCTGTATAATTGCGGGTCGTGGCCTAAGCTACGCACTTCCATTGCTAACTGGGACATTCGTTTGTCCCGTCCCCGGTTGTTAATACCGTGTTTATGAGCTAATACTGATATCTTTTGAGTTCAAGGATTGTTTATAACCAGATCTTCGCCTTATGTTCTTCATTAAACGATATTTTTTGTACACCTACCCTTTGTATCTATCACAGTAAAATAATTTTATCAATATCCCAAGAAAACTCAACTTTGATAGCCACGGATTTAGCAACAACAATGAATGTTTATTGGATTGCAGTGGCGTGGCTATTGGAGTGATTCGGAGGTCATGTAAAACAAATGCCTGTTGTTAGCATAGGATAACAGTCGTAAAGTTTAGTTGGAGGCCTTTGGGCGGCTTAAAAAATATCAAACGGTAAGATTACGTAGTAACAAGCAACGTTGTCTTGCCTGCCCATAACCCGCACTCGGCCAGCGTAGGGACGTATATGGCCTTAACTCTCTCTTGAGAAGAGACCCGAGCCCAACAGTGGGACATTATGGATTGTTGTTGTTGGATTGCAAGAAAGTATGAATTTTTTTAAGTTGATTTTTATTTGCACAGAACGAAAAGAAAATTAAAAAATTTCTACAACGTACCTAAGTAGGTAAGTTGTAGTAGGAGTCAGTTGTCAGATTTCTAAACTCCAGTCTACGTATTAAACTCTTGGTATAATGAAAATCTGTGCCAATTAAGAATCTCTTTCTTATGTTCTCGTTTCGCACAGGACATAAAAAAAGAAAAAAATTAAACTTATTATAAGACTACTTTTGTGGTACCCTACGTTTAATTTTATTGAATTACTAGCGTGCTCAAGTGTACTTTGGTTATTGGAGTAAAAAGTAGCATATCCTTACTTAGTACAAATCATATTATTTTCATATCAAATTTTATAAAAATCGTTTTAGGCCTATCCTTAAATGTATAACAAACAAACACATCACATTCGCTTTAATAATATTAGTTAGCATTTTGTGATTCTATTGCGAGCATTTCTTTTTGCTATGAGGAGCGTCTGCAGTTCCAACTACAATAACGGGTGTCCCTTGCTAACGTGGCGCTTCCGTCATAGTTGTCACAACAGCCCGCCCCATACACCCTCTGTCCAATTTATTAATATTTCTGTGACGGATGAATACAGTTTTCAATTTATTGATATTGAGTTGTCAGTTTACATTAAAAGTGACATCTCTGTTAGAAATCTAATAGTCTAGTAGGCCATATTCGGTTGTCACAATTATGTGCAGGATAACTTTTTATTTAACTGATAAATTTTATTCTAACATAAAACAAAATTTTAACAAAAAAATACTGACTTCAAGAACTGGACCAAATTGAAATGGTTCCGCAGGGGAAGCAACAGCTTTTAAAGCAAAAAGAATCATGAATTCGGTTGGCGTGATATTGAGTTATTCGTCCATTTGTCGCGCACATACTTAATGCAAATTGAAGACTTACATGGTTTTCTCATTGCCATTGGGGTTACAAGCTTGAACCGTTTTTGTGGCAACCGTTTTTTACTTATTTTAAGCAACCATTAAGATAGCATTTTAGAAGTATCACCTCTAAGAGGGTAAAATAAGGTATCAACGGATGTATGCCAGAAAACAGCTAGTTATGTTATGTTTAAATTCGTTAAGTCGTTCGCCTATGGTTAAAATTAACTTTCAATCAAAGTGACAATTTCACAAAAAACTTTTTAAAAGACAAATTCGAGTACTTCCAATCTGGGTTTTAGATAAGGATTATTTTAAAGAACTGTAATGAAAATTTCCGTTTTCTATTTTCAAAACGAAACGAATTTAGAAAACATAGCAAATTCAAATGGATGAGATTCTAGAGTCACAATAATATACAGTCTACAAACCTGGCAAACATAGACACACACAGGCCAATAGTAGCATTTTAGGAGATATAAGTAGTTCTAAATATTACTTATCAATTTACTACAACAAAAATTAAATATCATACAACGAAAGTTAAATAAAACTAATAAAGTAACGAAGTGAATGAATTAATGGCTAATTACCCAGCTTCCTGTCTCGTGCCGTAATAATAACAAAACAATAACTACTCCCTTTACAGTCATTAAAATCGTCGCGTCGGCCTATTGTCGGAGCGATTTCGGAAACGCGCTCGGAAGTCCAATTGGGAGCGCAGGCGCACGCCGGACGCAGGGCGCTGTGAAAGCACTCACGGATAATTTACTTGTTAATTGCTCCATATCAAAGTTCTAGCCCTTGTCTTTGTTTTACATCAATACTAGCCTCTACCATTGCCGTTAGTGACTGAATGACTTGTGACAACTGAGGGCGCTGTAAGCGCTATAGGTCGCCATAGTCACAATACAAACTTACAACTACTTCCCTTTCTTCTTTCTATTACTTAGGTTTAAGATATTTGCATCAGATCGGATATCGATAATACATAATTTTAACAAAAAAATAACTAGGCACTTCAAGAACTGGACCAAACTGAAATGGGACCACAGGGGAAGGACTAGCTTTCAAATAAAAAAAGAATCATCAAAATCGGATCACCCAGTCCCAGTCGAAAGTTCTGAGGTAACAAACATAAAAAATATGTGTTTTTGATTTAAGAAATTTTCAACTTGGTATGGAATTTGTTTTGCAACGTATTTATTTAGATGCAAAAGTACGATGCAGGTAGAATAGACTCAAAAAGCTTATAAGCTCATAACGTGCCATAAGGTTTCTTAAAGAATGAGTGTATTAAATAGATATATTTTGAGGGGAGTAATTTTAAAAGTATTATTTCTTCTCACCTATGACTTTTGTAACGATTTGCTCATTTAAATTTGATAGGTATTCTTGCTCTTTACTTGTAACTTGCATTGAAAACATTTTTCTTCTTGATCACCATTATCATCAAGCCTATAATAATCCGTTGTTGGACTTCTTAGAACGGAGGTTTTGTCACAATTTTTTCTTATCTTTGCCATATTGTCCTGCTTATTTCGCTCCCTCACTTCAGTCGTCAGTCACGGAATGATTAGTGGTCCTTTCTTCTCCTGCCTACTCATATTTTTGTAATCCACAACAGATGGGAGTACCTATTTAGGTATTGTCTTGTGAGCTTTGACACGCTTCCACATTCTTCTTAGAACCATTTTAGAAATCTAATAAGTTAAGCCCACTTTATTCTTCTTCGTCGTTTAATTTTTCTCCAATATTTATTTTAACTCTTTCTTCCGTCCGTCGTCCGTCCGTCATTGACGATTCTCTTATTGTGCATTAGGGACTGACATCACATTTTTCTCAGCTTTAATTGTTGTTGCAAAATGTAGTTGCTTACTATGCTTTCGTCTGCTATCTCTTAGAGATGATAACGGCGACGGTTTCGTATTTATGTAATAATGCATACAGGTCACAAATAGTTTGTAGGTAATTTACTTAATAAGAGATTTTGGTTTATGCTGCCAAAATTTACGCTTCCCTATGTATAGTGCGTTTTATTACGTGTCTTACCAAGGTTCACAGGAATTTGATATTATGTACATTTATAATTGTATTACGTTAGCATTAAAATGGACGGTTTCACCTGTGACCTTATTATTAAGATAATTTAAGAATAGGTAAAGTAAAGTGTAAAAAACAACAGCTTATAGTTTTTATTTAAATTAATTAATGACATTAGTTATCTTACTGATTCGTGGAGAGGCGCCAAAGTTAAATACCAACAGTCGCGTAATGTTTTTCTAACTCTGTACGCCACTGACCTCAGATAAACTTCTCAGATCGCGTATTTTCCATTTATTTTACAAATACTTTATTGCTAACGCAATTAATGTTAAAACGAGTCGATCATCTGCAAATTGCGTGAAAAAACGCCTCCTTATTTTATCACTCAGTGATTCATTCCGAGACTGACATCCAATATTTCTTTAACCACGCAAATAAGCTCTTCTACCCTCTACAGTCTACAATAAAAAGTGCTCTGAAAATAAGTTATTTGAATTTTCCGATAGCAGTTCATCAATAATGACTGCACGGATGACATAAACTGTCAGCTTGGCGTTTCCTACTGCGTTGAGTGTTGTGGGTTTGATCACTACATGGAAAAACAATTTGTGTGATCCACATATTGTATAGTACATAGTAGCGTTTAGGCTGGTAGGTATGTTCTTATATAAAATTTATGATTGTCTTTTAATCGCCGCCACAAAAAGAGGTGTGTTATAAGTTTGACGTCGATGTCTCGGTTTTTTTTATTTAAAAGCCAGTTTCCTTATGGTGGTTCTAAGCTATGTTTGGTTAATATCGGTCCCGCATTGTAAGAGTATCAGCTCTTTTCCAAAATGATACAAGGCATTTTTAGCGTATGATTACTCGATTAAGCAGAGGGTTTTTAATATTTTTTATTTAGGTTATTATAGTTTGTAATAAGACTATAAAATATAAAATATTTATAAACCATTGTCCAAATTTTACAATATTCAGCATAGGCTGGAAAATTATGCGTAATTCAAGTACGAAACAACAAAGTAGTGAGTTCTATAAAACGTTGTCTATTTGAGTTCGTTCCAGTACTTGTTTGATTCTGCTAGAAGTATCAAGATCTAACTTTTAACCTAATACATCTGTCATTACATAATGTTGCCAGTAAATGTTAAACGGCAGTGGAGTGTTGATTAAGAAATTAGACTTGCGATTCAGAGGTAACCTCTTATGAAGTTTCCTGACTTCAAAAGATCTGAGTGATTGTAGGTTCTTGTAATGAGTATCTTATAATTGTTAACATTGTTACACGGAGTACCTACATCTGTTACATAATGTGGAAAACATTCCTCAAATCTTTATATAAATGACTAGCTGAACCCCGCAGTGTTACCCGCGGTGAATTTTGCACCGCGAGTAACGCCGCGGGACAAAGTTAGTCTAAAAAAAGTAGCCTAAGTTACTCCCTGGATCATTAGCTACCTGCCAGTGAAAGTCCCGTCAAAATCCGTGCAGCCGTTCCAGAGATTACCCGGAACAAACAGACAGACAGACAGACAGACAGACAGACCGACAGACAGACAGACAGACAAAAATTTTTTTAGCTACTTTTTTGGTATATGTACCGTGTATACATACATATGCACTCAGTAAAAAGTGGTTATTTTAATATTACAAACAGACACTCCAATTTTATTTATTTGTATAGATATAGATGTACTTTTAATCTATAGTTAATGCAGTATAGACTTCAACCCAACACGAAATAGATTAGAAATTATATAACATAGTATCTATAAATGAATATCCTAGGGACTTAGAAAATAGTGAACAGGTCACGCGCTGGCCCACGCCAACCATTTGATTCTGGCAATTGGATAATGTTCAGGCAAATTGGGGCCCACCACCGTGCTTCCCGCCGCCTCTTCGCCTCGGCCACGCTTTCGTGTCAAGAGCTCTTCTGTTAGTGCTCTCAATGTACATCACTATTGCTGGCCTTTATCAGTCGGCTCTACAACAATCGCGACGTCATCAAATAATGAATTAATTTTGTATTGGAGCTAAAGTTTACTTATTTATAGACAACATAATTTTCAAACTAATTAAAAAAGGTACTGCAGTTTGTTTTATATAAACATAAAAACTTATTACAATTTACAGTTTATTGGTTTCAGTGTCGTAACGAATTAAAAATACGCAGTGTCATGTTCATACCCTAGGTGTCGTAAAAGGCGATGAAGTGCGCAAAATAATATGCATCCAATCTATAATAAACTATAAACGGACTGCTGATATCATCATATTAGATATTTACTCACGTTAATACAGTCATGTCTAAACATAGGTAATAATCAGGGCTAAAACATGAAAAATCAGTACTCGCGGGCAGACAAAATGTAGTCAGCAGTTATAAGACTAATAAGTTACGCTACTAAATAAATGCTTAGATAGAAATTTAGTCACTTGTCGTAAAATTATCATAATGCTCAATTTCAGAGCAATTGTCGCTGAACATACTGGATGTTGTAGAGTAAACTGTTTTCCTAGCTCTTAATCCACGTTTAAATTGGTGTTTTTTAGGTTAGGAAAATTTCCGTGTGGGAAGGGCTTCAGAATACATATAGGTTTAATATAAATGTAATAAAAAATTGCATTTTAAACCCAACTAACAAAAAAATAACATGTTCTCAGAGCCATGCACCGTAAATCCATTGTAACAATTTTATCGCAATCCAGTCATCGTGATTATATCTGACGCAAAAAAACGTCATGAAATAGGTATTTACCTAAATATATGGATGCTCTTGTAGTAGAATTAGATATTAAGATTGTTAATCTGTGGTCAAGTAACACAGATACAGCTCTCACTTAAAGTATTACAACAACATTACAGTAACGACATAGATTTTGTGTCATTTGTAGGAGGTGAGTAACTAAGTGACTAATAAAAGGGCAATAAATCAAAACAGTTAGGAGAAGCTGAGAGCCCTCTAGGTTATTCTACACAGCAGATTGATATCGCAGTGTTGAGAAGCGGGGGATAATGGACTACTGAGAGGGTAGAGGAGGGGTAGTGTGGGGGAGGAGGGGATTGTTGAATGGGCGCAAACGCAACTCTCGAGCGGGGAACCGTCCACCTAATGAGGAAATAGGAATTAGCGGGCGACGACGACGTTGAATGCAGTTCTTTATCATAACGGAGCCGCTCTTTGTGATTTGTTGTGTGCATTCCTTAAATATTTTTGTACCTGTATTATTTTAGACAGTTTATGTTATTGTTGTTGTACCGTTTTTAGTAAATGAGGTGTCAACAGACTCGTAATAATGGCCCTCTGGTGACTTAAGCTATTTAAGTTCTATGAAAAGTTTTTATGTAGTCGGGTTTTATACCTTTTCTTGTTATGATGATGATGATGATGATCTCCTAGCCGATTTCGGCCACGGCGGCCTGTCCCAACGGAGACCAGCCAACTACGCAGAAGATATTATAGTGCACAAGTTTGTGCACAAACACAGGTGCACTCTCTGTTCCCTCACTCTCATTCTTGGTAAGGTGTAATTTAACCTGTTTTTCAGTTATTATTTTAATATAATTCTTTCTTCGTTATAATTACACCTTAAGAACTTACGTCAGAGCCAACAAAATAATGCTCCTGCAGCTTGGAGACTGTCTGTTGCACAGTATGGGGTCGCGCGTTGTCGTGAAGAGCTGGGGTTGGAAGCTCTCCCTCATCCGACATACTTGCCAGACCTTGCACCTACCGACGACTATTACTTTTTCCAAAATTTAGACAACTTTTTAGTGGGTAAAAAATTCAATTCCCGAGAGGCAGTACAAAATGCCTTTGAAGAGTTTGCTGCCTCCCGTCCAGCAATTTTTTCACGAAGGGCATCAATAAACTGCCAATGCGTTGGCAAAGATGCGTCGATTGCATGGGTGATTGATTACATCGAATAACAAAAATAAAAAAGTTTGAAAAAATAAGTACCTACTTTCACTTATTGCATACTAAACGGCAATTTCATAGGTAAAGACCTAATAGTTACTGTTCGTTTTAGAAAAACATCAAAACTATTTTTATGTCAATTTTGTCAATTTGCACTTATCTATAACATAACCGATATGCTAATGTAAGAGGACGATAATCTTCAGTATGAATTTAAATATTTCAGATTAAATGCTACGTACATATCACTTAATTTCTTTGCTGCATTATAAAAATAAACTGATTCAAAGATAATATAATTGGCTATACTCATGAAGATTAGGTAGCCTTTTGTAAGGTTTTTGCTAGTTTTTAATACGGTACGATAAACAAGTACTACTACTACTAACCACTACTACTACTTTTTTTTATGGAGTAGGCAGGCAAACGAGCAGACTTATCACCTGATGGTAAGCGATTGCCGCCGCCCATGGCGCGCAACACCAGAGGCGACACAAGTGCGTTGCCGGCCTTTGGGGGATGGGGAGCGGAGGTAGGGGGAGGGGTTTGGGTTATGGGCCTCCAGTTTCCTCACTCACTCGGTAAAACACAGCGCAAGCGCTATTTCACACCGGTTTTCTGTGAGGCCGTGGCATCACTCCGGTCGAGCCGGCCCATTCATGCAGATGCGTGGCTCTCCCACGTATAAATCATGCCTGGCGGGCCAAACTACTTGTCGGTATCGATCATAAGAACCTCACGAATCTTAAGTGGTTTAACCAATATTCGATACAATCCTTTATGGGATGCGGAAGTGATGTGAAATAAAATCTTCAAAAGAAAATCATTACATCTAAAATAGATAATTTTAGGTCAGGTCAAGTCGTGGAGAAACGCATGCTTTAACTATCTTGGTTTGAACAGATTGTTATACAACTGCTCTTCAGGAATTCAGCCGTCAGGGCTTCAATTAACGCGTGTCTAGCTAGATACGAGTATAAGGTCTCAAGCTTGAATAACGAAATAGTTACAATTGAATTAGAAACAACTATTAGTGTGTCTAAAATTAGCTTCGTGATCCGACAACGTCTTTGTTTCTTTAATTTAGACGCAAGCAGTTTTAATGGAGGCTTCCCTTAGGCTTAGAACAATGTCACTTGTTAATTACTTAATTCGTTCTATAATTAGAATCTGCATTACATTCTTAAGACTAGACAAGATTTTGCAGTGAGCATACATACGTTCTATGTAGACAATTTTTTTTACACTTGATTACGTTTTTAATCGTGATAAACACAGACTACATCCAGCAAATGACGTTTGAGCCGATGATGATAAATAGACTTATCACAATGTGTGATAGTGATATGAAAACAATATTCGATAAATTGATTCTGAAGGGAAGGCAAAAGATTTTACTGGGTTCAATCCATTCTACTGGGTTAACAGTTAAACATCTCCACTATGTTTAGCAAGGACAGGCCTAATAAGCGTCATAGAGCCGCATATATATATTCTGTGGTGTCTTTAGTGCAATAAATCTTAGTATTCATTACCATGTTTGTTAAAAATATAAACTTTACACGTCTTAAGTCAAGTCCAGCAATATAGTAACAAGCAGTCTAAAACAATATAGTAATAAACAAACATAATCAGCGTTTATTAGCTAATGGAAGGGCCGACTCGACTTCATATCGCACTTATCACAATTAAACGTCTAATTGATGGTTACACGACATGGGCATTCTTCGGACGCAACTGAAGAAAGTTCTCGTGTGACATCAATGTGATGTTTTGATTATGGAAGAGGACCTCCTAAGAACTTTCTCCTGAATAAAAAATGATAAATGAAATATATCTTAAAACATTTGTCAAAAATCACTAAAATATACCAATTCAATCTATATACTAATATATAAAGCTGAAGAGTTTGTTTGTTTGTTTGTTTGAACACGCTAAGCTCAGGAACCGCTGGTCCGATTTGAAAAAATCTTTCACTGTTAGATAGCCCATTTATCGAGGAAGGCTATAGGGTATATATCATCACGCCAGACCTACAGGAGCGGAGCAACAATGAATAATGTTACAAAAAACGGGGGAAAATTATCACGCTACGGGCAATAGGAGACGCAAACGAGGTTGCGTGGGTCGGCTAGTAAGTCTATATTTGGGATTATTTCACGACGGGCAGAACGGTATTTTTAATCCTGTATACACTGCCTCTTAAATTATTCTGTACTTTGGTGTACAAACATTTCATTAACACCCATTATTAGTCAACTGCTAGTCAAAGACTTCTACGTTTAATTTTTGCATCAACCACGCTGGCCAGATGGACTGGTATAGTTTATGAGTCAAGTTTAAAAGTCGTCCGGCGTAGTTTGCTCCCTTTGGTCGGGTTTTATGATACCTACAGAATAGGGGTAGAGACACTATGGTATTCTTAACGGCCACCACAACACAGCAAATTACTTTTTAATTCATTTATTAATGTTGTTTCGTCTTCCAATGTTACCATACCCAAAATTACAATATTCCAGAGATACTTACTCTGTTAATTCTCATTTTAAATTGGCATGTCGGCATGTTATGTTGGTACTTGTTATGGGTACACGCTACTAGGGTATATACACGAGGACACAGACATAACAGTATTATCTGTTATTTCTTGAAAACCTTTAACCCTATAGCAGAATTTTACGACTTGCGTGTGTATTGATAAGCAGAAAAGTAGTGTTGGCGCTAGTATTTACTATAACCAGGTTTCACTTAATAATGCGAACAGAGATATAGCTATCTTTGTCACTAAGTCTTTATATACCTAGTATTAATAACAGAAGTCATTCCGCAGTCTGTTAACTTAGATAATTTAACTTTAACTAGTCAATGGATTTAGATGCAGATGATTTAAGAGAAAGGTTTATTTGTGTAATACAGGCATATTAGAGTAGAGAAAAACCGAGAATTTCTAATATTCGCCCTTGAAGTGCACCTACCTCATGTTTTCTTTGCATTGCCCAACCGGTCGACTGGCAGAAAATGCCTTAGGCATTAAGTCCGCCGATACATGTATTTGTGCATAAAGATATAAATAAATAAATAAAAATAAAATTTCAATGATTTCCATGCGAAGCCGGGTTAGGTCGGTAGTTAGATTTTAAAAACAAAACACGCTATTAGAATTTGATTATGTCAGTTCACTTACCATAAATAAATTAAATTAAAAAACAATGTAAATCCCCCATTTCAACATACTTAAATTAATTCAAAATTATTCGGAATATTCATGAATGCACCTGACATCAAAATTAAATGTGGTCTTATTGTGGTTTCATTATGAATGAATTTGATTATTTGAGGATACTTTGCGGTATTGTGTGTATTTGTTCGATGTTGGGATTAATCATTAAGTATGTCTGCTTAGATAATGTATGTCTGTATATATTTCTGTTTTTGGCCAAATCAATAAACCTAACATTGTAAATTAAGATTGCAGTGCATTATTTGATGACGCATGCAAAATTTCAGGAATTAGTATATCTCTGAATTCATTGTGAACGAAGTATCAATTAACGTAATCACCCTTTGTCGTTATTAATAAACCGTACCACAGTTAGTCTTACTTTTTAAACAGAAATCTTCAAGCGTTTTGTCGCGCGACTATCGAAAAAGTCGAGTTTCAATACTTACCAAGGTTCCTACGACGGAGTACGTGGTGGAATATTTGCTGTTGGTGATATGTTTATGCTTTTTTAAAATTAAATTACTTGCTTTTGCCCGCGACTCCGCCCACATTTATGTCAAATATAGGTTCAAGAGCTCAAAAATCAAAGTATCTCCATGCATAGGCTCAGCAGATACAGATGGTGCAGCGTTTTAACCATGAAAATATAACAGACATATATACAGACAGACAGAGTTACTTTTGAATTTATAATATTAGTACGGATTTTCAATTTAATATGTGGGAAGTTTTGATAAGTTTTTTTTCTAGTAACAACATACAATCAATGATATTGCAAAGATAAACTATATAAAAAAATATTGTATAGTAGGTATATCTGTCTAAAATTGTTCATTTAATTATTATTTTTTATTAGATCACATCTTCAGTCACTAGGGTCATTGAACAAATTGCGATAAACACGTTAAAATAGTTTCACACATAAATTATACCATAATCACAGGTACCTACTACATTCACTTCCGATAGGTGATTGTTCATTTCCGAACGAGACGCAGCGGAGCGCGCATGGGGGACCGCATTGACTACCACTCATTCAATACCCATACCCTGTGACACTTTCTGGTAGATACTGACCTTAATAGCATTTTTCAAAGGTGACTTTCAAAATAGATGTACTTCACTGATATTCTACTTATTTATTTTTGTATTTAATGTTTAGTCCCTTTCTTCCCTTAATAGCTACACAATGATTTTGCCGTTCTTACCCAAAATATTTCAGATACAAACTAAACTAAAAGTATTATTAGGTATTAGCGCCACGCAGATTTCAGTACAAAACAAAAACTGGCTGGCTCGACCGGGGCGGTTCTACCCTCGCACAGAAGACCAACGTAAAGTGACAGCGTTCGTGCTGTCGTCTTTCGTTGGTAAGTGCGAGACCGGAGGCCCAATGCTCTAAAAGTATCTCAATCGGCCGCCATAGTGTGTGTCACTTATGTCTTATGTAATGCAGCAGCATTGTCTACATTCGCAGTGAGAATGGTGACCACTACTTTGGATTATGCTTAAATGCTTTCCTTTAGGTAGAGTAGAGTCACTTTGGCAGGGATATACATAAAAAAAAGTCTTTGCCGTTCTGTAAATTCTTTCCCATAAATTGATATAAGTCGATCGTGAAATTGTTAAATGACGTTGTTAGCCACAGGCCAGGTGGAGTAATAACTTGTGCAGGATGGCTGTCAGGAGCTGTGAGAAGCCTAAAATCTATCAGATTAGCCTGTAATGGGAGATGTCCATGTCCAGCAGTAGGTTGGAAAAGGCTATAGTATATATTTAGGTAATAGAGCCACGCTGATTTCAGCACGAACGGGCCGGCTCGACCGGGGCTGTACTAACCTCGCATAGAAAATCAACGTAAAATGACAGGGCTCGTGCTGTCGTGTTTCGTTTGTGAGTGCGAGACCGTAGGCCCAATGATGCAGAAGCATCACTAGGCCGCCATGGTATGGGTCACCATGCTGCATTGTTGTATTGTCTGCATCCGCAATGAGTATGGTGACCACCACTCTTGGATTCTGCTTATGCTTTTCACCAGGCATAGTAGAGTCATTTTAGCAGGTCATACATAAAAAAAAGTATCGCGTACAAATTAATAAGTTCTTGAATGAATCTTGTCTTGTTAATTTTTTTTTTTTTTTTAATATTTTGGACATCTAACACACAACGCCATCTAGTCCCAAACTAAGCAGAGCTTGTATTATGGGTACTAGACAACTGATATAAATACTTATATACTTTTTTTTTTTTGTAAATACATACATATTATACATAGAAAACACCCAAACTCCGAAACAAATATTTGCAGATCATACAAACACTTGGTCCGACCCGGGAATCGAACCCGAGACCTCAAGAACAGCAGTCGCGTACGCTACCACTGCGCCACCGAGGCAGTCAAAAAAAAAAATTAATGTAGAAGTCACATATAATTTGATAATTTACTGCTTTTTTGCAACCTACTTGGCAAGGAGACGCTTAAGTCCAGCAATGGGCTGTTTCAAGTTGTTGATGATGACGCTATTACAATAATCATACACCTCATCTGACTTATGGATGACTTTAATCAGAAATATAGTTTTTAACTCCAAATGGACTTTTAATTAGTATATTCTAGATAATTCACAATCTTCGAAATAAATTATCACCTGCGTTATTTCCGGACCCACAGAACAAAGTAATATACTTCTCTTGTTTGTATCCGGACCGATACAGACAAGAGAAGTTTTCAAACCTTCAAGAAAAGAACATAATCCTATCTCAAAACTGGTAACACGTTGGTAGCTCCTGAGGTCACTTATGTCCTTCAGGTACTGTATGAATAGTCTCTTCTAACCCCCAGCGCACTCAATATTTCACAATCGTGACAAGTAAATGGTACATTGGCAGGATACAGGGCACATAACCAACTTCAAGTCGCTCTTCTAAAAAGCATGTTGGGTGAAATTATAGAATAAAACGAATGAACTCTAAAATAGATCCGAGGGGAGCAGCCTGCCAACTAGAAGCTTCCTTCCTGCGTCCATCCGGCGTTGAATCTCACGAGACCCCTGCGCGTGTCCGCTGCAGGTCGCCACCCGAGTTATGGCCTATGGTGGTTGACCATCAAACTACATCCAAAACATTTAGTTATATAATATTCTTCAATATCCGAGACTTCTAACATTGTTTTAACCTACCAGTGAAAAACCTAATTTAAATCGATTCTCTGACTTTATTTATCTTAATCCTGACTGTGGAACTGGAAAAAGAAAACAGATTACGAAAATACTAATACAACTTTCAACTATACTTTAGGGAAACCAACCTAGACTTCTACACGATTTTTAATTTTCATAAACTACGAAATATATCAGAAAAATATAGTTAAATGTCATCAGTACTGTTTTCCATTATCTTTTAGTTACATACCACACATAACCCCTAAAATCTGATTCTAAAGAATGCAATGTCATCAAGAGCTATCTAGGAGGCAAATAAAACTATATATAGAAATATTTTCATCAGAACTGTAGAAAGTAAACAATACATCGCGTCATAGTGATGAAATGGACGTAAAAATTAAGAACGTATACGTAATAAGATTGTTTAGAATTAGAATAAACATACGATCAGGCAGTGCATTCGATGCCACACCTCGCGACCTGCTGATTGACGCATAGCAAAGCTGCTCTCTTTATGGGCCACTTTACCGGAACATTTAATGAATTCCCATGCATTTTGGAAGTGTGAATGCTGCTTGTACAGATCACAGTTACAGTAATATTTGTTTTGCCGATGACAATCGTTTCCCATGAAAAACGCAACTTAGAGAAAAGTGTGGGCTGATCAAGTCAGTCAAGTATGCTATGAAAATCAAGGTACTCAGAACTTTATCTATAATTTTAAATACATACAATCTTTCTAGTCTCTTAAGTCAGAAGAATTACTAGTTCCCACTTCGGTAGCAGTATTAATTCTTTACTTACCTTCTTAACACCTGAAGCAAAAACTTTGTACCCCTTTTTACGAAAATTATGGGAACGGCGAAGTCTTAAAATTGGCACAGTTAAAATTTAAATGGAATAGTCATGGTCGAATTTCGACTGGTGATATAATTAATTAATTAAATAGAAATAGGTAGGCAATAACTTAGCAATAACTTGGAATAAATTCAAATCAAATCTAAAGAGTTCAATGTCCTGTATTTGGGTACACATCTCACGTACAACGACTTTATAAAAGAACCATAACAATGCCATACATTACTCAGTTATGTTAAAAGAAGAGAAACAAATAATAATAAATGGAGGCAAGTCAATTGACTCCGTTTCGGTTCGAGGGGTGCACATACGCCGCCACCACTTGAATATTTTTTGCGCTGTGCAGGGGCGTAAATTGGACTTAACTGATAATTTTGACATAAACCAGTAGTAACTGTCACAGTTTTGAGACTACATGCCGTTTTATGTCGATTTTAGTTCACAGCGTTATGATCGATAACAGTTCAGTTTGTTTATCCTCTGAATTGTTTGAGAATTGTACTTAAATTTAAAATAAATTTTGATTTTATGCATTTTTACGCATTTTTTTTAGTACGCGCGTGGATTTCAAAGCGATATAGCTCTTTAAGTATTAATTTGTTGATTTCAACAGTATAATCGTAGATGTCAAAATTTTTGGTGAGGTATACAAAAACAAAAGTAACTACTACTCATGTCTCAACTACTAAGACTTTTTACTTTTATTACTAGAAATTTAGAAAAAGTTACGAGTACAAGAGAACAAGATTCACCTAAAAAAATTATCCGAATAACCACTGGATTAGGCATAGTACTTACTGTTATTTTATACATATTATGTAAATTAAGTTATTTAAACAACAATGAAACTAGGATAGTGTCCACGGCAACAGGTTTTGTCCATGAGCATTGTCGGGCACGGTCTAGCTGCTTTCAATGAATTTTGTTAACAAATACTCTTTTGTAATTTTAACCTCTGTCAGTTTTACGCGCATTCTGAATACAGAAAAGATGTCGAGATACAAGACTTGTACAAGCACAGGTGTAATCGTAAATATCATGTGGATTAGACACATCAGATTATTTTTAATCTGGTTTCAATAGGCAAATTTAAAATGATACTTCTGTAGTCTAAAGAAAAGAGTTTTCTTGTAAGTAACGAAAACTGCACCTATATTTACATTTTAACTCGTTTTAAGCGTATGTATGTAGATAAACAAAATTGCAATCCAATGTTTATTTTAATCTATCATTTATTTTGGAAACAATATTCATTAAATAACTTATATCTCGCATAAGGTTATGGGTGAAATACTGTGATTTCGTTATCGCAAAGTAATTATAAATGTGTTATAAATTATTTTAACATTTTTTTGTTACAATCACCCACTAGAACCCCTATCTAAACGTTAAAATTATATTGTCAAAACAATATTTAAATTGTTGTACGTTATGATTTCCGTCACAGAATCGTAAAAACGCGTTGCCTAATATTGAGACTACAAAAATATAAATAATAAATAAGTTACAGTAAACTGACTTATCGGTTCTCTGTAGTTTACGATCGCTTGCGTAGTTATGGTCGATATTTTTTTTCAATGTTTTGACACACTTTATACGCAAGATAATTATTTAGCATCGAAGTGTGACGAACGTTTTTTTAAAAATTAGTTTCATGAGCCAATAAATCCAATAATGATGACTTTATGTTGAAGTAATATTTTTCTTTACATGATTTAAAAAGCGTTATTTTTTCACTTCACTGACGATATATTTTGCTTAGTTTTGAAGTAATTACGTTACATACAATATTAACTTATTCTCAGACTATGTAATCCAGGTTATTAAAGATCTATGTGAAAAATTTTACTTAAATCCGTTTTATAAACTTTACGTGAAATAGTAATATAGGTACATATTTAGCCATCTATTCTCACACACTTTCGTGCATATACATATACTTTCTAAGTATAATAAGCAATATTAGAAAGATAAAATAAGAAATCTATTTTCTCATCTCATTGTATGTATGCATAAGTACCTACCTACTATTTAGTAAAGTAGACGTCATACTTCGTAGAAAAATATCAATAACTTAATATCAGGTTTTAGTTCTACATCATAATAATCTTTATATAAACTAAATAAAATAGTAGTCGACATGGTTTTGGTAACTTAAAAAATCAGAGATGAAAAAATAAGTCAATTTGAAATAAGCATGGTATCATTGGCACTTCGTAAATAGTGCCTGTGTCAGATTTCTGTAAAATATATCTATGGCAATATTATTACACATCTGAAAACAGTTCAATGTAAATCATAGTCTTACTACTTACTTGTTGTACGCTGCATTCCGATCCACAACTCACATCAAAATGGCCGTCACCGGTTCGGTTCTGCAAGAAAAAAATATTATGATCAAACCACTGGTTATGGAGCGGATATTTAGTAGGGTGATCATGGGATGTACGAAGTCACAATCCTGATAACTTCCGTTGCGACACGGTCGGCGCAAGCGCAGCCACGCGTGACAATCGTCATTAGGCGTACCTGCGCTTCGCTAGTTCAGGTTTGATTGATTCACGAGAGTTTTTACCGAGATATCTTTACAATCTATAATCATGTAACAGTGTACAGCTTATTTAGTAGAGCATAGGAAATTGGTGCTGACAAGTACTTGTTGAATATATCAATATTAACTAGTGGCAGTCCAGCGGTTATTTTTTTACAATATAAAAAATGGATTTTAGCTTTCTGCACTTCTTCTTACGCATCATTTTCGTCAAAGGGGAACAAATTTTTTGCTTCACGTATTAATAAATAGATAAAAACCCTGTAAAGAAGATATGAAGTTTTACATAACGTGGTCTTACACTTTGTTTTAACTACTACTAATTTTCTTGATGTAAATGATTACTACTCATACGGTACCGCTGCACGAATGGCGTAAGGCTTTAAAAGGTCACATCGTCCCTTTCTACTGTACTGAATGTTGTGGGTTCACACCTCACATGGGATAGCAGTTTGTATATTGGTTAGTTCATCATATTTTTCTGAGTCTGAGTGTTATTGGTGTTGGTGGTGGCGTAAAAAATGCTTATGCGGGACTTGTCTTTTTAAAAAATAAGTTATACCTAATAATTCGTTAACACAAAACACTGTTAACTGAAATACAAACTTAACATTTGTCTTAGAATCATAAATAAGAACATGATATTTGAGTGATTGAAGAAAACGATATGGATTCACGTATGTTCATGAATTTCTCTAAAATCGGCTGCTTATACAGCAATCTCACTAAAGAGATCATATTTATACATTTTCTAAATGACACTACAGTTAGCATATTTACATCGGCAACGTATAAAGCTTCAAGCAGCCTTTATCTTCTTTCGCTCGTTTATATAATGATTATCTTCGCTCCGTTCAAAACCATAACGTAAGTAATAATGTTATGACTGTAAGCAAACCATAAATAAATAACAGTCAAATTGGTCGATTTTTCAAACTCAGAACGAATTTTTTTCTATCTGGATCCTCTATTATTTGCGTTACTTATTGGTGATTGTAACGCAAATGATATGGTGGTGGTAATCAAATCAAATCAAAAGGTTAGGTACATACAGCATTTCTGATCGACTACAACATTATTTTACCGAAAACTCACTAAATTTTTATCACATTTTCAAATCTTTTAAACATTTTAGACTAAAACTAAGTAAAGACTCAAATGTTTTAAATGAAAATGAAAGTTAAAGTTCGATGTTATCTTACTGTTGCTATTAAAGAAAGGAATATATCTTAATGCTACTGTTTGTACTTTTAATGGGCGCTGAGAAAAAACAAATATCCATACAAATAAAGTAATGCAATGATTTAAATAAAGTATCTGAGCTTTGAAATAAACATTTGCAAACTTAACTAAATTTGCCCGCGTTTCGCGACTCGTAAAGAGTTACTTCCTCAAGAATTAAAGTATCCCTCTATGCCTACTATTGAAATTCGTGATTTAGCCTTGAAAGCGTTACAGACAGACAGACAGTGTTATTTCCGAATGTATAATATTAAATATGGATTAATTATGGATAACTTTTTCCATTCGTTTCCATAAAAAGTTTTTGCGAGCGTGTGACCGGAATTGACTCTCGTAGCATGTATAAGGCTTCAGTTCGAAATGTGATCCAACCGCGGTTTTCACATTTCGGTTTTTTTAGATACAATCCCTAATCTTTTTTCATACTATAAGGATATTGTTACACATATCAGTTATTTGGAGTCCCAATTTAGACAAATTTCGTCTATTTTTAGGAATATTTTATGAGAACTTAATTTCTACATAGTATAGGTACATTAAACTTTTAAACTAGGCTTTTAATTTAGCTTTTATCAAAAGAGGCAGTGATTAAAAAGGATGGTTTTTAATACATGCATACTGTACCCACACGACATCTATATATATAAAAGAGGAAGGTGACTGACTGACTGACATACCTAGAGATCAACGCACAGCCTAAATCGCTGAACCTAGAATCGTAAAATTTTGCCTTCCACCCCTAAGGAGGTAAACCAGGGGAAGAAGGACTGCGTGAGCGAAGCCGCGTGCGAAAGGTAGTTATATATATGTACATTGTACACGTTTACTATAAAAACATTTATCATTTACAGTTTTTTACAAAAAAAGAGATATTACCGCTCATGAATAACATTTAATTATTTAAAAAGTTAACCAGTTTTCAGAATTCAATTTTGCAAGAATATAGACATTTACTTTCAGGTGTCAGAGAATTTGCTTTTAATGTTTGTCAGAAATCTCTATGACTCCACTTACTCGTATTTGAGCACTTTGGCGGGTTTTCTCATTTGGTTCAGAAATTTTTATTCTCTAAAAATTGTGATTTTAATCAGTAGGGTTTAAAAAAACTAGCTCTTGGTGGTAGCGCGAAATTATATAGCCTAGATGAAGGTTAACTCGATAAATATACTGACAACAAAATAAAGTTTTAATTCGTAACTGTAGGTCATAAGAATATGGTGTTTATCTACCTAAACAAACCAACTCTTCAGTTTTATAAAATTAGTACAGAATTATAACACAATGAATAGTTTAGGATTTAGATATATTAGATTATAGTTTTTAATGAATGAGACTCCTTAATTTTTTAAGAGCTGACCTGGCGCACTTCGTACCACCATATTTACATATCTCTCTCAGCTTCCCACAGGTAGTGTACAGTCACGGACAAAAAAAAATACCCGTTATCTTACTAAAAATTATTTATTGTACACAAACTTTGTCGTAACAATAACGAACTCATAAAAAAATTGGGGAACACATCGAAAGTTATGCGCGTACATACATTTCGGCGATTCATTTTTATATATTTAGATTAAAAAGTACAAGGGATTTTATGCATCCACAACCGTACAGCTTGACGTTTGGTAATGTTACTTCTATATTTAGCATGTTTGCGTTTGATTGTAATGGTTCGCTAATTGTCGACAATTACTTAGATGTGCGTTGAACCTACACAACTGCCGCCGCAAATAAACTACATAATAAACGAAGATCATCGTTTTATCCTCGACCAATAAGCTGAAAAGGCTATCTTTATCAATGAACGATGAACGCGCGAAGATGAATGTGGAATGTTATTGCCGTTTACAGTCAAGGAATAATGTTAAATTGTCATGTTTAAATTGAACCTTTGTATTTATAAACAACGTGGATTAGTTAAACGAACCTGGAACGGGCATTTTTCATAGCATCGAACCACGGCTTCCGCTCCAAATTTCTCAGTGATGGAACTATAATCGCAGCCAATTGTCCGAGCGGACAAAGCCAATCCGAGCAGCGACAATACTAGCCATTTGTGCCAATTCAGTCGAGCACTCATTGTGGTGCCACTGCAAACGTCGCTGAATTCACTCTTGGATACGTTCACACAAGTCACACATCTTTTATTTTTTCACATTTATTACAAGTATAATTAATTTACTTGCGGTAGTCTCTCAAAATAAATTTTAAACTTAACTATTCAGTCTTTAAATATTAATAAAAAGCTGCCGTACGATCACGTCTATGTCAAACGTCGTCATATTCGTTTGAATTCGAAAAACGCGGCAAGTGCGGTTATTGTGGTGCGCGTACGCAGCCAAAGCTACTCATGAACTGAGTCGCGCACATCCGCCTGTTAGCGCACGCGCTACGAGGACGAGGACGCTACGTTTGGGTGCTACAGCCATTAGTCCCTACCTGTCGCCGCACTTGTCCACCTATAATTTAACGCTCTCAAACATTAAACTAAATAGACCTAATAATATGAATAACAGTTTGAACTTTCGTCTACTTATATGTCAATAATTTAAATATATTTAGAAGTAACATCGTTAAGATACATTATTTCTTATTTGGACTTGCTTTGGAAGGATATTAAATTTATCTATTCAAAAATATTGTTCACGCAAGTAGGTATATTATTGTATATGTTAAATTTCTCACTCCTCCGTTCCCATAATTTTCGTAAAAAGGGGTACAAAGTTTTCGAAATGTGTTTAATCGAATATTATGTTCATGCAGTTAACCTTGTTGATCTTATTCTTTAAGTATATTTTATAACGCGGTATCTCTTAAGGAGCAAGGACGTAGAATGATACGAGAGATACAGCGCGTTGCACGGAGAGTTCAATTAATTTAACTACGAGTATGTACTCTTCATCTTATAGCTTCCCACGCTTACCAACATTCCTGTTAGTAGATGATTTCATTTCTTAAAAATATATCGTTTTGTAGTCCCCTAAAACGATCATAGTAAAAATAAAATATTAAGAAAGAAAAGTACCAATCAAATTGAGAACCTCCTCATTTTTGCTGTCGCTTAAAAAAATCACATAGCAGTCATGCGGACTGCCGACAGAAGTGAAAACTCAAAACTGTAAACAAACAGTCGTTAAAGCTTACCTGAAATAGCCCTCTTAGGACTATTTATATAAAAAGTGCTATCAAAAGAGGTAAAAAAAAATAACTCATGGATATAAATAAAGTTCATAATATTTGTTCACCCAAAAAGAGATTAACGCGCCCAAAGAATTATTCGCAGCTGGAACTCATGCTGATATCCCAACACTTTAGCACTGAATTACTTCGGTTAGTGTAAAAGAGCACACCTCTAAATCTAGGTTTAATTATTTTGATTTTACCGTCTAAATCTATATTAATAAATCCCACCAAAAACATTTTCATGTAAAATGATGCCAAGACGACTGCATTTGGCGTACCCTGCTGTAAAAAAGATATCAGATCTCATGTAGAGCCAAGTTTCTGAATCTAGACGCCCTAACTCTACATCTCGGTAAAAATGCAGGGCTTAGCAGTTCCGTTACTTCAGAAACTAAATATTCGCGTAGCACATTACTTCAGAAACTAGATATTTGCAAACACAAAAGGCGTTCGTTTCGCCTTCGTGACTGTGGCGAAACGGCGAAGCCATACATTTAAGGTAAGATGGGTTTTTTTTTTTATATATATATTTTGCCCTGCCAAAATGACTCTACTCTGCCTGATGGAAAGCATAAGCAGAATCCAAGAGTGGTGGTCAACAATACTGCGAATGCAGACAATGCTACAGTGCAGCATGGTGACCATCACCATGGCGGGCTAGTGATGCTTCTGCATCGTTGGGCCTCCGGTCTCGCACTCAGCAACGAAACACGACAGCATGATTGCGTTCATTTTACGTTGATTTTCTGTGCGAGGGTAGTACCGCCCCGGTCGAGCCGGCCCATTCGTGCTGAAATCAGCGTGGCTCTACTACCTTGTAAATCTTTTCATTTCTTTTTGTAAGTTTAAGCAATTTACAAAAAGAAAGGCAGTATTTTTTTTGGAACAAAGTTCCTTATGGGGCTTTGCGGAGGGTTACCCTAGCTGGCAAAAAGCATCCGTAACGTAAGATTGATGTGATTGTGTCACGATGGTAGCGTATGCGAATGTTGTGCTTGAAGTCTTGAGCTCCAATCCCGGGTCGGATCAAATATTTTTTTATGTTCTGCAAATATTTGTTTTTTCGGAGTCTGGATGTTTTCTATGTATAATATGTATTATGTATTTAAAAAAAAAGATATCCGAAATATTTATTTATAAAAGTTTAGTATAGCGTTGTAATCTGTATGTACCAAGTATGGAGTAACTCTAGACAGGACATGTCAGTAGAGATTACTAGGTGGCAGCACAAGTGACCAGTTTAGTTTTATTTTTACTTTATCGGTATAAATCGGTGCAGCGGTGTAGCTGTGAAGCGTAATAGACAAACAGATAAAATTTGCTTTTGATTTTATGAAATTATGTAGTACGAAATGCATCTCTGAAACTGAAAACACCCTCTATTCGCATCACTATTAATGGGACCCTCATGATAATTTTATGAGTAAGACTGATAGATGTTTATTTACACCTGAATATCTAAGACACTGGGTAAGTGGAATACCTCTTTAACGCAGACAATTTCGTAGGTCCCTTCATTCATGTTTCAGTTTTCCAAGTTTCACTGTAAAATATGCCTTCCTTAACTTTCAAAAGTTCTAAAATATCTTCTCGTCACGGTTTGCGCAAACTATCATTTTTTTTGTTTTGACAGGTTAATGTTTAGCTGTGAAAAAAGTTATTACGATACTGTAGCCACTATAATTATTTAGTGTTTACTATAACCTTATCGATAACTTATTTGATCGTTATATGTACCTAAAGATAACTCTAGTAGTCCCTGTTGCCATGAACAATAATTAGTACCTATACATATTATAATACTTGCTTTTGCTCGCGGCTCCGCCCGCATGTTTTTCCATGAGTACCCTAGGTCCTTTCTCAAGAATCAAAGTATCTCCATGCCAAATTTCATTGAAATCGGTGCAGTGCAGTGGTTTGGTCGTGAAACCAGGAGAGACAGACAGGCAGAGTTTCTTTCGCATTTATATTTTAACTATGGATTTCGGACATCTGACACACAATTACGCCACAAAATATCTAGTCCCAAACCAAACATACTTCGAAAAATATATTTACAAGTCATCCAAAAATGTATTCCGAACCGTAAATCGAACTCTCAAGCACAGTAGTCACATACGATACCACTGCGCCACCAAGGCAGTTTATATAATAGAACCTAATTACAAATTAAGTAAATTTTTAGGGTTCCGTACTCAAAGGGTAAAACGGGACCCTATTACTAAAACTTCGCTGTTCGTCTATCAACAGGCTGTATCTCACGAACCGTGATAGTCAGTTGAAATTCTTGGCCGGTTTTTTATTTTATTTTGTCTATAGTATCATCACTGTCTGGCTTACTGAATTATTTATAAAACCATTAATAAAGTTTCCTGAAATCTGTAGCTTTTTATGATGATTGTAGTACTAAACTAATATTGGCGATTCCAAAATGTGACGCATCATCCCATACGCTGACAACCGACCTAATGCTAGACGAATGCTTCTATAGGTCACACCATAGATGTCATGCCAGCCGAGTTGAACAGTTTGGCTTAATTTTTCAATTCCACTGTATTTATGAAAAAAAAAACAAAACAGTCAAATTAAGAAGAAACAGTTTAAAACAAAAGTCGGCCATCTGTGTTAGTTGTGTCTAAACTCTTTGTACACTTAAATTAATCAACGCGACGTAGTTTGAGTTTTAAAGACTAGATGGCTCTGCAAGCAACTTTAGTTTAAAATCATAGTACCTAGATGGTGCTGGCATATTCATTATCATGACTTTATTCTCTACATCCATATGTATATGTTTTTTTTTTATTGTTTTTAGCCATGAGTATACTCTTTGTTTTTCATTTAGAGTATATAAATAAATTAAGTATCTAAGATTTTTAACTATACCTAATTGTAATTAAGCTAGCAAGACAGCTTTTAAGAAAGATCTTCATTTATATCAATGGATTTTCAGTTTTACATGTATTGCTGATCGTTCTCTATCAAATGTAGAGAGGGAGGAAAGCGTGGTAGCAGCACAGAATAACTCATGGTATAAGTGCCGGCGCATCTAACTTACTTGGCCAAACTTCGGCGTAGTTGGGGTAAGTTCGCGCATAGTACACTAGTGCAAGAAATCAAAACAAAGGAAATCGAAGTGTAGTCAACTTTCGCACCAATCGCTTGCTCGGAACGGTGCTACTACAATCCCCGCGTCCCTCTATCACCTAGGGAACCTAAAAAACTACTTTCTGCGCATGGCCAAGTAAGCTGCCAGCACCTATACTAGCCACTGAGTACAATGTATACAGTAGGCCAAAACCTCCTTTCTTAGGAAGAGCCTATATTCAGCAGTGAACTCTAAAAGGCTCTTGATACTTGATGATAGCGGATATAATCACAAATTTCTACAAAAAAAACCGACTTCATTCTGGACCAAATTGTAATAGGACTGACTACACGGGAAGCTCCAACTTTCAAATAAAAAAAGAATCATCAAAATCGGTTCACTCAGTCGAAAGTTATGAGGTAACAAAAAAAAACAGTCGAATTGAAGACCACTTCCTTTTTTGAAGTCGGTTAAAATGCGAGTAAATATCTATCGAATATTTTCACCTACATCCAATCACACGGTGGAATTTTGCGTCAGTACCCTCCAACTGATTAAACTTCAGTGACAACGCAATAATACCTTGTTAAAATATAAATGATATAAATATTCGTAACGACGACACCCCCTCATCAATGATATAGAATTTCTATAAAGCAATATACCTATGTGTGTAATATATTATTATGTCAATAAATAGTTCCAGCGATTATCTAGATAACTAGCTGAACCCCGCGGTGTTACCCGTTTCAGAAATTACCCGAAACAAACGACAGACAGACAGACAAAAAAAAATTTAATATTATTTTCGTATATTACTTACATATGCACATACGTATCATGCATTTATTAAAAAGTTATTATTTTAATATTACAAACAGACACTCCAATTTTATTTATTTTTATGTATATGTATAGATATAGATATACATGTTATTAGATCCGACACTAAGTTAAATAAGGTGTTTTATACAATTTCAAGTCTTTAAACTAATTTGTTTCTTAATATAGAAATTATGGAACATTTTATAGTACTGCTCCCCTAGCCAAGTTGCAAGCGTTCTTCTATCTGCAATCGTTAACGCCTAAATTCTCGTGTGTCATTGGCTTATCTTAGACAAAGTAATCTTATACAAAGTATTAAGTTATTTGACTGCCTCGTTGGTCTAGCGGTTGGCGTGTGCGACTGCTGATCATGAGGTCTCGGGTTCGATTCCCGGGTCGGACCAAATGTTTGTACGATCTACAAATATTTGTTTCGGAGCTTGGGTGTTTTCTATGTATAGTATGTATGTATTTACAAAAAAAAAGTATATATGTATTTGTATCAGTTGTCTAGTACTCATAACACAAGCTCTGCTTAGCTCGGGACTAGATGACGTTGTGTGTTAGATGTATTTATTTATTTATTATTATTAACCAATGACACACAAGAATTTAGGCGTTAACGATTGCAGAACGAAGAACGCTTGCAACTTGGCTAAGAGGGCTGTTACTGCTAATGGCAAATCCACTTATCTGAATTTATATGTATTATGTTATATTACAAACGCATAAACAGTTTTAAAGAAAAAAGACTTATGTTTGATTTACCATTATAGTTGTCTTCTGTATTGTACCTAAACAGAAGACAACTATAATGGTAAATCAAACTTAAGTCTTTTTCTATAAAACTATTGTACCTATAGTTAAAATATCCTCATGGTTGAAACGAAAATTTGATGAAAATAAGATTTTTTACAATTCTTTGAAAGTAACGAACAGCGATCGGTAGTTGGTACTCGGAAATGTCATTAGAAACAAGCTCTATCAAATGGATAGTTTATTATTAAGCAGTAGGCACTGCACTTAACATTAATCCACGGATGAATATTAATTTAACATTTAGCGATAGATGTCCGATGCGAATTAATCAATAAAACAATTTTGGAACTTACGCTGTCACAATGCTCGTAATGGTGATTGTCAACGTAAACAGTTAAGTACATCCTAAAGCCCCATAGTTGTTGTTTGCCACAAATACTTACCAAACACAAGTACACAACAAACGTGGTCCATAAAGCCTCATATACATTTGTTTTGGTGTTTGACACAAACCCCAAAAAACTATGGTACATTACTAAGTTTCAAAATCCTTAGTCCATAACACTTTAACAACGCTTGATTGACTACGGCTTTTGAAACTTGTTTCATGGTTTTTCAGCACCGTTTTTTGTCGTAATTGGGTTTTAGTTTTTACTTTTTTTTTTTGGTACATGTATCGTGTTTATTTACATTTGCATTTATTTAAAAGCGGTTATTTTAATATTACAAACAGACACTTCAATTTTTTTATTTGCATAGATGTATAGATATTATGTGTTAGCAGTCAAAATAACTTTGCCCTGCCTGATGGAAAGCATGAGCAGAATCCAAAAAAGGAAAGAATCCAAGGTGGTCACCATTTACAGTGCCAATACACAACAACTTTGGTACTATAGCTATACAAATACCTACATTTAGGAGTAAGTTAGGCTAGCTTCGTTCCGCGGCGTTACCCGCGGTACGACAATAACCGCGGGTAACACCGCGGGGTTCCACTAGTATAATAATATATATAATGCTGGACTTAGGCATCTCCAATTACGTGCCACTTAGTTCGATCCTCGGCTTCATCTTCAAACAGCTCCTGCCAGCCGTCTTGCGCAGATCATCATTCCACCTGGCCTGCGGACGTCCTACACTACGTTAGCCGGCGAGCCTATAAACAATCTATATCTATACTATTATATAAAGCTGAAGAGTTTGTTTGTTTATTTGTTTGAAGCGTTAATCTCAGGAACCGCTGGTCTGATTTGAAATATCCTGGTTATACGATATATATTATCACGTTAAGGCCAATAGGAGCGGAGTACCAATGAATAATGTTTCAAAAACGGGGAAAATTTTCAGGCTGCAGGCAATAGAAGACGCAAACGATGTTGCGTGGGTCAGCTAGTATATTATAAACTAATTCAATAACATAACTCCAGCGAAAGTGTAGCGTATGAGATTAAAAATTGTGTAATGCTAGCTTTGCCAAAGCTGTTTTAATCCAATTTACATATACCGTTGTAACCATTGCTCCTCTACTAGCATCTATTACCGTACCACGGTACGTTGAACATTACAGAACAGCTTTCAATTTCGTTGACCTTCTCTGAGAAACGCTCTTCATACATGACACAAAAGAGTGCACAACTTCAATATGTGTATCAGTTAGAACCGGAATTTCTGCAGGTGAAGGTTGATCAAAAGTTTGTTAGCATAATAGTGGTGTTAAACAAAAATAGTCTGAACTTTTATTTCTTAAAAACAAAAACTTTATATTACAAAGAAAATGATTGTAATTTCATCGACGAGCGATATACTTACGTCTTTGTTTTAACACCAAAAGACGAACAGTTATAGAAAACCGGTGTTCGCTTCGGGTAGGATAGATCTGACAGGAATCTCGTGGTCAAAAGCTCGGGTGTAATTTGTATGGTTGGCCATACAATCGATTTGTCATTCAGTGCGCAAACTGAGGTCTTGTCATTATTTTAAAACCGTTTAGAACGGATTGTGGTAACAATACGTACTTATTCGAAATTTTCCTTGAATGTCTATAAACAAATTAACTCATAGAATTGATAAGTAGGTACTATAAGTTACATAAAATAATAAAATTAATAAACGCATAACACTATAAAAACTTTTATTTTTATGACAAGCAAAAATTTTATGATGATTTGATGATAACTTGCTATCCTAAATATTTTATAATAACATAGCATGCGCCCTAATAGTTCCAATTTATCACTTGTTTTTATTATTTATATTATGTCCCATAGTTCGAGCCAGATAAAAAAATATTTGAGTTTATTTTTTTAAATATAGCTGGTAAACGTGCCGGTGGATCACTTGATGGTAGTTGATGATGCAGATGCATCATTGAGCCGCCATATTGTGGGTCGCCATGCTGCATTGATTAATTGTCTGCATTCGCAGTATGATGACCACCACTCTTGGATTCTGCTTATGCTTTCCATCAGGTAGAGTAGAGTCATTTTGGCAGGGCCAAACATAAAAAAGAAGAAAAAATAACGTCTTTAGAGGAAACATCCTGAAGCAAAAAATGAAAGAAAAAACCCAATGCGCTGTTATTGTTTTTAGAACTTTCAGTAACATTGGGACTTTGGGAGTGCACAAAAATTTAATGTTTCAAGTGCCAAGTGTGTTGTATAACCGTAACACTAACTAACTTGCGTCTAACCGTAGCACTCGTATCATATTTAGTGCATAACATTTATTTGATTAATAAAAGTGAATTCATTTATTATTTCGTGCAGAACAAACTCGCTTTATATGACTGTAGTTAATGGTTAAATACTTAAATGTGTTATATCTTAATATACGTATAATTCTACTCCATTGAACGAAGGTAATTTAGATAAAGATTATATTACTGTGGCAAGTGTCAAGATAAAGGAATTATTGTGAAGCTTCATAGAAAAGGCGCGTTGGAGGAGAATTTCACTTATTTTCATATTGACTGTGCTGTTAAATGTGTCTGTGGAAATTGTTTTATCTCAGGAGGACCGCAAACATGGCTGCGGACCGAATTGATAATAAGGTAACTTAATATTTAATAAACACGTTTTATTATTAATTAAAAATATTACACACTACAGTGATTCAAACTAGATAGAATTATTCTTTGGTTAGACACATAATATTTTATGTTACATAACGTTTCTTTATAATTAGCAACGAGTAACAAATTTTTGTATTTATAGGGTATGGAAGCAACTAATACCTAGTAGTACCTACTTACCAAGGTAGCTTTTATTTTCTATATGTTTTGAAGCTAGACTATCTAATATGATTTGCATGGCCCACATAAATCTATACATCTATACAAATAAATAAAATTGGAGTGTCTGTTTGTAATATTAAAATAACCATTTTTCACTATAAACATATTAGATATAAACAAATAGCCTAAGTTACTCCCTGGATCATCAGCTACCTGTGAGTGAAAGTTCCGTCAAAATCGGTCCAGCCGTTCCAGAGATTACCCGGAACAAACAGACAGACAGACAGATTACTACATTTTTGGTATATGTACGGTGTATACATACATATGCATTAAGCAAAAAGCGGTTATGTTAATATTACTAACAGACACTCCAATTTTATTAATTTGTATAGATTAAGCATTCAAAATTATTTTTTAGTGTTTGTAGGTACCTACTGCCGCAATACTTTAATTACTCGTCAAAACAAACATGTACCTACACACCTAACTATATTTTTGTATTTTCTAATATTACTAGCTGAAACCCGCGGTGTTACCCGCGGTTATTGTTGTACCGCGAGTAACGCCACGGGACAAAGTTAGTCTAAAAAAGTAGCCTAAGTTACTCCTTGGATCATCAGCTACCTGCCAGTTAAACGTCCCGTCAAAATCCGTCCAGCCGTTCCAGAGATTACCCGGAACAAACAGACAGACAGGCAGACAGACTGGCAGACAGACAGACAGACTGACAGACAGACAAAAAAAATTAACACATTTTTGGTGTGTGTACCGTGTATACATACATATGTATTTAGTAAAAAGCGGTTATTTTAATATTACAAACAGACACTCCAATTTTATTTATTTGAATAGTTAGTTCCATTTCATACCTATTTACTTTACATATCGCAAAGTATTAGAACAAAGTCATTGAATGAGAAATTACACCAAAACACGCATGAGAAGACCTTCTTAGGAACACAGGAAATGGTTAAGAAAAAGGGGATGTCCCTGGCACACAATTTAAATACTAAACACACAGAATAAAACACGTTCGTGTTAGAATTTCCCTTTAGGCTTTAATATTATTGATATAACTTAGCTGTGATATAAAAACTGAACACAACGACCTCATAGAACGGTGTTACAGAATTTTTTCGTTACTGTTCTGTGAGTGTATGAGGTATCCGGAGGCCCAAACCTCCCTTAACCACCTCCTCCTCACTCGAAGGGCAGTAACGCACTTGTGTCTAGTTAACTCTCTAAATTACAGTCCCCTAAACCAAGATGCAAGTATTTCGCGTCGATTATCTTTCTACATTCGCTAACGCCAATATTCTCTTGTATTGTTGGCTAACATTTTGTTTTGACCACGTGACTTAGGCTTGAGAGACATCATTCCCATATATTTGTTAGTTTTCTATTGACGTTTACGTTTGTTTATTGCAATTTCGTTAGGGAGGCGCATATTGGTGGAGTCAATTACCATTCATTCTTCTACGACCCGTCTGCTTATTTCAAACTAAACTTAAAAAGGATAATTTTAAAATTAAATTATGAATAACAATAAAAAACTGATGTTTAGCAGTTTTTTCGTCAGATGTTTCCCACCTTATTAAGCCCCGTAGATACACACAGCATTAAGTAAATATGGAGCATATGTTGGTTCTCAATCTTCAATCAATCAAAAATAATTATATCATTTTAAAAGCATAGTAATTGATTTACATATATTCTTTCATAATCTTTTTAATAAGCGAAGGTACGTACTACCACATACCGACCTTGAAAGTGTTATTGAGTTCGCGAATGGTCTGAAGATGATTGTTTAGTTTTTAACAAACTTCACCTATTTTCACGGTCTTGTACCAATGAGGCCAGTTGATTGCTATCGCATACCAGCAAGTGTAACTAAACCGATAACAGTAGGAGTCTAGAGATCGTCTAGATTTGTACACATGCATGCATGCATGAAACAAGGCTGATGAAGTGGCTACCTTCTATCGTAAAGGATTTCTCCTTTGCGGCTGGAACACGCCTGGTCACGTCAAGGTGCGATAGAACCCCAGCGTAGTATTTGTGCCTATTCACCAATAGGCCTGAACGCGACGTAGTGTTTACCTTGAAATTATATGGTATAGGTCCTCTACAGAGTAGAGTGTCTAAGGTTCCGCGGTAGTTAAGGTGGTTTTAGGTTTCCATCACTTGTCCATGTGAGTCCAGAGTCAGAAACACTCTGGCACCTCATGTGTACTTCTCAATATGCTAACGTAAGTGAAGCAAAAAGAACCTGCCTCTAAAAGTTTCGTTATTTCTTTTTTACAACTAGGACAATTAAATTATTCGTTCGATTCAATGAAGAGATATTCCGGATCAATCAAATCAATCTATTGTTGCATCGACGTCGTCCAATGCTGAACTACCGGTCTCTCTCAAGTAGAAACCCAAGTAGTAACTGAAATTCCGGAATGTACAAAATGTTTTAGGGTAAATCTGAATTAAGGACTTTGATAGAAAATAACCATATTTTGGATGAAACTATCAAAAAGCATTACTAAAGTAAATGTAAAACATAAACGTTAGGTACGAAGAAGTAGGTAGTAATTAACTAATTACTTGTCCTATAGATAGGACACTGCTGTTAAACGTGTAAAAAAAGTGTAAAATGAAGTCCCGCTGTCTATTAGCTTAGATCTTTTAAACTTCTCAACGGATTTGAATGTAATTTTCAGCAATAAATAGTGTGATACAAAAGGAAGGTTTATATCTGTGATACATGCTTAGTATAGTACAGGGTATTCGAAAATTTAAAAAACTTCCGTGCGAAACCGGGCCGGGTCGCTAGTCTATACAAATAAATAAAATTGGAGTGTCTGTTTGCAATATTAAAATAACAGCTTTTTAATCAATGCATATGTATATATACACGATACATATACCAAAAATGTAGTTAAAAATTTTTTTGTCTGTCTGTCTGTTTGTTCCGGGTAATCTCTGGAACGGCTGGACGGATTTTGACGGGACTTTCACTGGCAGGTAGCTGATGATCCGGGGAGTAACTTAGGCTACTTTTTTTAGACTAACTTTGTCCCGCGGCGTTACTCGCGGTACAACAATAACCGCGGGTAACACCGCGGGGTTCAACTAGTAAAGAATAAAATCAAATCAGATCTCAACACAACTCTATGTAAAAAATTTGTCCAAGCAAAGTTTTTTCCCAAATGTCACACGCCACATTAAGTACGCGCGTCAGAGATGTCGACAATATTGTCTACGATGTTTAAGTTAAATGTTTTGACATTCACAAGAATAAGGTAGTCGACACCTTAGTCAAATCAGTTACTTTTTATCATCTGTAAAAACGATAACTTTGTATGAAAAATGTACTAAACACTAACTTGTGACGTCACTGTTTTAGACTACTCAATTGGGCAATATATTTCAATGTTTATTTGATTAAAATTTGTAATAGAAATGAAAAACTGTAATAATTATATCTTCAACGATGTTTTGTAATATTCGTCTTAATGTAAGAGACATCAGTATTTTTTTTGCGATACAGTCAACTACCCTATTGTGACTTTCTATTGGTAAAAGAATTTTAAAAAGCGGTTCATTAGATCTAGAGATTACCCCTTATACCTCACAAACTTTCATCATCATCATCTATCTTTATATATATAATTCTTCTGTGAGTGTGTATGTCACTGAACTACTCTCAAACGACTGGACCGATTTTGATGAATTTTTTTGTGTGTGTTCAAGGGGATCTGGGAATGGTTTAGATTCACTATTTTGTCCGCTGGACAATGTTTTTTTAATTAATTTTTAATTTATTATTAGTTATAGCAAAACGACGTTTGCCGGGACAGCTAGTACTAATATATAAAGCTGAAGAGTTTGTTTGTTTGTTTGAACACGCTCAGGAACTACTGGTCCGATTTGAAAAATTCTTTCAGTGTTAGATAGCCCATTTATCGAGGAAGGCTATAGGCTATATATCATCACGCTAAGACCAATAGGAGAGCAGCAACAATGAAAAATGTTTCAAAAACGGGGGAAAATTATCACGCGACGGGCAATAGGAGACGCAAACGAGGTTGCGTGGGTCTGCTATCATCTACAATCTACGGCCTTTAACAGTCTACTGCTGGACATAAGCCTCTCCTTCAAAAGGAGGTTCTGGGCTACTAAACTAAGCTGTCCAGACTGGTTGTTATAGGAATTATTTCAAGTTTTCCTTCTTTTTGCAATGATGTTGTCCTGTTTAGTGTGTTCCCTTAGTCGCCTCTTACGACACCCATGGAATGATTAGGGGTGGTGACACTTTGTGTTGTTAATCCGTCACCACGCAGACATGTCACAAACTTTACTCTTTTTAATCTAAACTAATATTTAAAGCTCAAGAATTTCTTTGTTTGAACGCGCTAATCTCAGGAACTACTGCTCCGATTTGAAAAATCCTTTCAACGTTAGATAGCCCATTTATCGAGGAAGGCTATTGGCTATATATCATCACGCATAGACCAATAGAAGCGGCACACCAATGACGAATGTTATGAAAACGGGGGGCTATTATTACGCTACGGGCATTAGGAGACGTAAACGAAGTTGCGTTGGTCAGGTAGTATTAGTATATAATGTAGATGTACCCATATCTTAGTCTCAACTGTTAAAACCTCATCTATTTGAGTTAGATGAGGATTTCAATAAGATTCAATAATAAAATGTAAGTACACAAATTTGGCTCTAGCAAGTCTGATAAGTCATAATATGTAGGTACTTATGGACACGCTGCAAAAAACAAAAATGCGGAATTATTTAATAGGTGTCGTGTCTGCAGGAAATGCTTGAAGCTAAATCTTAAAACTTAGTCCGGTCAATTTAGACATTAACATTTACAACAATTTACAACCAAGGTTACAAAAATTAACATTTAGCTAAAAATTGGTAGGATTGTTCAAAACACTATTATAAATGAGCTGTAAAAGTCCTCATCGATCCGACACCTGGAGCAAAAACAATTGGGGTCAAAGTTCACAAAAACTGGTCTTTCGAGATTTTCAGCAAAACGTTTTATCATAAAATTAACTGAGTCAAAAATGTAGATCAGATAATCTATACAAATAAATAAAATTGGAGTGTCTGTTTGTAATATTAAAATAACAGCTTTTTAATCAATGCATGTGTATGTATACACGATACATATCCCAAAAATGTAGTTTAAAAAATTTTTGTCTGTCTGTCTGTCTGTCTGTCTGTCTGTTTGTTCCGGGTAATCTCTGGAACGGCTGGACGGATTTTGACGGGACTTTCACTGGCAGGTAGCTGATGAGCCAGGGAGTAACTTAGGCTACTTTTTTTAGACTAACTTTGTCCCGCGGCGTTACTCGCGGTACGACAATGACCGCGGGTAACACCGCGGGGTTCAGCTAGTTATCTATAAAAATGTCAAAAACCTTTGTCCTAAGAGCCACCGTTGTTGAGATATAACGAATCAAAAAGTTGAAAGAGTTGTAATCGTCATGATATGCCCACGTTCTACGCAACCTTTGAGGCGCAATCTACTTAGCGCATTTTTCATCATCTTCATCTTCTGATATTTTATATGATCAATCTATGACAATTTCTACAAGTCAACAGAATTATCTGATCTACATATCTATCTATATTTTCTATCTATCTATCTATCTATATTTTTGTCTCGGACAATTTTATGATAAAACTTACCGTTTTGCTGAGATTACCCGGAACAGACAGACAGACAGACAGATGATGATGAAAGTCAGACAGACAGACAAAAATTTTTTTAACTACATTTTTGGTACATGTATCGCGTATACATTACATATGCATTTAGTAAAAACCGCTTATTTTAATATTACAAACAGACACTCCAATTTTATTTATTTGTATAGATAGTGTTTTGAACAATCCTACCAACTTTCAGTCAAATGTGAATTTTTGTAACCTCACTACTATTTTTTAGTCTAATTTGACCGGACTATACTGAAATACTAGGCGACAAATCAATTATACCTACGGTTGTGTTGTGATTTTTTGATAACATATTTTTATCACAAATTATTTTTATTTTTGTACACAATTAAAACATTATAAAGTTATTAACACTAAATGTGTACTGTTGTTTGCATTTCTTATCATCATTAGAAATGCAAAGAGTATGGTGTAAACGATGTATTTAGGTGATAAAATCTAATTATGTATCCCATCCAACGTTGGGAGGATCTCTCATAGTACAATTGTATTTAAAAAGTGCCAGTGTGTATGTATTTTTATCAGAACAATGTATATTGGTACACAAATTAAAAAAGACACTTAAAATTAAAATCATAAATCGAGTTAATTATAGTGGTGGTTATAAAATATGTAATGGGCCTTTTCGAAAATCTTCTTCTAAACTGTTACATTAATTGTGTGGTCTGTAGTGCTAATTGCGTATACCTATTAGACAATCATTAACAGTGAAGGCTATAATAATTACCCGACTACAGCGAAGCCAAAAGCAAGGGTTATGGTTTTGGCAGTCTATATAGGTTTGCATGTTTCACCGTAGCGTCCAAACTCCTGAACCAATATAAATGAATAAGGTGTCAATAGATTCGCAATAATGACCCGAGTGACGTAGGCTATATAAATTTTATCAATCAGTTGTAACCCAACTACGTAATAATTATATTAATGTATTATTAAATTTAAAAATAATAACTTTAATTTTATCAAATTTATTATCATGTGGTCGGGTTAAAACCCGACTACGTTATAATATAACTTTAAATTAAATTCAGTTTTAAAACCTATGGGTTTTTTATAACTTTTATTTGACACAATATTAATTACATCTGTCTGTACGAATTGTGTTTTGACAAGGTTTATAGAATTTCGCTACTGAAATTTTTTATTACAAACCTTGTAATAAATCATAATAAATACTTACCTACTTACTTGAGAACGTGGTCGTGATTATTTACTTTTTGAGATACTAGATGTACATTTCTTCGAATCTTATCACTCGTATATTAGTACTCGTTTGTTATCAGACTTTGCCTAATATTAAGAAGAAAAATACCAATTCGACAAACAATAAAATAATTTTCCATTTTAAAAATGGAAATTTGTGAAATGCAAATCATTTTATTTTCCCGTTTGTTCGATATTATATCTTAATGGAAAATATTTTTTTAAACTATTCTTACAAGCACTTCTCTATGGGTATAGGTATAAAGCAGTTACACAGCAGGTGATAGATAGATACTACTTACGTGGTTTTAAACTTGAGCATAAAAGAAATTATGGAGATCTATGCTTATACATGACTGCCTCGTTGGTCTCGCGGTTGGCGTTTGCGACACTAGATCATGAGGTCTCGGGTTCCATTCCCGGGTCGGACCAAATGTTTGTATGATCTACAAATATTTGTTTCGGAGTTTTGGGTGTTTTTTATGTATAATATTTATGTATTAACAAAATAAAAGTATATTTGTATCAGTTGTCTAGTACCCAATAACACAAGCTCTGCTTAGCTTGGGACTAGATGGTGTCGTGTGTAAGATGTGTGAAAATAAAATCTATACAAATAAATAAAATTGGAGTGTCTGTTTGTAATATTAAAATAACCGCTTTTTACTAAATGCAGATGTACATGTACCAAAAAAATATTTTTTACAATTTTTGTCTGTCTGTCTGTTTCGCGTAATCTCTGAAACGGCTGTACCGATTTTGACGGGACTTTCACTGGCAGATAGCTGATGATCTAAGGAGTAACTAAGACTGTTTGTAGACTAACTTTGTCCTGCGATGATACCCGAGATACGACAATAAACGCGGGTAACACCGCGGGGTTCAGCTAGTAATAAATATGTTTGTTTTGCACAAAAACGGGTCCTGTGCTGCCCGCATCGAACGATTTCCCGCGACCTTCACCAGGTCATCGGACAACCTTGTGAGAGGCCTCTCAAAAACTTTATGAGTCCATCGGCCATCGTTTCTACTGCCACTTAAATTAGGCAATGTTTTCTTAGTTCGTCTGCGAATCTCTTTATTCTTAACTAGCAGAACCCCGCGGTGTTACTCGCGGTTATTGTTGTACCGCGAGTAACGCCGCGGGACAAAGTTAGTCTAAAAAAAGTTGCCTAAGTTACTCCCTGGATCATCAGCTACCTGCCAGTGAAAGTACCGTCAAAATCCATCCAGCCGTTCCAGAGATTACCCGGAACAAACAGACAGACAGACAGACAGACGGACAGACGGACGGACAAAAATTTTTTCAACTACAGTTTTGGTATATGTACCGTGTATACATACATATGCATTAAGTAAAAAGCGGTTATTTTAATATTACAAACAGACACTCCAATTTTATTTAGTTGTATAGATTCGCTAGGACAAAATCCGAGCATTGCCTTCCCCATTGCTTTTTTGGAGAACCTTGAAGGAGGCCTATGTTCTGCAGTAAACGTCTTTTGAAAAAAACTAAAAATATTCTGATGTAGATTTTCTTGTTAAAGTGTAATGTTATCTTCAAGATACATCTGTACAAATACATAAAGTTGGAGTGTATGTTTGTAATATTAAAATAACCGCTTTTTACTAAATGCAAATGTATGTATATACATGGTATATATATCAAAAATGTAGCTAAAAAGATTTTGTCTGTCTGTCTGTCTGTTTGTTCCGGTAATCTCTGGAACGGCTGGACCGATTTTGACGGGACTTTCACTGGCAGGTAGCTGATGATCCGGGGAGTAACTTGGGCTACTTTTTTTAGACTAACTTTGTCCCGCGGCGTTACTCGCGTTACAACAATATCCTCGGGTAAAACCGCGAGGTTCAGCTAGTAATTACGTAAAACTGAATGTCAATAGAAAATCATCATTATGTACCATCACACTAACAACTCAATGTCATGCGCACAATTTTTTTGCAGAAAAATACAGTACTAGTAGACTAATTGCAGACAAAATGATACAACACAATGATATATCTAGATAATAACGTAATGAGGATGATAAGTGTATTTTCTTATACATGAAACGTAAACAGCAAACTATTGACGCACTGACGCATGTAGCTAAGTGTATAAATAGTAGGTATAGTAACGAGCGCATTACACAGAATTTATATTAGTGTTATACGTAGTAATAGTTAGAAATGCGTAAACAACTCTTGTTATATAAAACTACACACTTCACATATTATCTGTACGCTGAGAAATGATATAGTGAGGTGTTTCGTTCCTAATGGTCGTTCGCGTGAAGCAGGCTTATATCTGACTGCCTCGGTGGCACTGTGTTAGCGTATGGCAACTGCTGTGCATGAGGTCTCAGGTTCGAATCCTGGGTCGGACCAAATGTATGTATGATCTGCAAATATTTGTTTTGGAGTTTGGGGTACAAAAAAAAGTAGGCCTATTTATGTATTCATATCAGTTGTCTAGTACCCATAAAACAAGCTCTGCTTAGTTTGGGACTAGATGGCGTTGTGTGTTAGATGTTCGAAGTATTTATTATTATTATTAGTATTATTATCTGATCACCATCAGCAGTCATTAACAGTCTTCTGTTAGACATAGACTTCGTTTCGGAAGTTTTGAACGGTGGCCAGGCGGTGGCTGGTTTCAAGTATTCTTTCTCATAATAACTATATAATATATCATATAATATAATAACTCCTCCAAATACAAGCAAAAGCGTTTAAAAGAACAAAATACTCGTCACATTTATTAATTAAATATGTATGATAAGGAAAAACCACTGGGCAACTTTAACGATTTTACTTCTGAAATCATTCGCTCAATCAAAGCTAATGACCGCTTATTATGTACCTACGTGTGGAAACCCCCTTGAGTAATCTCACCGGGACTTTTCTGTGATGCAGTGCGTCAGAATAAACTTACTAACACTAAACGAAGTACTATTAAGGCAAGTAAAGTAGGTATGTTTTTTTTATTTATTGTTATTAAATTTGTAAACTTAATATTAAACGCAACGTAAACATACACATAAACTTGTTAGATAAATGGCTTAACTACTCCGATAGCGGTAGTTCCCCGAAGATACATCGCCTAGTGTGATTTCTTAGTCATTAGAGATAAGATGTTGTTTTTGTGGGCCAGGCCCTTATCACAAAGCAATATAATTCACAGACTATTAATGATAAAATGAGTGTTAAATATAAAAAAAAATCTCTAATTTTAGAAGTTACAAACAGGTTTGATGAAAAAAAAAATTTGAGTTTCATTCCTAAGTATTCTACCCCCAAAATTTATTGTTTTTAAAACTAGATAAGTAGTAAAAAGTTGTCTAAATTTTAGCTTTTTAGTGGGTAAAAATTCAATTCCCGAGAGGCAGTACAAAATGCCTTTGAAGAGTTTGTTGCCTCCCGGCCAGCTGATTTTTACAAGAAGGGCATCAATAAACTGCCAATGCATTGGCAGTTTATTGATGCTTGATTACTAGATAAGTAGTAAAAAGTTGTCTAAATTTTAGCTTTTTAGTGGGTAAAAATTCAATTCCCGAGAGACAGTACAAAATGCCTTTGAAGAGTTTGTTGCCTCCCGGCCAGCTGATTTTTACAAGAAGGGCATCAATAAACTGCCAATGCATTGGCAAAGACGCGTCTTTCACTTACTGCATACAAAAAGGCAATTTGAGTTTCATTCCTAAGTATTCTACCCCCAAAATTTATTGTTTTTAAAACTAGATAAGTAGTAAAAAGTTGTCTAAATTTTAGCTTTTTAGTGGGTAAAAAATTCAATTCCCGAGAGGCAGTACAAAATGCCTTTGAAGAGTTTGTTGCCTCCCGGCCAGCTGATTTTCACAAGAAGGGCATCAATAAACTGCCAATGCATTGGCAAAGATCCGTCTTTCACTTACTGCATACAAAAAGGCAATTGCATAGGTAAAGACCTATTATTATAAGGTTAGGTTACTAGCTGACCCACGCAACGTTGTTTGGGTCTCGTATTGCCCGTAGCGTGATATTTTTCCCCCATTTTTCAAACATTTTTCATTGGTACTCTTCTCCTATTGGTCTTAGCGTGATGATATATAGCCTTCCTCGATAAATGGGCTATCTAACACTGACAGAATTTTTCAATTTGAACCAGTAGTTCCTGAGATTAGCGTGTTCAAACAAACAAACTCTTTCGCTTTATATATTACTAGCCGACCCACGCAACCTCGTTTGCGTTTTCTATTGCCCGTAGCGTGATAATTTTCCCCCGTTTTCGAAACATTTTTCATTGCTGCTCCGCTCCTATTGGTCCGAGCGTGGTGATATATAGCATATAGCCTTCCTCGATAAATGCACTATCCAAAACTGAAAGAATTTTTCAAATCGGACCAGCGGTTCCTGAGATTAGCGTGTTCAAACAAACAAACTCTTCAGCTTTATATATTAGTATAGATATTAATATAGATAGATAGATTATAAAGACTGCAAAGAGAACAAAAACTCGAAACAAACCCTTTACTATTCCATCTGGCCAGCAGCGTGATATGGTAGGTATGGTAAACATCCTCCCAAGGAGAGGTCTAAGTCCAACAGTGACTGCCTCGGTGGCGCAGTGGTAGCCAATGCGACTGCTGTGCTTGAGGTCTCGGGTTCAAATCTTGGGTCGGACCAAATGTTTGTGTGATCTACAAATATTTGTTTCGGAGTTTAGGTGTTTTCCATGTATAATACGTTTTTTTTTTATGTATGGCCTGCTAAAATGACTCTACTCTGCCTGATGGGAAGCATAAGCAGAATCCAAGAGTGGTGGTCACCATACTCATTACGAGTCCTCCGGTCTCGCACTCACCAACGAATCACGACAGCATGAACGCTGTCATTTTACGTTGATTTTCTATGCGAGGGCAGACCGCCCCGGTCAAGCCGGCCCGTTCGAGCTGAAATAAGCGTGGCTCTATTACCTTTGATACGTATGTATTTACAAAAAAAAAGTGTATATGTATTGGTATCAGTTGTCTAGTACCCGTAACACAAGCTCTGCTTAGCTTGGGACTAGATGGCGTTGTGTGTTAGATGTCCGAAGTATTTATTATTTTATTACAGTGGACTGTTGATTGATATTTATATGATGTGACCTATTAACCACATAAATCGTAATAAGCGCGTCTTATTATTACGGATTTTGTAGTCTAAACGGACGGTTTAGATGGTAAAAGACATGAAAACTGCTGACTGAACTAAGAAATAAAAAAAATAACTAATATAAAACGTTGAGTTATTGTTCTATGAAATTGTGTAAAAGGCATTAATTGATTTAACATGTACTTTGTTCATCGGTAATCCCCAAGCGGCCGAGGTGCAATGAGGAAAACTTTTACTTCCTATATTTCTTAATGTCTTCCATACGTCACATCACTACACGTCATCAACTCAACTACTTATGAGTCCGTCTTATGACAAAACGGTGCACAATTCCTTTTATTATAGGTACAGTACAGGAAAGAGGAAAATGGCAAAGCTGACAGTGACTAATATTCTTTTAAAATCATTAATCTTTTATACATTCATCAATAAACAAATAAATAAAATTGGAATGTCTGTTTACGGCTGAACCGATTTTGACGGGACTTTCGCTGGCAGATAGCTGTTGTAATAAGGCTTAGGCTGCTATTTTGTTTTATATTTTTAACTAGCTGAACCCCGCGGCGTTACCCGCGGTTATTGTTGTACCGCGAGTAACGCCGCGCGACAAAGTTAGTCTAAAAAAAGTAGCCTAAGTTACTCCCCGGATCATCAGCTACCTGCCAGTGAAAGTCCCGTCAAAATCCGTCCAGCCGTTCCAGAGATTACCCGGAACAAACAGACAGACAGACAGACAGACAGACAGACAGACAGACAGACAAAAAAATTTTTAACTACAGTTTTGGTATATGTACCGTGTATACATACATATGCACTTAGTAAAAAGCGGTTATTTTAATATTACAAACAGACACTCCAATTTTATTTAGTTGTATAGATGTATAGATTCGCTAGGACAAAATCCGAGCATTGCCTTCCCCATTGCTTTTTTGGAGAACCTTGAAGGAGGCCTATGTTCTGCAGTAAACGTCTTTTGAAAAAAACTAAAAATATTCTGATGTAGATTTTCTTGTTAAAGTGTAATGTTATCTTCAAGATACATCTGTACAAATACATAAAGTTGGAGTGTATGTTTGTAATATTAAAATAACCGCTTTTTACTAAATGCAAATGTATGTATATACATGGTATATATATCAAAAATGTAGCTAAAAAGATTTTGTCTGTCTGTCTGTCTGTTTGTTCCGGTAATCTCTGGAACGGCTGGACCGATTTTGACGGGACTTTCACTGGCAGGTAGCTGATGATCCGGGGAGTAACTTGGGCTACTTTTTTTAGACTAACTTTGTCCCGCGGCGTTACTCGCGTTACAACAATATCCTCGGGTAAAACCGCGAGGTTCAGCTAGTAATTACGTAAAACTGAATGTCAATAGAAAATCATCATTATGTACCATCACACTAACAACTCAATGTCATGCGCACAATTTTTTTGCAGAAAAATACAGTACTAGTAGACTAATTGCAGACAAAATGATACAACACAATGATATATCTAGATAATAACGTAATGAGGATGATAAGTGTATTTTCTTATACATGAAACGTAAACAGCAAACTATTGACGCACTGACGCATGTAGCTAAGTGTATAAATAGTAGGTATAGTAACGAGCGCATTACACAGAATTTATATTAGTGTTATACGTAGTAATAGTTAGAAATGCGTAAACAACTCTTGTTATATAAAACTACACACTTCACATATTATCTGTACGCTGAGAAATGATATAGTGAGGTGTTTCGTTCCTAATGGTCGTTCGCGTGAAGCAGGCTTATATCTGACTGCCTCGGTGGCACTGTGTTAGCGTATGGCAACTGCTGTGCATGAGGTCTCAGGTTCGAATCCTGGGTCGGACCAAATGTATGTATGATCTGCAAATATTTGTTTTGGAGTTTGGGGTACAAAAAAAAGTAGGCCTATTTATGTATTCATATCAGTTGTCTAGTACCCATAAAACAAGCTCTGCTTAGTTTGGGACTAGATGGCGTTGTGTGTTAGATGTTCGAAGTATTTATTATTATTATTAGTATTATTATCTGATCACCATCAGCAGTCATTAACAGTCTTCTGTTAGACATAGACTTCGTTTCGGAAGTTTTGAACGGTGGCCAGGCGGTGGCTGGTTTCAAGTATTCTTTCTCATAATAACTATATAATATATCATATAATATAATAACTCCTCCAAATACAAGCAAAAGCGTTTAAAAGAACAAAATACTCGTCACATTTATTAATTAAATATGTATGATAAGGAAAAACCACTGGGCAACTTTAACGATTTTACTTCTGAAATCATTCGCTCAATCAAAGCTAATGACCGCTTATTATGTACCTACGTGTGGAAACCCCCTTGAGTAATCTCACCGGGACTTTTCTGTGATGCAGTGCGTCAGAATAAACTTACTAACACTAAACGAAGTACTATTAAGGCAAGTAAAGTAGGTATGTTTTTTTTATTTATTGTTATTAAATTTGTAAACTTAATATTAAACGCAACGTAAACATACACATAAACTTGTTAGATAAATGGCTTAACTACTCCGATAGCGGTAGTTCCCCGAAGATACATCGCCTAGTGTGATTTCTTAGTCATTAGAGATAAGATGTTGTTTTTGTGGGCCAGGCCCTTATCACAAAGCAATATAATTCACAGACTATTAATGATAAAATGAGTGTTAAATATAAAAAAAAATCTCTAATTTTAGAAGTTACAAACAGGTTTGATGAAAAAAAAAATTTGAGTTTCATTCCTAAGTATTCTACCCCCAAAATTTATTGTTTTTAAAACTAGATAAGTAGTAAAAAGTTGTCTAAATTTTAGCTTTTTAGTGGGTAAAAATTCAATTCCCGAGAGGCAGTACAAAATGCCTTTGAAGAGTTTGTTGCCTCCCGGCCAGCTGATTTTTACAAGAAGGGCATCAATAAACTGCCAATGCATTGGCAGTTTATTGATGCTTGATTACTAGATAAGTAGTAAAAAGTTGTCTAAATTTTAGCTTTTTAGTGGGTAAAAATTCAATTCCCGAGAGACAGTACAAAATGCCTTTGAAGAGTTTGTTGCCTCCCGGCCAGCTGATTTTTACAAGAAGGGCATCAATAAACTGCCAATGCATTGGCAAAGACGCGTCTTTCACTTACTGCATACAAAAAGGCAATTTGAGTTTCATTCCTAAGTATTCTACCCCCAAAATTTATTGTTTTTAAAACTAGATAAGTAGTAAAAAGTTGTCTAAATTTTAGCTTTTTAGTGGGTAAAAAATTCAATTCCCGAGAGGCAGTACAAAATGCCTTTGAAGAGTTTGTTGCCTCCCGGCCAGCTGATTTTCACAAGAAGGGCATCAATAAACTGCCAATGCATTGGCAAAGATCCGTCTTTCACTTACTGCATACAAAAAGGCAATTGCATAGGTAAAGACCTATTATTATAAGGTTAGGTTACTAGCTGACCCACGCAACGTTGTTTGGGTCTCGTATTGCCCGTAGCGTGATATTTTTCCCCCATTTTTCAAACATTTTTCATTGGTACTCTTCTCCTATTGGTCTTAGCGTGATGATATATAGCCTTCCTCGATAAATGGGCTATCTAACACTGACAGAATTTTTCAATTTGAACCAGTAGTTCCTGAGATTAGCGTGTTCAAACAAACAAACTCTTTCGCTTTATATATTACTAGCCGACCCACGCAACCTCGTTTGCGTTTTCTATTGCCCGTAGCGTGATAATTTTCCCCCGTTTTCGAAACATTTTTCATTGCTGCTCCGCTCCTATTGGTCCGAGCGTGGTGATATATAGCATATAGCCTTCCTCGATAAATGCACTATCCAAAACTGAAAGAATTTTTCAAATCGGACCAGCGGTTCCTGAGATTAGCGTGTTCAAACAAACAAACTCTTCAGCTTTATATATTAGTATAGATATTAATATAGATAGATAGATTATAAAGACTGCAAAGAGAACAAAAACTCGAAACAAACCCTTTACTATTCCATCTGGCCAGCAGCGTGATATGGTAGGTATGGTAAACATCCTCCCAAGGAGAGGTCTAAGTCCAACAGTGACTGCCTCGGTGGCGCAGTGGTAGCCAATGCGACTGCTGTGCTTGAGGTCTCGGGTTCAAATCTTGGGTCGGACCAAATGTTTGTGTGATCTACAAATATTTGTTTCGGAGTTTAGGTGTTTTCCATGTATAATACGTTTTTTTTTTATGTATGGCCTGCTAAAATGACTCTACTCTGCCTGATGGGAAGCATAAGCAGAATCCAAGAGTGGTGGTCACCATACTCATTACGAGTCCTCCGGTCTCGCACTCACCAACGAATCACGACAGCATGAACGCTGTCATTTTACGTTGATTTTCTATGCGAGGGCAGACCGCCCCGGTCAAGCCGGCCCGTTCGAGCTGAAATAAGCGTGGCTCTATTACCTTTGATACGTATGTATTTACAAAAAAAAAGTGTATATGTATTGGTATCAGTTGTCTAGTACCCGTAACACAAGCTCTGCTTAGCTTGGGACTAGATGGCGTTGTGTGTTAGATGTCCGAAGTATTTATTATTTTATTACAGTGGACTGTTGATTGATATTTATATGATGTGACCTATTAACCACATAAATCGTAATAAGCGCGTCTTATTATTACGGATTTTGTAGTCTAAACGGACGGTTTAGATGGTAAAAGACATGAAAACTGCTGACTGAACTAAGAAATAAAAAAAATAACTAATATAAAACGTTGAGTTATTGTTCTATGAAATTGTGTAAAAGGCATTAATTGATTTAACATGTACTTTGTTCATCGGTAATCCCCAAGCGGCCGAGGTGCAATGAGGAAAACTTTTACTTCCTATATTTCTTAATGTCTTCCATACGTCACATCACTACACGTCATCAACTCAACTACTTATGAGTCCGTCTTATGACAAAACGGTGCACAATTCCTTTTATTATAGGTACAGTACAGGAAAGAGGAAAATGGCAAAGCTGACAGTGACTAATATTCTTTTAAAATCATTAATCTTTTATACATTCATCAATAAACAAATAAATAAAATTGGAATGTCTGTTTACGGCTGAACCGATTTTGACGGGACTTTCGCTGGCAGATAGCTGTTGTAATAAGGCTTAGGCTGCTATTTTGTTTTATATTTTTAACTAGCTGAACCCCGCGGCGTTACCCGCGGTTATTGTTGTACCGCGAGTAACGCCGCGCGACAAAGTTAGTCTAAAAAAAGTAGCCTAAGTTACTCCCCGGATCATCAGCTACCTGCCAGTGAAAGTCCCGTCAAAATCCGTCCAGCCGTTCCAGAGATTACCCGGAACAAACAGACAGACAGACAGACAGACAGACAGACAGACAGACAGACAAAAAAATTTTTAACTACAGTTTTGGTATATGTACCGTGTATACATACATATGCACTTAGTAAAAAGCGGTTATTTTAATATTACAAACAGACACTCCAATTTTATTTAGTTGTATTTATATTTTTAACTAGCTGAACCCCGCGGCGTTACCCGCGGTTATTGTTGTACCGCGAGTAACGCCGCGCGACAAAGTTAGTCTAAAAAAAGTAGCCTAAGTTACTCCCCGGATCATCAGCTACCTGCCAGTGAAAGTCCCGTCAAAATCCGTCCAGCCGTTCCAGAGATTACCCGGAACAAACAGACAGACAGACAGACAGACAGACAGACAGACAGACAGACAAAAAAATTTTTAACTACAGTTTTGGTATATGTACCGTGTATACATACATATGCACTTAGTAAAAAGCGGTTATTTTAATATTACAAACAGACACTCCAATTTTATTTAGTTGTATAGATAAACTATGGATTGTGATCATCCTATAAGATAATAATCTACAAAGACTTATTTCACTATAAACCAAACAAAATAATGTAAGTTTCTCCCAGATTGCACGAAATAAAAGTAACAATTTTTTTGAAATTTTGTCTGCGACATGAACGCCTTGTGATTGGTTGCAACCACGGAGCAAATACAAAGAGGAGATGCCCTAATGAGATTTTTGTATGAAGCAATGCGTGACAATTTGCGGGGGTGAGGGGGTGTTAGTTTACACTTTTCCATCTACCAGACAATAGCAAAACTACTTGCATCGTTGTACGAGTATATTGCTATGTAGTTTAGCTAGCTGACACTAGTGTGGACGTACTCAGAATTTCAAGGAGTAGTTTTTTCAAGGTCGATTTTGTAAGCATCTTGAACAAAAAACATCATTAATAACGTAAATAATTTTGCAAAAGTGAACTTTTTTTTTTCTAATAAATAACCCTAAATAAAACATTGTTCAATATGCTTGGTTTACACGTGGATTATGTAGAACAAAAATTAATATATGTAGTGCAAATCATTTTATTTAAAAAATAAATAAATTTATATTTTATTTCACTTCGGAATTGGAATGCTTAAATAACGCCAATCTCAGAAAATCAACTAATCTAAATCTGAATTGAATGGTCATACCAATGTTGTCTCTAATATCCACATCTAATCACTTTTCATCTTGCCTAATTTGGGTTTAGATAATAAGTTCCTTTTTCGATTTTTTATGATTTATCCTTGAAATGAATCACTATCATAACAACGGGAAGAACAAATATTGGTGTATTTTGTAGGAGTCCAGTTTTGCCTATTATTTTTTTGATCAATTGCTCTTCAATACTATCTTTAGATGAAAATTTAGAACATTACCTGTATACTGGTACATTGTATTATTTTAATGAATTTAAAAAAAAACCGTCAAATCATCAGCATAAGTAAAATTTCTTTTTTTTTCAATATTTGAAGTAACAACTTTCAATGCAAGATTAAAATAGTCGTAACTTGATAAAATATTTGGATTCTAAATACGACCCTGTCTTTTTATTTTAGAATAGATGTCGATAGATGTCAGTCTGTTCACAATATAATTAAGAAAAATACAAAAAAATACCATGATGAATAAAAATTCATTAGGTAAGAATGTAGAACTCATTTCGGTATCTTCTTATGGTATGTTTTATTAATATTCAGCTCAACGTAACATTGTATCTTTATTTCCAGTAACACAAAGTTTCGCCATCTAGTGGCGAGTAAATATAATAACATTTCAATAAAACACCAAGAGATTTTTCTAGAACTTTTAAAAAAATTAGCTATAAAATTACTTATAAAAGAAATATGATGCCACTCATGGTACCAGAACGTCTATCTGAGTTATTTGTACAAGATAAAACACAACACTTCATCTTTTTACTGGATTGTACCGAGAACATTCAAGTATTACGATTTTTCGATGCAGTTCTAGAACATTGACGTTAATAGTATAATTTGCAAGTTGCGTCAACTGCGATGACGTCGGGGTGAGTATTTTGTCACGGGGGTGATGCGCTTATGCCATCTCCTCTTTGTATTTGCTCCGTGGTTGCAACTCTGGTGACGTTACATGCTAATAAAGGTAGTAAGAGTATTGTCTGCTTTTATGTTTTCCGAGTGGTAATAATTGATCTTTGAGCTAAGGTTCGAAACAAAAAGGAACCAAATTTTGTGCGTGCCGATAACAGCAACCCACTTAGGATAGACGCTTTTATGGTTGCACTTTTCTATCTATACAAATAAATAAAATTGGAGCGATGTTTGTAATATTATAATAACCGCTTTTTACTAAATTGTATACACGGTACATATACCAAAAATGTAGTTAAAAAAGTTTTTGTCTGTCTGTCTGTATGTTTCTTCCTGATAATCTCTGGAAGGACTGTACGGATTTTGACGGGACTTTCACTGGCAGGTAGCTGATGATCCAGGGTGTAACTTAGGCTACTTTTTTTGACTAACTTTGTCCCGCGGCGTAATACTCGCGTTACAACAATAACCGCGGGTAACACCGCGGGGTTCAGCTAGTACCTACATAATAATAACGCTGATTACTATGCTGCGGAACTGAAAAATGTTAAAGCAGCTATGTTGCACTTACGTAAGTACAACATAAAAATTGTTTCTGTAAAAACCGCTGGAAAATTTCATTCATTATTTTTGTAAAATCTAATTTGCTTTCAGGTACATTTTGATTGTGGTATTTAAAGATGTTATCTGGCCCGACGATCTTCGTACCACCATACTTTTCTTTCGTAAATATTTTGTCAATTTCTGAAGACCTTGGTTTTAGCAGTTATGCCAGCCGCAGCTTCCCATGAGTAGAGTGCAGTAACGGACAAAAAAAATGTTTTTAATTTTTCTTGTACACAAACCTTGTCCTAAAAATAACTAAGACATAAAAAATATATATAATTTGGTGCAGCCGATCGAAAGTTATGCGCGTACATACATTTCGGCGATTCATTTTTATACATAAGATTTGTTCACTGTGGCACTACAGACCATTTATTCGACATTTTAATTAATAAAATTGGAGAAAACCGATAAAATTCATTTAAACTGTGCTGTTTTGTTTTGTTGTGGCTAGCGCCATTACAGAAATATCGTTTATTGACATGGTTGTCAAACTTGAACTTTATCATAGACTAGCCGACCCACGCAAAATCGTTTGCGTCTTCTATTGCCCGTAGCGTGATAATTTTCCCCCGTTTTTGTAGCGTGATGATACATAGCCTATAGCCTTCCTCGATAAATGGGCTATCTAACACTGAAAGAATTTTTCAAATCGGGCCAGCGGTTCCTGAGATTAGCGTGTTCAAACAAACAAACAAACTCTTCAGCTTAATATATTACTACAGATTTAAATTCATAATACAGTAGAAATTCCGCAAAATATTAACGCAGAGTGCTAATTAATTATGTAATAAAGAATAATTTAAAACGATTTCCAAAAATCAGTCAAATAGCCTATTCAGTGGACAATTTCGATAAGTTCGATTAAAATATCATACCTACATAAAATTAAGTATTTTGCCCAAAGGTCGCTTACATATCAGAGATAAGTTAATAAAGACTTATGCAATATTTAAAAAAGTAAACTGTTAACTAAATCAATTTCATTTTATCTATTGGCATATTAATAAGATCACCGAGTTCAGATGCTAGAGCCCAATGTACACAGGTCAATATGATTAATAAATGTGATGACACATGTGACTCAATTTAATAGAATGAATACCTACTGCGTTGAGCTCTCTTGCTTGATTAGTATTAAGGCACTCCTATCATTTTGCCGCCTTTGTCGGTCGACTGTACAAACCTACTGAAACCAAAAGTTTCTGAAATACAGAATCTATACAAATAAATGCAATTGGAGTGTCTGTTTGCAATATTAAAATAACAGCTTTTTAATCAATGCATATGTATGTATACAGTTATACACGATACATATGCCAAAAAGGTAGTTAAAAATTTTTTTGTCTGTCTGTCTGTTTGTTCTGGGTAATCTCTGGAACGGCTGGACGGGTTTTAACGGGACTTTCACTGGCAGGTAGCTGATGATCCAGGGAGTAACTTAGGCTACTTTTTTTAGACTAACTTTATCCCGTGGCGTTACTCGCGGTACAACAATAACCGCGGGTAACACCGCGGGTTTCAGCTAGTCTATCATAAGAAGAATGGACAGGTACCTGTAGATTACTGTGGAATATAAACAAGTACTTATTTCGATCGAGAAGTACCTACCTTAAAGATCAATAAATATCATCATCATCAACCTATCGCAGTTCATTGCTGGACATAAGCCTCTGCAATTGCACGCTTCTTGATTCGAAACTTGGCTTCACGTATCCAGCTCCTGCTAACCATCTACGCAAATTGTGGATGCCGTGTGGATGTCCTACACTACGTTTGCTGAGACGCGGTCTCTGTTTAAAACTTTAAATATCCCTAGCTGAACCCCGCGGTGTTACCCGCGGTTATTGTTGTACCACGAGTAACGCCGCGGGACAAAGTTAGTCGAAAAAAAAGTAACCTAAGTTACTCCCTGGATCATCAGCTACCTGCCAATGAAAGTCCCGTCAAAATCCGTCCAGCCGTTCCAGAGATTACCCGGAACAAACAGACAAACAGACAGACAGATAGACAGACCAAAATTTTTTAACATTTTTGTTGTATGTACCGTGTATACATACATATGCAGTAAAAAGTGGTTATTTTAATATTACAAACAGACACTACAATTTTATTTATTTGTATAAATTTATTTAAATAACTATCTGTTGACGGGTTGACTCTACCTCAGAATGTCACACTAAGGTCACACTCGAAGGTCATCCTTTCAGTTTGGTACCTTGACGTAAATTATATTTTACTTGTTGTTGCCCGCGGCTCCGCACGCGTGTATGTCGGTTATCGCGGCAAATAGTAGCCTATGTGCTATTCTGATGTACACGCTAAAATATTACTGTAAAGTTTCATCCAAATCCTTTCAGTAGTTTTTGCATGAAAGAGTAACAAACATCCATTCTAACTTACAAACTTTCGCGTTTATAATACATTTTAGTAGAAAGTACGTTCTTGAACAAGGAATGATACAGCTCAAACTTTGTGCATTTATCTTCTACAGTGGTAGTTTGAATTTAGAATGGTATCTACAGGCGTGGATATATCTGGCACGTGCTCTTGGTCACGCAAAGTATGCGGCGCTCCGGCCCCACCACTCGACTGCACCGTTTCGTTTGTGCGTGTGTGTGCGTTGGAACCCGTCGAATTGCAAATAGTTACATGTTCGGGGGCACGTCATCTCGTCGCTGACACACCCATTATTACGAAATCTACAGGCTTAGTCAAATTGACATTCTACAAACGTAAACGTTAATAGAAAATTAATCAAATGTATGGTAATGGTATCACCTTAGTGTTTAGTCACGTGGTCAAAATAAAATAATAAAACAGAATAGAGGCGTTAGTGACTTGTATTTTGGCTAGGCTTACAGATAATATTCTTTCGTCATCGTCATTCATCCATCTTTTTTACGCAAACAAATTTTCATATTCCCTGTTTTCCAATTACAAAGCATAGTGCGACTCATTGGCGCACAATGCTGAATTATGCTGAAGCTTAATTGGAACGTGAATTAGTTTTCAAATGCACCAGCAGAGTGCGCTAAGTTCAGTGTTGAAAAAAAAAAATATTCAGAGTTAGCAATAACCTCATTAATTTGTAAGCTAAGTGGTATACATAAAAATTGGTTGAAAACTATTTACGGTTATTTTAAGCAATTTGGATTTTGATAATTACATTAACATTTGTTTGTTTTGAGTAATTTTTTTAAATGAGTTCTACCTTCATCCATACTTATATTTATTTTTTTAACACAGTTTGAATTAACTTTGATTATTTCGAAAAAACTGCAACGAAACGAAAGCTTTAAAAATTTTTTCATAATATTACTAACGATAATATATAAATAAAACATTTTGATCAATGCCACCTTAAAGAAAAAACACTTGTTAATTTTTGTCACGTTGGTATCGATTGCACGCATCACGCAAAAACACTACTTTTGAGAGTGCTCGATTGTGCGAAGCGTTGCTGTAGTTGAATCATTCAAAGTTAGGCATTATGCCGCATAATGCGCTCTAGTGCTGTAATTGGAAAACAGGGAGTGTCACAATCCACATACCAAGATTAAAATACAGTGTTCCAATAGCAAGATCTAATGACATTAAACAAACAGATAAAAAAGGATACTCCCCAAAAATGTTAAGATATTTATACACGAAGGTAGTGGTTGGGTAAGACAGGGTAGAGTTGCCAACCTATGATTTTTCTTCACTTTTAAATATTTTTAGCTAGCTTTATTTGCAATCTATGATACGCTGAATAAATTAAAATTCTTCATGGCAGTAATAAAAAAATCTTGTTTATTTTTAAATTTTAACCAAATAAAACGAGGGATAAATGTCAGGCAGTAAGTCCGCCAATGCACCACAAGTGCATAATGTATTAAATAAATGTATTAAAACAAGTTAGGTGGCAATTTAAAGTCATTTCAAATATCGTATATTAATACTTATTATTTAATTTAATGCTTTTATTAATACTACTGTTACAATTAACTAATGCTCAAATCGAATATCAGTTAACAGTAGTTCTTACTAGGCAAAACGCGTTAGGTTAGGGTAGGTTTTTTTTTAATATATGGTCCTGACCTGATGTGTTAATAACAGCAGTTCCCGGATCCCTTCCCTCTCAGGCGCAGAGTGGCACACCGTGTGGTTTTAGACGGTTCGATTTCGACACACCGCCCCGCCGCAAACCCCGGCGGGGTGACGGCCCAAGGGGGTGTCCACACGTTAAAAAAGCCTGCCTAAAGAATAATGCTAAAGGTTCTTCTTCTTATTTTATATAACAAAAAACACGAGAGGTGTCAAGGGACACCCGGATGGAACGAAGTTCTCTGTCAGGATTCATTATTTTTATTATTTTTTATTATTTATTATGTACAAAAAACCTGTATATACTCAACAAAAATAATCATCGCGACACCGAACTGTTCAATGCGAAATAGAAATGAAAGTGTCTGGATTGCTATCTGTAAGAGAGAGAGAGAGACAGAGAAACATGCGCACGGCCGGACGGCACGGCCTTACAATCGCTTACTGTAGCCAAAAGTGTCGTGACAACTTTTCGTAAGAATTTTTGTGTCGTGACAACTTTTCGTAAAAAAAAATTCCGTCTAGCCACCTTTCACAACGAGCGATAAGGAACTTCTTTCCAAAATGTTTTATTATATTAGGTAAATAGTAAGTAAAAAAAAAGAAATAAATAAACCTAACCTAACCTAATGCGTTTTGTCTAGTAAGAACGAGTTTTAACTGAAATTCGATTTGAACATTAGTTAATTCTAGTATTAACAAAGCCATACATAAAAAACTAGTTCTATCTAGGAAAAACGCGTTCTGTCTAAAAACTAGTTTTAACTGTAACATTTACATGTATAAGAAAATTGATTTTCATTTACCATAAAAAAATGAGATTAGGTACTGATGCTAACTTTTAACTTTCTGCTATTGTGTTCTATGCAGATGCTAAGTTAACTAAGAGGTCAGAAACTTTTTACTTTCACTAAAACTTGGTAATTTTCAGTGTTTCGTTTTTTTACCAATGTACTAAGCAGGAGGCGGTGAGAATAGATGATATGAAAACGCTTACAGTTACAGTAGGTATAGTAGGAAACTACTTTAAATTCATATCCAGAGAGAAATGTATCTGAAATAAAACGTAATAGATTCAAATTCTGGGATGTCTGTAACAGTATGAAGCACACACACACGCACACACAGATCTTAAATGTGTGTGTTGTCACTTTCATTAGCTAATGTTGCTGAACTGAGAAAGGTGAATGAACCGTATGTTTGTTCTTTTCCTGCTACTTAAATTTAATTACTGACAACCTTTCTATGCCTAAAATAATTATAACGCAAAATTAGTAAACGAAGTAAAGAACATGGACAAGACAAAATATTAAATTCTACGTATGTTGTGGGCGGAAGAGGGAATGGAGTAAGGGGGGAGGCATGCTTGATGTGACGTCACTCGCGCCGTTTTACCGAGAAGCGGGGTGTGCGTCGCGGAGTGCGGGGCCGACGAGGTCGAGAGGGTGTGGTGCACATGCGCTGCGAGTCGCGTCGCCTCAAGGTGACCCTCAACCCGCCAAGTGTTCTGCGTTGCTCGCACCACAGTACTACGGTTCCTTTCACTTCTGAACGTAAACGGTTTACGGGCGTTGTGATACCAGTAGGTATTTGCCTGAACGCGGATATTATTTTTATCGTGTACATAGTCGAATTTTGAGAGCATCCTGTGGTCGGCCACGTTTCTTGTTTATCACATATTATCTCAGTCGTCACGACTGACAAGTGGAATCGATATGCGTCAGGCAAGGGATATTGTGAGTATTACAGAACGAAAATTAATTTTGTCTATTACATCATTCGTTGATGCAAAACAGTTTGTAGACATTTGCCAAAAATACTTGCTTAAAGCTTTAAGACACGGCGGTTTCATTTACCAATTAAGTCAGTCCGATAAATACATTCGTTGTTTATTTTTTCATGTATTTGAATTTGGTTCCAATTGTCAGTATTTTCAGGACTAAACGGATACTGTACTATAAGTAGGTACTTAGTACATACAAAGGTACATATTGCCAAAAGTACCACTTACCTTTAATTATTGTTTTGTCTTATGTTTTGCTGTGTACCTACCTAAAAGTAGTAGTAATTTGTGTGTACCCCCAGATTCCATATTATTACTTTCAAAATAAACTGATTTCTATACAAATAAATAAAATTGGAGACAAACAGACACTCCAATTTTATTTATTTGTATAGACTAGCTGAACCCCGCGGTTTTACCCGCGGTTATCGTCGTACCGCGAGTAACGCCGCGGCACAAAGTTAGTCTAAAAAAAGTAGCCTAAGTTACTCCCTGCCAGTGAAAGTCCCGTCAAAATCGGTCCAGCCGTTCCAGAGATTACCCGGAACAAACAGACAGACGTCTGTTTGTCTGTTTGTTCCGGGTAAATGACAGACAGACTAAAATTTTTTTACTTAATATTTGGTATAAGTAACTTGTTTAAATATGCATTTAGTAAAAAGCGGTTATTTTAATATTACAAACAGACACTCCAATTTTATTTATTTGTATAGAGAATACAGACGAGCTAAAAGTACTTTTGAATACAAATATTGTGTATGATCAGTATGATCACAGTTAAATATTTCAAGTAGGTACATTACCCTAGAACTTGTGTGAAATTGGCGAAATTCCAAAGGTCGAATATTCAAACTGCAAAGCCAAGTTATACAATTTAATTATTAAGAAACAAATTACGTCAATGCACTGAAAAATGTACTATCAGTTTCATTAGCCGTTTGGTATAAAAATAGAAAAAAATAAAGCTAACTTTGCAAGTAATTTTAAATACTCAGTCGACATTTAAACATCCATCGTGTAATATGTAAAACTCTCCAATCTAACATACCTACCTAACGTAGTCGTGAATTTTAAATTGGAGAATAATTTGCAAACATTAGCACATTCTTTTTTATGTCGATTTCATAAGTGACACAACCGGTTACAAGTGGTTGTGTTTTTTGAAATGTTAAATATTTTTCCTCGTGAATTCCAGTCTTATATCAAGGCTATCACGATAAAGGAATCATTTCCTATATGTTAAATTAATTTCCATCTATACTAATAATAAAAGTCGAGGTTTTTTATAGAACACAATTTTGCAGGTCTGAACGAATTTAATAAATTAAAAAAAAAACTTATCTATACTATACTAATATATAAAGCTGAAGAGTTTTTTTATTTGTTTGTTTGTTTGAACGCACTAATCTCAGGAACTCCGTCTGATTTGACAAATTCTTTCAGTATTAGATAGCCCATTTATCGAGGAAGGCTTATATATCATCACGCTAAGACCAATAGGAGCGGAGTCCAATGGGGAATGTTTCAAAAACGGGGGAAAATTAACACGCTACGGGCAATAGGACACGCAAACCAGGTTGCGTGGGTCGGCTAATATACAATAAAGGAAACAAAAGGTTATTTATATATTGAATTTAGAAGAGTGACCACACAAGATCTCCAAGCATTGTGTTTTGTAGGTACCTGCACAGTGGGGGGCATCTACAAACCATAGGTGGCCCGAGGCACGTTGAGGTTCCAGGGATTACTTTTGAGGGTACACCTGGTTTCCTGACTTCTAGTACTCGAGACAGTGTGCGGTTTTAGTCGGTTCGAGTCCGACATAACCACCAGTCGGTGGTATACGAGGGGATTTCCGCACAAGAAAAAGAAAGTGTGAGGACTCGGTGTGCAGTTAGCAGTCTACTGTAGTGTGTGGTTTTATTTATTTACTACTCAACAATGGGTTATTCTGTTAAAATATGCATGGTAACACATTTAAAAATATAACAATAACGAAATGTACATTTAATTATTATTTAATATTTCTATAATTATTATTACTCCTCATTTGTCAAATCAAATCAAATTTTATTCAAATACTTGTACAAAAAGATTACAGTAATTGCTAATGGCACCCAATCTAAGCTACGCTTGTATCTTGGGCTGCCACAAAATACAAATATATGCAATAGTGGAATTAGACGTGTACAGGATATATTTTTACATACAATACATAAAGTTGAATTAAGTTAAAACCACATAAAGTAAAATAAAAACAAAAGAAATTCTAAAATTATAAAACAAAATATTGACATAACTATAATAAGCACTATGTCACCATACCCAGATAATAACCCCTCAGTAATGTCAACTCGGTTAACTCAATTTATACTCATGATGAGTATGTATAAAGTCGAGTGTCTGATGAGTTACACATTCGACACCAAAACTCTTACTTCATTGTAAGACGATTCATAGGCATTACCAGAAGGCCAGTAGGTCATTATAATTGTTCCTTTAAGTATCTGTACAGTTTGAAAACGGTTACGAATAAAGGCATAATAGAACAGAACAAAAACCCAGCGTATTTTTTTTTCTTAGATTGACGTATAATTAAGGATATTCTTAAAAAACTATTAAGGAATTAAAAGGTACAGATTAACTACCAACAAAGCTCTCAAGGTCATCTGAATAAGCAAATATTTCCTTATATACTTAGTTATTGCTATAAACATGCAGAAATGAATACGTACATAATACCTTAATTGAAAGAAAACATCCATTGAACCTCTTAAATTGTCAATTAATACGTATTAACATTACTTACTTCTAATGACGACTGCCTCGTTGGTCTCGCGGTTGGCGTGTGCGATTGCTGATCATGATGTCTCGGGTTCGATTCCCGGGTCGGACCAAATGTTTGTATGATCTACAAATATATGTTTCGGAGTTTGGATGTTTTCTATGTATAATATGTATGTATTTACGAAAAAAAAACTATATATGTATTTGTATCAGTTGTCTAGTACCCATAACACAAGCTCTGCTTAGCTTGGGACTAGATGGCGTTGTGTGTTAGATGTCCGAAATATTTATTATTTATTAATCCATAATGCCATCTACTACTAGCTGTAGCTACGCGTGTGAAGTGTTTTCCACTGTTGATAGGACATGAGACCTGACAAGGCGGGAGGACCTGAAATAACATTGTCTGGGTCTCCTCTTCTGTGGTCTGGGTGCTCCCAGAGTGCTTCTAACACTTCTAACTCCACACAAAAAATATAAACATAACAAATCAGCCCTAAAACATTAATGTGTAATGATGTTTTTTCTAACACAATCCTTTAATCATGGTTATCACAATACAATCACCGCACCTCGACACATGAATCACAATAAATTTATCGCACAACGATACGATACTTAAACAATATACTTCACTGAAGTGTTCTGATAAGGTTGTCTTTCCGATTTGATTATATTTAACTGCATGAATATATGCCGAATCTAATACTAACTACACACATAACTCCTTTGTGTAGTCTGATATATGATTTTTTTGTGTCATTTTAACTACAGAAATAAAAATCCCGGTAAAAAACGGCAACGGTTCGTCTTAGCCTTCCTGTGCCGAGCAGTAAATAGCCCTCCTTTGGATTTGCCGTTGTCATGCTTTCCATCAGGCAGAGTAGAGTCAATGTGACTCTACTCTACCTGCCCGGCTTTAAAATTTAAAAATAAATCTATTTGCGTCTTGAAACCACATTAATATAAAATTAATACCCCATAATAATATGATAGTAGGTAATATCTACTTGACACGAAAAGTAGACAATCATAACTCATTCATAAACTCGTATTTTAATAATGTTAACAGTTTTACAAAACATAAATTTCAAACTAACCTTCCAAATCGCCCTGGCTTCTAGACTAAATAGAGAATAACTCTTTTCTTTGTCTCAATTTTCACCATTGGTAATGAACTATTCCAACTACCATGTGCAGAAACAATTCAATTTAGCGCTGGTTTATAGAAATTCGTTCAGAAATTGCACAGGCGCAGCGTAAGACACACATAAAAATATTCGTACTAAGAACTTCCTAGTTTTTTTGATGTCAGTTAAAAATAAACATCAGCACATATGCCAAGAAAATTCGTCATAGAAGTCGTGCGTAGGTAAATCCCAACTGGTTGTAAACATTATTTATTTACTTATTTTTAAACTTTCACAATGATACATTATTAAAATAGAGTAAGTAAATATCATCTCTGTCGTGTCTCTCTTGATAGAGCCGTCTTGGTCTCGTTGAGATGTCCACGTCGGTTGGATAGGGGGAAACAGCCCTTGGCACACTCCTCTACCATTTTTATTTTAACAAGAGTCGTCAGATCATATTAATAAATATATGTCGGCTAATTTAGTGTACAAGAATGTATGTTAAAAATCTTTTAATTTTGTGGAATTAATTTAAATTAAATTATAGGAATTACGTGATTTTTGCTGTTTGTCAGTTCAGTGGAAAGGTATAACGTAAGTTTAATATCATTCGTCACAAATCTTATTTATGTAAATTATGTCAGTCTTTCCCTTAAATCATAATATGTATATAGTATACTCGTATATGCTCTAAGGTCTTACCTGGTACACCTAAAGCTTTTAGTGATTTTATTGCCAGGTTAAATGTTATAATGCTGTGGTAATAAACACTTAATTTAGATTGACATCGTGACAATAGAATAGCATTTTGGAAATTACTTCTATTTCAAAATTAGTCAATTTTAGTGAAATTTTATTTTAGTGATGTCATTATCAGAACTGTCATAATTGACTAAATAAGATGTTTACTGAAAGACACACAAGTTACTTGTGTTGTGTATGTATGCGTGTCCATTATTTAAAAAATTGTTAGTGTTCTTTCCTAATGTGTTATGCAAAATAAGTTTAAATGACCTTTGCACATGATGTTTTGGCAACATTTTTATGTGCGCAGTTTCTGATAAATTATGTGTAACAGAACCAACGGAACATTTGACATTTACATAATTTTAAAAAGTACAAACACGTGCATCATAGATATGTATTAACAGTACCTATTCTAGTTCTAGACATACAAAAGATTCACATAAAAACGTATGTGTGTGTCCTGTCGTGTGACTTTATCCTCCTATACTGTACTGGTTGTAACGTTGCACTTTCCAATTATATTCATAACAGTCGGGAACCGATTTTAATTAAAAACCTCATTCTATTCCTAGGCGTAATTACATAATTTAATATCATTTCAATCAGAACGACGCTTTTCAATAAAGTTATCCCGCGCGTTTGGACACTACAATTTCAAAAGCAGTTATGACCTTAAAATTACGATTTTATTAATTAAAAAAAAAATTGTTTTCCCAAGTGAAAATTGTAACAGTTTTTCTGGTTAATGCGTAGTAAATAGCCCTCTTATTACCTAACATTTACCCTTAACCTTTTGATTTGATTAAATGAGTTATGTGGCCAGTAGTTACATAGACCTAAACTATGAGATGTAGATCATGGAGAAAGATACCCTACCTATAATAGATAGATGCATTAGGTCCACAGAGTACAGATCAATCAAATGTGGACTTTAAATTTTATCTTCTTATTGCATATTATACACTTCATTATTTTAATTTCTATTTAATTACTTCATAGCCTTTAATTAAGTGGCAAATCATTGAGTGAAATATACCATAAATATTATAATTTTATTAATTTGAACCCCATTGGACAAGTAATAGGTACTAATAATAGTGGTTCGCATATTCGATACATAGTTTTTGTTAAAAGAGGAAAACCTGTTATTGGCCACACTTTCTGTGTAAGTTATTATGTTAAAAAATATTTTATCGCGGTTGGTTTTCAATAAATAAATAAAAAAAATGTAATGGTTGAGTATTTAATTAGATATTTAATAATATAAAAAATAACCTCAATACAATAGCTCAAATTACTACTCAATACATGGAACTCTTTTGAGTCTTTTGTTGAACAAATGCCACGTTGTAGCCTGATTTGAAATTCGTACTAAATAAATTTAAAAAATATATAAATAGATAACTAATACGTAGTAGTTAGATATAATGTAAGTAAACCCAAGTGAACCACTTAACAAGTGCTTCAATTTTTAACCGACTTCAAAAAAAGGAGGAGGTTTTTCAATTCGACCGTATTTATATTTTAGATTGCGTCACCGCGTTGCTAAGTAGTGGCACAGAATATGATAGTAGTATTGTAGAGGTAAAGGTATTCCTACCGAAACTTGATCAGGAAATGACATTTTAATTGCTTCATTTAATAAAATACATTTCAGAAAGTAATTATCTTTATCAAAAATCTGTACAAATAAATAAAATTGGAGTGTATGTTTGTAATATTAAAAAAATAACCGCTTTTTACTAAATGCATATGTATGTATTCACGATACAAATACTGTCTGTCTGTCTGTTTGTTTCGGGTAATCTCTGGAACGGCTGAACCAATTTTGACGGGTCTTTCACCGGCAGATAGCTGATGATATGAGGAGGAACTTAGGCTACTTTTTTTTAGACTAGCATCGTCCCGCGGCGCTTCCCGCGGTACCACAATAACCGCGGGTTTGCTTATCTATACATACATACATACAAATAAATAAAATTGGAATGTCTGTTTGTAATATTAAAATAACCACTTTTTACTAAATGCATGTGTATGTAATCACGGTACATATACCAAAAATGTAGTTAAAAAAATTTGTCTGTCTGTCTGTTTGTTCTGGGTAATCTCTGGAACGGCTGAACGGATTTTGACGGGACTTTCACTGGCAGGTAGCTGATGATCCAGAGCGTAACTTAGGCTACTTTTTTAGACTAACTTTGCACCGCGGCGTTACTCGCGGTACAACAATAACCGCGGGTAACACCGCGGGGTTCAGCTAGTAGTAAAAATAGTAATTATTTATTGAATGGCATAAGCAAAAAAATCTGGTTTTACTATTTTATTAAAAACCATTATTTAATTAATTTCTATAAACAATTTTAAAATTGAACGTGGGTCACAAATAAAACTTATCAGCCATTGTACGTTGTGTATGTAAAAATAACAGATTACAACCACTAACGCAAATGTTAACGTGAATAACAACTATCAAGGAATGCCATGACGTCAAGAGCGAGCCCACGCGCTAACCAATCAGATTCGTACACAAAGGGGCACGTCTCAGGATCACCGCCAAACAAATACTTTGAACTATGAATAAAAACTGTTTATACGGGCCTATAATTTCTATTCTATTTCAATTCAATATTTCAATTTGCAATAAAACTTAAACTTTTTACCCTTGTCATCGGTTTTTTTATATCGGCACCATTCTTGCAAATGCTATTTCATCTCGTCAGAGTGAGATAGCACTATTTTGCTATTATGAATGAAAAAGATCGCGGCATACAGAACGTATGTATGTGAGTGTGTCCGGCGCATTGCTCTGGCGACGACTACGGCGGCGACGGCAACGTAGTGAGCTGTTCGCTTCGCTTATTCCATTCCATAATTTCTTTAGGTTCAAGCGAGACGTGTCGTATCTATATTATTATTGTAAATCGCGCGTAGTGTTATATTACTTATCTGTAAAAACAAGTGATTCATAATGGGTTTGGTTGTCAATAATTTACCGAAGGTGAGTGCCAGAACTGAGGTTCATTTTTACAATAATAAAACACCCGGCTTTGAATTGGAAAGCAACGGTTACGTTGTAATGACCGCTTTGACCTTGTGAAACTGCTCGCGATAATAACCAACTTGCTCACTCTTACGTTTGCAAGTATTGCAATGGTTCTTTCTATAGTAATTACATAAAGTATGAAAATTAAAGTATTTGGTAAATTTAATTTACGTTAACTAAATTATACATTTATATATATGATATGTATTGTCCTGCTTGGTCACAAAAAGGGCATGCACAAAATTTTAAATAGGATTATTAATTATGTATGAATGAATATCCAAAATAAACAGTAGGTGAACAGCGTTGCCAGACGTCCCGCTTTTTGAATCAAAATTATAATGTCCCGTGTGGGACAGGGTTTGCCTTTTTTTGTTAATTAGCCGTAGTGCTTTATCGTCAATAAAATGTAATAGAGAAACAAAATATTATTGCAAATGAGCCTTTTTTTAGGTACTCATGTATGGTAATTTGAGATTCGAAACGATACGTTTTTTATCACTTTATCCCGCTTTCGAAGAAAGAATTCCGCTTTTTTATCACTAAAAAGTCTCAAAATCTCGATTTGCCTAGAAATTAATCTGGCAACGCTGACAGTAACATATGATAGAAATTTTTAACCGACTTCAAAAAAAGGAGGAGGTTTCTAAATTCGGCCGATTTTTTTTAACTTAAACCTGCGTAGACTTAGGTTAATTATTACATTAGTGCAAGATTAATGACAAAACTAAAGTAGGTACGGAACCGAAATTGATTTTAGACAAATTAAATATGATTTCAAATTTGGAAATACATATTTAGGTACTAGCTTAGGGATGCCATCTCAAAATGTAAGAAACCTGGACAAGTGTAAAGTGTAAAATCCCCGGATTTCTTAGGTCAAACGGTTTTATTTAGTGGAAATAAAAATAATAGTTCAATCAGTCGAAATCGTTCTTTAACTTAACATATTCAGTGTTAATTTTTTTTTATTTTACGCCGATATCAGTGATAAAAAAGTGATAAATCTCGTAGTATTGAAAATTATTTTCAAATATTACTATTCTTTTCACAACCTTTTTAAACTGTTTTGGAACCAATTTCTTTAATTTTTCCTGGGACTGCCTGAGTGTCACAACTCGGTGTGTTCGTTGGTCACTGTTGTTGATCTTGGTGTACCTACAGGAGTTACAGTGGTGGGCGTGTCACACGCCTGAAGGTACACGCCGCGTGTGAGCGAGATTAGTAAAAAAACTAATAAATAACTAATTTGTGACAGTGAGATGTCAAATATTATTTCCTCCGTTCTTTTTATAAGGAATGTTAAATTTTTAGTGTTTGTCTTTTGACATTACAGATTCGTCAAGAATGCGAAGTCTTTCATATGACGGATAAACAAATTAGAGAGATAATGAGCAGACTCCATGCGAATATCGTTAGAGGGCTTGGCAAAGACACAAATGCAAGTGCCATTGTCAAGTGTTTTATCACATACATTCAAGATTTACCTAACGGAAAAGGTAATTATTCATTTAATCCAAAATAATAATTAGTGTAATTAAAGGAGGCATAAAGCACGTAATTTACATATTTTTCCATTTTCAGAACGTGGAAAATTTTTGGCGTTGGATTTAGGCGGAACAAACTTCAGAGTATTGATAATAAACTTAGGAGAAAACCACTTCGATATGCAATCCAAAATTTATGCTATTCCTAGTCACATAATGACTGGTACTGGAACTGCGTTATTTGATCATATAGCTGAATGTTTAGCAAACTTCATGAAGGTTGGTTATAGAATTAATAATAATATCCTGTCATAGTAAAAAAAATCATAGTAAATTAATTAGAACCCGCCTTTTAGGATCATGAGGTATATGGAGAAAGGTTGGCGCTAGGATTTACATTCAGCTTTCCATTACGACAACTAGGACTTACGAAAGGAGTTCTTGAACGGTGGACTAAAGGATTTTCTTGTTCAGGAGTAGTCGGAGAAGATGTTGTACAGGGGCTTAAAGACGCCATTGCCAGACGAGGGGTAAGTAATATTCGTCAATAACAACAATCTTTTTAAAATTTTTGAATGTATTTCCAATCACAATTGTCATAAAAATACTATGCTGCATAATATTTTTTTATGCATAATTTATGCATGAAGTTTCTAGTCGAATTATATAAAAAAGAAAAAATTACAGGACCTTTCTTTACAAGTGATGGGCATCCTAAATGATGCATCTGGCACTCTAATGTCATGTGCACAAAAGAACCATAATTGCCGAATAGGGGTTATAATAGGTAAGTTGATGATGATAACATGATAAGAGCTCTCTCTCTCTCTCTTAGCAACATAAGGCATGATGGTGACAGTACAAGAGAGCCTGTAGAGGCTTTCATGAGTAACATCTCCGTGGATATTGTGTTGTTGGTTTTTTCTTATTTGTTTTTTTTTAATTTCATTGAAACATTATTTTCTGAGCATGAAAATTAACTGAGACATTCGTTGGTGTATTTCGTTTATGGTTAAAATAAAATTAAAATTTCTATACGTAATCTATCGGTGCAATAGATAGGTGAACGCAAAATTTACAAAACTCGTGATTAAAATAAATAACCAAACATAGATAATAGAATTACCAAAACATTTTTTTTTAATTGCATTGCTTTTACATATTGTTGTCCGCATTGCGGGCATTGTCGCACCCATTAGTAAATATATTTATTGACAGCAATTAACAAAACTTATCTTTTGACTGCTGATTATTAATTGTTTTAGTCGTTCATAAAATCCTTAATACTTACGTAATAAGTTTAAAATTTTGTATTGATGGGTTCTCTCATGCCAGACGGACGTCGTTTCATTCCTTGTAATTAGTTTCATCGCGTCACGTCATCAAAACAAAATACATATTAAATGCGTAAAACCTAAGTGCCGGTAACGCTGCTTCACGACAGGATATGAATCTTAGTTAGTCATAAACTATTATTTGTTGTTTTTTACTATATTGTTTAAGCTATACCATGATGCAAAATGTTAAAACAATAGTAAATAATTTATTATTACTAAACCAAATAATAATAATAAAAACTTGAAAGAAACAAGACGGAAAACCACATATTGAATAGTAGGTATAATATTATGGGATTGTACGATTATAGAATTTTTAACAAAATAATACAACAGATTTATCATTAAAACCTCAAAATACATCATTGTAATCATTTAAAAAAACACACAAATTCAACGTAAAGAAAAACCGATAACAAGTATAGATTTAACGAGTTGATATGGACGTCATTTGACGTCATAGAAAGCCTCTACAAACCATCCAATCATCTTCAACCTATCTGGTGTAACCATTTCTTTCATGACCTGGAATTCAAGTTCTATACCTTCTAATACGCATGTTTTTTTGGTCTTGTAGGATGTTCAGATTGATATATGCGCTATACTGAATGATACTACGGGAACATTGATGTCATGCGCGTGGAAAAACCACAACTGCAAAATAGGACTCATCGTTGGTAGGTTTTTATTAATTTAATGAGAGGAAAATGTAGTTAGCTACTATGGCTTCATTGCAAAGTCATTGGTGTTAATTCTGTAGATGCATTACTAAACTAATATTTCGCTAAAATTATGTTTATTCTCTTATTATGGTGAAGCGGTTTCTAAAATGCTATTTTTTGTATGTGTATGTATGTATATGTAGCATTTAATTACAGTAAGACATGTCTAATTTTAGTCAATATTTGACATTTAGAACAACGTTTGACAGGGCAAAACTCATTTTTAGTAATGTTTATTTTAGTAGTTTTTGAACAACAGAATTAGCAACACTATTGCTTTATTTCATAGGTATTGAGTGTCATACGTTTGTTGCTTGCACAAGAACCATTTCATTGTTCCATTACGATAACAAACTGCATGCATGTTTGTGACTCGTTAATTTCGTCTAAGACCTGAGCTATGTGTGCTTTGCATCGTATGAAGAACTGTAAATATTTATAACGTCATCACCACCGTACATACAAAAGTTCTACCATGATATTGGACAAACTTATGTGTTACCTATTAAATCTGGTATTTCCTAAATCCAGTTGTAGACTAATTCATACTAATTCTCTTATTACATGTATGTTAAAGTGGAAAACCTTGACAGTAAACAAGCAACACCCAAATAGTAGACCAGTATTTCTAGTACAACGTCACACTATGCTGGTATCAACCAACTTAGTTTTCGACTAGCACGAATAGAATTCGAATTATTTATTCTTTTTGTATATTTATACGATGTTGGTAAACTCGAAAGCGATAAAGTTTTTATTATTTTTGTCTGATAATATCAGAGTCAATGTACGGTCATAGTCATAGCATAGGTACTCTACAATACTGGTAGATCGTCTGTATGTAGGAATCCGATTATAGTCCTCTACTTAAAAAGTCCATAACAAAACCATGGCTTATTGTATTCATTGCTTGTTTTTACAGTTTATATTTTGTTTAGCCAGTATTTTTTGATACAATGTTTTATTTACACGCTTTATATTAAATCCTTGCGCTAAGTAGTAGTAGTAGACGCGCATCGCTGATTCTACGATAGAAAAGTTGATACGGTGAAACGTAAACTATAAAAGTCATATTTATTGATTTGCTTTTGCTTTTTTATTTTTTGTTTTGTCTCACTCGTGCATTATTTTGGTTTTCAACAGAGAACAATCTGACAGTCTGATTTAGAATATAAAGCTAAATGTTTGTTTTTGTGATCATGCAAAATAAAAAAAAATGTTAAAATTCAATCTTGATTTTTACTTTCCGTCTTTATCGCAAATATCTTCATATTGTCTTATCGCATCTAGGTACCGGCAGCAACGCTTGTTATGTAGAGAAAACGGAGAATTGTGAACTTTTTGATGGGGAACCCGGCAAGCCTGATCTGCTAATAAACACAGAATGGGGTGCTTTCGGCGATGATGGTGCTTTGGACATTGTTCGCACAGAGTTCGACCGCGATGTCGACCAGAACTCCATCAATCCAGGGAAACAAATGTAAGTAATCTATATTAATAACTACGTATCACCACGCCTTCTCTTATTCATCGGAAAGATAAAAATATTTTTCCTTATATGTAATACTAGCTGAACCCCGCGGTGTTACCCGCGGTTATTGTTGTACCGCGAGTAACGCCGCGCGACAAAGTAAGTAAAAAAAAAGTAGCCTAAGTTACTCCCCGGATCATCAGCTACCTGCCAGTGAAAGTCCCGTCAAAATCCGTACAGCCGTTCCAGAGATTACCTGGAACAAACAGACAGACAGACAAAAAAATTTTTAACTACATTTTTGGTATATGTATCATGTATACATACATATGCACTGACTAAAAAGCTGTTACTTTAATATTACAAACAGACACTCCAATTTTATTTATTTGTATAGATTAAAACGATTGTCACGTTACTTATCATGTTTGGATTTATTATTACCAGACAAAATACATTAGTATTATCGCTTTCTTACTGTTCTAGAATGAGTCTGCAAATTAACTTTTTATGACAGCATCGCATTAAGTTTATCTACATACCTATTGCGATAATGCGCAGATGTACAAACACGCCTATTTTTTTATTAAATTATGAGAGTACATAATAATTTCTTAATCCATTCATTTGATATAGTATTGCTTTAACTTCATCCAAATATCACCCAGATTTGCACAATTAATATAGCTCTATAGCTACAATTGAAATGATATAATCGTTATTTTAGGCTTCATGTTCATCATTGTCATGTTTTTTTTTTCATTGTCATGTTTTTTTTACTTTAATTATTTTTAGTAAAAAATCATATCAAAGGAGATAATTTCTCATTATCTTAAGTCTATATGATTATTGAACGTCAAATAATAGTGAGCATGATTGAGCGGATATTGTATCAAAAACGTGATTACAGATTGACATCACAAAATGTGTTACGTTGTAGACAAAAATGTTGATTATGCTTATCATATATTTATCTAACTAGACATGGCTTACCATTGGCTGACAGCTTTGATTTCGGTCGGTTGATTCGGTCGTAAAATAGCTCCGTAGGTAACCGCAACTAAGAGTACAACGAGACATTTTGCGCTAATTTGAAAGAAGTGGTCTAATAAAGGACTTTAAAAGCAAAACTTGGTAATTCGATAAAGCAAAATTAATATATTCATGTCATCCTAATTTATGCATCAACCGGTTATATTTTTAATTAAAATGCTTCTATATTATATGTATTATTTTTCAAACTAAAAGAGAAGAAACAGGTTAAAATTTGTGATCATATCCTTTGATGGGGTTTTTAACATCGAATGTTTTAAAGCAAATACTTACTTTAGAAATTAAGATGATAAATGGTTATGCGTTTTACTACAAAAGAAAATGTCATCACGATAATGAATGGAGCGTGTCTTTTCTGATAGCATTTAGTTAACGCTACATTCATGATTCAGCCATTTTTGTTACTTTTGCTACTGGCAAATATTTAGTACTCTCATCTCGGTCCTACTTTTTACCTGACTACGGTGAAACCAAAAGGGCAATACTTTTGGCAATATATGTATACTAGCCGACCCACGCAACCTCGTTTGCGTCTTCTATTGCCCGTAGCGTGATAATTTTCCCCCGTTTTCGAAACATTTTTCATTGGTGCTCCGCTCCTATTGGTCCTAGCGTGATGATATATAGCCCATAGCCTTCCTCGATAAATGGGCTTTCTAACACTGAAATAATTTAAATTCAAATCGGACCAGTGGTTCCTGAGATTAGCGTGTTCAAACAAACAAACAAACTCTTCAGCTTTATATATTAGTATAGATATGTTTGAATGTTCACCGTAGCGCCTAAACTACTGAACCGAATTTAATGACAATGGATTCGTAATAATGTCCCGGGTGATATAGGCTACTTAAATCGGGCTATTGTTTAGTCTGATTATAGTTTTAATTTAATTTCTTGTATTCTAAAATATTTAACTCTATGATAATGATATGACACTTGTTTCAGTCAAGAGAAGATGATATCCGGCATGTATTTGGGAGAGTTAGTGCGACTGGCCTTAGTGAAATTCACGAAAATGGGTCTCTTATTCGGAGGCCAGGGTTCTGACCTACTGTTTAAACAAGGCGGCTTTTACACCAAATATGTATCGGAAATCGAATCGGATAAACCTGGAGACTACACTAGCTGCATGGAAGTGCTTGAAGATCTAGGTAAGTCATATCATATCAATTTCTATACACCTTTGATACAATGATTTTTTAGTGTTCAACTTTTGACCTTAGGGTGCCAAAACTTCCTGATCTCCTGCGCTTTTAATACCATTCCTGCAGCTGATTCTTATTCTTTAACTAGCAGTCCCCCCGGGGTTTTACCCGCGGTTATCGTCGTACCGCGAGTAACGCCGCGGGACAAAGTTAGTCTAAAACTTTTTTTAGACTGAAAGTACCGTCAAAATCGGTCCAGCCGTTTTAAAGATTACCCAGAACAAACAGACAGACAGACAAAAAAAAAATACATTTTTAGTATATGTACCGTGTATACATATGTATGTATACACGATAGAAGCATATGTATGCATTTAGTAAAAAGCGGTTATTCTAATGTTACAAGGAGACACTCCAATTTTATTTATTTGTATAGATGAACTTGGGGTACAGTACAGGTTTATAACTAAGCATTTTAAAGCATTTTGCATTGATTTTCTGACTACAGAACAGCCTTTTTAATTACTACAATAGGGAATGTTTGTTTAATACTGCTATAAATTAAAAAAATCCACACTTGTTTTAAATATTCGTTTACCCAGACGCTTCAATCAATCGCATCATATCCAAGGTCATCTATTTGTGACAACCTCGCGAGTACCGATCCTTATAATAATATTATGATCAAAATTATAAGTAAAGGAAAATGCTATAATATTAGTTTTAAACTGATTTATTTACAATACAAATCCACATCTCTCTGTAGAGCAGAGAATTTTGAAAGATTTATTTGTAGTTATTTCATTGTCACACATACATATCTATCTAATAACTGCCGATATATGTCTATGTTCACAATTATAGGTTAGTAAAACAAATTAGAAAGGGCGAACAGAATTGAAAGCTTCATTACCATACTATGGTTATTATGTCAATCTGTTGGGCTTGTCTAAACTACGATAGCAGTATTTATATCAAAACTAAAAAGAATTAATTCAATATAAAAAAAATGTAAATCCTACTAATATTATAAATGCGAAAGTTTGTAAGGATGGATGGATGTTTGTTACTCTTTCACGCAAAAACTACTGAACGGATTTGGATGAAACTTTACAGTAATATAGCTTATACATCAGAATAACACATAGGCTACTATTTGCCGCGATAACCGACATATACGCGGGCGGAGCCGCGGGCAACAACTAGTTCTAGAATAAAATTTACTTTCATAATGTGTTTCATAAGTAGTCAAATACATACTATAAAAACGTATAATGAAATTTAATAGTGAAAATAAGGTAATTCGAACAATAAATTGCAGTACCTACCTACCTTATTTTTGAGTGTAATATTATAATTATATATTGCTCTTCGATTTTGAAATTATTTCGAGTAATAAATTCATCAAGGTTTCATAATTTTAAAATCCTTCGTTATTAAACGATTTAAGGACGCTGTAATCAATCATTATTGCATCGACAGCCGTTAACAAACCTTAGCAAAGAGGTTTTGACTTCCTACATTACGCTGATCAGACGAGTTGATATAGGATTTGTTTCAAGTTTTCCTTCTCTTTGCAACGATGTTGTCATTTAATTTCGTTGCATCAAATACAGCTGTATTCTGAAAACCTTTAGGTTGAATTTGAATGGTTACTGAATTAGTCTGTTCGCCGACACTACGTCCGTCGGTGCTGAGCCTCTTACGACACCCACGTGATGAATGATTGTGTTGACACCCCGTCTTCTTAATCCGTCAACACACACACACACACACACATACAGTAGTCTACATTTCCTTATTTCACCAAATCTAAGTGCAATTACCGCAAGTATAAAAAACCCACTCCACACCACCTGTCCAGCATCACTTCAGAAATTTAACTTTTTTAAAGTAGACAGGTAGTTTAGATTAGTGGGTAACTTTAAGACGTACACTGAATAAAGTACTACTAAGAATACCTATTTCGGTGATATTAGGGCCTTTGCACACGGTAGATATATTATTAACTCGCAGATCATCACCATCATTAGCCTATCGCAGTCCAATGCTGGACGTAGGCCTCTCAAATTACACACGCAGATGACACGCCCTGACGTGTGATCTGCAATTCAAACGTAGACTGAAAATCTTTGCACACGCTCTAAAAGTTAGTGGCGCTTTTCCGCTCTTTGGTCATATAGCGCTGCAAGTGTGTATAATGTAAAACGAATATCGTTGGCGCGTTAAAAATACTCCGTGTGCAAAGGCTCTGAACCGTACAATGGGTATACGTATGTTTCATAAGTTTCATAACATACGTATCGTCTATCTAGACTTCCATCGTATTGTATTTCAACAATAGTCGGATAAAGTCTACATTCCAACTTACATTTTCCACACGTGTGTGTGTGTGTGTGTGTGTGTGTTATGTAAACTACTAATCAAAGCATCGAAAGCCAAAAGTAACTCATGACGCAAGTTATCTATGTTCAATACGCCTATTGCATCATAATTGCATAATAATGTATAGGTTAAAGTCCAGACAGCCCGTTTCGTGTAATTTCATACTCCAAAGCACATCAATACATATAATAAAATCGTAACTGATCGCTGTCGGTACATAAAAGATAATATATATCAGGAAAACGATTACAGGGGACTTTATGAACGCAATAGAACCCAAAACGTGATTTTTTTACGTTTGTCGTGCGTTTGTGCGCGCTAATTTCAGGATTGACTTAACCAATTTAAATACGGTTTTCACCAATCTGTTGTGGTTTGCTTCACTTAACATTTTATGTGTGTTTCATCTAAATCGGTTCATAAATAAAAAAGTTATGTCAGTTTGCAGAATAACTGCGATTTCCGACATTTACGCGGCCGGAGCCGCAAGCAAAAGCTAGTTTAATATATATTTTAAATAATATTTACAACCCATTTGAATCAATTCTTCCCTCCACGTCTCGTAGAAATACCGCTATGTTTGTATTGTTTGTGAAATAGGTACCTAATATGAAGTAGGTACCCATTGGTCCTAGCTGCGTAGAATTCAAAAAACGTTCTGAGAAGTTTATCTGCTTGAAACTATTTAAGGTCAACGAACAGGCCTCGTACTAATTTAATAACTTTAGGTACTTTGAAAACCGGATCTACTACACTAGAAGCGGAATCAAAATAAATTTATTGGAAAAACAAAATGTAACACTACATGCCAACTAATGTCTTGTAAATACTTACTTACTTAGTCTAAACCCCTACATTACAAAAAGGCCTTTTAATTTTATTGCCCGTACATACTGTCTTTTGTGATTTAAAAAACAAGACTACTTTTATAAAACTAAACATTGGTTAACCAGTAGATTCTACTTAACAACTGACAGTGTCGTTCGCAGAATTGCGTATTGCCAAACCGCGGCAGTCTGATAGAACAAAAATATTTAGTGACTGGCTTTTGCCCGTGACTCTTCCATCGTGTATGTTGGTTATCGAGATAAAGAATTGCCTATGTCCTTCAAATATCAAGTATCTCAATGCCAAATTTCATTGAAATACTATTGCAGAGGTTTAGCCATGAAAGCGCAACTCACATATAGAGAGATTAACATTTTTAACCGACTTCAAAAAAGGAGGAGGTTCTTACCGATAAAATACTTAAATACATTTCTTTTGTAAATACAAACAAATTGTACATAGAAAACATTCTAATTCCGAAATAAATATTGGAGATCATACAAATTTTTGGACCGACGATGGCGCGACAAGGGCATCGCACCCGAGACATCAATACAAAGGCATACGCAGGCAGTTTAAATACAAAAATTCACTTGATGGCAAGCCAAAAAAAATACAAAAAGGTGCCGACTGACCTAAAACATTTCGGCGTAATGTAACTGACGAATTTTAACGGACATTAAGCAATAAATCATTAATTCTTATTCAATCAAGTACCTTAAACACATTGTGTATTTAATATAGATCAATATGGCCTTTTACATTAATGTGTAATTTAAATGAATATATTCGAAGATATTACAGATTTAAAATGCACGAATTGTGTCGTCGGTGGCGTCTTGCGAAGCCGGGGCGGGTCGCACTCGCTAGTTTTATTACAATTTAGTTACAAAATTATTTTATTGTGTGATTGCTAAAATACTTTTTTAAGTAACTTTATTTACTTATTATGAATGCTTGAATTTATGAAAATTGCATGATATTTGTATGTCTAACAGCAGAAAATATTCTATCTTCAACATCTACAACCCACAAGGTCCCGTGCTGGGCTCAAATCTCTCAGGAGAGGTTAAGGCCATACGTCCCCACCCTGGCCGAGTGCGAGTGCGTGCCGTGGCTACGTAATTTTACCGTTTGGATGTTTTTAATCCGCCCAAAAGGCCTCCAACTAAGCTTCACGACTGTTATCTTATGATAAAAACCGGGACCGACTGCATAACGTGACTTCCGAATCACGGAAACGGTCATGTTAAAATGCCACTAGCGGTCACCCATCCAGGTACTGACCGCGGCGTTGTTGCTTACCCTCGGTGATTGTTTCTAATCACCCGAGTGCAACTGGGCTATGAGCGCCTCGTGAAAGTATTCTATACCTAATATTTTATGTAAATTCTATCATTCTTATTCTTCGATTTCACCACAAAACTAAATAACAACGCACCAACTGCGTGCTCGTACATACTCTGCAAGATCTACCTATTTACACTCGTGCATTTATCACATAATTATCATATTAGAGATTTAAGTAAAAACTCGTGTAGAAATAGCTAATTCGGAGATAAACTTGATAAATAGATGTATCTTGCTATTCGTACAAATATTGCATATTGCGTTATACGCTAACTAGTTCTGTTTAGCACGTGGACAGTATACTGTTGACACACGACTGTACAGTTACAGTTATGTTTCAAGCTCATTAGCAATAAACCTGCAAATTATATATAATTTTGTAACATAAGAACACTGTAAAAAAGTAAATACTTAAATGTTTTCTTAAATACTTAAATGTTTTTATTAGTAATCAAATGATTATCTCTGAAGTATTTACATCTATACAAATAAATAAAATTGGAGTGTCTGTTTGTAATATTAAAATAACCGCTTTTTATTAAATGCATATGTATGTATACACGGTACATATAACAAAAATGTAGTTTAAAAAATGTTTGTCTGTCAGTTCTGGGTAATCTCTGTGACTGCTGGACCGATTTCGACGAGACTTTCACTGATAGGTAGCTAATGAATACTGACATAAGAAATAACTTAGGCTACTTTTTTAGACTAGCTAGTATGCTATAAAACTGTTGATGAAGTACACGGGGGTAAAACCAGTCTATAATATATTGGTCCCGTAGCGAAAGTTGTCATTTATGTTCACATTCGATTCTAAGTTAACTAGTTAATAATTTAGGCTCTTCCGTCAGTTGTCCACAGGTATGGTATACCTATAGAGTAAAAAAAAACAAAGTGACAGTAAACATTTTGTTAACCATTGCAATCACGTAGCACATTTATATGTTTTGTAAAAGTAAAGTTGTAACATAACATGTCTCTTGTTGTAAGAATGAACAGACGTAAGGTTGGTTTGCGTCAGAACTTTAGCATTTCGAATCTAATTTTGTTACCTACGTATATACCTGCATTTTATTTGTTTGTTATTTTTACCCTCAGGTCTATCACACGCAAGTGAAGCGGACATGGCCGCAGTCCGGCACGTGTGCGAGTGTGTGTCGAAGCGAGCAGCTCACCTAGTTTCCGCAGGCATCGCGACTCTGCTGAACAAAATGAACGAACCTAGGGTCACTGTTGGCATCGATGGCTCAGTATACCGCTTCCACCCACATTTCCATACACTCATGACTCAAAAGATCTCGCAGCTTGTCCGACCCGGTTTACAGGTAAGAACGTTTCGTACTTTGTGCCGAAATTCAGATAATTATATATCTACCTATACAAGAATTGCGCCTTTGAAGGCATTAAATATAAATCCGTTTTGCAAAATGGGTATAAAGACGCAGGCACTTATAAATTTGCCAATATATAAATTAATATGTTAAATTTTCCATCATATTTGGAAATTTCATATCACTCGTTGTAGGTACTTTTATAACATCGAAAAGTAAACGATCTGTTAAAACAGCCATGACGCATTAAACGTTTATCTGATCAATCAATCGCAAAATGTTACGCTATTATGACAGATCGCTTATCGCAGACGTTATATACCTGCATTGCGCAGACACATACATATTATGTATGTACCTACATACCCAGGGAGAGCCGCGCTTCGGCATGCATGGGCCGGCTCGACCGGAGTGGTACCACGGCCTCACAGAAAACCATTGTGAAACAGCGCTTACGCTGTGTTTCACCGAGTGAGTGAGGATACCGAAGGCCCATACCCCAACCCCTCCCCCATTCTTTTCCCCATCCCCCAAAGGCCGGCAACGCACTTGCGACGCTTCTGGTGTTGCGGGTGTCCATGGGCGGCGCTAATCGCTTAGCATCAGGCGATACGTCTGTTCGTTTGCCCCCAATTACATAAAAAAAACGTATGTACACACAGGAGTCATGCTAAAACATTCAATAAAATTAGCACAAATAGTGTAGGTATATTAGTGTGCGTATTGTAATAGACCTTAGAACCCCACGACCATATCATGTTGACGTAGAAATTCAGTTGAAATTTAATGTAACGTTCCCTAAAAATAGATAATAATACCTAAAATTATGTTTTTAAATACATAATAGCATGGAGGTTAGAACTTGGCAAAACATACAATCATACAATAATAGTAATAATGATACAAGGGAATTCCAGAGTCTTATCTGCGTCTACGCAATTTACTAGCTTTATCTAATTAGGTTTTTCCAACCTCAAGAGGACAAAAATATATAAAATTTACAGATTATTTAATCACCGTGTTGTCTGACTCTCTGTTTGTCCAAATCTTTTCCTCAATATCCAGTTTAAATCAATATCGAGTTAAAATTAATATCTAGTTAGTAGGTACCGTAATCAAGCCTGAGGTCAACTCAAAAAAATTAAGCTCATAGTCGACGCCAATGATGATAGAGTAAAAAGACTCAACACAATCACATGCGCAATATATGCATAAATGCTTTTCTTTGAACATTCATTGATAGTGAATATCTTTTGATCGATATGAATCATGATAATTACTTAACAAGTTTTCTGTTTTCATTTAAAGTATGCACCATTATTGTTATTACAGCGACACATGTCGGATAATGCATACATTGCATACATTTAAAAAAAATATAGGTACGAGTGTAGAGTTGTTACCTACATTTAGAATTTTGGAATTAGAAATTTTCCTGCCTATCACAATCTAGATACTCAGAATAATACCATTAAAGTCTGCAACATATTCAAAGAAAAAGAACACTGCGATACTTCAGAATAATTATAATAAAGTAATACTCGTCTGTTACAGTTCGACTTGATGTTGTCAGAAGACGGCAGTGGTCGCGGAGCCGCTCTGGTAGCGGCCGTGGCGTGTCGCCAGAGCCAGCTTTAGTAGCGCCTCACCTCCAAGCGATCTCTCCGCCCTCCGGGGTCTTACAACTTTGAGCATTCGCATGCAAGCCGCTGACTACAGCTACAGACAGCAGTGATCGAATAATAAAAGTAACATATTTTTACAATCGTTTACATGCATTTTACGGTATTTGAGTTTTATATCGTAATGAAATGCTAAACTATATACCGAAACAGATTGAATATGTAGTAGCTACACTTGCTACTATCCATTTACTGTCACCCTAAATTATAGTTTTTGAAATATTTGGTCACGCTCTCGTTTGAAAAGCGATGACTATCGACTCGACTGAGTGTCCGATGATCGTATGCCGTGGTGGCTTTCATGCATTAGCTCTCCGTTGCAAATTATACAATAACAACATGGTTGCTTTAAAGAATTCCAAAATCTCTGTCTCTATGAAGAGGATGTAGACACTAAGATTCAGATTGGCTCACCGTATTATAGTACTTAAAATTGTCTCAATAACAATCGTTTAGTCTAGTCACGATATTAAGATTTGTTTAATGTTTTATCATGTCTTTGTTATTGTATGTATGCTCTTTCGCACTTTTCGTTTGAAAAAATAAGACTGATGTAAACATGCCCATAGTCGCCTACATAAAATGGTCGACAAAAATGAATTGTACTTAGTGTCAATCGGTATACAGCTATAACACGAGCATTTCCTTGCTGGCAGACGACAATGTGACTCAGAATAAAATTCTCTTCAGTGACTTTTGTTAAATTAGCAATAAGTAGTGAGTACCTATATTAGGTTAGTGTACATTTTATCGGAGAGAAAGCTCTTATAGTGTTAGGTAGCTATGTAATTTTTATATATTATTAGCAACTGTTAAATAATTACATAAATGATATTGTAAAATAAAAAGTTTAACACTAAATGCAGCGTACTTCTTTAGTAAGTTATTTATGTTAGGAGTGATTGTGTTTTGAGTTATATATTATGTACTTATTACAAAGGCAGGGTTTATTTCTCCCACACAATATACAGATTTTATGACTCATACAAGTTTTGTACAAGCATTTGAATAACAATGATTTTGCCTACCACGCAAATGAAACCACACTTATGTTTTCCCTAAGGCGTTTAAGCGAGCACCAGTTTATATTCATTGCCATGTTGTTAACAAATTTATCAATATTATTATCTCTTAAATTGTTTGTAAAAATATCGACTAAGAATTATTTATGGATAACAGATCATCGATGCGATTGAGGGGTATTTACCCATCAGTCGCCTTAAGAAATTGTGAATTACATCTTTAAAGCAGTTGCTTATATGTTTTGATATTTACTGTGATAGAGCTAGGACTAGTTCAAGTTTAGGTACTTATTTTTTACAGAATGTGTATCGCTAAATTATTTGATTTCATTGACTGTAAAAATATCGATTAGTGAACCTCGCACATCCTGATATGTCGTTCGAAATATGATATTGTATAATTTATCAAGAACACATTTAAACATTTAATTTAAAAACATTATTGGGAAATTATAACATCAACAGCGTATCTTATTTCAACAGTTCCTAGTTTCGTTAGCTAAGTTTAGGTGCATTTTGACTTACGCGATTGGTTGAGTGCAGTCATAGACTTTCTTTCACTATGGAATATGGTGCGGTGTAAGCACGCGGTCGCTCTGATCTGTTGGTGAGGTTATTTATTTAGCCACATATTTGTCTATTACCTACGTAACAATAAAAATAAAATTCGTCCGTAATTGTGAAGATAAATTAGCCCCTATGACTAATGAAAATAGAATGTAATCAGTACATCTACTGTACAGTCGTTGTATAATCTTTACTATTATATCATGGAGAGGTCAGAGTGACCTATTAATTAAATATACATATATATGTAATATACATATATCATAGGCAATAAGTAAACGACCATATATATAATGTAAATTAATACAATTTAGTTGAAATAACTAATTCAGACAAGCAAAATGAAATAAATTCAAACAACGCTTGACATCATAATATAAATAGGTACAAAATTACACATATATATATATATATATTGAATTGATATATTTTATATTGAAGTAGGTACAAAACATCTGTGTAATTAATGGAGTTTGATCACCCTATTAATTGAATTATATTATAATGAATAATTAACATAAACTTGTTTAAAGATTATTCTGTAATTAGAATTTATCTCGAACATGTTTAAAACACTTTGTGTGAAAAGTAAAAATTGTCACGTGTGTTTTTTTTTGAGAAATTGTACTTTCTGCTTCAAATGACAAAAAAAATATAACATTCCATATTTATTTGGATAATCAAATATGAATTGATTTTGTTACAAACAAACATTTGACATATCAAAATCAGAAATCAATATAGGTAGTCATGATGATTATGTTTAATAAATTAGAAAAAGAAGCTTGTCCCAATGTAAATAATTAATTTACCCTCTGAAGTGAAGCTTTCGGCTTTACAATTATTGTTATATGTAAGAAATATTTTTGTAAAATCCAAGCAAGCCGTGTAGAGCATAACTGCAATTAAAGTAATTGTTTTAACCAAGCAAACATACCTAATCAAACAAATACTGCTCTTAGCAAAAAGAGCTTATAGAAATGTTAACACTTCAAATAAATTTGTATAAAATATATGAAGTATTTTTATTTTTATTTCTTCATAATGGATAGGGACAGAACGGATGATCTACGCAGGTGGACCACGGGCTATAAAAGTTCTGTTTCTGTATCACCAACTTATGACATCACTTGATGTTATAAAGCTCAATCTATTTTTTCTAAGATCGTTTTTTATTTTGTTGACCGTCCCCATTTCAACTAATCCACATTTTTATATTTTTTATCATAAATTTCATCACGATGTGGGCTATAAAGACTAACTTAGAACACGACTTAAAAGAATTGAAGACTATGAATACTTGACATTACCAGAAATAGCTGATCCAGCTGGTTGTCATCTCATCAAAAGAAGATATTTTGTCTTAAAAGACAAAACGATGCGGGTCGTTACCCGGAGGTGCTTTTTTTGTATTTTTTTTATGTTTGGCCTTGTCAAAATGACTCTACTCTGCCTGATGGAAAGCATAAGCAGAATCCAAGAGTGGTGGTCACCATACTGCGAATGCAGACAATGCAATAATGCAGCATGGTGATTCACACCATGGCGGGTTAGAAATGCTTCTGCATCATTGGGCCTCCGGTCTCGCACTCACCAACGAAGCACGACAGCATGATCGCTGTCATTTGAAAATCAGAGTGGCTCTATTACCTTGAACTAATATTTCTCCTTTCGGTTCTCCTAAGAGAACAATTGAAAAAAAAAAGGAAATTCCTTGATCTCCTAGACTACCTACATGGCTTGTAGTAACTTTTAAGGCGTGTCTCCTGCACATCAGAATGACAAAACAAACTATCAAAACATGTTAACTTAACATTGCAGTCTCCTGCTACTTTTAAACACGAACATCAAACATTACCTCAATAATTTACAAAATGACTTTGGACGAAGAAGACGTACCTACTCGATGTTTTAAAAGTTATTTTGCATGAAACAATAAAAAGAAACGGATTTCGCGTTCGACCCTATCTACAACGACACGCTGAAATCTTTTTTCGTTGCTCAGAAAGTGCAATTTAGGAAATACGAAATGCACATCCTCAATGTTCGCAAGCAACTATGAAATGAAATTGGTCCTCCACCGCAGGCGAACGATAACAATTAACATATTTGCTTGTTTGAGCTAGCAAAACATTTAAGCCACGCCCACTTTTGTTAGATGTAAGAAAATGCAAGTGTCGCAGGAGACCCGGCTTAACGCTTATTTTCTATTGGCACGTCACATTTAACGGTACCGGTATAAGTTTTGCATTAAACCTTCATCATTATCAGCCCGCTGCAGTTCACTGCTGGACATAGCCCTCTTCAAAGGCACACCACAGAGTCCGGTCGTTGTTTTGCGGATCCAGTCGCCGCCGGCCCTCTTACACAAGTCGTCCCGCCATCTCGCCAGAGGACGCCCCACATTACGTTTGCCAAGATGAGGTCTCCACCCCAGACACGCGCATGAAAACTGAATGTATCTCACAAGTAATACATCACTGTTCTACTGGTTTTTTTCTTCTTCTACTTGATAAATGAGTAATATCACAATTATAGAAAGCTACTAATTAAATCAATCCTACTTAATATTATAAACGCGAAAGTTTGTAAGTATGGATGGATGTTTGTTACTCTTTCACGCAAAAACTACTGAACGGATTTGGATGAAACTTTACAGTAATATAGCTTATACATCAGAATAACACATAGGCTACTATTTGCCGCGATAACCGACATACACCCGGGTGGAGCCGCGAGCAAAAACTAGTATTATTATATTAGATTGTTTAGTGCGATTGCCAAGTCAATCTCTTTATTGGACTTGGTATTACATAGATCTCATACTTTGAAGAACTGAGTGGCGAGATTTGTTTTTTTTACAAGTTATGTTTTTGATGGAATTTATACTCTCTCATTCAAATATAAAGATCTGCAAGTTGGTACGAAAATAACGCCCACACAAAATTAATCTATTTAAAGTTTTAGTTAAACAATTTATTAATAATTGTGTGTATTTACATATTTTATTACATCATACATTCAAGTGTTTAAGAATAAAACTTTAATTTTAGCTTTTTAAAACCAATGTCAATTAAAATTCAAATCAATTAAAAATAACATGGAAAAATTTCTTAATCAATCATTTTTAGGAACAATGGCAGTAAGAAAATTATTGGCGAGTACAAATAACTTAAACCTTTTTACAGAACTTAGTTTTACTGTGTTAAACTTCTGACAGTTTCACAGATGGTTTTGTATACATATAGAGATCATGCACATTCATTTATTCATTTAAATGTAAATTGTTTCAACTAATGCTTTAAGTTAAATTATTGAATTCCCTGACTTCATAGGTATCATATTTTATCTTTTGCCATTACGATTAGAACTATACTAATATCATAAATTCAAAAGTAACACTATCTCTTAACTTTCACGGTTAAACCGCTGCACCAATTTCAATGAAATTTGGCATGGAGATACTTTGACTTTTGAGGAAGGACATAGGCTACTCTTTACCGATATAATCGACACACGCGGGCGGACCCGCGGACAAAAGTTAGTAGTCAGTATCTTTTGAAGTTTACAAGCAAGGTATCCAGTAAAATTTTCTTGATCAACTTTTTAGTTCACACAACCTGATCAGACACAGATATGTGCAGTTGCAAGACATTATACAAATACATCAAACGTGATAACAAGTGACAGAAAATTATTAATTCACAACAACATAGCTATCCCTATATTTAAATTATTTCTTAACAAATCATAATATCAGATCCTTAATGGGGCACAATTTCTTCTAATCGTACAGTTATATTGCCTACGTAAAAGAGAGAGAGGATATAAGATTCTAAATTAAATTCAATCTGCCAGCAGATATAACATACATGAAAACAACAAATAGATGGTCTGTTACATATGACAAGCACAGTCAGATGGTGTTCTAGTTGGTTTCTTCGGAGCATTCAATCTTTTAGATGTGCCTGTTCCATACTGAATACCAGAACCTATCCTCTCAGGATCCAGTTCACCATTCTCAATTTTAGCCAGAATTGTTTTAGAGCATTTCAAAAATGCTTCTTCTACATTTTCTCCAGTTTTAGCACTGGTTTCTAGAAACATCAGTTCTGAAAATAAAAAATTAACTGTTTAGGATTTGTACACTTCTGAGGTTATAAAGAGAGCTTAGTATTGTACTAGCTGAGATGGTCAGCTAACTGTCAGTGAAAGTCTTGTTAAAATTGGTCCAGTCATTCCAGAGATTAACCATAACAAACAGAGACAAAAATTGTAAAAACTATTTTTTTATGTAAATACCTTATATACTTCCATATACATATACTGTAAAACTGTTAATTTGAAATTACAAACATATTTGTATGGATTAATGATGACATTACCATTTTCTTGGGCAAATTGACTTGCTTCTGTAAATGTTACTTCTCTTGACTCTTCCATATCTTTTTTATTTCCCACAAGCAGGATTACTATATTAGGACTAGCTAATGTCCTCGCATCTCTCAGCCAATTGGATAGTGCGTTGAATGAATCTCGCGAGGTAATATCATACACAAGTAGAGCACCAGCTGCACCTCGATAGTATGATCTTGTTACTGATCGAAATCTTTCTTGGCCTGCAGTATCCCATATTTGTAATTTTGTGGACTTCCCTCCAATATTTACAATTTTAGATCCAAATTCTACTCCAATAGTGTGACATCGGTCTTCTTTAACTAAAATAGCCAAAACCTAACATAAGCACACAAATTTTAAAGTAGTAACTTCAATGAAATAAATAAACAATTTTAAAATTGGGTGTCTTCAAATTTTTGTTCTTATACGTTACCCTACAAAACCCAAGTTAGTTACACTAATTACAATACACAATTCATGTTATACACTATATTTAAAAAAATATATTCATACAGTTAAATCCATAGAATTTAAAAATATAGATATTATTATGACTAAATAGTGATCCGACTTAAGTTTCACAAATTGCTATAAGTATTTACATAGGTAATAGGTACATGATATGCACTCATTGCAAGAATGACCTGTCTGCTTATAATACTGGTACATATTAATGTAAAATAGATAGACATCTATTCATGTCTTATATGCATTACAAAACTTACATTTATTTCCTATAAAATTATTGAGAAGGCTTGACTTTCCTGTACCCGCACTTCCAATTACGAGAAATTTAAATAAATATTCTGAAACATTAAAACATCCAAAAGGTTTATGTTAAGCTGAACACTATTTTTGCAAGGCAAAAAATATATCAATATTTTGTTTCCTTGTACAATGTATTTACCGTAAGATTCAGACATTGTAAAACCACATCAATATTTATCTAGCAGTATAAGACTGATAATTGGGCAAATACACTATTAAAATTTAACACTACAAATCAAGATATATTTCCGAAGTTTCTTGTTTCTTCAGCAACACAACAATGTTACCAAGAGATTTTTACAGAACAAATGTCAGGCCATTTTACCTTGGCAACCCTGAAAAAGTAATAATGCATGACACTTCTCCATAGAGTAGGGAAGACGTTTGGCTGCCTGGCTGCCTGTAGGCGGCTGTCAGCCGCGAACGATGAGTGTGCACAGTCTTGTGGGACGTTGCTTGTGGACGCGTTCCAATATCTATTCCACGAAGAACTGCAGGCGAAGAAATATGTCGAGTAGTAAAAGTAAGGATTTTTCTCGAATTAGTGACGGCTGCTTTATGTTGTCCAGCCAGAAAGAAAATAAATGAAGCATTTGGGTCCATGTCTTATATGTAGAAATAACAGATTTTGGTGAATTCCACACTTATCGACATTTATAGCGCTTATTTAATATTAAATTAAGTATTTTCGGACATCTAGGTAGTAGAGCCACGCTGATTTCAGCACGAATGGGCCGGCTCGACTGGGGCTGTACTACCCTTGCACAGACAATCAACGTAAAATGACAGCGTTCGTGCTGTCGTGTTTCGTTGGTGAGTGCGAAACCGGAGACCCAAGGATGCGAAAGCATCACAAGGCCGCCATGGTGTGGGTCACCATCAATTAACAATGTACTCTGTGGTCACAATGCTGCATTGTTGCATTGTCTGCATTTGCAATGAGTATAGTGGCCACCATTCTTGGATTCTGCTTTTGCTTTCCACCAGGCGGAGTAGAGTAATTTTGGCAGGTACTAACATAAAAAAAAGACAAAAAAAAAACAAAAGCTGACACACAACGCCATCCAGTCCTAAGCTAAGCAGTGCTTGTGTTATGGGTACTAGACAAGCGATGGAAATACATATACATTTTATTTTTGTGTAATTACATACTTTTAATACATAGAGAACACCCAAACTCCCAAAAAAACATTTACAGATAATACAAATATTTAATATCAGGCATCGAACCCGAGACCTCAAGCACTGCATTCGCTCTTGTGCCAACGGGGCAGTTATTGTTGCATCTGTTTCATTGAACCAGAGCAGGGTTCAATGAACCAGATGCAACAAGTGTTGTGGGTTCAAATCCTACGTGAGAAAGTACTTTGTGTGATCCACAAATGTTGTTCTGAGTTTGGGTGTTCTTTGTGTCCGTTTCACGTATGTTTGTAAAGTCCACCGTGACCTGCGACACAGGATTTATTCCTAGTGCGGGAGTTCTTTAAAAAAAGAAAAATTAAATCAGAAAGGATGGCGATCTAAAAGTAATTAATAGAAAAATCGATTTTTTATTGGACTTAAAAAAAGTAGGAGGTTTACAAGTTGACTGTTTTTTACATGTTTGTAATCTCAGAACATTGAGAACATTCGACTTGGTGAACCGATTTTGATGATTCTACTTGGATTTGAAAGCTGGTGCGTCCCGTGTTTTTTAAGTAAAAAATTTATTGGTCAATTTTTTTAGTTCTGAATCAAAATATAGCAGATGTTCTTCTTCTTCTTCTTTGATGAAGTTTGATGAAATGGCTGCCAACCAGCCAGATCTCTCGGATCAGCTATTTCTGCCAATGTCAAATGTTTTTTAGTCTTCAAATCTTAGGGCTTCAAGTCTTCGTCTTGATGAAACTAATGTTAAAAAATATATAAAATATGGATGAGATGAAATGGGAACCGTCTTTCGAAAAAACAAAAAACGATCCTATAGAATGTGTTAAATTGATAAAACAACGAAGTGAAGTGAAATAAAGTAAAGTTATCAAAAATTAAGACTTGGCTTTAAGGTCTTGTTACCAGACCAGACAAAAAAAATAATAGTATAGGTACACTTATTAAAATCATTAGGTAAATGTAAGAACCTTACTACAAGGTTCTGGCACTGCACTTTCTGGTTTGTGTTAATAATTAGTATCATTATTGCGTCATATATTACGTTTTTGCCCTTTATATTCTTGTTCCTACTTTTGCCAAGGGACTACTTAAGTAGCGCCGGTCTGGTTTAGCGAGGTAGTTTCCAGGGGTTTTCAGCTAAATCAGCAAGAATGGCGATCTAAAATCGATTTATCAAAGAATCGTTTTTTTAAAACCGACTTCAACAAAGGAGGTTCTCATTCAACTGTATTTTTTTTATTAACTTTCGATTGGGTGAACCGATTTTGATGATACTTCTTTTATTTAAAAACTGGTGCTTCCAGTGTGGTTTAATTTTAATTTAGTCCAGATTCCAGATCTTGAAGTCGGTCTTTTCTTAAAATTTAACATTTCTTAGTTCTGAATCAAAAGGTAGTACTTAATCGATTCAGAGAATCGATAATTCACCCTAGAACATCAAATTTTTTTTTTTTTTTTAGTATATAAATATCGAAGGTTACTTTCTACACAAAAAGGTTATATTCAGGTAACTTTTGGCAAGACCCGGTTGGCAGCACTGAGTCCCAGTCAGTCTGTCTACTGTTGTATTATCTATGAGTCAGTCAACTGACAGATGGATGGATGAGTTCTGTCACTCTGTCTGTGGTGTTGAACAGCAATCATTTTACAAGGGTTATTGAATGATAAAACCAAAAAAATATATTCAGTACACGATAATTACTGAATCAAACAACAGAAAAAAAAACACCGAAGTATAGATAGTTTTATCGATTGTACTAAATATATTTTTAAACATTCTATATAATTTCCACACTGATGGCTGCTAGAGTGAAAGCAATAGTATGTAAAATCTTATGTTTCTTCTCTTTACTCAGTTTTTTATAGAATTTTGAATTAAACTGTGCAAATTGTCACGCTGTTATGCTAAATAAATAATTAATTTTCATATTTTAATACAAATGAATTAATTGATAACCTAATAATGTACTTGTTTCAGAAGAAAATAAAATCTTTCTGTGCTGTGACGTTAGGCGGTGCTGTAGCATATCAGTATATTTATTATAAGAAAGATTTCAATGGGTATTATGAAAATGTGTTACAACCATTAAGCCAATATCTTAACCCAGAAGTAGCACACAGGATTGGGGTGGCAGCTATCAAATATGGTTTCTTTCCTCCAGAGAAATTAGAAGATCCACAAGTCTTAGTATGATTTTATAGATGATCATTTTTAATTTAAACTGTAGCAGATCATTAAGCTTACAACTATTTGCTTTACTTTACAGAATACTAAATTACTTGATTATAATTTGAAGAACCCGATTGGAATCGCTGCTGGATTTGATAAACATGGTGATGCTGTCATAGGCTTGCAAAAACTGGGCTTCTCTATTGTAGAAGTGGGCTCAGTAACACCTGAAGCTCAGCCTGGTAATCCTAAACCAAGAGTGTTTCGGTTACCTGAAGATAATGCTGTTATTAACAGATATGGTTTTAACAGTGAAGGACATGAAAGAGTCTATAAAAAAATTGAGAACACAAAAGAGTCTCTAAAAGACAAAAGCTTGTTGGGAATTAATTTAGGAAAAAATAAATTATCAGACCCTATTAAGGATTATGTTTTAGGAATAAAAAAGTTTTCAAATGTAGCTGATTATTTTGTAATTAATATAAGCAGGTACATCAAATTTTTTTTTCATGTCTTATTCTGCTTAAACTACTAAGTATTTCTTTAGCTTTATAGCTTATGATTTGATTGTATTACCCAATAGTTTTATCTAATTATAATTTGCTTCCAGTCCTAACACTCCAGGATTGAGAACTTTACAGAAGAAAGAAGAGTTACAACAACTTCTGATTGAAATAAATAAGACTAGAGATTCTATATCGGTGGAAAAAAAGCCTCCACTTCTACTCAAACTTGCTCCAGATCTAAGTTCAGAAGAATTGAAGGAAATAGTGTCAGTAGTTACTAAGCAGGAGAGTCGTGTTGATGGACTCATAATCTCAAATACAACAGTAGATAGGTCTCAACTAAACAATACAACTTTTAGTAATGAAGAAGGTGGTTTAAGTGGAAAACCACTTGCAAATAGAACTACAGAAATGATTAAAACAACTTACAAAATGACAAAAGGTTAGTGTGTAGTTTTTAGGGATCTATTTTAAGATGTAGTGAAACATATAGATGTGTAGCGGGTAAAAACCCATAGGCCTCCCGAGTACGCACTTACTCGCTCAAAAATAGCGCAAGCGGTGTATAACACCGATTTTCTGTGAGCCCGTGATGCCACTTCAGTTGAGAAGCTTGGCTCTCCCACAAATAAATTTCATGGCAAATAAGCCCAACAAATTTTATTTTTTATCTGATCAATGCCTTAGATTGATGAGGGAGAGGGGTTGGTTTAACTGGAACCTGAGACCTACCGAATTATGCAAGTCGGACTCGCCCATGAAGGGTTCCGCAGCAGCAAGTAACATAATAAAAATTTTATTTTATTTTTGTGTTGATTGAACGAAAGGTAAATTGCAGTTTATGATTTATGACGTATTAAAAAAAACTACTTACTAGATTTCGTTCAAACCAATTTTCGGTGGAAGTTTGCATGGCAATCATCATCATCATCATCATCATCAGCCTATCGCAGTCCACTGCTGGACATAGGTCTCTCCAATTGCACGCCACTTAGTTCGATCCTCGGCTTCTCGCATCCAGCTCCGCAATGTACGTCATATATTTTTTTAGTTTTATCATTCTCTTATTTTAGAAGTTACGGCGGGGGGGACACATGTTACGACTATTCAGTTTTGATACCTCAATATCATTTTTGAAGACTTATCAATAGAAACACGTATGGGTTTGATGAAAAAAAATTTCGAGTTTTGTTTTTTTTTTCTATTTTTGTGTGAAAATCTTAATGCGGTTCGCAGAATACATCTACTTACCAAGTTTCAATATTATAGTGCTTATAGTTTCGGAAAAAAGTAGCTGTGACATACGGACGGACAGACACGACATAACGCATCTATAAGGGTTCCGTTTTTTGCCTTTGGCACGAAACCCTTAAAAGCTTGAGAAGAATCCAAGAGTGGAGCCCGCCATACTCACACCAAATGCAGACATTTCAGAATGAGGACCCGCATTATGGTAGCCTAGTGGGATGCTTTTTCACGCCTCGTTTAGAGGACCCAGGATTATATTAGAAGAAGACCAGTTGCTGACTGATCGGCACAGGAAGCAAGTGTAGAACTGTTTATTTTGAGCGCGTATTTCTACCACTCTGAGCCCAAAACTGCATGTGTGGTTCTGTACAGGAAGGTGAAGCCAGTTGGAAGAGCTCTTCATATCACCCTCCATGGTTTACCATGTGAATAGTCTCCTTTGAGGCGATTTGGGGCTGTAGGTAATGCGGCCTGTTCGCCGCTACTGCCGTGATCTCAACCTGCGTGTTTACATTGAGAGTGTCACTAATGCGTCCTCGAAGAAGTTAGGTGTACTAAACAAGTGAGATGTTTCTCTCCGACGTGAAGTTACTGTTCACATCTTTCCGGTGGATCCACGCAGTATCCGTTTGACGCTCTCGGTTGGTTGCAGCGGTAAACATTTTCATCGGCAGTCCCGAAGTCACCGAGTTCCTTGAGCCTCTGCAATTGCAAAGAGATATCGCATCTATAGTAGTCCTCTCTCATTTTTATCATGGGGAATGTTCTGAGAAGCTCTTCGAATTGATCTCCCTTTCTTCCTTCCTCTACAGTGTCATCTTTTTAGAGTGATAGACGTATGTCTATGCAAGCACAGGAAGGAAGAAACGCAACAAGAGTGTATGCTGTGTTGCGTTTCTTCCTTCCTGTGCCAAGCGGTCAAAACCTGGAACTCATTACCAGCGCACGTGTTTCCCTCCCATTATGATATGGGTCCTTTAAACCGGGCGTGAAATATCCTCTCACTAGGCCGCCATAGTGGGTAATCATGCTGCACTGATTGTGTTCGCATTGAGGATGGTAACCACCATCCTTACATTCTACTAATGCTTTCCATGAGTCAGAGTAGAATCATTTGAGCAGCTAAAACATACAGTATAAATAATTTAACAAAATAAAGAACCGACTTCAGGAACGATCAAATCGATCGATTTCTTTTGGGGCATCCAAGAGAAATCGATCGATTTGATCGTTCCTGAAGATCATCAGATCTTAGTGTCCTTATCGTGGTACCACCATTGGGATATCTCCCTTCCATTAAAAAAATAATAATCGAAATTGGTTCATAAACGACGAAGTTATCCGCGAACACACAAATATAAATATATATACGTTAGAATCGAGAACCACCTCCTTTTTTGAAGTCAGCTAAGAAGAACAATTAAGGAATCTACATCACCATGAACTACCAGCCCTGAACAGATGATTCGTCTGGTATTAACAGTTTTGATGTTTCAGATTGTGAAAATATTTCTGATTCAACTAGAGATTCCAATTAAACTTACTTATCATAATGTATTGCGTTGTGTTTTAGGTCCGTCTGATTTTAGGTTCAGAATTTTGTTTTTAGTAGTATGATTATAATTCTCATTTTCACCCAGCAAAATGGGTGAAAATCGGGTTCGGGTTTTAACCTAGGTGCTTACCCATCTCTAGAAACACAGGTATTGAGACAACGCGTGAGAGCCATGCTTTGGGACGAGCAGAGTGATACCAAGGTGCCACAGGCAAATTGGTTGACATTGAAGTAATTCTTCCTAAAAAAACCTGCCATTCTCTCCAGCTTCCCGTTCTACCATCCCTAATGATTTTGTTATGACCACATGACAAAACTTTGAGATATGTCATTCCCTTAAATTTATTACTTTTCTATTATTGTTTACATTTAATTTTGTAGAATGTCAATTTTGGGGTAGGGCAGACCTGTAATAGAATTTTAGTTTGAGAACACATACAGATATCAATACTTCATTTAACTTTTTACTAATCGAGTTGCAAGATAGTGATATTTACGAACATAATTTTATCTTAAATTAAAGACCCTTTGATCCCAAGTGCCACTATTGGGTAATCTTAGTTAAGAGCATGTCTATTTTAAAATGGATGTTTTCGTTAACTTTTTAGGAAAAATACCGATCATTGGCGTCGGAGGAGTGTTCTCTGGTCAAGATGCCTATGAAAAAATCCTGGCCGGTGCTAGTGCAGTACAAATATATACAGCTTTAATATATCATGGCCCCCCTGTGGTATCAAAAATAAAAACGGAATTAGCAGAACTGTTAACAAAAGATGGATATAGTAATGTTAATGAAGCTGTTGGAAAAGGAATTTGATAACACAATATGTTGTACAAATTTATATTTTTACACAACATTTTTTACATAATAAACATTTTAATTATAACTGATGAAGTCTGTTGATTAGTAAAGTATTTTCATAATAATGTCTTGTCCTTTATAATGCTTATATCTGAAAAGAAATAGTTGTAAGTTCTTTTAACGCAAAAACTGTTAACAAGATTTAAAGATTTTCAGGAGATGAATCCTGTGAGTTCTATTTGGTAATACTATGAATGACTAGTACCTTATATCGAACAAGTAAAAGGATTAGCACTTCTGATACATATTATTTGTCCTTTACTTTGCTTATGTCTGAAAAAGAAATAATTCCTTTTACATAAAGAAATGGTTTAAAAGTACAGATTATTTTCAGTTATTACAGTCATTAACCCATTAAGACCTAAAATTCTTTTATTGAATAATTCATATTTAACTTACATATTTAAACATCTAACACAATGCTATCTAGTCCCAAACTAAGCAGAGCTTGTATTATAGGTGCTAGACAACTGATATCAATACCTATATACTTTATTTTTGTAAATATGTACATTCATATTATACCTACATAGAATACACCCAAAGTCCGAAAAAAAAATTTGCAGATCGTACAAACATTTGGTCTGACTAGGGATTCGAAACAAAATCTGATCCAGAAAAGCCAAGATAAAAAAATAAACAAATATTTGGTAAGAAGGGGAGGAAAGAGGGGTGCGGAGAGTAGGACTATATGTATACATAAATATAATATTTTAGTTACTTTTCGGTGGGACACATAATAAAGCACTTTAATTGGACATCCATATTGCACTTGACATGCTTTTGGTCACACCTGGTCCTCATTTCTGCTTGGTAACATGATGTTCTTTGCTGTCATATTAATCCTTCTCAGTTTAGATTAATAGAGTAAATTGGTGAAAATCTATCTAGAGACTGTTCTTGGATCAGCTGCATTTTCCCATTACATTCTTCTGTTTACTTGACAATAGCAGCTAACAAAATTAGTACCAAGCATTTTATCTGTTCAATCTTGAGGTTAACAGTTTATGTGCTATGTATATCTATTGGTTTTAATAGTAATCATTACAAGCACTTCTTCTAAAAGGGTTTTTTTTTTCAGAATGAATATGATATAGAAGCTGCAAAATACTAGGTCACAGCTGCAAGTCTCGTTTTCACCAATTGTACTTCACATTTTCTCCAAGGCTCATGAGGTGTTTGGTCTTCAGTTTCTGTTTATTTCATTAGGGTTTGGCAACAAGCTCTGCTGGAGTGCCAAGAAAACTTCTAGGAAAATTAGTTATTCAGACATTATATTCTTTACCCAAGTCCTCGTCAGTTTAGTTATCATTTGCCATGTCAGACTGATGAAGGCAAAAAAAAATGACAAAATCTTGCCTCAGGTTGCTAAACACATTATTTTCCTCATGAATCAAAGCAAAATCATGTCATTTCAATTATCTAAAATAATAAAACACAAAATTATAAATAAAAAGTTTTGTAAATTGACTGAGGTATATATTAAATTATAGTAGCCTAGATAAAACACTTATAATCTAGGACTGCATAGCCACAAAAATAATGAAAGTGGAACTTGTTTGTAGCCCCAGTTTTTAAAGTAATACATTTAAATAACATGAGTTACAATAGAGAACATTAAACTTTCCTTCTTGAAGACCTTTATTTTTGAGTACTTCAAAAAGTTTTTACAGTTACTGTACCATATGTGGTAAGGTATGCCTATATGGGTTAAATGAACAAGTTAGTTTATTAAGGTGAGTATATGCCAGTTAGTTCTAGATATACGTAATTATAATGATAAAAGTTTATTAACTTTTGATGTTTACTATATTATGATCAGAAAGCACCTGAAACTTTGCTGATACATTTTATGAAGTTATTACTAGATATTTCTATCTATACAACGATTTTAGTTGCTTTAACATGTATTTGCAAATTATGGTAATAAAAGCATTTCACTAAGCTGCCAAGGTGTGGGTGTGCTTACTACATAGTGTGCATTCATTTTGAGTATGGTAGCATATCAGCCTGATTAGATTCATTTTGGCAGGCTTTTCAATGAAAATGAAAACTACATTTGTAGGGAGATTGCATACCCAAGTTTTTTTAAACAAACAAAGCAATTCTATAAATCTTAAAAACTTAATGGGTTTACTGTGTATATCTGTCAGGAGCAGATGATTTAAAAATTACATGTATTATTTAATACCTCCAATTTCACAGTTGGGCAATTTTTGTTTCAAGAATTGTTTGCACCCGTCTAAATCTGAAACACTTTCCAGACCAAACAGGATCAGAGTTTGAAGATGGGTCAGTGCTGGCAATGATTTTAATCCTTCATCTGTTACATTAATACATTTGGAGATTTGGACATAACTTAATGATGAACTACCATAAGACAGTCCTTTCAATGCTCTGTCGTCAATATAATTGTTATTGTGAAGGATTATTTTCTTTAACATTGTGCACCCAACTGAAAAATGAACAATTTTATAGTAAGTCCAATATATCAGCAGTATTGCATTTCAAGAGAATGCATTAGGATCATACTTAGATGTGGAAATCCATAATGTGAAATAGATGAATCTGTCCCATCTATAGCAATTAATTGTTTCTTTGAGTGTAATTTTTCTGGTGTTAATGCATTATAATCTGCTAAAGTCTGTCCATCAGACCAAACCACCTTTCCTCCGTTACGAAGTACCCATTCCGCGCAAGCCCTGTCTGGGCCAAATTCTTTGATGCGGTCTGCATCTGGCTTATTAAACATCATGTTTACATATTCCCAAAATGATCGCACCGGATAACTGGTGGGAATAAATATTTTTTGCGCAGTCATAATATTCTGCAACCATAATGTAAACACTAGAGTAAACCGTAGGATCTGTGAGGTTGAAAAATATAATTCAAACAAATAACATACGCAACGTATTGAATGCAACATCTTAAACCATAGACGAATCTACAATATACAGCAAAAACAAGAATATAATTTTTATTTTGTTCAACTTAAAACTTTTGGCTGGTACAGTGAGACCGCAATTTTGCCTGTTTACCAATGTCAATTGAAGGACAATCTGCCCATAGATAAAAACTGTCAAAGGATTTCATGAAGCTATGAGGCTACGGATAAACCACAGAGTACAGGGATAAACACTACAAAAAGAACTACATTCGAGTTCGGAGTTTTGCGTTTGCATATCTTCCCAGGAAAGTAACTTCGACTTTTCTGGAATGTAAAGCCCACCATGCACTACACGCACCGCGAGACGAGCCCCAAGCCGTAACCATCCGCGGACAAATCCGTCATCGTCCACACATTACACAAGCACCGAGTTGCAGTCCAGTCGCTTGCTTACTTTGGTGAGCCTTGTACGTATCGTCGTTGTTGGATGCCTACAGAGATGGGTTAACCCCCTGGGTTTTACCAAAGCTGGGTAAAAACGCAGTTTTCACCTATTTATAACCTATTTTGCTGGGTGAAAATGAAAATTATAATCATGACACTAAAAAAAAATTCTTTACCTAAAATCCGATGAAAGAAAACACAAGCAAAATAATGATAAGTTAGATTAATTGGAATCTCTAGTTGAATCAGAAATATTGTCACAATATGAAAAATCTAAATTGTTAATGCCAGACGGAGATGGTTCAGGGCTGGTAGTATTGTTTTTGTTTTTTTTTTATGGATTAGTAGGTAAACGAGCAGACGTATCACCTGATGGTAAGCGATTACCGCCGCTCATAGACACCCGGAACACCAGAGGCGTCACAAGGACGTTTCCACACAGCACAGCACAGCCATTTTGTGACGTCGGCAACCTGTATTCGTTAACTAACTGTTGATGTTTTTCTCGATCGAAACCTTTACCTAGCTTAGAGGGAGGGCGACTATTGATATACACTGTTTTTTTATGTGAAATGTGTGAAGGACAGTAGTATAAGAAGACTAGCAGTGCCCGCTTGTTTCCCGTTCACGGTTTGTTATTGATCAAGAATTTTGTGAGGCAAAACGTTGAAAACGTTCAGCAGTTGATTCCCGTTGTCGACTCGACGAAGTTCAAGCTGTTTGTGAAGCCAAATGTTGCGTTCGTTCAACGCTTGTTTCTGTAGCGCGGTTTCGTTCAGCGATTGCTCGTTGAGTAGTCAACCTCTGCCTATTTTCATCCTCTGTCTCGTTGCTGCGCATGAGTCGCAGTCGTTTTGCAGAGGCAGACTGTCGAGAACGTTGAGGTCTCTTTCTAGGCATTTCTTTATTTATAAAAAATAACTGTTATAATTATAAATCCCAATGTATATTAACAAAAGCAAAACTTACTTATTAACTAAAGCAAAAATACTTAACTTAAATAAATAATTTACATAATCGAGGTATTTTATTATTATTTAAAAAAATAGTAATTATTTTACAATGAGACTCGGTAGAAAAATTACCCTAAAATAATTAGACACGGAAATTCACACAAATAACTAAAACAAAACTAATTATATCTAGAAATAATTATAAGTATATATCCCCTAATACTACAAAATAAAAAACTATACCCTAAAGATAATTAAATACTACAAATTCTAATTAAAGTATTATAAGTAGGATGATGAGATATCGCCTAATACTCCAAAATCGAACACTAAAGATAATTAAATACTATAAAATCTAATTAGATACTAAAGTTAACAAAAGTAATCATGCAAAATTTTTTTTCGTCTAAGAAGGATTAAATAAAAATTTAGTTCGCTGAGCACAACCGTTCCGTAAGGAGCCGACCGCGCGAGTGAGCCGCGCGGCATGTCCCCGGCACGTAACTTGGCAAGAGTCGTTAGATGCGCAGAAGTCATATTTTAGGTCCCTTTGGTACGCGCGCGGGACGCGGGGTGTGAGACAGCGCCGAGCCGAGCGCGCGATTGGTGCATCAGTAGACCTTCGCCCCTCGCATTGTGCCTACGTCCCGTTCGCTCCCGAATACACTTGCGAGCACGAAAGTTGACTGCTTTGTTTTTGTTAAGTTTTGGTTACGAGTTATTATTATGTTTTAAATTTCGTTTTTGTTATTAGTTGTTGTTATTGTTAGATATTTATTTTTGTTACGAATTTTTGTTAATTGTTGTTGTTGTTAACATGTAACAGACCTAATTAAGGAGAAAGTGGCACTAATGGGCGCCGATGAATGGTCTAAATTATGCGAGAAATTAAAAAAAAACCTATTTATTATTTACGTCAGTGACGACAGCGACTCCTCCAGTAATGAGAGCGAATTGGACAGTTTTATCGATGATGAAGAGCCACGTCCTTCCACCAGCTCAGGTGGTACTGTCAATTTGATGCCAGGGATAAGATATTTAAGTGATAGTGCCGAGACCTCTTGACTATATTTTTAATTAAAAAAATACTTTTAAATACATATTTTTTATTTCTGACATCTAATAAACATCACGAATTCTGTTTGTTCCTTATAAACAGACACGATTAAAAATAAAAATAAAAAATAAATGATGGCAATAACCATAGAATAATGACAAGCACTAAAACGGACCACTTTTTTGTGCCACTAAGTGTACGATGCGCAAACTTACCCCCACTATACCAAATCCTTGCCATGTTACGTGCCGGCTACTATATCTCGCAGAGGCTACCACCCCCTCGCGACTCATGACCGCCCCCACATCATAGACGCGTCTGCAATACTTTAATATTTACATTTTAAATAAGGCGATATCTTTCTGTATTAACAATGTACTCTGTGGCGATATCTTTTGAATGAAACTTCCGAATTTGATAATTCAAAAAGTTCTGAAAAGGTATTGAACTCGTCGTGAACATGAAGTACTTTATTTTGATAAGGATTAATACTAAGGTACAAAATAAAGAGTTTTTGAAGCGTCGGCATATTAATTATTTTAAAAAAATAAAAGAAAACACTTTTTGTGAGATAACTACAATAGTTAGACATTTGGTGACGCGACATTTTTTGTAGTCAATTATATGTTCTGCAAAGTGGTAGTAAATTGTTTTGTTCTATAATCAATATTTTTCGCAGCGCACGGGGTGTAAGGATTTTTTTAGGTAATTTTTTTACACCTTGGGTTACATTATTGGACTTTTAGTAAGGATCCCTAATTTTTTTGCAAATATAATATAGCCTATAGCCTTCCTCGATAAATGGGCTATCTAACAGTGAAAGAATTTTTCAAATCGGACCAGCGGTTCCTGAGATTAGCGTGTTCAAACAAACAAACAAACAAACTCTTCAGCTTTATATATTAGTATAGATTGTGCGTTACCGGCGTTACGGAAAGCAGTTGTAGTAACCGGAGTACTAGCTACATTGGAATAGGAATTAGAAATAGGTATATCATTTTAGCAACTTCGTCATGCAATACATTTTTCTGTCATAACAGTTTTAATTTCTTTTTGACGCAAGAATTAACGACATAATTTAGATGTCGCAAAATGTTTACCAGAGCAGTGACAGCAAGATATATTGTCTTCCTCAACATCACAAACATCTCCAGTATGTTCCTGACCACACTTATAGCATTTAGGTTTGACCTGCACTGTATTTTTGTGTGTCCAAAGCGACAACAATTGTTGCATTGCATAGTGTGATATACATACAGCTCTACAGGTAGTGAGTTGTATCACATGAATATACGTGGAGGAAGAACTTGACTATCCAGCGTAATCATTATATTCTGCGTTGGTTTCCAAACTGGGGACCCTTCTACGATAGTTTTATAGTCCAACCAACTTTAAGAATTTTCCAACAGTTATCATCAGGTACTGAAGTATTTTCAATAATTTCTTTGGGCGACCATTCCGCGCGATGGAACACCGCGAACAAGTCCCATTCATGTTAATTGATAAGTTGGTATAAATAAATAGAAAAGAAATAAATGCATTGGCATCCTGAAAATCTGAAAACACTAAAGAAATTATATTTCTGCCAATCCTCTTAACCGATCCATCTTCAATTTTGTGAATAGCATTGGTCTTGAGAAACCTACCGATTGTGACCGGGTGCAATATGGTATTATCATTGGGCGACTTAACCTCTTTCTTGACGTGTACAACAAACGGGCCAATGTCATTGACATCATACTTGGTCCTAGCAACTCCAGATACTGAACCCTGGGGGCCCGAACCACTACTCGGTGTGACTTTAATATTATTACATTCAATCGGGCTAAGTAGGAGTAGAATCACTATTTCACACTCACTGCACTAGCACAACAACAACCCTTGTTGCCATCAACAGCCTTACTGCGCTTCCTCTTTTTTTTGTTACATACTTTGCATATTTTATGTAGCCATGTTCCTTTGTGTCCACGTTGGGTACTAGGACTATCAGTTTCCATTCCAGATTCATTGGATGCAACTGATGAAGTAACTGTTATAAAATTAGCAGCCGGGGGTACAAAGACCACCGGGTCCGCCAAGTCAGGCGGCTTGTTCATGAAAAAATGTTTAAAAACTTACAGAATCTGTTGAACTATATACTAAAACTAATATATATACACTAAATATAAATAATATCTATACAAATAAATAAAATTGGAGTGTCTGTTTGTAATATTAAAATAACCGCTTTTTACTTAATGCATATGTATGTATACACTGTACATTTACCAAAAATGTAGTTAAAATTTTTTTTGTCTGTCTGTCTGTCTGTTGGTCTGTCTGTCTGTCTGTCTGTCTGTTTGTTCCGGGTAATCTCTGGAACGACTGGAAGGATTTTGACGGGACTTTCACTAGCAGGTAGCTGATGATCCAGGGAGTAACTTAGGCTACTTTTTATAGACTAACTTTGTCGCGCGGCGTTACTCGCGGTACGACAATAAGCGCGGGTAATACCACGGGGTTCAGCTAGTTTACCATATAATACAAAACTGATCCCTTTATAATGAAAATTTAAAATAAAACATTTATCCAAAAAAAATGAACCGGTACGCTTGAAGTTTCCCGCGCTTTTCCTCTTGGGAGTTATTACAAACTTATTGTAGACTAGCTGAACCCCGCGGTGTTACCCGCGGTTATTGTTGTACCGCGAGTAACGCCGCGGGACATAGTTAGTCTAAAAAAAAGTAGCCTAAGTTACTCCCCGGATCATCAGCTACCTGCCAGTGAAAGTCCCGTCAAAATCCGTCCAGCCGTTCCAGAGATTACCCGGAACAAACAGACAGACAGACAGACAGACAGAAAAAAAATTTTTTAACAACATTTTTGGTGTATGTACCGTGTATACATACATATGCATTTAGTAAAAAGCGGTTATTTTAATATTACAAACAGACACTCCAATTTTATTTAGTTGTATAGATGTACTTACGCACGCTAAAATCAACGTAAAATGACAGCAATCATGCTGTCGTGTTTCGTTGGTGAGTGCGAGACCGGAGGCCCAATGATGCAGAAGCATCACTAGCCCGCCATAGTGTGGGTCACCATACTGCATTGTTGCATTGTCTGCATTCGCCGTATGGTGACCACCACTCTTGGATTCTGCTTATGCTTTCCATCAGGCAGAGGAGAGTCATTTTGGCAGGGCCAAACATAAAAAAAAAAAAAAAAAAAAAAAAAAACCTATATTTACAAAACTTTCTTTAATTATTGTTTTAATTGGATGGTCTCCTGATCTCCAGATCTAAAAAAGATAAAATATTATTAGTGAAAACTAAAATAAAGAATATTATTTTTTATTTATTAAGCTATTGCATAGCTTCTATCGCGGGCCTTGAGCGTGGAGACCGAATCCAGATATTCCGTAACGAAAATAACCTAACACCCCCACTCCGACCGGCACAGCGGTGATACTTTTTAGTTTTGCCATCTATCGATGAATAGCAGAACTTTTAATGACTTTTTTGAAATATCACGCTTGTCTCTTTAGTTCAGCAACTCGCCTCTAGGTGGCATTGGTTGTATCGGCGTTACTGCGCATGCGTAATCCCCCTTTTCGCCCCGCAATCTGGTGACTCATGCCTGCTTAAAGTTTCGGCGTTATTAGGGCACCTCCTCTATGGTATTTACTTCATGGTACGACTCTACGAAGCTCGCACGAATCGAGACGAGCTGCTCCGAAATCGGACGAATACGTAATCAGCTGTTTGTGACAAAGTATATAGGTGTATAGGTATTTATCAGACTGCCTCGTTGGTCTCGCGGTTGGCGTGAGTGACTGCCGATCATGAGGTCTCGGGTTCGATTCCCGGGTCGGACCAAATGTTTGTATGATCTACAAATATTTGTTTCGGAGTTAGGGTGTGTTCTATCTATAATATGTATGTATTTACAAAAAAAAAGTAAATATGTATTTGTATCAGTTGTCTAGTACCCATAACACAAGCTCTGCTTAGCTTGGGACTAGATGGCGTTGTGTGTTTAGATGTCCGAAATATTTATTTATTTATTTATCTATGTACAACAGTGAATATCTGTACTCGTATATATTACTACTTAAGTAAAGTAAATAATTATAATGGCATAAGTTTATAAAAATGCCTTTACCGCGGCAGTCCCGGCCGAGTGCCACACGCCTTTTTCTTTAAAAATATCATATTTCTTATAACACTGAAATTAGGGGACAGCATGTCTGAAAATTTTTATATTTATCACATCTAATAAATAAGTTAAGAATTTTAAAAAATAATACATGTTCAAAAACTATGTATGTTTTTTTAATATTTCGTTTACAATAAAATAATTGATAAAAGTTTTAAAAAGCTTTTAGTTATCTACTTCAGTTTTTTTAGGAGTTTTTAACCGAGGTTTTAGGGATAAATAAATCTGAGAGTTGGCAACACTGCACGCTGGCGAGTTCTCACCGTGCTTCAAGTGTACTCTGTGGTGATAACCACAGACCACAAAGGCCTGTGTGTGGGCCTTTGTAGTCTGTGGGCCTTTGGTAACCAGTAATCGTGATGTTAACTTGTTAACTACCTACATTTAAATTACTTATAGTTATTTACAATTGTTTTAATAAACAATGATTGAAACAATTTGTTTGTTTTAAAGCATAATAATTGAGTAAAAATTAAGTTATTTCATTAGATGAACTTAAAAGTATTGTGTCAGAAACTATCTACATCTCCTCAATTGTACAATACACTACAGTTAACTATTATTAATGTACTAAAATGCTAGAGCTCACTAATAAAACGAAGCCTTTAAATATAAAGGCTTCGCTAATCTTTGATAGTGCCAACGAATTAGTGTTTGGGAAATGGAATACTAATTTTATAAATTGTATGAAGACTTTTGGAGTGCAAGAAAGTCATGTAAGTTGTACACCTCGTTTGATTATATCCGTTTATTATTTGACAACCAGATTTATTAAGGATATTTCCTAAAATTTAAACTAATTACCTCATATTCACCACATTTATTATGAAAAAATATTTTAATACACTAGCAGCTGAAAGCAATTTGTTTAGATAATAACAGCTATTTATGTTGGTAGTAAACTATTTTATTAAAGGAAAATGCTTAAAAGGGATGGAAGATATAGATTTTTCATTTAACTTTTATATTAAAAAATATCGTTTAATTTGTTAGTTTGGCAAGTTTGACAATCTATTAAATAATAATGTGGTTTAACTACCTAGATGATTAAAAACAATCATATTATTACTTAATTTTAATGACTTAATTACAATTTATTTGAGCACTTCAATAAACATCCATAATTTCATACATTCATGTCCATGTAAATTGAGATAGCCATTTTATAGTGATTATATTTTTTTTATTTTAGGAAGTTGAAGAGAATGTACCAGACAACATTAAAGTTGCTCAATATTTGGCACCCATTATCACTTCGCAAAGGGTAATGGCTGCTCAATTTGGCAATACATACTCTATAATGCATTGTGAAGACAACACTTCCTTGTTATTTGATGAGGTAAATATGTACAAGTATATATTTTTGCTCTTGTTGCCAAGAGAATTTCACCATCTTTTTATAATTTTAGTTTAATTTTGTTATTTAACTAAGGGAGCTAACTAAGCAGAATATTATTACTGCAAAGGTTTGTTTCTAGTCACCCTAAGACTAGAAACAAACCATATACTAATCAATCTTACTAGTGTGGCCAAAATTATATTCTGTCCGATATCCAAGAGTATGCTGTTAAAGGCTGTTGATGATCACAAATCACTGTGACATTATACTGATCACAATAATTTTCATGAATCATCAGAAGAAGAAAAAGAACCTCAGAAAACCATTTCTTTATTTTCAGTTGCTTGATCATATTTTCATCATAATTGATAATGATGATACTGATGATGCACATAGAGAACTGTTGGATTTCAAGACATTTGTTCAACACACTTGTGGTCAAAACATGAATCTGTAAGTTTAAATGTAATCATTACAACTAAGCCTTTTTATTCATAATGGAAATAATGCTCTGACAAAATTTTATTATTATTTGGTTTGACACACTAGCAGCTAGAAAGCTGATGTGTGTGTGATGAAATAGCTTGGAGGTATCGAGTTTGTCAAGTCTGTTCTTGAAGCAGTTCAGTGAGGGAGCCATAACTACGTCCTCTGGGAGCCTGTCCTCAGTCTTGCCTCTCTCTGCACTGCCTCCAGCAACAAAGTGTCTTTTTTGAGATATGGGTCCCAGATGACATACGCATATTCAAGCAGGGGTCTAACATAGGTCTTGTACAGTTTCAAGAAAGTCTTAGCTGTAAGGCATTTAAAGGTCTTGCATATGATGTACAGCATCGAATTTGTTTTCTGGACTAAGTCAGATATATGAGCTTCTCACTTGAGATCGTTTGATATAATGACGCCTAGATCTTTCTGAGACTCAATGAGCGTCAATTGTTGGTGTCCAAGGTAATACATTTTATGGGGATTGTTGTTTCCAATATATAATACTGTGCACTTGTTTGCGTTTAATGTCAGCAACCATTCTTAGGTCCAGTTATAAATGGCATCTAAATCTTTTTGGATATCCTGTGACTGGCTACAGGGGTTTCCAAAGAGTTTTGTGTCATCACCATAAGGAAAAAGGCAGTTTGAGGACACTTTTAAGATTTGTCAGGTAAAAGATAAAAGTAGTGGTCCCAGGACCGATTCCTGTAGGACACTGCTGAGTACATTCCAAGGTTCAGATAAGGATTAAGGCTTGGCTGTTAAACTTATTAATGGACAGTTGTTTGAGGGATTTGAATATTCTGAATTGGGATTGAGAATGGGAGAGTTATCAGTCAAATACCTTCTCTATGCTGATGACCTGGTACTATTTGCGTCGACGGCGGAAGAGTTGCAGTATGATGGTATGGTAACCCTTATGAATGAGTGATTTAAAATGAAAGGTATAAAGCCAAAGTAATGATTTTGGAAAGGGAAAACAGTATGTCTGACTTGAATATTACGATTGGAGGTGAGAAAGTAGAGCTAGTGGGGGAGTTTTTAATATTTACGTTCGATGTAAAAACGTGTCGAAAAGGGCGCGTTTAGCTGTGCACAATGATGTGCGCGTCCCAAGTTAGTTTAGAATAAATGCTGTGGAATTGCGGAAAATTAGTGACAGAATCAGAAATGTTAATGTAGTAACAGAGAATGTTGTGGATTGAAAGAAGACGTAGTGACAAGGATTGAAAAGGGCATGCTGACATTCCCAAATGTTTGTATGATCTGCAAAAATTTGTTTCGGAGTTTGGGTGTTTTCTATGTATGTATGTATAACATGTATGTATTTACAAGAGAAAAAAATGTATTTATATCAGTTGTTTAGTACCCATAACACAAGTTCTGCTTAGCTACATACAACCCCGTCTAGTCCCACTAGATGGCGTTGTGTAAATGTCCGAAATATTTATTATTATTTATCTACATAATCACTACTTATACTAATAAAACAGCTTTCTACAGCTATTGTATGATGAAGTTAATTTAATCTGATTTTCTTCCTTTTTGCAGCCTCCATTCACCAATATATCAACAGTGGATTTCAGCTTTACTGGAGAGTCGCACCAAAGGTGATACAATTCCTGGTGCTAGTGGCATCATTGGCGAGACAGGAGCAACTGCAGTTGCCCTCAGTGCATTGAAAACTGCTTCAAAAGATATTAAGTTATCTTATAATCATAGCCATTACATGTTATTTGTGGGAGATAAATTGCTAGCACTTTATTCTAGGTAATGTTTTCTGTAATTGGACACAAATTATTAGCCTCTAATGCTGATAAATTACATCCTCAGTTTTCATAGTGTTTTAATTTGTATTTTCATTTTAATATTATGCATTCTTTGACTTCTGGGTAGTTGTGACAAGTTGAAGTTTCGAACAGTTTAAAATTTACACTAAGTCTTTAAATATCCATACTTAATATTATAAATTAAGTAGCTCTGTCTATCTGTATAACAACTCTTATTGCATTGATGCATTTGTATCATATAGTGATATTTTGGACATAGCCTACTCTACTACAAGGTAAAATCGATAACCGACATAAGCGCGGGCGGTAACCTAGTATAGTAATAGAAACAAATTTTTATTTGCAGTCGTGGCAGTGAAGATTTAGCACCACCTGATCTGATTTTATTGAGCATTCAATGCGTCGCAGCCCAAGAGTACTGGGAAGAACATAGCGGCGGTACCTCCGCTGGTGATCAACAGGAAATTGTAAGACTACCATGTGAGTATTTTTATGTATAGATAAAAATTTGCACACTATACTTTATTATTCAGAGCAAGCTACTATGTTGAAGAAATTGTTTGATGAATTATTCTTCTTTCTCTATTTTGACTGCCTCGGTGGAACATATGCGATTATTGTGCGTAAGGTCTCAGATTTGATTCCCAGGTCAGTCCAAATGTTTGTATGATCTGCAATTTTTTTTTTCGGAGTTTGGGTGTTTTCTACGTATACTATGTATGTATTTATAAAAAGAAGTTTAATATATTTGTATCAGTTGTCTACTCATAGTATCTCTATATTAAGAGCTACAGTTTAAAATTCAACATGTGTTTGTATATAGTTTGATTACTACTTTTGAAAGTACAAAATATATTAAAGGTACAAATAGCAGTCAAGAGAAGGGGCGAGATGTTTTGGTATTTTTCATTTTCACTCTACAAAAAAGTATATCAGCATATAATATTCCCAATGTTTAATTATTCAAACGGTGTTGTTATTCAAAGGTTTTTTTGAAATTATGTTTTCATTACATTTTCATATGTAAAAATAAAAAAAAAAACGGATAGGAATTTATAATATTTGGAAGTAACTTTATATACTCTCTTCATTAATATTGATTTATAATAAGTTTTAGATTTCCATGTTTAGTAAATATATTATCTGAAATGTAATAACGTAATTTAATGATATTTTCATACTTTGACTACACGTTTGGCTTATAGTAGTTTAGGCGGTCACCACGCGCTAGTTCCTATTGCGCTGTGGGTTCAAATATCACATGGGACAACACTGTGTGATCCACAAATTGTTGTTCAGAGGCTGGGTGTTCTTTGTATCCCTTTCATGTATGTTTGTAAAGTCCCCAGACAAAGGACAATATATCTAATGCGTGGCTTTTTAAAAAATGTTTTAGGGTTATCAACAGAAAATAGTGGCATAGTGAACTTGTGCGCTGGTTCTGGAGGTCCTTGTGCGCCGCACTCTCTGCACATTGCTCAAGTGGCTCCACGGATCACGTTTGTGGTGGTTGTCGATATGGGAATGCGGTATGTTCATTCAATTTGAGTTATGAAAATTTATCAAAAAAGTTTTAAAAGACAATGTCTCAGGTTCTGATGATTTGAAAGTAATATTGCTTTACATATATAATGTAATTGAAAATAATGTAATTCCTCTAATGTGTCTAATTTAGAATTAATTTAAATGGTAAGGAGTTTGATTGTTGCGGTACGATATAGGCTACTCTACCGCGATAAACGAAATACATGCAGGTATAACTGCGGGCAAAAGCTAGTATTTAATAAAAAAAATTGCTTTATCTATACAAATCAATAAAATTGGAGTGTCTGTTTGTAATATTAAAATAACCGCCTTTTATTAAATGAATATGTATGTATACACGATACATGTACCAAAAGTGTATTAAAAAAAAAATGTCTGTCTGTATGTATGTTTCGGGTAATCTCTAGAACGGCTGGACGGATTTTGACGGGACTTTCACAGAGGTAGCTGATGACCCAGAGAGTAACTTAGGCTACTTTTTTTAAACTAAATTTATCCCGCGGCATTACTCGCGGTACGACGATTACCGCGGGTAACATCGCAGGATTCAGCTCTCTCTCTCTCTCTTCAGTTGCTCCCTCACTGCTGAGGATCATGACTCCATAAAACTTAATGTTTTGACTTACAGGGAGGTAGGCGCTGCAACGCAGACCACGTATCAAGTTTTGGTAAATATTAAAAGAGTGCTGTTGCAACGTGCTCTAGAAATGCTACCCAGCATGCTTGACTCTCTAGAAGCATCCTTGAAAAAGGTAAACCTTTTAGAACTTCAGCCTTGAGCCTTATTAAAATCACATGTCTGAACAAAAACATTTTTTCTTATATTAGACTACAGACGCGCTGCGCAAAAACAAAGGAAATGCTAACCTGTGCGCTCGCTTGACCAGTCGAATGCTAGAACTGCGCAAATCTTGCACCACCACTACTCCTCTGACTCCAGAAACGACCGCCACTGCCATGCAAACGGCACTGGAAACTGTCATAGAGCTGTTAAAACCTGACATTCCAAGTTTGAAGATGGATCATCCCCTGATAGGACTGAAAGAAGTTCTTGCACCGTACGTCGACTTCCTCTGCGTGAAGGCCAAGAGATACTTCAGTTTAGCATCATATCCTTTTCAATATACCTTACTGTACGGTACGGTAATACATTATTGCGGTATTACTTAGAGTAACATTGAACACTTTCACTTCATTCTCGAGTAATGTAAAAAAATAATAGATTCTCAGGGAACATCAGTTTCGATCGATAGGAATAGTTGCAACTCTAAAAAGCCTAACAATAGGAAATGAAGAAATATTTATATTGGGATAAATAGATGTAGATTACAAAGTTCACCGGGTCAGTTGTCATACACAGTAAAACAAAAACATAACTCAGTGCCATCTAACGAAGACACAACGAACTATAGAGTAGTTGCTAACTAAGAGTAACTGCTAATCCTGAATCGCGTAACGAAAAATTTTCATGGCGATTATCATCAATGACTTCCTAGTTTCCGATTGGCCACGGTTCGCCAGGCATGATCACCTCACCTGGTCGGAGGATCCTCTGCTTGTTGGAGAGGTATGACATCCATTCCTCCACATCTGTATGAAACTATAGCACATGCTGAGTAAGTTCAATATTGTACTTTTTGTGTATAAATAATAATTGGGAGTGAATAATCAGTTTAATTGATTTGTTTTCCATAAGATTCATTACATGTATCATGAAAATTGTTTTGTGACACGTAGGTAGCGTATTTGAATTCGAGTAAACTTCAAAGCAGTTTCTTTTTTTTAACATTAGGTACACGTCATAAATGTCATAAAATATCTTAATAAAATGCAAATGTTTTTCAATTGAGGATAACAATAATTATTAGCGAAGAGCTCAAATAAAAAAAAATGCTCAATATTTAGTTACATTGGAAGAAAATACGGGAACTCCATTCGAGACGGGTTACGACGGGACATAAATATTTACTGACTGAAATAAAACACTGGACTGGACTGTAAATAAAAGTAAATTGTAGTTTTTTTTAGCTTGTCAGAAACCATTTTAGTTTGCCCTCAACATCTCCACATACCGCTAACTATGTTTAACAATAGGTAAAAAGCTTTTCAACAATTTCTTATAATAACTTGTCACAAAACAGTAAACGCATCACATTTGTATCGATTATTTCGCTTAATGTGGGTTGTTTGCACGCGAGATCCAGAGCCGAGTTGTTCCCTAACCCTGCACAAGTATGTGGAGGAGTTCCCTGGCCTCATACACTTTATCTACGTGGATCGCACCACGGGAAGGTTCCTCGCTCCCGACATGGCCGATGCTGCTGATATGCTGACGCCGGAAACCGTAAGTTGAGATCTAAAAAATCGGAGCTATCTATAGAATAATTAACTTACATACCTATTTACAGTTTATTTACACTATTTACACTTCTTTGTATCGAAGCAACTGCTCAAAATGGAGTCCGCTGCGTTCAATATACAAACGTCCATGTTTAATATAATAACGCCGAGCCTCTTCCAAGTTGTAGGTGGCAGTAGCGTACAGCTGTACCATTGCCAAGTACTCCACGTTTGAAAATTCGTACTGTCGACTCATTTTAGCGCTAATCAATGTAACGTGCCGTCACGATGTTATGGTGTTACTGACCGACTGAGACTGAAAGTTGCGAAGAGACCCGCACATGCGCCTACGGGACATACGACTCAGTGCAATGCCGTTATTGATTGGACGACTCCGGCGCAACTCGGTAACTTTGTTTTTATTGGCGAATACGAATTTATGTGACACGATATTAAAACGCATAGTATTTATTATTTGTAGTATGTACCTACGTGTGATTGAATAGCGCTACTTCTGGTTCTCACTTTTTCTCTGTAAACGATATGAATATCGAAGTTGATAAAATATCGATTGACTCCAACTTCTAAACTCTGAAGTATTATTCATTATCATTTTAAATACTCCACTGCTGGACATAGCCTCCCCTTTGAAGTCAGATTTTGGCCTACTTTAACACACTGGCCAATTGGTTTATTTCAAATTTTCCTTCTTTATGCAATGATGTCCTGCTTAGTTTGTTCCCTTAAGTCGCTTCTTACGACACCCATGCGGGATCAATGGGAGTGATGACACTTTGTATTCTTAATCCATCACCACTCGAACAAGTATTATTAAGATGTTCGAAATATTGTAAAAATGTCGGAAATGTTGTAAAGATGTCGGAAATATTGTAAAGATGTCGGTAATATGATGAAGGTTCGTCGAGCGCTGGCCCGCACGTTCGCGACAGCACACGAGGGCTACAGCGGGGGTACGTGGCGACGCGGTGCGCTACACGGCTGTTCGCTGCTGTGGTGGGAGAAGCGAGGTTCTGCCGTGCGGACCCCGAGGGCCCCCAACCCCGCCCTCGTACGAGCCCTACCCCCACCTGGAGACATACAGGGCGCGTTCTACAAGTTAGTTCAATTTCTTCTTCTTATGACCTTACACTCGCTTATAAAATCCCTTTCAGACCTGATATCCATAATTTAGGACACGGAAATCTAAAATATATTACTGTTTGAATTTAAAACAGTTGACCACATCATTAACAATTTCATGTGTATTTTTGTGTTATTTTTGATCTATTCTAACTGAAATATTATAATTCTCTCCTAACAAGAGAAAAAAATTATTCAGGTCTGAAGGGATATGACTGTAACTGGCCGCTATAACGAACGGTGGGAAGAGTAGGTCGAAAGTAAAAGGTCTTGCAGATACGACACCTATTTTTAGGATCGATGACCATTTGAAGACATACGATGCACAAAATACCGGCGGGTATTGTGACTACTTCTATTTAATTAATAACAATACAAAAACGATAACCCATTCACAAGAGGTGTAAGATTCAAAACCGCCCAATATGATAAAAACTACACAATAGGCAATGTGATAAAAACTATTGAATTAACATACATTGATTAGACATAACGCATAATATAACCTATTGAGCAGGAAAATAAAATTACGTGTTTTACTATGAAACATCTAAAAACACAAATTATTGCTAGCATTAAAGCGTACTTAGGCTTAAAAGTTGTATTGTGTAGATCAAAACCAAAGGAGATTTCGATCAAAACATGTTTCTCATTTAGAGAAGCATAGGCGCATTACTCTTTAAACTTAATTATAGTGTTATTTGGAAATCATTGATATATCCAGTTTTAATCAACTAATATTTGTTTATTTCTCAGGCAACTGCTAGAGATGGTGTTTCCAGGTGAAAATCGTGACGTGTCTATTAAAGAGCTGATTTGCATCCACCTCGGTCTGGTGCCTGCCTCTACAGCAGTTCAACAATCGCGTCGATTGATACATTTGGTCAATGAATTAGCTGGAGAACCGCCTACTGGGGCTGCCGACCTACTGTGATATACCTGATCTTGCCATCAGAAATTGGTATAAAATAAAATGAAATTATTTGCATTAGGTATAAATAAGGAATTTTAATTATCTTTTAAATCAGTATCAGGAATTTCTATGCGCTTAGATCATAATTATGCGTCAAATTTATTTTCTTCTAAGTCAGATTAGTTCGTACATTATCTAAGCTATTAGAAGATATCCAAATCACAGGAGATTTCTTTAGAAGGATTTTAGAAAAATCAGATCCTGTCTTGATGTTGGGACTAAGTATTAAAAAAATACGCGTTCACCGATTGACTATCTAACTAGACATTGTTACACTCTCATGTAATATTAAAAAAAAAACTGACAAACTGTGAACCGCCTTCACTTTTTGAAGTTCGTTAAATATGTTTATGAATCAAAAAGTATTTATTAGTAGGTGACAATGAAATATTCAGTATATTAACCATTAGCTAATCATAAGCGTTTATAATCTTCTGAAAGCAGCTATTTACTTAATTATAATATACAAACTGATATTATCATTCCGTTCGCGTTACATTCCGAATTAAGTTGTAAATGTGAGACTGTTTTATATTTTATAAATTTTGAGTTAAAATGCTTGTTACTTGCCTTTATATCAGTGATAATATATAAATCGATTTAAATATTTTGTTTTTAAATTTTTATTTTACTGTTAAAATGTATTTTAAAATTCTACAGTATGCAGTTAGTTTGTAAGCCCAATGTGTTATATTTTTAATTTGCGTGCCATATTATACTTTTGTTGCAAATATATGGATATTATAAAATATATTTCACTTGTATTTTTTACCTATCCACGTCTATAAAGTCAGTTATTTATCTAACATTACTAATAAGCTCCTGGCCTTGCTTCGAATGGACATGGATCCTATAAGGGTTCCATATTTTTATTTTGAGGTATACGGAACCCAAAAAATAAAACTGGATACTGTGGTAAAAGGTAACTTATTTATAACATACAAAACAACCAAAGCTTCCAAATATAATTATTTTATTTACAAGAATACAAAACAAGAAATCTGAAAATTGTTATTAACCAATTTAGAATACGTATTAAGTAAGTGTAGGTCGTAACATGATGGGATGACTAAGCTTGTGATAAATTATGTACATTACAAGTATATTCCAAATCTTCAAACATAATATGGTGGTGCTTTCCAAAATAAGTATGAATGTTTTCGGCTAAATAACATTAAAACTAATCATGTATGACTACAATTTTTGGTGATAAGTAGCATTGTTAAATTTCTTACAGTAAATTAGTAAAGAGAAATAGTTCCATTCTTAACTAAAAAAAAGGTCTAAAGTATCTAGTGTTTATAATGATGCACTTATGCAAACTAGAATATTAAAAATAAGAAATTAAGTATTAAGATGGCCTGTGCCTAAAAAAAATAAAAAGTTGAGGCTTCTTGGTTTTAAGGCAGGTTATATTTTGCTTTAAATATCAATCTATTATTTGGTAAGTCACAGACGTGTCTTGATATAGAATGCAAAACTTCTCAACGTGATATGGAAGTAAATGATGGTATAAGATTGTGTTGTGTTTCTATTACCCTGAGCTAAACTGCAATTTTACCGCTTCAATCACTAATGAATGCATGCGTTGGAGCTAAGAACCTATGTGGAGACTCCTAAAATATATGCATTCTAGTATAATATTTGGTTTTGTTTACTAAACCATATTTTAGGATGATATTGCTATTGAGATGATAAATTATTCTTTAAATGTAATGTTGAATGTATATTTTCTTGGTTCATGACATATTTCTATGTATTAAATTTTAGATTAGTATTTTTATAAATGTATATCTGTTTTCACTTACAATGTCTGGCTTCATCTTTGTTTATGTAAATGGGGAACTCGTAACAAATTGGAGCAATGTGTAACTATTTTCCTTCATTGCCCGCGGCTCCGCCCGCGTATATGTCGGTTATCGCGTCAAAGAGTAGTCTTTGTGTTATTCTGATGTATAATCTATATTACCGTAAAGTTTCATCCAAATCCGTTCAGTAGTTTTGCATGAAAGAGTAACAAACATCCATACTTACAAACTTTCGCGTTTATAATATTAGTAGGATAACGACTTCTATAGCTAGCCAAGTGATTTCTATTTACACTCTTAGCCAATTATAATACACAACATTGATCCTTTAACAAAACAATGAGTCTAACTGCTTATATCAAACATCAACTGTAGTATAAGATAGGCCTGTAGGTACAGCTTATGACTGCTAAACCTGAACTAGTTAGTTCACCTATTCTGTGTCTGGTTGTAGTTTTATACATGAATTAAAAAAGAAGTTGACACGGTAAACAATGTTTTGCCATAAAAATAAAAATTTTGGGGTGGATCACCCTTATCATTTAGGAGTATGAAAAATAGATTTTGGCGGATTGTCAGACCTACCCGATATGCACACAAAATTTCATATAAGCGGTCCAGCCGTTTCGGAGGAGTTTAGTAACCATATTATAACACTGCTTAGTTCTGGATTAGATGACCGCATGTGGAGGTTATTATTATAAAACTATGAATAGTCAAAAAAAATGTTTTAAACAACGCGATTTTTAAAGCATATTTAACATGAAACAATTTGAGTATTAGAAATCAGTAAACAAAAAAATAAATTTAACATTTTACTTATATCTTAACTTACTTAATAAATAAACACTTAGCTGTAAAGGCACTTTTTTAATATTCTGGTGAACTGCCACTGTACTTCACATCTTCACTTACAATTACAGTCTTTTGTGTGTGTTTATCTTCAACATCAAATATTATCAAATCTTCACTGTCCTTTTCCACTTTCTGTAAGATTTTTTTTTGTCAGACACTCATTTTCAACATTACTTAACATTGGAATAAATTTATTATTTTAAATTAGAAAACCCAATATAGGTACATATTTTAAAATAGCTTTTGATCACATGTATGTTGAATATAGCGGGTAATCATTTTTCAGTTTAATATACGACCCATGACGCTCATGAAGAATATGGCTTTCTATTCATAAATTTTTTTTTAAAGACAACTCCCACTTTAAGAATATATCCTGTGTTGCAGGGGACTACAAACAAACATGAAACCGACACAAATAACACCCAGACTCGGAACAACATTTTGTGGATCACACAAAGTGTTGTCCCACGTGGGATTTGAACCCACAATACTTCGTGCAGTAGAAAGCAGTGTGGTGACCACTTAAACCACTAGGCCAATCATGCTGTCAAGTTTGGTAGCACTTAATCACAATTTTCAAAATCGGTTTCAGTCAATCCAGAGTTTACCCCTTACAACCTCACAAACCCTACCTCTTTATTTTATTAGTTTAGATTACAAAATTTTGCAAAACAGTTTTGACAGGAAAGTTTTTTTTTTCATTATACAATCCATACTGAGTGCAAAGAAAACTACATTACAAAAGAGTTGCAAAGAGTAATAAGATAAATAAGCAACTTACACTTGTAGAAGCCACTTCACTTCTAGATTTCAATGCAGCGGCATAATTTAGAATTGGTTTGGTTGTACTTGATGACACTAAAGGAGGACTCGGGTTGGTTTCTTTCTTTTCTTCTACAAACTGAACTGAATTTGGGATTTCAGTATTAGTAAACGGAATCAGAGCATCAGAAACATTTAAGATGTCTACTTTCAAAGGGGTCTTCAATGCTTCCAAACATGCTTGGGCCATTTCAATTTCCCTATTTACATGTTTCTCTGCTATATATTTATCAAATGTGGCATGTAGCTCAGTAGAGTGCTTCTCAGCCAAAATTTGAGACATTTCTTTAATTTCTGCCTCTAGCTCCCTAATCGTACTTTCATTTTTTGCAGCAATTTTTGCTTCCCTTGAAAGTCGTATGTCTACTGCTTCCTGTATATGCAATATTGCATCGCTTGTATTGTTACTCTGTACATTACTTTCGGCCACAATTTTCCTGAAAATACTGTGTGGGGACTGTCTATGTGCTTTTTTATATCCAGTGAATTTTTCACCTAAGTTAGCTGTAACATCTTCAACATACTCATACATATCAAAGCAATTAATTTTGCCAAATCTGTACAAGAAAGTATGTGTTGATCCTGTAGAAGATAATTTGCTTGTCAAATTACAAGTAACAAAATTTTTCTTGGCATGATACTTTTCAAAGTACTTTTGAAGACCTCTTGATATTAATTTATCTCTAAATGTAGGTTTTATGTTAGTGTTTTTTCTATATTTGTACCAACCAACTACTTCATTAGCAGTACCAGAAAGTAAATCAGACAGCACATCTTCTTTGATTCTGCCAGTAGGGAAATAAAAGAGGGAAACTGAAGGTAAAGGTAGCACAGTTCTGATAATAATCTGTGTATCTAATCGGGCATTCTCACTTTGTGAATCTGATATGTGATTGGTTATTTCTGAAGTTATATCGCCGAGAAGAAATCCTTCCTGAAAATTGAGCTTAGTTATAAAATGACATTCATTAAAGTATTCCATTTCAATTATGTAGTGAGTAATAATAAATATTTCCACCTGGCTATTTGTAGAGTTTACACATTCATAAAACAAAAACGACAATGCCGTGCCACTTAATGACACTTTTTCTGTATACGCCATTGTTACATTTACTAATTGCACTACAGAATTGGATAATTTGAAGAAGGTTAAATTATAGTATCATATGTAATAATGTATTTACAATGTTTTAACAATTTCCCTATTGCAATAGACGTGACGGTTTGTCATAATAATGACATCTTACCACAAACCACAAAGGCCTTCATCTTATTTTTAAATTTTAGTCTTAGAGCATATATATCTGTAGGAGCACCAAACTGGCGGAAAGCGTGATCGGAGTAGAGAGAGAGACTGAGTTTAAGTAGTTTTTGTCCCTCTCACGCAAGTTTCTGATTCGTAGGCGCACATACCAATTTACATGACTGACTTGGCGGGAAATACACCCTCTCCCTCTCTCTACTCCTATCGCGATTTCTGCCCGTTCGGCTGCCCCTTCTGATCTACATGCTCTAAGATTTTAGCAGGTACAGCTCAGCCGTACCGTAAGTATACTTGACTTAAAGGTCTTAGTTACCAGGTCATTAATTTCCAAAAAACTAACTAAACAATTTTTTTTAGACTAACTTTGTCCCGCGGCATTACTCGCGGTACGGCGATAAACGCGGTTAACACCGCGGGGTTCAGCTAGTACGCAATAAAAAAAAACCAGTGAGGTTCCTCCTGAACTTGTGAATGTTTCGATATGTATACAAATAGTTTTCTGTTTGTATTTTCAAATTAATATCTTTTCACTAAATGCAAACGAAAGTTTACACAATAAATAAAAAAAATTACTTAAAAAATTACAGCTGATCTCGGGAACAGCTGGATTTTTATAACGGTACTTACACTGGTAGATAACATTTTTTTTATGAAGTAACTTGGCTACTTTTGTTTGACCAGCTTCCTGGTCCGCAGTGTGATCCGCTGTTGTTGTTGTAAAGCTAAAGGTACAACAATAACCGCATGTATTATTTCAAGTACTTTCTTTCTTTCATACTAAAATAAGGCCGGTCCATGGGCGGCGGTAAGCGCTTACCATCAGGCGACGCGTCTGCTCGTATGATGTATAGTTAAAAAAAAATACTAAAAATAAAGTTTCTTTTTTAAAACCAGTCTCACTCAACTACAGTTACAAAATTTAAGCGAAATAAAATTAACGAGTAGAAAGCTTATTTTTTTAAACGTCTAATAAAGTAGGTGTTTACCAACAATTTAAATTTGTAACATTCTTTATCCGTTTTATGCTGTACTAACATGAATAAAACGACTTCAATTAACAACGAAACCAAGCTAAGTTTGCACCTCGCGTCGATTAGGTCACATTTACGCTTAGGTACGGTATGAAAAAAAGGAATTCGCTATTAAAATTCGACTTTGGAAAAATAAATGTTTGTTACAAAATGTCAGATAAGTCAATATTCTGTATTAACTGATGCGAGGTGCAAACTTAGCTCGGCTGACACTCATCTGCAAAAAATACTTTATAATTATTTATAAATCCTAGAGATCCTAGATCATTGGATTTCTTTTTCGCAGTACTTAAAATAGGTTGCCACTTTAGTTGACAGTCAATACCAGTGCTACCAGATTTACCAATCAAGCAGAAAGTCTACGCACTTTTAAACAACAAGTACAAAAATTTACGTAAGATGGGTGGCATTAGCTGATTGAGAGTAGCCGAGAATCGAATCAAATGGATGCAATTGAATAGGCTTTTGTCCAGCAGTGGACTGTGTTAGGCTAATGATTTCCTCATTTCATTGTTTAAAGCTTGAAGTTGCCATAACTACTTATGAAGCTTGAAAGTAATACCAGTTAATGAAAAGTTGAAAAGAGGCATTGAAATTGTATGGAACCGATGCCATACAAACTCAAATGACCAAATTGATCGAGAGAATCACCGGGGAATAAAAGAAAACAAACTACTTTTGTACGGCATCGGTTCCATACAGTTTCAATACCTCTTCAAATCCATTATTCTGCAGCTCCGTACAAAAATCATGTGACAAGGGAGAAAAATCGAGGGGTGCTGCCCTCTCCCAGTATCTTTTTAAAAAGGTCTGCTGGTTCACTTGACCTATAAATTTTCGACACCGGCCCGTAGTCTACCCGGTCTGTTCATTTTTAAATCAACATGCTCTACTGCCTGGCTAGGAAGAGAGTAAAGAGTAAACTGATGATGAGTGACAGAGGAGAGAGATTGAAAGAACAAAACTCATTGTTAAACTGACCCAAATAAAGTTATTAAAGGATACGGATATGATGCGTATATATTTTTTGTAAATGTCAATTTTAATACTTACAGGAAAGTTTGCAATTGTGTTGCTAAGTACTAAAATAATAATGCTACATTTTCTTCCCTATTTATTTAGTTCCAAAATTATTTTATATAGAAATATCCACCTTTATTCAAAATCGTTATGTCAACACTGGATCGCTGAGTCACTGACTGCAACCAGCTGAAAGGCAAGGCTGTTGTAGTGTTTTTGACTTGACAGAGAATCTGTTGTTGCTAGCTGGTTTAAAATTATTAGTTATATTAAGGTACGAAATTTTATTTTGCGAAATAGTTGCGATTGTATTAATGGTGAGTTCAGTTATAAGCTATCATTCTTTAAGTATATAAGTAGCAAAATTACAAACACTTTTAAAATGATAGCCAAAATCATTGGTATTGCAAGCGTAAAAGGGCTTACTCGCTAGAATATCTACACAATCAAAAATTTGCTACTCACCGGTTTTGTTTTATTTTATTTTACTAGTAAAATATTGTATATATTTATTGCCTTGAATGAAATGGTTTTTTATTAGTAAACCTGCAATATGTTTATGCACTTCTTAATAACAAGATTTTAAAATTTTATCATTGAACAAAAACTTGTCTTTTAATAGTTAGCAGGCAGGTAATCACAAAATTATGTGTCCTAAACATGGGATATAAACATTTTTTTTGTAAAAAATATGTTACATATTAAAATCTTTTTTTACCAGTGAAAATTTTTACTCTGGGAATTTTGTACATTAGAATTAAGTTTTTCATAGTTAATTATGTTGTTTACTTGTTAAGAAAGAGATTTAAATTTTGGTATAAATTGAATTTGTCAAATTTATCTGCTAAGATTTATTAAACTTATTTTTTTTAGGTAATTAATATTGGTGCAAAGCAATATCATTTGCATGAATAAAATAATAAATAAATTCATAAAATCAAGGAACCAAAGACTTTTTAGCTTAAGCGTTCATTTTTATGAAAAGGAAAAGATGGCAGCTTCATTTCAGGGATGTATTAAGAAGGAATGTAAAGATAAAGTTGAAACAAAAGTCACATCAGCAGTCAAGAAGTATTACAGGAGAGCTGAACACAGGTAAGACTAACTATAAATATTTTAATAAAATATTGATTGCTTTTTTGTGATTGCAGTAATACAGCTATAAGGATTGGGTAAACTGCAATTTGAGGATGAGCATGATTTCTAGTGTAAATTTTTATAAATTAGCCTATGAACTGTAGAAGGGTAACTTTAAATTAGATAATCTTCAACATGACAAAATCAATGGAACATTTTGTTCTAAGTAAAAGTCGGTTTGAAATGGGTTAGTTCATAAAAGCTATCTTATCTGTTTCTTATTAGTTAAAAATATATTTTGAATGATATGCTGTTATAAAATTAAAATAGCCTAAGTAACTAAAATCGGTCCAGCCATTCCAGAGACTAGCTGCAGCAACTACCAGCGGTAATTTTTATCTAGATAAAAATTTGAAAAATAGTTTTTTAAATGTGTGTACCAAATAGAATTTTTAAGTTTTGACTGCTCACTCGAGAGTGTATGACTACCACTCTAAAGCGCTAACTTTTTAACTTTAAACAGACACCAGTTCCTCACAAAATGTTTGAAGGGACCTATATAGGTTACTAGCAAACCCACGCAACCTCATTTGCGTCTCCTATTGCCCGTAGCGTGATAATTTTCCCCAATTTTTGTAACATTTTTCATTGGTGCTCTGCTCCTATTGGTCTTAGCCTAATGATATATAGCCTATAACCTTCCTCAATAAATGTACTATCCAACACTGAAAGAATTTTTCAAATCAGACCAGCGGTTCCTGAGATTAGCGCATTCCAACAAACAAACAAACTCTTCAGCATTATGATACTAGAATAGACAATTATTAAAATATACAACTATGAATAAATTAATTACTTTAATATTTGTAACCAGCCATTTAAGAGTAGTTTGAAATTAATTTTTGAAAATCACTCTGTATTTCTTTAGTGTTATAAGATATCAGTATGTTATGTTAAGTACATCAATACACTTTGCAACAAATCCAGAAAATCTAATGCCAAAGTTTTAAAATGAACATCAATGACCTTTATAAATTAGGTTCGGCCATCATGATGAGACTTTGCAATACTTCACGCCCACGGAGAACAACTTAAATTAATTTGTCACATGAATGGCAGAACTAATATGTACTTGTATAGAAAATTCTATTTAACATTATTTACCAATTTTATGTAAATATATACATGTTATTACACTCAAACTCCGCACAAAATATTTGCGCATCATACAAACATTTGGGACTCGAACGCAAGACTGCGCCACCGAGGCGGTAAATAATAATTGCCGATATATTTTTTTTATGGAATAGGTTGCAAACGACCGCAACACCAAAGACGTCACAAGTGTGTTGCCGGCCTTTGGGGGACACTAGATGGGGAAGGGTTTGGGGTATAATAATGGGGTAAATGTAAAATTATATAATGTATCCCCACTCACTCAGTGAAACACAGCGCAAGCACAGTTTCACGCCGGCTTTCTGTGAGGCCATGGCATCACTCCGGTCGAGCCGGCCCATTCATTCCGAAGCGTGGCTCTCCCACGTTGCACTGGATCGGTGAATTTGAATTTATTATTTCAATACGAAGCCACGCAACCTGCTTTGTCCTGAAATACATACGGCATTGGTACATGATTATACGTATTTGCAATGCGACTCTAAACATAGATCCACGTCAAGCTCACGATGTTGGTAAGCCACACGTTTTCGAACAACATGGAAGGGGCTCCGTGGATACTCAGTAAATACACCACGTACAGCTTTTGTTGCCTTGAGAAGTAATTTTTTTCATATCGTCATCAGCTTCTCGCCTTCAACTGCTGAACGGAGACTTCCCTCAAGGAGTGCCAACTATCCTGGTCTTGAGCCGCATCCATCCATCTGTTAGTTTATCATGTCTAAATAATTGTAATTGTAAGTTTGAAACTGATAAAGCATATCATAAATCTAATCATGACAATATGATACGTGTATAGGGGTTTTCTAATTGTGGTTGTGCTATGAAATTCACCACAATTCCTTTCTTTACCAGGTCTGTTTTTATGGGGCCAATTTTCGTAATGAAAGTTAGGTCTCAGTTCCGAGCCTACCAACTGTTCATCTCGCAACAATTTTTTGAATTGGTTCGGCCAGTTATTTAGAACAGGCACACAAGAGTAGTAAATTTAAATATATACATTTATCAATAGAGTGCTCAAGTGCACAGATAGCTAGTTTTCCTCATAATTACCCGTAATGTTTTGAAATCTACGCTTTATTTCGGTCATTTTAAATAACCAGTCAAGTGCGAGTCTGACCTATCTGCAACAAAAATTTGAAACAATTTTGCACTTAGCTTTTTATGTTTTGCGCTATTGGGCTGTAAATGTAAAACTCCTAAATTATGTCTCATAGATAGAACTAAAAACGGAGTTATCCTCTTAGATTAGACGAGCATATTGCAGTTTTCAAGCTCGAAATGTTAATAAAGTACCCAATTTCACTAAAGTCGTCCTCACATTATGTGGACGTCATTGTATTTACTGCGTAATTCATTTCCTTATCTCGACATCAGGCAAATACCGTAACGGTGCCGATTTATCCTTAAATAGTGGTGTAAAATATAACTCTAAAAGTTTGATTGAATAAGCCTAGATAGATTCTTCATGCAAACGTAAACTGTAAATTTACATCACTCGTTGACCCGGTCGTAAGTTATCACTATGAAAAGGTTATCATTATCGCCTACTTGTTTTGAGTTGTAGTGGCGTTGTTCGGATGACAAGCTTAGTTCTATGTTAACATCAATTAGTAATAGATCATTTTCGTGGTGGCAAAAATAAAATAATAACAAAATGCCTGACGCTTTTGAAAGTGCGTATCCTCTATCACCAACTCTTAATCCGGAGGACATACGCGCACGTGCAAATTCGTCTTCTAAAACGAAACGCCCAGTTATTACTTTCTTGGCTGGCAATGAATCCGTAGAAATACCAGACAAATCAGAGGTTGGTATAATGAGGCCGTTAAGGAAATCGGAGTACGAATTGGACAGTTTCGCAGAACCAGTTATGATAGAAGCTCTTCCAAGCAGTGCTTGGCTTGACAAAAGAGATCTTCAACACAGGTTTGTATGAATTTTTAGTTATGACTAGAACCTAAAGTTCGTATAAAAAATTATCACGCCACATAGAACTTGATATATCACGTTGCTCTAGCTAAACTGCAGCAATAGGGCTGTCTATGGAACCAACTATGAAATTGTGAAGTTCTTGAAAACAGCTTGTAGACGTGGTTTAAAAGGAAAATGGGTAGATAGTTCTTTAATATGGTCGTCATGGCACACTTTTTGAAGAAAATCATGACCACACTCCTGTCCACGCCTCCGGAGTTCTCCCTACAAACCGGACAGAGTCCTACTTTTGTAACGCAACCTAACTTTTGTAAATGAGTTTGTTAAACTCTATACTTCACGTTACCGTTCTTTAGGCAACGTTCAAGAAGGTATTATGTGTATGTATGGAGAGGTATACACAAATGCTCTATTACGTTCTAACTTGAATGTAGTATTTTTCAGATCGACTGGCAGGACAGGTTTATCAAAATGTAATATATTACAGTATTTTATTAAAATTAATGTTATTATTTGATAACGACTTTAGAACAAAGACGTAGACAAAAATACGAAAGAGCGTTAGCGACTGCCGATCAAGAGATTCGGGTTCTATTCCCGAGTCGGACTGCTGTTGGATTTTTTTTTACAAGAATGTTTTAATAGCTGACCGGAGTATGGAAGATGGTGGTATTTCCCGCCCGTGTCTCGGAAAACACGTTAAGCCGTCGGTCCCGGTTGTCATGAACACCTATGACAATCGTTATAACCAAAAATGCCTGAAAATTAACTCTTTCTTTACTGTATACTGGTGAAAATGCGTGAAAGACATTTGGTTTCAATTCAAGAATTTACAGGATTTTTTTAAAATTACAATTTGTGTTACCCGTTCCAACGTAATATTAACCGGCTTGCATATAAGGCCCTGTATTTACTTTGATTAGTGCGAGTGCAAGTGCGTAGTGATCAATGATTGATAGAAAATACGCGTGGACAGGTAATTCGCGGTCCACACATATTTTCTACCAATCATTCACCTGCACCTGCACTTCATACCTGCACTCGCACTAATCAAAGTGAATACGGGCCTTTACTCGAACAGGTTTGATAACTGATTGACGTTATATTTTTCTCCGTATACAAAAGTCATATTCGTAATTATAACTGTAGCGTTGAAATATTCCCACGTGCGTATAACTTTCTTGAACTAAACCTATCAATCACATATTGTGCACTCGTATTTATCGTAATTCCTTTCCTAAACTCCCTGGAAGTATCGTAGAACCCATGATAATAAATGCCTTTGCTTTGTCAATATTCCTGATCAAAAGTCAAAAAAGTAGTTAATGAACATTAGTTTATTTCTTTTATTTATTAAAATTATTATTAATATTAATATCGCTAAAGTCCACATTTTCTGTAACTTCCGTCGCCGGGTACACCTACCCAAAACTTATATGAGTGGAATGTCTTGCTAATACAAGCTCTGCTTAGTTTGGGACTAGATGGCGTTGTGTGTTAGATGTCCGAAATATTTATTTATTTATTTTATTTATTTAAGTCAGTTTCAGATAGCAAAAATGAATTTTTATTCACGAATTATGCTTATCACACATAGTTTATCTATAATTTTATTTGGCTAAGCTGTAGGTACATTTCATGATTAAATGAATACGCAGTTAAAGATTTTCAAATTAAAAGTGAAAGAAACAATTTTGTTTAGAGTGCCGTATTTACAACAAGGAATCCTGTTAATTTGCTATGGTTGCTTGTCTGTCTCTTTTTGCGACTTTGCGTGGACCCAATAAGTAATAGAAAGTAGTAACATTTAATAGGTAATAAAAATAGGTAGTAAAGACACGCTGATTTCAGCAAGAACAGGCCGGTTCGACCGCTCGACCGCTAGACCGGCGGTATTTCCCTCTCATAAAAGACCAACCTAAAATTACAAATTCGTGCTGCCATACTTTGTTGGTTAGTGCGAGACTAATGTTTCAATGATGAGACAATGCGGTTCAATGATGCATAGTGCATATGCATCTCGATATGCAGCCATATTTTGGGTCAAAACGTTGCATTGTCTGCATTCGCAATTAATATGATGACCACTACTCTTGGATTCTACTCAGGCTTTCCATCAGGCAGAGTAGAGTCACTTTGGCATGCTCATAATTTAAATTTTTTATCGTCAACCGGGTATTGTTGTAGCTAGCGTTATTTCGAAGACACATCGAGGTAATGTAAAGTAGTATTATGTATAGCAGATGGTTTGGGAAAATAGAATCACATCTAAATTAGCTCTGTTTGTTTAACTCTGGAAAATTTAGTACAAAGTACTTAGAAAAAGTTACAGTTGTATCAATTTAAAATGGGTAGTAATAAACTAGGGAACTTAATTGCGTGATGCCCGACACTGCACTTGGCCGCTTCACCGATGTTTACAGTACCAAATACTGTTACATTAATAGTAGAAATACGTTTCAAACTGAAATTAAGGAAAATTTACTTATTCACTTTTCAGTTTAATTCATCTAAAAATGACAAAAATGCTGTTACCATTATCTTCTAATGGGAATTATTTGGTTCACAGCTTAGTGATGATTTCATCTCTAAGTATCTGACGCTGCTGTTGGTTAGCGAATCAGCTGTTCGCTGCGATCGGGGAAGTGAATGTTGTGGGGCCTTTAACGCCTATACGGTATAGAGAAGCGTCGGCTTTGATACAACGTCAGTATACGCGACGCCCTCGTCGATGCACGCACATAACACTAAATTGATAGAATTCTGTAATCATTCCGGTTTTACGTTTACCTAGTGTAAAGTTTGTATGAAAATTAGTTCAAAGTCAAAGATTAGTGGTGTTGATATTTGCAGTATTAACGTGTGTAGCGGTTTGATACAATGTGTTTCATTCAATTCAATATATTAATATGGATAACAGGCAATATGACAGTAACAAGGTTTAATATTTGTCGTGTAGGTGTTGAAAGTGTATAAACTGCGCATATAATTCATTCATGGCCTGCATTATTTGTTGTGCAAGCGTTGATTTCCAGTTTAACTTGTTCAAATGCCCTACTTACGTTTCTAATGCCGTTTTATTACGCATGATATTTTTGATTTTATATTTTGTGTAATTGTTTATAAGTAAATTAACAATGAGTATTTTATTTTATACGAGTCATTGCTTCGAAGTTTTGTTGTTACTATTTTCTTTGTGAGTCATAATCACAACAACATACATACATACCCGTGCCATATGTCTGAAAGTGTGTATTTTGCAATTGCATTATTTACGTCCGCTATTTATTCAATAAAGCCAACAAGTTCAACGTATAAAGAGGAATGTTGTTGTTATTTGTTTAAATATATACAAAAGGATTAAAATTAACTAATATTAAAAATATTTGATTGTGTTATAACGAGTCCGAAGATTACATTAGAAATTGGTACCTACACGTATATCGATTAGCGCTTCCTGGCAGACGTTCCCCCATGCGCTCTGCTGTGCATCCCAGACATATACCTAGGTAACTCAATATACAAACCCCTACCAAACTGCTCATAATACTGAGTTTTAAGTTCGAAACGACATTAGAGGAAAATGTGCTCCTTTAACATACTATATGTCATGCATGTTTTAACACATCCATAATATTTATCTGAAAATGTAAGGTAAAGCATTGTCTTGAATATGTCAAATAGTTTAAAGGTAAAAATAGTGTTTATAGATATTTTAATTTAAATTGCCTTACGCACTGTTAAATGTTTGTTAATATAGTTCTATGAAATTCATTTGTAATATTAGTTCATAAATTATCGTAACAATGAAGCCATACATTTGCGTAACTTTCCTTTCATCTAAACCGGTTTAGGTAAATTACGACAACAGAACCAAATAAAATGCCATGACGTAGAGTGTTAGATTAAAATTGCAATTCGTTAGCGTCGTTCAATTTAATTATTACTGAGACACTGAACGATCAAGCCGTTCTTTTTAACCTTGTTACTGTCGAGGATATTCACTCTAAAATATTTCCTGAGTGTTACTAACGCTTTGTAGTAAATTATCTAGTATTTTTGTTTATAGTGGTCCAATTTCGAAAGCGTTAACAAGTGTTTTAGTTTTTGTGGTGTACATACCTATGTACTGATTTAATTTTAAGTGGTTAATGATGAGAACAAAAGGTGTCATGGCAAACGGAACATTGTTCCCAGAGCTAGCTAACGAGTCCTCTTATGGCAAAGGGGACAGATACACAGCAGCGCCAAACGAGTGAGTTATAAACTATCTCTATAATACTATTGTGAATGGAACAATAATTTATTGCTAAGTATTTTTCATCAACTTATTTACCATTTTTTTCCCTTTAATAATGAATAGCTGGAGAGTCGTATCTTCTAGCATAGCTAACTGACGGAAAAGTAAAAATCTACAGCTCTAATCTTACGAAGATATTTATTTTGCTATTTATCATCACATTATGATCCTTAGGAGAAGAAATTGCGCGAATAAGAAGAAGGAACGGGCTTGAAATTTAAGTTTATAGTGCAAAACATTTTTATTGTGATATGATCATTTTTACGACTCTTGGAATTTTTTCCTGTACTTGTGAGACTGCTAATCAATTTTCGTGATAAATAGTTAGGTAAATGGGAAGCACCCTATAAGTAGGTACCTATTGTTTAACCGCGAGATGTTAAATGGTTTAAAATGTTTACCTCGAGTGGTAATTTGGCAGATTTGCGTCAATATAGCCGTTTTATCTTAACTAGTTATGTATTATATTTACAGAAGTGAATTGATGTCAGAATTTGATATTATATGATGATCGATATAATGATCGATTATATCGATCATGTCCTTGACCAAGAATCGTGACAAATATACAGAATTAAAGACAGGCAACGAAGTTGTGATTCTGTAGAGATTATTTTCGTTTTGAAGAACAGAATAATAATCGGGTCAGGTACCTTTACATTAAGTCGATTGTTTATATTGATATCATCATTTAAAATTTAAAACGTATTGTTATTTAATTATGTGCAGGTACCCTTAAATGCTGAGGGTTTTCTTCAGTTTTTCCCGAAAAAATATTAGAACGTTCGACCTTGGTGACAATGAGACTACCATTAGACATTGGCAGACACTTTCATTCCAAAAAAAAAAAATTATATCAATGCACGATGACTCCTTCATTATTGAGGTCAAAAAGTTCTGAATTTTAGTGTTTGAAGAACTTGTACTGCGATTTTTATTATTCCATTTATAGAAATAATATTTGTTAATTTTCACTAAAGCGTAACTTCTCATTAAAACACAGCATAATTTCGTAGTTTATGCACAATTTATATCAATATTCATAAATCCAGAGAATATGCTGTAAACACAAGAGTTATTTTTATTTTTCATAAAGAATTCATGTATTATATTTTGAAAAATATTTAATCAGTTGTGCTGTTACACATTTGACGCAGTGAATTGCAATAAATGATTCTCCAGTGCTGGATTATTTTGTCTACACGAATTTTGATATCGCTGGAACGATTCAATGTCGCGCGCACTCTTGGCATGGTACTGGAATTTCACCACTAGTGCGATATATGTTATTCAGTGTTCCGCTGTAGGTGTTAGTGTCACTTTAACAGATAATATATGCATTATAGAATTCTATTAAAATGGACATCAAACTGTAGCCAAGACTATATTTTCATCCTATAGCGTTTCTATTATATTCTATAGCCATAACTGTAAAGATTTTTACCTACTTCAGAATAAAGAATAATACCCAGATGTTTGGAGCATGTTTAGATTTCATGAGATCCTGGGCAAGATTGAAAAGTCATTGGCACTTGGAAATTATCATTTAGTCTAGTAGAACTGATGATGACGACCAGAGTTGCTTAATAAAACAAATCAAAGTCTCTGAGTCTATCTTCGTCACAATGCATTATGCTGAAAAGAAGTTAATGGTTACGTACCAGGGTATATAGCCAAATCAAGGTGGCTCTTAAATTTGACTGATTTTAGTGTGTACTTGCTAGAATTTACCATCATTTAGGCACGTTGGAATTGGCCATACCTTGTTTTATGTTGGATTTGTAGGGTAGCCGTAGTCCTGATAAATCTAAAATGTAAAATATTTGACATTTATCAGGACTAGGCTCTTACATGGTTTAGCTTAATAAAATCTGCGCACTGCTAAACTACAATTGCAAAAAAAAACTAGTAAAGACCATTACATTTCCAAACATATGCAGTGGCATGTTTGAAGTTCTAATGTAACCGGAGACATTTAATGTGTTTTTGGTTCGAGAAAGATTAATCAATATATGTACCTACATATTATAACAAAGATATACATATGTGACATGAGATATCTATCTTTGTAACACTCTCTACGAATAGAGAAAGTTGATTAAGCTGTCAGAAGCAAAATCGTGAGCTAGGCATGAGTAATATCGTTTTTCTTCTGATAGTATTTAATTTGACGATAACACATCTATTTGTTGTTTTATCACATATTAGCAACTCCAAGAATTTTGAAATTTTGGCATGCTAGTTATCTCAAAGTCTTAGCAACGCTGAGACATAATTCTTATCTTCGTGCTATGATTCAGAGAAGAAGAACGGATGCGACACTGCTGATTAACCAAGCTGTACCATTGTAAAGACCTTCCAAGGACCTTCAAACTGATGATCAGTATTCTAACTTTATTAAATATAATTTCCTTTTGTCTTTCGTATCTATTATTTGTCTTAAACTTCTCCGTTACGATATCGGTGGTCATTAGTAATTTAGAATAGTTTAAACATGATTGATACCTACACAACTTGAGTTTTTATTTTTGTAACAAAGGTTATGTTATAAATAGCTCCACGTCAAATATTTGTTGCAATTAACATCGAGCACTCCGCGCTTTTTACAGTATAATTATCCGTGTTGTTAAAAAATTCATTTCAAACTTAGTTTTATTTCGCTTCCACAAAAACCTTCCACTGTTCCACAAATATTTCATTGTTTTTATGCAAAAACGACCTTAAAGAGACTAATGACCAACTAAGTTATTTTTCTACGGCTGGAGTTTCAATGTTGTTTTACTGCTTTGTTAGAACACTGTTCAGAATAAACGTTGAATTTGCAACATAATAATAACTATAATTAATGGTGTCCTTGGAAAATACCTCCTCAATTACACTTATCTTCCGACTAGCATCTAAGTTTAAGATAATAAAATGTTAATTTTGTGCAAAATAACATTAGACTTTTTTTGTTTCAGAATTTTTGTAAATAGATCGCTACATTTAGAAAATGTTAAATTTTATGGATTTGATATGGACTACACATTGGCAGGTAATTGTGTATAATTTTATTGTAAAATTTGTCTCTACAGTCCTTAAAATGTAGATTGATCTCTGTGATAGATAGCTACGACTACGAAATCGAAGGAATAACTTTAAAGAATCGTCATGATTATTCATCATCTATATGTTCATTCTTTACGTGCCAGTTTTATCAGAAATAAAGTGCAATACATTTTATATATAAAATTCTATCTAAAAGGTACCTCGTAAGTTCTAAAATGACACTAGTGAGATCACTATCACTGAGATTAAGTTATATTTTAAGGGCTATAGCTAGTACAACTCTACATACAAACATACAGAGTACGGAATGTAATAATTGTCTCTTCTTAGTTTTCAAGTTAGTAAGTACCAAAGGTACTAAAGGTTTTTGTTATTTCCCAGAGTACAAATCACCACAGTATGAAAATTTAGGATTCAATTTAACCAAAGAGAGATTAGTATACAAGGGTTATCCAAAGGAAATATTAGAATTCGAATATGACCCTTCATTCCCTGTAAGGTAAGTTCAACAAAGGTAAATTAAATATTGGATTATTGATAGAGCAAATACAAAAATATATTTTCTAACTGTTTTCTTTTTCAGAGGGCTTTGGTTCGACACATTGTATGGGAATTTATTAAAAGTAGACGCATACGGCAACATTTTAGTATGCGTTCACGGATTTGAATTTCTTAAACAGTAAGTTCAGTGTTGTTGTTTCATACTTGTTTAAAACGGAACAGCTTGTATTGTTATTAGCAAGGTGTAGATCATAGAAGTCCAATGTATAGTCACGCTAATATTATCTAATATAGTTGTTCTACTAAATGCTGGCCTTTGATGTCCGATCAGTGACATCATTTAACTAAATATAGATCAAGATCTGTTTACTACCTACACTACTTTTTCAGTGTGTAACTCTAAACTTCACATTCATAATTTATAACTATCTAATTCTATTTTCGTCTATCCATCTTTGCTATTTGTAGTATCTTTTGGATGTTGTTAAAATTGCAGTCTATTTTTTTTATATTTTGTATTTTTGGTCTATCTGTTTATGTATGATGTATTTTTTCTTTCAGTTCACAAGTATATGAGTTGTACCCCAATAAATTTTTACAGTTAGACGAGTCGAGGGTATATGTGTTAAACACTCTCTTCAACTTGCCAGAGACGTATCTCATTGCTTGTCTAATAGACTTTTTCACAAATTCACCGCAATACCAAAGGTAAGAGACGCCAAACAAAACTATCTTTTAAAATTGTGTTGGCATACAGGTATAGCCGTAGTATAATTAGACAGCGATAGTCATAAATTAAGCCGGTGCGTAACATTTGTAGTTTTGAATTTTATCAATGATTCTTAGAATTTTATTGTTTTGATATAAGCAAAGGTAAGGTAAACTGAAGTAACATTTTCTTCGTCTTTATACAGTCGATTTGTCCATCCAAAGGTAGCCTCTCTGATCAAATAAAAAAGGCAGATAACGCACGGCCTTGTTCTTGTTGAAGAAAACAAAATTCAGCTACTTCCAAGATACACGTTAACTGGAACTACGCTATTTCTCGTCAGTATCGTACAAGTTATCGTAACTTGTACGATACTGAAGAAAAGTAGCGTAGTTTCTTAGCATATGCGTGCGTTAACGCGTGTGTTTATTTGGAAGTAGCTGAGTTTTTTTTCTTCAGCAAGAACAAGGTCGTGCGTTATCTACCTTTTTTATTTGATCTGAGGATTGCCTGTAAGATATCACTTTTTGACGAAAAGGAATTTTGAACATGGTCGTTAAATTGATATGCTCGTAAATATAAACTATATTAATTGGTGTACAATAAAGATTATTCCATCCTAACATTTTAATTCTATAATTATATTTGGTCATGTAACTTCGGATGACGGTGTGCGCCGCAGTATTTCGTCGTCAGAACGAACGACAAGTAAATACCATACTCACAACTATAATGACGTCAACACATAGTTGAAAATAACTGTGCACAATTTCTTAGGTTTTTGCACACGTTTTTATTATGTTACGAAAAGAAAATAAATTTAACCTTCCATGTATTTTGGATCAGTTAAATATATTTGGTCGTCCGTGTCATGACGGATTAAGAACACGTCGTGTTAAAACCCCAATTCATCTCGTGGGTATCGTAAGAGTCAACTAGAGAGAAAACTACGCAGAACAGAAAAAATGCAATGAGTATAATCACAACTTCTAATAAAAAAAAACCGATTTCAAAAAATGGACCAAATTGAAATGGGACCACACGGGTATCAATATAATATAAAATAAAATAAAAATATATTAAATAAAAAAAGAATCGTAAAAATCGGTTCACCCAGTCGAAAGTTATGAGGCAAGAAAAAAAAATACCCTCGACACAAAACATCGATACAAAACCTCCTTTTTTTGAAGTTGGTTATAAAGTTGAAGCAAACGTTATATCGACCCAGTATTATTATTTTATATATAATGTCCCACTGCTGGGCTCGGGTCTCCTTTCAGTGGAGGGCTAAGGCTATAGGACCCCACGCTGGCCAAGTGCGGGTTGGGGACGGGCCAGACAACGTTGTGGCTACATAATCTTGCCGTTAGATGGTTTTAATCCGCCCAAAGGCCTCAGCTAAGCTTCACGACTGTTATCCTAGGATAACAACCGGGACCGACTGCTTAACGTGACCTCCGAATCACGAAGACGCTCATGGTATAATGCCACCAGCGGTCACCCATCCAGGTCCTGATCGCGCCATCGTTGCTTACCCTCGGTAATTGTTTCTAATCACCGTGTGCATAGGCCGAAATCTTCTTGCTAAGGAGAGGCGTAATCTTCTTGCTAATATGTCCAGCGGGCTGATAAAGACTGTTGATAGGATAGATAAGAAACATACATATAATTATGGTGATTCCTTTTTATTATATAACAGGGAAAAAACTGGAGTAAGAGCGGGAGATTTAGCGATGTCATTCAAATCAATCTTCCAAGATGTAAGAAATGCGGTCGACTATGTACACATTCACGGCGACTTGAAGGTCAAGACTACGGAGAATATGGACTTATATCTGAATAAAGATGATAGGCTGCCTACATTCTTGTCGAGGATAAGAGAGAGTGGGGCCAAAGTCTTTATTTTAACAAACAGCGACTACAATTTTACTGACAGAATAATGAACTATCTATTCGACATCCCACGGGACAAGGCCGGAGTAAAGGTAACATATTTTGAAAGATTTCTATTCTTTGTACTATGAAATACGAAGGCAACTTAATTATTCACACTGATGGTAATTTTGTTATTGCTTCACTAAACTATTTTTTATTTTAATGAATTATTTCCAAAATGCTACGTTTGTATACATGTATACGTCTATTTTTAGTGTCACATATCTCAATCTTTAACATTTAGAACATCGTTTAACAGGACAGAACTTCTTTTTAGTGATTTTTAGTTTATAGTGCGTCCAATCGTTTATTTAACTTTTGACAGATCACGCACATAAAGTTTTGTAATAATTTTTGATCAATGTACTAGAGGGAATACTGTACTTCATGGACGGGCTCCGCCCACTTAGAGATGTGTCATTCATAATGAATGACCACAGACTATAAAAACGGGTTTGAAATAAATCGATTATCGATTATATTAATAAAACATAAAATAACATTATTGTGATTATATTTTATATCAAATCACACGGTCTCTAAACTTGAGTCACTGATATAAGAGGCCCATTATTACAGCTCTCCTTTTCAAAGTATTCACGAAGTCGCAAGACAAACTCTCTTGTTTGTCCTTTGAGCACCTTAATTTTTGGCATTTTGAACAGTAACGAAGGGAGGGACGATACGCTCAACTCAACCAAACGTGAGAATTCACAAATAAATCAATACGGAGGAATAAAAATACTCAACTCGACGTATGAAAATGTGAATTATGACTAACTACAAAATGTCCGCTACGCGTCCGGTGTTGCGGTTTAATAATCGATAAAATTACGAAATTATCGGTAAAACAATGAGTGTGTTAAATCGATTAAAACTTCTTCATGTACAAAATCGATCGATAAAAGAAATCGAATCGGTAACGGGTCAGGGTATCACTATTTGATTGAGCTGTCAAAAGTTAAATAAACGATTGGATACACTATAATGATCTTTTTTGTTTAAATCTAGTCCTTTGTGCGGTTTATGTAAAGTTAAATGAATTTTTTGATCGAATGTTTACACACGACAACAAACGACCCTCGATTATATTTGTATTTGGCAAATATCTCGGTGAAGGATTTTCTTGCTGTTTAGTGTTGTAAAGTTAAAAGAATATGGACCATACCACATCATACCTCTGAGTGTTCTTATTCAAAATCGCACCATTGATTATTTCTGATTTATTAAATCGGGGTTTTTCCATTAAAAGATCTTCATAGTCTATTATAACTATTGTTTTTTTCCAATCAAAATCGTTTTTAGAACTAAAACGGTAATGACTGCAATTTGTGATCCACAAATTTATGTTCTATGTCTGGGTGTTCTTTCTCCGTTTCAAATATGTTTGTAAAGGATGTTTATTACTAACGCGAAACTTTTTTAAAGATAAATAGATAAATAAATAAAAGTTCCAGTAACTAATCGTGTACCTATGATATAGTATTTTGATACATAAAAATATAATTTTTCTTTGTAGTCATTAGAACCTCCAAGAAATTGGAAGACGTACTTTGACTGGATCGTAGTGGACGCAAAGAAGCCACTGTTTTTCGGCGAAGGTACCACGCTACGTCAAGTGGACACACGTACGGGAGCTTTGAAAATGGGTCACCATGTTGGACCACTTCACGAAGGACTTGTTTATTCGGGAGGTAAAAATTGTTACTATTTTAACTACTTATAGGTACTTACTACGTATGACTCATATCCAGTGTTATTTCCTGTAATTTGTGCTAGTAATAGCTACAACGACAACGTGCGGAATACCTAGTAAATTTGACGGTTAGTCATTCGATAACAAAGTGGATGTATGAACTATGCAGGAAAGGTGTTCTTATCTAAGAGCTCTTAAAATTGTATAATAGCCTTTATTAGAATTGTTTCTTTTCATATCAAAGTACATAAGACAGGTGTAGCCTAGTATTGGACTCAAAACATTTGTAATAGAGTCCATTATAATTGTTATTTCGTATCAAAATATATAAGAGAGATGTAGCCTAGAATTGGACTCAAAATTATTATAATAGAGTCTTATTAAAATTGTTTTTTCTTATCAAAGTACATAAGAGCGGTGGAGCCTCGAATTGGACTTAAAACAATTCTAATAGAGGCCTATTAGAGTTGCTTATATTTATCAAAGCACGTAAGAGAGGTGTAGCCTAGAATTGGACTTAAAGCAATTGTAATAGAGTCTATTAGAATTGTTTATTCTTATCAAAGCACTTATGACAGGTGTAGCTTAGAATCGGACTTAAAATCTGTCTTATCAGTTCTTGGTTAATTATTGGTCAATGGTTAATTACCTACTCGTAAATATCGCAAAAAGAATTGGGTATTATTATTTTCAGAGGATAATTTAAAACTTATTATGTATATCACAATATAACGAATTTTAAATTCGTTAAACATAAAATAGAATAACAAGTGCCCCCTCTGTAATAAAAAAAACTATAGATTAAAAAGTTAGTTGTCATTGAAATGCATACGCACCTACGCAACTGTTGATTTCATTATCGCGAGCTGCACGCGAATGCGTACTACTTATACAAAGTAAACAAATGTTTCGTTATGGTAAGTAATAAACTATAAACACTTTACATTATAGCTCTCGTAATGAGCTATTGCATTGATGGTCTGGTTTGTTATTATTATGCCACATTGTATGAATATCGATTGTAATTTGTAGAAAATTATCTATACCAACTATTATATAAAGCTGAAGAGTTTGTTTGTTTGCTTGAACGCTCTAATCTCAGGAACTTCTGGTACGATTCGAAAAAATATTTCAGGGTTAGATAGCCCAGTCCGTTTATCGAGGAATCATCACGCTAAGACCAATAGGAGCGGAGCACCAATGAAGAATGTCACAAAAACGAGGAAAAATTATTACGCTACGGGCAATAGGAGACGTAGACGAGTTCGCGTGGGTCAGCTTGTATAATATATATTTTGTATAATTTGACCTGAGCCGTGCAAACCTCGTCTGCATCTTTTAGAATGCTCGGCTCCAAATTGGTCGTAGCGTGGTGGTATACATATAGCTTTTAACCTTCATCGATAAGTAAGCTATGCTATCGAAATGAAATTTTTTATTCGGACTAGTAATAAGCGGTTTTTAATCAAAGTACTCGGTTTTGTAACATAATTATTTATTAGTTTTAGCGCGCGGCTCCGCTTGCGCGTATGTCGGTTATCGCGGAAAAGATTAGCCTATGTCCTTTCTCAAGAATCGAAGTATCTCGATGCCAAATTTCATTGAAATCAGTGTAGCGGTTTAGACGTAAAAGCGTCACAGATAGACAGAGTTACTTTTGAATTTATACTATTAGTATAGATTTATGTATTTTAATTTCACAAAAATACTACTCTAGTTAAGAGTTACCGAGAGCGCGGTGGGACTAGTAAATAGATGTAGTTGCCCGTTTACTCACCATAATTTATTTCTAACTCATTTTCTGTTCGGGAGATGATGGAGTGATTTATTATTAGCTTTGTCGGTCGAGACCTCACTTTGAACACGTTCAACTTCTATTAATGTCCAAATTCACGTGTGAACTGATTTGTAAGTGCAGTAGCAAAGCGTTCTATTACATTGACCTTGTAATCTTATATAAATAAAAAAACACCAAATGTGTTGCTAAGCTCAACCTCGGAAACGTCTATTCAGCCACGCTAAAAAGAAGGTTCTAGACTTCTATTAATAGCAACACTTTTCGCATACAAACTATGAAGTGACAAACACCGTCCCTAGCTGTCAAACATTGACGTCAATAAAAACAAAGGCGCGTTAGTTATTATCTTTGGTGTGCCTTCAAGGTGATAGGCATTTTAGTTATTAATCTAAGCCTGTCCATACAAAGTTGTATTTTTATAATAGAATTTATTTTTCATTGGACTGCGATAGGCTAATAACTTTAACTTGACAAAGGGTCGGGGCACCTAGCTGATAACAATTTTAAATAATCCCAAATGTGATCAAATTAAAGATAAGAGCGTTTGGGCTACAGAATAGTTAAAGGAGGCTGGTTTTTGCGACGCAAAATGCCATCGAGTTTTAACATTTTTTATTACCTAGGCAGAAAAAATAGATAGATTGGAAACAACTTGAACATATTTGTCGATCAAAATTCTTGCTTTATTTAACACGACTAAAAAAATGTTAATGCAATCTTAATAACAAATATATTTCGTAATAGATAAATTGTATGATCTACTATGAACAAATGCTTAGATTATCAGCAGTACATAATGAAGCTAAGAGTATAATAACTAGTCGACGATTCATGTACTAGGCGTGTCTAAAATGAATAGTTTATCTGTTCTATTTACTGCGCTACTCGCATTGCAATGAGTATTATTTATACCAAGACTTTATTCTTTATTGTCGTCATACCATTATCTTATTTTTTGGAATATTCAAAATCACTTTAGCTATTTAATAACTGCTTTAAAAAATCAAACTACCTTTATAAATCATCCGACTGAGGTCAAGGATTACTTTTTTATAAGTCTAATAGTTGTTAGTTGTTGCCTGCGGCTCTGTCCGCATGTCTGACGGTTATCGCGGTAAATAGTAGCCTATGTGTTATTCTGATGTATAAGCTATATTACTGTAAAGTTTCATCCAAATCCGTTCAGTAGTTTTTGCGTGAAAGGGTAACAAACATCCATCCATCCTTACAAACTTTCGCATTTATAATATTAGTAGGATGTGATGTGATGTGCAATGGGATTAACAAGATTCATACATTCCTTAACAAAGAAAATGCTATTCTATTAGATATAATTCTAGATTTTTCCCTAATAGGCCTCTTACAGTCTATGCGAACCTAGTCTATGGATTTTATAAACTTTAGCAAAATTTAAAGAAGTACTATTATGCTGCTGTTCAAAGTTTAACTAACTAACTATCGAGATAAAATAACTATATTAGAACCAGCTGATTCTACTAAGGTATGTTTGTAATCGGTCACAGACAATCACTTAGTATCAATTATAATTCCACAAACAACTTGTAGTATTTGATAAGATATTTAAGATAAGGAGTTATTGATAACTCACAAACATAAACTTGTATTTCACTTGTATTTTACATACGAATGTTTTTCGAAACATTTGTTTTCCTGGAAAAACGTTGTGTTGCTTGTTTAAAAAACTACAAATCCTTCGAAACTAGAAAATAAAGCCTCAAGATTATCTTTGATATCAGTATGAATATTCTTCTCATTGTCAATGATATTCTGTTTCTGTGAATTTTTTGTTTGTTATCACTAAACCAAAATTTCTCTGAAATTATCTTCTATTCACATTTTTTTATTTTTTTTTATTTAAATAGGGGGCAAACGAGCAGACGTATCACCTGATGGTAAGTGATTACCGCCGCCCATGGACACCCGCAACACCAGAGGCGTCACAGGTGCGTTGCCGGCCTTTTAAGAAGGAGTACGCTCGTTTCTTGAAGGTTTGAAGGTGAAGGGTTGACATTTAGTGAAATTATTCCCAAAATGATATTTTTAAATGTCTTTATTTAGATTAAGTCCATTTTTTAGTATTACATATTAATATTAGTTAATCTTTGAACGTTCGTTGAATAAGACAACAAATTTTTAGGGAATTTTAGCTGAGTGAGTTTTCGAAGAACAGAATTAGCATCAATGTGTGGCAAGATAAGGTATTAACAAATTACAGGAATAAAAGTTTAGCTTAACAAGATAAATCCGTAAATCCTTCAAAAATCACCGGCTCGAATCTAAGAAGAGTCTTGGCCAATAGATTTTCATAATGTTGAAAAATGGCAAACATATAGCAATCTAACTAAGCAAACTACAACATACAACAATACTGGCTGTATTTGACGATTAGTATTTAATAATAAGTATCGCATCGTATGTTTCTTCAGTAATGTTGTTTAATACAGTGTTCTGAAAATCTTGTTTCACAATTTTTAAGCGTCGTTTTTGGTCGTAGTTGGATTTTAGTTTATAAACATGAATGTGTCGACACAGCTCTTATCGTTTATACGCACAATACATCATTATTAACGGTACTCATTAACATTTTGTAATCGTCACTACGGAACGCCTTAATGATCCTATATTATAATGACAATATTGAATCGAACATTAACTGGCATGTGCGTCGTTAAACAATAAGATTTATTATCATGCTAACCGTTATCTAGTGCCTGCTTGTCGAATATTTTATTACAATACTAGACGACTACATTATTCTAATTTAATGATGTAATTTTTCAAATCAATTTACTGAAACTTATAATTCTATAGAATTAAAGGAATTAATATATTAATAGTTTAGCAGGAATCCACCTATCTTTTGATAAGAAGCAGTTTTTAAAGGTACACATGGTGCATGTAATACTTAAAAATATACATAAAAACACAGTTCCTTACCAATTACTACTGGCCAAGTATTTCGTTCGTGCCGTGTGTACGTTAATCTAATAGATAAGAGCAGTTCCTCTATAATAGAGCAGTTTTTTTTAATGAAATAGGGGGTAAACGAGCAGACGTATTGCCTGATGGTAAGTGATTCCCGCCGCCGCACAAGTGTGTTACCGACCTTTGGGGGATGGCGAGGAGTTGGGGTATGGGCGTCCGGTATCCTCACTCACCCGGTGAAATACAGCGCAAGCGCTGTTTCATTCATACCGAAGCGTGGCTTTCCCACAGAAAATCTCTCAAACACCCATCTTACTCAGTTTCTCTTAAACATAATATTAATTTACCGTTTTTGCCATTATTATAGGTTCCTGCGATGTATTCACCCAAATGATAGGTGCTAAGGGCAAAGATGTGCTATACGTCGGTGACCACATATTCGGAGATATTCTCAAGTCTAAAAAAATCGGTGGTTGGCGCACATTCCTGATAGTTCCGGAACTCGTCCAAGAACTACATGTATGGACGGATAAGTGCCAGCTGTTCCAGCAGCTACAAAATTTAGATGTGGAACTAGGTGATATGTACAAGTAAGAGTAGTTTTCTGTATGTTTTTGTATATAAATATAATTTGTGTCCATATGCTGACGGAAGAAGAATATGGCGACACCACCACTATTCCACCCACGGGTGTTGTACGAGGCGACTAATGGAGCAAATTGCGCAGGATAACATCCCTGCAAAGGGAAGGAAAACTTGAAACAAAATCTATGCCAAACCGTCTGGCCAGCTCAGCTTTTTTTTTTATTTTTTTTTTTTATCGTGCGGAAAACCCCTCGGGCCGTCACCCCGCCGGGGTTCGCGGCGGGGTGGTGTGTCGGAATCGAACCGACTAAAACCACACGGTGTGCCACTCTGCGCCTGAGACGGGAGGAATCCGGGAACTGCTGTTATTAACACATCCGGACCCCTCCCAGCGCCTGCCCGCACTGAAGCGGGCACCGTCTGCTGGTTAACTCTCTAAGTAGGCGACGTACGGCACACGCGTAACGTCGCCCCCTCGCGGGTGGCCACTAAAGCGGATGGTAGGAAAAACCCATCCCGACCATCCGCGGCCACACTCAGGGCGCCATGAGGCGCTGATAGGCGCGCCCCCGCCGCCCGGTTCACCGGCGACGGATCGGGTCCGAGTGGAGGTCGTCCTCCCGGGCCTTCTCCGCCGCGTCCTTCTGCGAAATTACGTCTTCGCAGAAGGCTGCGACCGCGGTAAAACAGCTGTCGCTACCGGCCATGGAGCGTATGATTGACCAGCTCAGTATATCACAACCTCCTATCTGAGAAAAGGCCTGTGTACAGCACTGGATTGTTAAAAGCTGTTGAGGATACGATTGATGAATGATTTCTCTCTCTACGTATTCGTTTTCGAAGACTACTTGACGGTAGTTGCACTTTATTTATCTACTCTAATGTATCAAGACAGCACGGACGTGGAAGTGATCTAATTGGTCATTCGGTCGGTAATTGAGTGTTGTGGGCTCGATCTAGATCCCTACATGGTTCTGATCCCGACAACACTTCGTGATTTTGTAACCTGGTTGTTCTTTATATCAGTTTCATTTATGTTTATAAAGTCCCCGCGACACGGAGTGTATTCCTAATTAGCAAGTTTTATTTAAAAAAAACATTAGAAGTAATTAATTTTACTATGAATAAGTTACAAATACATCATTGCGTTTTAAGCCATAGAGTTTGGTTTCTTTAATAATAAAGATAAATATTGTATCGCTTTACCTTTTAAGTAGTTGAAAGAAGATGTAGGAATAAGCGTTAAACATGACTTTTGCGATTAAAATGGAACAATGAGTGGACATAAAACAAAAACGGTCACATGGACAAAAGACTAAATATATATATATACTTGTGTTCTTAACACGTTCCATAATCTACAGTGACCTCTACCCTCAGCTGACCATGATATTTGTGTTTAATGTTCAACATTGTTTATTCCAAAATAAGTCTGTTTATAATGGAATAAAACAAAAGTGATGTTATTAGTAGCAGATACCATGTAGTAACAGTGTTTATCAACCTTGCGTTAAGTTTGTTTAGCTATAAATGTCTGATTAATCAACTATCTTATGCTAGTTGCCAGTCAGTAGATAACTATTTAAAGTACTTTACGATTAATGCGTCATAATATTGTTTGAACAACAATCCTTTATACGAGTTTAATAGTGTTGCTTTTTATTGTTTTTTTTTTAGATTTGAATCGATCGATTGTAGTAGTCTAAATTTCGTACCTTTTTTTTAACCGACTCACAAAAGGAAGAGGTTCTCAATTTGATTGGTACTTTGTTGCTAATTTTAGAAAATATAAGGCCTCAAGAACTTTTTGTAATAACGAATTGTTTCACAGAGATTTGGACTCGAGTACAAAAGAGAAACCAGACATTTCGAAGCTGCGTATGGCGATACGCGATGTGACACACAAGATGGATCTCGCGTACGGCATGCTCGGGTCTCTGTTCCGCTCCGGATCTAGACAAACTTTCTTCTCTTCACAGGTTTGACAGTCTCTTATATTGTAATAATAATAATATTGCATTTATTTTCCCTCGTCATAGAGGTATGTACCTAGGTACAACGTGTGAAATACAGTTACGAAGCATTCAGACTACTTCATTCTATGAAGTATTTCCTTCGAACGTATACTTTGATCAAATAGGCAAACTTGCTAAGATAGAGCAGTTTTTTTACTTTATTTGTCATAATCATATTAGGTATGGCTCTTATGATAACGCCATGACGCATTGTTGCAATCACAGAAAGTGACTGTCGTTTTATGACTACAACACTTTATGAATATGAAGTTATGTAGGGGAGGATTAGAGGAGGACAGCCTATGTTATTTGGGTGGTCTTTAAAGTTTCCGACTAAACGATAATAATAGTAAATATTTCGGATATCTAACACACAACGCCATCTAGTCCCAAACTAAGCAGAGCTTGGGTTATAGGTAATAGACAACTGATATAAATACATAAACACTTTTTTTTGTAAGTACATACATATAAAACACCCAAACTCTGAATCAAATAAATACAGGTCATACAAAGATTTGGTCCGACCCGGGAATCGAACCCGAGACCTCAAGCACAGCAGCCGCATACGCTATCACTGCGCCACCGAGGCAGTCAACAAAAGTCGCAAACGATGATACAAGACATGTCTTATTTTTTAACATTGTCTCCTTGTAACCCTAATATACACTTCTCTCAGCGATGCAGAATGCAAGTGCAAAGATGCTACATTCATTAGTTTTAATTAACGAGTGCTGCTATTTTATGTTGATGTCGAAAACTTCTTAGACCATGCTAATACTTAACACAAATTTAAAAAATACGCAATCTTAGATTATTTTAGATGTTTCTATTTAAAAATGAGCGGAAAAATTCTTCACTTTAATCGGGTTTTTGTAAGGTAATTAATTTTAACCGAAGAATACTACAGTTGGACTATAATAAACAGTCTGTGCGCCTACCGAAATTATACTGGCCATGATAAATTCTTTTCCATACTTAATTATAAATTTGGTAGTAACTTTTTTTGTTTTTATGGTATAGAGGGCAAACGAGCAGACGTGACACCTGATGGTAAGCGATTGCCGCCGCCCATGGACACCCACAATAGCATGCCATACCAATTTGGGGGATGTGTGTCCCAGTATGGGAGGGGTTGGAGTGGTGTGGGCCTCCGATATCCTCACTCACTTGGTGAAACACAGCGCAAGTGCTATTTCACACCGGTTTTCTGTGAGCCATGGTATCACTCCGGTCGAGCCGGACCATTCATGCCGAAGCGTGGCTCTCCCACAGTTAAATGGTTTACTCTGTCTGTAACGCTTTCAAGGCTAAACTGCTGCACAGAATTCAATGACATTTGGCATGGAGATACTTTGATTTGTAAGGACGAACACGCGTGTGGAGCCGAGGGTAAAAGCTAGTAATACGTAAATGTAATATCCACAACGTTTCCAGGTGGTGAGGTATGCAGACCTGTATGCAGCGTCATTCCTGAATCTAATGTACTACCCGTTCTGCTATATGTTCCGTGCCCCGGCAATGCTTATGCCGCATGAGTCTACCGTAGCACACGAACAACGTTTCACAGTGGACACACCCACGATTGACAGGTATTGTACTATTTCATATATTTTTTATATATCCATCAGGTAGAGTTACTTTGGCAAGCCCGCGAAAGTAACTCTACCTGATGTTAAGTATGAGCAGAATCCAAAGTGGTGGTCGCCAAACTCACTGTGGATATAGAGTATATAGAACAACAATGTAGTGTGGTTCAACAACTATTGACAAGAAAAATACCCGTGGTAATACCAGTAGGCCTTTCTTTCTTCCTTTGTAGGACTATGAGTCCATGATATGTGCCCATGGTCCAAGTTAGAAGTACGGAGAGTAATTTTTGCCCTTGATACTAACAGTAGGACTACGCAGTAAGTTCATGGGCAAGGTATGAACGTCACAAATTAGAGTATAAATCTTAAGAATCCTGATTAAGAAATAATTGACTGCCTCGTTGGTCTCGCGGTTGGCGGGAGCGACTGCTGATCATGAGGTCTCGGGTTCGATTCCCGGGTCGAACCAAATGTTTGTATGATCTACAAATATTTGTTTCGGAGTTTGGGTGTGTTCTATCTATAATATGTATGTATTTACAAAAAAAAAGTATATATGTATTTGTATCAGTTGTCTAGTACCCCATAACAGAAGCTCTGCTTATCTTGGGACTAGATGGCGTTATGTGTTTAGATGTCCGAAATATTTATTTATTTATTTAAAAAATATTTATTTATTTTATTTAATTAAAATTCGTAATAGTATACTTAGTCTCAAGCTACATACGTCAATTTTTAATCCTTGTGTATTCACTAGCTGACCCACGCAACCTCGTTTGCGTCTCGTGTTGCTCGTAGCGTGATAATTTTCCCCCGTTTTTAAAACATTCATTAGTGGTCCGCTCCTATTGGTCTTAGCGTGATGATATATGTACTCAATAAATTTACTATCCAACACTGAAAGAATGTTTCAAATCGGACCAGCGATTCCTGAGATTAGCTCGTTCAAACAAACAAACTGTTCAGCTTTATAATATTAGTATAGATTGAAGCGAAATATAATGAAAATATAGATTAATAATAATGAAAATAACCATAGTTATTATTTTTTAATAGATTAACGATAGACCATTTAATGTACGTTCCGTTACATTTTCAGATCGAGAGTTTCAACACAACGTAGTACCATCGTCACACTGGAAGAACAATCCGAAGACTCCGCTGGTCATGTCGAAGTTACCGCTCAGGACCTCAAAGTGAGTTACTTCATTAATAGTGAACGTGTCACATCAACAGTATTTAATTGTCCACTACTGGCCATAGACCTTTCCTAAGAAAAGAGGTTCTATGTCCTGTGTAGTTGGCTCTCTAATGGCAGTATTTAATAAATAATTAAAATCTCTAGTTTAAACTAGAGAAAGTCTATATTATTTTTTAATATGATTGGTGATGGTTGGGTGGTTTTTTGTTAAATTTTCGTTCGTTCGTCTTTACGTTTCGTTTCGTTTCAGTCGTCAAAATAAAACAAAAAATACTTTTTAACCAATTTCGATAGGACTGATTTTTTAAAATAATGTTTGTTATCCTCATCACTTTCGACGGGGTGAACCGATTTTGATGATCCTTTTTTTATTTGGAAGCTGGTGCTTCTCGTTTGGTCCCATTTCAATTTGGTCCAGTTCTTGATGCCGTTTTTTTTTGTTAAAATTTATGATTTCTTCTTGGTGGTAAATTCAAATTCAGACCGTTTTTTAATAGTGTATTCCTTGTTAAAACTGGATATAGGTTTTGAAAAAGAACCATTAGTCGGCTCTTACGATACCTACAAAATGGATAAAGTTGGTCACACTCCGTATTCTTAATCTGCCACCACACGGAGGGAAATGAAAGTGTAGTGAGTTCGATTCTAACCATAGTTAATAGCCCACTGCGTATAAAGTAGATGACCGTATCGTAAATAAATACCGATGTCCCCTTTATTAAAACGAATATCACAAATTGTAATCAAATGTACATTGAATATCGCTCAATTGAGTAGTCTAAAAAGTGATCACACAAGTTTGTATTTAGTTCATTGTTCATACAAAGTTATCGTTTTGACAGATGACAAAATTAACTAATTTGACTAAGGTGTAATCTACCCTATTGGTTGATTTAATAACTGTATGTGGTATTCGCAGGCGTCTGCGTCAGTCCCTCATGTACGGCCAGAGACGCCGCGTCAGCTCACACACACGCACGACGAAGACTGCTCCGACGACGAAGGAGTCACTGAAACCGCTCAAGCTAAATAAACAACGCCTTCAAACCTTTCGGAATTTTTCTCCCGAGGATTCAGACGTCGATGGGTTTTCATACCGAGTTCTCATTAGTGTATGACGGTAACGCTATTCCGATAGACGACATGTATTTAATCTACCGACGGAAGGGTAGTTGACTGTATCGTAAATAAATACCGATGTTTCCCTCGAATATTACAAAACGTCTCTGAAAATATAATTATTATTACAGCTTATATCAATATATTGCTCAATGGAGTAGTCTTAAAACAGTGACGTCACCAGATTGAATTTAGTTCATTTTAATACAAAGTTATCGTTTTGACAGATGATAAAAAATACCTAATTTGACTATGGTGTCATCTACGTTATTAGGCTCGGTTCGATCAGCAGGTTTGCGAAAGATAAATGTTTACTGGTTTTTAAATTGCTAGAAGTGTAATAATATATAAACAAAAACTAAAAAAATAATAACGTTAGCTCAGTTTTAAGGTTAGATTTATGACTAAATAGGCATCCACTACCAATTTAACCCGAATTAAGTAGGAGAACTTGGGAATGTAGCGTCCTTCTAAACGATGTGGAGGTGCGATTGACAAATGTAATTGACCGTGCCCTTATTATAGTGGAAGATATTATTTAACGGGTGATAATTAAATTAACTTTAGAATGAGAAACGTTTTCTGATCGCGGTAGCACTTCTTTCGAGGAATCGATTGTGATGTTTTGATATTATTATTAAAATAAGTGTTGTTTAATGTGCAATAAATGGTTACTACGATACACTAATGAAACGAAAGTTATCTTTTTCGGATATTTTGACATCGGCGTACAAGAAAACAGTCTTCGTTTTGCCGAATATGGAGACGCAAATATAAATATTAAGCATGTTTGAGCGATCATTTTGAGCAAATTTAGCGATCGCTTTATAGTAATTTTAATGAGAAAATAGTCCCACCCCTCTAGCAACTTAAACATGTTTAGTTTGTTTCACAATCTCAAAATGAGGGAATTCATAAATAAATAGTTGAATCGTTACTATTTGAAACATAAAGCAGGCTTAGAGCACGTTTGACAATTAACCTTCGAATAGCTTCACGGTAATAGTAATTTCCTGATTATGATTAGTCATAAGTAGATATAAATAGTATCAAAATGTTGATTTTTGTTTACGTATCTAGTCTGTATTAAGAGTGATCAGTGATCACATATATAGGACTGTTCGGGTTTCAACTAGAACTGTACCATTTCAATAAGAAGTCAAATTTATTGCAACACAATCTTCTTATAGCTATACATATGTACATAGTATATTATCACTCAATGATTAAGGTATACTGTTTCGTCAAATTATGAGAAGAAGGCTTCGTAAATACGATTTAATTATTATTAACTTGTTATGACGTTCCGTGACGTTTTTGCGGATTAAGTAGATTTTATAATAAATCGGCACTTAAGCAATTAATTAGCTCAATGTGAATATTTCACTGAAAACAAAATCTGAATTTAATCATATATTTAGTAATTGTAGTCCATTTTCCTTCAGCGCGATATTATTTAATGAAATAAGGCTTCCGTTAGCTGTGTATGACGATATGTGAGTTATTTTATCTAAATGTTTTTATATTTCTTTTTGATTAATATATAATGTATGTTTACTTGCCGAGTTTTATTTTAGAATTATTACACATAGATGGTATTTATATATATATATTTAATGTATATATGTTAGATTATGTCAGTACCATATTATATTGATAGCAATTATAACCTCTAGCTTCTACCACGATGCACCTACCTCACAAAATTTCTACATCACTCTAAGGTTGGCTGGTAGAGAATGCCTTGGGCATTAAGCCCGCCGTTGTACATGTGTGCATAAAGTTTTAAATAAATAAGTATATATTATCATCGTCATCGGCCCATCGCAGTACTACAACACAGTTATTTTGTACCACACAGATGCGAAAGCATGATCCAGTACATATGGTTGTCAAGCTGTTCTCAGGCAAGGCTACAAAAAGATAAATGGTAAACACTACTGGACATAGGATGCTACTTGGTGAAGAGCTCAGAATAAGGATGACCCGCATCGGCTATGACGTATCATAATCTTTTAAGCCAGAGTTGACTATGTTCTGATTCTGGACACTTGTCCCTGTAGTGATCATATAATATGTCAATTTCGAATCGATATATTTTACATATTCGCTAAAACAAGGAACAACTGCACATTTTTACGGATTCACAGTTTGTACTACACAGATGCGTCATATGATTGGGTAGGTATGATTATCAAGTTATTTTCAGACAAGGGCGCAAGGCTACAAGATAAATGGGGAACCACAGCTTCTTGTTGTAATATGGAAGACGAAATATAGACTTGCAAGGTTGACAAAACAATTTGTATTAAGATTTATAATTATTCTATCCAACTTTTAATAGGTTAGATATTATTAATGCAAGTAATAATTTTACATTTTATGTTGGACCTACATATTCGACTACATTGGTGGCTTAGTGGTGCCGTATGCGACTGCAATGCTAGAGGTCTCGGGTTCGATACCCGGGTCGAAATAAATATTTGTTTCGGAGTTAAGGTTTTTTTATGTATAATATTATAGTATAGTAACTTACTTATTATGTATTATGTTTGTAGTTATTTAGCAATAAAAGTATTTAATTTGTTTAAAAACAGGTTAAGACAGTCATGCATTGCCAATACAAAAATCTCTAGCTTGTTGACGGCAGATATATATTGTTCGAAGAATGCAAAATTATTTTGGTGACAAAACTCGAAAAAACCTCATACAATAAGTTTTTGCACCTACCTTTATGAGTTTTATCATTTAGTCTGCAATAGGGAACAAATACCATACAGTTAAAAATAATTTCTTAATTAGTTGTAAGTTTTGTTTTACAAATTGTTAGTTTTCTTTAGTACCTAATACTACTTATTTAAAGTTCATAATTGTACGGAGACTCGATCCCGCAGTCAAACCATCAACCAGGATTTGGGGGACAAATATTGTAATTAAGTTTGTTTTTCTCTGTGTAATAAATGATTACCAGGTTTTTTAAAACGTTTTTACTTACTTTGTTATTAAAGGTGATATCTTTATATATTTTAATATTTTTACCTAAATGTAGGTACAGCAAGTGGCCTGGGCTCTTGCTGTAAATCGAGCGGTGTTTAACGTAATATGAACGCTCAGGTCACAGAACAAGATTCAATTTCGCTTGAAAGGTGACAGAGTTAAAAACTTTTTCTCAAACATCCATGGAAATATTGTCATTATTTTCAAAAAAGGAACACATACTTCGCGTATCTAATTTACGGACAACGAAAAATAAATCCATTGGAAGAGCGTTTTTTGAATTTGGAACATTACTATGCTCCAGCAATGTTGTAGGAAACGGCGTGCTGGGGTTATGATATACTCTTTGATTGGATCTCTTTTATCATTCTTGGCATACCAAAATCTCTTTGCTTAGTACAAATTGCGTTCACGTGGCTGTATGGGCTGTATGCTTAAATGTGTTTACCTTTCGTCACAATTGATAAATAGAAAATCGCCGGCAAAGCTGAAAATTCGTCTGGTTTGTTATTTAAATATTCAATAAATATAAATTGAATAATTAAAATGAGTTGCAACAGTTCAGAGAGTGAAATGGAAATTGATTGTACTCCACCAGATTTAAGATCAGAAGCCAAATTGGCAATGGAAAACCTGCTTCCAACGAAGTCAAAAGAAAAATACATTTAAAGTATGTATATGAAAATTTTATGATTTGGAAAAACGATAAAAAAGTGAACATTTTCTCCGAAACAGTATTTTTGGCGTATTTTAATGAGAATGCTGAAACTTAAAAGCCATCTACATTATGGGCAATTTATTCCATGCTGAAATGTACAGTTCATGTTAAAAACGGCATTAACTTGAAAAATTATGGAAATTTAACTACTTTTATTTCCCTGCATTCTTTTGACAAAATCACTATATATGCCTCGGCGGAAATCGCAATTGCCTGTCTCGTATTAGTGAAGCCCTCGCCTACTGCTCGGCCTTCAAACTCATACTCAAACTGCAATTGCCTATTTCCAGGCCTTTGCAATAATGTACTATTTATGCCTAAACTTGACTTTTGTTCGAGAGTGGAACCTCTGTACCTTAGAACTAATAATTGTTCTGTGGTTTTACTCCGTATTTGTATATATTTATTAAGTTTAACTTAGAAAATAATTTTCAAAATTGATGACCTGATCCAGTAACTAAGTAGTAAAGCTATTTATAAAATATCATATGGAAATCCACCCCCATCAAAACTACACAAATCTGGTTTTTCTAAATTAGAAGACAACCAAGCTGTTATCTTAAAGATATAAAATGCAATGAAACTACAAAATTTTTAGTTTATTTATTATAGCAACAAATCTTCTAAGTATTCTTCAAATTCCTCCTCTCGGGATTTTTCCTGTATATCTGGCACACCTGATGGAACATAGAACAGAATATAATCATACTTTAGTTAGCTTAGATCAATACCTTATACTTAAATTTTAAAAACTATAACCTAAAACCGTAAAAAATATCTTTTACATTTCTGAGTCAATTATTTTAGCAGCGTCATTGAGAACCAATCATAAGCGAATGTCTAATTTTAATTTATTTGAATCCTAAAGTATTTCCGTCAATGTGGAAAATAATTTGTTTATGAATTGTAGAGAATATCATCAATAGGAGAACATCAACATGATTATCACAGGTGACATTTGGATTTTCAAGTTATTTTTAATTTTTCACCGTTTAAACCCTCACTGGACTACGACAAACATTCGAAAAACAAAATCGGCAAAATCGGCACAGCCGGCACGTCCGAGTTTTAGCGAGACAAACGAACAACAATTGATTTTTATTTAAAAGAAGATATCTAGTCCCGTAAGAATCTAATGTCATGTCCTGCTTCAGACAGAAACTTACAGAAGGATGTGTGCGTGCCTATGTTATTGTTAAAAAAATACATGTGGATTGGATAACATGGTGTTAACTTAAAAGGCTATTGACACGCTCCCATAAAATACTAAAACCCAGTGGCGTAGCGTGAGTGTCGGCCGCCCGGGGCGGCAGACAATTTTGCCGCCCTCTTATTTAGATATTTAAAGGTAATGTATACCTACAAAACATTACTTATGTAGATCAATTCTCGAAAACTATTCGGCGAGAATAGTCCATATTATTTTGGCATAATACAGATTAGATTTAAAATAAATAAGTTAATGTTAGTTTTACAATCACTTATTGTTTATTAGTACTCTTTTTATTATTTCAACCACTTTAAAACAATCTTACAACTTGACGACAGACAAAATAAAATGATTACCGAATTCAAAAACCCAAATTAATATTTACTAATATTATAAAGTTGAAGAGTTTGTTTGTTTGAACGCGCTAATCTCAGGAACCACTGGTCCGATTTGAGAAACTCGTGTAGTGTGGATAGTATATTTATTGAGGAAGGCCATAGGCTATATATCATCACGCTAAGTTCAATAGGACCGGAGCACCAATGGAGAACGTTTCAAAAATAGGGGAAATTATCACGCTATGGACAATAGGGAGACGCAAACGAGGTTACGTGGGGTCAGCTAGTTTTCATATAAACTAGAACTATATTTTTATTAAAAAATATTATAAGTACTTTTGAGAATAAAAGTCAAACTTCCGTCTTTAATTAAATATTTATAGGTCTACTTTGTTTAATAGAAAAGTATTTTGTTACACCATCAATGCCTATAGCATCACACATTTTTTTTTTCACTTGCTCAATAGACAAGTTAGCGAAATTAACTACTATTTCAAATCATACAAGTCAGCATCTAGTTCTGTCATCAAAAATATCCCTTCTTTTTATGTGCCTCTAATGTTCTATGGGAATGAGTTCTTCATACATTTTTTTTTTTCATAACATACAACGTCATTTGCCTATTTCTCTCGTTTCTCTGTCAATATCATTTGCAAAGCATTTACTTTCTGAGCGCAGAATCTTATGTCAAGTATTTTTTTGTAGTTATCATTCACTTCAAGTAGAACCGGTTGCCCAAGAAACAAAGAAAGGAAAATGACTGCATCACTACTAGTAAAGCTGACATGTTCAGCCAGTCGATATTCAGAGAGCCTCAGACAATTCGGTTATCACTACCGTTGTTAAACCTATTGATAAAACTGAGACGTCTCTGAATATGTGCTTTTGGTCCGACAAGATGAAATCGATCTCGTTTTTGGTCATAGCGTTAGGGCTTTGCCAAGTCCACTTCCTTCAGGACTGTTTTTTTAAATAAAAAATATCAGCCCCTCTCGTTCGGGGAAGTTGACGAGTATTTGCCCCTATGATTTCTGCTTCCAAATCCATAGGATCCTATTACCGATTCGCTGCAATTTAGTACTCCCACTTTGGCGTTAAAGTCACCCGTAACAACGTTGTTGTGGGTCTTAGTGGTGAAGTGGAGAGTCCCTAAGTATGTCGTCGAACATATCCTCTACGAAGGCCGAGGTCGGTGCTTACACTTGCACTACATTGAGGCTATATTGCTCGGTGAGCTTGACAATGAGGTATGCTACCCTGTTCTATTATACTAGATATTTCCACAACGTTGCTAGAAAGGGACTTATTAATCAGAAACTCAATGCCACCTTGAGATTGTTGGTCTCCCACAAGGAAGTACATTGGATGGCTTAAGCGAGGGTTATGATGTCCCCCCCTTCTCTTCGGACTTCACATAACCCTAAAATATGCTATCTAATCTTCTCAAGTTCCACCTCGAGTTGTGCCAGATGCGAGACTAACCGTAACGTGCGGCCATTAAAAGTTGCCAAGATCAATCGCTTGTAGTGGCTGCCCGGTGATTCTTAGCAGCCTCTATCCTATAGTGGTCGTATCGATACTTTGAGTAGGTATAGCTAAATATTTGTCGGATTCATTCAATAATTCAAATAATTTTAGTGAAATAGGAAAAAATTGCTTAGTCCAACCAAATAAAATTGACTGTTACCTTTTTACTGGTTCCATTTTTTTAGGGGTTAGTAAGAAGACACAAAAACTATATAAATATTAGAACATCTGACACAAAACGCCATCTAGTCCTAAACTAAGCAGAGCTTTAACTATGGGTATTAGACAACTGATGAAAATATATATAAAAATACATGTTTGTAAATACATACATATGCAGAAGCATCACTATGGTGCCGGTATGGGTCACAATGTTGCATTCACAATGAGTTTGGTGACCACCACTCTTAGATTCTGCTTATCGTTACCAACAGGCAGAAATCTGTTTGAAGTCGGTGCCAAGCCAAATGTAATAGTAGGAACACACTCGCTATATTTCGAGACAACCATAGGCAGCCCGCGCGGGTCTGCCTGCTTGGGTTGTTTTGTTCTACACGAAGAGCTGCTATCCGGCAGCGGCGAGTGCGATACCTTAGTACCTACTATTACATTTTGGCTTGGCACCGACTTCAATCAGATTTTAGGTACCTAGCACACATAATAATAATACTATTTAAATGAATAAAGAGTTAGGTATAGACAAGAATTGGCACATTGCAATTTATGAAGAGCCAGTTTATTTTGAGCTTTTTAGTGTTTTTTGGCAGGGAGTTTTGTTTTTTGGAAGTCGGTTTTTTTTTTTATAAAAAGTTTTTATTTTTACATTTTTAGTGTAAATAATCATAGGTAAGTAGTGAGTTAAACTAATTATTTAATACAAATCGCGTGAGCCAACCTACGTAAGTGACCACCTAAAACGTTACTCCCGCTGATGCAAATAACTGTAGGAGTTGGAAGCACGTATTAAAACTGAGCTTAAGCAACAAGCCAACAACTCATATTGAGATGAACAATTTATGTTATCAAGAGCGTGATCTACGAGGAAATGGGAATCGTGTCAAAGTTGAAATGACCTGCACCTTGCCGTGATCGAATAGGAGCAAGCGAATCTATACTCTATACTAATATATAAAGCTGAAGAGTTTGTTTGTTGAGCATTACTAGAGATGACGCGATTACGCAATTTAAATTCAATATCGAATTGACACAAAGAATCGCCATCTAACCCCTTACCGTTTTACCTTTCATCATCAACTCATAAGAAAAATGCACGTATGACATTGAAATCATCCTCTAATCCCTTATTGTTAAGGAGTTTTATCTTTGACTAGTTCTTGCCCACGTTCCGCCCGCGTGGACGTATAAGCTATATATACTGTAAAGTTTCTTCCAAATCCGTAGTATCCACACCAGTAGTTTTTGCGTGAAGAAGTAACAAACATACACATTCACAAACTTTCGCCTTTATATATATTATTTATATTATATATATTTGCAATTGCTAAGTGAAATTATGAGATAATCTGATACTATTATTTTCATAGTACTTGAAGGTACAATAGAGTAACAAATTTTAACGATTCATAGAATACTAAAAACTGCCTCGGTGGCGTAGTGGTAACGTTTGCTGCTGTGCTTAAGGTCTCCGGTTCGATTCCCGGGTCGGCCCAAATATTTGTATGATCTGTAAATAGTTGTTTCGTTCATCAGCTCATCTGAATAGCTTGAAAGTGTACAACTACAGGTTTATACATACGTATGAAAGTGAAAGAATTATCCTCTAACCCCTAACCATTGAGGAATTGTACCTTCCATTATCAGCTCACCTAAATAAATTAAAAGAATACGACTACCACGCAATAATATAGGTAACACGCAAACATTTGATATTTAAAGAATTATTCTCCAACTTCTAACTGTTAAGGAAATGTATCTTCCATCATCGGCTCATCATCATGAAATGATGACAAACATATGCAAATATTGAAATACCTTTGAAAATATGTGATAAACATTATGTTTTCATCAATATAATTGAATTAAGTCGAAACACAATGTGGCTACTCTAAATCGTTGAGAAGTTCCCTTAACTGTTCTTAGTCTTCATTATTAGACCGCTAATGATAGTTACAACTATTCTAGGTGTGAAGTTCTCATCAATACAAATTAAACAAGCCCAAACACAAGGCAACTGCTATAAATCGTAGAGGAGTTCCCTCGACTATCTTTCGGCTCCTTCATCAGATCGACTCCAGACCTCCATTAAATTGTAGTGCTTTCAAATACTTTATTAAAAAAATTACAAATGCACTAGTCGCCCCTACAAATTTCGAAGGTTCCCCTCAATTTCTCTGGGATGCCATCATCAGATCCTAGTTTCCTTATCATGGTACCACCGTCGGGACATCTCCTTTCCAACAAAAGAAAAATCATCAAAATCGGTTCATAAACGACGAAGTTATGCCCGAACGCATATAAAAAAAAAAAAAAAATATATATATACGGTCGAATTGAGAAACCTCCTCCTTTTTTTGAAGTCGGTTAAAAAGTTAACTTCTTGAAAAATTTATTGGATGACTGACCGCCACCGACCGCACAAAATATATTTTTTACAATTTTGCCGCCCTTCCTATTATGGCGCCCGGGGCGGTCCGCCCCTCCGCCCCCCCCTCGCTACGCCACTGCTAAAACCCTGCACTAACTAAATCTTAATAATGATTAGCTAACCCGCGCAACCTCATCTGTCTGCGTTGCTTATCGCCCGTAGTTTTTATGGTATACGGGGCAAACGAGCATACGCATCGCCTGATGACAAGCGATTACCGCCGCCCATGGCCACCAGCTACACCACAGGCGTTACAAGTGCGTTGCCGGCCTTTTAACATTTTAGAGGTTTAGCGTAGAGCATAGAACAAATTTCTTTTTCATAAAAATATTGTAGCCAACCTTAAAAGAAACGAATAGTGCCACTGCTGCAATAAAGCCACGCTTCGGCATGAATGGGCCGGCTCGACCGGAGTGATACCACGGCCTTACAGAAAAGCGGTGTTAAATAGCGCTTGAGCTGTGTTGCACCAAGTGAGTGAGGATACCGGATGCCCATACCCCAATCCCTCCCCACATCCCTTTTCCTATCCCCCAAAGATCGGCAAGGCACTTGTGACGCCTCTGGTGATGCGGGTGTCCATGGGCGGCGGTAATCGCTTACCATCAGGTGGTACGTGCGCTCGTTGTCCCCCTATACAATAAAAAAAGAAATTAGGGATTTCAAAGTAAAGAATTGCTATCCTACCTTTTTTCCATAAAGATTCATTATTACTTTCTACAACATTTTCAGTTGAAGTTGAAGGCTCTTCTAAAACTTCAGGTGCTGCGGGACTGTCAACGTTTTCGTTTTCCTGATCTTCCTCGTTCTTGTCTTGTTTATTTCGTTTCTTTTTACTCCTCTTTAATCGTTTAATTTCTCGTTTCTTTGATCTGTAGTTTAATTTCTCCGAACATTCTGGACATAAACCTGATAAGATATTGTCGGTCTTATTAACCTGATTCTTAAACCGTTAGAAGGTTCACAAATAGTACAGTAACAACCTGTGTAAGACAAAGCCCTACATAATATAGCGTATGTAACGAGGCCCAATTGGTGCAATTACCGCACTTCCGGATCAAAATGAGTTGGAAGTTACAGATGGATACAAATTAAGGCTTGCTTTATAACTTCATTACCTATAAATTTTAGACCCACTATGTAGTCAGAAAAGTTTTTCATCTCTACGTATTCGTTAATAAAAACTAGTGAATGTAGTTGTGCATTTGCATTGTGCATCGTTGGGAAACGTGTATGGAGTTCAAGATTATGTAGAAAAAAAGATGTCTTGTATCATCGTTAGGTCGGAAAAAGACCATCCATGTAGATATGTAAACAAAACTTTTATTTTTGAAATGAAAAAGTAACAAAATAAATACGTTTAATGATTTTTTCTCAGAACACAAAGGACAAAGGTTTATGGAATCTAGGATCCTGGAGCAATAAGGGGACCCAAAATGTTTCATAATTAAATAATATGATCATAATGCGTAATAATATGTTGCTGAAATCTTTCACACAATAATATTTTTTTGAGTAAGTGTACAAGTGCACCCGTGAAATACCTTAGGGTGCAAGTAGGTACTACGTCTACTATACGTGGAACTATACATATTAACTGACAAAAGTGCTAATAACATCCTTGTTTATCCTTAAAAAGAGATGTTTTATCCTAAGTAGGTAATACAATTTTGTCGCTATTGTCATCGTAAAATTTACTTGGAGAGTTTTCAACTCACGTAGTTTCACTAGAGCATTCTTTTTTTCACCATCTTCGATATAAGCGAAGTTCACCTCCCAGGACTTGAGATCTTCAGCATTGTGGCACACCTTGTTACCGCATTGAAATTGACCTTTTCCGAGCACAACCTCTTTTTCAATCCGCCATCGTAATGCAACCTAGTGTTATAGAAGTAAATCTTAACTAAAGTCAAGACGGTTTTCTTGGCGTTTGAGTTGTTTTGGGCGTTTTCATTTCGCTCTCCTCCGAATGAAGATGACCTAAATGCTAAAATGGCTATAGAAACTAATTATAGTACTAGGTAGGGAGGTAGGGATATACACGATTGCGCTCTGATTAAAGTCCAGTCTCTCCTTAGTATATCTTGCCAAAATAAAATCAAGAAAGTAGGTACCTATAGTTACGTTACAATTCCATTTCAATAAAAATAATTTTAAATTAGTGATTAGATATAAATGAGTTGAACTTTATACAAATAGGTAGTAACGCTTGCATACAGATAAAGTAAAAAAAGTCCAGTGATAATAAACCATGAGACAAGCGTGCTTTTTTGTCATTGATTTTGTGGGACAAACGGGGATCGTTCGGGCGGCGGCTGCGCCACTAATGCCAGATGTGCGTTACATTACTGTGTATCGATGCGGGTGAATGTATGGTGCTATATTTAGCCTACAGAAAGGCAGCACCGAGCACGGCCTTTGTTGCACTCCCCAGTGTATCACACAAAGGAAGGTCTCGCGGGTAAAAAAGGCAATTGAGTTACATAAGGGAATCGCCCCAATCTCAGGCTGGTTTAAACTAGGGGAGAACCTTAACGCATGATTTCTAATGTGACCTTTATGAATATAACCGTTCAAATACTTTGTACCGTTTAAACATTTGCTGGCTACTTATTATTAGCAAGAGGTTCCATGCGTATTTATACTTTTTCAATGAGCTTATAAATGTTGCTTGGTCTGTTTGTGTTCGGTAACAATTAGAGATGGCTGCAATGGTTTTCAACTTACTTTGTTCTCTTTATACCTGCTTAGGTCGCAAATACAGTATTCTTTGAAGAGTTTGTCATAATATTTTTTAGCTAGTTGTTTTTCCCAAGTATCGGCTATATCGTCTTCTTCCCATAAAAATTTGTTGTTTTCACGTATAACGTCGAGGTCGGTTCTATCTTTGGACGTATCCCGTTTCAGGTGTCCAGTAGAACCTTTTGTATTCAGACGATATACATTTACTAAATATTTATGCAACTCATACGGATTAAGATTATGCAACCTTGCAGACATCGCTAGTGCGACCTAGAACAAAGGGAAAATACTTCTTTACATAAAATAAAACATAAAGTGCAACAAACAACTCTTTAATAAAATCGCATTATTATATCAATACATATTCCCATAAAATATTTTTACTTTATAATCAAAAAACTTTAGTCTAATTGTCATGATGAGTTTTAACAAGGTGCATTTTTTTAGATAAATACAAAATTGTAATAAACAGTATGAATAAATAATTGTTTTTGTGCACGAGTTAATACCTACTCTGAATATTATCATGTCAGTCTTGTAGATTTTGCGTTTTATTACATTTGGCTCAATATCTTTACTTAAATCTACAAACAAGTCATGCAAAGTTAAATATCTAAAAAAATTAAATAGGTAATATAAATATATTAAAATATGATTGTCTATTTTATATTATATAAATGTAGACAACTTTCTAAGGCATATATTACAACCAGATTCGGAAATCAAAGTGGCACAATAGATTACATTTTATAGAACTTTGGTTTTATAGCCAATTACAAAATATTAGAATACATTACATCTTTGGGATTTTCGTTTCTTATTTTGGCTTTATAAGTCTTATATCAAGGGAAGCACCCTTGCATAGAGAATAGTTACACTACATAACTAATGAACGTTATCAGATACAAATAAATATTTGCACTGTTAAACATTTGTGATGTTCAAACAAAACATTAAACTTATCAATATATTGTTCAGTGTCTAACTTATAAAACATTAAGAGACCATCAAGAAGGAAATATTGTGACATTATTATAAAGCATCCACATTTGAAATAGAAGTAACCCTTTGTCACTTTTAGTTTTAATTTACTATTACTATTAACACTAACAATTAAATTATTTGGTATACTCATAATTATAATATTATAAAGAATAGGCACATTAAAATGTTATTGCTTTGGTTACAACACAGTACAGTAGTAAAATCACTAGAAATACTTATCTAAAATTTGGCAAAAGTTCACTTTCTAACTGGTAGTTGATTCCTCACAGTATAGGTTTATAAAAATATATATTTGTGATATAATTATTATTAGAAAGGTCTTATATTGAATAGTAGACCTCTTTCTTTATCTAATGTAAACATTACAATAAGGCTATCAGAACCTTTGGACATTCAACCCATGTAAATATCCACATATTAAAATATCACTATCAAGTATAAAAGGCAACATTGGTTGAGATATGTATGACCTTATTGTAAAGCACCTGCTAAGACAAATTCACTAATATACTATTATCCCAAACATGCAGTTGAAATCATATAAATAATATCCTAGAAAGCAAATACAGCAACACACAAGAGTGTGACAACACTCACATAAACACAGAAACACACCAAAATATGACTAAAATATGAACTAGATTGATAGCTTTTCATTTATAAACAATGTAAAAGTTTTATTCTTAACAAACATACAACTATTTTTTTTGGCAATAAGAGAATCAGAAATCTTAGCTTGCTGAAAATATAACACTTTCGGTAAAACATCAACAAGTTTGATTATTTTGATATTAGAATGCAAGTTCATGCATTATATTATGAATGACATTGTTCTCATTTCTTTATATTCAGTGCTGAGTTCAACAGTTACCCATGTGTTTTTTCATGCTTTTTCATATTATCAGAGCGAGTAAAGGCTTTGTCACATACCCCACAGTAATAGGACTTCTGCTTAGTATGAACAGTCATATGACGAGATAGTTCACTTTTTGTTACAAACTTCTTTTCACAGACTGTACAAGCATGTTTGCGCACATTGAGATGAAACTTCATGTGTATTGAAAGTGAACTTGATTGTGAAAAAGCTTTGTGACAAAGCTCACAGACAAACGGTCTCTCGCCTGTATGTTTACGTAAATGGTTCATAAATCCTGTTTTTGTATAATCTTTTTGGCAGAGATGACAGAAGCTTGACTTAGATTCAAGCATACCAGGAAAATGACTACTAAGATGCTTTCGTAGATCCCAATAGCTTGAAAACTTCTCTGCGCATACATGACATGGGTACTTCTTTTCTTCGGTGGGTTTAGCAGTGCATTTGTGTGAGGCAAGTAAATTCTCATTGGAGAATATTTGGTTACATTGATTACAAGTATGACTAGCCTCAGAGTCAGTAGATAAAGTGACCTCCAAATAGTTTTCTATAGACATAACATTCCCATTAGAGCTGTCGGGATCGTCGATCTGGTTTTGTGTTATCCGTTCTTTAGAAGATATGTCTTTTGTGTCCAATTTTTCAACATATTCTTGATAATCTAAAGAATCTTTCGCTAAATTATTATTATCTGGTTCTACGAGATGTAAAACTGGCGACTCACTTTGTTCCCTATCAGGGGACGTAGTTTTTTCGTTGTCTGAATGGTCAGGTCTGGATGACACATTATTATCTGACTCCCAATCATTTTCGACGATTTCTACATCGGAGTCAGAGTCTTCGGCGCTCGAGATATTGTTATTGACTAAGTGAAATCCGATATCATCAAATCGCAGTACATTTGAAGGAAGTTTAACCCCCACTATAGCCTGAATCGCCTGCCATGAAAGCTCCTGGGGGTTGTTCTGCATATTAGATCGCACTACTCTAACCTACAAACGAGGTTTGGGAAATTACTAAAATTATTCACTTATAAACTACTCCCCTTAAAAAACATATAAACATGATGTAAACTTTACCTTTAATGTACACGATCACCAATATTTTTGTTAATTATTCAGATGACACCTTTGATTTCTACATCTAAAAATATTATGCTACGCACAGATGCACTACCTACTTACTACTTTTGAACGAAGTTTGTATTCTCTATAGACTTTAAAAAGGAACGATGGATGGAATCTATGGTCACAAAACTCACAAACCTTAGCCCTCTATTGGGCAAACCCATAAATTAATTCAAATCAAAACTTTCCTCAGAGTACCTAGCTTTCTTTTTCTCCCATTTAATTTAAGACAATTTCTAATATTAAATCTAGCCACTATGGTAGTGAAAGAAGAAAGTAAATACATAATTTAATAATGTTTTAATAATATCTCAAGAGTTTTTTGTGTAGGAATAGATATCGTGATAAAGTTATTATAAATTTGTACGAAATGATTTCGGTTAGGTTTTGAAATGATTTTTCTATTTATGTCTGGAAGTTATCAATTACCAACAATATCAACTATTATTTAAACGTTTACCAATTAGAATCTCATTGGGTCATTAACGCATCTGTTTGTCGAAATATATAAAGTTAATAGAACTGCAATCGACTTCTTGCTTGCCAAGTAATGCCAGCGAGTAAAAGCTCTATTTCTGTATTAACAATGTACTCTGTGACTTATTCTGACGACTGACTTAATTAAAATAATCCTGGTAATTCGAAAGAAAATAGTTCTACGAACCTTTCAGAGAATCCATTCGAGTTACGAAAATATTGTGCATAATCCAGAGTCAATGCAAGAAAGTATGAAAGGCGAAGGTGCGAAAATTGAGTGTCCTGTACGAGAATTCAACCCACGATCTCTAGCAATCAGGGCAACAAGCGTGCAAGCTTGTCAACTTGATGTCTGAAAGTAATAATACTGTTTTAAAAGTTTATTTACTTCTGCTGTATGTCATACGTTTTAATTTTAAGACAAGGGCAATAGGCTTCCCTTTTCCGTTTAAGCTTTTATTTTTAATTTATTAATTTAAAAGGTGTATTTTTATGGTGATCACTAAGTTTGGAAAACAGTTTTGTATTTCGGCTGACAGATGACGTTACTAATACAATTAAAATCCAATTTATTCTTTCCTTCGATATTCAAGTGTACGTAAATTTCTAGATCGAGTTTTTTAAATAATAAAAATTATAAATATAAATAGGTACAAATAATTTAATATATAAAGTAATGACCATTAATTAAAATCATCTCTCCTTCTTCTCCTTTTGATGAAATGGCAACCAGCCGGATATCTTGGATCAGCTATCTTCTTTTTTTGATGAAATGGCAACCAGCCGGAACTCTCGTATCAGTTATTTCTGTCAATTTCAAGTGTATTATAGTCTTCAAATCATATGTCTCCAAGCCTTAAATCTTCGTCGTGATGCAATTAATGTTAAAAATATATATAAAATATGGATGAGATGAAATGGGGACCGTATTTCGAAAAAACAAAAAACGACCTCTTGGATCAGCTATTTCTGCCAATGTCAAGATCACTGACAGTTTCAAAAAAGGCGCGAAATAGGATATGACATTTGTGTATCAGTATTGCTAGGTTTATTGTTTTACCCAATTTTACTCGTCTATGTATATGCAGTGGTTCCTGCCTTATATAATCTTATTTTTTTGCTGTTGAACATCTATCTATAATTGATATAGAATTACCGTGGCGACGCTTCGCCTTTCTGAAGTCAGTGATGAAAATAATTGAGTTGTCGCGATGAAATTTTTGTATTTTGTATTTAACAAAAATGAATATTAATGTAATAAACAGTCGTTTTATTTTATGGAACAAATAACTTATACAAAACAATTTCGATGTTTCACATCTACCGGGCGTCTCGTGACGGGTGACGGCTCACTTTTATTTCTTACGTTACATGACTTACATGTCTTGTACTTAATTAGTAGTGCAAGACAGGTAAATTAAAACAGATTCATTCGTGATTCGTCAGAATCATTAGGTACTTCAAAGCACAGTCAGAGCACAATGTATATGTATATATTATAGACTTCATAGTGTCCAGCGACTCTTCGCTAAGACATGGAAAGCGCTAATTGCTTTGCTGATTTGTTTCCATTTAAAGCGGCTTTCATCTTTAGGCCTGACAACATTGACTTGAAAACTTCAAGGACATATTTTTAGAGTTTTGTTTGACAGTTGACCCACTTTGTATGAAGTTTTGAAATTGTGTTTGTTTTGTTTTTCTAAAGTAAGTTATAGGTAGAAATTATGAAATCTTTAGCAGAATTACAAGACTTGATAAGATCTCAGGACAATTTTAAAAACTTTTTAAACAGTTCGAACGTTCCTGATATTTGTAAAACTGAGCCATGTATGTTGGGTGTCGATGAAGCCGGACGAGGACCTGTTTTAGGTATATCTCTGTATTTTTATCATTATTTCAAATATATAACACCTCTTTAATGGTACATTGGCCAATTACTCACATTAAACTTTGCATTTAGTGATGATGTGAGTTAAAGTGTATGCACTGTATGCTGAGAAAGATTTGAACATTTTTACTTAAATATGATGAAATCTAACTATTTATGTCATTGACATAAGTTAACATGAGTTTGGGTATAAGCAAGCTCATAAAGCATAGGCAAGCTAACATTTTTTTTTCGTTTTTTTTTTTATTATATTACAACCTCTTATGTCTACATGCTCCATTGATTTAGTAGGTAGCGTATTTGACTGCCTATCAAGAGGTCTCGGGTTCGATTCCTGGGTAGGACTTTAAGTGTTATTGGATTTTTCTTATGAAAACTTAACAGCAGCCCAGAGTATGAAAGTCTTGCGATGTTCCACACCCATACATTGGAGAACATGGTAACCCTCCATTTGTCATCTACATATATAGCAATCGTTATTGGAAAGTGAGTAGTTCTACCTTCAAATTCAGTTTGGCCTCAGGGATGCAGAGGTTAGATTCCAGTTATTCCATGGAAAAACTGATATTCAAGTAAAACCGATTGAACTAGTAGCAGACCCCAAAATAGTCTTGGCCATAATAAAGACTAGGAAGAAGACAAAACTCTTATTTCCATATCTACTTGACTTTACAACCATATCATTTCTACATCTCTTTCCTGCACTAGTAATAGTAGTAATATATCTTTTATCACGGGTGCTTTTATTACACAGATAAAAAAATAAAATAGGCTTTAAATTTGTCCAGTTTTGTTTTAATTCAATAAAAGTACACAACAGTTCTCTATCTGAATTAAAATTATTTTTTAAATATTTTTCAGGTCCAATGGTGTATGGGATTGCTTATTGTCCTGTAAGTCAAACTAAAATACTAAATGACCTGGGCTGTGCAGATTCAAAGGCTTTAACTGAAGAGAAGCGGGATGACATTTTCTGTAAAATGCTAACAAATGAGCAGGCCTTGAATAGTGTTGGATGGGTAGCTGAAGTAATCTCACCTAATTACATCTCTAATTCAATGTTTAGAAGATCAAAACATTCCTTGAATGAGGTTCGTACTATTACTCTGTTAATTAATTTAATTATTTTTGGATGTGGATCTATAGTCTCAGAGGTGGATGTTAATAGTCAAGACAATTTTATTATATCCACAATACTGTGACTGTTATTGAACATACTTTAACTGCCTCAATGGCACAGTGTTAGTGTTCAATTTGTGGATCGAACCAAATGTTTATTTGTTCAAAGTTTTCTATCACTCAATTTAATTTTCGCAGTACAAACTCTACTTAGATTGAAACAAGTTGGTATTGTATGTTAGATATCTGAAATATTGTTTTATTTGTTACTAGCTGTTGCCTGCGGCTCTGCCCGCCTGTATGTCAGTTATCGCGGCAAATAGTAGCCTATAGCTATATTACTGTAAAGTTTCATCCAAATCTGTTCATAGTTTGTCCCTGACAGTGTAACAAACACATTCAGATCCCTACAAACTTTTGCATTTATAATTAACAAGCTTTTGCAGACTTTCATACCTTGATTTCCCTCTTTAGGGGTGGAATTTCCAAAATTCCTTTCTTAGTGCTTACTTACGTTGTATAAAGAACCTACATGCAAAATTTCAGGATTCTAGGTTCAGCAGTTTGGGCTGTGCATTGATCTCTGGGTATGTCAGTCGGTCAGTCACCTTCCTCTTTTATATATATAGATTTTTATATATCTTGTTAAAGTTTATAAGTTTTTTAAAAGAGGAGTGCAGTATGCTATTTCTAAAGTTATAATAAAAATAAATAAGTACAGAACACAACAATAACTTTATTACTTAAAAATGATTAGACATCCTTATAAAAAAAAATATAGTGGAGCTATCGCCCTTTTTATAAAATAGTTCTTGGTTTTCAGGTATCAATGAATTCAGCAATAGGATTAATTAAGAAAGCCGCTGAAGATGGTGTAAACATTACTGAAGTGTATGTGGATACAGTTGGCCCTCCTGAAAAGTACCAAGCAAAGTTGTCCGAGATATTTCCTAACTACAAAATAACTGTAGGTATTTTTAGTATGTCTTTTTTTATGTATGGCCCTGCCAAAATGATGGAAAGCATAAGCAGAATCCAAAAGTGGTGGTCACCATACTCATTGCGAATGCAGACAATGCAGCATGGTGACCCACACTATAGCGACCTAGTGATGCTTCTGCATCATGAGACCTATAGATATATCATCATCAAGTGTATGTATGTGAAGTTATTCTAATAACTTACATTCGTTTATCAACTGTGCACAAATTACAATTAGAAATTCTAACTAGAATTTGTTAAATAGTCATATAAACTGATGAAAAACTTCTCTTTTTAATATGCTTTTATTTGTTTGTTTGGAACCGACTTTTGTAAGCCTGTTTTTTAGTTTTTTAAACTGTATTTAATAATAACATATGGCATGGCATACTTTGTAATACTTAATGTTCCGATGTAAAAGTACTGCATTCGAATTATTTTTTAAATGGGAATAAAAATACCAAATTGAGTCTGGCTGTCTGTTTTCTCAGTTAATCACTAGTATATCATCAGTAATCATCAGTACACCATATGATCAGTTAATGAATGCTAGTAAATAAAGCCTTTTCTTAAGTTTAAAGCAATTTCTATTTTAACTAAAACTATCATCTCTCATAACACTTGTAATCGAACTTGGTATTTTATACTAACTAATGTGTACATAATTTAATATCGTTGTTGACATTTGATTAAAATTGTCCGTATAAACAAAAAAAAAATTGCGCTAATTTAATTTTCAGGTTGCGAAAAAAGCTGATTCAATATATCCAATAGTATCAGCGGCGAGTATAGTTGCTAAGGTGACGAGGGATCATGCATTAAAAGTGTGGCAGTTCAAAGAAGGCTTGGAAATGGCTCACACAGAGTTTGGCAGTGGATATCCTGGAGGTAAACTGTTTATATTTACTTTTAAAACAATGAAAAATTGGGTTTGAACTACTGGGAATAAACCCATACCACTTAGAAATTTTGAAACTGATAAGTATTGTAGGCAGTGGTCCGACCGCCGGCGATGATAAAAAACGCAGAATAAATAAATAAATAAATATTTCGGACATCTAACACACAACGCCATCTAGTCCCAAGCTAAGCAGAGCTTGTGTTATGGGTACTAGACAACTGATACAAATACATATTATTATTTTTTTTTGTAAATACATACATATTATACATAGAAAACACCCTAACTCCGAAACAAATATTTGTAGATCATACAAACATTTGGTCCGACCCGAGAATCGAACCTGAGACCTCATGATCAGCAGTCGCACACGCCAACCGCGAGACCAAAGAGGCAGTCAATAAATTTTCCGTGTAAACGAATGAGATGCATACATTAATAGTTGCTTTCTGACTTTTTACACTGACGGCGATGACTCGCTTTACCAGTTTTGTTTGTTTACAAGAGCTTGAGTCACGCCGATCACTCGCTGACCGTCAGCGCTGATAGACAAATTTTATAAAATTGTAGGAAGCGTACTTGAATTGAATTTAATAACGCGTAGCTATCAGCGCGGACGGTGGTCGGTGCTGACCATCGCTCGCACGCCACTGGCTTCAGGGAACGTTATAGTCGAACGCCATCAGCGTGTACAGACATGTCGAATTGGATGTGGAAACTAATTGTGTGATTGGTGAAGTACATCTGAGAAAAAAAATTACAGCATACATTGGATGCTCTCTATAGAAATAAAGCCGCAAGAAACAAATCCTTGGAGGATATTGTCATCACATTATTTGAGAATATTTCATTATAACGTAACAAATTTGCCTGCGACGGCTCTCTTCTTAATCAATGGATGACTGTGAAGCCTTCGTCGGTGTTTTTTCTTTCTTTTCCATAGGTAATACAAGTAGTCTGTATAACTCTGTGTAACTGCCTCGTTGATCTCGTGGTTGGCGTGTGCGACTGCTGATCATGAGGTCTCTGGTTCGATTCCCGGGTCAGAACAAATGTTTGTATGATCTACAAATATTTGTTTCGGAGTGTTTTCTATGTATAACATGTACGTATTTACAAAAAAAAAAGTATATATGTATTAGTATCAGTTGTTCTAGTACCCATAACACAAGCTCTGCTTAGCTTGGGACTAGATGGCGTTGTGTGTTGGATGTCCGAAATATTTATTTATTATTTATTTAGTCTGTACTAAGCGGCGATTAGCAGGATACTGAAACGTTTTGCACCTATCCTCAACGCTGACAAGTTACCCGCTGATCTGTCGGCGCCGATGATCAGCGTTACTCTAAAACCAGCCTAAAAGATAAACTCGTTCAGCGATGCTCGATCACTTGACCATTTCTACACAGTGTGGCTTTAAAAGTAAACCTATCATCATATTAGCCGTAAGAAATCCATTGCTGAGCGTAGGCCTCTCCTATTGATTTCCATTAGGAAAGTACAAGACAAAAAAGTACACTTATATCCTCGGATATCAATAAATCATAGAAAGTTGCCTAGTTCAGACAACGACGATAATTTATTTTACGATAGTGTTTGTGTAGTGGTAGCGGCAATTCGGAAAAAGCGGAATATGAGTAGCCAAGCGACAAAACTATCGAAACGACACACTTGATTCCCGCTGATCGCCAACTCGTTTCAATTTCTAGTTCTACTCGTTTCTCGTTCATCCTCGGCGGACCACTGCCTTAAAATAACTATCATTTTGATGTAAAACATTACTTTTACACCAACTGTTTGCCGTGGCGACGCCATGCTCAAGTGACGCTTATTATCAAAGTAATGTCATATTCATTATTGGTACTAAATGATTTTGATGTTTTATATGTGCCAGACGTCCGTATTTTTTAATTCAAAGAAATATATATTGTTGTTATGTTCATAAAAGAACAGAATAAATGTATATAATATTTTTTTTCAGATCCATTGACAAAGAAATTCATCCGAGATCAAATTGACAATGTTTTTGGCTATCCTTCACTTGTAAGGTTTAGCTGGTCGACAGCCGAATTGATGCTTCAGGAGAAAGCTGTAACTTGCACGTTTGAGGAAGTTGATGACGAAGGAGCTACTAAAAAAGCAAACACCAAATCGATTAGTTCATTTTTTGCACCAAAGACTGACGAAGGAAAGCCTAGAAAACGACACAAATTTTTCGAAGAAAGATTTTTATCTGTCAGCAATCCTTTTGAATGAAAATAAAATAAATATAATAAATAAATAATAAATACATGTTTGTTTTATTAAACTCTTTGTAAAATCTTATTTTAATACATGATATTTATATACCAATAATGTTGCAACATAATGGTAAACTCAATAGCGCAATAATAAACTCTTGGGATTAAATACAAAGTCTGCTTGCTTCCTTTCTATTTCTGGTAGAAATCAGTTCTATTGAAGCAAATAAAAAATCGTTTCATACAAATCATTAAAATTGAAATGTCTGTAATTTCAAATTAACAGCTTTTCACTAAATACATTTGAAAGTATTTACGGTACTTACATCAAAAAGTCAATTATAAAATTTTTGTTTGTCTGTCTATTTGTTCCGGCTGACGCTGATGACATAAGGAGTAACTTAGGCTACTTTTAGTTTTGACTAACTTTGCCTCGCATTGTTTCCCGCGGTTGTTTGCATAGGTACAATAACAACCGCGAGTAACACCGCGCGGCTCAGCTAGTTGATAATAATACTCGTAATAAACATTGTGTGTATACCATTGTGCATTTTCTAAATGAGTTGTAATTGATTGCCTATTAACTTAAATAATTCTTATTTTTAAATTTAGACAGGCAGTAGGCCTAAGTATTTTATGGAAATAGGTAATATTATAAATAAAACAAAAAATAATTGTAATGAGTGTTAAAAATGATTATCTCTGTATTCATCGAATGACAATAGCAGGTTGAGCCGATCGTAGGTAGGTACTATTATTAAAAATGCTACAAAGGAAAGTTAAAAAAAAAACAAACCTGACTCCGTAAAAAGTTGATAATATTAAATATTGCATATCGACCGAGAATTATTACGAATCTATACAGTATCTATATAGAATCTGTACGTAAAGTAGATTGGAATCTGTGATTAAACATACAAACACGTAGACTGCCCAAAATATCTATATATATATATATATATATATATATATATATATATATATACAATTATATTAATTATGCACATCACAGAATTATTTGTCCTGGCTGGGAATGGCTTACTAACTAACTAACACTATGTTACCTGGCTCGTTAATAACAACATTCAAGCTGTAACTGTATTCATATATATTAGACAGGGACAGACCTAATTTAGTCCGATTTAACCCCACAAGGTCACAAGTTTGCGTGTTCACCGCTAAAAAAACTGGCGTTGGTCGTATGTCTTCGTTCTCAAGACACTCCCTATCTGCCTAAACCAATATTGGAATAATTGGTGTCGACATATCGAGTGAAGTCCAGTTTCGTGGCATTTGGAGGGTAAGGCTATGGCGTGGATATAAGCGTGCTTCGGCATGAATGGGCCGGCTCGACCGGAGTGATAGACCGGCCTCACAGAAAACCGGTGTATAATAGTGCTTGCGCTGTGTTTCACCGAGTGAATGAGGATACCCTCTACCCATCCCCCAAAGGCCGGCAACGCACATCTGACGTCTCTGGTGTTGCAGATGTCAGGTCGCATCAAGCGATACGTCTGCTCGTTTGCACCCTCTCCTATTAAAAAAAACCACCTATTGCCGTCTACTGCTGAACGAGTCTCCAACAAAGAGCGCCTACTGTCCTGGTCTAGGGCAGTCTGCATCCATGTGTACCTACCTAAGCTTAATATCCAGTTAGTGAGTAAATATTTATGAGAAGCAGTACCTTTACATATGATACATATGTATTGAAGCAAGCTGAAAGGATATCTTAGCTTTGTTTTAACTTAGTAAGTGAAAATGACACAAGCGTGCATCACTGATCAGTAGAAATCGACGACAATTTAAATACAATTTATGCTGATGTCGTATGTTGTACTTACAACACTGTAGATATTTTGTCATGTTTCCAGTTTGAAATTTGCCAAGTCGGAAATGTTTGGTAAAGTCTGTTTTCGTGTCCAGCTTACTAATTGGTAAAGAAATATTTGTATTAGTGCCAATATATGGTAGGTCCGGAACTTAATATCTGTGTTATAGTCTGTATAAATTCATACGTAAACATTTTGTCTCTTATCTTAACACTAGCTGAACCCCACGGTGTTACCCGCGGTTATTGTTGTACCGCGAGTAACGCCGCGCGACAAAGTTAGTCTAAAAAATGTAGCCTAAGTTACTCCCCGGATCATCAGCTACCTGCCAGTGAAAGTCCCGTCAAAATCCGTCCAGCCGTTCCAGAGATTACCCGGAACAAACAAACAGACAGACAGACAAATTTTTTTTATCTACATTTTTCGTATATGTACCGTGTATGCATTAGTAAAAAGCGGTTATTTTAATATTACAAACAGACAATCCAATTTTATTTATTTGTATAGATAATATAAGGTAATTATTTTAAATAGTCTAAATATGCTTGATATTTAAAACTTTTACATAGTATCTTGTTATACTGACCTTGGTTGGCGTTGATCTGTAAATCAAAAAAAATCGCCATAAATTATTTTTAATCGACTTCAGAAAAGGAGGAGGCATTTTTAATGTTTGTAACCTCAGAACTTTCGACTGGGTGAACCGATTTTGATGATTCTTCTTTTATCGGGACGAAGTTCCTTACCTAATGGTAGCGTATGCGAATGTTGTACTTGAGGTGTCGGGTTTGAATCCCGGGTCGGATCAAATATTTTTTTATAATCTGCATAATATAATATGTATGTATTTACAAAAAAAAGATGTCCGAAATGTTTATCTATTTCTTTCGTGAACGAACAATGTAGTATATCGTAGTAATCTGTAAGTTGTTTATAACAAGTACGGAGTAACTCTAGACAGAGCTTGTTTCAGTAGAGATTTTTAGGTGGCAGCACAAGTGACCAGTTTAGTTTTATTTTTTATTTTACCGATAAAAAATCATAATAAAAAATGTATACATGAATAGTTATTTTCTTTATACCTCGCATAGAACTTTTATATATTTTCATAAAAAAAATAAAATAAAATAAAGGTGTTAAGACAATTTTGTGGTTTTTAAAGAGCGTGAACAAAAAATTTAGTATAGTGACATCTGTAATTATTTATTTATTTCGTGAACGAAAAATTTAGTATAGCGCCATCTGTATTTTTGATAAGGAACTTCGTTCCTATCTGATGTCTCATGACACCATACGACTTTTTTGAAATATGGTGCTTTCCGTGTGGTCCCATTTCAATTTGGTTCAGTTCTTGAAGACGTTTTTTTGTTAACATTTTTGTTTTTTATTAAATACCTGCCTATCAGGTATAGGTAAAATTGACTATATATTAATATTTTAATAATTATATTGAAATTATTGTTAGTCACATTAATTTTAAAAACTATAGTGGAGTTTTTATGTATGACACTATTGCAATTGCTTCAAAACATTATCCCACTATCGATATTTCTGCTATGCGACGTCACGTGCGTATAAAAGTGATAGAAATTGGTAGGTAGCATTTTAAGGTTCTGTACTCAAAGGGTAAAAACGAGACCCTATCACTAAGACTCCGGTGTCCGTCTGTGTGGCCGTCCGTCCATCCAACAGTCACCAGGCTGTACCTATCTCATGAACCGTGATAGTTAGACAGTTTCCATAAATGATGTAATGTATTCTTGTTGCCGCTATAACAACTAACAACAAAGACTAAAAGTTATAAAATAAATATTTAAGTGGGCTCCCATTCAACAAACGTATTTTTTGCGGTTTTTTGCTCGATATTAATAAGAATACGAACAAGGTACGGAACCCTTCCTGCGGGAGTCCGATTTGCGTTTGGTCGATTATTTATTATTTGAAAGTCATTTTGCCTTAATGTGCGGTATGACACTAATGATAGGTACATTTTATGAAAAGAATTTCACGGTGACATAACTCACCGCATACATTTCTTTTTTACAAGTTCTTTTTTTGTTATTTTATTATTAACTTGCAATGTATGTATGTATGTATATTCGGGTGGAATCTTGCAACTCAATTTTGAAGCTGATATCTTCATTCGATTTTGCTGATTTTGCAAGCATATGTATACAGCGTAACAATGCAATATTATGAAGACATGATGCTGATCTGATGCTGGTACTGGAAGGTGGGCATAGCAACTCTGGAAAGAAACATCGCAATACCATAAGTTTGGTCTCGATTGATTCGTCTCGACGGGTACTTTACGAGGTTATTCCAATAAAAGTTTGTTTTTAAAAAGATTTGTAATTTAATTTATTTAAAAACCAAAATTTACAAGGATTTGCCTCGTGGTTTGCTAATAGTGCAATCAGTACAATGAAAACCTTCAATGTAATTTGTATTGTACTTAGGTAAAAATGCAATAGTACTTCGCTATAGTAGTAAGGTAGATTAGAGGTTGCTATCTATCTATAAAAGAAAGGAGCTGTAAGCAGAAAGCAGGTGGGGGATCTTTTTTAATATATAGGTAGGTATAGTTAGGTAAACGGTCAAAAACAAAGAGTTATGTCGTTTCAGGAAAGACCCTAATTAATTAATTGTGTCTTTTAATTTTTTTAAATATAAACCGGTTAGCGAAACCGGTAATTCTAAAATATTAAGCATTAGATATAATTTTTCATCAGATATCCATCTTTGTATCAAAGTACTTGAGCGATAAATGTGACGATAAAACTTTCTCAAACAAATTGCGGTCTATTAAAGATTTCTTTATGCGATGAAACGTCCCGATTTTGGGGAAGCTCATCCTATAAGGTGAGTCGCCGGGGCTCACGCGGTTTCTGACGGCGATTAGCATGCGAGCCGCGACACGCGCGCACCTACTTGCCATGGACAATGCGGAACGCACTGGGCTCACTCAAAGAATTTAATTGTGTTCTATTATCATATTTAGGTTCTTTTACGGTAAGTCAAAAGTGAAAACTGAATGGAAGCCAACGTCGCTTGTCATTCGTCAGCCGCAATCGATGGCGACAACTTCTTACGCGCGGTAGATAGAGGATTAGTTGAGATATGGCGGTGTTCAAATATTTTGCAATAGTATTAGTATTTAGTGCGTGCGTTTCAGCAATAGTCGGGCCCTCAAATGTTACGAAGCCTAATGTACAAAAAACTGATACGTATTTAGAGGCGTACTCCAAATCGCGTGTAGAAGCTGAAAAGGCTAAAAAAGGTGTCGTGATTATAACAGCGAAAGATGGCGAAAAGAAGATTACCAATCGCGATGATAGCTACAACTCTGGATATGATTACACACCCCCATTTTCGAGTGGTAGTAGTTTCAGTTCTTCTGGACCCTCAGCGTCGAACAGCTACTTGCCACCATCCTCAAGTTATGGATCACCTGTGAAGTTTGAATCAGAAATAACCTACGACGCTCCACCAAATACTTATGGACCACCTGCCCAAACGTATGGACCTCCAGCACATACTTATGGCCCACCAGCTCAAACTTACGGACCTCCTGCACATTCATACGGTCCGCCGGCGCAGTCTTACGGTCCACCAATTCACAAGCCGCTACCACCGCCATTACCATCTCCAATTTACGGCCCGCCTCTGAAGCCATCCTATGGAGTTCCATATACTGCACCAGCTTTTGGTTTCCTAGATAAACTTGCATTTAAACTTGATATTTTGACGATTGCAAAATTATTGTTAAAATTGTTAATATTCAAGAAACTGGTGACTATGTTGGCCGTAGTTTGTATGTTGCTTGTGATACCGAAATTAGTCTCGTTTAAGAAAGATGCTCCTGCTAGCATTGGCAATGATGAAGAAGACCGTAGTTTCAATGGCAAAAAAGGTAAATTTTAAACCTATATTTGTATCTTTATTGATATGTTATTTTTGAATCCTATGAAATCTACGAATCCTTCCATTATTGGGTGACTTAAATGGGGAGCTATTTTTCATAAATACCCATGAGATTTAATATCAAACAATATTGGTAAGGTTTATCGCTAAATAATTGGTGTTATTTGGAAAACCCAATTTACATGTCAATTATAGAATTTCTAGATTAAATATTAATATATGAAAAGTACAATAAGAATATAAGTATAATAACAACATTTTAAGATATCTGTAGTTCTTTACTTTGATTAAATCAGAGTTAGATTACAAAATTTAGTTAATTTCTCTGAAAAAATAATCTGTAAAAGCTTTTTCAGTTAGTGTGAGTTAATAGTTACGGTTTCAGTAAAAATCTCAAAGCTCAAAGTACTTAATTTAAACTGGAAACGCTAAAAGATAGTCGCGTACGTTGTTTGGATATATTTACGTGTATGTTTATTAAAGATAAGGTACGTAGATAGATTGCTTATATTTATTTAAGGTTGGAACTGTGATACAGGTAAGTAAATATAAGGTACTTACTATTGCGATTCTGAGTTCTTTCTGACTCACCTTCTCACTGATGAATGGTAAACTGTAAAACGTAATAAAATGGAATTGATTTAAGTATTTATCAGTTAGATTTATTACAGATATAAATAATGTGAGTAATAATAATTCTGCTTTCGATGGTATTTATAGAACTTTTATCATTGGTAAATTTACAAACTAACGATAACGCTGAAAAAACGTAGGTCGGAAAAGTTAGTTTCAACTAGGGATGTTTTGGATATGATATTTCGGATCTGGATGCGAATATGGATATAGGAATAAAATTATATCGGTTTCGGATACGGTTACGGATATGTAATTATTTCGTATTATCTGTTAGTTTCGGATAGTTTCGGTTACGGATATTAGACTGAAGTAAAATATAAACACAAATAAAATACAATGAACTGATTCCGCACGCTTAAATGCCACTCTTTCAAAATACTGTTTAAATTATTCGCTATAATTTCAACTGTATGACGACCCTCTAATTGTTCACACTTGAATCTTATAGAAACTCTTTCATATTTATTCGTGATGCCATGAGCAGTAAGTAAGGCTAAGTAACGAGACATAAGTGTTAAGGGTATAAGGCTTCGGCAGTCTAGGTATGTTCGTACGTTCCCAGTAGAGCCTAAACTATTGAACCGATTTTGATAAATTATATACCAATAGGTTCATCATCATCATCATCGTATCAGCCGTAAGAAGTCCACTGCTGAACGTAGGCCTCCCCTATGAATTTCCATTTCGACCGGTCGGTAGCGGCCCTCATCCAAGAGTCCCTGCGATCTTAACCAGATTCATAATAAAGCTTAAACTTAATCGAGTAATCATTAAAAATCACAAAAAATTTACGTAGTCAGGTTATTTTGTTTTTAACTTTTTCTTGTTCACAATCAGTGGTGGAGTTGACATCGGTACAGCAACTCCTCGAGCGAGCCATCTCCATTTATGGACAACAACAGCCCAGTTGTGGTGCAACGTGTCGTGTACGCAGGGTCATCGATGACATATACCAATTTCAACCATATTTCAGGTAAGCTAAGTATCATAACAGAATGACTACATTAATTAACTGAAATTGTAGACAACACGATGTAACAATAATTAGCATTCGTGTTAATTGGAGTGTGTAATGAGATAGTTTGTTTGATATGACGGTAAGGTCATATTTGCGTATTTTTTGCATGTTATACATATGTCATTAAACTCATTTGATTTAATGATTACTACTTAAGTTCATAGGTATAGGTAAAAATATTCGCGTCGATTTGAGAATCTCCTTCGTTATCTTCGTCTATTAAAAAGTTAACTAAAAGTAAACTACTATTTCTTTATTTTATTTATTTATTTAAACTTGTTGCACTTATTGTACAAAAGGCGGACTTAATGCCATGAGGAATTCTCTCCCAGTCGACTTTCAGGTGATGTAGAAATATGATGCGGTAGATGTAAAGATAAAGTTCTATCAACCAACGTTTAACACAGTAATAGCAGTACCTATGTTAAGTGACTGACGACACGATATAACAATAATAGTTCTAAACTACTCATTCCTGGAATTGAAATCAGGGTATAGCCGAGCATATAAGAAGTCGACTGCACGAATGGTTCAGTGTGGTGGTTTTAGCGATCGCCACGGCACTATCTATTGCGCTAAGTGTGGTGGGTTCAATCAAATATCACATGAGACAACACGTTTTGCTTTCTGCAATCGTTACCTAACGCCTAAATTCTCGTAAGTCATTGGCTATTACTTTTGTCTAAGATTAGCCAATGATACACGAGAATTTAGATGTTAACGATTGCAGAAAGAAAACGCTTGCTACTTGAATAGGGGGGCAGATTTCCGCTCGCCAACGAAACTCTATCGCTAGGCGGGCATCAAGCTTTTCAACTCTTTATACGCGAATCCGACTCGCACTTGGTCGACTTTTAATTAAATCTACATTTTTCTTACAGGGAATCAAATTGAAAGTGCTTTTAAGTTTTATCTTCACGGCGGTAAGTGGATGCGGAGTTGGTGCCATTGAAATTAGTCTGAATGAAGTCATAACGTGTACAAGTTATTTATTTTTAATTTATTAAATTATTTTAGACTGTTATTTGAGTAGATTTAAGTTAAATAAAAGTTTGTTCATAGTTTCTGTATTATATTATTGTTAAACAAAAATATAGATCCTAAACTTCTTTTGAGCTAAGTTGCTCGAGCTGCTCGAAAACGGCAGTTAATATTTTATTTCCCAGAGGACAACTCGATAAAAATTAACAATGGAGGAATTGAAGATACTCGTATATTACTTAAGATACCAGTTTTTTTTTTAAATAATGGCATGTGTTGCATCGCTCAACTGCCAAATAACTTTTTTATTTATTTGATTATTCTATTAACTCAAAAGAGTTGAAAGTACAATAAGTCTCCTAAAATATACTCAGTTTAATTAATTCATGTTATTCAGATCACTAGGGACCAACACAACTTCCTTTGGACACGCCATTAGACTACGGTCAATAGGTAACCTATTTATGTGCCAATCAACGGCTGTTGGAGTCACTAACCTGGCTGGAAAAACGTCAGCAGCGTATATAAGTATCAATGGATGGCTCCTTTCACATACACCGTTCTTGTAGACAGGTAGGTTTTATCATAGCTGCTATACATATCCCATTACAAAAAGCATGCGTGAAGGCAAAGGAAACAGAGGCCCATGTACTGAAGATGGTATGTCAGGATGTTTCAGTTCATCGGGTTGGGTGCCTTGTCATCAAGATCAGTCACCAAGGTTGGTGTTAACATAAATTTGGGTTTATTCTGGTTTACTGGGAAAGTTTATATTACCTGCTATTAACGCAAAAATAAGTGTTTTGACGAGGACTTGCGGAAAAAAAACGCGTACCAAACAAAACAAATTCATGTAACTCTTGTAAACTTTCTTTTAGTTATCAAAATTCTTAAATGATCCATACAATGTACGTTTACTGTATAGGTAATGTACGAAGTTGTGACGTAGCAAAGTTACTTAAGCTACGATACCTGCTCTGAGTGTAAAACAGGGACCCTGTCAAAAAAAATTTGAAATCCGATCGCGTTCCTATTTGTCAAATTGTACACATTGCTATTTGGGTGAAATTATACTTTCCCCTTATCCAGTTTTGGGATCAAAGACCGAGACCTCGAATACCTTACGATGCCTTGCACAGTTCCGTACGACACTTCCTGCATAATAATGTAACTGTCAATACAAGTTGCATTGTTTGCTTTGGGACAATTAAAGAAAATTAGGTGCTATTTGACTGAGCGCTGTTTAGTATGCGCAGGATATTGTGATCGACTTGCCTAGTATGGAAAGTTGTGATATGAAAGTTATTTTGTGTAGGTACTGTACTATTTGTCATTGTTTAGAATGTATATGTGTGATTTGGAAGTTTTGGAAGATATTTGTTTAGTTATGTTATATTACTATTATCGCTAGTTTTAGGTCTTAGCAACAGGGGTTAACAATCTATATACATAAAAATGAAACGCTAAATTAATTGCCGAGCTGAAAACTGGAGAACCGCTTGACAATTTCGTTTTTTTTTCTAAATACTTTCGTTAAGGCACAATGAAGGTTCTTATGGAGAGAAAAAACTTTAAAATTACGAGGAAAAAACTACTCTCATTTATTTTTTCTATTGGATTATGACATGCCAATAACTTTTGACTAAACGAAGTTTGTCTAGTTCTATTCGGTAGTTGCTTATTTAAACTCTCACGGCTCCTACATGTAACGATTTAGGTAGCTGTTTCAAAAAGGTTGATTTACTTGAAAAAAAAATATTTGTTACTAGCTGCTGCCCGCGGCTCCGCCCGCGTGTATGTCGGTTATCGTGGCAAATAGTAGTCTATGTGTTATTCTGATATATAAGTTAAATTCTTGTAGTGTCATTCAAATCCGTTCAGTAGTTTTTGCGTGCAATTTCACTGATATGTCCACATATTGTGACAGTGTTACCTTTATTTAAAGAGCTTCGCTGTACACTATGTTATGTGTAATGCCATTAGAACAATATACGAACATATTAGCATTGTCGCTCACCCTCGACAGAGCCACATAGAGCTTTCCGTTGCTGAAACAGTTCGTCTATACCTGCGGTGCGCAACGTCTGACCTTATGTCTTGTTTATCGTCATCGCAAAGCATAGACTCACAGACTCACCAAAAACTGCACGCGTTTAAAGAGGAAAGGGAAATAAACTATGGATTGGGGTCATCCTTTAAGATAATAGTCTGAAAAGACATATTTCACTATAAATGAAACAAAATAATTTAAGTTTCTCGCAGATTGCACGAAATAAAACTAACATTTTTTTTGAAATTTTGTCTTCGACATAAACGTCTTGTGATTGGTTGCAACTCTGGTGACGTCACATGCTAATAAACGAAAGATTCCTCTATTGAATATTGTTTGCGTTTTATGTTTTCGGAATGGTAATAATCGATCTGTGAGCTATTTCTGCAGGATTTTTTTAAATAAACTATTTAATAAGTGGTTCGGAACAAAAAGGAACCAAATTTTGTGCGTGCCGATAACAGCAACCTACATAAGATAGACGCTTTTATGGTTGCACTTTTCTATCTATACAAATAAATAAAATTGGAGTGTGTTTGAATATTAAAATAACCGCTTTTTACTAAATGCCTATGTGTATATATACACGGTACATATACCAAAAATGTAGTTAAAAATGTTTTTGTCTGTCTGTTTGTTTCTTCCGGGTAATTTCTGGTTCCGTCAAAATCCGACCAGCCGGGATTTTGACGGAACTTTCACTGGCAGGTAGCTGATGATCCAGGAAGTAACTTAGGCTACTTTTTTTAGACTAACTTTGTCCCGCGGCGTTACTCGTGGTACAACAATAACTGCGGGTAACACCGCGGGGTTCAGCTAGGACATAATAATAACATTGATAACTATGCTGCAGAACTGAAAAATGTTAAAGCAGCTATGTTGCACTTGCATAAGTACAACATAAAAATTGTTTCTGTAATAACCTCTGGAAAAAATTCATTCATTATTTTTGTAAAATCTAATTTACTTTATGTAGGTTACATTTTGAAACAGTACAAAGCGTGGTATTTAAAGACGTTATCTGACCCGACGAACTTCGTACCACCAGTTTTTTCTTTCGTTACCAGCTACCCATGAGTAAGGTGTAGTCACGGACAAAAAAACTTTTTCCTTTATTTTTAATTTTTTCTTGTACACAAACCTTGTCCTAAGAATAACTAACACATAAAAAAAAAAAATTGGTGTAGCCGATCGAAAGTTACGCGCATACATACATTTCGGCGTAACGTCGCGGGACAAAGTTAGTCTAAATAAAGTGGCCTAAGTTACTCCCTGGATCATCAGCTACCTGCCAGTGAAAGTCCCGTCAAAATCGGTCCAGCCGTTCCAGAGAATAACCGGAACAAACAGACAAACAGACAGACAGACTGACAAATTCATAATCTATACAAATAAATAAAATTGGAGTGTCTGTTTGTAATATTAAAATAACCGCTTTTTACTAAATGCATATGAATGTATACACGGTACATATACCGAAAGTGTAGTTGAAAAATTTTTTGTCTGTCTGTCTCTCTGTCTGTCGGTCTGTCTGTCTGTCTGTCTGTTTGTTCCGGGTAATCTCTGGAACGGCTGGACGGATTTTGACGGGACTTTCACTGGCAGATAGCTGATGATCCGGGGAGTAACTTAAGCTACTTTTTTTAGACTAACTTTGTCCCGCGGCGTTACTCGCGGTACAACAATAGCCGCGGGTAACACCGCGGGGTTCAGCTAGTTAATCATAATACAGTAGAAATTCTGCAAAAAATTTGATTCGGTAAGTAGTCGTTTCACCACCCGATGAATGAAGCAATATTCTGTACTTTGACCAGGCAGGCATGCGACATAATATCTTATTGTTTAAAGCTGTGCCCGCGACTTCGTCCGCGTGGATCTCCTTTTACAATAATGTTTTTTGTTTAACTATAGACTATTAAACTACAATTTAATAAATAAATATGACGCTGCCTTTTAAAAATCTATTTAAGACCGAAGAGTAATTTTTGTTTTGCATCGTCACTACACTTGTTTACATTTGTTCAAAGTGGACGCTTCCGGTACGTATGCATAAAGATTTATGGAACTACTGACCCAGGAAAAAGCGACGTACAACTGCCCATGTGAAAAACATCTGAGACTAAGATCTACTCCAGCAACACGGAAAGTCTGACGATGAGATTTATGAATTGTCATTGCATAAATTTACTTATTTGAAATTATACTATATACTTATTAATTTTACAACTATAAATATAAAGAAAAGAAGGAGAAACAAACAAAAACACTAAACCAACTAATTATATTATTATCTAATACTTACTTTAAACTGATATTAAAAACTACGTATCTATGTATTTTATAAATCTAAAGCGCGCTTATTCCGAGAAGAGTCAATAAGAACCACGTTCGTTCGCATTAACGGTGACAATTCGAGTGAAGTCAGCGCGTGAGCGGCGTGAGCGCTCCCGCCTTTTTGTAGATCCAGCGGATGGCCGTTTCGCGTGTTAAAGAAAAATCAACCGTAATGTCGTACTTATACTGGTGCGGCGAGATTTGGCAGTTTTATTTCATCTATATCTTGTGTGTTTATTAATTATAATTTTATAATTCTATATTTTATTAAAAAAGATATTAAAGTGTATAGTGCTAAGGTTATATCCATGTGAAATACAATATATTTAAGTATTTAATACACCTTGAAGAAATGCCTAACGCTTAAACACGTTATTGTGGCTAATTTATAAAAGATAGAAATATACTATTGAGGACTTTTTTGTAGATCTTTTGAAGACCATCATCTTTGTAATACATATTTTTGGTGTATGATCAACGTGTGCGAGGATAAGAGCTCGAAAGCGAAAATTTTCATCCGACTTGCTTCAAATTTATCGTCACTGCTCAGCTCCTATGCATCTTAGCGTTATGTTATATAGCCTATAACCTGCCCAGGAGTATGGACTATAATCGTACCAAGTTTGGTTAAAATCCCTTCAGTAGTTTTTGATCCATGCGTGCACATACAGACAGACAGACAGACAGACAGACAGACAGACAGACAGACAGACAAAAAACTTACTGATTACATTTTTGGCATCAGTATCGATAACCATTCATCCCCCAATAATAATTTTTAATATATATTCAATGTACAGAATTGACCTCTCTACAGTTTTATTATAAGTATACTAGCTGCTGCCCGCGGCTCCGCCCGCGTGTATGTCGGTTATCGTGGCAAATAGTAGTTTATGTGTTATTCTGATGTATAAGCTATTTCACTGTAAAGTTTCATCCAAGTCCGTTTAGTAGTTTTGCGTGAAAGAGTAACTAACATACACACTTACAAACTTTCACCTTTATAATGTTAGTGTAATTGATGATAAAAACGGTTAAACAAACAAAAACAATACCATGTATAATTTAACATATAATATATTTGGTGCTAGTCGCATTTGAAAAATATAACAGCCTGACAATGACAACTTACCTACGTACAACCTATGTAATGTAATTAAAATAAAAACGAAGTAATTCGGTATAATTACAGCTACGTAATCTATAATAATCTATAATAATTAAAATAAAAATGAAGTTTGTACGTGGAATTTTGTACGTGTAACTTCTAAAAAAAAACTGTCAATACTTAACCTTAGTCCTATATTACTTTAAGTAAAATGCGTTTTTAGCTAATCGTAAATGTCTTGAAAATTCGCAAAACGGAAACAACCATCATCGGCGTCTGCCCTCACGCGTCTACCTACCTACCCGCGTTCGGGTCGTACACTCAGCGATGAGCAACCTATTCCCCGCGCCATCGTAATATCGCGCACTCAGTTTGTCATTATCGCAACTATTATTTTAATATTTATTTATTTGTATTTATTTGTATAAATATTTATTTGCATAAATATTTATTTGTCCAAATGATGTAGCGCGAAAGATATATTTTATCTACTTTAAATACCAGAAGCGATAAATGTGTCCATTTTCATTTAGGAATCAACTTAATACTACCATACCAAATGTGCATTTGAAATAAATCATTAATTTTTATTGTAGTTATGGTTCACTATGTCGGCTTCAATGGCTTACACATTTTAACTATAACAGCTTTTAAGATAAACATTTCCATCAAACATTACATATGTAAAACTTTAGCGATTTTGGCGGCGCACGCCAGTATAGCTCAGAATACATGGTAGATTTTTTCTACTACCTACTTGACACTTATCGTCATATTTTAGAGAATTCACACAATATCTTTATTATTTGTAGCCTATGTGTTATTCTGATGTATAAGTTAAATTCCTGTAGTGTCATTCAAATCCGTTCAGTAGTTTTTGCGTGCAATTTCACTGATATGTCCACATATTGTGACAGTGTTACCTTTATTTAAAGAGCTTCGCTGTATACTATGTTATGTGTAATGCCATTGGAACAATATACGAACTTATTAGCATTGTCGCTCACCCTCGACAGAGCCACATAGAGCTTTCCGTTGCTGAAACAGTTCGTCTATGCCTGCGGTGCGCAACGTCTGTCCTTATGTCTTGTTTATCGTCATCGCAAAGCATAGACTCACAGACTCACCAAAAACTGCACGCGTTTAAAGCGGAAAGGGAAATAAACTATGGATTGGGGTCATCCTTTAAGATAATAGTCTAAAAAGACATATTTCACTATAAATCAAACAAAATAATTTAAGTTTCTCGCAGATTGCACGAAATAAAACTAACAATTTTTTTGAAATTTTGTCTGCGACATAAACGTCTTGTGATTGGTTGCAACTCTGGTGACGTCACAGGCTAATAAACGAAAGATTCCTCTATTGAATATTGTTTGCGTTTTATGTTTTCGGAGTGGTAATAATCGATCTGTGAGCTATTTCTGCAGAACTTTTTTTTAATAAACTATTTAATAAGTGGTTCGAAACAAAAAGGAACCAAATTTTGTGCGTGCCGATAACAGCAACCTACATAAGATGACGCTTTTATGGTTGCACTTTTCTATCTATACAAATAAATAAAATTGGAGTGTGTTTGAATATTAAAATAACCGCTTTTTACTAAATGCCTATGTATATATATACACGGTACATATACCAAAAATGTAGTTAAAAATGTTTTTGTCTGACTGTTTGTTTCTTCCGGGTAATCTCTGGAACGGCTGGACGGATTTTGACGGAACTTTCACTGGCAGGTAGCTGATGATCCAGGAAGTAACTTAGGCTACTTTTTTTAGACTAACTTTGTCCCGCGGCGTTACTTGTGGTACAACAATAACTGCGGGTAACACCGCGGGGTTCAGCTAGTACATAATAATAACATTGATAACTATGCTGCAGAACTGAAAAATGTTAAAGCAGCTATGTTGCACTTGCATAAGTACAACATAAAAATTGTTTCTGTAATAACCTCTGGAAAAATTCATTCATTATTTTTGTAAAATCTAATTTACTTTATGTAGGTAGGTATATCTCAATGCTTTTAGGTTACATTTTGAAATAGTACAAAGCGTGGTATTTAAAGATGTTATCTGACCCGACGAACTTCGTACCACCATATTTTTCTTTCGTAACCAGCTACCCATGAGTAGGGTGTAGTCACGGACAAAAAAACTTTTTCCTTTATTTTTTAATTTTTCTTGTACACAAACCTTGTCCTAAGAATAACTAACACATAAAAAAAAATATAATTTGGTGTAGCCGATCGAAAGTTACGCGCATACATACATTTCGGCGTAACGCCGCGGGACAAAGTTAGTCTAAATAAAGTGGCCTAAGTTACTCCCTGGATCATCAGCTACCTGCCAGTGAAAGTCCCGTCAAAATCGGTCCAGCCGTTCCAGAGAATACCCGGAACAAACAGACAAACAGACAGACAGACTGACAAAAAAATTTTTAACTACATTTTTGGTATATGTACCGTGTATACATACATATGCATTTAGTAAAAAGCGGTTATTTTGATATTACAAAGAGACACTCCAATTTTATTTATTTGTACCTATAGATGTATAGATTTTTTCACTGTGGCACTACAAACCATTTATTCGACATTTCAATTAATATAAAATTGGAGAAAACTGATAAAATTAACTTAAACCGCGCTGTTTTGTTTTGTTGTGGCTAGAGTGTGACGTCACGCGACTCATGTGACCAGCGCCATTACAGAAATATCGTTTTTGGTTGTCAAGCTTGAACTTTATCTTAAATTTAAATTCATAATTAATCATAATACAGTAGAAATTCTGCAAAAAGAGAGACTAAGATCTATTCCAGCAACACGGAAAGTCTGACGATGAGATTTATTAATTGTCATTGCATAAATTTACTTATTTCAAATTATACTTATTAATTTTACAACTATAAATATAAAGAAAAGAAGGAGAAACAACCAAAAACACTAAACAAACTAATTATATTATTATCTAATACCTACTTTAAACTGATATCTAAAAACTACGTCTTATGTATTTTTTAAATCTAAAACGCGCTTATTCCCAGTCAATAAGAGCCACGTTCGTTCGCATTAACAGTGACAATTCGAGTGAAGTCACCGCGTGAGCGCTCTCGCCTTTTTGTAGATCCAGCGGATGGCCGTTTCGCGTGTTAAAGAAAAATCAACCGTAATGTCGTACTTATACTGGTGCGGCGAGATTTGGAAGTTTTATTTCATCTATATCTTGTGTGTTTATTAATTATAATTTTATAATTCTATATTTTATTAAAAAAGATATTAAAGTGTATAGTGATAAGGATATATCCATGTGAAATACAATATATTTAAGTATTTAATATACCTTGAAGAAATGCCTAACGCTTAAACACGTTATTGTGGCTAATTTATAAAAGATAGAAATATACTATTGAGGACTTTTTTGTAGATCTTTTGAAGACCATCATCTTTGTAATACATATTTTTGGTGTATGATCAACGTATGCGAGGATAAGAGCTCGAAAGCGAAAATTTTCATCCGACTTGCTTCAAATTTATCGTCACTGCTCAGCTCCTATGCATCTTAGCGTTATGTTATATAGCCTATAACCTGCCCAGGAGTATGGACTATAATCGTACCAAGTTTGGTTAAAATCCCTTCAGTAGTTTTTGATCCATGCGTGCACATACAGACAGACAGACAGACAGACAGACAGACAGACAGACAGACAGACAGACAGACAGACAGACAAAAAACTTACTGATTACATTTTTGGCATCAGTATCGATAACCATTCATCCCCCAATAATAATTTTTAATATATATTCAATGTACAGAATTGACCTCTCTACAGTTTTATTATAAGTATAGATAGATTATAAGTATAGATATAGATATATAGATATATAGATCACATCCTGAAGATGCATAGATGTCATTTTACCAGTTTTACCAGTCAGGAGCATGTTCTTTATAAGAAACCGTTATGTGACAGTTTCCCAGCATAGCTATATTTATCGTAAGTACTATACCTACACTAAGAAATGTTAGCTTCCAGTGGATATATTATATTCTGATTAATTTCGTTGCGAGTTCCAAGATATTTTAATTTTTCCTAAAAGTTCCCGAGTTTTCGTAGATCACTGTTATTGATGATGGTGGACAGGTGTTAGTGTGGTGGGCATGTGGGAGGGGTTGGTCTCCTGAAAAAAAGGTTAGCTTTTAATTCAAGAATTTCCATTTCCGAGAAAAGAAACAAGAGGTGCCCCATTAGTACACATGCAATTGGGATATGATACCATTATATAATTATGAGTGTTTGAATGCAATTAGTTATTTAAAGGTGACATATAGAAAATGTATTACTAAGCTACATCACCTTCTTCTCTAGTTGTTTTACAGTATGAAAATTATAATTAGTCATGCAATAGAATCCTTATCTATGAGTGTGATTAAGTAAATATAAAATGATGTCATTACGGGTGCTCGAAGTCAGGAAAACAAGTAGTTATACAGGAACTTTATCTATCTAATACGTCAGTTACAACAGCGACGTTCGAGAACAACCATTAGTCAATAATAAGTCTTAAGCTAAATATGTCTGAGAAGTGATACTAAGTAATTCTATTTCAAGACTGATATTCCTAGAAACTGACACGCCGATACGTCTTGAATCCTTATCCTTATTTCAATTATAATGGCCAACCTTAAGCTTTTGTGTTCTCTCTTAATTCAAACCAATTTAGGCAATTGACATGGGCCCGAGAGGGCAATACACTAGAGTTATATTTTAATGCGAGATTTGTAGCTGAGATAATATGTCACAACCTGTCAACGTTCATACCTAAGTCTATGAAAAATTTCACCAGGTTGTCGGTTTTTTTAGTACATTGGTGATAAGACTAGGTATAGAATAGTGTACAAACGAAAAAACCCGAAAAAGAATGCTACCTGCTTTGGTTGACCTGTCAATCCTGGTATTTCATGGTATAAGTAAAAAGAACCTCAGAAGAGTCGATGAATCACAAAAATATTTCTTAAGAAATAAGGAAAATCAAGCATTTTGATAAACTTGCAGAATTAGCAGATTTAAAAAGGTAGGTAGAAAGGTAATGTTATTAAACATTTAAATTAGTAACATTATTGGTACAATAAAAAAATTATTACTTTTTTTATGGAATAAGAGGCAAACGAGCAGGCGTATCGCCTGATGGTAAGCGATTAAAGCCACCCATGGACACGCGCAACACCAGAGGCGTCACAAATGCGTTGCCGGCCTTTGGGGTATGGGGAGAGGGATGGAGAAGGGCTTGGGGTATGGGCCTCCGGTATCCTCACTCACTCGGTGAAACACAGCGCAAGCTCTTTTTCACATCGGTTGTCTGTGACGTCGTGGTATTACTCCGGTCGAGCCGGCCCAGTCATACCAAAGCGTGGCTCTCCCACGGCTCTCTCCTAGCGTAGTAGAGTAATTTTACATACATACTTAATATTGAGTACGAGTAGTAGAGTTTTAGCTTCTTTTCCCAAAAAAAATTTTCCGTACCATTGAGTTACAATACAATATACGCAACGTAGTAATAGTAGTTCAATTTTCCATACTAGGATTAAATATTGTGTTGCGAGGAACTTCATAACATACATGCAACATGCGAAGAATACTCGGACTCAGAACTACGATTTGTGGAACTCACAAAGTGTTGTCACATGTTGGGATAGAACCCACGACACAGCACAGTAGTAAGTCGAAGTAACTGCTTTCCACAACGCTACCCGAGCAAGCGTCTGCGTATGTCTGCAAAAAATCTTCAAAGTTCGAATCCTTGCAGCAGTTTTTGTATGATTAACACCATCCATCGTTACAGTCACAGAACAGTGGTCACAATATTTCACGTTAACAACGTTAGTAAGATCTAGATAAGTTATTTAGAGCTATTTTCTACGTCACACGAGATGATAGTGAAAAAACATTTTAATTAAAATTGAGTGTATAATAATGTCGACCTTGCAATTAATCAAGTGTTGACGTATGACACTACGGATCGTCAGTAAAGGATGCTCTAATTTAAAATAAAATAAATTACAAATAGGCTAAAATTAAACCATCGACCCATTTCCGTGAAAATATTTAATACATTAGGCAAACATAGGGCTAAACAATGGGTCGGGATTGCAAGGATTTCCTTTCGAAGATCCTCCTGGTTCTCCGACTTCTAGTACCGGAGACGGTGCGGTCTTAGTCGGTTCGAGTCCGACATTGAAACCAGTCGGTGGTACCCGGAGGATTTGCACACAAAAAAGGGACTAAACAATGGATCATTACCACAAAAGCGTTAAAAAGTTCCTTCTTGTCATCTCCTACTTATCAAGTATCATACACATTTCTTCTCCCTTTAATATTTGGTTTTGCTAGTGTCATCGCAACTCTCAAATATATAAAAATATTTCGGACGTCTCACAAGCCATCTAGTCCCAAACTAAATAGACCTTGTACTATGGGTTTTTGACAACTAATATAAATATCTATATACTTTCTGAAAATACATACATATTTTACATTGAAAACACCCAAACTCCGAAACAGATATATTATGCAGATCATACAAAGATTCGGTCCGACCCGAGAATCTAACCCGACTTCAAACGAAGCAGTTGTACCTATACTCTATCATTGGGGCCACCGAAGTATTCTAATTCATAGATGAGGCATATGATTCGTTTTTCAACTGTTGGTTAAAATTTTTAACTACTTCGAAGATATCAAGATTCATGTCTGATAAAATATTCTTTACTTGTGCATTCGGTGTAGTGCGGTTATCTATATTTTAGCAGAGATAAAAACAAGAAAGAATGTGCGACCACAACACAGCTTTTTTACTTCTACCAAACTGTTCATAATGTATGCTGTGGTTTCGTGTCACTTCGTCAACACATCACAGAACTAGCAATTAGCAATTATGAAACAGCGTCACAGCAGCAGAGCCAGCAGAGAGTATTTAACAAAGAATTCTTTACCGCAATCATACATAACCAAGGTTCTTCTGTTGTTGAAATTATGTTTAATAAGGGCGGGGTCACAGTGGAGCACGAATGCGACAACGACAGCGACATAGCGGTGCGACAATGAACTTGGCGGAAGCCGATGTCACGCCCGCAGCTGCGAACAATGCCCTACGTGGTGTTATGAATATAGATAATAGCAATTAAGTATTCCATGGGGTTTGAAATTGGGACATCAGGTTTAACAAGGATTCTATTACTACTACAAAACAATTGAGTTGGTACATTTGCGCCACCGTTTTGTCAATCGATTTATTTTTTCTCCCTTTTCTTTTGAACCGACTTCAAAAAAAGGAGGAGGTTTCTCAATTCGAACGTATATATAGCTGTCATTTATGTGTGTTCGCGGATAACTTTGTCGTTTATGAACCGATTTTGATGATTCTTTTTTTAATGGAAAGGAGATGTCCCAACAGTGGTACCATGATAAGGACATCAATATCTGATGATGGCATCCAAAAGAAATCGAGTCGAACCTTGAAGTCAGTTTTATTTTTGTTAAAATTGTACTTGTTAAGGTAGGTATATTGTCAAGATTAATGTTATCAGTAACTGAATGTCATGTTTCAAGAAAAAAAAAAATACGATTGAAATATCTGAAGTCAAATGGATATCTTTTTCTCTATCGATACCGATTACGGTGGAATTTCAATAGTACTAACCTTTTAAAAATCCTTAACTCACCTCTCAGATTTCATAAAAAAGATAAGTTTACAAATATTTAGAGACATTAGAATTCAAAAATGTTTTTAAATGCGTTTGTTTTAAATAATAGAATATGGCTATTTCGAATTATCGCAAAACTTTTTTTATAATCCAAATAAACGTCTTTTATATAAACTTTAGTCAGAGCTTCCTTTTGAAAGAGAAAAAGGGAGTGTATCCAGTGTCAGCGACACACGAATTGTCTTGTAAACTTATGTGTTAATTGTAGACTTATGTTACCGTTATATGGGCCAAAATTCTTAAACAATTTCTGAAAAAAATTGTATATAAAGATTAAAACTATCCATAGCTACTATTAAGCAAACAGTATCCACAAACATACTGTAATGTGATGTAATAATATGAGTGACAATAATTTGTGGAGTACTGGTTAGTGGGTGCTCTAGTTATTCCATTGTGTGTATGGTGGCGGGATGGGTCGGCCAGTGGATGTTGGTTGCTGAGTCAAGTGCAGGAGCATTCGCCTGGAACGCTCAGTGGCTCACTGTGGAATCTGCACGTGTATACGATACACGTGTGTGTCGAGTGTTGACGCATCATAACACTGACGGGAATTGTGTAAACTTAATCACTTACGTAGTAATATATGTGCAGAAAATGTGCTAAAGAAAAGTGGTGAAAATTACGGACTTCAGTGATCTTTTTGTTCTTCTTGCGATATAAAAGACAATGTAGAGATCGAAAGTGTGTAAGCATTTCCTTTTGTATTTTATTTTAACTTTCCTTTGTTATAAGCAGGACTTTCTTCCATGTTTTACCTTCCATCTAATTGTGATCAAAAATATCTATATCAATGTTACAGAACATAGATATTTCTGATCATGAGTTTACAAATTTCAGTTTCATTCTTATTACAAGTTTACTATTTTAAAACTCGGGTTCTGAAATAATCAATTTATAGAAAAAAAACATTTTTAGATGGTTACCATCTAAATTTAAAATGAATAAAGTAAACAATAGCAAAACTTCCGACCTTGAAGAGCAGTTTTAAACTTTTACCTCTACAATTGTTAGATATCTTATGGCTTAACACCAAAAAGGCTGATTAGAATTTCGAAACGCGTATGTTAGACCTACATAGTCACTCATTCGCTGAGAATAAAATTACGTAATGACGGATAACATTAACTGTTTACTTTTACACAATACATTGTGTTTCAAGATTACAGACGAGCTCTAATGTGCCGTCAGGAAAAGGAATTTAAATGTATTTCCAATTCTAGATAAGTATGTAAAATTTGAAATTTTAAAATAAGCAGGTAGGTACGCAATCAAAAACATTATCTCTCCTCTCTTGCGATTTGTTATCAGTTATCAGACATGTTCCAGCATTGTTTGGTTGCCTTTTTGTTGAACATGACGTACACTATATTGGTTCAAAGTAACAATAAAAATCGATCAATTCGTGCTCAGCATGATTGGATCTGTTCAATGGTTCCTAAAGAATAACCACAGGAGACATAGTGTCGCTGTACCTAACAGTGGTTTTAGCCTTCACGTGTGTGAGTAGTATTTTTATAAATTCTATTTCATTCACCGTTCAAATATCACATTCATTTATCATTAAACGACTTCAAAAAAGGGGGAGGTTATAAATTTGAATACACTTTTTTAGGTCTGTTACCTCGTGACTTTCGACTGGGTGAACCGATTTTGATGATTCTTTTTTATTTGAAAGCTTCTGCTTCCCGTGTGGTCCTATTTCAATTTGGTCCAGTTCTTGAAGTCTGTTCTTTTTTTGTTAAAATTTGTGATTATTTTTTTACATGTTTTGAAAATTTTATGGTTCATCTCAAACAACGATAACTGTAATTGCTTTTCTCACTTAGTGTAACGTTTTTTTCTGAAAACGGGGCAAACATAAAACACATTTTTTAGTTACATATTTCTTTGAGTACATTTTTTTTAATAGTTATGATTATTTTAAGTAAATTTATTTTATTGACGTGAAGAACACTGATTCTTATGGGAATTTTCTGCAAACAGTAACCGAACTGTAGCTGGGTTTTTCCGTCCCTCGTCTATAACTTACTCATTAGAGAAAAAACCCTTTCTCTTGGTGCATTTGTGTTAGATTTAAATATATTTAATGAAAATACAAAATTTCTACTGGCCTGTTAATTTTCAATACTTGTCTACAGTTAGATTATCGGGAAAATGGGACTGAGGGAACTGGGATTAAGAATTGATATACGGGTCACGTTATGTATAGCTATATTATTATATTATATATTAACATTCTGGGGGTGTAAGGGAGCGAACCACAATCTTTCGCTCCCAGCCAACCTCACCTGCACGCGGTGCACCCTGCTGAACAACAAACGAGGCTCTGGCGACCGACTGATGGCGGTATATCCATCCCAAGAGGCGTAACTAAATACAATAGGCCGGTGACGGGCAGCAGCGTCACCGGTGCAACAAGTTACGCCCTGCGATCACCAACCCGCCTGCCCAGCGTGGTGATTATGGGCTAAAATCCTCCATGCGAAAGCAACAAAAGCCACGGCCCCCAGTTCCCGGCAGTCCCGCTATTCCTGGTCATGGTGGCGACCACGGTAACGGCGGGACGGGGGGTGCTAAGAATCACCGGGTTACGGAAGGCCACCATAAGCGACTGACTTTGGCAACCTATAACGGCCGCACGTTACGGCTAGACTCGCATCTGGCTCAACTTGAGGTGGAACTTGGGAAGATTAGGTGGCATATCCTAGGGCTATGTGAAGTCCGAAGAGAGGGGGAGGATACCATAACCCTCGACTCAGGCCACCTGATGTACTTCCGCGAGGGAGACCAACAATCCCAAGGTGGCGTGGGGTTTCTGGTAAACAAGTTCCTTTCTGACAACGTAGTGGAAATATCCAGTGTGTCGAACAGAGTAGCGTACCTCATTATCAAACTTACCGAGAGGTATAGCCTCAAGGTAGTACAAGTGTACGCACCGACCTCGGCCCACTCGGACGATGAAGTGGAGGATATGTTCGATGACATATCGAGGGCCCTGCACTTCACTACTAAAACCCACTACAACGTCGTTATGGGTGACTTCAACGCCAAAGTGGGAGTACAAACTTGCGGCGAATCGGTAATAGGATCTCATGGATTAGGAAGCAGGAATCATAGGGGGCAAATGCTTGTCAACTTTCTCGAGCGGGAGGGGCTGTTCTTGATGAACTCCTTCTTCAAAAAGCGGCCCCAAAGAAAGTGGACGTGGCAAAGCCCCGACGCTATGACAAAAAATGAGATTGATTTCATCTTGGCGGACAGAAAGCACATATTCAGAGACGTCTCAGTGATCAATAGGTTTAACACCGGTAGTGATCACCGACTTGTCCGAGGCTCTCTGAATATCGACTTTAAGGCTGAACGTGTCCGTTTGATGAAATCCAGGCTCCGACCAACTCTGCTTCAAGTCACGATGGGATCTGAAAAATTCCAGTCAAATTTGGAAAGCCGATTTGCTGCCATGGAAACCACAACAGACGTAAACCAGAACCTTGAAAATGTGGTTCGGATTCTTAGGGACGAAGGTACGAGATTTTGTGAAATGCAGCGTAAAAGCAGGAAGTCGAAGCTTTCAGAGAGGACACTAGGGTTAATGAGGGAACGACGTGAGAACCCACCTGTCACTTCGTTAGCCAAGAGGACTCTTAACCGAGAGATCAGCAGGCTTGTACGACACGACCTCCGATGCTCCAATACTCTTTCGATCGAAAGAGCGATCGAGTGGAATCGGGGGTCAAAAGTGTTCGTACAATCTCTTGGAAGAAGTCACCTGACGAAGTTGACCACATCACGTGGAGAAGTCGTTACTTCTAAGCCGGCCGTCCTTTCGGAAGTCGAAGGCTTCTACGGCAGTTTATACGCTTCGCATGCATCTCGACCTGATCCCGAAAATAAGGACCCTAGAGCCACATTAACACGCCACTACACCGAAGATCTGCCAGAAGTCAGTACTGATGAAATCGTGATGGCTCTTGGACAGCTGAAAAATGGAAAAGCCCCTGGAGAGGACGGCGTTACAACAGAGCTGTTGAAAGCTGGAGGTATGCCCGTACTGAGGGAGCTCCAAAAGCTTTTTAACGCTGTCCTGTTCGAAGGGAGAACTCCAGAAGCGTGGAGCAGGAGTGTGGTCGTCTTGTTCTTTAAAAAGGGTGACAAGACCATGTTGAAGAACTATCGGCCCATTTCCCTTCTAAGCCACGTCTACAAACTGTTTTCAAGAGTCATCACGAACCGTCTTGCGCGAAGACTCGATGAATTCCAACCACCGGAGCAGGCTGGGTTTCGGAGCGGATATGGCACCATAGACCACATCCACACAGTGCGGCAGATTATACAGAAGACCGAAGAGTATAATCAGCCCCTGTGTCTAGCATTCGTGGACTATGAGAAGGCCTTTGACTCGATCGAGACCTGGTCTGTTCTGGAGTCCCTGCAGCGTTGCCAAGTGGATTGGCGATACATCCAAGTGTTGAGATGTCTCTACGAAGCCGCCACTATGTCCGTCCAAGTACAGAATCAGCATACAAGACCCATACCATTGCATCGAGGAGTGAGACAAGGTGATGTTATATCCCCGAAATTGTTCACTAATGCAATGGAGGACTTCTTCAAGACGCTGCACTGGAAAGGGCGCGGAATCAACATCAATGGCGAATACATCTCTCACTTGCGATTTGCAGACGACATCGTCATCATGGCAGAGACGCTGCAGGACCTTCAACAGATGCTAAATGACCTGGCTGACTCTTCTGTGCGCATCGGCCTACGGATGAACTTGGATAAGACCAAGGTCATGTTCAATGAACACGTTCTACCGGAACCGGTTGCAGTACACGGTGCCGTTCTTGAAGTTGTTCAAAAATACGTGTACCTCGGGCAGACTTTGCAGTTAGGGAGAAACAACTTTGAGGACGAAGTGAACAGGAGAATTCGGCTGGGTTGGGCAGCGTTTGGGAAGCTTCGTCGGGTCTTCTCATCATCGATCCCACAATGCCTAAAGACGAAAGTCTTCAATGAGTGCGTCCTACCCGTAATGACATACGGAGCCGAAACGTGGACACTTACGGTACGGCTAGTTCACAAGTTTAAGGTCGCTCAGCGTGCTATGGAAAGGGCTATGCTCGGCGTTTCTCTAAGGGACCGTATCAGAAACGAGGTGATCCGGCAGAGAACCAGAGTCATCGACATAGCCCAGAGGATTAGCAAGCTGAAGTGGCAGTGGGCTGGCCATATTTGCCGTAGAACCGATAACCGTTGGGGTAAACGGGTTCTTGAGTGGAGACCGCGATTCGGCAAACGTAGTGTAGGACGTCCACAGGCCAGGTGGAGTGATGATTTGCGCAAGACGGCTGGCAGGAGCTGGATGCGAGAAGCCGAGGATCGAACTAAGTGGCGTGCAATTGGAGAGGCCTATGTCCAGCAGTGGACTGCGATAGGCTGATGATGTGAATAAACATTCCCTATGATCTATATCGTAATCATAGTACAAAGGCACATACATAAAATGGCCGTCTAAGTTGGTTACAGGCGTAGTCAGCAACACATAGTACACAAACCAATAATACAAGTAATAATATAATTAAATACAAACAATAAACGCGTGGAAATCGGTTGCAAAATATGTTATCAAGATTGTCGACGATAACCTTTCGATGTTTCCGATAATTTGATAGCTACTTCTTTTAATAATTGATAGGATGCAGATGTTGAATATACGTTCGGAAGGATGTTACAGACTGTGATACTAGAAATCGCGGTTGGCGCTTCCTGTGTACAATTACTTGTTGTTCTACAACTTTGTTAATCACAGTTTCAATACACGGATTCCTATAGGCACAAAGACAATGATGACTGATTAAATAGATGATTAAATAATTTAGGGAACATGTAGATGGATGGAAGTGTAGTGTTAAATTTTCTCCTAGCCGACTAATAAATAATGTTTTTGTTATTTGTTACAGAAATTGACGCAACAAAAATACTCAACTCTATATGTATGCCAAAGAGATTGCCAAATATAAATAACATAAATTGAAAGAGGTCGAACTCAATATAAAAATGCCAGAGATAGGACCGATGATGCGCGCGCTCGAGTTGCAGAGGCTGATAGAGGACAAAGTGACCGAATGGCGCGAAAGGTCAGCTAGGGTCGCCGGAGCAAGTGTAGCAGACTCTTATCAACAGCCACTCAACTTTAAACGACACACACATAGACGCAAGAACCACGCTGAAATAAACAAAATTATCGCAAAGTATTCGAAACCAACAAAGAGAACAGACGGACCCTACTTATTGTCTCGGGACACACCTCAGTATATTCCACAACCTCCCCCGCGAACAAAAAAAGTTTTATCTAACTTAAAAGTGCTTTCTAAGAGTGAAGATAATTTGACTGCCGTCGGTACTATGGAAGTGCATCCGGAACCGAAGAAAGAAGCCAAGACTTATTTTACCTTGTCCAAATATAACACAAAAAGCTGCGAAGATGTGACTGCTTTTGTCGACGTACACAGCGTTAAAAGTAAAAACTTTGAAGAAAACAGTATATTGAATGCAAAGCCTGTGGTTGAAAGGAGAAAACCCAAACTTCATAGTATCTCTGAAGGAATCACGAATTCTTCAGAACTTTCAGACAGTGGTATGGACAGTGTTATAGTTGACAAATCTTTTGTTACATCAACGCCTCTCTCTAAAAGGAAATCTACTCCGGCAAATGTATCAGGTTATGTTTTTGAAACGGTTTCTAAAAAACCAAATAGTGCAAGTGAACTTAGAAAAGGTAGTTCTGAACCAAATATTCTCAGTGCCAAGGAAATTAGTGAGAATCCAGTGAATACAAAGACATTGGATTTTAGAAAGCGGTGGAAAATGTTAAAACCTCCTTTCAAGAAAGGGGCATTCGATTGTTTACTTCTGTGGCGTGCGAAGAAACCAAATCCGGCGCCGGTGAAGAAACCTAGGTGAGTGGATTCAATTTTTGAGACAATTTTAAACAACACACGTGAAAGCACAAAATTATTCTAAAACCGCTTGACTACCAAATGTTTCTTTGTGTTGATGACTTATAAGAGTCTCACAAACAATATGAGGTAGTATATAACGGTAGATATTTCCTTTGCGATTAAGAAGCGAAATGGAACCACTAGATAGTATTGAGTTGTTGCTTGCGATTAAAATAGCAAATGTTCGTGCCGTTGAATGACGGCGTTTTCACGTGAAATGATTAAAAGGTTAAGAAAGACCAGACTGATATGTTACTTAGTGTGCTTCTTGTGTCATGTACCCCTCTTCATGATATTTATTGTTAGGACTTTTCGATCAGGAGGATAAAAGTCGATGACCCGCACGCAACTACTTTGTACTGTGCCAGTGACGTAGTTATATATAATCATCGAATGAAGGCCATGTGCTCGTTTGTGCTAAAAATGTACGTGACACTTACCTAAGATTTCTTCAAAATAAATAATTTGGATATTGGTTCTACATAATCTCTGTCATTAAGTTTCTGGTCACTAGTTACCCTAGTATTACTTATTATCATTGGATCTTTGATATGTGATATTTTTTTCACTCTTTGAGTGTAGATAAACATTTATTTAAGAAGAAAATAAAAACACATTTCACGTATGGCCTTCGCTACGTGTTTGAAGCAAAGCCACTATGGCGTATAAAATTCCAGAAACATCTTTTTTGACCTATTAATATTTAAAGTAACTGTTTATTAATGGGGCATATATATTGTGTATTTTACGCTATTATGTGCTAAAGGTTATGAGTTACAAAGTTATAGATCATCGTGTGCTAAAAACTGTCTAAACTGTTCCATGGCCCGGTTTGCCTTGTGCATTGTCAAAAGTGTACATTTAGTATTAAATTATTTATCAATTCCTTTATTTAACTTTATGCCCTTAAGATTAATTTTTTTTCTTCAAAATTAAATTAACACCTAAATACAAATAAATTTTATAAAAAACTAGCTGAACCCCGCGGTGTTCCCCACGGTTATTGTTATATAGTCGGACTCGCACATGCAGGGTTCCGTAGCAGCAAGTAACATAATATAAGTTTTTGTAGTTCGTTGTAACTTTGATCGATAAATTGCGTTTTAGGATTTATGACGTAGTAAAAAAAAACTACTTACTAGATCTCGTTTAAACCAATTTTCGGTGGAAGTTTGCATGGTAATGTACATCATTTATTTTTTTTAGTTTTATCATTCTCTTATTTTAGAAGTTACAGGTACACACACACATTTTACCACTTTAAAAGTGTCTCACGCGCAAACTATTAAGTTTAGGAAAAAAAGTACATTAGAAATCTCGATATCATTTTTGAAGACCTATCCATAGATACCCCACAGGTATAGGATTGACGAAAAAAATAATTTTGAGTTTCAGTTGTAAGTATGGGGACCCCCAAAATTTATTGTTCTTATAGTTTCGGAAAAAGTGACTGTGACATACGGACGGACAGACAGACGGACAGACAGACAGACCGACATGACGAATCTATAAGGGAATGGAAATGGCACGTCGTTGGCACGGGACCCTAAAAAGTAGCCTATGTTTCTCCTTATATCATAAGTTATCTACCAGTGAAAGTCCCATCAAAGTCGGTCCAGCCTTTCCAGAGAATAGCCGGAACAAACAGACGGTCAGACAGACGGACAAAAATTGTAAAAAATGAGATTTTGGTACATGTACCGTTTACACATACATATACATTTAGTAACAAGCGGTTATTTATTTTTTTATATTATAAACAGACACTCCAATTTTATTTATTTGTATAGACGAAATAAGTTTAAGAAGAAGTACGTTCCTTTCGTGAAGGTTTGAGCCTAATTGTTTTGGTCCGCATAGTACAAGAACCGGTGAAACACATTTTTTTAAGGATTATAAATTAATTCACACATCTATGATGGCTTGCCTGTCTCAAAACTGTTATAAGTATTCTTAAAATTAAATTAATTTTAAATAATTTTCTTTCTCATTCCCTTCACCCTTCACCCAGCACCCGTGTCATATAATGACCCGAATATCGCTTGAATTAAATAAAATCAGGAAACCTTTAATAAAACACCCATTACAAGCACTTACATCTGTAAATACGTAAGTGGCTACGTAGTGGTAAAATGCGGGTCTGAATCCCGTCAAATACTCCCAATGAAAATACTTTAAAACCGGTAAAAGCACAACTAAAAGTACAAGACTTGGGGTCATGCACGGGGATTTCCCACTCTAAGTAAAGATTAGTCTTTGGCTGGAGTTGGGGAAGTACATAGTGTTGCTGACGTGGCTTAGAACAAAGTCCCTTTCACTTCACACTTTATTATTTTCATATTTGAGTCTTAGACGTTATTAATACAGTAATAAAATTTGCCTCGTCACTGAAAGTACCTAAATGGTTCGTAGTATCGGTTATGATAATTAATTTTATTATAATACTAGCTGAACCCCGCGGTGTTACCCGCGGCTATTGTTGTACCGCGAGTAACGCCGCGGGACAAAGTTAGTCTAAAAAAAGTAGCCTAAGTTACTCCCCGGATCATCAGCTACCTGCCAGTGAAAGTCCCGTCAAAATCCGTCCAGCCGTTCCAGAGATTACCCGGAACAAACAGACAGACAGACAGACAGACAGACAGAAAGACAGACAGACAGACAGACAAAAAAAATGTTAACTACATTTTTGTTATATGTATCGTGTATACATACATATGCATTGATTAAAAAGCTGTTATTTTAATGTTACAAACAGACACTCCAATTTTATTTATTTGTATAGAGTATAGATGAAGCTTTTGCCCGCTGCTCTGACACCTGTATATCGATTATCCTGCTAAGCTAACGGCCTAGTGGTTAGGTACACCGTTTAACTCCGACGGTTTAGGCCATTGATCGTATAGGCAGCGGCACTGCGGCACCGCACGTCTCTCGTCAAGATAGTTCTCAGAAGGCAGGAATCTTTTCCGACTAAACTTATCTCTATATTATGCACAAATTACCGAAAATCTTGTAAAATTGTTGCCTGTTGTACTCTGATGTATAAGCTGTATGTTATATGTATATTGTTGCTTGAAAAAGTAATTAACATCCATATAATTCATCCTTAAAAGCTTTCGCATTTGTAACATTAATAAAGGTGATCACGGTGAGAAGCCAATGTTCTTTCTCAAGAATCAAAGTAGGTATCACCATTCAAATTTCATTGAAATCGGTGCAGCAATTTTAATGTGAAAGCATAAGAGACAGAGATACTCTTGTATTTATAATATTAGTAATAACTAATTAGTGTGGATACTCCCCCTTCCCGTAATGCCTAAGCCCTACATTGAATTACATTACGTAAGTTAAATGGACACGACATGATTTACTGCCACGAAAAACTGTAGGTGTTTTCGTATACAGTCTAGAGATCAGCTTCGTGAATTATTAAGATGAATGAACCACAACAAAGCCATATTAGAAGCAATGATACAAAGCGGCTTAGGATGCCAATTATCGCCAGTGACCTTGGACGAGAAATAATTGCTCCCGTGCGGTCAAGACTCCCCACCTTGTTCTATCTTCGTCAAAATTTCATTAATATAGGGCGGTCACGGTATTTCTTTATCTTCATTTAAGAATTAAATCGTATGAAACAAATTTTTACAAGAAATAATTATAAAGTGTAGAATAAATATTTAGAACTAGTTTTTCCCGGCTCCTCTCGCTTGTGTCGGTAATCACGGTAATCAGTAGCCCATGTCCTCCTTCAAGAATCAAAGTATCTCCATGCCAAACATTGAAATCGGTATCGGTGTAGCGCAGCGGTTTAACCGTGAAAACGTAACAGAAAGGCAAAGTTACTTGCGAATTGATAATATTAGTCTAGATATTTAATAATATTAAATTTTGATCTTTTTCATCTATGATATTTATTTTTACTAGGCAAAGGAAGCACAATATTCAACCTAAATCCCGACTACACGTAGCGCCTCTAGCGGAAAACGTTGAATCTAACAGGACGGTTTTAACCAGAAAACGCTCGCTGTGTTGGTGATGTATATCTTTACAAACAATTTCAATAGATGGCGCCGTATGTAGACGAAACCGTGGAAAATCCATGAGAAAATTAAACAATACATTTTTTGTTTAAAAAATGCCATATGTAATAATTTTTAATGACATGCTTTAGAGTCTACGTTAAGGTTTTTTTTTGTTTCGAAGTGTATAAAATTATTGAACCTGGTAAAACCTAGATATTTTACAAAGTGGATTTAAGGGTTTTTAATAAATTAAATCAGTGGAGAAGCCAGTAGGTATGAGGATACATAGTAGATTAAATCCACTATTGTAATTATCTGCAAAACTATTTTTGTTTCATAACTTTTACAAAATATTTTCTTTGTTTGTGAGTTGACATAGCGAATGTCCCACGACAGTTTGTTTTTTTTTTATTATTATGGTAGATGGTTTACTATCTGAAAAGATAAGGTAGGTATGTCTGTTTATATTGTCTTAGCATATAATTGTATATACATATAACATTATACCTACATTACTAACTCACAAATATTTTAAATTACAAAGTAACTCTGTCTGTTCCGTTTTCACGAATAAACCGCATAACCAATTAAAATTTTTGGAATGGAGATGCTTTGATTTCTGAGGAAGAACATAAGCTACTCTTTACTTACTGCAATAAGCCGATAAACGACATACACGCACGCACGAGAAAATCAACGCAAAATGACAGGGATCGTGCTGACGTGTTTCGTTGGTGAGTGCGAGACCGGAGGCCCAATGGTGCAGAAGCATCACTAGTCCGTCATGGTGTGGGCAGCGGTGGATTTACAATAGGGGCAGTCGGGGCACGTGCCCAGGGCGGCAAATTTCTTAGGGCGGCAAACTTTGGTAAGTGAAAAACATTGTTTAGCTAACCAAGATTGCTCAATATATTATAATTAATTAATTCCGTTAATTAATAATTTTATGTTTAATTGATAATTCAAGAAATTCAATTCATCGATTATATGTGGGGGTTTTGTGGTTTTTTGGTCTACTCCAGATGGCGGCACTTTGGCGTCAGGTCCAATGAACTGTCAAGTACGATATTTGTTTTTTTTTCTAAATTATATTGGTTTATTTATTTTTATAAACATTCTTATACAAATATTGTTTTCTAAAATGCCGCAGTGTTGTGCAGTACCTATGTGGGCAAATAAAACGGGCAGGCATAAGTTCCTTACTGTAGATAAAAACCTAAAAAAAATGGATAGACCTTTTAACTGTGAAGAACAAAAAAAATATCTTTGGATACACGAAAGGGTCATTGGTTTGGCTAAAACTTTGAACATCTTAAGCGGCAAGTTATTTTCAAAATTGGTGCCAAAACATTTTCAAAAATAATATTAAGAAGTAAAACAACTCTTTCTTTAATTTAATTTATTTATGACAATGACGCTTATAGCAGTATTGTTCATTCATGATCATCATCATCTTCAGCCTATCGCAGTCCACAGCTGGACATAGGCCTCTCCAATTGCCCGCCACTTGGTTCGATCCTCGGCGTCTCGCATTCAGCTCCTGCCAGCTGTCTTGCGCAGATATCACTCCACCTTTCTTGTGGACGTCCTGCACTATGTTTGCCGAGACGCGGTCTCTACTCAAGAACCCGTTTACCCCAACGGTAATCACTTCTGCGGCTAATATGGCCATTGTCATTCATGATCATAAAAAAATATTTTACCTTATTGATTTATGATTTACTAGCAGACCCACGTAACACCGTTTGCATCTCCTATTGCCCGTAGCGTGATAATTATCCCCTGTTTTTAACACATTCTTTATTGGTGCTCCGCTCCGGTCTTAGCGTGATGATATATAGCCTATAGCCTTCCTCGATAAATGCACTATCCACCTGTAAGATTTTTTTCGGATCAGCGGTTCCTGAGATTAGCGCGTTCAAACAAACAAACAAACTCTTCTATGTTTCATCTACACTATAATATGATAAAGTATTATAATATTATAAAGTGGATGAAACATACTTCATTGTTAAATTATAAACAATTGATCAAAATTGTTGCTAATACGCAAAAGGAAATTATTGCATTGAAAAAAATATGGAACAGAATTCGCTTTCCGATCTTTTGAAATTGTTGCATGCAAATGACCTGTACTCATTTTCCAAACGTGGAAATCGCCTATCGAATATTTATGACATTAGCTGTTGTAACAAACTGTACAGAACGCTCGTTTTCATGTTTGAAGAGAGTTGAAAACTACTTACGTTCTAAAATGACTGCTAATAGGCTCAATAGCTTAGCTATTCTATGCATCGAATCCGACGTACTTCAACGTTTAGATTGCGAAGATTTAATCAAACAATTCTCAATTCAAAAAGTCAGACGAATTTGCCTGCTATAAAATTGATATAATATAATTAAGACTTACCTTTAGTGCTAAATTTATAATTGTTAGAAAAGAAACAAATATTTGTTTATGTTTTTGGAATATGTAACATGTAATAAATATAGTTTCTTCAACAAATTAGTTATTTAATTTTGACAAATAAAATATGTGAACTATAAGTTTAAGTAAAATGCCGGATAAAAACCCGCCTTAAGGCGGGTTTTTATCTGGTGCCCAGGGGCGGCATTAAGTTTAAATCCGGCACTGGGTGTGGGTCACCATGCTGCATTGTTGCATTGTCTGCATTCGCAGTATGGTGACCACCACTCTTGGATTCTGCTTATGCTTTCCATCAGGCAGAGTAGAATCATTGTGGCAGGGTCAAACATAATAAAAAAATTCTTCGATTTGAGATCCTGTCCTTTTAAGTTAAGGAATAGCTAGGTATGTTATTGATTAGAAGGCAAAGTTCGAGGCGTATATTTGAACTTATTACATCAATATAATAATATCAATCAATACTATTTGCATTTACAAGTACTAATTGGACCTACGTACTTTAGTCAAACAGGCTTTAGGAAAAATAATAGGTAAGAATATAGGTATGTAGGTATTGTTTTCCCGGTGCAGCGATGTAGGAAGTTAATAATAATGTAATCTTCGTAGTTTAGTTTGCATTTTAATTAACACGAAAACAACACCAATAGACAGAAATCTAGAATTCTCATTACACGATTACTGTTTATTTTGATTCACAGGCATCCGGCAACGTTATCTAGCAACAGATGGCCCCTAAATGTGCAATGTTTGATGTTTGTTACGCTCGAACGCGCTTGCATAGATACGCACACACTAATCTGCACGATACATATCTTACTTATCTTATGAACAACTTTATTGTACGTCTTGAAGACTTTGATCCTTGTCCTATAATCGGGTATCAATACACTTTACTGCTAAACAGTTGATTGCTATGTTTCAATGAGTCGCTTCCTTTGAAAACTGGACAGGTAATTTTTCTTTGAAATGGCGGGGACATAACTCGCTGTGCAAGGACATAAATATTTAAAGCATATGGATTAATAACGGGATTTAAGAGATTTTCCTAGGCTTCGTCTTAACTTCTTGCTTATTTACACATTAAACGAGATTGTGCTTCTATTCGAAGCTTCACCTGTGAAACTAACGAGTTTGTTCGGATTGCTTCGTCCTTGTTTGGTTTAAATTACCAGGTTTTGTCGTTACCCCACTATTAATATAATTTTATTGCGATACGTAACTATCACAACATGACAGCTTAGAAAATTATTCATACTTTGAGATATATGTTGCCCGTTACTTTAGATAATAATCCTAGTTCCGTAAATTAGCCTTTTATATCTGGTGCTTATTAAGTTTACCAAGCCGTATTTTGTTGTACTGAACAATTCCGAGATAACCGAGTGTGGCCCGAGACACAGATTCAATCTAGTTCGGGCAAATAACAATGCATGTACTTTATTTATAAACTAGCTGAACCCCGCGGTGTTACCCGCGGTTAATGTTGTACCGCGAGTAACGCCGCGGGACAAAGTTAGTTTAAAAAAAGTAGCCTAAGTTACTCCCCGGATCATCAGCTACCTGCCAGTGAAAGTCTCGTCAAAATCCGTCCAGCCGTTCCAGAGATTACCCGGAACAAACAGACAGACAGACAGACAGACAGACAGACAGACAGACAGACAAAAAATTTTTAAACTACATTTTTGTTATATGTATCGTGTATACATACATATGCATTGATTAAAAAGCTGTTATTTTAATGTTACAAACAGACACTTCAATTTTATTTATTTGTATAGACTAGCTGAACCCCGCGGTGTTACCCCCGGTTATTGTTGTACCGCGAGTAACGCCGCGGGACAAAGTTAGTCTAAAAAAAAGTAGCCTAAGTTACTCCCCGGATCATCAGCTAAAAACTTAAAAAAATTTTTTTTTTGGTACACGTACCCTGTATACAAGCACATGCATTTAGTAAAAAACGGTTATTTTAATATTACAAACAGACACTCCAATTTTATTTATTTGTATAGATATATTTTCCTTTTTTTATAGTTTAAGATTCCTAGAGGATGACAATTTAAAAATATACATATGCATATAGTATAGTTAATTATTACTTTATTTTTAACCGACTCCAAAAAAAGGAGGAGGTTTCTCAATTCGACCGTATATATATATATATATTTTATGTTTGTTGGCGGATAACTTCGTCGTTTATGAACCGATATTGATGATTCTTTTTTTAATGGAAAGGCGATGTCCCAACGGTGGTACCATGGTAAGGACATTAATATCTTATGATAGTATCCAAGAGAAATCGAGTTGAACCTTGAAGTCGGTTTTATTTTTGTTAAAATTGTACTTGTTCATGTTCAAAACGAGTGTTTCAAATGAGAAGATAACTGTTAAAACGTCATATTACTGTTGGTACGGTACGGGGGCAAACGAATTGGTAAATTGAAATTGCAAATGGCGTCCAACTCCACTTAGAAACATACAGAGGCAGTCATGTAGGTGTATTGTGTTGATCAATAAACGTGGTAATATATATTAAGGAATGAATAACCTACACTTGAATTCATATAAGGTTAGGTCTCTATCTTAATTATCATTCACTGCTGAATGAAAGTCTCCAAAGAGGACATACTATAATTGAATATCTAGTAGGTACTTATGCAGGGGCGGTTCCAGCCTGAAATTTTGGTGGGGGTCACTAATAATTAATTTAAGTCGAGTAAATTAGACTTTATTGCACAATATTCAATTTTATTGCACACATTAGAAACAAATCGATATGTATTGTTTTTATTAGTAAGTCTATTGAGATGACAATAGTTGAATATTTGAGACGTCTGGGACAATCTCTTAATGAATACTTATAGGACCTAGCTCCGTGGGGAGAGGTGGGGGGGGGGACACGAAGGGTGTGTAGGACTCCGGACAAATCAGTCTATCCTCTAAACCCCGCGGCGGCCGAACTCGGCTGTCAAGAGGAGCTCCAGAAATGCATCAGCGGCATCTGGAGTACTCACTGCACTGCAGGTACATCCCAGGGTAATTAGATTCACCCCCGTGGCAGGTCGCTATTGAACCTCTCATAGCTCTACAGTAAGAGTCGGAACACCGACCTGCCTTAGACGACATCCCCCGGCCGCACCGAGGTGTCACCGCTCTCGGGTCGTTTGTAGTGACCAGCCCCCCTAGCCAAGTTGCAAGCGTTCTTCGTTCTGCAATCGTTAACGCTTAAATTCTCTTGTGTCATTGGCTAATACTTTGTCTAAGATTAGCCAATGACACACGAGAATGAAGGCTTAACGATTGCAGAAAGAAGGACGCTTGCAACTTGGCTAGGGGGGCAGATTTCCCCTGGATGTGGCCACAACGACCCTGAACCGACGATTGGGGAGCTAGCGGCTTCTACCGCGCCCTCTTCATCCCCTCTTCATCCCCACTTTCAAGCGGGATCGGCCCTTCCCCGATCACGCTTTGCGGACTCCTTCTGGAGCATAACGTCCCCACAGAAGGAGCCCTCCGCCTCCCATCCCTCACTACTTGCCAGTATTGCCGCGATCAATGCTGGTGACAGGTTTCATCCGATCTGTCCGCAGTGATGGCATTGTGCCGTAACCACACGTCCGATTCTGTTCAGATGTTCACCGAAGCAACCGTACCCGGTGAGCATCTGAGTGAGTCGGTAGGTGACACAGTCAGTTATCTTTATCGACGCTTCGAAGCTCGTCAGGACGGCTCCGATAGCGAGTTAGCTGGCTCGAACCTAGGTGAGTAGCAGACGATGTGGCGCCCCTGCTACTACTCGTACTCGGGGGACTAGCCGCCCGAAATGCTCTTCGAAGCTCTACCGACTGCCCAGGATGAGGCCTAGGTACTTTATGTACTGACCTGGCTGATAATGTCATCCAGCAGGCATGAGCTGGATGGTTCTTGTCACTTACATAAGCTATGGAGGCGCCACCTTCAGACTTAATTCACGAGTCTTATGCACAACACAAGCTCCACGGCGAGCAGAAGCACCTCCACGAAGCGTTACCCTCTAGCCTGTATTATTGTAGCGTCTACATAGCAGGCGACACTGAGGCCAGAGGCAGACTATTGCGAAGGCCCGCATCTTATGCGAGGTTCCATAACAATGGAACCAATACAGAGCACTGGGGAACCCCACAACACACCTCCCTTCGATTTGTCACCCCGTTCAGATCGACAAACTTCACTGCCTTATCGCGCATATAGGCCTCTATGACGGTGATATTCAAGGGCCGCCATTCTGATAGCACGCCAAGGAATGCTGAAAGCGTTAACGATATCAAGCCTAACTGTCAACACGACCCTCCTGATCACAGGTGCCCGCTGATACGGTCAGAGATAACTCTTTCAAAGAGTTCCCCGTTTCGTTCAGGCAAGTTGGAACGCAAAGATAACATCTGCACTTATTTTTTGAGAAGCAGCAGTCTTGCTTCTTTTCAGTCGAGGGGGGGAGATACCGAGGCCCAAATACTGAGTGAAAATTTGGCGCAGTTTATCTCCCAGCACCGACCTGGAATACCATCAGGTCCAGGAGCGGTGTTGCGGGAAGCCAGTCTCCATACGGCACGATCCAGCTCTCCCTCCAATGCCTCACATACGTCGGACCAGAGTTGCCGGTCCAATTGCGTCGGAGGAATTGGGGGATAGTCCTTGGAAAGAGCGTGTCTGTCTGGCACTCTTCCTAGAAACTCTGGTCCAGACTAGTAGTGTCATCTGAGTCTTTATGGTAGAGCAAGCCTGAATCACGACAGTCTTGGAGGGTAAAGATTCGTTATCCACATTATGTTACTTTTTTAATTTTTATAGGTGTTAAACAATTCTTATCCTATGATTTCTTATGTCGATTGAACAATTATGAAAAGTAAGGAGAAAAAAAAAAGGTTAAAAAAAATTACATGTGTACGATTTTGGGGGGGGTCGTGTCCCCTGTGACCCCCCCCTTGGAACCGCGCCTGTACTTATGTTTTGATAAATTTAGTGGCAACAGAACTCTCGAAACTTAACTGAGTTCCTGTTCTATACCTTGTCGCAAAAATAAATATACATTATAATCTAGCCAAAAAACAACGTTACAGATTTTGTATAAAAAGTATACAATAACTTTAGATGTCAGTACGACAAAAAAACTAAAACTTGAAAACAAAAACGTATGTAGTCGAAACAAAGCACATACAATTTTTTTACTTACTTTGTCGACATCATTAGATGAATACCTAAGGAAAAAAAATTGTAAATATATTGTTAATGTAGTGTTGTTTTATATTTCATGCAAAACATATTTTTTCACAAATATCATTTGCAAACAATTATACTTTTGACGCTGTCATTTAATTATTCATTAGTCTTTAAAGAATTTGGCCCGGTCACGATTATTTGGTTACCAGTCAACCCTCGCAACCTACTTTGCGTCTCCTATTGCCTACATTCACTGGTGCTCCGCTCCTGTAGGTCTTAACGTGATGATATATAGCCTATAGCCTTCCTCGATAAATGGGCTATCTAACACTGAAATATTTTTTCAAATCAGACCAGTAGTTCCTGAGATTAGCGCGTTCAAACAAACAAACTCTTCAGCTTTAAAATATTAGTATAGATAAAAATAGCACAAAACAGAAATCTTTTTGTTCTGTGATAAATAGTATAGATTAGTATAGATTTGATTAGGATCGTTACGGCTCCGAACGCTTTTTAGTACTATATTTAAATCGATCGCAGCCAGTCCTAATCGCTTTGTAAGTTGAGTGAGTGAGTGTAGAGGCACGAACGGGAGGGACGCTAATACCTAGATCAACTCTTCAGTCTTGAGCTCAGTAGCGATTGTCTACATCGCTGAAAGTTTGCACTGGAATTAATCATTTTGTATAACACGTCACCGCTTAATTATAGTAATGATTCATAGGATCAACTAAAACATATTTTAAGATTCATTAGTCTAAAGTGATTCCATTATAATTCTAAGAAATTTGCAACGGACCAACAATGACAACAGTTCTGTCAAATGCAAATTTATCTGCCCACTTGCACCACACACATATATAGATACCAACTGAACAAATTATGGTTTCATTAGCAGTGTATATTTGTTAGTTTCACTATAAGACCTTCTTTCTGGCTTGGCTTACCATTCATCACTGTCTATTCTTCATATATATCTATTTTATTTATTGTGGATGTATATATATATGTACCTATATAACACACACAAAAATTTACTACACACACGGACGGACCGACGACACCGAGCGCGGGCCCTATCGTAATACCAGCGCTGTAGTCACTCTGGCTACAGCTATTCACAAATGTATTACATATTTAAATAACTTAATTTGTTACTAGCTGACCCACGCAACCTCGTTTGCGTCTTCTATTGCCCGTGGCGTGATAATTTTCCCCTGTTTTTGTAACATTCTTCATTGGTGCTCCGCTCCTATTGGAGCGCCTATGGCCTTCCTTGATAAATGTACTATCCAACACTGAAAGAATTTTACAAATCGTTTCCAAACAAACATACAAACAAACTCTTCAGCTTTATAATATTATAATAGTATATAGATAGAAGAAACCAACACATGGAGAGACATTTAGAATACTATCGGGGTTCCTGAAACCTTACTTATATATTAAAAAATAATACATGTACGCTAAATCGTTTTAGTTGTGCAAAACGGGGCATTAAGCGAGCAATACGAGCAGTAAGTTAACATTTTAAATGACTACAAATTTTGTACTATAGAAGTGTTGTGTAGGGAAGGGTCTCGTGACCCTTGCTTCAAGGTCAGCCGTGACACAATACGTATTAGTTTTACGAATGTATATAGACAGTAGTAACCTCTTTCTGTCACGTCTGCCCTTGTTACGTTTTTGTTTTAGTTAATAACTTATTTCAAAACCCGTCTAAGGGCTTTTCGTCGCACGTAAGGTTCCGTTATTTATGACTGAGGCATCGCCATCAGCTCATCAGAATTCATATGATGAAGGGTACCTGTTAAAGTACCAGGAAAACTCCTGGTCATAACAACAACATAACAAGGATGAAAAACTAGCTCTTGCCCACGACTACGCCCGCTTGTATGTCGGTGATCACTGTAAATAGTGTCCTATGTGAAGATACTCAAGACTCAAAGGATCTCCGTTATAAATTTCATCTTAATTGGTTAAGCACTTTATTCGTGTACGCATAACAGACAGACGAACAGATTAACTTTAGAACTTTAGTACTACCTTTGACGAGATACTCATAGCCCAGTTGCACTCGGTGATTAGAAACAATTATAGAGGCTAAGCAACGACGGCATGGTCAGTACCTGAATTGGTGACCGCTGGTGGCATGATACGATGAGCGTTTCCGTTCCGTTGTTATCATAGGATAACAGTCGGGAAGCTTAGTTGGAGGCCTTTGGGCGGCTTAAAAACATCCAACGGCAAAATACGTAGCCACAACATTGTCTTGCCAGTCCCCAACCCGCACTTGGCCAGCGTGGGGACGTATGGCCTTAACCCTCTTCTGAGAGTTCAGGTCTCCTCTTCTGAGAGGAGACCTGAGCCCAGCATTGAGACATTATGGGTTATTGATGATTACTACCTTTTGCTCGCGGCTCCGCCCGCGTGTATGTCCGTTTTTTATAGTGAAGCGTAACCTACGTCCTTCCTCAAGAATCAACGTATCTATATGCCAAATATTGAAATCGGTGCATCGGTTTAGTCTTGAAACCGTAACAGACAGACACATAGAATTAATTTCGAATTTATGATTTTAGTATAAATAGTATTGATGTCGAGAGATCAGGACAAAAATAGGTTATCCTGAGAATAACGTTTAAGTCATATTTGCATTTTTGTTCACGTACTTTCATTGAAGGTATAATTTTACTCTTACATCATCTGCAGCTTATTGCAGTCCATTGCGGAACGCAGACCTTTCCCATTGCACGCCTCTTTAATCGATTTTGAACTTTTCGCATCGATATGTATAGTAATAGTTAGTAAGAAAGTATTTTTTAGTCGTAGCGATGACTGTACAGTGGCTAAATGGAATAGAATTGTGTAGTTAGCTTCATGTTTGTTCCGCTTGAAGATATTTAAAACAAAAGGCGTCAGTTCCACTTGGTTAACTGAGCTAGATAATTTGTTGACCCGTCAAGTGTACGAGTTGAATGGTTTTAAAGGTTTTGACGAAATACAATGATTAACTCGACTTAAATATTTCTGTGCCAACTTTTTCAAATTGAAAGTTTACCTATCTACTGTAAAACATATTCACTATTATATTGTTATTCTTACATGTGAATGTAATATTTAGTACCTATGTTTGGTTAATGTTTAGGACTTGGATGACTGTATTTCTTTTAGTAAATTTTCTAAAAATGAATGTTAGCGAGATTGGTTTCATCGCCCCGATGAACTCCGAAACTATCCAATCGATTATACCGTTTTTTTTTAATATGTGTTTTACTGGCTGGTGCCTAAAATAGGATAGATAACATCACTATTAAACCAATAGGAGCACAAGACACAGACCAAGTTGCGAGGGTTAGCTAGTGTGTTATAAAGTTATCAAATATGTAAAAACGATTATACAAAGTTGAAGAAACCTTATATTACGTATTATGTTTTTGACCGGTTGTTATGTAGAAGTGAGCGTTTAACTTATATTGGTAGTGAAATAAAACGAGACATGTTCAATTTAAATTGCGGAAAACAGCTCTAATTGCCCAGCCCAAACTGCAGCTTCCCAAAATAAATTATAAAAAATGAAACATAATTAAAATTAAAAATAAAAACTACAACAACTTAGATTTGAGTTATTAATGTGTTCATGTGTTGTACGACTGTCTGGTTAGAGGTAAATCAAACTGCTTCTAACTGCTTACTATTGTCGTGTAGTGACGGATTCGTAATACAGAGAGTCTCCACCCCTATTCATTCCCTTCATCAGCGTGGCAGAATCACTGCAAAGACAAAGAAAACTGGATACAAACCCTATACCAACTCGTCTGGTCTATAGTACTAGCTGAACCCCGCGGTGTTACCCGCGGTTATTGTTGTACCGCGAGTAACGCCGCGCGACAAAGTTAGTCTAAAAAAGTAGTCTATGTTACTCCCCGGGTCATCGGTTACTTGCCAGTGAAAGTCCCGTCAAAATCCGTTCAGCCGTCCCAGAGATTACCCGGAACAACAGACAGACACAGGCAAAAATTTTTTTAATTACATTTTTCGTACATGTACCGTGTATACATACAATATGCATTTAGTAAAAAGCGGTTATTTTAATATTACAAACAGACACTCCAATTTTATTTATTTGTATAGATATAGTACTTAGTAGGCCGAAACCCGCCTTTCTAAGGAAAAGCCTATTCCATGCAGTAGAATGCATGCTGTTAAAGGCTCTCGATGTGATGATGTGAAATCCACATTTTTGTAACAAAAATCCTCGGAGAGCAGGTTAAGCCGTCGGTCCAGATTGCCATACGGATACTCGTGACGTTAATCCGTGTCCTATGAAGTCAAACAGCAGTCTTATAACTGAACTTCGCAGACTTAAAGCCGACCCTTATCTAATTTAGGAAAGACTTAGACTCAGAGAAAGACTTAAATTACGAAAAAAGCTTTTGAACTTCATCTAACAGAAACTGATGACCAATTTTCAGTTTTTTCATCAAGTCAACTAACAGATCTTCATCCTGTCAATGAAAAGAATAAAAGACTTACTAAAGTAAGGAATGGATTTACTCTCCTTCGGATTAGTTTCTTAAAAACGGCGAAGGTGAGGTGTAATTTAAAAATAAGAGCTGCTAAGAAAATTTTGTGCCGTTTTTCGTAATGAGCATCCATTATTTAACCAATAACATTTAACAAAACACTGGCAATTTTGTCTGTAGGTGTCTGACTCATTGATCGACATTGAAACATTTTCCAGAATTTCGATATTTGTAAGACCACACGTTCATATTGGTTTTCAATTGTAAATACCAAAATAATGTAGGTATTAGTAGGTTTTCTAAACTCTATATAAAACAGCTGTGATCTTAGGCAGCTCAGTTCTTGAATACCCTGTATTCCTGGTCATTTACTGCACATTGTTATCACACTGCCCAACTTGTACAGTTATGTACTAATATTCGTACTGGCCAGACAATGTGATCATCAATCATCAACAACATTTTCTTAGAGAAGAGACTTTAGCCCAGGTACACCATATACCACGCCAACCAGGTCAAATTTTCCTGCTCTGTGCAATGCTGTCGTCCTGCGCAGTTTTGCTTTCTTAGAAGGCTCTTACTACACCCTCGGGATGAATAGGAGTGCTCACACTGTCATCTTGATCCGTTACCACATGCACTGACCGTCAATGTGGTAAATAATGACAAAACCCTGATTTTACTTGACTTTTTTGTTTGCTAGGGCATTTTAGATGTTTTAGTGACTTTCACTAAAAATATTTTAAGCTGTTGATATGATCGTCATGTGATGAATTTAATAAAAGCTTTACACTAAAGCTTTTATTAATTCTCAAAGTATTAATACTATGTAAAACATATCGCGGAAACTAGCGAAAATAGTAGCTGTAATTAGTGACATCGGTCACAGATATTGTTCTTTTGTTAAAATTTTATGTAGAATGTACTTTGAGTAATGGTTAAATTCTTTCCATGTTATGAATGCATTGTACAGTGTGTATTTTAGCAATTCAAACAATAACGGAATATAAAGAGATAGGTATAGACTGAGTCTGAGGCGTTGACTTTTAAAGACAGTGTAAATAAGTGTGTTTAAGTATTTTAATATCAACAAAAAAAGAAATGAATAAAAGTATTTATTTATTCCGCTCACAACTGCGACTTTGAAAATTTTGAAGGATGAGATCCACAAATATTGAATTCATATCTTTCTTTGTTAAAGAGTACCTACTTTATTTACATTATCTTTTTATAACGTTATTTAATAACTAAGGTGTTAACTGCGATCGGGGTTATTTAAGCATTTCATATTATTTTGAAATGCCATTGTCTAGAAGGGTTTTTCCTACGTAAGCGCTTGTGAATAACCTGATACAGGAAATTCTTGTTACAGGTTTGTCAGCTTACTCTGGTTCCGTTTTACCTGACCAAACAATTTTGAGATGAGTTAATTTACGCACAAAACTGACATGCATTTTTTAACTGTTTTCCAAGTTTATTTAATACTGATCCTTACTAATATATATATATATACAAATAAATAAAATTGGAGTGTCTGTTTTTAATATTTAAAAATCGCTTTTAAATAAATGCATACGTATGTATGCACAATTACATGTACCAAAATACTTTTTTTTTTAATTTTTGTCTTTCTATATGTTTGTTCCGGGTAATCTCTGGAAAGGCTTTTCCGATTTTGACGGGCCTTTTCTAGTAGTAGTAGCTGATGATCCAGGGAGTAACTTAGGCTGCTTTTTTTGTCTAGCTTTAGAACCCCGCGGCGTTACCCGGGGTACAACAATAACCGCTGGTAACACCGCGGGGTTCAGCTAGTAATATTATAAATGTAAAAGAAACTCTGTTCAGACACAGGTGTAGCGGTACAAGTTATCATAAATAAACTGCTGAACCGATTTTTATAAAGTTTGAAATGGCGATACTCCAATTCTTGAGGAAGGACATCGGTCACTTTTTACCGCAATAGTCGACGTCCACGAAGTCGGAGTCACGGGCCAAATCTATAGAAACATATTACTCTTTTTTAAGCACGTGTTTTTGTTATTCTCGAGGTAGAATATGAGTGAGAAATAAACGTCAAGTTCAATTCATTGTTACGCAAGGCCACAGTGAATTGAACAATGAATGGTTTTAACATGTAGCATTGGATCTCTAAAAAACTAGAGTACAGAGTTGGTAAACCTTTTTTAAACAAAGCCTTAGATACAGCCGTCGTGCTGCGTTCCGTCAGTCGCTTGTCGCTCGCCGACACTCCGCAGTGTAGCCTGAAAAAAATATTATAAGTACATATTACACGTGAAATATGATAAGTGTTAGTGTAATTAATATATATTAAAAGTGATAATACTTTTGTGTTAATTAAATTTCGGAAAAATGGAGAAACGTATACAGACATTTGACGACCCATGGACTTTTGTATATAAAAAGTTACAGGATAACAACATCATCAGTAGAAGAAAGTAAGATAGAATTAATGTAATTTTTATCTATTTACCTTTTCTAAACACAAACGCGTTTAGAATGACGTAATGTAATTTTGTGACGTGAAGTATGACATGAACTTATATTTTCAAAATAAAGTACATATTATATAAGTTATGGTGGCTTACAAACACTTCTAGTTAAATAACATAACTGACAGTATAACCTTTTCCAAATAAAAGGAATCTATGGTTTTATGTTCTTTAATATCTTATCAGTTCTAGAAGTATATTTTACATATACATAATATATTTATTTCATTAATTATTATTTTGACATCCTAAAAAGAACTCTTTAAATATAAATTTGCTAGAAAGTTGATGTGCGAATGACCTCAGGCGTCATAATTGCTACACTAATTAAAATATGAGTTGAATTTTAAGTACTGGCATACACGCAAAGTATTATAATAACACATACAGATACATAGATATAATCCAGATAAATTACATGTTACACAAAGTAAAAAAAAAATTAATAGCAAAGGAAGTAGATTTTTTTCCATTTCTATATAAAAATGCTCCATCAATTCGATATGAATAGGTACATACATTAATTAATTACTCAGCCTAATTGGTTGTAGTCATCAAAACGAATCATATGAGCTTAATTATGAAAGCTTCTAAAGTTTTCAACTGTCAATTTTGTTACTCTATGATAATATCAGCGATTATATATACAGAATTGTAGTACCTACTTCTATTTAAATAACAAATATCCATATTTAGTTATGTCAGTTTATTTATTTTTCAGTACATAGTTCTAATGAAAACTTGTTAATTACCTCCTGAGTTATCTAAGGCACTTAATAAAACGATTTCATTTTACATTATGGCAATTACTAGCGACCCGGCTTGTACATTTTATGCTATATATTTTTTTTTATGGAAAAGAGTGCAAAGGAGCAGACGTATCATCTGATGGTAAGTGATAACCGCTGCCCATGGACACCCGCAACACCACAGGCGTCACAAGTGCGTTGCCGACCTTTGGGGGATGAGGAGAGGAGATGAGGGATTGGGGCATGGGCCTCCGGTCTCATGTATAGATGATATTGATCGTATTACTCATTTCTGTTACCCAATTCAGTTATTAATTTTTATGTCCATGTCAAATTTACATATTTAACCTGAAAAAACGCTCTGAAAACGTAAACCTAGATATCAAAGGATGTCTAGGTTTTTAATATGAGTCTATCATCATCATCATCAGCCTATTGCAGTCCACTGCTGGACATAGGTACATAGACCCCTCATTGGTCGCACGCGGACTTTAATAATCTACTTAATGACTCAATAATAGTAAGAAATTGTTTTGTAACAGTAACCCACTTCATTAGTAATTAGAAAACGCTTTAGTTAGTATGTTCTAAATATTTCTAATTCTTATGATAATTATGTATTATCTTCTGTTCTTAAGACATATAATTCTAATTTAGTTTAAAGAAAATAATTTACTAGGTGACGTAAAAATTAATCAGTAGACACCTTGTGACTCTTATACATTATCTTACTCTACTCTTGTCATGCTCTACTCTTATCTATACTAATATATAAAGCTGAAGAGTTTGTTTGTTTGTTTGTTTGTTTGTTTGTTTGTTTGTTTGTTTGAACACGCTAATCTCAGGAACCGCTGGTCCAATTTGAAAAATTCTTTCCGTGTTGGATAGTCCATTTATCGAGGAAGGCTATAGGGTATATATCATCACGCTACTACTAATAGTAGCGGAGCAACAACGAAGAATGTTTCAAAAACGGGGAAAATTTTCACGCTACGGGCAATATAAGGCGCAAACGAGGTTGCGTGGGTCGGCTAGTCATATACATTGGTGAGCTTGTATTAGGATCTAGGATCTGTACGGTGATGGATTAGGGATATAGAGTGTCACAGATCAAGAGTGGTGGTCACCATCCTCAATGCACAATGCAGTGATCCATACTATGACGGCCTAGTAATAAGCTTTGTCACGCCCCGCTTAAAAGATACCCACCCGGGATCATAGTGGGAGGCAAGCAAGTGCGCTGGTAGTGAGTTTCAGGTTTTGACTGCTCGCTCGAGAGTGTATGACTGCACGATTGGCCTAGTGGTTTCAGTGGTCGCAACGCCGCTTGCTACTGCGCCAAGTGTCGAGGGTTCAAATCCCACGCGGTACAACACTTTGTGTAATCCACAAATTGTTGTCCTGAGTCTGGCTGTACTTTGTGTCCGTTTCATGTATGTTTGTTAAGTCCCCGCGACACATGATGTTTATTCTTAATGCAAAAAAAAGAAAGAAAAAAAAAATCTAAAGCGGTAACTTTGTAACTTTAAACAGACACCAGTTCCTCACAAAATGTTTAAAGGGACCTATATAGGAATTACTAGCAGACCCATGCCACCTTGTTTGCGTCTCCTATTGCCCGTAGCGTGTTAATTTTCCCCTATTTTTGAAATATTTTTCATTGGTGCTCCGCTCCTATTGCTCTAAACGTGATGATATATATAGCCTTCCTCGATAAATGTACTATCCAACACTGAAAGAATTTTCCAAATCAGATCAGCGGTTCCTGAGATTAGCGCGTTTAAACAAACCAACAAACTCTTCAGCTTTATATCTTAGTACAGAATAGATTGTAACATTTATAGATAACAGTATTGTTAATAAAAACTGCTACTTAAATAAATAAAATATAACATAAAAACAAAGAGCCAGTTGACGTATACAACAGCAATCAGGAGGGGAAATATACCTACGAGATAAATTTTTCAGATATAAAATTCTCGTGTCGCGGCGTTTGTTACCAAACTTCTCCGAAACGGCTGGACCAATTTTTATGAGTGTGCTTATCGGGTAGGTCTGAGAATCGGCGAACATCTATTTAATCTAATAAACAGCCTGTGTATCCAGGGATATTTTCTTTACGCCTTTAATATGTATTCACCATCATCATCATCATCATCATCAGCCCGTTGCAGTCCACTGCTGGACGTAGGCCTCTGCCAAGGAACACCACAGAGCCCGGTCTGTGGCTTTCCGCATCCAGTCGCTGCCAGCCCCCCTTTGCAAGTCGTCCCGCCATATGTATTCAATCTATACTTCTATACTAATATTAAGACTTTGTTTTAACGCGCTTATCTCAGGAACTACTAATCCGATTTGGAAAATTCTTTCAGTGTTAGATAGCCCATTTATCGAGAAAGGCTATAGGCTATATATCACCACGCTTATACCAAAAGGAGCGGAGCACCAATGAAGAATGTTACGAAAACGGCAAGAAATTATTACGGCAATAGGATAGGTACGTAAACGAAGTTGCGTGGGTCAGCTAGTACATACTATATTCAGATTGCTAAATTTTATACATTACAACAATTCCTAATACGAAAACTGAATCATAATGCAATATATGACTCATTTTCATATCGTTATTTATTATTCATTTATTGAGATTACTAGTCGTTGCCCGCGGCTCCGCCCGCGTATATATCGGTTATCGCGGCAAATAGTAGCCTATGTATTATTCTGATGTATAAGCTATATTACTGTAAAGTTTCATCCAAATCCATTCAGTAGTTTTTGCGTGAAAGAGTAACAAACATCCATCCAAACATCCATCCATCCTTACAAACTTTCGCATTTATAATATTAGTAGGATTAGTAGGAAGTAGGATATCGGTTAACATTTAATTTTGTTACAAGAACAAAATATGTATTCACTAATACTACAAGTGATTTTATTTTAAATGGATATATACTGTATGTATATGATAATATACTGAATATATTATTCTTATCAGTATTATATTATGTTACTCTATTTTTATCTTATTAATCTTCTCACATGTGTTACAGTTAAATATTATACCTGCTATACCCTTTCATGCTTCGTTATGGCATATTGAAATAGCATTTATAATAAACTAGCTAAGAGTTCATGTACAAACAAAAACCTTTTCGAGTTTTTGATGTGTACACAAACCAACTGAATGAAATTACGGGTCCGTAGGCGAGAATTAATACAGCTCGAAAATATAATGAAACTTGTATTCTCGATTAACAATACTTACTCAAAAATGTAAATACTAGCGCGATTCAGCAAATCCTTACAGCGACATCCACGGGTTGGCAACTTAAACACGAAATAAAATTCAAAGGAAGCTAACAAGTACAATTTTAACAAAAATAAAACCGACTTCAAGGTTCGACTCGATTTCTCTTGGATGCTATCATCAGATATTAATGTGCTTATCATGGTACCACCGTTGGGACATCTCCTTTCCATTAAAAAAAGAATCATCAAAATCGATTCATAAACGACGAAGTTATCCCCGAACACACATAAAAAAAAAATATAGACGGTCGAATTGAGAAACCTCCTCCTTTTTTTGAAGTCGGTTAATAAATAACTTATCCATTTATACAATAAAATATAAATATATATGTAACATCATGCCTTCATATGATAAAAGGGGTAGACAGAGTAATTGAAAATACATAAAAAACTTATTACATAATTGACCTGAACACTAACCAAACTATTCCTATACATAATTAGTATGCCTTTTCGGTTCGGTTACATGTATGTATGTATGTGAAATTAAAGTAGTCATTTTTCCCTCTCAGTCTAAAAGTGTTGATTACGTTTATTGCAAAACATTTACCTACTATTTTAATGACATTTTACTTATATTTGAATAATGAATAATCTTTTCCAAAGTTTAGAGTTATATACGCAATTCCCTTTAAATTTGTATAATTGTTAATGAGAATGACGGAATAGTGTACCTAGAGGGAAATTACTTTTAATGAATTGATTTATGTAAATCCGTTTATTTCCTCGAAACGAATGAATTCTTATAATTCAATAAATATGAAATGAAATTTTTAAATGTCTGCTTTTACGTTTCCTTTCATACTAGTATAATTTGTGTAAACCGTTGAAGAAAAATAATTCTTCAAAAGTTTTCCTAACAATAGCTACAGATTTTCAAGAGTATAATACAGTTAGAATAATCATATTGTTCTATTTAGAAAGAAAATTAAGAATATAATGAATGTATTAGAATCTAAATAAAAACCGACAATTGTTAAGGACAATAACAACCTCGTCCGTGACCTCTTTGTAGCCCAACCACCTATAAAATGTTATGGATTCAGTTGGCTCCTTGCCTGGTATTCATTCGCAGACAGATCGATTGTACTCAGTGCCTAATTCTGCAGACACACATAACTGCGTTAGTTGGTTTTATAATAAAATAAGCGAGTACAAACACCCACATCATTTGCGTACAGCTTAGGATAGTTAGAATGAACGAGTAATAGCGTAATACATATTTTTTAATTCGCCTAACTACCACGTGCGTAAGGCAGGTAGGAGAAAAATGATCAGAAAACAGAACAAATGTTTCTGGGGATCATTTAGTTCATTATGATACTGTATCTTAACTCAATACTTGTGTTACCATTAATAATTACCCTCTGATGCACTTTTCACTGCTTTTTGCGCTCTGTGCTCTGGTGTCGATTTTTTTTTGATTTTTCTGTACTTCCTCTTCTGACCAGATTCAAGTGCTTTGCGTCGATTTCTTTCTACAATCGCTAACGTCTCTATTGTATTATTGGCTAATGTATCTCTTGTATTATTGGCTAATGTTTCGTTGTTACCACGTAACTTATAGTTGAGATGACGTCATTTCCATTTGTTAGTTTTCAAATATCGCTTAGGTGTGCAGAATGTCAACTTGGCTACAAAGGCTAGTTGGATATTTGTTGAGTTCTAATTATTTTTGTCTTCAATGCTAGCATGCACCATGATATATATATAATGTATTAAGTAATTGCGGAACGTTATAGGACAACTTATTCTTCTATTTAAATATTTTGAGATTTAATTCTCCTTTTGTTCTGGCTACGACCATATTATTGTATCATCTTTCCTTTAGTTTGGGTTATACCAATTATTATCATAAGCTTATTACAGTCCATAGCTGGATATGCCTCTACCATTGGTTATACCAATAGCTGGCCATAAACAGTAAAGTTAGGACTGGGGAACACCACTATTCAAATGACACTAAAACAAGCATAAACACGCCTTATATTGCAGAAACGATAGCAAGTATGGTCCCTAATTATATTCGCATAATGATGGTGATGTATGCTATGACAAATGCCGTGAGTCGTGACTAATGAACCGTAAACAAACATATCTGATAAACTTTTTGTACAACAAACAAAAAACGTTAATATCCAAATATTGGTGTCTCCTACGCAATCTTGTTTGGACATCGACGTCTTATATAAAAGTCGTTATGATTTAAATAAGAGCAGACATTAGTAGTTTGTAGGTTGTGTATACATTTATGTACGCAAACATGGTCAGGACCTTCTTGTATGATGTATTTGAATTGATAATCCTCGAACTAGGTTCATTTAATGTTTCTGGTAGATTTATTTGCAACTAACATGTTCTATCTATCTCACGATAAATAGAAAAATAAATAAAAATCTCCTAGTTTTCTGTAAAGTATATAAGATACCCTCTTACAATTCTTTTACGTTGGTAACCGTAGCTTTCTTTTGAAATAAAATCATAGCATAGTTAACTGAGACTAATGGTGTCTCATACGTTGAATGAATATGTCGAGAAGGTGTGTTAACATTGCGCATAACTTGGAATGAGATTTGTCAGGTTAGTTATTTAAATATGCCATTCTTTCCCTCGGTTTCAATTAATATTTTGCCATGTCATTTGTAACTGTTTCGTTATAGTTGAAATATCTATTTGAAAAACTTTCAATATAAAAACGAAACTGTCCACGTTGATCTTTTTATTTCCCCCTTTCTTTTTACCATGTAGGTATAACAAATATAACATGAGAATGAATAAGATGGCTAAAAATTTCGAAATCATTCGCTACAAGATACCGGTGAATCTCTTTTAAATCGCGACAAACTTTGAAACAAATTTGACTTGTAAATAAAACTGTCCCTTACCGCAATACGCCTTTGGCAAACCGGACTAAGATTGCAAAAACTCGAATAGGTCGAGGTCGCATATCCGTACGTCCTTGTCCCTTCGACAGGAACTCCATTTGCCTGATAGGATATAATATACAGATATACTCGTACGATTAATAGGTATTACTCCGCGTCGGGGAACTAAGGTTAAAGCTATGAAATTATTTCGAATTATGCGATGGTTTTAATTACATATATTCAGTTTTTAAGGAATTGTAATATTCATTCATAAAAAAATAATGGCATTATTCATGTTTTGGTCGTCGTTTGTAGTAAAAGCATTAAAAGTTACCGTGGGAGAGCCACGCTTCGGCATAAATGGGCCAACTCGACCGGAGTGACACCACGGTCTCACAGAAAACCGGTGTGAAACAGCGCCTGCTGTGTCTCACCAAGTGAGTGAGGATACCGGAGGTCCATACCCCAAACCCTCCCCCTCCCCCTTCTCATCCCCCAAAGGCCGGCAACGCACTTGTGAAGCTTCTGGTGTTGCGAGTGTCCATGGGCGGCGTTAATCGCTTACCATCAGGCGCTACGTCTGCTCGTTTGCCCCCTATTAAATAAAAAAGTACAACTAGTTTCTAAAATTGTCGCAATAAATGATTTTTGTAATATTTTCTAATTAATATAAACTAAAAATGGAAAAAAATAATAGACAAAAGGTCTGCAAGCAAATATAGACATAAAATATTAAAAACTTTGTATAATTTGGATTTTTAAGTTTTTGTCCAAGTTATGTGAAACTTCTCTATCAGATTTCATTACCACTTGGGACGGTTTTTTGATATCTGTTACTTTTTGTAAAGCTTATAATAATCCCCTAGTATTAATATATCATTAATAGGTACATATATTTATATTTACCTTGTCGGTAAAAATATTTCAATTTAAGTAGCAATATAAAATTAATAGCCATTTTAAGTAAATGGATAAGTTTCTTATTTTGCACAAATATTATATTTATTAATTACTTGATTCCTTTAAATTATAGTAAACATCTTTGAATGTTTATAACGCAGTGACAAAGCAACTCATGCGTTGAAGCCTCTGTACGAAGCGAAATAATTAAAAAAAAAAGCTACATGCGTATACGAACAATAGGTTTAAATTTGAGTTCATGGACCGTGAAACCTCTATAAAAACATCGAAACTGGCCGCGACCTTGAAGGCACAGAATTTAGTAAACTTTGCGTCATTCACAATTAACATTATATCATTACCACGTATGTAACTAGAGCGATTTGTTTGTCGTAATGCTAGTAATTCTACTTATTTCAATAAAGAAGCTCGACGCCATTTGTGGATGTTCATGAATACGTCCGTATAATAGATGGATTCCGCCCACGTATCACAGAATCTATGATATTCACATCTGCTTTAGGTATCTGTATATTTATTCCAATCTATCCATTTACAGAATCCGTGCTGTCTGGCTTGCAGTTTTTCTTTGTGTAATGTTTATTACTAAATTTACATTAATTTACAAAAGTAAATATAGATAAACATGTCATGTTCAAATGTGTATACCAGTGTGTCTTTGTTATTTATTTTTTAATACAGTTACCTGATCTGTAGTGATGTGGTCAATTTTAACTTTTTTATTCAATTTAAATTTTAAGCCGTACATTTTAAAATAGTAAATTTGTAATCGGCGTTACATAATCTTGTTGTGATATCAACAATACAATTCTTTTCGTTCTATCTAAACATGAGTTTTGTTTTTGTTACAAACCATGTAAGAATCTGCTTATTTGAATTCAACCACACATCTACAGGTTTACACAAAAATTTTTGCCGTACTTTTTTTTTAGACAGCTCTTGTCCGAAGTTAATCATACAAAGTTTTATATCAGATTTGGTCACGGTTTTGTAAATCCGAAAGTTTCGTTCCGGTTATAGAGCTTCTCTGGATATTATCCATTGTAGAGAAAATAGTATGGTAAGAATGAATTCGTGTCTGGCTTATTAGACACGAACGAATAGAGGTGTTCACTTTGCTAATGCGTCAAATGACGTCATTTTGTGAATAAACCAAACCTTGTTTGGAGAACAACCGAGATTATAAAAGTTTCTCAATTAACCTATCACTTCTTACCTGAACGATTTATTGCCAGTAATTAGTGTTAGTTAGTTGAGTTAAGGCTATAAAGCGAAATTTACATAAACAGAAAATGGATTAGAAATAATATCGAAATATCCGCTACAATAATTATATTCGTTTACATTTATTATACATATGTATAACATTTCAGGTGAAAGTGATTTGAAATTAACAAGATATAGTTAGTTGTGTTACACTAATTACACAGATGGTAACGTTACATATTCTATAGGTAAAAGTAACAGCTCACGGCATTTTGTCATATCACAATAATGTAAATGTTTACCATAAGATTATTGTGACATTACAAAAGCACGCGTGTTAATGCAGAATATTTAGTTTGTAAACTGCCGGGCCGGAGGACGGAGCTCGCAGCACGAACGCATGTTCGTTTCCACCTTGAAACGTTGAGTTACGTCAGTCAGTCTGCGCGACTGTGCTGATCGAAAACATAAACGTAAAGAAACGGCCACGATTTACTTTATTATTTAGGCGACACAAAATACTGTGCTAAACACTTAAAGACAATGCAAATCCAGATTTATTGATGTCAGTGAACTCCGATGGTTTGTTCTCGGACGGCTGTGAACACAGTGCTAACCAGTGAATAACGTTATTTCCGGAGTCTCAAGTATTGTGTTTACGTCATTTTCTTCCAGACCATATGACTCGATTAGTTTGTGATTCACTGTCATTCACTGTGTTTATCGATGACTGTGGGTATCTACATAATTTTTGTTTCGAACTCAGTCGCTGGGCTTTTGTTTGAACTCAGCATATAATTTTCGTTTATTAAAAGTACATGTTAATAATTAATTTATCAAAATGGATGAAGAATTAATGTGGAGAGGTTTTTATGATAAGTTGCAACAGCAAAAATCTGTTGAGCAGCAAGAACATGACAGCAAGTAAGTTTTGATTTCATTTTATCTGATTTTCTCTTTGTTAACGGCTTCAACCGGCACTTGTTGCAATGAAAAAAACATGTCGCTCTTGCATAAGAACTTGCTGCAAGTAGAAACGTACATAATAAAGACATTGTATTGTGTTACTCTTTTTAATGCTATGATCGCAAGTTTGGCAAACATTAGTTCTTTTTAAATTCTTATCTTTTCACGTTACTAGGTATTTGCCTATAGAAATATAATAAATCGTATTTGTGTTAGACATTTTTTATCAAAATAAATCGTTATAAAATATTCATTCAACTATAATCGATTTTGAATGTAAAATTATTTAACTCAAATAATATTTTTTTTTGTCTTGATAACAAAGATCTGGAAGTAAACAAAACGAAAAATCTCCTTTCATTTATTTACAAGAGGCCTGCAATGCAATTGTAACTTGCATTGCTTGTTACTGGTACCTATCCATGACTAGTGAGAATCACTTACCATCAGGTCTTATTTCAAAATATAAAATAATGCAATCAAGGATCTACATGTAGTGTCCATATTTTCGTAAAAAATAATTGGGTTTGATGTTTAATGTCTAAATTAAAGAAATGCGATTTTAGAATATGGGAATAAATTGGCAAATTTAACTCAGTAAATAAAATTAAGAAGATAATGAATATAGTATTAAAATTTGTAAGAAGACCATTTAAAAGCAGCTGGACCGTATTCTTTGATTTTAACCGACTTCAAAAAAGGAGGAGATTCTGAATTTTAATGTATTTTTTATGTTTGTTACGACAGAATTTTTGACTGGGTGAAACGATTTTGTTGATTCATTCAACAGCCTTTAACAATTTACAGCTGGACATGTACCTACTGAGTACTGAGACCTTCTCTCTTAGAAAGGAGGCTTACTATAATACTATTCGGTTTCTTAGGATGTAATTTTATTAATATTAAGGGCAGTAGTTCTATTGAAAGTTGATCTAAGTTAAACTTATATTATTAGGTAATAACCTTATTTAATACGCCTGCATTATAAGTACTAAACAAGAAAAACTTTAAAAATTGAAACCTGGCTACACAAAAACTTTTTATAAAATTTATACAGGTAGCCTTTATCAACTGAGCCATAATTACGAATCTATTTACACCTATTCATTAAAATAGGTTATGTACTTTAGGCGCTACAATGGAACGTACAAAAACTGCCAAAACTATTACCCTTCGTATTGGCTTCGCCGTAGTCAGGTAAAAAAGGATTTTTAATAATAAATATTAATAATAAATGAATAATAAATGACGAAATTGTAGAAAAATCCAAACGTGTCACGAGTACGCTTCGTTTATAGGTCTTGACAAAAATACGTAATTTATCGATACGAAAAATATTATCTTAAACAGACACAAAAAAATATAAACATAATATGTTATCGTATTGCGTAGTTTTTGTATTAAGTTTAGATGTATTATAACATAATGTCATTAAAATCAAATAATATCTGATACATAAATTCAAACAAAAGAGGTATGGTCTTATAAGAAAATAATAGACTACATCATTTATTTATTTTTATTTATAAACGTAATTTCTTGTGCAAATTGCTGCCTTATTAATTTATCCTGTCTTTACCTTCATCATATATTATTTGTAATGCAATGATGTTTTTGGGTAGCCTCAGCTAATCCCGAAAATGAATTTATTTTTAGTCTTCAATTCAAAACATGCAATGCCATCTAGTGGTTAACGGTAACAACAGGCAGTAAACTCTGCAGTCGGATCCGTCGTGTTATCTTTACACGTACTATGTTTTGTACATTTGTAATGTTGTAAAGCGAACGCTATAATTTTTCTTTTGAGATTTGAGTATTTCTATAGCATTAAAAGAATAAAACCACAAAATATAGTGATAATTATTTGTATTTTGAAATAAAACTCATTGAAAACTTTTGTTCTAAGATTTTATTACGTAAACTGGAACGATCAGGTTTTTTCCTTGACTGTCAACTGTCAAAAATTCACTTCTCTTGATTTCGGCTAATGGTTATTCGGTATTCGGTAGAGGTCTATGTTGTTCTCACTTGGTTCATTTTAAAGTATTTTACTAACACTGTTATTGATTAATATTCACTGTTAAGGTCTCTACTTTAGATCAAAATTTAACTTACTGGTTCAGTCAGTTTTCACGTTTAACAACGTACGTACGATACGATCCGGTGTCGAAGTTCAAATATAAACAAGGTAGATACCGCTGCGACATTAAGATAATAAGGATTTCAGCAGATACATTCGTTGTTTATTACGTAAGCGGACGTTCTGACTTTACCTATGGAACTGTTGCGTACTCATTTAATAAGAAACTTCAGAATTTACCTCAATCAAACTAGACAAATGCATTTGCTTAAGAATAAAGCGTACATCGACAGTAAATGGGTGTCGGCACAGAGTAATGCCGTATTTCCGGTGTTAAATCCCGCCGATGATTCCGTAATTACCGAGGTGCCGGATATGGGAGCTGCAGATGCCAAGTTAGCCATTGGAGTTGCTTCTGATACTTTTAAATCTTGGAAAGAAGTGACAGCAAAGGAACGCTCGAAAATTCTTAGGAGGTGGTTTGACATCTGTGAACAGAACAGCGACTATCTAGCAGAAATTATTACAGCTGAATCAGGTAAGCCCTTAGCTGAAGCTAAGGGTGAAGTTGCCTATGGGAATTCCTTTTTAGAGTGGTTTGCTGATTGTGCTCGTCATATAAATGGAGAAGTTGTACCTAGCCCATGGCCTAACAAGCAGATCATTCTTACCAGGCAACCTTTGGGTGTTGTATCAATCATTACTCCATGGAATTTTCCTTTTGCGATGATAACAAGAAAAGTAGGTGCATTAATGGCTGCTGGGTGTACATGTGTGATAAAACCATCTGAAGATACTCCTCTGTCTGCACTGGCTGCCGTAGAGTTAGCAGAAAAAGCAGGAGTTCCTAAAGGAGTAATTAATGTTGTTACAACGAGCAGAAAAAACGCTCCTGAGGTTGGAAGTGTTATGTGTGTAGATGATAATGTTCAATGCATATCTTTTACCGGTTCTACAGCAGTGGGCAAGATATTGTATGGACAAGCAGCCAAAGGTATTAAGCGTGTATCATTGGAATTAGGTGGAAATGCCCCATTCATTGTTTTCCCAAGTGCTGATCTCGAACATACTTTAAATCAAGCAATGCTGGCTAAATTTAGAAATAATGGACAAGCCTGTATTGGAGCCAATCGTTTCCTTGTGCATGAAGATGTATATGATAAATTTATAACCGGTTTTAGAGATCTTATTGCCCAGAAGTGTGTATTAGGACCGGGCAACAAAGAAGGAGTTACATGTGGTCCTTTGATTAACATCGAGCAGGCCAAAAAAGTATCAGAGTTAGTTAAAGATGCTCTTGCCAGTGGTGCTCGACCAATGATTGGTGGAGAGTTTGCAACTGATCTCGGCAACAAGTTTTACAAGTCAACACTTTTAGTAGATGTAAAACCTGACATGAAAATATTTAATGAAGAGATTTTCGGTCCTGTTGTACAAGTCTTAAAAATAAAGGATGAGGAAGAAGCATTAACAATAGCAAACAATACTAGGACTGGTCTTGCAGCTTATGTATTTACTAAAGACCTTGGACAAGCAATCAGGATGTCGAGAAAACTAGATTTTGGTATGGTTGCTATTAATGATGGTATAATATCAGCTGCGGAGGCAGCTTTTGGTGGGATTAAAGAGTCTGGCATCGGTAGGGAAGGCAGTTTACATGGAGCACTTGAGTACACTGATATGAAATATACTCTGATGTCAGGGTTGGATAAATAACAAACACAATGAAAATATTATGTAGCTATATAGTGCTTATAGCAAGGATTAAAAATAATAATAATTGATATTATTAGAAGAATGCATTTAAAAGTTACCTTTTATATTTAGTTCCTATTTGGTGTTGTTTGTAATTTAATACTCTTTAATTTTTTTTATATTATATACATGTTATTAAAACTCTTTTGAAAATGTTATAAGTATTTAAAGGCATTTATAATATAGTTTGTTTTATCTGTTTATAAGAACCATTTTATTTACTCAGAATATCAATTATAACTGGGATTTGTTTTAATTAGGACATATTTTATAGCGTTTTATATTAAGGCAAAAAGACAATACATTATACAATTAAGTAATGTTAAACCATATCACTTGTCTTCCATATCTTTAGTGAATAGTAAATTGTATGTATATTATAGCATGTTTTAAGAAATAAAATGGACTAATATCTAATTATTTTGTTTAAATACTTGCCACACGTTTTTATTTCTGTTTCTTAAACTGTCCCTTTTGCTATATGTACGGTTTGACTTAATAATTACTATAAATAAAAATGTTAATGAAAATAATAAATATGTTGATTAAACTAGACTTTAGTGCAAAATAGTCAATTTTATTGCACAGATTATAAAACAAATAGATTTTTTTTTCTATTGGTAAATCTGGAACAATATTTAAAAGGGCTAAACTTGTCAGCCTCTTTTCTAACATGTTTGTTCTGAACCATGAACCAAGTTTATACACGACTCAACACAGAAAAGTATCAGTATTTTTTTTTAATTTTTGTCTGTCTGCCTGTCAGTCTGTCTGTTTGTTCCCTGGTAATCTGGTAGGCTCGACGGATTTTGACGGGACTTTCACTGGCAGGTAGCTGATGATCCAGGGAGTAACTTAGCCTACTTTTTTTAGATTAGCTTTATCCCGCGGCGTTACTCGCGGTACAACAAACGTCGTACCGCGGGTAACAGCGTAGCCTAAGTTACTCCCTGGATCATCAGCTACCTGCCAGTGAAAGTCCCGTCAAAATCGGTCCAGCCGTTCCAGAGATTACCCAGAACAAACAGACAGACAGACAGACAAATTTTTTTTAACTACATTTTTGGTATGCTGATGACCCGGGGAGTAACTTAGGCTACTTTTTTTAGACTTACTTTGTCCCACGGCGTTACTCGCGGTACAACAATAACCGCGGGTAACACCGCGGGGTTCAGCTAGTATAAAATATTTTTCATCCAATTAACTGGTAGCTGAAGGTCGTTTCTATTCGGATCTAAGACCATATTGTATTGTGATGATAAATAGAATAGATAGAAACTTCCAATTGTGCCAAACGTTTTAATTTTTAAAAGCTTTAAATTTAAAAAATAATAGAGAAATTCTATTAGTAAATTGATTTTATACATCACCAATCAGTTGACCCATCCTCTTATCTTATACGTTTTTATTCGAGTAAGAATTTAGAACAAGAGCTTTAAATTCTTTTAGTTTGACGCCGTCTTCTGTGTTAACGTTAAAAGCAAACGTAGTGAGAGCGGTAGAAAATAAAACAAACGTTAAAATTGGATCCGGTCTGCTCATAAGATTCATATAGGAAACTCGATAGATTTTTATTTTACCAATGTTACAATATTTATTTATTTTGAAATAATAACTACAATTTCATATTTAATATTCTGTCATTTTATATTTCATAAATAATTGAAAAATTAATATTCAAATTCAAACTATGGAATCGTTTTTAGCAATATTCAGCGATATTCGATACTATGAGTTATTTGAGAAAATAAAAAAAAACTTCACTATTTATTCATTTTCATTTCAATACAGTTTTATTTTTTGAACCCGGTAACAGTGCCACTTACCTGGTCTCTTATGTATTAAAATAATTTACAGACCCATTTTTTTAAAGTCAAAAGAGTTCGAGTTTTGCTTGAGCAAACTCTGTCTAAACTATACCACTTTCCAAATTATTTGGTTTCCGCAAACATTTTGAAGTCTGTAAATTTCCTTATGGAAGTCTATATCTCGCAAAATATCTTGTTACAGAATACAAGAAGTGGACGACAGTTTCTTTGAAAAGTTTGGATCTATATTGAAACAAGTGTCACAAAAGGCAGCGTTAGAGGAGTCCACCCCTTTGGCTCCTTTGAAAGAGATTGAGGAAAATGACGGAGAGCAAAAGGCGGAGAACTACCTGCAGACCGAAACTCGAAGCATACCTCGAGATTCTGACAGCGGATGTGAGACTCTGCTAGACACAGACTCCGAGCCCGATGAACATGAGAAAATAGACCGCTATGTGGAGGCTGTTGGATGGAACGTAAGTAGTAATAGTAGATTTTATTTTAGTTGTGACTGAGTTTATAAAATGTATATGATAGTTTGTCATCTGTAGGCATATTGAAGACGCTTCTTCTGAAACGCTTGGAGATATTAAGTTAAAATGAATATCGATTATTTAAGCTTGCGTTTGCTATCTGTTTTTTAACTTAACTTTCAAACTAATAAGTCAAAGGAATCAAAAGGAGATCCTTTTGAGTAATTTCCTTTAGTTAGTTATAATAAAAGTTTTAAGGTGAGGAAACAGCAAAAAGTTGTATAGCATTTTTTCTGAAGTCTGAACGTTACGCTTGCAAAATTGACTTGGATGTATTTGCAGAGGGATTTACAAAACCACAAAGTTTGTCTTATGTTTTTGATAAAATGAGTAATTCGGGAATAGATTTCCAAGACAGACAAATTGTCTCTACTACATGTTTTGCCTTTGTGCGCGAATCTAACTCGCGCTTGTACTGTTTTACAAGCTTTTATTTAGCTTCACCTGTCCCGATGTTTGTCTGTAATCCTGTGACTTCTTAATACTTTAGTAATTTAGTACTTCCCGTATCAATCAACTGTTTTGTACTTTGACTGTAGGGCACTAGGATTTAACTTTGAATTTATAAAGCTACTAGATGAACCCCTCGGTGTTACCCGCGGTTATTGTTATACCGCGAGTAACGCCGCGGGACAAAGTTAGTGTAAAAAAAGTAGCCTAAGTTACTCCCTGGATCATCAGCTACCTGCCAGTGAAAGTCCCGTCAAAATCGATTCAGCCGTTCCAGAAATTACCCGGAACAAACACAGACAGACAAAAAATTTTTAACTACATTTTTGGTATTTGTACCATGTATACATACATATGCATTAAGTAAAAAGTGGATATTTTAATATTACAACCAGACACTCAAATTTTATTTATTTGTATAGAAGAAACTAGATTCACAAGAGTATCGACACTTTGTACGTAAAAGTAACATTTAATAAGCAATCTGATTAAAATTGATGTCAACTTAACTTTTTTATAGTATCTTATTAAATCGTTTGTAAATTAAATTTATAAACATCCATACCCAATTATACAGATGCGAGCACTAGGAAAAAACGCACTTCATTTACGTGTACACTAACTAATCTAATAACAATATACTTATTAATAGAAAACGACCTATATCCAAAATCGGTTATGAGGAAATAATGCTAATGCACACTTTCCAACGTAAACATTAAATTGTAGCCAATCGTGGACACCATTCAAGTGTTACATTAGATGTTGTATTTTAGATATATGAGAAACCTACGTCCCGGCAACAAGCCACGAGCGTAGCCAGGTTTTAGTTTCGAGAGGGTTTCAATATCTATACATCTATACAAATAAATAAAATTGGAGTGTCTGTTTGTAATATTAAAATAACCGCTTTTTACTAAATGCATATGTATGTATACACGGTACATATACCAAAAATGTAGTTAAAAAATTTTTTGTCTGTCTGTCTGTCTGTCTGTCTGTTTGTTTCGGGTAATCTCTGGAACGGCTAGACGGATTTTGACGGGACTTTCACTGGCAGGTAGCTGATTATCCGGGGAGTAACTTAGGCTAATTTTTTTTAGACTAACTTTGTCCCGCGGCTTTACTCGCGGTACAACAATAGCCGCGGGTAACACCGCGGGTTCAGCTAGTAGTATAATAAAATGACTGTCTCGCGGTACGACAATAACCGCGGTATTACCCGCGGTTATTGTTGTACCTCGGGTGACGCCGCGGGGCGAAGTTAATCTAAAAAAGTAGCCTAAATTACTGCTAATATCATCAGCTATCTATCAGTGAAAGTCCCGTGAAAGTTACCCGCTAGTGGGTTGCTACGCCCATGCAACAAGCTGTTGACTGAACTAGACATTGGGCTCCACCAGTCTTAGGAAAGTGTGTCGTGGTTAATTTTGGTCTACGTTGGAACGTTGCAGTGACATTAACCCGAAGTATTTGCTATCATGGGCAATATTCCAAGGTGATGTCACGATTGCATCTCTTGTTATTTGAATTTGTTTTTTTTTCATTGCAAGATTTTTTCAAAAATGCATTTGATTTTATAAAAATACTAACTGACCCGGCGTACTTCGTACCGCCACATTTACGTATCTGTCTCAGTTTCCCATAGGCAGTGTACCGCGCCAACAAAAAAAAAAAGATTTTTCCTTTGTCTTTTAATTTTTCTTGTACACAAAGATTTTCCCGATAATAACGAACACATAAAAAAATATTTATTTATTTTGGTGCAACCGATCGGAAGTTATGCGCGTACATACATTTCGGCGATTCATTTTCATATCATATTTACCTATAGATAGACATACATAGATGTAAAGAGTTTTCTTAGCACACTTTTTAAGCATGAGGAGAGTATTACTTTAAATAACTTGAGTATTATTATATTAACGAGCACTAAGAGTGATATAACCCGTTCGAAACGTCGGGATTTAGAAGGTATCATAACTATTTTAATAATTTTATCTCGAACATGTCCGCTATACATCAAAAACTGTGTTATTTTTGTATTTCATATTCCTTCGTTCGTAATAACTTGTTAAGGCAGGGAAAGTGCAGAAATCTCTTAAAGAAAACAAGAAGACATCAATTGGTGCTATTAACAGTTTCATAAAGTAAATATAAGTATGACTTTTAAATAGTTTATTTCTGTGGAAAAAATTCAAACTTAAAAATGCATATTAAAGATTACAGCGTTGAGGACACAGATAAGGAACGAAGACAAACAACAATCTTCATAATGACATTGAAGCGACTTATTATAATTAATTCTTAACAACAATATATTCTTTTAACTTTTTTCTCCCGTCGCCTTCTTCAATCTAATCTATTCTTTATTAAATTATTGTTATTATTCAATTTCAACCATGACGACTAATTTCATGTTACACTAGCTAAACCCCGCGGTTACCCTCGGTTATTGTCGTACTGCGGGTAACCGCGGGACAAAGCTAGTCTAAAAAACATGTTAAAACATTTTAAAACATGTTATTTCGGTACATGTATCGTCTATACTCTGGAACGGCTGGCTGTTGCAGCTGATGATCCAGGGAGTAACTTAGGCTACTTTTTTTAGACTAACTTTGTCCCGCGGCGTTACTCGCGGTACAACAATAACCGCGGGTAACACCGCGGGGATTCAACTTAAGCTTCGAAACTGTTCTTAAAATAAGCATGTGTGTACACTACATTAGATCAATTGAGTACATTGTGTAACGAGTTCCTTCTCTATGTACGTAGATGCGATGTTGATTGTATAGACGCAACATCCGATCGTCGACTGGCACTTATCCAGAATGTTTTTTTTTCTTTTCAAATCTTATTTTGTCAACTTCCTCTTCAAGGTTGATCTCAATAACCTTCCTATCTGTTTTCAGCCTGTTCAGGCCTGTGTCATTCGCCTTTGGTTCAAATACTTCAAAACTTACATGTTTTATTCTTTTTTTTATTAGGATTTAGAGATTTTACCTTTTTATAGATCACTAGCCGACCCACGCAACCTCGTTTGCGCCTTATATTGCCCGTAGCGTAAAAAATTCCCCCGTTTTTGAAACATTCTTCATTGTTGCTCCGCTCCTATTAGTAGTAGCGTGATGATATATATCCTATAGCCTTCCTCGATAAATGGACTATCCAACACCGAAAGAATTTTTCAAATCGGACCAGCGGTTCCTGAGATTAGCGTGTTCAAACAAACAAACAAACAAACAAACTATTCAGCTTTATATATTATATAGATATAGATATAGATATAGATCATTGCACGATGATACGTTTGCCTTAAGGTATAAGCTATAAGCTGACACTTGATGATGCAATTTTGGACGTGGGTAAGACAGCATTGTCTCAGCACAAATGGCCAGGGCAGATAAAGTTACTTTCGAATTTAAAATATTAAATAAGGACAGCGTGTTTTAAAACATAAATTCCCGTAAAACTTAAAGATAGCATTAATTGGAAATGGGGATTGTAGGGATACTGATTGTTTAGTTTTTAACCAAACAGGATTTTCAGTTAAGCACATGTTACTTTGAAGCCATCCATAATGCTTTCATCTAGATCTGAACTGTTTGGCGTTTCATGTCTGGAAATTCTCAAGATGCATTAAGCTAATCTGACTAATATCTATTCATTCCCTTTAGAAACGCACTTGGAAGGATTTAGTATTTAGTAAGGTGGACTTTAAAGAGTAATGAGAATAAATATTGAACGAATTCTGTTTCGAGTTGATTCTGTTCGTTCGTTCTGTTATTGTATTATTACTAGCTGACCCACGCAACTTCGTTTACGTCTCTTATTGCCCGTAGCGTGATAATTTTCCCCCATTTTTGAAACATTTTTCATTGGTACTCCGCTCCTATTGGTCTTAGCGTGATGATATATAGCCTATAGCCTTCCTCGATAAATGGGCTATCTAACAGTGAAAGAATTTTTCAAATCGGACCAGCGGTTCCTGAGATTAGCGTGTTCGAACAAACAAACAAACTCTTCAGCTTTATATATTAGTATAGATAACCATGAAACCAAATTAAAGCAAATTATTTCTTTTATATTCTACTAGCTTTCGACGGAGGATTTGCTTACATTTAATTAAAAGTATTTTATGTTACTTCCACTACCTCCAAGAATATGTTTACAAAGTTTCATGATGATCGGCTAAATAGTTTTCCCGTGAAACAAACTTACTTCCACCATTATAATATTAGTGTGATAGGATTACATTCTGAATTTTAAGTAATTTATGATGCGCGTATTTCTGAGTTGTGCCTGGACGTAATAACCTTAAGCAGGTACATTTTAAGGTTTAGTTGATATGTAATAGAAAAGTTGAAAATCCGTGCACGGGAAAATAAGATAAATAAATTTCATTACATTTTAAATAATAAAGTGTTATAAATGGAATTCAGCAACATTTTTCTGCGTCACATCGCACTCTTGCTATGCAGTTTATACCTAGTCGGATTGTAACAAACGGTTTTAATTGCTATAGACATCTGGTAGCAACGAACAATAAAGGACAAAGCATTGTTGTTAACCCCTTATGCAATACATTATCAATTACGACTAGTATACTATATCATTATACTGTGATATTACAGCACTACAAGTAGAATTAATTAAACCTACCAACGCATTTCGTAACAGTATTAAATAAGACGTCATCTATAGAAATAAATCAAATTAGAGTGTGTAATATTAAAATAACCGCTTTTTACTAAATGCATTTGTATGTATACACGGTACATATACCAAAAATGTAGTTAAAAATTTTTGTCTGTCTCTGTGTCTGTTTGTTCCGGGTAATTCTAGAATGGCTGGGCCGATTTTGACGGGTCTTTCACTGGCAGGTAGCTGGTGATCCAGGGAGTAACTTAGGCTACTTTTTTAGACTAACTTTGTCCGCGGCGTTACTCGTGGTACGACAATAACCACGGGTAACACCGCGGAGTTCAGCTAGTCTCTACTATGAAGAGAAATAAGTTAGTGATATAATATTTTATCAATTAAAATACACATTATTTGTGAGTGCCATACGCTTTAAATTAAGCCGATAAAGAAAACAACATCTTGTACGCATATTTTGCAAGTGAAAATACGGCGATAGACGATATCTCGAAATCCATACTAACATCATAAAATCAATAAACTGTCTGTATGTTCGTAAATTTCCGTACATTTATAAATGTCACTTAGTGTCTTAATTGAATAAATGATTTTGAATTTGAATTTATGTCTGCATCTATAAGCAATACACGGCTGAACCGATTCGGATGAATTCCGGTGTAGAGATAGATTAGACCTTGGAGAAGGACATTGCTACTTTTTGTTGCGATAACCGATATGTATACAAATAGTAAAAATATATATAGAATTGGATAATTCATACCTATTATGATTTATAGTTGTTATTTTTTAATAGAAATTATTATATTAGGTATTAATAGAGAATCGCCCGTTAAAGTTTACCATTCCGAATTCTTATCTTATTGAGTTACGAACTACCATAGTTTTGTTATGTAAATAAATTGGCAATAATGTAAGAGTACAGTTTCCGTTGCTAGCGAGAAACAAGCTCACGCGGTTAATAAAATAAATAAAACGATCAGCACGTTCGCCGGTTGCCCTGTTAACTACAAACCTTGGCTTTTGCTTGTTAAACAAGATCCAAAATTACAATAAACACTACTGTTTACAGGTATACAGTTCAAAAGTAAAATCATTGTAATTCTAACCCGTGAATTTCTCTTTGATGAACTGTTGAAGCAGAAAACTATAGGTACTCACACAATAAATAGATTTTCAAAGATATAATTTAGTATAATTTCTCTTATTTCTTCTACTACAAATGCATGTATTACACAAAAATCCGTTTAGTAGTTTAAAACATCTAATCGAGCAGACAGCCGAAGCGGCTTCATTTTATCTATGTAAAGATGTGTAAGTAGGAATTATAGTAGGCCAAAAATTCGTTTAAGTTCAAAGACTGCTGATGAGGTGGAATCTCGCAAAAAATGAAGTGAAATTAAATGACTTTCTTATTTAAAGAGCATTTTAAAATCCATAGTTAACTAGTATTGTCATGCTGATCACAGGTCTATAATACCTTTGATTTCTGAGCAAGTGAACAAAATACATTTATGAATGACGGATGATGGATTCACGAAAAAAAAACCAAAGATAGGTATATGATTATTCCGCATACGTGATTTAAAAGCTCTTCACATTACATTGATTTATGAACAAACTAGCAACCTGCTCCGGCTCTTCTCGCATCATCTGTGCTCGGCGTTGAAACTAAATTTTAATCTAAACTTTTGAGAACAAGGACCATATTAATAGGAAGCTTAATTTGTTTGAATTATAATTTCACAGAATTGACGAAATTTTAAAGTTTTTTGGTTATAGGGTTTTTTTTTCTTTTTCCTCATTATATTATGTTAAGTTTATGCGGTATTTTTTCATATATAATTCCAAAACTTAAAATATATAACGTTTGAAAAAGTCCGTTTTCAAAATTTATTGAACAGAAATATGTACTCGTAATTTTATGACAGCGCAATACTGATAAAGCAGTTATCAAAGTTTGCCAATTAAAGTCATATTATAGTAAATTTAAACAAAATTCAATATAAATTGTATTACTTAAATATATTTCCTCGTAAATTTTTCTATTCATTGATGAAAATCGTATGAAAATTTGCAAATCAGTTTTGCAGATAATTTTGCCGTCAGACAGATAGATAGGTACTAATAAACCAGACAGACCCGACGGAGGACTTTATTTTATGATATGTAGTACATTTACAGTTCAATTAAACTTTTCATAATATACTGTTGGGTAGTTACACTTCTCTGTTTTGAAGAGTAATGTATTGCCGTTCTCCATTAGCTAAGATGTTTATGGATGGTACAGAATCGTGGCTAGGTCGTACAAGTTGCGTCAGAGAAACCAATAAAAGGTTTATATAGAACACTGAAAAGGTTTTATCGTCGAGATTTTTTTTTAAAGTTGTGTACAATCAATTATAACTTACGTATATTTTAGGAACTTTGAACGATACGTTGTCAAATAATTGTATTAGGTACAAAAATAACGATCGCGATATTTATGCAGTCTCGAAATATTTTGGAGACTTTTTATAATTTAGTTTTGCTCTCGCGTTCGTCTTCGTTGGCGGCGCTTTGCAAAAATAGAATTTGGCGGCAGTGCGGGTTCAATCCCTAGTCCCGGTCGGCCGGACTCCGCCAGTGCACCGCCAGCTCGCACCATAATCATTTCTCTTTTTCTTAATTCGTTTTTTACTATTAACGATAGTTCCAAGTGTTATAATAAAACATCTTTATATCGGAAATGGCACACTTAGTTTAGAATGAAAGGCTGTAAATCTTTAATATGCATTGTGTGGTGTTAATATGTGTAAATATAAATAAGTGGTTTAGTGAATAATTAGTGATAATGAATGGAACAGGGACACTTCGGACTAAGTTTAGAGGTGTGAAGAAAGAAATGCTGGACAGACAAACTAGCATGCTGATACAATCTATGACAGTTAGTAGTTCATTGTTTACCTATTAACATTTTAATTAAGTAACCAATTGACTTTTTAAAGACACTCGTTTGCGTTTGGTCTTTTACATAACTAGAATTTATTGCTTTGAATTAGCTGCAGCCTGTATAAACAGCAACAGTATTTAATGTTCGTTACTAGACATTCCGATACTTTTAAAAAACAGCAGAAACGTTCGTCTCGCACCTGAGTAAGAAGGTTACTCAGTGTATATTTTAAAAATTAAGTGTGAGTCACTAGTTCAGAGAATAACGACTTGTTTGTATAGTATTAATCTTCCGCTCACTTTAGCAAATACAAACCAAGTTCTCTTATACCCAATCGAGTGGTAAATCGAAAACACCAGTAACCAAAGCTTTTTATCAGATCGATAGAGTTCCCACGACGGCGCAGTAACCCAGCTGTTTTATGTAGGTCACTGTAAACACAACAAAACTTCTTTAGTTGTGACATTTGAAGTTGGTCGCAGTGGTGGGTTGTTCCGGTGTTGTCGTTACCAGGACACCCCATAATTCAAACTGTTGATGATTCATTCAGTTGATTGTGGTCTTAGCTGCAGTGCAGTGTTATTGTGCAATTTATTATTTTTTCGTCGGCTAGTTTATGAAATTGCGTTACTATTATGATTCTACGGTGAGTAGTATGTGGGATTCGGTCTAATTCTGTGATCTCATCTACCTACATTGGCGTTTGAGTATGATACATTTCGAGATAGCTAATTAACTCCTTAATCTTTACGAGCTTTCCCTGTTACACACTACAGATAAAACTTTATACATGTATTGACACCTAAAACCCCAATGAGGTAGGCCTAATTGTATTACCCTTTTACCAATTATAATTTGGTGCCATTCCATTCAAAAATCAAACTTGCGTTAATTGGAAGTGTGCTTACTACATGAGAAAGATAGAAGAAAATTTATTAGTAAAATATTTTTCTATCGTACATGGAATAGGTATACAGATGAATTGTACAATATAAGCATAGCATAGTTCATAATCAGGGTGCCCATAACTTGAGCGGATAATTCTTGAGACTTACAAGTTTTTAGGTAATAGGTATAATTAAGTTATGAATATTATACCAGGAACAATTATAGTCTAAATAAGTTAAGATGAGAGACCTCACATTCAAATATCTGATACCAAATAGACAGAGTCTCATAAGATACTAAGTTGAATGATAAGATACTAGATGCTCTCATAAGATACTAAAATGAGTGTATAAATACGCTTTATAAAAGCACATTAAGCAGTTGGTCCCGGTTGTCATGAACAGCCATGGCAATCGTTATTAGTAAGTCAGTGCCCTCAAATATACTGACAACTAGTTAAAACTTCGAATTCAGTTCTCCCTTCGGGTTGCGAAGATACGATGCCAGTCGTTCCGTGGAAAAACTGATATTCAGCTAAAACTGGTTCAACTACATAGTACTAGCCGACCCCAATATTATTTGGAAGGTGATGATATAAATACGCATTATAGATAAATAGGTATGATGTTATGACTACTGACTATTACCAATTATTTTTTTACTAGTTGTTGCCCGCGGCTCCGACCGCGTATATGTCGGTTATCGTGGCAAATAGTAGCCTATGTGTTATTTTGATGTATAAGCTATATTACTGTAAAGTTTCATCCAAATCCGTTCAGTAGTTTTTGCGTGAAAGAGTAACAAACATCCATCCAAACATCCATCCATCCTTACAAACTTTCGCATTTATAATATTAGTAGGATTAAACAAATAATCTAATTGATTAGTATATAGTAAATGGGTACTGAACTGTAGGTACCTACGAATATTGTAGTACATGAAGCAAACCTTTTTATTATGTCGTATGTTTCATATATTATCTAATTATCTTTATATGAGCCTGCCAAGGTGATTATACTCTGCAGGATAGAAAGCATAAGCAGAATCCAATACCATCCCTCACCATTCCTAAATAGAATGCATACAACGCAACAATGCAGCACGATGATCTACACTATGGCGGCCTATTGAGATGCTTCTATATTATTGGGCCTCCGGTATAGCAATCACAAATGAAACACGACAGTGCGAAGACTGTCATTTTAGGTTGGGCTTCTGTACAAGGGTAGTATCGCCCTGGTCGAGCCGGCACGTTCTTGAGTGGCTCTTCTGAAAAACACGAATGAAACGTACACTTCTGTTTCTCATACACCTCGGCACCTGGGTAGTATACTGTAAACCGTAGTCAATATATTCTTTAAAGAACCCAGACCATTCTTTAAGAATCACAGACCATGCCAAGTTAAAACAAATAGATCAAAACCTTCAGTGGATCGGCAATGTTAAATTCGTAGTCTAAAGATAAACTATGATAAACATAGATTTCTCAACCCCCTGTACTAAGTAGAATTGAAGCCTAATTTGTCTCTGGCTTGCTGACAAGGCTATATTATAATACGAGTAACTGACGTTAATATATACTAGAAACAGCACCTTTTTTTATTAAAAAATGTATCTATTTGTCAATAAAATTAAGAAGTAACGGAAAAAAAAATACATTTATTGCATAAAGTTTATTTGTTTTGTAGCCAATATATAAATTTAATGTACGATATTATACAATAGTACCTGTAACAGATATGTAAACGTTTACCGTGTACTTGAGTAAACAATTTCATATTTATCGTCGAATGATACATCATCTCATACTATGTATTGGCTTTTACATAGTATTACAAGGTTTTATGTAAGTTTTATGATAATATCGTTCAGGGGTTACTGACTCTATAAACCATTATATAAATGTAGTACCTACCGTACCGATTTTATATTCATTTTTAAGTGACTATAATGTAAAGTTTTAGTGTAGGTATGTCAGTACGGTACAATTTAATACCAGTACGTTTGTCTTTGACACGTTTGTTGTTTTTGGCAAACTTCTTATGTGTACAAATGAAAGTGTAAATGTACAGTACCGACGTGAATATATTATCTTAACATTTCAATATGTATGTATTTAACTTACCTCTAGAAGTATGAAAGTATGACTGATATGTGAGTAAATAGTGAATATTACAGCGTTCTTAAATAGTTTTTTTCTTTCAGGTGGATGAACTATATTTGGAAGTACTTTATGAAATTTTACACAATGTCGGGGGATGTGACGTAGGCTGCGAAGTGGGTCAGCTATCAATGCTGTCCTATGTACAAGAAGCGTTCAAGATTGCTAATGACAAGCACACATATCTACTAACACAGGCTGAGGCTAAAGAACCGCCGGAGTTAATGTTGAACGTTGAAGTGGTTGAAGCCAAAGATATTGTTCCTAAAGACCCTAATGGACTGAGTGACCCCTTTGTCACGATATATCTTATGTCTAATCCTACCCATAGATACAACACATCTGTGAAATCTAGCACCCTCAATCCAGTTTGGGAAGAACACTTTTCTTTGTAAGTTTTCAATGCTACTATTTGCAAAAATATCGATCGATCGAACCTTACTTTATTACCCGACTACGGCAAAGCCAAAGGAGGGTTATGATTTTGACAGGCTATGTATGTATGTATGTATGTATGTATGTATGTTCATTTGTTCCCTCCTAGCTCCTTAACTACTCATTAGATTTGGACAAATGAGGTGTCTCTAGAAGCATCGTGATCGTCTTCTGGTTATAGGTTATATGACGTGTCACTAAATCTAATGTGGCGCCCTCTAGCCGACATAAAGTACTGTATTAAAAAATAAATTTGAGATAAATATGCCGTGTTTGGTATCATTGGAAAGGGCGTTACTTGTACATTTCAAAAATACATATATTATTAGCATTTGTTCCTGACTATGTCCGTATTTATTCGATAAGTGTGATATTTCTATAGTATGCTTATTTGTTCCCTCATTCTTTCTAAACTAGTCAGAATAAGACAAATGAGGTATCGTTAGAAGTGTCTTGATTGTCCGCTGCTTAGAGGTTATATGACGTGTCACTGAATTGAATGTGGCGCCCTCCAGCCGACATAAAGTACTGTATTAAAAACTAAATTTAAAATAAATATGCCGTGTTTGGTATCATTGGAAAGGGCATTACTTGTACATTTCAAAAATATATATATTATTAGTATTTGTTCGTGACTTTGTCCGTATTTATTAGATAAGTGTGATATTTCTATGGTACCTATTTAAAATAAACTTTGCACAACAATAATTATTATAGAGGCACCAAAACATTTTAAATAAAAAAAAGTAAAAACTAAAACCCAACTACGACAAAAAACTACAAAAAACTACTACTTGTTACATACTTTTTCAGCGTCGTTTTTTGTCGTAGTTGGGTTTTAGTTTTTACTTTTTTTTTAAGCTTACTAAACTTATTAGGAATTCTGCTTTATCAGAATGGGAGATAGAATTGAGTTAAATTTAAGTTATTATTAATATTTTTAACTACGGTTATCTGTAACTAAAAGCACTGCTTTAATTCTACCATGATAATTCAGACATGACATTACAGATAAGCCGTCTTAAAAATAATATGAATTTAAATCACCCGGCCGTCATTTACAAGATAAAAATCGATCAGACACTGTCAGCTTACTAACTTAAACAGTGGTCCCAATTTTCTGAGAAAGATTATAAATATACTGAGACAGACAAAACAGAAGGAATGCGTTGGTTACGCTGGTGAGGTCATGTGCGAAGTAAAACTGCAGTTATGAGTAAATATTAGCTCAGTGTCAGCTAATTTTGTGGAATCAGTGAATACGATACCAACAATACAGAATTGAAAATAATTTAAACATGAAAGAGGAAACATCCATCTGTACTATCTATCGACTTTAGGCGTATTAAAATATGAAACACGTAGTTAACTAAAAGCGAAGTTATCCAAAATGTGCGAATCGTTAACTTACTATTTTTTTTATGAAAGACCTCTGTCTGAGGTATGGAGTCATCTAGTCCGTCACCGTAAGCAATATTAATAATATTTTTGCTAATGATGACGATTTATTTGTTCCTTCCGTTTTTGAAGTACAATTCCCCGCGGTTGCATCTGCAGGCACCTTGTTAACACATGACCTACATATCAAAGTGTGTTTTCCACAGGGGACACAACTGGCAGTGCTGGTTGACCGATGCACTTGACCAATTTATTTTATTAACGGAAGTCTATAATGTACCTACTAAGAGAACGGTAGAAAGCCATAACAAAATAAAGCAGTGCTATAAATCTTTTACGACCACATTAGCGATGATGAACGAAATAAGTTCTGTTTTTGGCAGAGAGTTCACAAAATAGATGTTTTTTTTTTCATATATTATATGTAATTCAAACGAATTTGTGTTGGATAATATACAAAAGATTAAATTTTCAGTGCATATTAAAATAGCTTAAATTATGTAAAATTTACTTGAATACAGCACAGTAATTTTAGGTTGGATAAATTAATGCAGTAAGCAATCAGTAATTCTAGAACTAGTTTTATAAGCATAGTGCAAACATGAGCTCTGAAGATAGTTGAAGATTGATTAAATGTATTTGGAAATGAGAAAAAATTTATTCGTTTTTTTTTATGGAATAGGCGGGCAAACGAGCAGATGCATCGCCTGATGGTAAGCTATTACCGCCGCCCATGGACACTTGTAAACACCAGAGGCGTCACAAGTGCGTTGCCGGCCTTTGGGGGATGGAGAGGGGAGATAGGGGAAGGGGGTTTGGGTTATGGGCCTCCTGTATCCTCACTCAATCGGTGAAACACTATTTCGCACCGCTTTTCTGTGAGGCCGTGGTATCACTCCGATCGAGCCGGCCCATTCATGCCGAAGCGTGGCTCTTGCACGGTCTAAATATGTATTGTATATCCAATATAATAACACTCATTTGTTTGCAGACCGATGCCCGGTAGTGTTCACGAAGATTCACTCTGTTTGGAAGTGTGGTAAGTTTGTACGAGACGCATTTAGCTTGTTACTGTTAGTTTGTAATGAATGAGTTTAATTTGCGTGACCAAAACAATATCGTACTACTAAAAAAGGTACTACAAAAGGTAAAAGTCCTATATTATAGGGTCGCTGACACGCTGGCCAGCCCATAATTCTATTCAGCATTTAACGTAAAATATGTTTCGAGTATGTTAATTGTTTTGATTAGAACCTAATTTTATACAGTTACTCTACTTATTTATAGTTACTTGCCATTCATAATGTTCCTCTAGTGATGTTCTTATATGTATGAAATAAAATATACTAGATAGATATAAGCTTTATTTTTACAGGGATTTTGATCCTGCAGAGACAGTCAAAGAGAAAATGACAAAGATATTCGAAGTAAAAGGCGTAAAAGGTCTTCGGAAACTAATGAAAGAGATTGCCATTACTGCATCAACTGGGAAACATGATAATGAACTAATAGGCACTTCTAATATACCATTAAAGGTAAAATTCGAATATTTGACATTAAAATATAAGAAAATATATGTGTTTTAAATATAAAAATAAATTAAGAACTTGTAATCGAGAAAAGCTCAGATATAAAAAGTTTTTAGCTACTATATGTAGGGCTCTACCAAACAGCTTCAAACGCTGCGGTTACCTAAAGTTTTGAACAAGTCATCATTATGGGTAAACAAAGCAATTGATATTTCAAATCCCGTTATTTCAATCGTGAGTTATATGCAAAAGAACCAAATGAAACCGATCTACCTAACTAGAAAAGTACATATTATAATATATTTTTTTGTTACAGTCCATTCCCGCGGGCGGTATGACAATGTGGTTCAGTCTTAGTAAGAAAAGCAAATTAAAAAGACAGGGTGTAGTGAAGGTACGCCTTAACTTTTCCTCGGAGAAAAACGCTCAGGTAGCTGCCCAAGAACATCGACATCTTCTCCGAATCATTCTGCTGCACGAGCTGGAGAACTCTAAGGTCAGTTTAATAGATATGTAAATACATATTATGTAACAGTAATTCAACTTGACAATTACTAGATCTGTACTTACGTATCTTTACGTAATGCATTGCATAGGTTTACGTTCAACAATGAGTACCTGCTTCTTAGTCTAGCTGAACCGCGGTTATTGTCGTACTGCGGGTAACGCCGCGAGACAAAGCTAGTCTAAAAAAAGTACCTAAGTTACTCCTTAGATCATCAGCTATCTGCCAGTGAAAGTACCGTCAAAATTTGTTTAGCCGTTCCAGAGTTTTCCGGGAATAAGCAGACAAACGGACAGACAAAAATTAAAAAAAATGTTATTTCGGTACATGTATCATGTATACATACATATGCTTTTATTAAAAAGCAGTTATTTTAATGTTACAAACAGACACTCCATATTTATTTGTATAGATTAATAAAAATTGCGTTACTTATAATATAAGTTATGAAATTAAAAAAAAACCTTAGTGCGTACGTTTTATTTAATCTAACGAGCTAAATCAACAAGGTCGTCAACTTTTTGATAGTTTCACGTGAGTTTACTGCACTAATATATGTGTGGCAACTACTGTAGTTTTTGTTCTAGTTATTAAGGAATTGTTAGTTAATAGAAATCAATAGCATATCTGTTGATTTCATACCGCTCATTCTCTCATTCGAATTACTTTATTTTGTTACCCAACTTATGTGTGAAGTTAAAAAAAATAGTAATGACTAATTCTTTGTCATCATACTAATTTAAATTTAATTGAACTGAATATTGCTTCAGATATATATAGAATGCGAATAGATGAAATGTTTGAGTTTATGTGTTTGATTGATCTGCGTCACGGTAACCGCAGTTTTAAACTTTTAAACATTTCCAATCGTTAAACCATTTTCAAACGTTCACCAGTTTCAAATATAGGTGGGTGTTATTGACGAAGGAAATAAACAACGAAGGTCAACTTTCCTATTTCGGCTTCTAAAGATAAATATTTCGATTTGGATAAAACATTTCTACTAAAATCACTAGCTCAATACCTGATACTGCAAAGACCATAAGGCTTTAATATTGTGTATTTCGCCTTTCAAGTTGACCTTGGTTTCCGCAACACACACCTGGCTACGTATGAGATCACTGCTCTCAATGAAATATGATAAATATGTCGGAGAACGAGTAGTTTTTTAAAGTTTTAATTTGAATTAGTGTTTATTTCAATCGATTATTCGAAACGTCAAACTGTGCATCGAGAAACATGGCAGTTTGGGTGGAATCTGTGGACGGTGTATGCAAAAGAAGGCGCACTGATCATTTCTTATTAACGATGTGATTATTACGTCTTAGTTTACTTACAGCTTGATTTAATGTCGGTTTAGTTTTAGTCGATTCTGTAAGCAATATTAAATTAAATGTTACTAAAATGTGTGCGGGTAACACCGAATATAGTGGTAAGTGTCACCACTAGTTAAAGCAAACAGCCGGTATAAAAGAGAGCGGCCGCACGAGTTGCGGGGCTACTAACCTTTTGGCTCTTAATCTAACTACCCACCGTTTCGTATTGAAGTAAAATAGAATCAACAGATCAGTTTAGTACGGGCATTGTACGAGGAAAGACAAGCTGTAAATAAGCTAAGTACATAGGCTTCTTAATTGTTGTAATTGACTATTGATAGTTTGTAACTAATAAGTTAAGATGTAACTTTCAAAAGAGTGGCCATGAGTTTCTTTGCCGGTTTCTTCTCATAAGGCCCTACGCATTTGGAAACTGGAGGTTATGGGTCGTCACGGACGTTCAGTGGATTTTGGTGTTCTCACCTAATTCACTTTGACAATGTTGTGCCGATCTATGATTTTAACTGTAGCTTCATTGATTCAATAAACTATTGGAATTCAATATTGTCTTTGGCTGTGCAAATAAACCCTACCTACCAACGTGTGTAATAATGAAGATTGATTACTAGACTAGACTAGACTAGACTTGATTAAGAGCGATTTCTATTGCTTTAAATCATGAGTGCCACTTGACAAAATATGCAAGTGACGTCGGCGAAGCTGACGTCACCATTTCATAAAAACCGCTTCGACCGATCGCCCCGCTGTGACTCCGACATCAGAAGTGGGATTACCTGTGATACCCCTATAGATTACCTGTGAATTACCCCTGTGGACTACCCCTAGAGATTACCTGTGAATTACCTTATGGATTACCTGTGAATTACCCCTGTGGACTACCCCTAGAGATTACCTGAGGATTACTCCTATGTACTACCCCTATGGATTACCCATATGGGTTACCCATAACAGATCAGGCACAAAATACAGGGCAGATTGTTATTATTTTATTTTACGTTTACCCTACGTTAAAAAGAATCTTTTCGATACGGAATTAATTTGTGCTATACGAGAACCGCCAACTAGTGAGAACTACTCAGAATGTAAAAGTGAAGTGATGTGTGAAAAATACAAGCGCTGTCAAACCTGTGGCAAAATCATGGTTACGTTATCCAGTAAAGATTAGGACAATTTTAGTCGTGACAATATTGCTAACACATATTCTGAGATTTCAGATACTACCTCGCCTGACAGTCGAAGGAAACCAAAGCGCAGAAGCGATTACTTGAACCTTATTCAAGTGTGGTGTCATAGATGCAGTTCTAATATGAATGCCAAGGCAAACGATTTGCAAACCGAGTAACCAGTGAATGTCGGCTCCGTCCAACCAGCGCTGGTTCAGCTCCAAGAAAGATTTGGTGAGAAGTTTTCATTTTGTTTCAAATGCTCTTTAATAAGACAAATTCTGTCAGATAGATTTCTGGGCCAACGACAATATAGTGCAGTACTATTATTGAGGGTAGGTAACGCCCGCCCTTATTGTAACATAGTATTGTGTGGTCCACGAATTGTTGCCCTGAGTCTGGGTGTACTTTGTGTACGTTTGTAGGGTCCCCCGTGACATAGGATGTTTGTTCCTGGTAAGGGAGTTGTCTATTTAATAAAACAAGAAAAACACGAAATTCTGTCAAGATATCCGGGTCGAAAAAATGCACTGAATAGTATTTCCTGTAGTAGGTACACGTTTACTCTATTTCAAATGACATAATTATTTAAAGAAAAGAATGAAAATCTGCTTGCTTTACGCTTTTCAGTTGTAATTTTCGAAAAGTTCTTAAAATAATAAGGTCGTTTCTATTGGTGCCTACATTCTCTTATAAAATGAGGATTGCAATCAAATGAAATTAGACCCACAGTATAAAGGTCCTTACGTGGTCGACGAAATACTAGAGGGAGACCACGAATTCGCTGCTCGCACATATTTTCTACCCACACATATTTTCTACCAACCATTGATCATCTACACTCGCAGTAATCAAAGTGAATGCAGACCGTCAAATACCCACTAGTGAAGTCCCTATTGATTTGTCCAATGAACATGATGTAGAAAACAATGATCCTTGAATAGTTTATTAAATTAATCGAAGTCTTTAATTTTTTCGTAAACAATTATTTGGAATGTATTTTGTGATGTTTAACCAGACCATTGTTAATTGCTGATAGAGATAGGATTACACTCTTTAAGTTTATTTTAATTAATAAACAAAGTTATTTAATTACAAGGGATGTAGTGTTGGTAACCTGGTTTCACTACCTCCTTAGGTCTCGCTGGTCATTTGTAGCCGTAGCTCGTGCAGTACTTATCTGTAGAGAGTGAGCGGTGCGCATCTGGCTATGCGAATGTTAGTCGCTGGTTAAGTGACAATAAAAAGATCTCGATCTCTGGTTAAGAGTCGAGCAAAAAGCCGCTGGTGAAGTGGTGATACGCAGTTGCTGGTTAAGCGACTAAGTCAAAACGTCTTAACGCTGTTACTGGCGATTTAGACAGGGGTGCTGAACCTGGCTTAACAATCATTATTGTTTGTACTAAGATTTATGTGATTATGCTGGTAGAGACATAAATGAGCATGGTCAGAACCTTATTGTGATACTGATGTGAATAGAAACATCAAATTTAAAATCATGAAGGCAAAATAATTTGTTATAATTGAAATTGGTTTCTATGAATCTTTAATTTGGTCAGGAATAGCCGAGAGGACGGATTCACTGTCCAGATGATTCCTCAGTTAACAAACACGTAGACGTGTAAGTCCATCAGAATGCCTGTGTCTGCAAGGCAATACCGGCCGAATAAATTGAGCTACTGTGGTTGCTTTTTTCTTTGTTTACAGATGACCCACACGAGGACGTGTGATGCATCAGGATGGCCGTGTCGGAGAACGAGTAGTTTTTTAAAGTTTTAATTTGAATTAGTGTTTATTTCAATCGATTATTCGAAACGTCAAACTGTGCATCGAGAAACATGGCAGTTTGGGTGGAATCTGTGGACGGTGTATGCAAAAGAAAGCGCACTGATCATTTCTTATTAACGATGTGATTATTACGTCTTAGTTTACTTACAGCTTGATTTAATGTCGGTTTAGTTTTAGTCGATTCTGTAAGCAATATTAAATTAAATGTTACTAAAATGTGTGCGGGTAACACCGAATATAGTGGTAAGTGTCACCACTAGTTAAAGCAAACAGCCGGTATAAAAGAGAGCGGCCGCACGAGTTGCGGGGCTACTAACCTTTTGGCTCTTAATCTAACTACCCACCGTTTCGTATTGAAGTAAAATAGAATCAACAGATCAGTTTAGTACGGGCATTGTACGAGGAAAGACAAGCTGTAAATAAGCTAAGTACATAGGCTTCTTAATTGTTGTAATTGACTATTGATAGTTTGTAACTAATAAGTTAAGATGTAACTTTCAAAAGAGTGGCCATGAGTTTCTTTGCCGGTTTCTTCTCATAAGGCCCTACGCATTTGGAAACTGGAGGTTATGGGTCGTCACGGACGTTCAGTGGATTTTGGTGTTCTCACCTAATTCACTTTGACAATGTTGTGCCGATCTATGATTTTAACTGTAGCTTCATTGATTCAATAAACTATTGGAATTCAATATTGTCTTTGGCTGTGCAAATAAACCCTACCTACCAACGTGTGTAATAATGAAGATTGATTACTAGACTAGACTAGACTAGACTTGATTAAGAGCGATTTCTATTGCTTTAAATCATGAGTGCCACTTGACAAAATATGCAAGTGACGTCGGCGAAGCTGACGTCACCATTTCATAAAAACCGCTTCGACCGATCGCCCCGCTGTGACTCCGACAAATATTTTTTTATGATAACAACTTCCAGTCAGTAAGGTTAATATGAATTACGCCTTTATTATATTTTCTAGTTTGCGAGTTGAAGTCCTGATTAATGCTTGATTAAAAAGTTAACAAACATTATAAGAAATTATAATGACCGCTCTATTATAAGGAACATCGTTATACTTTGCCCAAAGTAATAGGTTAACTACACAAACGGCAAAAAAAAACTAAACACAATATTCATTATTGAACAATAGTGTTATATATATAAAAAAAAGGGAGCTGTCGCGGGACGCCCGGCAGATTTTAAACATAAATTCTGTTTTGTAAAAGTTATTTGGTCCATAAAATTAAATTACTGTTCATAACATTAATTTTCATTTTTATTAAATACAATTTTTTAAATTTATTTAAAGGAAAATGGTCGCGACAACTCAATTATTTTCATCAGTGATTTCGTTAAGGCGAAGCGTCGCCACGGCAATACTCGCCACGCCAAAAATGTTTATATCTAGACTATTTTTGATGTGAAACGTCTATAGGCGCGAGTTTTTAGAAAATTGAGGATAAGATTTCAAGATGCTTTTTTTTTTACAAAAGAAGCTCTTTTAATTCTCTACTAAATATTTTCTACATGTTTATGTCTCTATGCAGGTTGCGCCATACTGGTGGTGTGGTAACTTCAGCGCGCCGGCTGAAGGGATCCTGACGCAGCACGCGGCACAAAGCGGTCTTAGCCAGGCCGATAACAATCTAGCGCAGTGGGCAGTTTACTGCGCGGTCACCACCGACCATCCACTCAGCTTCGCACTCTTCAACTGTCTGCTGGACAAGATCACTAAACCGTTACAATCTGGTGACTACTTTTCGAATTCTGTACATGAATATAAACCACAGTAATTTTAACAGACTTCAAAAAAGGAGGAGGTTCTCAATTCGATTGTTTTATGGTTTTGATTTGGACAGATTCCAGTTTCATGTTTTAGGGGTTCCTTATCATTATTGATTCAGTTTAAGAAATAACGATCTCAATTTAAATGCATTTGTAAAATGATGAAGTTAGTTATACACGTACTCGAGGCATATATGTCTAACTATAACTAATAAGTTACTTTATTCATTGTATGTTTAAATCATCTTACACAGGTCTGGTAAATGAAGAGGACGTCAAGCTTTTCTGGGATGGCGCAAGGAAACTATTACCCACGTGCTACAGTCACATCAGAAAACTGAGAAAAAAGACTGCCGGTGATAAAACCGTAATGAAAACTCTAAGAGAAGTTCTGAAAATTCTTTATAAACTCTCAGTTTTGGATATACCTGAGACTTTAGATTTATTTCCAATGAACCTCTACGGTTGGCTGCGAGATGATAAAGGCAAGCTGACGATAAATGAGGTCTTAAACCAGGCGGTAATACAGGGAGCTTCTGATTGGTTCGTTCATATCCTGGACAGCAATGAGTGTAAGGAAAACACAGAGGACACTAGGCTTCGACATTTAATTAGAGTTATTCAGCTAGTACGGTCAGATTTGCAACGAGCGGTAGAATATTATGATCGCGTTTTCGTTGAGTAAGTACTATAATTGAATAATTTGTAGCCATATAATAAGGTGCCGTCATCGCTACATTTGGCATAGTTGAATAATGTCCATGTAAATATTTATGATGCTGATATCACGATAATCTTGTGTTACAGAGTAATGAGTTTCCCCTATTCAAAAGCATTATATGGATTGTATGAAAGCAAGATTGCGTCACTCGTGGAAGCAGAGATTGTGGAGGTGTGTAAGAGTTTGAAGAGGCTGAGATATAGTGACGCTTCAACGTCAACGGTTCACTTGGCTGGTGGACTCAATGGAGTCACAAGTCTTGGCGCCACAGATGTTGAAGCAGAGCCTTTGACTATGGGAACTACGCTGTTTGAACTGTATCTTACTTTACAAAGATTCCTAACGTAAGTGATTCTCGAACTTTTATTTTAGTATTCATTTTAAGTAAATTGAGGACTAATCTAGAACTGTAAAATTTGTTTATACTTAAATTACATAACTTCTATAGCGCCATCACATATCTCCTATTGATGTGTTCTCTCTTAAGACAGACTACTCTACAAACAGACAGACCCTCCACACATTATTTTTTTGACAATGTTCTTTAACGATCAAAGTATAATTCAAAAATATATATATTCGTTTGTCTTTATTTCGTTCAATTTGTTTTTCTTTGTTGCGCATGACACTGACAGAAACAAATGCGACATGTCTCATTTAGTACCATCAATAAAGCTTTGTTTATTGACATTTATTATTTTATACACGTTAGCAGGAATTCATTGATATGATAACGTGCATAATTAACTAGCACGTTCTCTGCATACATGTGCTGTCTACAATTGAAGTTTACTACGAGAATACATTAAAACATTGAGTGGTTTCGAACTACCTGTAATAGATTTTTACATTAGTCATGGCAAATATTAGTTTCATGTGTAACTAAAGGGACACATGGAGTAAATTAGTCAAACAATAGACGTTATGTGCCGTGAAAGCTAGTCAAATATTCAAAGGAATGTACCGTAGCGTGGTACCTATGACTCGTCAGTGGACCGGAGAAAATTACTGCAACTAATATGATTAAGAACCTCCTTTGGGTAGGATTGTATATTTATGATTACGCTATATGATTGACTATTGACTGTTAGATATGTTTGTATAATATGAAGGTTACAATAGATGTATTAATTATATTAATGCTGTAAGTAAACGGCTTCTTAAAATATTCTTAGCTTGAAAATATCGGGGGTTTTTTTAAAGATAGGTTTATCTCAGACGTCTTTATGTATAAATTTGAGGGTATGTAGCTACTATACATACAGTATCCCTTCTCTTATCCTATTAGGCAAAGTGCTATGTAAGTTTGTGAGGTTTTTTTTCTCTTTTCGGGAATCACAAAATGCGTCATGACCAAATTATTTGGCACTTTATGACTTCCGTTCGATATGTTAACATATAAGTTAATCGAGTAACCTTGCTTGTGAGAGCATTTCTGCAGGACTAACGTACCTTTGCATATTTTTTGATAATACCATCCATATAATGTATGCCTTATCTCTATCGTTTCAGGTTGGGCCAAGGTCTCAATGAAACCGACTGGCAATCATACGCCATATCAAAATTCCACTCATGGTTCTTCGGTGGTGTAGCGCAGTGGCTCGACATCGCTGCATACAAAGCACTCACTCGCATAGAGAAGGCCGTGGACCTTGATAACTTAGTCCCCGTGGACACCAATGTGAAGTTCAGTAGTTCCGGTGTTGACACACTTGCGATATTTCATCAGATCGATATATTTTGGCGACAGTTAGCCTGGCCGGACGTTGAAGGCTGCTATACTTTTGTCGCCAAAATTATAGACGTAAGTTGACCTAGAATTCTGCTTCTGTTGTATTTTGGACTATATGTAATGTATAAAGCAAGAAAACTTATTTTGACTAAGATCTCGTGACTGACTCAAATCCCGACTATTCAAAAAATAATTACGAAAATTTAAATGAACTATTTGGACTTGATTGCTTTTTGTAAATTATTACAATATATTGACTGGGTTTCCCCGCCACCACTGTCTGTACTGCCTGTACACGAGAATCAACAGCGATGACCCACGAACACACCGAGTTTTGACCCTCGGGAAGTCCCAAGAAAAATGAAACTGTCTTGTCAGTAGACAACTGGAGGAGTTGACGAGACGACTTCCCTCCTTAGTAAAGCGGGAGACAAAATGAACTTAAAATAGGCAAAACCTTTTTTGAAACTGGAAAACACCACGGATAAAATATATTGACTGTAAAGTATATGAATAATTCCAGGATATCTGCCGTTGCTGTGTTTTTTATTCCGACAAGATGGCTGGTCGCGTTGACAATGTCGGTATGGTGAGCACTGTGTTTGAAGAGCGCTTCGAAGTGACTACAGAATGGTGTGTCGCCATCAACAGTATAGATTACGTTCGCCAGAACCTGGAGCCATTCGTCGAAAATCTCGGCATGGACGATATTATTCAGAGAATGTGTGAGGCCAGATCACCGATGGAAGCTCAGAGGTGAGGTTTTATGAACATACATGTTATAAAAATCTATAGTGGTGTCAATTGAAGTCTTTTTAATACATGTTATTTGTATTTGTGAGTATTTTGAAAGAATAATACCTGTTACAAACAAAGACCCTCTTTTTACATTTGTATAAAACATTTATAATCTACTCCACTTGTTGCTACTACTCTAATACAGGTAGTTCATTCCGTAAGTGCATCTAAATATTAACTCACTAATTAAAAATTGTGGGTATTAGTACCTTCTATCTACTTCAATAATTTTTCTGACTATGGGGCACGGGTCACACATCAAAGGTTCAAATATGCATGCTCTGAAAGCACTATTGTTAAAATATGCATACCTAGTCAGGTTTTATTACTATGTACGTACAAAATACCATAATAATACGGTCGGCGATTTTATGAATATTGAATTTTTATTTAATGAAATGTACTCTTGTTTTTGTCAATTAATCAATTGTTGTTGTATTTGAATTGATGCTTAATTCATTTTAGATTTTGTAACACATGAAAAAGATATGTGTGTTTTATTCTTGGTTGCTGTATACGGGTATAAAAACACTCACTGTTATTCACTATCAATTTTAATTGGCTAAATGAAACATAAATATTCTGTTTCATGAAAACACGTAACAGTAACACTTTTTATTCTTTAACGTAAGTATTAATTTCTGAGAGATATTATCGCTATAAGAATGTCGATGCCAGAAAAATTAAAAATTTGGGTATAGGTTAACGTGAAGAGAGTTTTAGGTATAGAAGTTGACATATACAAGAAAAGAGAACAACCAAAGGAATCATGTGACCTATTTATGAAAGAAATATCTTCTTTCTAATCAAATGACTAGAAAGAGAGTATTCTATGAAATAATATAACGTAGAAGAAAATACATTGCGTTGATCGTAAATAAAGTTTAAATAAATAAATAAATATTTCGGACACTTAACACACAACGTCATCTAGTCCCAAACTAAGCAGAGCTTGTATTATGGGTACTAGACAACTGATATAAATACTTATATACCTTTTTTTGTAAATACATACATATTATACATAGAAAACACCCAAACTCCGAAACACATATTTGCAGATCATACAAACATTTGGTCCGACCCGGGAATCGAACCTGAGACCTCAAGAACAGCAGTCGCGTACGCTACCATTAGTTACGCTTAGTTGAATAATAATTCATTAATTGCAATTGTTCTTTTGCTTTTCAGGTGCAAGGAAACCCTACAAAATGTTATTGCTAATGCGATAGATACTGTTAAGAACAAAATAGTCGACCTTTTGGATGTTATGGTCAGAAAGGTATGTTTCAAATATTTATTTGTATTTAACATAGTGTGTAATATGGAACCTGTATTTTTTAGTATGTTGTTCTAAATAGCAACTCTCCTATTATGATCCTGGATAGGCGTAAAAAGTATTATACTAGGCCGCCATAGTGTGGGTCGCCATGCTGCATTATCTGCATTAGCAATGAGTACGGTGCCCCCCACTCTTGAATTCTCTACTCATGCTTTCCATCAGATAGAGTATAGTCACTTTGGAAGCCTTTAATATAGAAAGATAGCGAGTTAACTATTGTTCAATAGAACTTAAACTAGATCTAGTTTTCATGATTTAAAATATACTTTGTGTCGATCCTAAGAGGACCTGAAATAAGGGTTCAGGTTCTCCCAGAGTAAGGCGCCTGAGATCGGCCGTCAGAGTGGTTCTTGTGAAATCGCCACATACTCTTGGCTCCTATCCCCAAGAACCTGTAATGTGAATTAAGCAAAAAAGAACAATTAACGACGTAATTTATACTCCACAAATAAATCACTACGCACGGATGGCTCAAGCCATAATGGCTTGAGCCATCTTCTACGTTGTACGTTGTGGGTTCGATCCTCACATGGGGCAATGCTTTATATGATCTATAATATCTTGCTCCAGTATAAGTGTTATTTTTGTTTATTTTGTTAACATCTGTGAAATCCTAAGCGATACAGGACATTCTCAGTCCTTACTATCGTAAGTCTAAATGAATTAAGTTTGGTTTATAAAAATAACTTACGTACCAATTCGAACCTTTTCAGATGATGCCTTCAATCACACGGTTCCTTATCGAGGGAGCCGAATTACTCCATCAGGATTGCTCAAGTATGGACCGCGTCATGCGGTACCTTGAGGCCAACTTAGACACTTTGTATCAACACTTGAACAACGAAAACTTCTCCAGAACTCTAGACATCGTGTGGGAACAACTTGCAGAAGTACTTTACGAACTCATACAGGCTAACTTAGAGGTTTGTACTTTAATTTATAGATTCAAGTGTTCTTTTTAGCTGCTAACAGCTGTAAATGAGCATTTTCTTATTCTTACCAATTGGCTGTAGTTATATCATATACATAATTTTTATACTAATAACAATCACATCAATTTTCAGATTAATTACAATTAAGTGAATAATCCTTCATATTACTATTTCCATTTTTTTATTAATATTATTAATGTAACGAAATAAATTAATCACTTTTAATTTTTCACAAATTATGTTAATCTGCATTTTTGCTATATTTATGAAGTGAGAAATATGACTACGACTGGTAGAAAATGCCTGCGGCATTTTAAGTCCACCTATGTCACTGGTAAGATCCATAAAGTTTTATGAATAAAAAAGTAAGGATTTAAGTGGCTACTGGTATAATAAAAATAATACTGGGAGAACACTTATTATTTTACGATGTTTTGACTTGAACCTTTATATAACACAAGCATACTCATATTTAATGGTATGTGGGATTAAGAGCAATATCTACAATCTACCACCAAGCGACGTGGTTTAAAGATGTAAAGATTTGCTGCTAAATTAGTAAAATAAAATGAAGTGTTGTTTATTTATTACTTTCTTAGATGTGGCAAGAAACAGATTTCATTTTAATAGCTAACAAAATTTCTCATTGGATTCACGAAGGTTTAATATCTAACTATATTGAAGTACTAACCTGTAATTTTCGTTTGTAGAAATTGAAACTCGTTACCCGTATTCGCTTGTTTAGGCGTAGACATTTTGGAAAAAATAAAGTTGCCCCCATCAATATTTTGTATTCGGTAAATAATATTGCATTTGTATTGCACGCCATTGCAACTTAAAAATAAGTGTGCACAACACTGTTTTATTTAAAGTAGTAAGTCACTGTCAAGTTACTGTCTTAAAATTAAAATATAAAAAATGAAAAAAAATTGCACTTTTTGGGTAGGTACCTTTTGGAATAAAATTCCAAGTTGCCTTTTTTTATATATATTTGTTTTCAACGTAAGATGATATATTTTTTCAAGTACTGTATCCGAACTACCAATAAAAGACTTATTCTTTTATTTAAAATCTGATTATAGCTTTGTTGAGTTGATACCTTTCTTTTACAGCAACTTGCCTAGTTTTTATATTCAGTGTTTAGGTCACAACGTATTAATTGTTTTTATTTTTGTTTTAAAACTTTCTTGTTGTTTGCTAGCACCGAAAGGCAAAGATAACACGCTATCTCGACCCGAGGCGATTGAGCAAATCTGCAGCCGCCAACTTAGACGCGGTAACATATTAGATCTTAGCAAGCGCACTGTTTATGTTGCTGTGATTACGCCAAATTTATATGTTATTTTATATACATTGCGGATTTTGCTAAAGTGACTGTTTTAAAATACAGACAATGTTCTCAATGTATATAAAATATTTCGTGATTTTCAACTTGGCTGCTATGTTTCGTGTATAGTGATTAGAATCTCCTAAGTCCGTGAATGTATTGTACTTATGATTATATGTCCATATTTATATGAACCATGTTTACTTAAATAAGATGTTTGTATCTCTTTACCTTCGCTTCGTTAGCTTACTTTTCATTTCTTTATATCTTAATGTTTTTTGTAAGCAAAAACTCACAAGTCACCGTAATTTCTATATTTTATCCTCAAGAATTGTAGCATGTGCATTATCAATTCTTTAGTAGGTACAACCAAGAACATTTTAGACGCTATCACTGTCACTATAGCTCTTTACATTCGAGAATTACTGTTATGTCCTTACGGTATTATGTAATGACCCTGTCGATATTTATTCTTCAAATATAAGGAGATCTTAAAGAAAAAACCGTATACTTTGTTGAAGGAAGTTTAGGCACATTCAAAACGGATGTCTAGGTTTTACTGCATGCATGCATGTCATTTTACTTAAGAGATCATAGAGCATATTATATAGCCCTTATTCATGGTACATAAATGCATGGAGGGTGATGGTTTGGTGTTTTGATAGCTTGGATTCTTATAACTACTCATACTACCACCATGGTGATTGATGAAAATGTATTTAAATGTTAATTTTAATAACTAATTAGTTACTAAATTTAAATTTGCTACGTTTACAGAAACGACGACCACCATGTTTCTTTTCAAATCTACACGAATGTGTACAAATAATGAAAAGGTCGTTCCGTCAAGACAGTAAAGATAATTCATTCGAATCAGAGACGTTAAAACGTGTGGAGTATTTACTAAAGCTCCATGGAATGGAAACAAGGGAATTAATACACCAGTTCCACTTGGAAAGGTGGCAAGAGCAACAGACAATAACGGAACCTAAGATGGGTATGCTAACAGTTAGGGCGCAGTTCATAGACGATAATTTAAAAATAGAAATTATGAATGCCAGGAATTTGACACCAACTGATTCAAATGGTGAGTATGCAATTGTAATTTTTTTATGTATGAGCCGAGGTGGCTCTAACCTGTCTGATGGAAAGCATGAGCAGAATCCAAGAGTGTTGGCCATACTTATTGCGAATGCATACAATGCAGCACGGTCACCCACACTATGCCGGTCTATTGAGATGCTTCTCGATCATTGGGCCTTCGGTCTCGCACTCATCAACGAAACACGACACATGTTACAGGTTGATCTTCTGTTAGGGGCTAGTACCGCCCTAGTCGTGCCGGCCCGTTTGTGCTGAAATCATCGTAACCCTACTAGCTTGAAATACAAAATCTAGAACTTAGATGAATTACTATACAATAATGGTCATTTTGTAATTTGGGAAAAAGAAGACCGAAATAATCTTAAAAATAAATATGTATAAGTGGATAAATTTAAAATGCATTTACAATACACTCGTTGGTAAGCATTTTATAATAACTATTATTTTACAGGTTTATGCGATTCATACGTGCGAGTTGGGCTGCACCCAGAAGACACATTTGCTAGTGTAACAAAACCCAAAACCCAAACACACAACAAAAATCTCTTTCCACTTTATGATGAAATGTTCCTTGTGTAAGTAAACTTTACCTGCTTATTAACATAAATTATATCTATTACATAAATGACTGAGCCTTGGCTTGGGGGGTTAAATTCTTTAACAAAAAATAATACTGAAACAGGTCTAGCCAAGTTGACATTCTAAAAATGCAAACGTTATTAGAAAACCAATCAACTGTATGATAATGACGTCATGTCCAGGTTAAGTCACGTGGTCAAAACAAAGTAATAGAAGAATACTATTAGTATCTTGTAGTGTTCTAGTATCTTCACTAGGTCCCCAGGCAGCTTGTTTAGTATGTGTATGTTAAATAAGAATTCGATATCGCGACATCAGGAACCGTTAGATACTAATAAATTAGCGGATGTGTCTATCAATATTGGCATAATGATTGTTGATTAAAATAGATGGTTTGGCATTCGTATTAATGATCAATATTTGGCTACATGCCTTGTCAATGTTTTCTAAGTAAAAGTGTCACGTACTTGTGACGTTCACAAGAACATCAGAAAGTAAAAAACTCTAAATCTTTTCAGTCCCTTGTCTCCAGAACAGCGTCGGGTAACAGACGGGCTGATCCACTTAGTAATTAAGGATAAGGACATGTTCAGTATGAGCAACACGTTCGTGGGCGAGGCGTACGTGCACTTCAGTGAGGTGCCTGACACGCCGGCGCCTATCTCCAGCTTGCCGCAACAACACTTGCCTCTATCTAAACCTACCTCTTTAGGTCAGTATTGGATAGTATTCCACAACGTACTTAAAAACAAACTACTAACTCTTTACATCAAAAAAAGAAATCAGTCATTATCAACAGCCTTGAATAGTCCACTGGTGGACATGGGGCTATTCATCACATGGGTGTAGTGGCCAGACTTCTTTGTAAGGAAGGAAGGTTTTGACCAACTATACGTCGTCGACTAGACAGATTTGTATAGGGTTTATGTCAAGTTTTACTTCTCTTTACTGTGCTGTTGTTTTGCGTTTTGCGTTTGCGGCACTCACAGGGTAAACAGGAGTGGTGAACACTCTGTAATCTGAATGCATCATCACACGGTAAATTCTTCTTCTTCTTTTGGTGAAATGGCAACCAGCCGGATCTCTCGGATCAGCTATTTCTGCCAATGTCAAGTGTTTATAGTCGTCAAGTCTTAAAGTCTTCGCCGTGATGAAATTAATGTTAAAAAAAATATAAAATATGGATGAGATGAAATGGGGACCGTCTTTCGAAAAAACAAAAAACGATCCGATGACACAGTTGTTGAGTTATGTAGTCTGCGCGTCTGTGCAATGACACATTATGTCATTGCACAGACTAAATAACTCAATAACACATCCCTAATAGGACTATGATCGATCTTAACTTTATTCAATAACTATAAGTTCGAGATCAAAAGACTAAATATTTCTATAGATATTAGATGTTGAAATCTTGACCAGTTTGCATTGGCCGAGTTCACAGGCAGATTGCATGATTCAATCTGTGACTAATAGAAGTTATGTAATACCTTTGATCACGTTAGTAGCTAAGCTAATAATAATTTTATAGGAATACAATGCAATGCAAAAGTTTAAAAGTCTATTTAAATGTGTACAATTAGCGATAATGATTTATAACTTGTTACAGATGGCGAAGCTATTAAAGCCCTCGAAACGCGACAAGGCGATAGGCAAGCGCGCGATTTCATCAAGAAACAAAAAGCTAAGTTCCCCAGTAACAAGCAATTTTTCTCCCTCGGTTGAGGAATCACAACAAAAACTAATCAATCGCGGCATAACCCAAATGAACGCATGAAAGTGATATTTGAAACGAATGAGTACAATAAGACTAAGATACTGATCATACGTTATTTCAGATGTGTATAATCTTATTCTTATATTTATAAAATCTTAATATACTGTCTGCGTTTACTAATCAGGCAAGAAGCTGTGATCACATTCAGCCTCATTCCGAGCCAGATTGTTCCTAAAAGCGTGTTGACAAGGCCTGTCGTGGCCTCGATTGTTGCTTTAATACCTGCTTGCTAAAGGGCTATGGGACCACGGTTTGAAGAGAAAACTAGATAAAAAGATAACGTGAACACAGAACTAATTATAATTTCGTCGGATTCCTGCCATTATAATATTTTTGTAAACGGTATTTTGAACACAGAATATAAGTGGATCACCCAGCCTCTTTTTAAAACGCATATAAAAGCTCTGATGACCATATAAGATTTAATATGAAGTTTAGATGCATTTTGAAATTTTATTTTCTCTTAAGAGGTTCTATTTACATTACTCTAAATTGTACAAATACATTTTATTTAGTATCGTTTTGTACACATAATTACTATACAGTGATTTATTCTTATTTCAAGTTGTTTTAAAAAGCACGTGTCAAAATTCAAAGCTGCCTCTCTCTGTGGAACAAGCAATACCTATAAAGTAATCCACTTTCATATTGATATTAAAACAGTCGTTATGCCTTTTGCATTAGTCACGTGGTTTTGTATTATCATTATTAGTGGATCCATACTTAAATGAATGGACACGAGTAGCTATTTGAGAGGATAGTTTATTCAATTATTCTTATATATTTTATATTAGTGATTACTCTTTGGTTTTATATAAGGTAAATATCATTATGATGAAATGTCTAATTAACTTCAGCTGTATAAGTCTTATATTAAATGTACATATCTACAGCATTAAGTATAAAAAATAATAGTCTAAATTGAAATAAATAGCAGCAATATGTTTGTATTGCCTGTTTTGTAATTTACTTAAGTATCTATATACATTTTGTGATTGCGTATGGTATCTATTGATTTTACTTCAAATATCAATTTTGGTTATATAAATCTAAAAGTTTATAAAATATTGTGTGGGTACTCAATGTTTATGATAAACATACTGATAAAGATATATTGAATCTCCAGATTTGGTTTTTAAATAATAGTATATTTATTTGTGTCTAATTGTTGTCAAAACTAAGTAATGTAAAAATAAAAAAATGTGTTGTCTTTTATCTTTTATATCTCACAGAAAAATTCAGTTGTATTTCTTTACTTTTAAATGTATGAACGTTAATTTATTGTTTCTACGTTAATGAATAAACTCTCATGTGAGTGTCTCGATCGTGTGACGAAATTATTACAAATTTTGTAAGTTTCAATTGCTATACCACTTTTCTTTTGTTTTCTTGTTGGTAGTAACTGCGTAAGAAGTGAGATAATTGGTTATCTTATCTTCTTATATTTAAAAAATCAATTGCTGTTCGATGGTCTCATTAAAACTCGAGAACGGCTTGGTTGATTTAGCTGATGTTGGTTTTGAAATGTTTGTCCTAGTTCAGGGAAGGTTTAAATGGTAAAATACTAAAAATAACTTGAAAATCCAAATGTCACGTGTACGAAGTAGCGGGGACAGCTAGTTCGCAATAAAACTATTTAAAAGGTTACGATATATTTTGTTTCCCGACGTTTCAAACTGGTTATGTTGCTCGTGGCCACAAGTTCACTGGTGTGAGCTTAACGATACCTTCGCAATACGCGAGGTACCTTTTAATTCTTTTATCGCGAATTAGTCCCACTATACAACAAAAACAAAGTGAGGTACTGTAAGTATAAGTACTTTTCATATTGTTGAATAAAGATTATACAAGTAAAACTAGAAATTTAGTAGGTGGTGTATTCTGTGATAAAGAGAGTGCCTTATTTTTTAATTATTCTATATTTATTCATCTAAATTAGTACCTAACTATATTATGTTATCGAATTCGCATTATATGCTACCGATTTTGTTCTTCCAATAAATACTATGTAGTACTTTATTTTTAATATAGTATTTTGGAGGTGTACGTCACTCATGAGTAATGCCTCTGTTTTGTTTATATTTATTTGCAAATAAATTTATTATTTTAACATTTGTTTTAAATTGATAATTTTCCCGATTGCCGCAGAAAATTTGAATGTGATTGTAATCGGGAGAGGATGAGCTAATATTATTGGTATTATAAAACATTCGACTGCGCGTAAACGCGGACATAGGTACCTTTGTACACTACACTGCACTTATAAACTGGCTAGCTAGCTAGCTAGCTATATTTATTTATTATCTGTTACATAAATATATATATTTTCTGATATCATTAGATTCGTCTTAACTGTGAAAGTGTCATTGTTTACAGAAATTGTATTATTGTGTTTTGTCATTAAAACAACGCTGGAAACTTTATAATTAATATTTGTAATTGTTTTAATATGTTTTACAATTTTAATACACTTTTACTACCTCGTGGTACCATACATACCATACTCTGAAATCCCCATGACAGTCTTCCGGCCAAAACTGACCACATATTTGATCTTATCTAACTCTATTACAGAAACAATGTCACTTTCACAGTTAAGACGAATCTAATGATATCTAAAAATAAATTATATACATAAAACCTCTTATCAAAGGAGAGATCCATGTCCAGCATTTCTACACAGGACTATTCAAGTCTGATGATTATAACGATTATAAAAAAAATAATATAAATCTGAGCTCACGCGAAAGACACAACCCTCTACTGACGCAGTTCGCTAAAACATTCATGTTATTATGCTAAAAGTCCATAATTTCAACTTCAAAATATTTGTGAAATAGTCAACCGAACCGAATATTAAATTGGTAGACAAGTATGATAAAGACAAGTAGGAATGTGTTGTTAATGCAAGTTGTTTATGGCAAATTAATTACAGAAGGCGGCCGCCAGTTCAGTAGCGGACGTGGCTCTCAGATGTACGGTGTTATTGCTTCATGCATATAAAGTAATAACTGCTACAATCTCTGTGTACTATTTAGTGCATCTCCACTGGAAAATGCGATACGAAATCATTGTACCAATTTCTCGTCCGATTTCATTTGTGTTAAACCGACGAAATAATAGATATTTTAAAGAAATTTTTGTATATAGTGGGTCATGGCAGAAATAACTAATCAGAAAGTTGGATTTATTTTCTATTGGCGTTAAAATAGTTCAAATTTAAGAATCTCAAGTCAATCCTAAAACAATCACTTACTAAAATCATAAATGTTTGCTGCGATTTATATAACAACAGGCGCTGAGCAAATCTAAAATCATTTTTTTCTCAAATAATGATTTCACACTCTTAAATGAATATTAACAGTGATACGCTAGATACCTTTTGCGAACAAAGCCTCTTTTTTAAAATTTAAACACTGGTGCGATATTTGGCATGCAAAGAACACGTCTTTCAAAAAAGAATATTTACGTATGTCAGTTTTTTTACATTATTGTATTCGAAAGAAAAAAAACACATATCAATGTTACTACGATTTTAATTTTGGGATGCAACTTGGTATTAGTAACATATCAACTTGTATTCCAAAATACGAGTATTACACCTAGTATATTACATAGAAATAGTAGGTCAAAAGCTCCTATGAAGAAAAGCGTATATCCAACTGTGAACTATTAAAAACTGTTAATGATATATAAATAAATTTAATAAGTTCCAGTACCTACAATTCAAGTAAAGCCAACAATAATTAAAATTCTAAAAATCTAATTCTAAAATAATTTCTAAAGAGCTAAATATTGAGGAAAAGATACTGTTAATCGTTGGATGAGGGCAGCACAGGACCGGTTATTTGCGGGAGGTCTTTGTCCAGCAGTGGAAAACTTTTGTTTGATGATGAGATATCATCCACTACATTTTTTATTTCTTTTTTTGGAACGAAGTTCCTTATGGGGATTTGTGGAGGGGTACCCTAGCCGGCAAAAAGCGTCCGTAAAGTAAGATTGATGCCTCGGTGTCACAATGGTAACGTATGCAAATGCTGTGCTTGAGGTCTCGGGTTCGAATCCCGAGTCAGATCAAATATTTTTTTATGATTTGCAAATATTTGTTTTCTTTTTGCAGTTTGGATGTTTTCTATGTATAATATGTATGTATTTACAAAAAAAGATGTCCGAAATATTGGAACGAAGTTCCTTATGGGGCATTGCGGAGGGGTACCCTAGCCGGCAAAAAACGTCCGTAAAGTTAAATAAAAAAAGCGTAAGATTTTTATGTATAGTCTAGTATGATGGCTATACAGTGTCTAATGTTTAGTCTACGTGTTGACTGTTATTTTTTTGCAGTTAGTTATACATTTTTATAAATCTTTGTAAATAAAATAAAGGTGTTAAGATAATTTTTTAAGTAGTTTTTTGATTTTTATTGATAAAAAATCATAAAAAAATGTTAATATAAATGTATACCCGAATAATCATTTTCTTCATACCTCGAATAGACCTTGAAATTAATATTTTTATAATAAGGAACTTCGTTCCTATCTGGTGTCCCACGACACCACACGACTTTTTATTTTTGGAGTTTGGAAGTTGGGGCCTGAATCCCCGTGCCTAGGAGAGTACGTAAAGCAGTCGGTCCTGCACCTGATCTCTCCCCGATCGTGTCGATTAACCGCCCCTTCGAATTATGAGAGAGAACGAAAAGAGAGTGCACAGTGTATGCGCACACGCTTGTGCATTATAATACCTCTTGCGCAGTAGGCTGGTCTCCGTTAATACTGGCCGCCTTGGTCGTAAACGGCTAGGAGAACATCATAATCATCATCGTTTACTTCAAGTCGTACGATTAACCCATTAAGTTCTAAATAAATACCTGAAGTTATCCTTGTAAACAAACTAGAACTATGAAAAAGGAGTCACAAAAAATTATTTATGAACTCATACATATTTTCACAGAAATTATTATTGAAATATATAAATAACACACAAAATCGTTTTGCTTGCTTTATTTCTATGCTAGATTGAAAATATAAAAAAATACATTGCAAATAAAGCGTGTCAAATGAATGAACTTTGTGATAAGTTTTTTTAATCTTACCATTTATATTTAAAAGCTTCGCGAAATTGTAATTCAAAAATTGAAATCAAATTAATTAAAACGTCAGTTTAACAAAGGGGTAATTTGACGTGACGGGTGGTGGTGGAAACGCGGCATTGAATGAAACATCTCGGCGGATGGCGGCGGCGCCTTTCATGTCCTCCCTTCGCTTTGATCGCACCGCGCCGACAATCCGCTCGACTACTTATCGGTTCAGATTTATTGTGTTTCGGAGGCTATGGGCCGCAGGGAGTCGCGCACTCGCTACCGCTATACTCACCCATTCGTACCTCTCTTACAATACTTTTTCATGTGCGTAATATCATAAACAAAAGTGTTCCAATAGTTTATACTTAATCACTGCGTCGTAACTGGAGGTGGGAAATTGTCTGTATTTACGTTCCATACCTTTTTTGAGTTTAAAACAAAATGTAATAATGTTGTTATAGCCACCTGGTGGTCCACGGTGACCAAGGATTTAGAGCTTGCCCAAACAAATGTTTCGACAACTCAGGATAGATTATCCTGGCGCCGCAGAACGAGGAGAGCCGACCCCAAATAATGGGAAAAGGCTAGGACAAAAAAGAAGTAATAATGTTGTTATAAAGTTTTATAATAATTTGTACTACTATCCTCATTTTGTATATGCTTTTCAAGTTAACAGTAAAGTCTTAACTCCTTCTGAGCCTTCTTCAAAATACTTAAGCTTTCAAACAAATAAAAATTAGCACTTAAAGTTCAATATTTCATTCCACAAGTCCTCAACAAATTTGAAAGAACTGTCACATAATATCCCACATTATGTGATATGAGGTGGCCGGGAAATAACAAAAACATTTCCTCTTTGAGTGTAAGGGAGATGCCTTAATTATTTCTTTATTAGTTTGTGGGCGTGATTAAAATATATGCTCCAGCTAATCACAATTTTCTATCATCAACAGTTTTAATCTAAGCCGTGGCCAGAGGGACCTATGGACAGACGGACATAGTGAAAACATAAAGGTTCCTAGTTCTAGTACGGAAACCTAAAAAAGATTTAAAACCGATAACTGCAGCGACTAGTGGAAAATACACACACTCGATTACTGTAAATGCTAGATACTATGTACAACGTAGTTATCTCATTAACATTATTATTCCAGGCACAAGACTAGCATCGTTGAGTGGTATACGTGGTATTGTGCGGTTGTGTTGTGTATGTCATTTGTTATTAAAAAAATATATATATACATATACATAACATAAATGTACAAGATGAAGGGGTAGCCCATTAGTATATATGTGTAAGTATTCTATCCACAAGTACGTTTTAGACTGCTATTCAACATACATCAATCATAGAGGGATAATGTTATTGTTCATTGCATAGTGATGTAAAAGAAGCAAATGTATGAACGGTGTTACTTTTGTCGTTGCAACCGCTGATATAGACAGTGACTTTACTAACCGAAATCTATACTAATATATAAAGCTGAAGAGTTTGTTTGTTTGTCTCTTTGTTTGTTTGTTTCTTTGTTTGTTTGTTTGCTTGAACACGCTAATCTCAGGAACCACTGGTCCGATTTGAAAAATTCTTTCGGTGTTGGATAGTCCATTTATCGAGGAAGGCTATAGGGTATATATCATCACGCTTCTACTAATAGGAGCGGAGCAACAATGAAGAATGTTTAAAAAACGGGGGAAATTTTCACGCTACGGGCAATATAAGGCGCAAACGACGTTGCGTGGGTCAGCTAGTACAAAATAAAAGGAGTTCACCGTTCACAGTTGGTCGTTTAAGTAGAAATAGTATACCTATCTGGTCAATAAAACATAAAGCGAGCAAGCCAAACTAGATCTCGCCAAGTGTTATAATGCAATTTGAAATTAATTTAGGGCTGCGATACGGTTAAAAACCTTTTTTTTTGTTTTTCTTATTTTATACTAGCTGAACCCCGCGTTGTTACCCGCGCTTATTGATGTACCGCGGGTAACGCCACGAGATAAAGCTAGTCTAAAAAAAGTAGTTACTTCTTAGATCATCAGCTATCTGCCAGTGAATGTCCCATCAAAATCGGTGCATCCATCCAGAGATTACCCGGAACGAACTGACAGACAAAAATTGTAAAAAAAAATATTTAGGTACATATATAGTGTATACATACGAATGCATTTATTTAAAAGCGGTTGTTTTAATTTTACAAACAGACACTCCAATTTTATTTATTTGTATAAATGGATAAATAAGCAAATACAATACCTATGACACGTACGAAGTTATCCGAGACTAAGGTATGAATTTGGCGAGAAAAAAGTTTTTTTGTGATTTATGACTATAATGAAAACGAAAATAAATGAAATGTGCACTCTGTCGTCGAAAATGATCTTCATTGTCCCTCTAACACAGGGCAGATATCAAGCAATGTCAAAATGACGAAAGGCAAAATGGCAGTATTCGTGTTCAATAAAATTTATTTTCTGGAATCAATTCCCCACACTTGTACATTTTTACAGTGACTCGCTTCCTCAACCAAAATGGTAATCTATGATAAGGATTTTTTAATCCATCGTCATTGATTAGTGTTGGATTGAACTGAAGAATTAGTGTTGCTTGGATTGAAGTAGAGTTAGTTAGACTGTTAGAACATCAAAGAATGTCTAATTCCTATAAGACACACTCGATCATACGCTAAGAAACGATTTACAACTCCGACTGATATACACCTATGTATGTACCTACGCATGATTTTTTCTGTACCGTATAATTTATTATTAGACAATAAATCACAGTAAACAGTTTTGTAACCACGTGTACCATTTTCGAAGTCACCGAGAATAAAACTACTACGGCGTTTTTTACTTGCAAACCCCGGTAGCAACCGAAGTTCTGTGTTAAAAAAGCTACGGTTATTAATTCGTTCGTAAGGTGACTACAGTTTATTACTTATTGCCATTGTGTTTGATGAACCGCTAATCGTATGTACGACACGGTTGTACAAAACGTATCTCCTGATATAATGTGTCAACGTTAACCGTGTGTACCTATTATTAGATGTACACTCCTTAGCAGCTAAATGTACTTCCAGCGGATATTTATAGCTCTGAAATGCAAATTCCTACGTCGGATTACAAACTAAGTTGGCACAAAATTCTCGGCCCGATACTTGTATTCTCTCTCATCCTCACGTGTGTATTTCCGTGATGCATCATCACTAATGCCTGACTAGTTTCAGAATAGGAATGAGTACTTTTCAAAGGAGTGAATCTTTAACAAAGTGTCAACCTATTTGGGTTGCAAAAATACACAAGTTACTAAAACCTGTTTTCACAGTACTTGATTACGCATAAGTTTTCTTTTCAATATTTTGATATTGTATTTTCATTTTACCCGTTTTGCATCACTGTGAGTTGATGATAAACGGTTACGAGTTATATAATAATACTCCATGTCATACGAGTAGGATCTCCTGCGTATTATCCCAGTAGTTATAAAATATACTTTAAGTTGTCCACACCATTCAGGTCATTATTATATTATTAACAACACAAAGATATTTTTAAATTCTCTGCTGAAATACGTGTATGTACACTGTAAGTACATAGTAGAGTTTTCATGTCATAACACGTAAGTACGATCGATAAGTACAATAAAATAGTTTTTGGCTTATAACAATTATCTAATAGGCTAACGCTTTTGATTTGTAAGGCTATTTACCAGAAATAGACTACTACTAAGCCTTTTAGTTAAAGAATAAGGTAAATAACACAGTTCTAATTAGTTGTAACTTGCTTTATTAAAAAAAAAATTAGGCACTATAATTACTCTCTTGAACTTATTTTGTCAATTAGTTCATAGCTATAATTAAATGTTATATCGGTAAAATACTAAAATAATCACATTGTATTCAATGTGATTATTTTACCCCTAATTGCTCCTAAAAATTAATATATTACTTGGTACTCCAAGTAATATATTAATTTTTAGGAGCAATTGTGTAACATCACGTAAAACTTATGGCTAACCGACAGCTTTTCCATAGACACGATGATGTAGAAAATACAAAGCCTAGCAAACTATGAGCAAAACTATTACTTTGTTATATCATTATCAAGGAAGCAAACAAAATCTAGTTTTAACAAGTATAATTTTAGAATCACAAGCGGCGCCAGTTTGAAGGTATAACGTGTGTGCCTGTTGACCTAATTGGTAGAATTATTAGTGATTCTGATTGCTAAGAGAGAGGTCATAGGTTCGCTTTTCACTCAAAACAAATAATTGACTGATGAGCGCCATATTTGAGGTGTGGGGCTATTAAAGTTAACAAAATAACCACTTAAAATGCCCTTCGTGCCGCCGTCAAGACGAGTCAAGCGAAGCGCTAGGGTACTACCTGCCTTTTCTTTGGTTTCCGATATACCAGATAGTTCAAATTCTTAGGATATGATGTTAATAATAGACTTATTAAACGTACAAAGTTTCAATTACATAGGTTTGACACTTTAGATTTTATTGATGTCTAAAATACACCGATTTCGTCACTGCGATGATCATCAAAACTGTTAGGGTACTGACCTGACGCGCTAGAAAGCTGAAATTTGGTATGTAAACTAAGTTTAGTATAAAAACCACAAAAAACCCAACATTTGGGGGTGGAAGTTTTTATGAGACTTTCACAAATTTTTATGCTAGAGGTTTTATTTTTGGTATACGGACTTTTCGAAAGAAGATATACAAGAAATACACCTCCAAAAAGAAAAAAAAAACAATAAAAAATACTGCCATAAGTATCTTACATAAAGAAATGAAATGCCACCAAAAACATTTTCATGTAAAATGTTGTCAAGACGATTGCTTATGGCTTACCCTCTAAAAAAGATATCAGATCTCATGTAGAGCCAAGCATCTGAATCTACACGCCCTGACTCTACTAACCCTAAGTTCACAGACTCTACATCTCAGTAAAAATGTATGGCTTGGCTGTTTCGTTACTTCAGAAACGAAATACTTGCATGACACATTACTTGAGAAACTAGATTTTTGCAAAACAAAAGGCGTTCGTTTCGCTTTCGTAACGGTATGCGGTAGCGAAACACGAAGTCATACACAGTATTATCAATAAGGCCTTTTTTTGTTTTTTATATCGTTTTAATATTAATGTTGTTTGTAAAAATAAATACATAAGTATGTTTAACAGCAGTATTGTTACCATAGAATAATTAAGGCTCTACTTAGTTTGGTATGAAATGACCGAATGTAAAGTCTGTAAGTTATTAAGATTGTTCTAATCTAAAGAAATAAATAAACTTAAAGTTTCTGTTTATAATTACTAGTTAACAGCTTTTCATTAACTGCATATGAAATACGGTACTTACATAAAAAAACTACTCTGTTTACTACGTCTGTTACGGCTAGTCTCTGGAACGGCTGTACCGATTTTGACATGACTTTCACTGGCAGGTAGTTGATGATGTAATTATTATCTTAGTCTACTTTTTCTTAGACTAGCTTCGCCCCGCGGTTTTATTCGCAGTTGTTCTTGTAAAGTGAAATAGAATACTTATTGAATTTGGGACACAACAAAAATATTATGAAATAACAAAAATCCAACTATTGAAATTTATTCCCCGACTACCAGAGCCCAGTGGTGCTACCAGCGGTGTTATCCGCCTTGTTGTTTTAGAATAGAATATACTTTATTGTTCACCAATTACAAGTTATTACGCTTAAAATTCACGAAGATGTATACAATGGGCGGCTTTATTACCAAAATCCCATAATCATTCTCTTCCAGACAACCTTTGGAAGGACATATCGACCGGAGAAATAAATGAATGAAATGAAGGGTAGTAAGGTGTTTTAAAGCCATAATGGTGTTTTACTACAACAACAACCGTATATTAATATTTTTATTGTGTTAAGTGTAAGTATTCTAATTCTTATTAATAAGTAATGCCAATTATAAAAATAAATCTTATTGCACACGGTGTTCTGATCTAATGATTTATATTAAAATTTACAAGAAGCACAATGATATAAGAAATAGTATGTTCATTGTTATGGAAAATGGGCTATATAATGGTTTGTATTATAAAGGTCCTTTAAAAAAGCCGTCCCACTAAGTTTTTAATGGCCACGAATAATAAGCTATAAAGATTTTGAATGGTCCTACTAAATAGTTTATTCTTTCCGCTCTATTTATAAGGAATAGTAGCGCGTAATTCTTTAGACGCGTCATTTTACTATTCGGGGTAGCTAGATCGTTGTGTTGGGAGACGAGTCGATAAAATAGGCTTAAATGGTTTCGGCTCGTATATCAGAGTCGGCATCATAAAGGTGGGTACCAACTGTCAAATGGCTCATTGTGGCGGCTTGGCTTTATGATGGCATTTTTACAGGCAGGTACACGCTTTGAGCGTCTGCCATGCCGCCCGCCAATTATATTCTACTTAACTCGGTGACTACCTTTAATTTTATGAACTCCGGATAATTTTCTTTGGAATACCACTTTATGGTTAAATTATGTGGTAAAATCTATATTGACATCGAGTTATTCGCGAAAGTATTGATTAAATGTGGTAAAAGTATTTTTTTTAAATGAATAGTTCCGGTTTAGAGTTGTTAGTGATACGATATCACTATTCATAATCATTGTCAACCTACTCCGTGTAAGGGTACGTAAGTACTATTAATTATTCTGTGGTACGGGCTACTTAAACTTGAATAAAATGAAAGGTACTTCAAAAATAATCGTCAATAATGGTGCTTGAATTAAATCTACATTTAGAAAAGACCTTTGTGAGACTTTTACAACCATTTTTTACGGTCCTTCCTAATTCACCATGGCGTTTTTATTCACATGCGGCATAGATCAAGGAACTTGCCCCCTAATCGCGTGACGTACACGATTCTTTACTGCTGTATATGACTTGTAGTAAAATTATTTTATTATTTTTAATAATTAGTAAGCGAAGAGTGAAGCTAAAGCTAAAATCTTTCTTATTTCTATAATATTCACTTTGAACATTATAAAAATAAGAAAGATTTTAGCTACAAACTTTTTTGAAGCTATAATTTATTAAATTGAACAGGTTATATTATAACTATCACGATGCATGCACAATTAGCATAGCCTTTGTTTTTCTATATTACAAAATATGACTGATTTTTATTATATATCAACCAATCGCCATTCACTGCTGAACGAAGTTCTCCCCCAAGGAGCGGCAGCTGTCCCGGTCTTGGGCAGTCCGCATCCATCCTCCGTCAACCACTTTCTTCAAATATCCAACGTGGCGCATGGCACCTTACACTACGTTTGCCTAATTGCAGTCTCAATCACATTTCGGCTCCACCGACCATCGGAGACATTTCCATTTCAGCGTACTAAATTCTCCGTGCGATGTCGGCTACTATAGTTATCTATTCAGTATCGCAAGCTCCTTCGCACGCTGAACCACTTTAAATTTGTGGACCAGTCCAATGGTGAGGGACCGAATCTCCGCTCCGTACCCCGTTACGGGTGGTATGCATTAGTAAAATGTTAAATGATTTTTATTATTTACTTTACATTCTTATAGGATAGGATTGAGTAGGATAGAATTACTTTAACAGCTCTTAAGGTTTATTAGGAGTGCAATCACTTGGCACCTAAATATAACTATTATTTGACATTAAACAGACTCTTACTGAGTAATTTGGTGTAAGAAAAATCTAATCACTTCAGAAAATTTGGATGACCGGCCACTGCTTATCGAGAAGTTTTACATGTTAAATTTAATACGTAAATAAATACCGGAATTTAACGTGAGAGACTTACCTTAAAATAAACCGTTCATTAATTGAAGCGCTAATTAAATTGGTGAACTGGTGCGCCTGAATTGCAAAATATCCTGTATCAAACTTGTTTTGCATCTGTTTTCATTTCGAAGTATTGATGAAGCAAATAACTGTCCAAGCATTATTTTTTTGCATAAAATACAACCTTTAAAGAATTTCTAGCCCTTCGTCACATGTTTGAAAACAAAGCTTCATTCTTCTAACTTTATTATTAAAGTCACGCCTTTTGATGAAATAAGTTTTTGGAGAACAAGGTAACCGTACTGAGAAATATCATTTTTTTATATCGTCAGCATATTTATGTACATAAAAAGCTAGATGATATTTACCTGTTGTCTTCCTAATTAAGTGATAGACAAACTTTGTATTTAACAATATTCGCAAAATGTAAAAATTATCTGTAAGTGTAAGATTATGCCTCAAAAACCATGTATATGGTTAATCTGAAAAGGAGGAGGCGCTCGGCTCGGCTACAAAACCAGAGGGCGGTCGTTTTGTTCGATGTCCATGCTGTTGACAGGTGGAGGGTGGCACAGGGCCTGCGGGGGGAGGGTGGCAGCCGGCGCGGCGCCCGCGCAACTCGCGTGGCCCTCTCGCCTGAGTCACGCGCGCCTCGTAATGCTTGCATAATAATAATGACGGATGCCGATCGCGCGGCGGCTCCTTTGATCTGCGGCGCTTTTGATCTCGCCGCCGGAGCCGGTCCCGACGCCCCTGCCGCACAAACGAGCCGCCCGCTCGCGTACTCGGTCGGGCGGCACACGGTGCATAGAACTGGGCCCTTCGCCCTCGTTCTAAATAGAGGCTTTATTTTGTAAACAGCGGGAGCTACCGTGTGGTGGTCGGGGCGCGCGGCCTACAGTCGCGCACAGTGGCGCGCTTGCGTCCGCCAGTATGGGGTGTGCTCCGGCTCGTCGCCAGCGCTCGCGCTTGCTCTTCGTCCACGCTGAGCGATGAGGACGCGCCATCGCGGCTCCCACTGCCGCACCACGCACTATTGGAATTGGATTGTTTGGACACTCTGTGTACGCATTGCTTTGATATTTTGTGACACCCGCGTATTGTACACTCTTGTTAATTACCTGTGAACGTAAATAGTGACACTCAAAATGTCAAGATTGAGTGTGAATGTTGAACAACAAAGTTATGTTTTATTTACAAAAGTGTTTATGTTTTTATTATACTGATTGCAAAGTTCATTCGTGGAACCGTAAATCGTCAAAATTGAAGCATCTTCGTGTGGTTTTTATCATCATTTCCATTCTCTAGTTGCAGTGTCTAGACTTCTTCTTATAAGATTTCCTATATTTATTTTAATAATTTAAATTATTACTAAATACTGATACTGTGTTGGTCTATTTAGATTCATCCTTTATAGATTTCTTCGCGTTCATATAAATAAGCTAGAAATATTGAAGACACAATTTTGGCAGATTAACAAAAAGAATAGTTTAGATGCCAGCATCCCTACATTGCATTTAAATCAATTCTGCAACTAAGCTTATTTGTAGATATCTAAATTTAATTCATCGAATTCACAAGAGCACCGTATACTTGCGAAATTAGCACAAGAGTCTAGATTCAATTTACAGCTATACCTACACGGCTTTAATTAAAGCAAGAATATTGCTAACATTCAACAAAATGTACATAACGAAATATATTCAACTGTATTTTCAAATGTTAAATTCGCTTTCAATAATAAAATAAGTTATGAAAAAAATATTCACAGGTATGTGCGTGCTAGAAACTTTTGTAAGATAATTTTAACATATAAAATTTTACGAACCTAATAGTTTATGAATAAATACATAGTTCACATCATTTAAGTAACCAAATATCGTTGAAGATATTTATCAGTGTAACTAAATTCTAGATCGTTCTTAATATTATTCTATCTCTAAGTTATACATAACTTTGCAGGGACCTAATAAGTTACTGTAGTGAACAATAAAAGACATAATTGGCTATTATTCGATATTATTATTACTAAATATCGTAGTATTACTAAACGAATAAAGATCTTAGACTGGTAATAGTCAGTTCCCGTTACGTCTAATTGTTAACATATAATTCTATAACTATCAAAGTAAAGTTGTTTTCCTTTTAATAGTGCTTTCTGATTTTTCAAGTACTTTTCCTAGTTAGCTTTATAACTAGATTTTCAAAATTCACACCAAACACATTTTTAAACGTAATTGAATCAGAAAAGAATCAGAGACAAAACTACTGCCTACTAATAACTATCCTATTTTGATTAACTGTTTTTTTATGAATAAAATTAAATCCATCTAGTATTCATATTTGAGATAATAATTGGGTACTAAACATAGGTAATGTATAAAGAATCCATTAATGAGCAATAACTTTATAGTGGGGAAGTACTTTATGCCCTTTATGCCGGCAATGTGTCTCGAGTTTTTTATCATCATCGTCTTTGTAAGACATCTGACAAGACAATATAGTTATTTATTTATTATTTTATCTCCTTCCTAAGCAGATGTCCAAGTCCAGCAGTGGACTATTATAAATGCTGTAGAGGCTAATGAAAAAATTCGTCTTGATCGATTGAGTTCATTTATTAATGAATGAGTAAACCCAGCTCTGCATTTCTAATACATTAAATTAAGATTAGGTCACTAAGCTCAACATAGAGTATTCCACAATGATTCCAAATCGTAGATAAATGGCTTCTTTTAGTGACGTTTTAACAGAATTTCTATAAATATTTTAAGTAAAAGCAAGTAAAAGTGATAAAATGTGTTTTAATTTATGTTTTCATCATAAGATTCTAATATTTAACGATTGTAATCGTAGTAAGTGTAAAATGATATTTTAAATGATCAGGTGGTGTTGGTTGGTGTCTGTGACAGCGCGCCTCCTGACAGCCTGCGTCTCGTGTTGCTCGCTAACACCACTTTTTCATGCAACGATGGAAGCCCCGCAGGGTAATTATACCTATCATATAAAATAGTTCTTAATTATTTTACTTTGCTAGGGTTTTTTAATTTCAAATTCATTGTATTTACTATTTATTATCAAAAACACATTAATATTACGGTATTATTCAACTCTATGTTTAAATCATGTGTCTAATGGAAGTGCTAATAAAAACTTTCAGCTTCGTTTTATCACTGGTGAATAAAATTATCGATAACACGGTATATACAATCTCGCTGAATTACTGAAAAATGAATTAATACTACATTGCCTATTTTCACATAAATTCGTTTTCACATAAATTGATGATAAATAATAGGCGCTTAGTTTTAAAACTAGGTTTAATATTAGTTTTTCTCTCCCTGGTACTTATCTGGTCTACATGTTATATTTTGTTTGATCTATTACGGTATTTTATTTCAGGTATTATTTGCGACGCGGCACAAATGACAACCATTGGGTTGTGTATTTGGAGGGTGGCGGATATTGCTGGGACACAGAATCATGTAAAGCGCGATGGCGACGGCGGCCTGCGCTCATGTCATCTACGCGCTGGCCGCGAGCTCGGCGTGCACCGGCGCTACTTTCCGCCGACCCAAGTGCCAACCCACTTTGGCATGCTTCGAACCACGTGTTGCTGCCATATTGTTCCAGCGACATGTGGGCAGGCACAAGAAGCTCACGTCATCCCGGGACTGGGTTCCATTTTACTGGTAGACTCATCGTGCGCGCAGTGTTATCGGATTTATTTCAGTATGGACTCAAAGGACGGATGTTGTTAGTGGGTTCTAGTGCGGGAGGTGCGGGTGTCATGCTGCACGCCGATGCTGCACGACGCGCTTTACGATCTCACGGTGTTCGTGTCGCTGCTATCGCCGATTCAGGTTGGTTCCTCGACCGACCGTCACGAGCTCGACGTGTTCCAGCGGCCACCGTTGCCAGACTCGGTCACACCCTGTGGCGTGGAAGTCCACCAAACTCTTGTGTGCGCAACCACATGGTCGAACCTTGGATGTGCTACTTTGGTTATCAACTATATCCACATGTTCGGACGCCATTATTCATATTTCAATATTTGTTTGATTCAGCGCAATTGGCTGCTGAAGGAGTACGCGCGCCTCGCACTCGGACACAGTGGGATGCAGTACATCAAACTGGTGCAGCGTTGCGTGCAAGCTTGGCATCAGTACGCGCAGCCTTTGCACCTGCTTGTTTAGCGCACGGAGCCTTAGCGCGGCCTGAATGGCTAGCTATTAACGTGTCGGGTATAACACTTCCTCGAGCGATTGCGTGCTGGGAGCAGAGAATTGGGAGTGGTAGGAGACAAACGCGAGCTGGATGTGCTCCTCGAAAGCTCATAGAGAGGTGTACCTGGCCTCAATGTAATGGTTCTTGTCCCCGGTTGCGAGATCCTCGCACTGGTGAAGAGGTGGCGCTAGCAGCGCTTTTACAAAGTTTTGGTTTAGACGTGCGTGGCGCGGCAGCCGCTATGGGACTAGACGCGCGGCAACTATCTCGAATGAGTCGTGCGGAATTATTGCCTCTTCTTGCGCCGCATATCTGACCTGAGTAATATTAAGAACTATTTTGTGCTATTTAAGCACAGTGAATCTACCTCGTTTTTTGTTGCACAAGTACAAGTAATATTACGTATAAATAGATGTCTAGATATTATTTATTGTTTGTCGAACTCTTTGTATTTTTAAGTAAAGGGTGGAGTCCTGATTTCGTTTTTTATTTAAAAAAAAACAAAATGCGGTGTTTCTTTGGCATATCTGTATTTACAATTTGTATGGACACTTTTAAATACTTGATAGACTAGTTGAAACACTCTACTCTACATTTTATAATAAAAAAACTCGTCTACTGGCTTCTTGTTGTATGGCAGTGTTAAGTCAGGTAGCTAATAGGTTCTTGTAAGTAAAGCTGGCGGGGTCGCGGTCGTTCAGAGCGGTTCAGTTTCCGTGGTAGCCACGGCGAGCGTCCCTTCGCGATGTCGACACGGTGACGTCGCGAACCAGCCACATGAAGGCCGCCGCTTCGGTAGCGTTGGTGATGATGTCATAAACGTGAGCCACGCTCCACGCTTATGATTATAGACAAGTCAACAAGATCGTTTCCAAGGAAGAAATCTGAGGAGATGATGTTGCTTCTTGCACGCCATAGCGTCGCTAACCGGGTATTTACAACACGATTAACTAGATCAGCATTGATTCGAATGGATCCACGCTGCAAAATTATATCAAAAATGTGGGGTGTAGTTTGTGCCATGGCTGAGAACATTGGCGAGCGAGCGTGAGGAGTTGGTGAATTTGCAATCGCGTTATCTAAGAACTGAATTAATTGAGTTGGATTGTTCGTGTTCGCCCATAAGTGAGGTAGAATCGGCCACAACCAATTGTTTTCTGTAAAAAAAGTTTTTAAATATTGATACCATTACATTTGTCAATAAATCATAAGTTTGGATTTTGGGATTGTCTAAAAGTTGTGAAATGTTAATAGTCCGGGATCCCCAGAACAAATTTTATTAAGTGTAAGTAATTTCTATCAACCTACTTTTTCGTGAGTGGCTTCGTTTTGATGAGGGGCCCACCTTTCATCTTACAAAAATTTTCGATTGTGGTAGCTAACAGGGGTAGCAGGGGCAAAAAACTTTTGAGCGCAGGACCGGGATAACGTACCACGCAATTTGTAGAACTTGAATTTGAATTTGTATTTAAATATTAACTAACATTATTACTTATTGGAAAAAATATTTGTCTTACGAAATGTATGGTTGGACCCTTCCAACGTGTATCGATTACGAGATCATCAAAAATGATATTAACTAGCTCATTTTTAAACAGTTTAAGTTAATATTTATATAATTTAACAGCCACGTTGTCCTTTAAATCGCATTGTAACCTACCATGTAATTTAAAGGATAACGTGGCCCGTCCCAGTCCTACGCTCGAAAGTTGTTTGTCCCTGCTACCCCTGTTAGCTACCACAATCGAACAATTTTGTAGGGTGAAAGATGGACCCCTCATCAAAATGAAGCCACTAAAAATTTGTTCCAGGGATTCCGGACTGTAAGATACGTAATTAGAGAGTCACAAGTCAAATCCTAGTCAATTATTTTTGATTAACATGTTGTCCCTAATAAAGGCCATGCTCATAATTTTTTATAATTTAAATATATATAATGCAATGTATGTATTTATACATATTTTTTTTGTATTCATTCGTTTATTAAATCGTCAACAGTTAACAGTTCCGCAAAAAATCATGTTGGGTTACTAGATTATTCTGAGTATTGTCTCTAATACAGTAAGTCATTGGGATTACGTATTGCAATAATGTAGAAATACGGTAAAACTACAGTATCCTTACACTTAATTTCACATTGAGAAGTGGTATTCAAATAGCATCGTAAAATGCTTATTGAATGTGTGTTGACAATATTAAAATATGAATAATAATGTTTAAGCACACAATGTTCTTACTTTATAGCTTATATAATAATAATCTTCCTATATAAATATATATTCCTATATATATATAAATTCTATATAATATACTTAATTCCTTAAGTGAAATAATGTGTATTAAATTACTTACCACTAACTATGATGTTGTCGACATAACTGAAAAGGAGTCGTTTTTCAGCGTTGATAAAGGTCTGCAGCGTGCGACCCCTAGTACCCACACCTGTTGAGAAGTCTCTGAAGAGAGCTAGGTGAGGGCCAAGCTCTCTTTGAACAATTCTTAAGAGACCTGCGTGAACACTACGAATGGGTACACCATTTGTGTCGTAGAAACCGATTGGGAAATGATGAGCATCCAGAAATACGACCTGTACACCAATAAATAAATTAATGAGTTTGGATAAGATTAAAAAAATATTTGGAGCACAGATCGAGGTAATCATTATTTGTCAATTGTACCACCAATTGTGGTGTCAGATTTAGGATACATAGTTTCACCACCCCCATTCATCCAATGGGTGTCATAAGAGGTGTATAGGGAAGCAAATTTTAATCTGAACAAACAGTAACTAATCCAGAATTCTGAATAGTTTCTGTATACTGCAAGTAGTGTTACATCTCAACTTACTTCTTTGGTACTATCAAGAAACTGTCTGATCTCTCTCAAAAGCGGAACCAACGGCCGAATTCGTACTAGATTGTGATTCAGCCAATATCTGGAAACAATAAAACTGTATTTTAATCATTGTCTTCAAAAGTCAGTAGTAGAGTTGTTTAAGTTAATTAGTTTATTGGTAACGTGAAAGGCTTTATATGATGAGCCTGATATATGAGCTATGAGCCAGACTATGATGCACCTTAAGTAGTCAAAGTTCAATACATTTTGAATCGAATACTTAGGCTTGAAGATTGTTGTGTTGTTTAAGGTAGATTTTTTATTAATGGGCCTGCCAAAATGACTCTACTCTTCCTGATGGAAAGCATAAATATCACCATACTCATTGTGAATGGAGACAATGTAGTAATACACCATTAATTTAAGTCAACAATAATCATATGTTTGGGAAACTAAGCTATATAAGACGTAGCTTATTGCTCCCTTAGTATGATGATTTCAGTGATAAACATCACATCATAAGTTCTAGCCCTCATATTCAGATTACAGCAGATTTTTGGATTAAGAAGTAGGATTTCAGAAAGTTACTCATTGCATGTGTAGACTTGTGTTACAAAATCTACGATGGCTATGAAGCATATAATTGCAAACACATACAAGAAACTAAAAACGTTATTATTGTTTCATTAACCTAATTACCGATTGTTTCAGTTATGTAATAATGATTTAATCGAATTATGCACGAATGCTTAACTGTTTCATTTTGTTGCCAGTGATATAAAAGGGTTTGTGCCGTATTTCCTAAACGGGAATTTAAATGTATTACTCGATTTTTAGAACACAATAAGACCCTGAGTTTCAAAATGATACATAGGTTTCTAGAACTTTAAGGATCTAATTATTGCATACCTGTAATTCGTCTACGAATTTTAACTATTTTCCATCTGTGCGTAAATCTTTACTAAGTGGTATTTTAAACGAACCTTTATGTAACAGTCTACACCAAAAGCCTCCATTTTAAAATGGAAAGGATTTCAGGAGCTTGAACAAACTTATATACGACCCGTAGCTTATAATTGATTGCTGTTTATTTTTTACTTACTAAAATAATTGTTACTATGGAGCAACATGGAGCCTATGCTCAAAACAAGAAGATGAAGCTTCTCAATTGAATCCAAATAGAACTGATACTAATTTTTGAAATATTAGGTCTGCATTATCCGGCTTACATCAATGATTTTTATGGAAAAGACTTTAGACATCTGCTCGTTTAAAATACGCCGTGTGCTAGGGGTCTTATACTTATGCTGTCGGTAGAAACTTAATTTATTAAGAAATATTTACATCAATTTTATTAAAAACCAAATACCTGTTGTCTTCTCCTTCAAATTGGCTGTAGTAAGAAATCCTGAAGTCAAAGTATCTGATGCCGTGGACGAGCTGAGCCCAGATTGAGCGATCTTGACACAGGATGAAATTATCCCGTGAGTGGTTACTTGTCTCAGTGTCAAAGCGCCAGGCACCCGCGTTGTGAGTACCCGCAATCGCCAAATCACCAATACGCAGATTGTTGATTCTAGACCTAATTTATAAAAAGGCAACATTTATTCCTAAATTGAGATTACTTGTGCTTACATACTTTTGTATTTAGGTGAAATACCACTAAAAGATTTATTGCTATTGATATTGATAAAGGTGGTAATTTAAAATCTATTCCATTGAAACGTTATTTATCGAATAACTGATTCAAAACGTTTCATAGTAGTGCAACATGTAAGGTCGTTTACTACATATTTATTTTACGCTGCATATGTAGCTAATATGTCATATTTATTACAAATACATGAAAATATCTACTGACCCTGCATCTTCCATCCAAGTCGGTTGTATCTTTAAACAGTTGAATGACTCTATTCTTTGCCCGTCTCCGGCTCCAACCCACGGCCAAAGGCAATGAGGACCTTTCCTGCCCTGTCCATTTTCCCAACCACCAGGTAGAGATACATCACCTAGCGGGACGTTGGTAACAACATGACCTTCTACGGAGTTTATCATAAATGAAGAAATGACGGTGTTCCATGATATAGGTCGATTGTCAAATAGTCCAATCTGTGAAAAAATAACACCAATTGTTTAAAGGCTCCTCAATAAGGTAATGCCAAATATAGTGTAACTTTTTTGCTCAACCGCTCTTGCTTAAAAATACATCCTATTTTAATAAAATATGGTAATTATTAAACTTTAATGACACTAATAATAAGCTATTATAACAATAAATATTATTGGCTATTTATTCAACATTAAATGTACTTATTGTACTGTAAATAGTTCCATTAAAATTTCCACCAAAAAAGCAGATGCTATTTAATTTGATGTAATACTTATACGACTTAAGCTAGGTTTATTGTTATACTTCTCAACTGGTTTTTTTTTAATGTATTGGCCTGCCAAAATGACTCTACTCTGCCTGATGGAAAGCGTAAGCAGAATCCAAGAGTGGTAGTCACCATACTCATTGCGAATGCAACACTGCGGCATGGTAACCAAGTGATACTTCTGCATCATTGGGCCTCCGGTCTCACACTCACCAACGAAACACGACAGCACGAACGCTGTCTTTTAGGATGATCTTCTGTGCGAATGTAGTACCACCCTGGTCGAGCCAGTCCGTTCGTGCTGAAATTAGCGGGGCTCTACTACCTTTGAATATTGTGTTGTGTGTTATTATATTTCTCTAAATCCCTAAGAACAAGTATGTCATCTACATATATAAAAGAGGAAGGTGACTGACTGACATACCCAGAGATCAACGCACAGCCCAAACCACTGAACCTAGAATCCAGAAATTTTGCATGTAGGTTCTTTATATAACGTAAGTGTGCACTAAGTAAGGAATTTTTGAAATTCCACTCCTAACGGGGTAAATCAGCTAACGGACTAAAAGCTAGTTTAATTATAATATGGTTAACCAAAGAAGGGTAGAGTAATTCATCAACCTTTCAGGCCTATTTTAATCAGTTCACTGCTTAAAATAGGCCTCCCCTATTTTATTACAGCAGTATTAAAGGGAGTATTGGCCTACAAAAAAGATTGAAAAAGTCTATCTACTCCATTATCTTCCCATATATACCAAAGATTGATGTGATAATATAAGTTTTCATATTATTTTCTAAAATTTATTTGCTATTTCATTACATCGATATTCACAAAACTTTAGTCATCTCATTTAACAGTAGCAATTCACTGGTAGCCAACATTACGATGATTATTCTCTTTGTTAGATTTCATAAGGTAGTTACTTTGCAGAAGCATTGTATCTACCATATGAATGAAGATTGCTTGTCATCGGTGTCACGTCTCATTCACAGGAAATTATATAATACTTACCGACACGCACGAACAGATTCCAAAAGAGTATCCAAAACGAATTTTGTATACCGCAAATCGCGAAATATTATGATAAACGAAAATGTTACAATTGCAAAACCAGTTAGAAATAAATAAGGTTAATATTGAAATAAAGTCTGTAATAAAGGCTGCTGACAAAAGCATATAAAGAAAGTGTTGTGACTAAAGTGAGTTTATTAGTATCAATTCAGTGAGACAGATTTTAGCAAATTATGTAATGAAGTCTGAAGGATTTAAGCTCGACAAGAGTGTTTTTTTCTCGCAATTTTCGCTCGACAATTTTAATCAACATGAAAATTTCATCGTCTTTCTTATCGTTCATCAATCTTGAGTCATAATCAAGTAATTTGGACCGTTATGCTTCTGTATTAAAGCTTGGGGTCATATAATGAAACCGGTTGTTATCTTTGAGAAGGGTTCATTGACACTAAACGATCTGCTAAATTTATATTTTTTAGAACATCACAGCTTTATGACCCATGTGAATCTATACTATAAGTATACACTACGAGTAGGTACTATAAGCTAGTGAGCCTGTCTGACTGCTAAGTTAGAGGCTTTGGTTTCAATTTTCGCTTAAGACAATTCTGTGATGATTCATTTCATCAAGCATTTGTTTTGTATCTAGGTGTCGCTATATATGTACGTACTTGGAAATATAGGTGTTTCAGGCTCTGCCTAGCTTAGGATCAAACGATTGTGTGTAGTAAGATGTATGAGGTTATTGTCATTATTATTAATAAGTAGGAATTTAATAATGAAATTTAATTCAGACCCTCAAAAAGACAAACTACATCGTCACAAAGTGTTTTTACACAAACAAAGTCGTAGGTCGTAGATGCTAAATTCGAACACTCGAACATATACTACTGCGACTATGACATTACTAAAATCAATTGCCTAATTTTACTACTACTACTACTACTATACTTATTGCGAGACCATTGCAGTGATGCTTCTGCATCATTGGGTCTCCGGTCTTGCACTAACGAATGAAACACGACAACACGAATGCTGTAATTTTAGTTTGGTCTTCTGTGCAAAGTTAGTACCGCCCCGGTCAAGCCGTTGTTGGGAAGTTAACTATCGTATGGTTTAATATCAAAATCGATATCAAAAGAATCAAATCAGTGTTTCTGAACATAATACAGAGAAGGGAAATTCTTTGTTAAGCAACGGACTATAGGCAGTTCACTATGATTTCGATGGTTTTTCTTTTCTATACTAATATTGAAGAGTTTGTTTCTTTGTTTGTTTGAACGCGCTAATCTCAGGTATTGCTGGTTCTATAAAAAATATTTCAGTGTCGGATAGTACATTTATCGAGGAAGGCTATAGGCTATAAATCATCACGCTAAGACTAATAGGAGCGGAGCACCAATGAAGAATGTTACAAAAACGGGGGAAATTTATCAGGCTACGGGCAATAGGAGACGCAAACGAGGTTGCGTGGGTCAGCTAGTATATAATATTTTACATGTTTCATAATAAACTAACCTGTCTTGGTACATTTGAACAGCCAATGAAGTCCCAATTCAATTCTATGGCATCTTCAATAGTGTGCGAGTTTGACACTCTTAGTTCAGGAGAATGTACCGTCACCCACACTCGGCCGCACGGTGACCTTTCCAACACATTGAGCCTCTCGATCGCTGGAATTTAAAGAGTAACATTTTTAGAGGTAATCTTCGGGGTAAGTTAAGAAAAATGTACAACTGTCCTTCTCTGTAAAATACTTAATTTTAATTGGATAGGGTATGAGTTTAAAGCTTTTGAGGAATGAAGAATATTAGATTTATTATTAATAAGCCTTTGCCCGCAGTTCCGCCTGGTGTATGTTTGTTATTGTGTTGAAGAGTTACTATGTCCTATGTCTATGTACTTATGAGCTATGTCCTTCGTCCAGAAGCAAGGTATCTCTACACCAAATTTAATTGAAATCGATGCAGCGATTTTCAAATTTACTAGTATTTTACAAACAATTTGCAAGTACTGATTACTCCTTTCTTGAGAGGAGACCCGAGCCCAGCAGTGGGACGTTATGGGTTGTTGATGATGATGATTGATTGTCAGTACCATCTATCACCACAGGTGAGTTAACAATTTAAAAACTACAGCTTCTTGAATTCACCAACCACCCCACTTTAGAGTTTGTTCTTGAAACTTCTCATAAAGTCACATATGATATCAGTAATTGAAAAAAAAACAGGGCCGCTAAACTTCTCCTACCTAAATACAATTTTTTTGATGACTTAGACCATGTTCAGGTGATGAGCATGGCTTTAACCAACTTTTTGAATTGTCTACGTTGATCCTAATAGTTAAAGCAGTTCATACTTTATTAACACTTAGGTTGGATTGATGGTGGGTGACCATAGGACATATAGATAATATTTAGACAAAATATTATCCTCTTATGCTTGTAACGTGTACATTATATTTTCTAAATATATGTATATCATAACAACATCATTTTATTTCTAACTATAAAAAGTTTGTCTTTTTGTAAAGCTAATGTTGACAGCAGTCTTTACTTTTAATTGAGTTTATGTGTTATGTTCAAAAGAATTAATCAAAAACGTCTTCTAAAAGTCGGCCGGCTTCGAGATATACTTTGATCTCGAAAGTCATCATAACCACGACCTTATAATATACATTCGTTACGAACAATCAGTAAGTAATATTCTGCCAACTGATTTAACCTTATGCTCCAGTACCCAATGGAAGAAACGGAATATTTAGAATCAGAAATGTTATTGCATTGATTTTATGACCTTTGATCGATAAATGTAAGCGTTAGTTATGGTTTTGTTAGTTTTATCTCTACAAGCATGTTATGTGGGGATTTTAAATGTACAAATTGTTATGTAATTTTTGAAATCATTCAAATAGAAATTAAATCAAAACTAGATTTCAAATCCTCTAGCCTTTTAAACTAGTTATAAATAAATAGCATTTATTTGTATTTTACGAGGATAATGAATTTTGAGAAGACAAGAGGGAGTATCACTGCTATCATAGATGTAATTTAAGAAAGCGTGAGAGGTAAACGGTTCGAATAGTATCTACTAACTTTTCAGGAAACTTTCAAAGAAGAACTCTTATTGTGCGTGCGATTATTTACCCACCACTTTTAAGTTTGAAATCATGAGTCAAACCAAAAACATAGTTCATAAACGTAGTCTGAATGCAAGTTATAAATTTTGTCAATTCCGCCACTGACCAATTTAGGATCATGTCTAATTGTGTATCATTATTGAATATTCTTTCATGTACTACAGGAATAAATAACGAAAAACATTCCTATGTTTTCCTTATTTCATACGACACGGTGACAGTAGATTGCAGTTTTACAATAATCTTGAATAGATTTTTAAAAACAAAATGAAATTATGATATTATATTTCTGTCAGGGCTTCGTCACTTGTTTTTATTAAAAGATGGAGACTATTGCATACTAGGTCTTTGGTTTAAACTCCTTAATATTTTCATTTACATAGATATCTTCAAGCAATGTACAATGTACCGTGCCACCATTCACCATAAGTGCGGTTCGTGGAAACCGTACTTTACGTACATACACGTTTAAAAGTCCGTATAATACGAGACGATTTTATGAGCGATTCGGACACCGGTTGAGGATTGCGCGGCATCAGTGAAACTGAAAATGTAATATGAATATTAAACAACAACATGCAGCTGTGGACAATTGGAAATATAATGTTTCGATATGTTGCGACACATATGACGATAGTTGCTATGAGAATAAAATAAAACATGTGTCTAGCTACCTTGTGAGTAACATTTGCAGTCAAAGTTTTTATATTGTGATTAAATATAGCCTTTTCTGAAGATGGACGAGGACCAACATTGTAGGGTTTACGTTTTCAGAAAAAGTGTAATGTTTGTTGTGAGGTAGATGCTTACTAATAATTACTTTTGATCCCGATGTGGATTCACTTTTTTTAATCACTTAATTACAGTAAGTGATTAAAAAAACTGATGAGTCACTATGAATGAAAAGATTTAAGATAATGTGTATAAACAAGTTGAAAATATTGTTTTTTTTTTCTGAATCTATCTGTGTGTATGTGTTGTTTCTGGCAAACATATTTTTAGAAATTTCCCATTTTTACATCTATGTAAGTATATACAATTTGAAATTTGTAAAGCTCAGAGAAGTTATTTAAAAGAGATATACCTAACTAACTAAAAGATAACCTAGAATGCATATATTAAATTTTAAAACGATAATTGTTTTCAATTCATTTAATGGTATGAGTGAAGATTTCTCATCATTATAGATTAGTAACGACACGTTACGGTTTAAAAGCCACTTCATTTTATACTTTGTAAAGGTGTTACATTGTATTGAGCGTGTCCCATTTAATTTTTTTATCCTTGTCTTCAGTGTTTATTATTGACCACGTAAGTTTGGTTGCGTAAACCAGCATGTCCAACTACACATTACAGAAATTATATAATGCAGTCGCATCCGTAAAGGTGGCGCACGCGGTCGATTTACTAAACACATCATGAAATATGCTTTGTTACATATGTATGTATGTGTGTACTATGCAATTATGTCATTAGTACTGTGTTACTTAACGTTGCCTTCCTACAGCGTGTGTCCACGTACAAAATGTTAGTTGAATTGTTCACTTCGCTAACACTTTTAATTAAAAACCATAAATTCACTATTGGAGAGTGGAAAATCATAAAAGTGTCTAGGTCATTTATAATTTTTAATGTAACTGTTGTGTTTAGAGAAATAGGTAGGTACAGATTAGGAAAATTTAAATTTCTCGACATTTTCTAATTATGTTGGTATGGTCCTACTTGAATTTGTAAAAAAATCCGTATTTATGAAAAAAAAAAGCTTTTATCACAGAAAATAAATAATTCTTTGTTACTTCTACACATATCTAATTTACATACTACAACATCCAACGGCATGATGACGTAGCCACAACGTTGTGTTGCCAATCCCCAACCCGCACTTGGCCAGTGTGGGGACGTATGGCCTAAACCCTGCCTTGAGAGGAGACCCGAGCCCAGCAGTGGGACTTTATGGGTTGTTGATGATGATGATGGTGATAGGTACCTTATTGTGTCAATATAAAAGATTTTTATACCAACATTTTTTTTTATGGTATCGTCGGGCAAACGAGCAGACGTATCGCCTGATGGTAAGCGATTATCGCCGCCCGTGGACACTTGCAAACACCAGAGGCGTCATAAGTGCGTTGCCGGCCTTTGGGGGATGGGGAGGGGAGATAGGGGGAGGGGGTTTGGGTTATGGGCCTCTGGTATTCTCACTCACTCGGTGAAACACAGCGCAAGCACTATTTCACACCGGTTTTCTGTGAGGCCGTGGTGTCACTCGGGTCGAGCCGGCCCATTCATGCCGAAGCGTGGCTTTCCCATGTTAAGAAATTTTTATTTTTAAATAAGTCCGCGTTTGTTATTGTTGCTTTTATTTGATTATAAATATTTCTTTTGAAATCCCATCAAGTCCCATGAAATGACCCATCAAGGACCTATTCCTTGATGGGTCAATTTCCAAGTCCAATTTTTCAGTTTGAAAATAAAATGCTTCTCTTAAAAATAACGTTTTCCTAAAACTGTTAGCAGTTTTATTTAGTTATACTTATTAATAGTTCCTAGAACACTCTGTATATGCAACAAACTTGAACTTTAAAGAAATACCACATTAGAAAAAAAAAGTTTTGTTGTTGTTTTGTCAGACATTCTTTCCAGATAAAGTATCTTATAAGATTGTCCACAGTGATACGTATCATATCTTACAAATGATACGCATCGTTGATAAATTAAATGATAAGAAAAACCTAAGTAGTGATTCATGTACTTTTACTATCTAAAAGTAATAAATTAAAACAATGTCTTTAGATGACTTTAATTAATCTTAGATATTGATTTGACGAAAGGGATTTTATCAGTTGCTTTTATTTTTTCAATTAAATAATACATTATCGTTATTGTTTCTTTGATGACAACAATAAACGTCCGCCACGAATATTTACCGACCAGTGTTCAATGTTCTAAAGAAGGGCCATATGAAAAACAGCAGAAACTGACGAGAATGCATGCAGCGATTGATGAATATGAACAAGGGAATAGAGATGGGTTAGATCCGTACTACGTGTAGATCGATTGTCGCCGTCTACCCTCTGCGAAATTGGCGTGACTTTATGTTATGTTAGCCGATAATCTTAGTTGCCTCTCCAATTACAAGAATGCGGTCTCTTCCTTATACTTTCTAAATCGAATTATCCCAGTCCCAGTTCCGAGGGATAAGGATATCAAAGGGCCGAAACTTTTGGTATCCTTACACGGATTTTGGTAAAGGTCTAGCCACCTTTACTTTACAACATTCACATAATCTTCTTGAGTCCTCTCAATCCTGTCATGCACGCCGCCGACCTCAAAAGAAACCAACAAATATCTTTTACAAGATTCTACACAAGGTAGATCCCAAGGTAGATTGAAATTGAATAAAATACTATTAATAATGAGACGTTACAACGAATTTTAATAACAATTCGATTGCAACTTATTTTATTACAGTGCTTTATAAATTGGTTTAAGTTCTTACAAATGATAAACCTAATAAATGTTCTGCTCAAACGTAGTAATAGCATGGCCTCTCAGAAAACCAATCTTAATCAAATATCTACCAAGAAATCGATTTATACTAGTTCCCTAATAAAAACAATTTTAGTGAGAGAGGTTGCCCCTAACCATATCTCATCTTCTTCTGGTTCTTGGGGAGAGAGAGCAAACGGACACAGTGTTTAAGGGCAGCGGTCGTCACTTACTATCAAAGGGTCACGTGAAAGGACATCCTTTCCACAGAAGATTGTTCAAGTTTCAACGAATTAAATAGGTCGCTATTTTTGCCAAATTTATTTAGCTAGAATTTAAACGTATATATATAAGTTGTTATAAGACTGCTTAATTTCTTCCTAGAAATTCACATTTTCCTCCATTTTATGTCACCTACTAAGTTTATCCCAACTTTGGCAACCTCATCTTCTGTGATACTCAGTAAATATTCTTTATTTACTATTAATTAATAGATATCAAAGGTTTTGGTATGATACGATGATTCAAAAATTCACCTGTGACCACGATTAGTGTCCTAACCTGGTTGAAACGTGAGGCAAAGCAAAAGCATGTACTTAATACCGTGATTCCCGTTAGCGTAATAATAGCATATAACTATAACTTCCATTCCAACTTCCACTATAAATTCCTTTTCAATCTGGTTTCCGTGTAGGACATAGTACAGTTTCAGCACTGGTCCATATCACAGATGACATTAGAGAAAACATGGATATTGGGAATGTGACGGTGTTATCCTTGCTAGACTTTAGCAACGCATTTAATACTATTGATTTCCATATTCTCCTTGGCATTCTTCGCTCACTTAACATATCTCCGGAGGCAATTGATTGGTTTCATAATTACCTGTTAGGACGTCGGCATCGCATTTTTCTTGAAGATTCCCTTTCTTCATGGTGTAAAAAATTTGGGTATCCTAATTGACAGCACCTTATCTTGGGGACCGCAGATACAGAAGGTCAGCTGCAAAGTGTACGCTACAGCGGGATCTTTGCGAAGGCTGCGAAACTTTCTACCGACATCTACTAAGACTGCACTTGCACAGACGCTCCTTCTTCCCATTATTGACTATGCCGACGTCAGCTATCTTGACCTCACTGAAGCACAACTCGCTAAACTTGAGCGTCTTCAAAATTTTTGTATAAGATTTATATTTGGACTACGCAAATATGATCACGTTTCCCACTTCCGTAAAAAGCTCAAGTGGCTTCCAATCCGATTTCGCCGGAATACTCATATCGTTACCCTTCTGTATAACATTTTGTTTAATCCATCAACCCCTATTTATCTCAAAGAACGCTTTAAGTTCCTTCATGACACACATTTGAAATACCTGAGGTCTTCTGAAAACTTGCGATTGAAAGTACCAAAACATTCTACCAATTTCTATACCAACTCATTTTCCGTAGAAGCTGTACGTTTATGGAATGCATTACCGCTCTCTATCAGACGTGCCCAATCTGTTACTACTTTCAAAACTAAGTTAACTGAGCATTATCTATCTCTCATAGTATAAAACTAACGTATGTATGTATATAAGTAGGTTAACATTGATATATATTATGTATATTCATACGACTATGTATGTATAGTATTTTTACTTACTATTTTTGTTATTCACGTAGGGAAGGGAGGAAAAGAGAAGTGTTAAATATGTTCGTACTTAAGTGCCCCACACCAGCCTATAATGAAACTTTTCCATCCAAAGGTTGCCTGGAAGAAATTGCTATGAGCAATAAGGCCGCCCTTTGTACATCACTTTTCTTTTGTTATATTATTTAATTGTATATTGTTTGTAAACCCTGGTGTACAAATAAAGTGTTATCTATCTATCTATCTATCTATAACGAGCTGACCCGGCATACTTTGTTTTGCCATAAAAAAAATCACCCTTATCATTTAGGGGTATGAAAAAAGATGTTGAACCTTTCTCGGATCGGAAATTTGATCGAATGCTCACAAAATATCATAAAAATCGGGACAGCCGTTCTGGAGGACTTTGGTAACAAACACCGTGACAAGATAATTTTGTATATCAGATTTAATGTGAATGAGAGAGAACTCGTCTCAAGTTCTGCACCGATTATGACTTCATTTTAGGAAAAGTTTTAGGTTACAAGCGATGAAACTGCCTGGGGTTGAAAGTATTTGGTATTTGGTAATTCCCGGCTAGTACTCCTTATTTTTATTTAATACTAGTTGACCCGGCGAACTTCGTAATGTAGTATTTTATTTTCCTAATTATTTATAAACTTCCGAAAGACTTGTCTTAACACTACGTGTGTAGGAAGCTGAGGTGGTCATAAACGCTAGATAACCGCCTCAGCTTCCGGTTGGTGTACAGTCGCAGAAAGTATGACACTTCGGTTCTCTCTTGTGTTTTTTCTATATAAAACTCATCCCGATAGTAACAAGTGGGTAAAAAAGAACTGTTTTATCCAATTTAGTGCAGACGATCGGAAGTACATAGATTTTGGCGATTCATTTTCATTTATAGAAATTTCCCCAGTCCTCTAACTTACAACTTATCATTGTTTAGGTATATATATTAAAAGAAAGAACGAGTTATCTCGCTTAGAGAACATGCGTGTTTTCGTAATCTCTTAAATTACATGGCACGAAACACCAATTACTGTAATCGCATTTGAGGAAGAAAAGGGGATTACGGTCTGCAGACTGTTGGCAGTTGCCGAGATATTACACTTCCTTCGAAAGCGATCTCGTTATTTATAGACAAAAATGCAACTGTTTTATACAACATCATTAAAATTTTAAAAAATCCTGATCAGAAAGGTGTTATCATAAAGGAGAAAGTTTACAAGTTCCGATCGTTTTTAGAATATTATATAACTAGAATCTTCATGCACCTTTGTTTACATGCTTTACTACATGGTATGTTTTTTGCTTTCCCTAAGGAGGAATATTTTTATCTGTGTATATAAAGTCATAAACAGTTAATCCGATAAATTAGCAAGAAAACTAACCCACTTACGCATTTGTTATAATATGAGGTATACTTATACAGATAATCATGCGTTGTTTTTATACTTTCGGATAACTCTGCCAAATTGGTACTACGATACAGCAGCTTATAAATTTTGTGAAATTTTCTCTTAAACATAAATAATATAATGATCCTTAACATATTGTTCATAAGCGATTCGATCAATATACTGTGAGTCTGTGAGTCAATCTTTCAAACAACCCGTGTGTGACTTTTAAACATGACCAAGATCTTTAGTGCTCTGTTAAACGTAAAACAATAACTTTAAGACATCAATTAATGAGGGATTTAATAGGATTTTCTTAGTCTTGTCTGCCTTATTTTTGTGTCTAATAAACCTGTATTTCTAATATTACAGCTTGCTGCTTATAAGAGCTTTATTACAAACCTGTTCCTTGGAAACAATTTCACAGTTTTTTGAGCATTATGGAAAGATGCACCGGTTCTTCTATTTTTATCATTATTCAACATTAAAAAGCGGTAGTTATGCTAATTCCTTTCTAATTTATTATCAAAAGCATCGTGAAAGCTAAGTACACAGTTTCAAGTTCAAATGTCACAAACTAGCTACCAGAGCTGCAGCGGTCACAGCTCTTCGGTCATGTTGGTCATTTCGTGTTACCTGCGTGCTTTAATTTGTATTGAAATTCAGAATTTGAATTCACTCTGTTCTTGAACTCCTAAATATGCGTCGAATACAAGTTTGATTTTGAATCAAGTACAAATATTTTAACTTTGATATTTTTTTGTGATTAAACTCCTTTTTTTTCAGACTTGCGGATGTAACGCTAATTAAGAACTTAATATGTATTGTGACGTAAAGAAAGAGAACATGAACTTAATGTCGTGTTATGTAAAGGAGCTACGAGTATCACCAATCTAGATTTGATTAAGAGAAAAGAATAAACATAGTGAAATTGACAAGTCAACGTTGGATCGCTTTATAGCAGAACGAAGTTTGGTGACTGCGATTTTCTGAGGATGTTTAAAATACAAATTTCAGTTTCCAATCCTATCTCACTCAATCATACATCGTAAAAGTCAAAGTCATTTTCTAACTGCAAAATATTACTTTGAAAACATAATCTAATCTTTTTTTTTTGTAGTGAAATTTAAAATAAATGATTTATAATTGTGCTGTAACATGTTTCTTGCCAAAATTTATGATTCAAGGTCAATGTCAAGTATGTGTTCTAAGTGTCCTGCAGTGAATTAGAAAGATGTTATTATAGCATTAAATGAGCGCAGACATCTTGATAATCCGTCCTTCATTTACATTTTCATATACATACTTCTGGATGTGTAATTTTTTATTGAGAAATCAGCTGTTTTTTGTGAAGTAGTACCATTTGGGTTACCAAATATCTTGAATTTATTATCAAATGAATTATTGGCTTTTTGATTTTGATAAAATTTTAGGCAAAGTGATAAAACAAAAAGGATATATTATTTTATTTAATTAGATAAATTTATGTTGTATTAAAACATAAGTATTTTTAAGTGTATATTTATCAACATAGCAAATACAGTGCTGTTTAAAACGTATTTTACATTCACAGTTCGTGTCGAATATTATTACTTCCCATGTCGTTAATGTGAATTATATAAAGACTTATTATTCTTTCTAAAATTAAAAACACTTAAGATAGCATTATATGTTATGAAAATATAATACTCACGTATCGATGCTCCAAGTGCAGTGGCGGCAAGCGCGAGCACAGCGTACCAAGACACGGCCATCTCACTATGTGGCTCTCGCGCCACTGAACCTCGAGTAAATTTGGCGTTCTTTCGCTACAATTGATTGCTGCGTAGGATACATGTCATACACTCTGACTCCATCAGCTATTGCGTTTATGCCACGTAGCTCGAACTTTTGACTACGCTATAACAGTCAGTGAGTCGAACTCACACGTCAATGGATCATGTGCAATGAAAGTAGTCGAAGGATTTAAGGTGTCCTCTGAAGTAGTAGTCAGTAATAGTAGTGCGGGCTTCCGACAGTTCCCTGAATCGGTAGTCGCGTGCGTCGACGACACTCCAAGCTACGTACTGGCCCGCACGTGCATTGTGCCGGATGTTTTTGATTAACTCACAAAAGGGATTTAAAAAGTATTCAATATTTCATTTAAAATAATTAAAATTCTTTTGTAACTTCATTTTATTATGTCTTATGTAGGGTTACCACCGGTCACCATAATTATAAAGGAAATACCTACAGAAGTTTACTATACTATGTATACTATATCAAACGTTTCACTTGGATTTTTTTTGGATACACAAAATATATAACAGTACCTAAAATCGTAAAACACGTTTCATGTACGGCTATAAATCTTTTTATGAAGTTTTGTATGAATCGGTAATTTTAATATATGATGTGTAATTCTATTGGAAAACGTCGTGTCACAGCTCTTTTCACATCAACAAATTGGTTATTGTAAAATTCAAGAGCATTTATTCACACAACTATTTTAAATAATTTCTACTTTAAACGCAGATCAAGTTATAATTTTTATTATCAGTGTAATTTCATCTTGTTAGTAAGATTTGTGAATGTAAAATAAAATTTCCTAAATTAATAAATTTGCCCAAAATAATAAATTGAAAAATGCTAATATAGAAAGGTACGATTTAGCCTGAACTGGTCAGCACGTTTGTTGTTTATTTTAAGCAACTTCATTGCACACCACTCTAGTATTTTTTACAGACATACATATATGGAGATCAACAGACTTTAGACTTTAGACTAGACTTTATTAAAAAAACTTAAGAACCAAAATACTTATTATCACTATGGCACTTAATTTTTTTACAAATGTAGGTATAAGTGGCTTACTTCACTTTTACTTTGATAAGAATGCGAAAATTACGACAACTGTAATTGAACCGTAATGAAAACTTGTTTAGTAGATACCTAGTTTATAACAAAGCTATAACTTTCCAATAAATATTGGAGATAGGAAATTAAACAATACAATTTAAATTACATAAAAGAAATGATAGAATGTAAGTATAAGAAATTTATTGTTCCCAAAAATTTACAGTTCACTTAAAACGAGATATTTCTGAATGAACAATAGATATACATACTTAATAGTTCCAGAGAAAATTAGTTTTGTTTACATTTCATGTACATATAGTTTGAGTTTACTTTGACACATATGTTAGTATACTTGCTGTCAATCTCTTAAATGGTTTAATTTATTAGATAGCTTATCATAAAGCTGTTCTCAGTCGGATATAATTGTATTTAAATCTTTGTAAGTGTGTAGATGAATATATCGAATCTTCTTTGATCTTGAGATTGTTCTTTCTTGGAAAGAGACTTTTAAGTAGTGGTGTTTCTAACTAAATTGCTATCAAAGTCATACTTATAATCATAAATATACATACGTCCGTACAGTTGTTTTATAGTTATTGTTTAGTGGTATATTTGATTTGATTAAAAACTTGATTCAGTTGGAGTTAAGTACATATACCAAAAGGAAACGGCCGTATAGTAGATAATAAACTTAGTTAGGTTATTAGGTATAATTATTATTAGTACCTACAGATTTTTCTGCGTTTGAGTAATTCTGAGAAAAAATCATCAACCCTAGAGTTCTGTATATTTATTTTGCATATGATGCTTCGTGCGTGTCATTGAACAACATGCCTTGGCATGTCTCATGATGTTGATGTTTAATTTCCTTCTTTATTTAACCAAGGCTAAACAGTGCATTTGCTAGAGCCCACCTCCACTTCAGTGTAAGAGACTGTTGGACCCACGAAGATGTCATTGTTATCAGAGCTCCAAACGGCAGCCGGATCAAGATCACGTCTTTGGATGATTTGGGAAATACTTTGATACAAACATAACTGATATATTAAAAACATAGAGTAAGATTTAAAATTAGAACCTTCTATCTTAGTTGCACTTGGTGTTTGTGACACAGAATTAATTAGTGGCTTCGGCAACAGTTCCTGAACACGGAGAAGAGGTGTTATAGATTCGTACTCCATGTGCCTTTAAGTTTCATATTCATATTTTTATACTAATATTGTAAATTCGAAACTTACTCTGTCTGTCTGTTACGCTTTCACGGATAAACCGCTAACCGATTTATATGAGAATCTGTATAAAGATAGGGTTAGACCTTGGAGAACGACATAGGCTACTTTGTGCCGCGATAACCGGTATATCACCGCGGGCGGAGAAGGCAAAAGCAGATTGACTTTAAATATATATATTACTAGCTGTTGCCCGCGGCTTTGCTCGCGTGGAAGTTGATTTTATGTATTTAATTAAAACTGTATAAAAGTATGTATCAGTAATTTATTCATATTTCTGAACGTATTTATTTATTTTTGATCAATAGCCCATTTAAAAGAACTATCATACAAACATTCGACCCATATTTCATCCCTTTTAGGAACAGAATTCGCATTAATGCTGATAATACATAAAGTTACATAGTACTAATTTAAAAAATAACGGACTTCCATACAAACTTTCAACCACTATTTCACCCCTTTAGGGGTAAAATATCCAGAACTGCTTAAATACGTCTTTACATTTTTTTAATGAGTAGTACATGAATAAAGTTTAATGGTTCTAACTTAAAAAATGACAAACTTCCATACAAACTTTCAACCCTATTTCACCCCTTAGGAGTAGAATATCCAGAAACGCTTTAATACTTATTTACTCACTTTTAATCAGTAGCCCAAAAATAAAGTTTCATGTTTGCTACTTCAAAAATAACGAACTTCCATACAAACTTTCAACCCCTATTTCACCCCCTTAGGGGTAGAATATCCAGAAACGCTTAAATACGTATCCACTCACTTTTAATCAGTAGCCCAAAAATAAAGTTTCATGTTTGCTACTTCAAAAATAGCGAACTTCCATACAAACTTTCAACCCCTATTTCACCCCTTAGGGGTAGACTATCCAGAAACTCTTAAATACGTATCCGCTCACTTTTAATCAGTAGCCCAAAAATAAAGTTTCATGTTTGTAACTTCAAAAATGGCGAACTTACTTACAAACTTTCAACCCCTTTTTCATCCCCTTAGGGGTAGAATATCCAGAAACGCTTAAATAGGTGTCTACTCATTTTTAATCAGTAGCCCAAAAATAAAGTTTCCTGTATCTAACTTAAAAAATTACGAACATCCATATAAACTTTCAAACCCTATTTCACCCCCTTAGGGGTAGAATACCCAGAAACGCTCAAATACGTCTCTACTCTTTTTAAATCAGTAACACATAAATAAACTTTCATGTTTCGAACTTCAAACATTACGGACTTCCAGACTAACCCATATACGAAATGTCAACCCCTATTTCACCCCTGAGGAGTAGAATATCTAGAAACGCTTAAATACGTCTTTACTCTTTTTTAATCAGTAGAACATGAATAAAGTTTAATGGTTCTAACTTAAAAAATGACAAACTTCCATACAAACTTTCAACCCTATTTCACCCCTTAGGAGTAGAATATCCAGAAACGCTTTAATACTTATTTACTCACTTTTAATCAGTAGCCCAAAAATAAAGTTTCATGTTTGCTACTTCAAAAATAACGAACTTCCATACAAACTTTCAACCCCTATTTCACCCCCTTAGGGGTAGAATATCCAGAAACGCTTAAATACGTATCCACTCACTTTTAATCAGTAGCCCAAAAATAAAGTTTCATGTTTGCTACTTCAAAAATAGCGAACTTCCATACAAACTTTCAACCCCTATTTCACCCCTTAGGGGTAGACTATCCAGAAACTCTTAAATACGTATCCGCTCACTTTTAATCAGTAGCCCAAAAATAAAGTTTCATGTTTGTAACTTCAAAAATGGCGAACTTACTTACAAACTTTCAACCCCTTTTTCATCCCCTTAGGGGTAGAATATCCAGAAACGCTTAAATAGGTGTCTACTCATTTTTAATCAGTAGCCCAAAAATAAAGTTTCCTGTATCTAACTTAAAAAATTACGAACATCCATATAAACTTTCAAACCCTATTTCACCCCCTTAGGGGTAGAATACCCAGAAACGCTCAAATACGTCTCTACTCTTTTTAAATCAGTAACACATAAATAAACTTTCATGTTTCGAACTTCAAACATTACGGACTTCCAGACTAACCCATATACGAAATGTCAACCCCTATTTCACCCCTGAGGAGTAGAATATCTAGAAACGCTTAAATACGTCTTTACTCTTTTTTAATCAGTAGTACATGAATAAAGTTTAATGGTTCTAACTTAAAAAATGACAAACTTCCATACAAACTTTCAACCCTATTTCACCCCTTAGGAGTAGAATATCCAGAAACGCTTTAATACTTATTTACTCACTTTTAATCAGTAGCCCAAAAATAAAGTTTCATGTTTGCTACTTCAAAAATAACGAACTTCCATACAAACTTTCAACCCCTATTTCACCCCCTTAGGGGTAGAATATCCAGAAACGCTTAAATACGTATCCACTCACTTTTAATCAGTAGCCCAAAAATAAAGTTTCATGTTTGCTATTTCAAAAATAGCGAACTTCCATACAAACTTTCAACCCCTATTTCACCCCTTAGGGGTAGACTATCCAGAAACTCTTAAATACGTATCCGCTCACTTTTAATCAGTAGCCCAAAAATAAAGTTTCATGTTTGTAACTTCAAAAATGGCGAACTTACTTACAAACTTTCAACCCCTTTTTCATCCCCTTAGGGGTAGAATATCCAGAAACGCTTAAATAGGTGTCTACTCATTTTTAATCAGTAGCCCAAAAATAAAGTTTCCTGTATCTAACTTAAAAAATTACGAACATCCATATAAACTTTCAAACCCTATTTCACCCCCTTAGGGGTAGAATACCCAGAAACGCTCAAATACGTCTCTACTCTTTTTAAATCAGTAACACATAAATAAACTTTCATGTTTCGAACTTCAAACATTACGGACTTCCAGACTAACCCATATACGAAATGTCAACCCCTATTTCACCCCTGAGGAGTAGAATATCTAGAAACGCTTAAATACGTCTTTACTCTTTTTTAATCAGTAGTACACCAATAAAGTTTCATGATTCTAACTTAAAAAATTACGAACTGCCATACAAACTTCCAACCCCTATTTCACCCTCTTAGGGATAGAATACCAAGTAACGCTTAAATACATATCTACTCTTTTTTAATCATTAGCACATGAATAAAATTACATGTTTCTAACTTAAAAAATGACGAATTCCATACAAACTTTCAACCCCTATTTCACCCCTTAGGGATAGAATATCAAGAAACGCTTAAATACGTATTTACTCACTTTTAATCAGTAGCCCAAAAACAAAGTTTCATGTTTGTAACTTCAAAAAAGGCGGACTTCCAGACTAATCTATACGCGAAATGTCAACCCCTATTTCACCCCCTTAGGGGTAGAATATCCAGAAACGCTTTAATACGTATTTACTCTTTTTTTAAACATTAGCACATGAGTAAAGTTATATGTTACTAACTTAAAAAATAACGAACTTCCATACAAACTTTCAACCCCTATTTCACCCCTTAGGGGTAGAATATTCAGAAACGCTGAAATACGTATTTACTCATTTTTAATTAGTAGCCCAAAAACAAAGTTTCATGTTTGTAACTTCAAAAATGGCGGACTTCCAGACTAATCTATATGCGAAATGTCAACCCCATTTTACCCCCTTAGGGGTAGAATATCCAGAAACGCTTTAATACGTATTTACTCTTTTTTAATCATTAGCACATGAGTAAAGTTACATGTTACTAACTTAAAAAATAACGAACTTCCATACAAACTTTCAACCCCTATTTCACCCCTTAGGGGTAGAATATTCAGAAACGCTGAAATACGTATTTACTCATTTTTAATTAGTAGCCCAAAAACAAAGTTTCATGTTTGCTACTTCAAACATAACGAACTTGCATTCAAACTTTCAACCCCTATTTCATCCCCTTAGGGGTAGAATATCAAGAAACGCTTAAATACATATTAACTCTATTTTAGTCAGTATCCCAAAAACAAAGTTTCATGTTTGTAACTTCAAAAATGGCGGACTTCCAGACTAATCTATATGTGAAATGTCAACCCCTATTTCACCCCCTTAGGGGTAGAATATCCAGAAACGCTTTAATACGTATTTACTCTTTTTTAATCATTAGCACATGAGTAAAGTTACATGTTACTAACTTAAAAAATAACGAATTTCCATACAAACTTTCAACCCCTATTTCATCCCTTAGGGGTAGAATATTCAGAAACGCTGAAATACGTATTTACTCATTTTTAATTAGTAGCCCAAAAATAAAGTTTCATGCTTCTAACTTAAAAAATGTCGTACTTCCAGACTAACCTATACGCGAAATGTCAACCCCTATTTCACCCCTTAGGGGTAGAATATTCAAAAACGCTGAAATACGTGTTTAATCATTTTTAATCAGTAGCCCTAAAATAAAGTTTCAGGTCTCTAACTTAAAAAATGACGGACTTCCATACAAACTTTCAACCCTTATTTCACCCCCTTAGGGGTAGAAATTCCAAAATTCCTTTCTTAGTGGGTGTCTACTCAATAAAAGGATCCTACTCACCAAATTTCATAGTCGTAACTATCATAGTTTACGCTCGACGATGATGAATCAGTCAGTCAGTCAGTCAGTCAGTCAGTCAGTCAGTCAGTCAGTCAGGACTTACTATTTTATAAGTATAGATTAGTGAGTCATGTTCATTTATAAATTACCCTTTAACATAAAGTTAAACCACTTTGACCTTACAACTCTACGAATAGACGTTTTGCCCGCATCTGTTAAACATTGTTCACCATCAAAGAACCACGAAAACAATTTCCATTCCACACAAAGTGATTACAATACAAAATCTTTGCCCATCTTAAGGCAATACAGTGTATTGAATACACAAAAGAATTCAACTTTCTTTAGAAAATACGAAGATGAGATCAGTGAGAAAATTGAAATCTAATCTACTGACGTAGAAAATACGTTGAAAATGTAATCTGATAAGTAAAGATTAATTATGTCGTCGTATTTCATCCAGTGTTTGTAAAATATTTCAAACTAGTTGACCCATGCGGTGTCACCCGAAGTTGTTATACATTTACAACAATCTCGGGTAACGCCGCGGGGCGCAGCTAGTCTAAAAAATAGCCTACTACTAATAAACAAGCCTAGCCTAATAGGTTACTTTTTTAGATAGCTAATGAGCTATCACTAATTGAAAGCGACCGCTAATGATCCGGGATACAGTCTGCTAACCTCCAAACTTTATTTTGAAGATGGTGAATGAGCTATCTGCTAGTTAAAGTCCCGTCAAAATTGGTCCAGCCATTCCAGAGATCAGTCGGGATTAACAGATAGGCATACAAAAATGTCAAAAATCGATTATTTGTTGTACTTAAGTACCGTATATCCTTTCATATGCATTAAGTGAAAAGCTTTTAATTGTAAATTACAAACAAACACTTCTATTTTATTTATTTGTATAGATATAAATAGAAGATATAATAGATATAACTAGAGCTAAATCTCTGTAAAGATTTATTATTTTTAGTCGATAGTCGATAATATCCGTATGGCCCCAATATCAAATTGGTCACAGTAGAAGTACAATTTATCGGACAAAATAGTTTGATTTAGTTGATTATAGGCAGGTGTTTTGTCAGATCGTTATATTTTTAATCTTTCGATTGGAAATCCCCGAAATAATAATCGTTTTTCTTTATAATTTTTAGTCGTACATACATATTATAGAATTAAATCCTTTATTACTGTACCTATTGAGTAATGTAACGCAGCAGTCCACGCGTGTTTGCTGTTTCACTTCACTCAATTCATGAGGTACCCACGGTTCAAGCTTTTTTATTTTCTTTATTTGGTTGAAGTAGATTAAAACAGTTTTATCACTCACAACGAAGCCTGTAGCTGACTGTGAAGTGGTTTGCGATGGACCTGCTTCCACAATAGCATTTAATTCTTCATTATCCCCTTTGGTCTCCGGCCGTCCACGGGGCTTGTGATGAAGTCGAAATTTCCAGAACTAAAACGCTGGAACCAAGAACGTACTGTGTGTTCTTTTGCGACACCAGCGCCATACACATCGATATTCCTTCGAGCTGTTTCGACGTGAGTGATGCCAAAGCAAAAACTAATGAGGAAAAAACAAATGTATGACTGCTTTCGAAACTCAGTTAAACCACTAAATGGATTTATAACTTTGAGTTTGGAATTCTTAACTAAAGTGGCCAGTGCGACAGAACGCCAATTCGATATGCAAAGAGCTCATATTTTGATTCTTTAGGAAGGATATATGCTACTTCTGCAGTGAGATCTTTAAAAGTAATATGCCAATAATAATTAAAAGTAGAGTCATGAACTCCTGTCTGTTACCGTGCCTAACATATGCGTGTCAAACATGGATATACAATTCCAAAATCAAAAATAAAATAATAACTAGTCAACGCGGACTAGAGCTTAGCATGTTAAAAATAAAAAAAATTCAAAAAATACGACATACCAAAATCAGAAGCATATCAAAAGTCACGGATGCTCTAATATATGCTAAAAAGCTCAAATGGAAATGGGCGGGACACGTAGCCAGACTAAGAGATGACAGATGGACTATCAGAGTCACATCGTGGAAAGGCCCAGTAGGGAAACGCCAAAAAGGTAGACCGCATACCAGATGGGAAGATGATATAAAAGAAACGGCCGGCCCACAATGGATGAAGAAGGCACAAGACAGAAACGAATGGGAATCCTTGGAGGAGGCCTTCACCTGAGGAGGGGTTCTTGCAAAACTCATTAATTGTTAACATTGTATTATTTTATATGTAAGTGAGCAAGAAATATAAGGCTTTTTTATTTTTATTTATTTATTTATATGCTACTTCTTACCGCGATATAACTAATAACAATTATTTTTATTTTATAACAATTATATTTAATTACAATCATGATTATGTTTCAGCACTAGGTTATTCTTTCTAATGAACTTCGGACTTGCGTCCATTTACGAGCGAGAAAACATTCATAATACAAATGTATATTTGAATGTTTTCCATTACCTTTACTTCGTATAGTGCATTTTTAATATTTACATTATCTAAACAGTAACTCCAACAAGATATTTATTGCGAAATACCTGCACAGTTACAGTTATGCGTATATAGATATGAGTTGCTGATAAAATTTTCCTGACCGTTTTGAAGAGGTTTGTACACCTTAGACATATTTCAAATGTCTGGCAGGCGCTTGCGCAAGGATGATAGCGCGTAGGATAATACATCTTAGAGAGAAATAATATATAGGTGTATTTTTTGGTCACAGATTAAGAATACAGAGTGTCACTATACCTGTTTATCTAATGGGGTCGTCATAGGTGACTATTAGAGCAAACTAGTAGGATGACGTCACAGTACAGAGAAGGGAAACTTGAACCAAACCCTATATCAACCTGTCTAGCTAGCCTGGTGTAGTAGGTAAGACCTCCTCTCAAAGGAAGAAGATCTATGTCCAGCAGTGGCCTATTAAAGGCTGTTGAACATAATGATATATTCGCTTAGAAAGAAAAAAGAAAAAGTATTTTAGCCTAAACATAGGGTGGGTCTACCGGTGGTCGCAAAAATACTTGTATAAGTATGCAATCAGTTAGCATGTATCTAGGACACAATATGCATAAATTATAAGTGATATAATATAATGACCTTGTGTGTGAAATAACAAGTCTTCAATTTTTAAGCCAAGGACAGCTACTGAAATGAATACTCTACAATTTCACACAAACATTTAAATCTGTAGCTCTCTTCTATTATTCGTCTATAAATCCTATAGTTGTCTTATAGACCTACTACTAGCTTCTGCCCGCGACTCTGCCCGCGTGTATGCCTATTATCGCGGGAAAGAGCAGTATATTTTTTCCTCAGGAACCAAAGTATCTCCATGCCAAATTTCATTGTAATCGGTACAGCGGTTTAATCGCGAAGGCGTAAAAATCGAAGTTGCCTCCGAATGTATAATATTAGCATGGAATATTAGGAATTTTGTAGTGGTAAAAGCAGATACCTAGCTGAGTGATAGACGAATGATGGTATTTACTTTCATAAAATTATTTATTTCAAAAATGATTATGTTCTCCTAGCTGATTATGGCCAAGGCGGCCAGTCTCAACGGAGACCAGCCAACTACGCAAGAGATATTATAGTACACAAGTGAGAGCGCAAACATAGGTGCACTCTCTGTTCCCTCACTCTCATAGTCTGATGGGACTGTTAACCGACACGATCGGGTGCAGAACCGCCAGCTTTACGTGCTCTCCGAGGCACGGGAATTCAGACCTCAACTTCCAAGCTCCAAGCTGTTATTAAGTATTTCCATAATCAGAAAAACTCACAATGTGTTATTAAGTTTTTTTTATTTTTTTGAGTTATTTATTAAATCAAAAATATTAAAGTAAGATAGGCACAAACTTCAGGCATTAAACATTTTAAGTATTTAGTAATAAATATTTCATGCATCTAGTACGCTAACAGGTGAATTATTATATTTATTTGAACAAAATATTGCAAAACTTGCATAATTTTATCCGACTACGGCGAAGCCAAAGGAGTATTATATATGTATGTATGTATGTTCATTTGTTCCGTCATAGCTCCTTAATTACTCATTAGAACTGGACAAATAAGGTGTCGTCAGAAACGTCATGATCGTCTGCTGGTTATAGGCTATATGACGTATCACTGAATCTAATATGGCGCCCTCTAGCCGACATAAAATACTGTATTAAAAAATAAATTTTAGATAAATATGTCGTGTTTGGTATCATTGGAAAGAGCGTTACTTGAACATTTCAAAAATACATATATTATTAGCATTTGTTCGTGTCTTTGTCCGTATTTATTCGTATCCGTAAATTTTCAAAGAAATTCTAAATTTTTCTTGGAACTAAAAAAAAACTAGGTATATTTTTTTTATTCTTTTTCCTTATGTACTCATGAGCAGGTGTACCTTGTGGCGCCCGCTTATCGTTGAATTTTGGGACACATGGTATATGTATTTATATCAGTTGTCTATTACCCATAGTACAAGCTCTGCTTGGTTTGTTACTAGATGGTGTTGTATTTTAGATGTCCCATATCTATACTAATATTATAAACGCGAAAGTTTGTGATTATGGATGGATGGATGGATATTTGTTACTCTTTCACGCAAAAATTACTGAACGGATTTGAGTGAAACTTTACAGTAGTAATACATCAAAATAACGCATAGGCTACCATTTGTCGCGATAACCGACATATACGCGGGCGGAGCCGCGGACAACAACGATTAACTATTACTACTGACTGCTAGTTATGGCAGCGCTTATTTTTTTTCAAATAATAAACATTGCATTAAATAAATGACATCATTGTCGTCAAATCAATCAGGAGACGAAATGTATGGGGCAATTCTAGCGCATTTATCTTTTTTTCAGTCTTATGATAGACATAATAGTATATATTTCACAGTGCAAGAAAAAATATTGCTTAGCTTGCTGTTTGAAATTAGCATTTTGCATGTTTGTTAACTAATTAAGGAGATTTACTTTGAAATTACTGTTTGTATCCGTGTAAAATATACGTCGATTTACACGCACAATAGTGTAAAATGTTGAAAATACTAAATTCGTAACAAAACAGAATAGGAAAACTACGACTAAAAGAATCAAACTAGCAGTCATATGAATCTCTTCTGTTAAAATACAACGATGATTAAGTTACATTATGCTCGTGTTTTGTACTCTTAGATTAGTTATATAAACACTTGTAGTACACACGTCGGTGTCGCCATCTTCACTGATTTTTGAGAAATTTCATCTTTCTCTACCTCCTTTTTTTTTTTTTTTTTTTGTTGTTTGTCACTCCTGCCAGCCGCCCGTTCTCGCCTCTTCAGTTGGCCAACATTCACATTTCAGTGCTCCGCCACTTCGCACGTGTGATTGAGGCGCGCGTCTTATCCCTACTATTTAAACAACTAAAAAGATGGGAAAACGTAAACGTCTTAATACAGACAATTACGAATATATTAATATATTGCTAAAAAGTGCAAAAATTAAAAGAAATGCTAATGCGCGCCAAACATAAACATCGACCTTCATCATCATTGAGCTCGGAGTCTTCATCATCGAATCATTTATCACCGCTGGAACCGTTACCAATTCAAGGTTAGTACAAACATTAATAATAATAATAATAATAAATAAATATTTTCGGACATCTTAACACACAACGCCATCTAGTCCCAAGATAAGCAGAGCTTGTGTTATGGGGTACTAGACAACTGATACAAATACATATATACTTTTTTTTTTTGTAAATACATACATATTATAGATAGAACACACCCAAACTCCGAAACAAATATTTGTAGATCATACAAACATTTGGTCCGACCCGGGAATCGAACCCGAGACCTCATGATCAGCAGTCGCACACGCCAACCGCGAGACCAACGAGGCAGTCAACGCACAAGTCTTAAAAATAATACTGCGGATAACTAATTGGGTTATCACTTATTGTACGTAAATAGCATTGCGGATATTCATTGGGAATATCACTTTGCCATTATTACCATGATAATTTTATAAAAATTATCAGGACAGACAATGTGGGTTATCTTTTCTCTCTCATGAAATATTCATGAAATAATTGCATACGTCAATAATAATATTGCGGATATCCATTTGGGTTATCACTTATTACTTATTGTACGTAAATAGCATTGCGGATATTCATTGGGAATATCACTTTGCCATTATTACTATGATAATTTTATAAAAATTATCAGGACAGACAATGTGGGTTATCTTTTCTCTCTCATGAAATATACATGATATAATTCATACGTCAATAATAATATTGCGGATATCCATTTGGGTTATCACTTATTACTTATTGTACGTAAATAGCATTGCGGATATTCATTGGGAATATCACTTTGCCATTATTACCATGATAATTTTATAAAAATTATCAGGACAGACAATGTGGGTTATCTTTTCTCTTTCATGAAATATTCATGAAATAATTCATACGTCAATAATAATATTGCGGATATCCATTTGGGTTATCACTTATTACTTATTGTACGTAAATAGCATTGCGGATATTCATTGGGAATATCACTTTGCCATTATTACTATGATAATTTAATAAAAATTATCAGTACAGACAATGTGGGTTATCTTTTTCCCCCATGAAATATACATGAAATAATTGCATGTCAATAATAATATTGCGGATATCCATTTGGATTATCACTTATTGTACGAAAATAGCATTGCGGATATTCGTTAGGAATATCACTTTGCCATTATAATATTATAAAAATTATCAAGACCGAAAATGTGGGTACCCACATTTGCAAACCAAAACTTGGTAAATAAGTGAACAATAGCAATTGCGAGTATTCAGTGGGAATATTACTTTGCTATATTTACACTTAAATAATATAATGCGGGCATTTCATGGGAATGCCACTTTATTACTCTGCCACTGAGAATGGGAACCTTACTGTTCCAGAAATGCCAACCCCACGCAGGGTTGATGGCTGAGCCTCTACCACTTTATAATAATTGCATATGTCAAAAATAATATTGCGGATATCCATTTAGACGAAAATAGCATTGCGGATATTCATAAGGAATATCTCTTTGCCATTAGTATTATGATAATACTATAAAAATTATCAGGACAAACAATGTGGGTTATCGATATGGGTACCTACATTTCCACATAAAAATTAAATCGTGGCAAATAAGTGAACAATAGCAATTGCGAGTATTCAGTGGGAATATTACTTTGCCATATTGAAATTTAAATAATATAATGCGGGCATTTAATGTTAATGTCACCTTATCACTCTGTCTCTTGAGAATAGCACCTTGCTGTTCAAGACATGTCAAACCACAAAGGGAAGACAGCTGGGCCCCTATCACTATTCAATTTTATCGTCGAGTCCCAGCCTTCGATAAGCGCTGCTAGTGACCCGCAACCGTTAACCAGCATCCCTACCGCTCCACTACCATCAGTCACTGCAGCAGAACTGCCTTGTATATCATCTGAAATATTTATTAGACGACCCCTCTCAACTGAGAGTCGATGGCAACAAGATTCAAGCGGATCTTGCTATTCCGTTTGAACATAGAGCCATTTATGGGCTATCTAAAGAAGTCCGTAAGGAGCTAATGAACAGGTACTTACCTCCATTGAATTGCCACTTAATTGACGCACCTAGGCTTAATCCTGAGGTGAAAGCTACCATTTCAGAAGCTGTCTACAAACCAGATAAGAGCATAGAACAAAAACAGAAACAACTGTCTTCTGCTACGTCATGTTTAACTGAAGCTATGACCCTGTTGTTGGAAGAATCAACAAAATATAAAGAACTCGTGAATGCCATTAACCTGCTCTGCGATACTCAATATTCGGATTCCAAAACTGGCGAGCTCCTCCCCCACGTCAATACAGGCAGAAGGGGAATCGGAGGAGGAAGGAGCCTGCCTTCAAGCATCGCCAAGGGAACTCCTCGAAAGAGTCATCGCGTATAGCGCCAAAGCGCAACCGTAACTATGGCAGGTTATCTTATTTTCGTAAAGAATGGTCTTTTATAAACTGAGACAAAAATATATTATCATGCATCAAGGGTATAAGGTCCCATTGCTAACTAACTAACTAAATTTCTGTATCACATGTCGAGAACATGTGACACAGAAAGTTAGCCCCCAAAGAAAATCTTATTCTCCTTTTAATAAAGCTCAATTCGAAAGATCCGTTCAGGAACTTTTGAACATGGCAGCCATAACAGAATGCTTAACCTGCGATGATCAATTCTTATCACCTATCTCTCTGATATAAGAGTATAGTATAAAAAAAAAAAAAAAAAAACCGAATGGTAATTCAAAACTCATACTAAATTTAATAAAAGTTAAACACATAGACACGAGTCACGAGCACAAAAAGTTATTTCAAGGAACTGTTTAATGAGAGTACGATTGATTTAAAGGACGCTTATTTTTCAATTCGTGTGCATAAGGAGTCAAAAAAGTATCTCCGTTCTCGGTTTTACAAACGATCGTTTGAGTTCAGTGTTTTACCATAGAATGTGAGAGCAATCAGATTCCAAACACTTGTTGTAGATTTTTACGGTTTATTATCAACTCTTAAAGCTTCTACGTTAGCTTGCTGCTGAGATTGACCGGTTCCGCAATGTAAGTCGTAGTAAAGTTAGAAGGGTCGCTCGTTTAGCAGGACTACTGACTTTCGCTTGTCCAGCTGTGGAGTATAGCTGGCTTACAAATCCAAGTACTTAAACCTATTATATGAAGATAATTATGACAATTATATGACTGTATCTCCATCGGTTGCACCCGATCTCGAATGGTGGGCTTGAGCAAATAATCCTACCTGTACAATCAAACTCAAAGAGTATGTATTAGAAATATATAGCGTTGCCTCAAGTATGGGATGGGGTGTGGTGAGGAACTGGCAAGTGGCATGTGGATAAGCAAAGAAAGTGCGCGACATATCAATTATCTAGAAATTCTTGCCGCTTCTTATGCATTAAGAGTTAATGCCAAGTCTCACTACAACCGCCAAATCCTATTACGAATAGATAATACCACAGCTACCTCTTATATAAACTGCTGTTGCCTGTTAAAAACGCATAATAATCATTTTGCTTCCTACATACGCTCTCCTAATAATATCATTGCAGATGCAGAATCTAGGCGTATTCACCCAGTTTGAGTGGGAACTGTCAGATCAGGCTTTGTGTACATTTGTCAGACATTTCAGGGTGCCTGATATAGACTCATTTGCCAGTAGAATTAACAAAAAATTTAAAATGTACGTTGCTTGGCACAGAGATCCCGATGCACACGTTATAGACACCTTTACGATCTCTTGGTCCGCCTTTTACTTTTAAAGCTTTTCACCTTTTGCTGTAATTTAAAAAGCCATTAGCAGAATTGTCAACGACAATGCAAAAAGAATCTTATAAATGCGATTTTGGACCACGTAACCATGCAATCGAGATATACACCAGAAGATTGTCGTTGATTTATCAGGACGGCCTTCTTACGAAGAAATACTCCGTTGTTAGCCTCGGTTTCCGACAGTTCATTGAAGCAATACGACACTTCCCTCATTATATGAAGCCTCTGTGCCTATGTGCCTATGTCATTACTTTCCGGATTCAATTGTACGAGGCAGATGCTCAGTACGGCGCCTTAAATGGTTGTAGGTCGGCGTTGTCATTCATTATATTCAAGGACATAGATAATGATAATTGTGTAAAGCACTTTTTCAAAAGGCATCTTTTGACTAATGCCTCTATTACCCAAATTATGAAATTAGTTACCCTACTAGCCTTAACAGCTGTTCAGAGTTCAAACTTTTACTAAGATAAATGTGAATAACATAGAACTTCACAAAAAAAAAAAAAAAAAATGGATTCCAGAAATGATACGAACGTCTTGTCTTGGAACGACACAACCACAATTGGTGTTACCACTTTTTCATGAAAATCATGAAAAGGCCCTGTTAGAACACTGATTTGTTATCTAGAACTAACAAAGGCACTGTTCCAATGATTATCTTTTTATAAGCCTTAAAAAACCTCGTATGTCACCTCAGGTGCTTGTGGTATTGATGTGTCTATTTTTACTGCACATAGTCGGCACGCGTCTACTTCTAAGGCGCATAGCCTCGGAGTAAACTTGGACCTTAGTAAATTTTACAACCGAAATATATCTGATAATCAAGATGATTCCTATGCAGGAAGCAATTCTAAGACATGATTAAGAAGTGTTAATTTTCTCATGTAATTGTGTATTCCTTAAGTAATAGAACCGTTAACTTGCTTAATTTTAATTATCAATTATGATATTTTCACAAGGTATTCTCAACATCTACAAGTGTTTATATAACTAATCTAAGAGTACAAAACACGAGCATAATTAGTGATTAAACGAACTTACCTTAAGTGAAGTTCTATCATAATTATGCGAGGGTTTTGTACGAATTAGATTAGTAACCCACCCTTCCCCAAAATAGCCTTACCCATGTAGTGAAAATATCAACTCTTCTCTATCTAAACTAAATGATGGCCAACTGAAGAGGCGAGAACGGGCGGCTGGCAGGAGTGACAAACAACAAAAAAAAAAAAAAAAAAAGGAGGTAGAGAAAGATGAAATTTCTCAAAAATCAGTGAAGATGGCGACACCGACGTGTGTACTACAAGTGTTTATATAACTAATCTAATTCGTACAAAACCCTCGCATAATTATGATAGAACTTCACTTAAGGTAAGTTCGTTTAATCACTAATTATTCAATATTTTTGGCAAAAATTTGATCTTCTTAACCTTAATGGTCATCGTATCAGTTAGAAACTTCCTCAGAGGCACATAACCCTCCTACAAAGTGCTTCCCAACAACCGGTCTTCTGCTCGCATCCAATGTTTCCCCTTGACCGACCAATCCGATAAATCGCCTTGCCTCCTTCCTTTCGCTCCGTCTTTCAGTGCGCAATCGTCATTAGTGGAGGTAGTTATTCCTTAGTCGGCTCTTATGAAACCCACTGGATAAATAGGTATGGTGATATTCTGTATTCTTAATCCATTAACCACACGGACAATGGCACATGTTTAATGCGTATCTGATAAATTTTAACCACACTAAATAATATGTTTTCATGAATGAAAATTGTTTATTTATCAGTAAACTATAACAATACACTGTTTACGAGGGATAAAAAAACTCGCCAAATTATAAAATAGATGATTAGTTAGATACTTATATATTGTAATGTAAGTATAACATTAAATTTAAAATAGTTTTCAATTGAAACTGCTGATCTTATAAATATATTACTAAAGACAAGAAACTAGTACGATCCTACAATGTTAACTTTTTTAGTTAGTTATTAACTTTGTTATTAAATTATCAAGACGTTCTTATGTTTTCTCGGTCGGTACGGTTTGGTTTTGATATAAAATATTGCATTGTCATGTTAATATACTCTACTTCGATAAAAAAACTTATCACACATTAAACAAATAGTAAACATCAGAAGGGCATATATTTTTCCCAAACTAACAAAATCTTTTAAAATTAGAAAACTACTAGCTGCCCCGGCAAACGTCGTTTTGCCATAATTTTTTTTTAAGGATGGGTGACCCTTACCATTTAGGGGGATGAAAATAGATGTTAGCCGATTCTCAGACCTACTCAATATGCTCACAAAGTTTCATGAGAATCGGTCAAGCCGTTTCGGAGGAGTATGGTAACGATAACTGTGACACGAGAATTTTGTATATTAGATTTTATAAACATGTACAGATATAAAAACTTGAGAGGTGTCAAGGGACATCCGGATGGAATGAAGTTTGTACCTCAGTAGTCGATGCTTTAGTCGATTCGCTATTACATACACATATATATATATATAGCAAAAAGTGTTTGTTATACTTTTTCCGTCTAGTCCCCTTTCGCAACGCGCCATAAGGAACTGCGTTCCAAAACGAGACTTTACACATTAATATATTTTACGTTGTTTTTTATGGTATTTAAGATGTTAGTAATATGTTAAATAGGTTCTCAATATACATTAGTATAGTATATTATTTACGTATATTTATTTATCACACATTAGCATATAATTCTTTGATTTTGTGATAATCTGTAATTTATCTTAATTATACCTCATTAATATTATCAATTAACAATTTTTTCACTATCTAAAAAGTTATCGATAGCATTAATCGTTCGTTTTTGATGACGGCGGTCGTCGCTATCAAATGATGCGAGAGACGCAGCTCGGCTTGGATTACGAAGCACCGGTTTCTGCAGCTTGAAAAAGTTCAATGATGCCTTTAACTCCTTGATGAATACTTCTTTATGCGTTACCTGCAAATAAATGTTAAAGTATCATGATAAATTTACAGACAAGAGCTTTCTGCTTAAATTTAACCAATGAATTGAAGAAGCATTGAGTTAGAGCCAAAGCCTAATTGTTTTGTTTTCAAAGGATTTTTTTAAGGTCATGTTTTTTTTTTAATTGGGGTTTATCCTGCCCTCACGCCCACTACTGTAACTCCTGTACACCAGGACCTACAGCAATGGCCGACGAACACACCGAATAATGACACTTGGGTTGTCCCAGGAAATATTGAACTGTCTTGGAACCCGCAACGAAATTAATCAGAAGAAAATTGGAGGAGTCGAAAAAAAAATCACTAGTAAAATAAAATGTTTCCTATCCCGATATTGTAAACTTCAATAGTAACTAGTTTCTGAATCTGTTCTGAATTCCCGTTAAAAATAAGAGATTACTTTCTGTAATGGAGTAATCAATGAAAGGAATGTATTCCAATCTATTCATAACAATATGAAGACTCCCAGACTATGTTTAAATCTCTGTCTAAATGATACGAGCATTACTTACTGAGGCAAATCCCACTTGTAAATTAGAATAATATTAATAGATCATGGTTATGGATTTAATTGTTGGTAGGAGAAATCTAACAAACCTCTTCACGGACGACGATGTTGCGAACCTCGTTCATAAATTCGGCTGCAGTAATTATGAGGGCAAATCCCAGACCAGCAAATAATACTACGAATGCTCCAACCAAATTTTCCATTTCAAGATCTCCTTCTGTATCATTAGCATCTACTTCATCCTGAAATCATTATTGTGAAGATTTTAACAGCGGGAATAAGAATTATGGTTGGTGTTGAAGACATAGTAATCATTCTTAGAATTATGCGTCATTATTAGTGAGCCAATAGTTTAAATTGATTATCTTAGATGACTCTACTATGTTTTCTAAAACTATTGGGCTAAATTTTAGTATGGCGTGGCATTATTATGAATATTGTTTTCAGTAGCTAGTATGCTTTTGTATGGTCGCTAAAATTAATGTAATTTTTCCAAGTTTCGTTTATATTAAATCATAATGTTTTAGTTATCTTACATCGCATTCGCGAGCTTTATATTTCTTGTTCCACCACTTATCTTTTATTTCATCTAATCTTGTTTTCTCTTTCAATTTCAATATTGCTCGGTTTATGTGAGTCCTGTATGGAGAATCTGAAAACATTTAATACTTTTACATGTTGTTCAAAATTTTAGTAAAATTAAGGCCCAGATTTGATCCCAAACGGTTTCACCATCTGCTTCATAGCGTGAGGTTTTAGATCAAAAGTTAACGTAGTAGCTTTTTGATCGATTTCATTATTACCATTATTTAAAAAAGTTAATTACTAAAAATCCACCAATTATTTAATTTTTTGGTAGTCTATACTTTTAGCCATTAATTGTGGCTGGCGTTGTATGGTAGGCCAAACCACTTATCTAAGAAGATGTCTATTTACAGTAGTTGACTGTTAAAGGCTATTAATATGATGTGAATTAAGACAATATCATATCTGTGCGTATTTTTAATCATTAATCTATACTAATATATAAAGCTGAAGAGTTTGTTTGTTCGAACGTGCTAGTCTCAGGAACCGCTGGTCAAATTTGAACAACTCTTTCAGTGTATAGGCTTTCAGGCTATATATCATCACGCTAAGACCAATAGGAGCGGAGCACCAATGAAGAATGTTCCAAAAACGGGGAAAAAAGGGGCAATAGGAGACGCAAACGAGGTTGCGTGGGTCAGCTAGTCATTAAATATTTTAAAATGTAACACCAAATAATGAAGATAACGTCTACCAGACTTCATAACTAGCGCGTTTACCGCTACTCTTACTATTGTGGGTATTTTTGATTTGCCAAAAAGTGACTTTCAGATAATGCTGGCTAAAGAATTTTCAAAATTGATTCGCACAGAGTGAAGACATCGCTTAATGACAATATTTTGTTAAAAGTGGATTTTTTTATTTTAATAGAAAAAAAGCAAAGAGATTTTATTACGTGCAATTAAGTTTATGTCTTATTGAACTTTGGTTCTCATATTACTTATTTTTAAGTCGATCAAATTTAAAAAACAAGAAACTTACTGGGAGGCATGGCAATACCATAATCTTTACTGTCCAGTTCACTGCCAACCTTCTGTAGGTCACAGTTACGTTTCAGTTTGTATTCTATAGTGCAGGATTCCATAAAAAAGGCATATTTATTTTTGCTCTTCGTTACTCTTCTCTCTCCTTCATCATTGTTTTCCACTAAGACCGCAGGGTTCGCCATCATCGTTTCGTACATCCGTTTGTACATTTTGTCTTTGGAAGACTAAAACATATAAAAATGTTAAGCAAGCTAAACTTTAAACATTATTAATAATTGCATCAACATGGAAAATTTCTACCAAAATTCCGTTATCATTACACATATCATTGGAACTATATATATGCATAATATTTAAGAAAGTATCGGTTACAACGATTTTAATCTAATATACTTTTTTATGTATGGTCCTGCCAAAATGACTCTTCTCTGCCTGATGGAAATCATAAGCAGAATCCAAGTTTAGTGGTCACCATACTCATTAATTGCGAATGCAGACATTGCAACAATGCAACATGGTGACCTACACTATGGCGGCCTAGTGATGCTTTTGCATCATTGGGCCTCCGGTCTCGCACTCACCAAGGAAACACGACAGCACGAACGCTGTCGTTTTATGTTGATCTTCTGTGCGAGGGTAGCACCGTCCCAGTCAAGCCTGCCCGTTCGTGCTTAAATCAGCGTGGCTCTACTACCTGTAAAACCTAGTACATACACTGTCCGAATCCAAGGCAACTATCCAAAGCATTTGTAATTTGAGTTGTTATCTATCCATGTATGTAGTTCCTTACCTTAAAGAATTCGAGTGTAGATCCCCGCTTAAAGGCACCGTACAAAATCTTACTTTGCTTTGCCAAGTCTTCAACGCTATTTATGGGCTCGTCTTCGTTGGCCGACGTCATGGAAGCTGAGAGCTGAGCGATGTATGTTTGACATACGATTACGGCAAAGAACCACCACATGCTGCAAACCCATCGAGTACCAAAAGCTCTGTAATGAGAACAAAAAAACTACTGAATTATTTATTTCTAAAAGATTTATAGGATTTTAGAAAGAATTTATTTTGTTTTACTTGAATTTGCTCCTTTTAATTTTGTTGCAGATTTGAATACACATTGGCTATTTCTAGAATTGCCAATCTGTTTAAACTTAGCACATTCCCTAGGTTCCTGCTACTGATCTTAGTATACAGAAGTTACAGTAGTGTAGGAGGAACTATTATTTCCCAAAAAATAGGTTGAAGGTAAAATTTGTGTTATTTTTCAGTTCAAATTTGTCAGGTTTTATGTGTTACACAAATGGTAAAACTATAGTTTATAAGCATGTAATAGTAATAGAGACATTTAATTTCTAAAACCAATTAACTGTAAAAAATGAGTATCATAACAATTATCATATAATGCCTTGTAAAATTTAGAGCCAAACTCTACAATATATGACCCTTTTTCTATTTTTAGAAATGGTTGTTCAATTTTTGTTAGTTATTTGTGTGTTTACACACACAGATATTGTTTTATAGCCAACTTTTTAAAATGGAAAAAAAGCATCACTGAATCGCCTTTAAACCTACATTTATAAAAAAGTTCTGTAGTTCATAATAACGTTTAAACATTTTAGTAATAAGTAGTAGTAATAAGAGTAGTTCCCAATAATATCTGTATTAACTACTGATCATAGGGTTGGTTTAGTAAACACTAAATTAAAATTACTTTGGCAAAATATCGCATCCTTGCGTCATGATAGAACCCATCGTAAGCCAGGCGCAATTTTTAAAAGTCCATATGTTTTCTAGCTCCTCGGGATCCTTTTCACAAGGTTCTGGGTTTTCCCAATCAGCGGGTGATATTCTGAAATGAATAATATAAATTTTAAAATAAGAATAGTTACTTTAAAGTTATATTTTAGGGTTAGTGTCAGCATTTTCAACGTTTTTGCTAAAAAATTACAGATTTCGGTAGTTCTTCAGTTTCGGATAGGGACAAAAATGTTAAATAATCATAAATATATCAGTAACCTTTATCTGCTAAAAGATACGTCAGTTAACCATTTGAAATTTTATCAGCGACTGGTGAAAATGGCCCTTAAGGTACCAATATTGATGAATTAAATGGCTAAGAAAACTAAGAAATATACATAGATCTTTGATTTTAAAATTCAATTAATATTGAGTTTTTAATTAAACTAGAATACCTGCGTTTATGTTTATATGAAAACTGATTTTTAAACACAATAGCAATAGCAAACTTTTTTTTTTTCATTTCATTTAGCAACTTTTTAACCGTTACTAACTAAAAACCTTAGTTCTTATCCTCAAAAACCGATGTAGATTAAAGTCATGAGATGAATTAATAAACAATTATTTTCTCACTAACCCTTAATTTACAAAGAATCAGAAGAGTTAAGTCAGTCGAGGATAGAACCAAGTGGCGTGCTAAATACTTCGACATAAATGGTAGTTCGATGGGAGTGATACCACGGCCTCACAGAAAGCCGGTGTGAAATAGTGCTTGCGCTGTGTTTCACCGCACTTGTAACACCTTTGGTGTTGCGGGTGTCCACAGGCAGCGGTAATCGCTTACCATCAGGTGATACCTGATGGTAAGCTGCTCGTTTACCCCCTCGTTTTCATAAAAAATATCCACCAGCTGATGATGATATTTAAAAACTGCTCTAGTGAATATTTTGTGTATTAAAAGTATGTTTACTTGTACTTTAATGATTCAAACCAGTAATTTAGTTAAGAAAAAGTGTTAAGTTTATGAAAATAAGAACGTACCTGGCGCATATGAATAGTATAATGGACACAATGCAATAAGCCGTAGCTGTGTACATCCAAACATCAACCGTGTACGGGTATAGAAAAGAAAACATTCCCGGCTTCACTTTATGTTCTTTTGTGAACAAAATACTTATTCCTAGAGTCATGAAAGGCACTGAAAAGTCTACGACCTTTTTACGTTCTTCAGTTATAGTTAAATCACAAACTGCTAAGTCCGCTTCCTGTAAAACACAATGTTCTAGCATTTTATTAAGAAATTGTGGCCATAAAATGTCTGATATATAAATATATTAAAAATAAGCAAGACATATACAAGCAAATACTCGCATTTAGATATGTAAAGTTCGCAAGTACGTTCTAAAGTTTTAGAAAGCAAATTATTTTAATTTTACAAAGTGAATGCAGTTTTACGATTTCAATAGTTACAATAAGATATCTTACGAGAACATCTATCAAATTACTCTAAGGGATCCGTACCCAAAGGACTCTAAAAAAATTTTAAAACAAAAGTCTAAAAAGTAAAAAAAGGACTCTATTACTAAGAATCCGCTGTCAGTCTGTCTGTCAGTTCGTCTGTCATCAGACTGTATCTCATATCTCATGAATCGTGACAGTTAGACAGTTGTATTTTCAAAGCTGATGTTACCGATATAACAACAAATTCCAAAAATAGAATAAAATAATTATTTAAGGCTCCTATAAAACAAATGTGTTTTTTTGCTGTTTTAAAGATAATAGTACAGTAACGTGAGTAAGGTTGTGGCAAAATCTAGTTGTAAGTAAGTCTTTCTAAATATTTACCTTAGCCAACAGATCTCCAACTAAACCATTCCATTTATTGAGAACTGGATCAAATTTACCATATTCTATATCTTTTTTGTAAACAAATTCATAAGTATAGTTAAACTTCTCTTCTTTCAAAATTTTGAATATCTCCTTTACTAAATCTACTGAAAAACCTTCCCATTCGCTGTCATCATCTTCATCATCTTCATCACATTCTTCACCTTCTTCACATTTCTCTTTCCTAGAAAAGTAGGGTTGGGCATTTCGTGATTCCACCTGAAACACATAAGAAAACTAAGACCACTTTTCTGGTACACAGTACACTACTGTCGAAGATTCTGTAAGGAATAAGGAGTCAAAAACGTGTATGTATCTTGAGCACATGTATGTGAACCTTTTGACATCCAAGGAACTTTAATGGTCATAAATGTATTGGCATGTAGGCGGTTAACGTTACACGACTATAAAAAGCTCTTAAATATATTTATAAATATCCTTTTGAAGGACAAAGCTGAGTGTTTCGTATTAAATAGTCCTTTTTTTCCATGGCATTATAAATATGTATTGTCGTCAACTCTATTCTTCCTCTTGGAGTATTCTTAAGAGGAAGAATAGATTTCCTCTATTGTAGATGTGTATGGTAAAGAACTACGGGACGATATCATTAACAAGTAACAATTTACTTAAAAAAAAAAAACAAAAAACCACAGCGTTAATATTTGCCATGTTTATTACTGTTCTTTTTTTATTTTTTTTTACTTTTTTTATTTGAATTTACCCAGAGTCACTCTCACGACTAAGACGAAACTATTGTGTTAGGAAATGTTCCTAATGTACTAATTTTAGAACTAAACAGTAAAATAAATAATACTTACTATAAAATGTTTACTAGACAACGCATTCGCAAGGTCATCTGACGGAGGCCTCGTGTCAATTATTTCGGACCCATTACTGGACATCCATTTGCCAACTGTGCGTCTTATCCTCATGTATATTTCGTTAACTTGTAATTCATAATTGATTCTTTGCCCTCGTTCGTTGAATTCAATATTTCCACTAACACCAACTGTTTTTGTCTGTTATAAAATAGAAATCGTATAACATAATATATAATTCGACTGCCTTTGTGGCGCACTGGTAGCGTAAGAAACTGTTGTTCTTGAGGTCTCGGGTACGATTCCCGAGTCGGACTAAATGTTTGTATGATCTGCAAATATTTGTTTCGGAGTTTGGGTGTTTCTATCTGTTGTGTTTATATATATAATATGTATGTATTTACAAAAAGAAAAAGTATAAAATGTATTTATATCTGTTATCTAGTTACCTAACACAAGCTCTGCTTAGCTTGGGGCTAGATGGCGTTGTGTGTTAAATGTCCTAAATATTCCGAAAAAAAACTCATATTTACAGTACTGTAAAAACAATGTTATGAATGTTTATGGTAAATTTCTTCTTTGTAATTGCAGGACTGAATCCATTCCGGAAAGCAATAGCTATTGATTGTGCTTCGAATTAATGTCTCTAGTATTTGGCTAGGAGATTACTATGTAGACTAATCTTTAATGACTACTGGTAATCTAAAACGGTACGAGGTATAGGTTGCAGAAATTAACATTGTCTGAATTAGTTTGTGGGTAGGTATACAACAGACCATAACAGTTATTCTCAGGTTATTTAACTAACGAGTAAATAATGTAGGTATTATTATTATAACATGTTATGAGTTAGTCCGTAAAATTATTTAGTACTAGATTGTCGGATATGCTGAGTTAAGTTATGTTGAGTTAAGTATTATGGTTTCTTAAGAGCTGATATTCGAGAGACGAAATACATATTTTATGACGAATAAGGACAAAATCTGCCCTTTAATAGATCAAAGCGTTTGCATATATGTTTTTCAATGTTTGTCATTTAATAAGTGTCTTTACCCATTTTATTTATTAAAAATATTTCTTTTATAAGAATTCGTTCTCTTTGGAATCGACGGACACTTTTCACGTAATACTAACCTGTAATATTTTATCTTGCAAAAGCGCTCCAAAAGACCATGGTTCATCTTCACTGTTGCAGTTAAATTCTGGAGGGTCTTCTAACTCTTCTACACTTTTAAGTGCTTTCACTATATGTTTTGCTATGTCATCCATTATCAAGGCTTCCATCTGTGTTTGTAAAATATTGAGAATTAGTTGATATAACTTCACGGTTATAAGATATTGTGAGTTTTCATAACATAATTACCTTGATCTTGAATTGATCTGAAGATGTGTCTAATATCAAGTGATATCTACATGAGGTAATTGTATGGTAATGTAATTGTATTTCAAGATAAGTTTTTTTTTTTGACAGTGTCCATGCGTATAACCTAATTAAATATGAAGAAGATAGAGTAGTTATAAATTTCAAATGAGATTTCTGAGTTAATACCGCACCGAACGTAATACGACAAAATTGCCATATATTATTATTTTTATTATTGCCATATTCAATTAATAATTATTAAATTTATCTAGAAATTATTATTTAAAAGGCTTTAAGGTCAAGTGCATAGAACCTTGCTACGGTATATTTAAAAAGTCGCCGACAGATTTAAATGTCCTCAAATCTGGATTTCTTATATAAATTCGGCGATTAGTAAATAAGTCCTAAAGTTCTGACCTCAAATTCAGCCACAGATGATAGTTCTTGAGCATTCCACTTTCCAACTCTTGGTGCTAACGGATGTTTAGTATCTTTGATACTGACGTAGTCTGTCATGCTTAGCCACGTAGTGTTTGATGGTAACTTCAAAAGCTTTTCAGCTACCGTGGATGTGTCCATGGAGACTATGATGTAGTGCTGTAAAAAATTACAATGGAATTTCAAAAATGTTTAAATGTCATCGTCATGTTAGGGAGCGCGTAAAAAAGGATATACTCATTTCTTAACATTTGAATCAGGTTTTTATGACGATCGAGGTGAAACCTCTTGATTAACAAAAGCTACTCTAAATAATTGCTTAATATTTTATAAGGTCGTGACATCACTCACACACTGGACGAAATGGCTAATAACTCAGGAAACGTGGTTCACCCATGAAATTTTATTACAGATAGTGCTTTATACATAAACCCTTGCTATAATAAGTTATATCAAAGTTATACTTTTCTATCTATACAAATAAATAAAATTGGAGTGTCTGTTTGTAATATTAAAATAACCGCTTTTTACTAAATGCATATGTATGTATACACGGTACATATACCAAAAATGTAGTTAAAAAAATTTTTGTCTGTCTGTCTATCTGTTTGTTCCGGGTAATCTCTGGAACGGCTGGACGGATTTTAACGGGACTTTCACTGACAGGTAGCTGATGATCCGGGGAGTAACTTAGGCTACTTTTTTTAGACTAACTTTGTCCCGCGGCGTTACTCGCGGTACAACAATAGCCGCGGGTAACACCGCGGGGTGCAGCTAGTAATAAATATAAGTTCTCACCTGGTAGTCATTAACGATTTTTAATTTTTCGGCTTCTTTCATGTACTTCACAATACGATCGACGTGACAGTCTAATAAAAATCGGCTTTCTTGATATTTTGATAATTGTTTGAATATCTAAAAAGCAAAACATTATTGTCATTTAACCAAATTGGAATTGAAGTCAGTAATATCATTGTTTCTTTTATTCGTACACAGTTGCATTTCATTTGAAAAATGTACTCGCTTTACCTTACGGTTGTCGCCCTCTGGGTCCAACTTTAATAATGTGATTCGTGATTTCGTGGATACTTCTGCCAGAATTTTTTGTATTTTTAATAATCCTGAAACAGTGATAGCTTGAAAAATCACATTACAAATCTCCTAACAGTACTTAAAGTTTTATATTCTGCACAAGAGTATTGACATATAGAGAGCTGATCAAACTATTGGCTGCACCATCGGCCAGTTACAGGTTTACGACAGTATCTGTGTTTGTTTATTTGGTTTAGAAAATATATGATTACCGAGATTATCTTCGTAGAGTGCTGCGAAACTTTCCCACTTGTAATATTTAAGGAGCTTCCCATAAGCTTGTGCAATTTCATCAGACTGAGGAAAGAAGTTTATAGTTATAGGTTTAAACGTAGGTTTCTCTTCCTCCTGTTCCTCATCGTTTGCTGACTCAGTATTCTCTTCTTCATTTTCTTCTCCTTGTTCTTCATTATTTTCAGTATCATCTTCCTCTAATAGTTCTAAATCCGAATCTATAGGTTGTGAAGTGGCTTGGATGTGTGGTATGTTAGCTTTTGCACATTGATCTCGAATAGCTCCATCTGCTATTGGCTTTTGTGGTCCAAATATCGCAACTGGTTGTAAAGTCGTATTTGAACATACTGAAATGAAATGTTTTTTATTTATAGAAAGGGGAATTAGATGTAATTTACAAATTCTTCTCTACTTTTGGGTATTTATTACATAATGATATCAATATGAATGAGTTGAATCATACAAAAGAATTTGTTAGTATCTGAAATTTGTATGCCTTATTTCATCTGAACTTATACGAAATCTTCGGTAGGTCTATCCTACTGAAGATTTCGTATAAGTTTTCTAATCAATTTAACTCAAAATAAAAAGAAAGCAATAACGTAAAGCATAATTATACGGGAGTAAAAGAAAAAAGTAATTTAAAATGGTTCTCCTACAGAAATAGAAAATAGTATTAGAGGTTTTTGACAATTTTATATTTTTATATAAATTCGTTGTAAAAAGTATTAACTGGTAATATTCTCTTTTTCGAAAAAAGACAACTCCCGCGTTAAGAATGTATACATCCTGTGTCTCGGGAGACTTTACAAACATACATAAAACAATACTTTGTGGATCACACAAAGTGTTATCCCACATGTTATTTGAAACCCACAACACTTGGCGCAATAGAAAAGACCGTGGCGACCGCTTAAACCACTAAGCCAACCGTGCAGTCAAATATTAAAGAGTAGAGTACTCACAGTCCCTCCACAATGAATAGCTGTCAGTTCTTAGTGGATTTAGTATGATTGGTTGCATTCGAACACCCTTGTAATTGACATGGCGCAAGCTCTCGCTGAAGGCAGATTGTTGAGTTATTGCTTGTCTGTCGAATATACCCACTGTAAAATACATGTGAAAAATGTTGAGAAGTACTTAAAGAAATTTCTAATTATCTACTTACTGTCCATGTGATGGATTATGAATACAAAGTGTCAGCACCCATATTCAATATGTAACTGTTGTAAAAACTGACAAAGACATCATCTAGGCGGGAAAAATACTGTAAAGAAAACAACTATAACCTGTATGGCCATGTGGTATAATAAGTAAGTCAAAATCTTCTTTCGAAGCAGAAGCCTATAGCCAGCAGTGAAATATTGTAAGTGAACTGTTGATGAAAATGATAATAGAGCAGATTCAAGATAGTAAAGCCACGCTGATTTCAGCACGAACGGGTCGTCTCGACCGCGGTGGTACTACCCTCTTGCACAGAAAATCAACGTAAAATGACAGCGTTCGTGCTATCGAGTCGTTGGTGAGTGCGAGTGTCTACTATAGTGTATTATCTATGAGTGCGAGTCTGCCCAATGTTGCAGAAATATCCCTAGGCCGCCACGGTGTGGGCCATGCTGCATTGTTGCATTGTCTGCATTCGCAATGACTATGGTGAGTACCACTCTTGGATTCTGCATATGATTTCCATCGGGCAGAGTAGAGTCATTTTGGCAGGGTCATACATAAAAAAAGATGAAACTTCTCTTGTATCTTTTTTTGTATATTTTGAAATAGAATTATAGTTGGATTTTACAAGCGATTTCCTACACCTTACTGACAACAGGGGTTTAAATCTACTTTCTCAAGATTTGATTAAGTAACATATTTGTACAGTAGCCCTTAAACGACTAGATTAATGACGCCTAATTCACATATTAGGCACATGCTTTTAGTGGCCTGGAATTTTTATGACTGTAATAAAATGGGGATATATCATGATTTGCGCCGAACGATGTCTGCTAGACTAGCTCGAACTTATACGTATTTATTTTAATAGTTATTAATAAAAATAGTAACAAAAACACATTTTGTCTAGTAAACATACATAAAGGAGTGCCTAATACCTAAAATTATTGCTACATAAATAGTTCTCTTTAGTGGGTTGCGTTCTCTATTCGCGATGCACGCCACTGATCGAAAAGGTCGCTGAATGCTATAAAATAGTTACTCTTAGGTACTACTTCTACTAATTACTTCAGTATCAACGAACTTAATAAACACATATCGACGATATATACCAATTAATAAATACCGACAGCCTTATTTACGAAATAATGTTTGGTTATTGAAAACATTTTCAACCACATGCGCATCTAATCGAAGTCATTGCAAAATCAGTCCGCGGTATTTATTGATTTATATATATATTGTCGGTATATGCTTATTAAGTACGTATATACTGTGGTTAAATACGTACCTAATATACGATATGATTTTCGGTAGTATCAAAATGTAACTATTATCGCTATCAATACAAAACTCAGCAAACATTATTGCTGTATAAATTAGGAGGAATAAAATTTACCCATATAGATATCGATCTATCAGTTTAACTGTGATTAATACTTTCCATGGAAAATCACTCACCTATCTGGTATGAAGTCTCTGGTCGCGTTTCGGTATATTGAAATTGGGATGTACACTTATTTATGTAAAGCAAAAACATAAAAAAATACCACATGATTTACAAACTGCAATAATTCATGGTCTATTTAATTGAATTTAACTATTCAACTGTTTGTGGACACACCGCTCAGCGAACGACGTCTGTCCCTTAACTGTTCTAAAATAAAATTAACCGCACAAAGAGTTCATAAAAAATGGAGGAGGCACACTGAAATATTACAAAGTATGTGTTGTGTTATTCAAAATTATGTAGGGACGAGTTTAAATTTTATGTTTGCGTAGAGCAAATACTAAATGTATTGTTAAATGTTGAGCATAAATTTCATTTTGCAAATGCTTTTTTCAGTCTCAGTATTTGGACATGTCATAGTTAAAATATTTCCTGTAACTTCACTTTAACGTGATTCAATAAATTGTGTGATGCACGAGAAGAGAGGGGCATATAGAGACGGCGGCAGTGGGACATCTCGTAATGGCAACACGCGAGTCACAATGTTATGAGACGGGCACGCGACGTGGCCTAAAATTGTTTTCCAAAAATACTTCAGACGGCGTGTAGGCGGCCTCCGCGTCGCACTCGCATTCTGTCTAAACAACAATTGTAATAATACGACAACAATAAGTTTAACAATGATAACTTTGAAAACTTTGTTAGTAATTGTAGTGGCCGTTTTCATAGAAAATACTTATACGGCTCACTCTATCGTTTATCCCATTGGTATGTAAAATTCTGAATGAAAAACTAATTAAGTAACCGATTAGTAATATTATGTGTGCATTTCCAGGGGGCTTATTCAACAGATTAAATTTAAACAATTCTGTGCAGTTATTAGAGAAAGAATTAAGAAAAAAAAGTCTGACATATCACGGTCGAAGCTTGTTTACAGACGTGGGGGATAGCTATTCTACTTCTTTACAATGTAAGTAGTTCGTTTGAAGTTAAGATGTTGTTTTTTACATATTTTTTTTTCTATGGTGCCATCTAGTTCTCACTATTTAGTTGATATGAACTTGCTTTTACATGATGTTTAATTATTCTGTACTGATATTATAAAACGATAAAGTTATTTAAAATTTACGAAGTCTATTAGCTAATTATTTCATCTTTGTTTACTAACAGAATGCTAAATACTAATGGAGAAAAAGAGAGAGAGGGAAATAGCACATATCCTAAGGATTAACCATAGTACAGAGTTAAGGGATTATTTGTCAAGTTAATTGCATTAATATTAGACATTGTTTAATGAAAGACAAGGTTTTGTATTACTACCTGGTTTCCTGTAAGAGATTACAGTCGGTCCATTCTATCGTTGCTTGATATCATATTTCTGGAACCTGCAATGATTCATTGTTTGCAAAATTATATACCTACTTAATAATAACGTTCATTATTTGTTAAATGTTATTTTCAGTGTGCTCGTTTACTTCGGATGGTCAAGGTATCGCGGCATTAATAGATGCTCGGCCTACTGAGGGAATTTGCGACACGACGTGCCTATTAAGTAACAGATTAAATGTAAGTATTTTTTGGCTATAACTGCACATTTCACGCTCATTTGAACAAATTTTACATGGGCATAAAAGATATCCAATTTGGGTGTTATTGAGTATTGTAATCACTACTCTTGGAATTTGCTCATGATTTCCTTCAGGCAGAGCAACTTCGCTTTGGCAGACTTATATAAAACAAAATAAACGTAAAATGAAGTTCAAAGATAAGTTAACAGTTTTTTGTGTTTGTTAAAGAAAGACATATAATTTGTTAAATCTTTTCTCAAATTTCAGATATCTCACTTATCCTTAGGTTGGGAGCTTGCTGAGACGTATGATCAGGATTTTTATTCATTTTATTTTCACCCATCTTCAAAATTGTTATCGACGGCTTTTGCAGCTCTTATCAAAGAGTTGCAGTGGGATAAATTCGCCATTTTATACGAAGATGATACTAGTAAGTTGTAAGTTTAAAATATTTGATGATAAAATTATAATTTCAGTGTAATGGTCTGACTTTTTATTAGCTTTATCTGTATGTTTGTTTGTAACCGACTTTTAAAAGCGTGTTTTTTAGTTTTTTAAACTATGATCATTGGTAGGATCGAGTTTACGCTTATGATGACTTAAATACAAATAGAGGCTTCCTTGTTTTAGAACAAATAATTTAGTTAAAATTTAATACAGCCTTTAAAGCAGTTTTCATAACTCCTTATGAAAAACAATTCAGTCATTTTACTTTATATGACCGTTATTTCAAATTTTTAAGCATTTTACAAGTCAGAGCTGGACTTTTACTAGTAATTGAAGTGTCAAATACATTTTGGGTTTATTTCGTAGTACTTTTATACAATATTTAATCAATATTTGATTAAATATGTTTAGTAATAGCACAAAATAAGTATACTGTTCCTAGTACAGAAGGATCTCTCCGTAAATCACTGAAATAAATAGCGCCTCGTGCCTCTACTACCTACTCTTATATACTATTCTTGGATATTGCTTGTCATTCTATAGCGTAATTTTTACCATATTAAATGAAGTAGGTAGTGTCCTCATGTTTTTTTTTTTTTTTTTTTTTATGTATGACCCTGCCATAATGACTCTACTCTGCCTGATGGAAAGCATAAGCAGAATCCAAGAGTGATGGTCACCATACTGCGAACGCAGACAATGCAACAATGCAGCATCGTGACCCACACCATGGCGGGCTAGCGATGCTTTCGCATCATTGGGCCTCCGGTCTCGCACTCACCAACGAAACACGACAGCGTAATCGCTGTCATTTTACGTTGATTTTCTGTGCGAGGGTAGTACCGCCCCGGTCGAGCCGGCCCGTTCGTGCTGAAATCAGCGTGGCTCTACTACCTTGTGCATCCCAGGCATTTGATTTCTATCTCGGTTCTGGTCAAGTTGCCATGCGGTTTTAGTCTGTTTTATAACGATGCCAATATTTCAATTTAACCAAGACTTAGAATCTATACTAAGACTATAAACGTGAAAGTTTGTAAGTATGGATGGATGGATGAATGTTTGTTACTCTTTTTTACCAGTTACAACTATCAAGTTCGTGAGTGGTTTCATTTTGATTTAACAGACAAATGTGTGGTGCGTTATCCCGGTACTACGCTTCAAAGTTTTTTGTCCCTGCTACCCTTGTTAGCCATAATCGAAATTTTTTGTAGCGTGAAAGGTCTCTCATCAAAATGAAGCCATTCACGAAAAATTTGCTTGATAGTAATAACTTGTAAAATTGGTTCCGGGGATCCCGGACTACATAGCGTGATAATCTAAATCTAATTAGTTATAAATACTTTTGCCATAGGTCAATTTCAATATCAATCAATCAATCAATCATCAATCAATCATCTTAATTTCTTTTTTTATATTTTTCAGGTTTCATAAGACTTCAAGAAGTAATAAATTCTTGGTCAAGCATGTCAGAGGCAATTTTGTTTAGAAAACTTAACCCATTAGAAGATAATCGGGAAATTTTTAAACATGTTTTCAAAGTAGCTCATATGAGTTACCATATATTAGATTGTCATGTCGATAATATTCATAAATATATGAAAGAAATTGTGGATGTTGATAACTCAACTGAATATCAGGTGTGGTAAGATTTGTATTCATTTGTGTTCTAAAAATTGGGATAGGTATTAAATGTTAAATACATATTGCATTCGTACAATTGTGTAATTTTTGTACCATTGAGGAGGTACCAAACAAATTAATACTGCTTAAAGGTAACCATTTCCAGTAGGGACGGTAAGAAGGTATCCATATCTATATTAACTAAGTAGCTATTATGATTAAATTTATAAAATGTTTTTTTAAATATATTTTTTCTTTTCAGAGTATCATACTATCGAATTTAGACGCGTATACTCTGGACTTCAAAGACATCCCAGATCTTATGGCAAATGTATCTACGCTACATCTTACTGTATCAGGCAACGATTTTGAATTCGATGAACCATTGAAGGTATTTTTAGGAGTATATTCAATAAGCAAGAACATTTTATTATGTTAGCCCCCAACTTGGTTCGTATTTGGTTACAAAAAGACTAAAGACGACACGATAACTAAATATATGACTGTTCGGATAGCGTAGTGCAGGAGTTGTATTATAAAAAATAGGAATAATAATGAAAGAATAATAAAAAATATCAACTTATTGCACAGTTGAAATGTTTTACGATTTAAAATGTTTTATTTTAATCATTTAGTTGGAGACTGCATTGACGCTCGACGCGCTGAAGCACTTACAGAAAGCGATTCGAAGCTTGAAGTACAAAAGCACAAACGTGCTGCCCGATCCACCAGCTTTGTGTACTCTCGGTGCAGACTCGGAAAATACATATGAAGATATTGCGTGGCCTATAGGGTTTGATCTTCAGAAAACAATAATGGAAGTATGTTCGTAAAATAGTCTTATTTATATATTGAATTAAACAAACTACTCTTTTGCTTATTATGTTGCAAGCACATACTACCCTTGAAGGACATGAACTGCCTAAAGCTCTAATCTCTTGATAGTAGAGAGACTGGCTATGATTAATATGGTGATGAATAATCTACTATATGTATATAATTCTCGTGTCACGTTGATGTTCACAAAAAGCTCCAAAACTTTCTAGCCGTCCTAAAGATAGAAGAGTTAACAACGTTTAGACAAATAGGAGCCAAGCATGACTGAAAAGAGACGCAGATGGAGTTACATGGGAGTAGTAATATTATAAACAAGATGGTAACTGCAAATCCAATAAGGAGCTGGTGAGGGTGATAGGCGGGTAGTATTTTTGGCTAATTCTTTCTACCTTTTAGTATTGAAGAGGTATTGTTCAAATAACCAAACAAACAACCTACTACACATATATTCACTACTTGAAGGTCTGATGTAGACCTACATGACAATTTCTCAAAAGGTGTTAGCTTACCTAAGGCAGCTCCGTCATCGTGGTTTTCAAAAGTGGACCCGATGTTATTGTTTTGATATTTTCACTAAGGTAAGATTTTTTTCAGACACAAAGCGATGGTCTCACAGGTAATATAGAATTTGATGAAAATGATGGAACAAGAATTAATGTTATATTGCATCATTCAAGATTAAGCACAGACAGTGAGTTTGTATATGCTGGAGATTGGGACTCAAAAACGAATGTTATAACAACAGAGAATAATTTTGATGACCGATCCACTGCTGTTAAATTAAATACAAAAATAAGGGTAAGTGTTTGAGTTCATACATTATTTGTCTTTATAATGTGATCTTAACGGACTGTATCGAATCAGCGCCATTATTTACTAGTTTTGAGTGTTAGTTAACAGTGAACAGGTCTACATCATGCTCGGTCTACATTAATATGATAACTAAGTAATAAATTTAACAAAAAATACCCATGAAAACATAAAACAGTATAAAATTATGAAATAATTAATTAATAATATCCTACAAATAAAAAGTTCTAGCAAGAATACAACGCTTAACAATATTTAAAGTAGAGTTGATTAAAATAGAACATGAGATTTCAGCTTCCCCCCGTCCCCAGGGATTTATAGTTGATGCTATGTCCAGTCAAGTCCTACTTCTACCTATCGGCCTAAACATTATGTGTTGTGGCCCTATAGTGATTTAGCACGATGAAGACACTATTTTATTCTTTAGCAATGAATCTACAAAAGAGGTCCCCACTCTGACGGTCTTTGGATAAATCGAAGTAAAACCCTTTGGAATAACAACATTAATTGTAGCTAATAGTTAACTATACTTACTTCGAGTTTTACAAACACGTTCTTATTGAAGGTGGCGACAAGAGAAGAAGCTCCTTATTATTATCAAGGTTTTGATAGTGTCACTAATACGACAATCTATAAGGGGTACGCTATAGACCTCATTGATGCTATTATTAAAAATATAAATAAAATCAATAAAATGAATTTAGAATATGAGATATACAAAGTGCCTGGCAATGGATACGGAACTCCTGTAGCCGGATCCAAGAAGTGGAACGGCATTATTGGAGAATTGATGGATCATGTGAGTTACGGGGTTATCATAAATTATTTTATAGTCTAAGTAAGAAAGAAATTTTATTTGCAATATTAGTTATGCATATTTAGTTAAATTTCATTGTACATATTTGGTGAATTTTCGTCATTAGATTTTTTAACGATTTAAAAACAAAATATCACTTTTAGACAATGCACTACTGTGCTTTGTGTCTCGTCAAAATCAAGTAAAAATTCAACAAGTTATTTTATTTTAGAGAGCTGAGCTGGCTATTTGTGACTTGACAATTACATCAGAGAGGAACGCTGTAGTAGATTTTTCAATACCTTTCATGTCGCTGGGTATCAGTATGTTGTTTAAGGAAGCTATTCCCGAAGAGCCAGATCAGTACTCGTTCTTACAACCCTTGGATTTGGATGTTTGGTTGTATCTAGCCACTACATACGTGATCGTGTCATTTGTCTTGTTTGTTTGTGCTCGGTAAGTATTAACTGACTGACTATAATTACAGTCGAAGATACGAAAAGAGATATTCAACCATCTGTTTACCAGATGAGATATGCCAGCATGTTGGTTTAAAATCACAGAACAGTTAGATGACCTGCCAGTGCTAGTGACAGTATTGTGTCACCATTGCAATACTAACCTGAACGTACTTTATCCTGGAGAGGTCACTTACAAGTATTAACTTATAATAGTATTTTCATTGTATAAACAAATAGCCGCTTTCCTATGTAGTAAAAATACTAGTCAGTCCATTACATAAATTTCATAATTTTATATCGTAGGGATGTATACATATATATTTTATGTCAATGATAGTCGAAATGGTTAAAATCCTAATAAAGACTTTATGATGAAAACTATAATATAATTTACTAAAACAGTAAATACAAAAAAACATATATTTTTGATTTGTCACGTGGACACCATAATAATTAATGATATTATGTTTCAGAATGTGTGAGGACGATTGGGTAAATCCACATCCTTGTAATCAAAACCCTGAAAATTTGGAAAATATTTGGAGTCTTTACAATTGTATGTGGCTTACAATGGGTTCCATTATGACCCAAGGATGTGATATTTTACCAAGGTAAAAGATGAGATGCAAAATTTGCAACGTATAACATTGGTCTTCGACTTGAGTGAGAAACTAATGATAGTAGGAGATGAGAATAGGAAGCAAGGTGTCCCGTAATAGAGCAAGGCTCGTGCGGAACAAATTACGCCACCAGGACGGTGGGGCCATATGCTTTACCAGAAATACAGAGCACTCAAAAAAGGGTAAACGAGCATACTTGATGAAAATCATATATGATCAAAAATGAACGTCCACTACTCAAGCCAATGCCAAGTTTTGTGACTATTATACGCTTGTTATTAATCTTACTAACAATATTTTTAAGATATACCTACCTATTGCTATTAGTACATGATATGCAACACATAGAAACTCATTTAAAGCAAAAATTAAGAATAACAATTATTAAAATTAAATAGTATATAAAAATTCTAGGGCGGCTGGCTCTCGTTGGATTACTGGAATGTGGTGGTTCTTTGCAATGATTGTGACTGCTTCCTACACAGCTAATATGTCTACTTTTATCAGTAACAATCGTCGTAGCAGTGATATCAAAGATGTTAAAGATCTTGCCGAGCAAAACAAAGTCTCATACGGCACTTTATACAATGGATCCACATACAGATTTTTTGAGGTAAGTGTCTGCTGCAGTTTGAAAATAAAATAAATTAATTGTTAAGTAAGGTCAATATTTCAAATTTGAAAAGCAGATCACGTTTTCTAACTTTTCTTAAACCTCACTTTAACTTAAGTGTACATGTACCAAAACTATATTTAAATTTAAAACTATCAAGATGTTTTCAGTGTCTAAATAGTGTACCTAATAATAGCAAGAAAGCATTTACCTGCTACCTAGATAAAAACTAAGAAGAACTTTTATTATTTGCTTGCTCTTGAAGATGAACTAACTGAATTCGGAAAATATTAAATGAACTATGTAGAATGTTGAATTAACTAGGTTTTTTCGGTAATAAACTTTATGGTAGCTCGAAATATAAAGGTACTCTATGACAAACAATTTCTTAATGTGGAGGGATATTTCCTACCACAGTTAAAAATAGTTTTCAAATTCAACAAACAAAACAAATTTATATCTATACTAGCTTTTACCCGCGTCTTCGCTTCTATGCTACTTCTAACACCTCAAAGAATATGTGTACAAAGTTTCATGATAATCGGTTAAGTAGTTTTTGCGTGAAAGTGTAATAAACTATCTTACATTTATAATATTATAATGATTTATCGGTAGATTGTTAAGAAGTTGCTTTTAAATCTAGGTATTCCATTAGTTTACCTGGCGTTTGGACTAGATGTCATTTGCTGACGTCACATTAATTAAATTTATTATTTTAGAGTTCCAACGATTCTGTGTACAGTAAAATTTGGACTACCATGGATTCAGCGAAACCTTCAGCTTTCACAAATAATAATCAAGAGGGTAGGGATCGTGTCATGAGGAGTAAAGGAAAATATGCATTTTTTATGGAGTCCACAGCAATTGAATACTATGTCAATAGAGAATGTCAACTCAAGATGGTTGGATCCAACCTGGATTCTAAAGAATATGGAATTGCCATGCCAAAAAGTGAGTATAATTTTCATTACACTCAAAACCTATAATTAGTATTGAAAATTAGAAGTATCCTTATAAATTAGGACTCCATTATCCAAGGAGGCTTCGAAACTTAGTGCCATATCCGACGAAGGCTTTCGCTAATATCTAAACTAACTGTATGTTTACGTAGTATGTGTTGTCCAATATGTTTCTAAAATTAGTTGGTATGGCCTTAGACAACTCGATTCAACATTATCATGTCAGCTGTATGACGTCCAAGATCCAATGATATAGGCCTTCCCCAGTTTCTCCCCAATGACCTTTATAGAATAGTTTAAATTACTTTTAAAAAACTATTTATTTATAGTCCCTACTTTTACTAGGACAATACAAATAAAAAGTTTACAAGTCCAAAGTAATAAAAACTATCTGAATTACACAAATATTTGTCGCCTTGAGAGCCAGTATTTTTACACAATGTTATTTTTCGGGGTAAATATTTACTCTTTTGTACGGTCATGAATTTATTTTTAGAGATTAGAAATACCTTTACTTCATTTAGAAACAAGCACTTGGTCTTCTAGTTTTAAGAAGCTATCCATTAATACATGCTTGTAACTGGTTTTATCAAGAGAAGTGTAAATAGCACTTCTGTTGTTATTGCTGTTGTACTTCTGTACCCTAAGTAGCTCTGACAAGTTTTTTTAATAGCGAAAAGCAACAGTATGTTATTAAATCTCTATCTATCACGTTATTATTCCGTATTTATATTAACACTAGCTGACCCAAGCAACCTCGTTTGCGCTTATATTGCCCGTAGCGTGAAAATTTCCCCCGTTTTTGAAACATTCTTCATTGTTACTCCGCTCCTATTAGTAGTAGCGTGATGATATATACCCTATAGCCTGCCTCGATAAATGGACTATCCAACACCAATAGAATTTTTCAAATTGGACCAGCGGTTCCTGAGATTAGCGTGTTCAAACAAACAAAGAAACAAACTCTTCAGCTTTATATATTAGTATAGATATAATATTTATGTCTAAAATTTTAATTAAATTTGAAAGTAATAACGCATTTTGGTATTTATAGATTATCCACGTAAGGGTTTAGTAGACTACGCTATATTAAAACTACAAGAAAAAGGTGAACTTGAAAAACTGAAACAAAAATGGTGGGAAATAGAGGATAATACTGCAAACTGCAAGGTTTGGTCTATCAGAATGTTTTAGTTGACATTTTATAAACACGTATAGGCTTCACATGTTTGTACAATATCATAGAAAATATGACGTGTTCTTTTAAAATTATGTTTGAAGAATATTTCTGTCTTAGAGGGAACCTTTAACAGGCATGCTTCTTCCTAAAACAAATAAATATCGATAATTAACACAAAGAATAGAGAAAATCATATTTAATTTTTTAAGGAAAGTCGTTGAGTGTCATGTGGATAGTCTTTATTTTCAATCTCTATATTATTTTTCTCTTTTCAGAAACCTGGAGCAGGCGAGGAAGATGACAGTGGATCCTTACAAATGGAAAACACAAGCGGTATATTTTTAGTACTAGGTACAGGAGGTATCTTGGGACTCTTTGTGGCCGTAATAGACTTTATGTTTCACGCTCGAGATATCAGTGTTGAAGAGAAGGTAATTACAGACGATTTTATTTTAAAATACATTAAAAAAGATGAACGAGTGAAAGGTTAAGCACTTCTATTTTTCTTCTTTTTCACATAACCAGTTAGTTTTGAGTGAGTCTTCGATTCGATTTACTTGAAATATCTACCTTTCCTTCATTTCTAGAACACCTTTCTTTCCCTTTCTTTTTAAATTTAAAATTATGAGCATATCCTACATGTATATATTTGTAATAAGCTTGCGGCACTACTGGCCAGTAAGTAAGGAGCTAGGAATAAAAATTCCTTTCCCATTATAAAGTCATGTTGATTTTACATGTCTAAATTGTTACGGGTACGGTAAAAATATAGACATATAGACGATGGTCAATATATCGTACCTCACGTTCTTGTCTAAAAACTTGAAAAAAAAACCAGTTTCATTTGTGTAATGAATATATTCAATAGTTAAAAACAGTTAAAGAACAAAAGCTGTTTACGTCCATGGTCATTCCCTATAACGCAAACATAAATTTGGTGGAGTATTGCATAATTTCAGATTATTATGGTGGAGATAAATTATTTTATAGTATGTATTAAATATTTTAGGTTACTTTCCGCGAAGCTTTGGCGAGTGAGTGGCGAGCTTCCTTCAATCCACGCGAGCTGCACAAGCCAGCAGCACCGCCGAGGTCTGCTGCCGCGTCTACCAAGAGTCCTACTACATCGAGGCGAGAACGCTCTCAATCTCGTGCTGTTTCAGTTCTTAGAGCTGCATCATCTTTTATTAATTTTGACGAAATTTACTGAGTATGTAGTAGACACTAGTGTTTTTAAATTGATGGCATTGACATTTTGTTGTAATGCAGCTTAATGAATAAAAGTATGCACATTTAGTTTAAGTACATGACAAGTTACCTTAATGTTATTAACGAATATACATATGTTATGTTTTAAATAAAATATTTTTGTTCACAACAAAAATGTGTAGATGATTTAAAAGTTAGTTTGTTATTCTACCTCCTTTAGCTGTAAAGCTCTGACGCAAGAAATTTGCAGCCGAGCTTCACGATAGGATACAAGTACTACCCTTTATTTAAACAACCACTTTAGCGAAACGCCACCAACGAAACGTCAAGATTCGTGTGGCCATCAATTAAGAATACGGAAATCCACTCCCCTATGCATCCCAAGCATTGCAAAGAGAAGGATGACTTACACAGACATAGGATCTGTATGTGAGGCTACCCGTCTGCTACTATTTAACTGTTATCATGTAGTCTGATAAGGTTTTAAGATCAGTCGGTTAGTTATGTTTCTCTTTCATACCTAATCAGCCCTCCCCCTAGCCAAGTTACAAGCGTTTTTCTTTTTGCAATCGTTAACGCCTAAATTCTTGTGTGTCATTGGCTAATCATAGACAACGTATTAGCCAATGACACAAGATAATTAATGCGTTAACGATTTCAGAAAGAAAAACGCTTGAAATTTGGCTAGGGGGGCAGGTCTGTAATTTCAATATAGAACCTAGATCCTCCTAGATTCGCGGCAAACCACCCGATCTTGGTATGCACGAAAAGATGTCAGTGAGAAATGACGGAGATGACTGATACTATTCAGCACAAATGAAAAACGTGTTTTGACTTCTTGGCAATCTTAACAGATATTGCGTAGGATAAGAGATGTATTAGTATAATTTTATTATTTTTGTGTAAACTGTTTGTTCAGCTTTCAGTTCAACTGTGTTTGTCAGCGTGGCTCCAATAATAATTATCATTACTTAAAATAGTACTTTCTAAAGGAATCAATATCATCTTTCAATAAAAGATTAGCGCGTACAACCAAGTGAACATAGTTTTGAATTTTATAATATTAAAATAGAGCATATTATGTACAATACAACTCAAAAATAATAAACATCGTGGAGAAAAAGGGCTCGTTTTCCTAATTAAAAATATACAATTTCGAATTTTGCGGTGCATGGTTTGGAATACGAGTAAAAGTCGTGAATTGGAATAATGAGATTCAGCATGCAGCCCAACTGTCGCATTGCACATTAATATTCGACACACCTATGGCAAACATTAGGTATATTGACTTCCTGAAACAGATGCGAGACCAATGTAATAACAAATGCACGAATTGACTGAAACGGTGTGAATATGCATTCCAGTATACAGCATCCCCCAGCCATATGCCTACTAAGATTAAATAGGAAGTATAAATATTTTACTTTATCTGTAACCTACATACACTTATCGAAGTCCAGTATTATGCCTCTATCAATTTGAAAATGAGCATTCCAATTAAAAAACCGCAATATGATCAGGTGACTGGAACATATTAAATTAGAAAAAACTATTATTCTATCTAAAGGGAACTGCTCTAAGATTTGGTCGAGACAAGACTTTTGTTGTGAGCGTGTTTTGTTATAATTGGAAGCATTGTAGCAGTAATAACTTTTCATGATTTCATTCAGTACAGAATACCCCGTATACCCAATAATATTTTTGCAATAAAGTTGTACCTATTAGACATGAATCAGCTTTTAATTAAGCTTTTTAATTAGAAGTAGCTGAACACAAACAATATATGATGATATATTTATCTATAGGATAATAATGGTAAGTACACTAAAAATCATAATGTAATAACTTGAGTCACCTTATACAGTAGATGAACCAGTAGTAACTCAAAGCAAAAAATATTTTTAAGTAAACCTAACTTATCGTAGTCATTGGAGGAAATTCAAACTGGTTAATTAGTCTTTATTACTAACATCTGGACTAAAAATAATAAAATCCTGGTAATATTATAAATGCGTAAGTTTGTGAAAATGAACGTCGTACGTGAATGTACGTCGTGCGGGAATGTATGACGTGCCAAATCTTCTTATAAATAAAAATCGATTGATGTTCGTTTGTCTCGCTAAAACTCGAGAACCGCTGTGCCTATTTAGCTGATTTTGGTTTTGAAATGTTTGTCGTAGTCCAGGGAAGGTTTAGACGTTGAAAAATTAAAATGTCACGTGTACGAAGTAGCGGGCTTAGCTAGTACTAAATGTTTTATTTCGAACAGGTAACCCCAATGCGCTATTAAGCTGGTTTCGATTCAGATGTCATTTGGCTATAACCCAAGCTCGCCAGTTCCTATCGTAGTTATCTAGTTGTGTGTAAATTTTACTGAGCCAAAAACTAGATGTGGTTTGTTCTGATAGACGTGAAAAATGATTGTTTTTCAGAAATAATGAATAAAATATCACTTTAGTAATTTCATCTGCTTGGGATTGCGAATGTCATTACGTTGCGCACCAGTTGTTTCACTTCAAATTGTGAGGTCTGATGCAGTGTAGTGCGCTTTCAAATAGCCGAGCTGATCTGACCCTATACTATATATATAAACCCAGAATCTACGAAGCAGCAACTCAAATCAAGCATAGCTTATAAAACAGTGAGTTCTGAGATAAAAATGATAAATGTGGGATCTAATGCTTTCTTTGGGATAGAGTAGTCATATTTTTAATTGGACTAATCCCGCCCACTACTAACTCCTGACAACAGGATCAACAGCAGTGACCCACGAAAGTCCTAGGAAAAATTTAACTGTCTTGGAACCCGCGGAATTACTCAGAAGAAAAGTGGTGAAGTTGGAAATGTAAGAAGTGCACTTCCCTCCTTATCAAAGCGGGAGACAAAATGAAGTATTTTTTACTGTTTTACCGTAGGAGCGCCACGCTTCGGCACGAATGGGCCGGCGCTACCGGAGTACCACGGCCTCACAGAAAACAAGTGTGAAATAACGCTAGCGCTGTATTTTATCGAGTGAGTGAGTATACTGGAGGCCCATACCCCAAGCCCTCCCTACATCCCTTTCCCCACCCCCCAAAGGCCGGCAAAGCACTTGTGACGCCTCTGGTGTTGCGGGTGTCCATGGGCGGCGGTAATCGCTTACCATCTGGTGATACGTCTACTCGTTTGCCCTCTACACCATAAAAAAGTCAAATTAGGCAGACACCTTTTTTGCTAAGGAGGGAAGTGGATTTATCATTTCCAACTCCTCCTGTTTTTCTTCTGATTAACTTCGTTGCGGGTTCCAAGACAGTTAATTTTCTTCCTGGGACTTCCCGAGTGTCATAACTCGGTGTGTTCGTGGGTCACTGCTGTTGATCCTGGTGTACAGGAGTTACAGTGGTGGGAATGTGGGCGGGATTAGTCCCAAAAAAAAAAAAAGACACCTTTTTAAAACTGGGAAGCACCACGAATTCAATATTAAGGGTCCTAAGTAAGCCTAGTAATAAGTTCCTATTGTTTGTATGGCAGAATCACCTAAACGCATAAAAATCATCTGTAGGAGCTACGAGAAAAGAATATGCTAGAATTATTACAATCGATACTACTGCGTAATAAAATTCTTAACCCAAAATGTAACTTAGTTTTAATTGATACAATCAATCAAATCCTTTCTACCTAGTGTTTAAACGTGTTGATAGTTAATTCGATTCACGGTCTTTATTTATCTGAAACTAGCTTTTGCGCGCGGCTCCACCCGTGAGTTTGTCGGTTATTGCAGCAAAGAGTAGCCTATGTCCCTCCTCAATTATCAAAATATCTCCATGCCAAATTTCATTGAAATCGGTGCAGCGGTTTGGCCTTGACAGCTGGTCAGACAGACAGAGTTACTTTCGCATTTATGATATACGTATGAATTAACTACCTTGACTCATTTAATAATTAACAGCCCTTCATAGTACATTTTTATACCTTTTAGTCATTTATTGACCATTAAAAAATGGATCTGTGATATAATCAAGCTCTCTGTTTATTTTGATCAACGACCATATTTATATTAATTTAATAAATAAATATATGTGAAATTAAAGTATATTAAAATATATTTACAAAGGCAACAAAGTGAAATTAAAAAATTGGCATACACAATGAAGAAAAGAAAAAGGGGTCATCATTTTATCGTATTCATCACCATAATTGTTCCAAAGATGATATTAAATGTATTGGCATTACTTTGGCATCATGTCGTTCGACTGGTACTCCATTTTTGTTGATAATGAATTTAGTGAAGTCCATTTTGATAAAATTCCCTTTGTCACCTTTTAGTTTATGTTTCAAGAACTTCCATAAAGGGCTAGCATGATCACCATTCACATCAACTTTTTCGAACAAATCGAACTTAATTTCATACTTTGTAGCCAAATCTATTATGTCTTTTGATATCGTTGGCTCGCTATTTCCGAACTGGTTGCAAGGGAATGCAAGTATACGTAATCCTTTCTCTTCTCCATATTTTTCATACAGTTCATTTAGCTCCTTGAAGGTGGCTTCGGACAAACCGCACTTAAAAGCGACATTTACAATGATACAAACATGACCTTCATATATCTTTAAGTTTACGTTCTCTCCTTTTATATTGGTGACAGTTAACGAATGAATTGAATGTATAATCCGATAATCTGGGTTATGAGACATTTTTAATAATGGTTTCCAAGATTTTGTTGAAAAAACGAGAACTCATAGAGCTCACACACTTTTTTTCAGAAACTTTGACGTAGGTTGTAGGTTAAAAATTCATCAAAAGATGGCGTTACTGTCATATTTATTTATTTTAAAAGTAAAGTAAAAAGGCTTTATGTAATGGTTGATTTGGCTACATAAGGTTTTATATGACTGTCTATGGCATTGTGATTTCGACCAAGCAGATATATTTTATGATGCACAGCATTATAAACACATATAATTTTGCTATTAACCCATAACAATTATTTCCTAGAAGAAACCATTTAATCAATGAATCATCTATTATAGTTTTATTTATAGAAATGATTAGAAAATAAAACAATAGGTTTTACTTCGCTTTTTACAAATGTAGAATGAGATAAAGAGGGAATTTTTCATAAATTGCTAAAAAGAATAATTCGGACATTGAATCTATCTATATCAGTGCCAAATCTGGTAACTGTTTAATAAAGCTGGACCCGTCGGATTCCCGGTCTATTATATCTGAATTGCAATCAAAGTTTACGTTAAGAAAAATATTCATGTATACACAAAGTTTAGCGACGTTTATTTCAATACTAGAAATAAAGATAAAGTCGTGTTGCCACCCACTAGATTACAAAGAGTAAGCAAGTCTTTCTGATGTCAGGGTGTGCGATTTTAGAATAAAATTCCAAGCAAATATATCAAGAATTTAGTATTACCCTCAATAAACCAAAAACTATGTGAAAAAGCTTATTACACAGTTTTGGATTATTAATGCTCACTGGGATTGATGATGCTCACTCCAGCATTTACCTACGTATCTGTGTGAAAGTGGTAGACATTTTTACATATTTTTTCATTGTTTGTTGTTTTTCAATTTCTTAATACCAAATGAATTCCTTTTGTTTGTGTAAATGTTAGTATAGTCTAACTATATATACTAACATTTACACACACAAAAGGAATTTATGCTTGTAATATAAGTTCATATTTAGTATCTTTCTGGCGGTTTTGAGTGTTTCCCGGCCTACCAAATGTCCTCTTGGCGGTAGTGTCGTGCTTCTGGTTGTTAATCTTAACTTACACCGGTTAGGTAAAACGATGCCTGGTTCTCGTATGCCGTCTGTATGGACAGGCCGACTCAAAACTATGGTTTCTTTCTTCAAAAGGCCTACCCAGATCCTGTGCTCTAATCGCTATATATATAATTATTGACACCTCTGTGGTTTGTTTCGGCATTTGTTCCCAGAGTGAATTTCAGAAAATTCCGGCCTCTTCTAGTTGTGAATTCCGACGTGTAAAAATATATGAAGGGATTTGCTTGCAAAATAAATATCATTTATAATTTATTTATAATCCCTAAGTACGATGCTCGGGGGCAATGAACGTGATGGTAGTCTTTTATTTATTGATTTTGACTTCACTTATTTGTATATCTGGTCTGTTCTGGAGTCTCTACAGCGTTGCCAAGTGGATTGGCGATATATCAAAGTGCTGAGATGTCTCTACGAAGCCGCCACCATGTCCGTCCAAGTACAGAATCAGCAAACAAGGCCCATACCACTGCAACGAGGAGTAAGACAAGCGGATGTTATTTCCCCAAAATCGTTCACAAATGCAATGGAGGATTTATTCAAGACGCTACACTGGAAAGGACGTGGCATAAATATCAATGGCGAATACATCTCTCACTTGCGATTTGCGGACGACATCGTCATCATGGTAGAGACGCTGCAGGACCTACAACAGATGCTGAATGACCTGGCTGACTCTTCTGTGCGCATCGGCCAACTGATGTACTTGGACAAAACCATGGTCATATTCAATGAACATGTACTACCGGAACTGGTCGCAGTACACGGTGCCGTTCTCGAATTTGTTCAAAAATATGTGTACCTCGGGCAGACTTTGCAGTTAAGAAACAGAACTTTTGCAGAAACAAGTGGCGCGCAATTAGAGAGGCCTATGTCCAGCAGTGGACTGCGATAGACTGATGATGATGACACTTGTATATCACATTTTGCATTGCACATTTATATATCAGCAGGCTTAATGGCGAAGCATTCTCTTCCAGTCACCCTTTGGGTGGTGGACATATAATTTAACAAAATTATACACAGTTCACCTGTAAGAACTCATGCCTATGTACTCTTACATAATATAAACAACCATGGTAACATCCTACAGTTTTTCATTGCGTAAATATGTTCTCAAATATACGTTTTTGCTACGCTTTTTATATTGAAATGTATTGCACAGTTTTAGACCGATCGTACAATCGAAGTTTTAAGAACTGTAATAGATTTTAAAGCTTTTAGAATGAACTGCCTTAGTTTTCGTTACGGGAATAAACGAAAGAGCTGACTTCAAATAATTTATATCCGTTCTTGTTTCTGAGACATGACATAATTATTATTGAAACGCCAATAAATACTATCATTTTATTCTTTAGAATTCTATATACATTAGAATACATAAACTAAAAAAAGTCTTTACTGTTAGTATATTGACATACATAAAACATGTGTGCAATTAAGATTCACATGACACCATACGAAACTGAATTTGTCACTAAAATATATAGATAATGAAATAAATATATAATGGTGGGTAGTTGTGACAGCAACATCTAATTTAAAGTGTCTGCATTTTAATTTAATTTAATATTATAAATAACAGTTAATTTGCATTTTCTAATAATAGTTCTAATGAGAATATAAAGCACATACCCGTAAAGTGTTATCTCCTTTCAATTTCACATATTCTACAAGATATACTGAACAAACACATTTTATATCCGAAATGAACACGATGAAGGACTCGTTTGTGACAATTATGTCTGGTATTGAGGAACGCATGGCTGCCTTCGAGATGGAGCTGCAGAAGACTGCTAAAGGCACTGGCACACCAACCTTGGCGACACTTGCATTGGACTTTGAGGGTTTCAAAGCCTTTGTTATGAGCACCATTTCTGGCTTTCGGTCTCAAATTGAGATTTTGGCTCATCAGGTGGACACCATAGAGATGCGTACACGCCGGAAAATGCTGCTATTGCATGGAGTTCCCGAAGAAAAGGATGAAGACCCAGCGCAATTAGTTGTGGGTGTTGTGACGGGTCATCTTGGGTTGGAGGGCTTTACGAAGACGGACATACGGCGATGCCACAGGATGGGAAGACACGTAGGTGCAAAAAAACCCAGACCAATATTGGTCAAGCTCCAACTTGTATCGATTCGGGACAAGTTGTGGTTCGAAAAAACCAAACTGAAGGGATCTGGTATAACCTTGTCTGAATTCATTACTAGGACTAGACACGAAGTCTTCATGGCAGCCCGTGAGCGGTTTGGTGTGTCGAAGTGTTGGACTCGAGAAGGTCACATTTATGCTCTTGACCCCAATGGGACACGACACCGTATAGACTCCTTTAGTGAACTCAATCGTCTTGACTTCACACAGAGGACAGTTCCAGTCGAAAAAGTTGCAAGATCTAGACGAGCTGTAAACAAAAAATAGTTTCTGCGTTGTGTTCGCACGGATTGTTGCATCATGTTGAGGTATAATAATTTTGTTTGGTTTCTTAATGTCGTGCTTTTCTCTCTACCCAATTTTATTTACCCTCTTTATTCTATTCTCAATAAACTCTCTAAAATTAATAACTTAATAATACCTCTCAACCTTCACATTCACATTATTTGTTTACATTTTCACCGTAAAGTAAATTTGACAATTGAATAGCACTGACAGACAGACTGCAGCTGTCGATGCGTTCACGCAACACCGAAATATTCTCAACTGATATTCTCGTAGTTTTTATAATTCTAATGTAATGTGTAAAAAGCAAAAATTCTTGTAGTTTTCTTTCATCACTGCATTCTTCTTGTTTTGTCTTTGTGTATCGTAGTTATTTAACTTGTATTATTTTTTAGTTTCTCTCTCTTTTCTTTCCAAAGTTTTCATGTATTTCTTTTTGGTGAACCAAATTAAATTGTTATTTTCGTGACACAACTGGCGGGTGGACAAAAGGAAAAAGCAAAAGTCTTAAGTATTTATACTTATCATTATCATATTTCTATTTATACATTTATTTTTATTTATTTATATATATATATATATATTGAGTGTTTACATTTTTCTTTTTAATGGTTCATTCCGGTAGCAGCGATGACGACGATGACAGTTTTCAATCAGCTAGTAGTAATAATGACAGCTTCATAAGTGTACCTTCTCTCTCAAATTCATTCCCTAACCACTCGTCAGTGGCGCCATATTGGTCCGAATTGACACAACTGTGGGGCGATTTTGACAGCACTCCCGGTACATTTTCGCCTCTGATAAAAACGTCGATTTCCAATAAAAAATGTATTGGGGCTATTTATGATATTGGTATGTTTAGAATGGTCATCAAATATACTATCAGATGATGTATAATTGATGATGATATTTTTTTTGAATTCACATCCGAATTAATATATAAATTCAATTTCAAAGTTCACACGACCAGCAAACGTACGTCACAAAAATTCCCGCCGAATGAGAACGATTTACATTGTCAACTGACGTAATGTAATGGCGCCTCTGGGCATCTCTGTTTTATTCTCTTAAATATAATTAAGTGCGACAAAGCTGCAAACAATATAAAGCAGCTAAATTCATGGTTAAAATAGTCCGGGAAAAAAACACCACGACGTGGCATTCAACAGACTGGAAGAAATTGACAGCGACCATTACGTGGCGTTCAACATCGGAGAGGTTAATAGAAACCAACTCCTAAATCCTTTCCAATCAGGTTTTCGTGCGGGCCACAGTACAGTAAGTGCGCTGATCAACGTTATGGATGACATCAGGCTGGGTATGGAGAGTGGAAATCTTACAGTTTTTTCTTTACTGGACTTCAGCAATGCTTTTAACAGTGTGGATTTCCATATTATGCTGGGCATATTGCGCTCTATCAACATATCTCCGACAGTAATTGATTGGTTTCAAAGTTACCTGTTTGGACGAAGACAACGTGTGCGCTTGGAGGAATCTTTATCTTCTTGGTGTAACACGTCTGCTGGGGTTCCGCAGGGTGGCGTTTTATCTCCTTTACTTTTCACCATATTTATCAATTCTATCTCGAAGTCATTAGCCTCCTCCTACCACCTTTATGCAGATGATTTTCAAATTTATATACAAGCTCCGTTGTGTAAATTATCTGAAGCCTTTTTGACTATTAGTCAAGATCTGGAGCGTGTATGTGAGTGGAGTGAGCAATTTGGAGTCGTGGTTAATCCATCTAAAACCCAACTTATTGTTGTAGGCAGTGCCAGAATGGTATCCAGAATAGACTGGACGCAACTGCCTAGCATTACATTTAATGGTACCCCATTACCAATAAGTACTTCTGTTAAAAATCTAGGAATCTACATCGATAGCACATTAACCTGGGGCCCTCAATTGCGAGAGGTCAGTCGGAAGTTGTTTGCATCGGCGGGATCCTTACGACGACTACGCAATTTTCTCCCAACAGCTACTAAAATTGCACTTGCACAATCCCTCCTTCTTCCTATACTCGACTATGCTGATGTCAGTTATCTCGACATTACGGAGGAGCAACTAGATAAACTTGAGCGCCTTCAAAATTTCTGTATTAGATTTATATTTGGACTACGCAAATATGATCATGTTTCTGAATATCGCAATCAGCTTAAGTGGCTCCCGATTCGCCTTCGACGGAATGCTCATATTCTTTCCATACTTTATAGTGTTCTATTTCATCCGTTTACTCCACCTTATTTAAAGAAACGCTTTGTTTTCCTCAGTGACACACATTCGAGATCCCTGAGGTCATCTGAATCTCTTGAACTGGCAGTACCAACACACTGTACTAGTTTCTACGATAAGTCGTTCACTGTGCAGGCTGTCCGACTATGGAATGCTTTGCCAATAACTATTAGACGTGCTAAATCGTTACCTATTTTTAAAAAACTGGTCAGAGATCATTACCTGTCATCTTAATTTGTTATATGCCTAAAGCATATAAGTATCTATTTTCATTTTATTTATTTGTTTATTTTTTCTAGTGAAAATGTAAATATTGTATTTGTGTATTTGTATTTATTTATATTAGTATGTATAATAATAGGTTTCTTGTGTTAGTTACTTTTATCTTCACTTGAATTCTTTTACATTCTTTTTATTATTTACCACCCATGAATTCATTTTTTTCCTAGTACAATTTTTTTTTTCCATCCCAAGGTTGCCTGGAAGAAATTGCTTGTTAGCGATAAGGCCGCCATTTGTACATGGACAGTCAATTGAAGTATTATTTTATTTTTTTAATGTAAACTATATTATTTAATGTACAATAAAGTTTATTCTATTCTATTCTATTCTATTCTATTCTAAATAATTATTTGTATGATTTTTCACTCGCAGAGCACCAATTATTTTAAATTACATATTCATAACTGTTACTTGTCCTTTACCTCTGCGTCTTAAACAACTTTTTTTTTGATTGAGCGTTGTGCTTATGTGTCTAATACGAGTACTACGTACGGATCGAGAAACATCGCCTCCAGTTCTTTTTCCCATCATAGATAAATTGCAATAGACAAATCGGTCGATTCTTAGTGTTACTGACGGTTTTCACTCTGTGCTATATAAACCGAGTTAACTTTTATGGTATAGATGGCTTTTAGAATTTTATTTATACACTAGCTGACCCATGCAACTTCGTTTACGTCTCTTATTGCCCGTAGCGTAATAATTTCCCCCGTTTTCGCAACATTCTTCATTGATGCTCCGCTCCCATTTGTCTAAGCGTGATGATATATAGCCTATAGCCTTCCCCGATAAATGTACTATCCAACACTGAAAGATTTTTTCAAGTCCGACAAGCGGTTCTTGAGATTAGCGCGTTCAAACAAACAAACTCTTCAGTTTTATATATTAGTACTAGCCGACCCACGCAACCTTGTTTGCGCCTTATATTGCCCGTAGCGTGAAAATTTCCCCCGTTTTTGAAACATTCTTCATTGTTGCTCCGCTCCTATTAGTAGTAGCGTGATGATATATACCCTATAGCCTTCCTCGATAAATGGACTATCCAACACCGAAAGAATTTTTCAAATCAGACCAGCGGTTCCTGAGATTAGCGTGTTCAAACAAACAAACAAACAAACAAACTCTTCAGCTTTATATATTAAGTATAGATAGAGTTTAGATGATAATTTCTTAAACTAACTTTTTAATAAAGGACTGTGTTTTGTAAAATAAATTTATTCCTTAGGCACCTAGTTTAAATAAAAAAACTTTTTCATCGAATTAATTTAAAGTTTGATATTAAGCAAATACCTACATGTAATTAAAAACAGTGTTGTATATTTATTTGTATTCTAACCACGATGTACTACTTAAAAGTTTTGGTATAATATGGATAAAGGCATAAATTTAGTAAATAAAGTAAACTGAATACAAGGATAACTTATATTTTTGTATAAAGGTGTGACAAGGTAACACTAACGTTACAAAGGCACTATGATGATATAAAAAACTAGTTATTGATCGCGCGGTTTCGACCGCCTGCGTGTATGTTGATTATTGTATCCTTCCTCAAGAACCAAAGTATCTACATGTCAAATTTCACTCAAATTTGCACAGCGGTTTAGCAGTTAAAGCGTAATAGATAGGCAGACCGACAGAGTTACTTTCCAATTTATAATATTAGAATTGATTTAGTTTAAAGTAGATGTCACCACCATTCGTTTTTATTTTGCGCTCTCCAGTTTTTGTATTTATTTCTTTTATATGCTAGCGTCAGACATTGCTGTGTAAAATTTTATAGAGTTGAATAAACTTGGTCTTCAGTTAATTTAGTTGAAAAGTGATAATGTGATCGACTAGTTTTCAGAGTTCCCCATCATGATGTATTTTAAACGTCGCAAAGGCAATATCATTTTACTAAAACAAAAGCAGTAAATAAAATAAGTATTAAAAATACTTACCTTCGACAAAATGTTTAAATAAAATATTAGTAAAATTCCGTAACCTATCTGTAGTGTATGTGCCTATTATCAGTCACATCACTAGTAACGAATTCATTCATTCACTTACTCATTGTACTGTGAATGAATGAGAAGAAAGCATTATGTCATCTCTAGTGCATGTGCGGTCGGACACAGTTCAGTCAACTGTGAGCGACGGAGGTGAGCGGGCACATGCATCTCAGAGCCGACAATATAGTATATGGATATACTACACCATCTACTTTTTTGAACATAATTTACAACACACTAGGATCGATCACACTATATTTTGTCAAGGGAACTTTATAAACATACTAGCTGACCCACGCAACTTCGTTTGCGTCTCCTATTGCCCGTAGCGTGATAATTTTCCCCTGTTTTTGTAACATTCATCATTGGTGCTCTGCTCCTATTGATCTTAGCGTGATGATATATACCCTATAGCCTTCCTCGATAAATGGACTATCCAACACTGAAAGAATTTTTCAAATCGGACCAGTGGTTCCTGAGATTAGCGTGTTCAAACAAACAAACAAACAAACAAACAAACAAACAAACAAACAAACAAACAAACTCTTCAGCTTTATATATTAGTATAGATAGAAAACTAATACAATGAACACCCAACGTAAGAACAGCAATTCATAAATCACACAAAGTGTTATTCCTTATGAGTATTACACACACAACATTTAGCACAATGAGGAGTAGTGTGGTGCCCGTTTAAACTACTATGCAATCCATGCAATTTGCAAATTGTGATTATTGTAAGCAGTTAGGCGAGGCATTATACAGAACCAATTATTTTTTACACAAACAAATAGTAGTGTGTCTCAAGTATCAACAGAGTTCCGTGGGTTCACAAACTTGTTCACGCTGGGAGTAGTTTCGAGAGAATAGCAATGCGCCGGATGGCTGTAAGTTGGAGCGTTTCTTAACAGCTTCATTACTGAGGGCAAACTTCTAACTCTTGTTGAAAGCCTGCTGAAAACTACCCAGCTGAGACTGCCTCGATAAGTAATTGAAACAGATTTCTCAGAAAATATATTTAAAATTGAAACTTCACTTGAAAACATCGAGGACGTTGAAGTTTTATTGCATTAAAACACTTTGGAGTTACTAAAATATGTGTTTTCATGAAAAACCTTAGAATTTACGTTTTATTTATACAACAACAACAATAACGTCACGCCGTATATATACAACAAAAACGCGTATATAGTTACCTATGTTATATCTGATTAATTTTTATCTGATTAATTTCGTTGTGGGTTCCAAGACAGTTTGATTTTTCCTGGGACTTCCCGAGTGACACAGGCGTGTCGGCGGGATTATAGTATATCCATATATATAAATGAATCGCCGAAGTAATGCACGTACATGCATTTGTATGTACGCGCAAAACTTCCGATCGGCTGCACCAAATTAAATAATTATTTTTTTATGTATTCGTTATTGTTAGGACAAGGTTTGTGTACAAGAAAAATAAAAAGATGACGGGAAAAGTAATTTTATTTGTCCCCGACGGGAAGTTGACATAGATAAGTAAATATGGCGGTACGAAGTTCGCGGGGCTAGCTAGTATCACACTCATATACAAAGGCGAAAGTTTGTGAGTGTGTATGTTTGTTACTTCTTCACGCAAAAACTACTGAACGGATTTGGATGAAACTTTACAGTTATATAGCTTATATATCAGAATAACACATAGGCTACTGTTTGTCGGCATAACCGACATAAACGTGGGCGGAGCCGCGGGCAGAAACTAGTCACACTTCACACTATAAAAACCAAAGTTTCTGAGTGTGTATGTTTGTTACTTCTTCACGCAAAAACTACTGAACGGATTTGGATGAAACTTTACAGTAATTTTTTTTTTATTGGGACTAATCCCACGCACACGCCCACCGCTGTAACTCCTGTACACCAGGATCAACAGCAGTGACCCACGAACACACCGAGTTATGACACTCGGGAAGTCCCAGGAAAAAATATTAACTGTCTTGGAACCCGCAACGAAATTAATCAGAAGAAAAACAGGAGGAGTTGGAAATATGCTAAGTCCACTTCCCTCCTTAGCAAAGCGGGAGACAAAATGAAGTCAAAATAGGCAGACACCTTTTTTTTAAACCGGGAAGCACCACGGATAAAGTATTAGGGGTCCTAAGTGAGCTATATTTGATTACTATAGTATGTATGGCAGAATCGCCTAAACGCACGGAAATTCACCGCAGTTGACACAAGATCCCCATAGTATACCGCCCCAGATGTCATTTGTAAGCTATTTAGCATTGTGTTTACTTTACAGTAATATTGCATATACATCAGATTAACACATAGGCTATTATGTGTGCCTTAAATAAACATTTACGGTACAATAAGTTTGCTTTTTTATTTCACATTAAACATCTTTAAGAAATAATTTTCATTCTACCGTTGCCATTTGTTATGAACTATGTTTGTTCCGCGTCGGTGAACTCATCTCGCAGGCTGTAAAAGTACCTACCTACGTTCTAATGTTTTTCGCCATATTTACATGTGTACAACTCTTTTATTTGCACTTTTTAATCGACTTCAAAAAAGGAGGAGGTTTTTCAATTCATCGGTATTTTTTTTTTTTAATGTGTTTTCGCGGATAAATTCGTCGTTTATGAACCGATTTTGATGATTCTTTTTTTAATGGAAAGGAGATGTCCCAACGGTGGTACCATGACAAGGACATTAATATCTAATAATGGCATCCAAGAGAAAACGCGTCGAACCTTGAAGTCGGTTTTATTTTTGTTAAATTTGTACTTGTTAATTAAAAATGACATGTACTGTTAAGAGTGTTATTTGAGGGTTAGTAGGGTTTGAAAGTAATCATTGTCACACTGTCTAGAGGGTACCAGAAGTTAAGGTTATAATTATGTACATCATACCTATATTAACTATTATTAAAATCATTCTAAATTGTAAAAATATACTTTTTAATATTTTTTACTTACAAACTAATGGTTAATAGTATTACAAAAAACCTGCTAAATATACAAATATTTAGCAGGTTTTTCGTTTCGTTCGGTTTAAATCGCAATACATCAAGCACAAGTTTGATGTATTGCGATTTTTTAAACTTTTAACTGTCAATGTGTAGAGTTTTTAAACATAGTTTGATAGATCTATGTGATGCATTATGTAGGATATGAATATTTAGCGCCTGTTGTAGAGGACTAAACATTGCGTTCTTAGAATATTAATTTTGTTAAGGAGATATTTTTTACCAAATGGAAACCGTCTTGAGATGTCACCCATTCGGGGTTTTCAGTGGGATAATGTGTACAACCCTGGTCAGATTATATTTGTTCGCTCTACGCCAATTTTTAATTAAGACTTCTAGCTATATCGATCCAAAGTATTTACTAAATTCAGAAAAAAACAAATATCTTAATAAAAACTCAAGATTTAGACACTTACACCTTTATAATTTCAGTAATTATAATATTTGGTTATTTGTCTGCTCAAGCGTGGATTTCCAAATCCATTCATTTATGTATGCTAATTACGGGTAGAATGCACCTGTATGGTAATTTCAACAACCAAACATATTCTCGAACATTCACAACAATAGCTGAACAATTATGTGTATTATACTTTTTAAAACTGTTATCCGAACTACTTATTTTTTTCAAAGGATGCTCATCTATACTAATATATAAAGCTGAAGAGTTTGTTTGTTTGTTTGAACACGCTAATCTAAGGAACTACTAGTCCGATTTGAAAAATTATTTCAGTGTTAGATAGCCCATTTATCGAGGAAGGCTATAGGCTATATATCATCACGCTGAGACCAATAGGAGAGGAGCACCACTGAAAAATGTTTCAAAAACGGGGGAAAATTATCACGCGACAGGCAATACAAGACGCAAACGAGGTTGCGTGGGTCTGCTAGTTACGTATAACTCTATACAAGCTTAATGCAGGTCAAATGGAAAATGTGATGCGAGACTTTATTCTTTCATCCTTATGAAACTTTACGGTAAAGTGTCTTACCACTATTACATCGAAGTTGGCATTTTGCCATTTCAACAGGGTCCATGAGTGCTATCGAAATCTATCTCCAACATACACCCACATAGAAATAAGCCCTTACCTGTTGAATAATGGATGCTTCAGTGTATTTATTCCTTCTCTCAATGCTCCCCCGAGCCTAGTTTACTAACCTTATTTGAATCGCATTTAATGATGTTTACGACAAAAGGCCGCTTCAAGTCCCAAATCGTTCATGATTGCCAAATATTAGAATAGGAAGTTGGAAGCGGTGAGATCTTATAATATATTACATTGGATTTGTTAGTTCAATATATCTGCCTAAACTAATAGTAAGATATTTTTGTTGGGATTCTTTATTGTGTATTAGATATATGAATAGTACCTGGATGACCAAGCTTTGCTCGGTATTCGTTTTTGGTTATTTTTTTTGTATTAATCTTACAAGTTTGATGAACGAACTGAAAAAGGAACAGTATTAAACCTTTTTAAGTACTTTTTATTAATTGTATTATTCTCCACTTAGGCGTTTGAAATGGAAGAGGTACCAGACTTTTCTGTGCAACTATAGATCTCACTACAAGTAAACTCCAGGAAACTGACAATAAAAACTGTTAAATTTTTATTTAGTAATTATATTTATAACTCTCGTGTCACGTTATTGCTCACGATGAACTCTGAAACTATCGTTTTATAATAAACGTTTTGCTGGCGTGTCTAAACCACTAAGTTACGTAACGCGTTACGGTGCTTGTTTGACTGGCTCCCCTTTCTCTCACGTATACGGGATAGGCAGGTTTATTCTTTCTCAGCATAACGCACAGCGGTAGCCGTTTACTGTACTTCAACTTAGATTAGTTTAAGTGATCACTTCTTTTGGGCGTCCCAAGACCCACACATTTTTTTTTATAAAAATGTCATCACCGATATAGACGTACGAATTACTATATTACAGTGACCATTTTGGCCTGTGTGTCGAGAAAATTCCGCGAACTATAAAGTCACTACCGAGCGGTGCATCGGCGATCTAACCATATTTAAATTTTGCTTGGAGCTATGACATTGAAACTCGTAAATCTATCCTACCTGTAAATAAAGCTGTCACTCCAATAATACATATATAAAAAAAAGCTTTTCAGTTCAAACGTAAAGCCCTTTGAAACGAAATTGAAGAAAAGGATTTTACACTTAAAGTTAATAACTTTTGAAGTGAAATGGATTGAGTGAATTAACATCTCTTGGCAATAATCTCTTTGTGTCAGAGTTCCATTTGTTTCGCTTTTTCAATAAAGTAAAATAAGTCATCCATCTTTCTTGAAGATTGACGTCGCAATAATTTTGTACGGCTAAAAATTGATTTATTACTAACAACTCGGCTCGGGATCGCACGGAAGTCTTTAAAATTCGCGTGTTTCCTCTACTATAACATTGTATTATATATACATATCTTTTTCTTGAATCTCTCTTGCTATAGCTGAAAACAACATTAAAATCCGTTGTGTAGTTTAAAAGATCTAATCGAACAGACAGTGGAAGTGACCTTTTCGTAAAAGGGTTGTTATATTGCGTTAATATTTTAATTTAATGATATGCAGTACTTGAAGTGAGATTTAAGCCGCTCGGCAAATGATTGTATCTTTTTTAAAATGTGTTCTCATGTAAGTGAATCTGTAATTCTTTATGATAATAAACACGGACCCGTAGTATTTCCATTACATTTCGAATAAGTTAAATTCTTATGTTGGGCGTGTATCTACTTCGGTAATGTACTGTGTGTATCGAGCCAGAAATGTTTAAATTTGTAAGTCAATACCTGAGTCATTACGCTTTTGACGTCTTTATAGTGAGACACAACCTCTTTTAAGAAATATAGGAGATGCATCAAAAGTAGATCGATTATGTAAACTCTCTGCTTTATTATGGAAGGTGCTAAGAATATTAAAATATACACCTAAATACATCATGATATTTAGTTATGTTTAGTTTTTCAATATACTTTAAACATGTTTCGCTGTTTGAATTAGTTAGTTTACAAAAAACTAAGATTTTCTCATAAGAATTATGTAAGAATGAGTTGCTTCCGGAGCGACTATTATCGCAATTGTGAGAAAAAGTTTCCACTAAAAAAACATCAGCGTATCAGTCTCGCAGCAAGCCCGTCTTAATTTTCACACTCAGTTACGCTTGAAAAACTAAGAAATCTAATAAACTTATTATAGTTACGCTTGTTTTCTTTTCCCCTGAGCGATTCAATTTTTCCACTTTCATTGACACCTTTTTATAAATAAATAACATTTCAAATATTATGCTATAGCAAATTAATTTAACAAATTTAACTGCCTCGGTGGCGCAGTGGTAGCGTATGCGACTGCTGTTCTTGAGGTCTCGGGTTCGATTCCCGGGTCGGACCAAATGTTTGTATGATCTGCAAATATTTGTTTCGGAGTTTGGGTGTTTTCTATGTATAATATGTATGTATTTACAAAAAATATAAGTATTTATATCAGTTGTCTAGTACCCATAATACAAGCTCTGCTTAGTTTGGGGCTAGATGACGTTGTGTGTTAGATGTCCGAAATATTTATTTATTAATTTAGCTTTTCTTAGAAAGTTCATGTATAAAAAGAGCTATGAAGTTTCTAATAGTCTCCACACAGAACCAAGCTTTGTATTGCTATTAATAAATAAATAATGTAACTAATCGTTCATTACACATATAAATTGGAATCGTAACTTGAGTCAACTCAATTTCCTAGTACTCAAACAGTTTTCCGGCAAGGGGGAGGGGAGGGTTTTGCCTGAGAGGCACAAGTGGGGATTACTCATTTCCGTATCACAAAACACTTGTATGTAAATTTATTTACACATCTCACGTCATATAAGGTATTACGCTTCCCTAAATGTTCTTGACATGCATTCTGAAATGGATAATTATTAATGAGTTAAAAAACGAATAATTTTTTTTTAACTGTTACGTGAAGTTAGTAAAATACACTTTCGATTTTTAAATCTGTTTAAATTAAAACTAAATTTCATCCAAAACATCGCTGGTGAGGACTAAAAATACCATAAGTTTATAAGGTTCTTTACATAACTAAAGGTTCTTTTAGTTCCTACGCGTAATTTTAGTCTAAGTAACCTGTTTTTGCAGAACCCATTAAAATCTTAATCATGACCTTTTTCAAAAGGCAGATTGTATAACACATAATGACACACACAAAAACACAGTCTCAGTGCTTACTTGTTAGGTAAACTTTCGGGTAGGTGTATAAAACCTAAACACTTGTGCTTGTGAATTTAAAAGTTAAATTAATTAAAAGTAAGAACTTATTAGCTTAGAATTAATAGTGAAAAGAGTGTTAATTTGGACAATTCGCCTGTACTTATGTTGGTAAAGCTATTAATGTGACAACAAGTTTTTACTTACTACCACCTGTCAGCTGTTCACTAGTACTATCATAACAGTTGCTTTTTTCAATTGAAAAGAACACAAACATCAAAATGTCTCAACTGGCTGTCATCGAATCTGCACAGAAGAATCTGGAAGATATCTTCACAAAGCGCATGAGCGAACTTGAGGCACAGATACAATGTAGCGCACCAGCCAAGGACACCGTTGGTAGGCTTGCCGAGGAATTCAGAGCCTTCCGTGAGCTTATTTTCAGTATGTTGGGCTTGATACGAGGACAGATAGATGAATGTGCTAAGGCTGTAGACATGATCGAAACCAGACATAGACGGAAGGCTCTTGTCTTCATAGGAGTTCCTGAGGTTGACAAGGAGAACTGTACTGAATCAGTTCTAGGCCTTCTCCATAGTAAACTGGACCTGCAGTATACAACAATGTCCATTAAAAGTTGCCACAGACTTGGTAGTCCCAAGAATGATCAAAAGAGGCCAATACTGGTTAGGTTTTCTTCCTCAGACTTGAGGTCCGCTGTCTGGAAGGTGAAGACTAAGCTCAAGGGTACGAACATCACGGTCAAGGAGTATCTAACCAAGGACAGACCTAAAAAATAATTGTTAGTAACTATAAAATTCGCAATTTACATATAAAATTCCGAAATTTTATGTATAAATTTCGAATTTTATATGGAAAACAGTTATATAAACAAATATTGTGTAAATTTATTCGCTCAAGTATTAAAATTGGTGATTATAACCAAAGAAAAGACAGTTTAAACTAACTTGAAAAGGGTATTTTCATTGCCATTGCTGGCGTACTTATTTAACAATTTTGAATAGCTTGATTTATTAGTGACAAATGAAAGCGGGTAGAAGAGTATTTAAATTCGGTCGCTTCGCTGAGAGCCAAAACCTCATCTGTCAAACTGTTCCTGTGGAATAATCGAGACTATTACAGAGTGATTTAAGAACATCTGCGGACAGGCCGCATTGTACTTAAAAATAATTTAATTTAATGGATTTAAGCTCTTAAAGCCCTACGATAATTACTCTTTGTAGTTTAGTTATTCTTAAGGTTAGTTTGGTTATTTCTTTTTTCATTAAAAAGCCATCTCTTGAAAGTTATAGAGTACTTCTCAAAACATTTTTTTACATTTGATATTATTGGTAGGTATGTTGAGAGAAATGAAAAAAGTCGTGTAGTGTCATGGGACACCAGATAGGAACGAAATTAATTATCCAAAAAAATTATAATTTAAAACTCTCAATCAATAAATTATTTATTATTTTAGAAAATAGTTATACATTTTATAAAGCAAGCAGATATGTTATCAGCGCTCGAAAAGTGAAGACTTGACGTTTCAATTGACAATTACAGTACGTAATAATGACACATATTACGCGGTGGGTGAAGAAAGAGAGAGTAAACTAATTTTGATTGATTGATTGATTTGAAAAGATGCGTGGACTGCGAACATCAATGGCGACCATAGATTATTTTTACAGAAGCGAATTTTGGCAGTGACTTTAATACCTGCCACTAAAATTCTGTTTTATTGAATTTTTAGTTAGTATTTATTATAGTTATATTATTTAGGTGATTTTCTTAAAGCAAAGTTTTCGATTGTTTTAGAAATATCACCACTCAAAAAAGGTAGAGAGTTGAGAGTTGTGCAAAAACCATTAAACTTAACACTGACCGATTTATTGGCTTTTAGTCTTAACGTAGAGGTATTTTTTATCGATAGAGAATGTTTTTTTTTTAAACTTGAGATAAAGTTTATATTATTTTGTGTCTACTTTACCTTTGAGTGTTTATGGTATTTACTTTAGTTAATAAATCATACTATTATTTCAAAAATATAAATATATATTTATACTCACTTTCCTGTCTTATCTGAAGATTAAGGCCTAAACACAGAAAGGAGAATAAACCGAATAGTTTTATTTATTATTCAGGCCTGTTAGTAATAACACTGACGAAGTGTAATAAGTAACACACAATACATATTGTACATCTACTTACGCAACCTGCTAAACTTCTTAATCGAGTGTCCAATCTACGTCGATAAACATTTTAGTCTGTACAAACATTTGAAATTAAAGAATACATTTGCACTGTGATATTTAAATTCAGCTATCTTTTTCTCTTACGTACTGCTTCGTATCTTTCGTACTATTCATAGTTAAATTTGTCAATGCATTCAATTTTAGACCGTACGGCCCAGCAGGGCATAGATTTCGGCGCAAATTATTACATAAGTAATATATCTATTGTTTTAAATTATCACTTCATTCGGGTATACATTTTTTATTATGATTTTTATCGATTCAAATAAAAAATAACTAAAAAGGTCACTACTACCACCTAGTAATCTCTACTAAAACAAGTTCTGTCTAAAGTTGCTCCGTACTTGTTACATACAACTTACAGATGGCGCTATACAATATTTTCGATCGCTTTTTTAATTCAATTTTAATCGTACGCTTTTTTTTATTCAATTTAATTTTTTATCAATTTTTGGAACGAAATTGTACTTGTAATTGTACGAACGGACGCTTTTGTCGTCTAGGATACCCCTCCGCAGCGTCACATAAGGAATTTCGTTCCAAAAAAAAGAGAATATGTGAAATTCAAGTGTCACAAATTTTGAGTCACGTCACGTCAAAAGGACAAACTAGAAAAATACTGAAATATTTTTTTTCCCGGCAGATTGATGAACAATTCTTTGAAGGCTTTAGAAGTATTTTGATAGAACCTAAAAGGTTGTCAGATACAACCATCTATATGTTTTTAACAACGCACTCAACATTTATAACAATAATAATGAAAGTGAACTCTAAATTGCTATTATTCTTCCTTATGTAGGATGTGTCAGGTGCCACTCTGACTAATGTACTCGTATTACCAAAGAACTGCTTCGCTAAACGGAAAAATAGGGTAGGGTAAAATGTTTTGACTTTTATAAAAGGTAAAAATGTTTTATTATCTGGCAATAATATTTAAACATTCTTTTTTTTAAAAAGGTCACGTCTCCAGACAAACTGATGGTCGCTGAAATGTGTAAGAATGGAGACCACGATTAGGCAAATGTAATATAGGGCGCCCTGCAACACGATGAATTAGCGATTTCAAGAAAGTGTTTGGTGGAGGATAGATATGGGCTGCCCAAGATAGGAATGGTTGGCGCTCCTTCTGGGAGACCTTTGTTCAGCAGTGAATAGCAATAGTTTGATGCCATCGTCATCATGTTCAATCATTATTATTAATTTAATTTATAAAATTTATAATAATAATAATTTAAATTCCTAGTTGATTAGAGTCAAATGAGAGTGTGGCGTCAATAAAAACATACTTCAATTCCATCTTAAAAAAGCACGCGTAAATATTCGAGAATAATTAAATAAATAAATAAATATTTCAGACATGTAACTGTAACTACAGGTACTAGACAACTGATACAAATACTATATACTTTTTTTGTAATAAAAATGTATTCATAATATACATAGAAAACACCCAAACATATTTGTGGATCTTACAAACATTTGGTCCGACCCGGGAATCGAACCCGAGACCTCATGATCAGCAGTCGCTACATACCAACCGCGAGTCAACGACGTTGTCAAAATAAATAAATAAATGAATAAATCACTTATGCAATGGAGTACAGATACTACAATTTCAGACAGTCAGGCTGGCTTCAGTAAGAAATAATAAACGGGTTACACTCCGGGAGTGCCGCCAGAATTGAAAACTTGAACATTAACGTTGTATATTTTGATTTATTAAATTTCATTTTTTTAATTCCCAAACCTTTTTTTTTTTTTTTTAATTAAAGGGCTTTGTCGCTGTGCGACCACATCGCCCAAATTTCCAATACTTATTAAGCACAATGAACGATGCTATATAAATCTATGCCTTGTTTTGCCTTTAAGATTCTTTGAGAAACAGAAATGTTATAAAAATATAGGTTAATGCTATACAGTATAAATATATTACCCGAGCGAAGCCGGGTTTTCATCTAGTATTTTTATAAAGTACTCACTCATTTTCTTTCACAATTTCTTAGTCTCTTTTTTCATTAATAAATGCACTTTGTTCAATTTTCATATTTTAAACAATTGATTTAAAAGAATTTTACAAGTAACATATATTACCAGTGATGTCATATTAGACAGTCGAGCCATCAGCTGTCATCATGCACACTCACGCAAGTGCCCTGCGCTGCCGTACTCGTGCGAGCGCCTTGCGCGGCCGTATTACGTCGCATCACGTCAGCGTCTCGCGTCAGGTCACGTGTCCTGACGCGAGTTTAAAATTTTTACCCATCCCAAAATAAATTTTGTTAAAGATAAACACCGTTAAAGAAGTTTTCACTTCAAAAACTTGTAGAAATAAAATTTTGTAATTGAGTTTTATGTCATTTTTTTACTTTGAATATTTGTATTTTTCCTTGAATTACTAGTTCATTTAAGACGGTCTTCCTTTTAGTTACAAGTACATATCATCCAAATGATCCAAGTGATACCATCCTAAAGATGACAATACATTTTTTTTTGGTCACACAAAATATGACCTTAAAACAAAGAACTTTTTGTTTCAACAGATTCTAGTTAGCTTGGCAAAGGTCCCAAAAAGTCTATTCAGTAATAGAGAAAAATATATTATTACAAAGCCTGTAAAGCTGACACCGCGTAAAGCTACAGACTGGACGGAGACTATTTACCGTATTTTCATCAACGAACAAATAATTTCGTGCGGTGGCGTAAGAGATTAAGATAGGTGGCGTAAGAGCCCTCTAAAGAAGTTAGCAACGCATGAAAAATGGTTCAGCAAAGAGAAAGAAAATTGAAGAGACCCCTTTGCCAACTCGTTTGGGAGTTTTAATAGGATGCCAATGACAGATCTATGACCAGCAGTGGACTACGAGTACTAAAGGATATTGTAATGATGATGAACAAATTAAGTTCTTTTTTATGCAATAGACGTGCAAACGAGCAGACGTATCGCGTGATGGTAAGCGATTACCGCCGCCCATGGACACCTGCAAATACCAGAGGCGTCAGAAGTGCGTTGGCGGCCTTTGGGAATGGGGAGGGGAGATGGGGGAGGGGGTTTGGGTTTTGGGCCTCCAGTATTCTCACTCACTCGGTGAAACACAGTGCAAGCACTATTTCACACCGGTTTTTTGTGTTTTTCGTTAAGTGGTTAAATTTCGTTGTAGCGGAAAGCTGTGTTAATCCTCGTCTACTTTATAAAATAACTAGCTGTTGCCCGTGGCTCCGCCCGCGTTATCGCGGCGGGCTCGACCGGAGTGATACCACGGTCTTTTTTTGTTTATTGGGACTAATCCCGCCCACATTCCCACCACTGTAACTCCTGTACACCAGGATCAACAGCAGTGACCCACGAACACACCGAGTTATGACACTCGGGAAGTCCCAGGAAGAAAATTAACTGTCTTGGAACCCGCAACGAAATTAATCAGAAGAAAAACAGGAGGAGTATGAAATGATAAATCCACTTCCCTCCTTAGCAAAGCGGGAGACAAAATGAAGTCAAAATAGGCAGACACCTTTTTCAAACCGGGAAGCACCACGGATAAAGTATTAGGGGTCCTAAGTGAGCTATGTTTGATTACTATAGTATGTATGGCAGAATCGCCTAAACGCACGGAAATTCACCGCAGTTGACACAAGATCCTCATAGTATACCGCCCCAGATGTCATTTGTAAACTATTTAGCATTGTGTTACGTTCATTGTACCAAAGACTACACTCCCAGAGTACATGATGAGCCGACTGTTCACAGCTAATATCAGGTGTTGAGCATTGACACAATGGTGAATCGACTAATTTAAATGAGTGTAGTTTGCTCTTAAAGTTACCGTGGCCTGTAAGAAATTGAGCGACATAGTGATCTACCTCGAGCCATGTCCTCGACAACCGTTCGCGAACAGATGGAAAGAACTGGTAGAGGTGGCGCCCCTTAGATGATTCGTCCCATCGTTGTTGCCATTCATCCATTAGATCGTTATAGACATTGGACTGCTGTTGAAACCATCTTATGATTTTATCGCGGTCTCGTACGCCCAAAAAATCGCATTCCATGTTTTGTAATGTGGAATAGTACATGGCTGCACGTCTTTGCACCTCGAGATCGACCGGAAGAACACCCGCCAACACCGGTAAAGCCTCAGTACTAACCGTCCTATATGCTTTACACAAGAAGATCAATGCAAGTCGTTGTCCTTGTAATAGTTTGCGACGGACAGCACCTACAGTCGATACCACGGTCTCACAGAAAAACGGTGTGAAATAGCGCTTGCACCTTTGTTTCACCGAGTGAGTAAGGATAAATGAGGCCCACACCCCAACCCCTCCCCACATCCCTTTCTCCATCCCCCAAAGGTCGGCAACGCACTTGTGACGCCTCTGGTGTTGCAGGTGTCCATGGACAGCGGTAATCGCTTACCATCAGGTGATACGTCTGCTCGTTTGTCATCTATACCATAAAAAAATAGAAGCCTATGTGTTATGCTGATGTACAAGCTATATTACTGTAAAGTTTCATCCAAATCCGTTTAATAGTTTTTGCGTGAAAGAGAACAAACAGACACACTCACAAACCTTTATAATATAAGTGTGATATATGTTAAAGGGATCTATGTCAATCTATGTCAAAGTAATGTTTTTAATTCAGTTGCGGCTGTTCTTGATAACTGAAACAAATAGTAATGTTGTATATTTACAAATACATTATGTTAATATCATTATCTTCCTAGCCTTTGTTATTCCCAAGACTATTTGGAGTTGGCTACTAGTTCAACCGATTTTACCTAAATGTAAATTTTTCCACCATGTGACTTTCATCGGATCTCCTCAATTCTGAGGGCGAACTAAATAAGTCAGCGATTCAAGTTGTCAGTATATTTATTTTGAGGGCACTGACTTCCCAATAAAGATTGCCATAGACGTACATGACAACCCGATCTAACGGTTTAGCGTACTCTTCAAGGCACAATCGTAAAACACCGCCAGTTTCCATATTCCAGGATTTTATTAAGAATTTCTTATAGGAAAATCCAAAACACCTTTGGGACTGACCCGGGAATTGAACACGAGACCTTTTGGTTGGCAGTCATATACATACGCTAACCGCTTGACCAACAAGGCAGTCAAATAAATTATGTTAATAAAGTTGCCACATTATTATATAGTTTACTGTAAGCAAGCTATGATTGATTCAAAAGTGAGATTTCAATTTAATGTGTTATTACAAGAACCATTGTAGAATGTCCTTTATCAAGTTAAATTAACAGTAAAGTAAAGATGTAATTTGAATTAATATGCGTATATTTAACTTATGAAGTTTGTTTAACAAAGTATATTTGACTTTAATATAGACTTTCATAAGTTATTCCATTTATTCTCAAGATTAATGAAATGTATGTTGTTAATTAGTATTATATGTAGGAGCAATGAAGTATTAGAATTAGTTTCAGGTTCAATATTAATCTAAAGTCATATGGTGTGATTAACTTTTAAACTGGGATGTTCTATGTTCATTTACCTGTTCAATTGTTTTGTTTTACTTTTATAAAATCAAAGTACAATTTTACTGTTTAGTTTGAATGAATTTCAAATGGGTCATTTACGTTTTTAGCTATCTCCATAGCGATGTGAATGTGACTTCTACCTATACCTTGCTAACAGAGTACCCACAGTGCTTAAATTAACAAAGAGATTGAATGATTGGAGTGATTGATAGTTTTAGTAGTATTTAACGGGATTCGGAGAGGACCGATCACGTCCGACCGGTCTTCGAAAGGCCGCAAGCTGTTGAAGATTGAGGACTTCTGGCGGCCTGATTGCACAGACTTGCAATCGGGGAAATTGAGGGAGGAAGTGTTTTCCCCCAGGATAGAGCCTGACTAGTCGATTTGGAGAGGACCTAAACTAATATGGTATAGGTCTTCCGAGAATTGCCCTGGGGGACCATTTTGGATTTCATTTTCCGACGATTCATCTGGATCTGGATGATTTTCTGTCCACACCATATGACTATTTATGACCAATATTGGAAATAGGTCAAATGCCATTCCTATTAATAATTTTTCCTACGAAATTTACCTTTACAACTTAAAACTCACTCGAATTTTATTATAGACTAGCTGACCCACTCAACCTCGTTTGTGTCTCCTATTGCCCGTAGCGTGATAATTTTGGCCGTTTTCAAAACATTCCTCATTGGTGCTCCGCTTCTATTGGTGATGATTAGCGTGATGATATATAGCCTATAGCCTTTCTCGATAAATGTACTATCCAACACTGAAATATTTTTTAAATCGGACCAGAGGTTCCTGAGATTAGCGCGTTCCAACAAACAAACAAACTCTTCAGCTTTATGTATTAGTATAGATATAGTAACTAATTTAGCATAAAATAGCCCTATGTGATAAATCAATGTTTTAAAGATAAATCATAGTGAAAGAGGAAATATTTATATCATCATCAAATATTCGCTATAATTCACTTCTAAAAATTATTCTTCAACTGCTTTAAATACGCTTACCAATACAGAAACTTAAGTGTTTCAGATATTTATGCGTACAAGAGCTTGAAATGCTTCCAGTCATAATCCTCGAAAGTAGTTTAAAAATGGGTGCAAAATTCATATTTCTGGCCACAATCCAAGTGGTCAATGCCGTTCGCCGTCGACAATGAAATGGTTTATTAATTTTTGACATTTTGAGCCACAGTTAATTAAATGTTTCATAAAATATTTTTACGTTTTAGCATCGAAAAACAAAATTCTGCTGTATGTAAACTGTATGTAAAACTGACAGTTAAGTTCAGTAAGGCTTTCCGATGTTTATTTAACAGAAACACCCTATGTAAATTGTATGATAAGCTTTCCGTAAGAGGTTTCGTTTACAAGACAAAGACAACTAACTTACCTTATAGTTAAAGTAATGCTCCGACTTTACTTTCAGGAAATACATTGTTCAAAGAACAATTAATAAAATCCATACTAATATTAAAAATTGGAAATTAACTATGTATGTCTATCAATAACGTTTTTATTATTAAACCGCTGCACCGCTTTCAATGAAATTTAGCATGCAGATACTTTAATTTGTGAAGGACATATGCTACTACTTTTTACTGCGAAAACCGGCATACACGCGGATGGAACCATAGACAAGAGTAAGAATCTACATATAAACATTTATATCTACGTCTATACATCTCTTTGTCTCGTTATTTTTTAATTCTGTGGGTATAGTATAGGTTTTTAAATTTATAAGTATGTCGACAAATAAATATTTTACTGTTATCTTTCTCCGAGCCTTTTCTAAACTAGGTTTTGGTCGGTTGTAAACCTACTATGACTCGTCTGAACTTCAATAACTTAGGCGATATCAAAGTTCTGTAGAAAAACTGTTATCGAACATTTTAGGGCTCCAACTACCCGTAATAATTGACAAAAAATGTTCATATGGCAACTGGGAATGTAGTCAGCTTAACGTGCTCTCCGAAGAGGAGGAGGGTCTCAATGTATTAAGAATGATCTGCAATTTATAGACTGACCTAGATTGCTTAACTTTGTAATGCGTTAATCTACGTGACAACTACTAGCCTTTTACTATACTCTCTCTCTGGATACATAACTCTGGATGTTTTACTATAGGTACATTTTTTACATAGTTACGCTTTTGAATGATGTAGTTATTTATCGACGTATTCACTTTGATACTTATTATTTCCATACATACATGACATGATATGTATACATTTAATAAAAGCGAAGTGTCTGTTTCTGATATAATATTGTCGCTTTTTACTAAATGCATGTGAGTGTAAAGACGGTATTACATCAAAAAATCAATTCTATTTTTTTTGTGTCTGGAGACTTTTTGTCTGTCTGTATTTCTGTTTTTTCTGTCTGATCCCTAGAATGGCTAGGCCGATTTTGATGGGACTTTTACTGGCAGATGAAGAAATTTGATTTTGTTTTTTATGTTTAAAAGTTAAGTTAACAAGAAACATATATTATTTCACAAAATGAAAGTTTAGAGACTAACTCTTTTTAGTCCATAAAATTGGTTTGTTTTTTATGTTAAATTGAAAGGAATTTCGTTTTTGTTTGCTTTCTTATATGCTAAGCGTTCAACTACTGTGAGCAGCGAACAAACAGAAAATGTAGGAATTCTACAACGTCACGTGTTACAAACAAGTTTTATTTTCTACAATGACTGGCTTTTCTACAGCTAGGTTGGAATAAGTTTACGGAATTTCGAACTTTGTTCACAGTTTAAGGTCTTCAGCAAATAATTCAGTACGGAAAGCAATTTCTCACTTAAACACCTTTGTTTTCGTTTTCTGAATATATATTTTTATTTTACCCTTTTATGATTTTTGACTATTCATTCATGTGAAATTTTCATCCACACTGATCCCCTAAGGAATCATTTTCGATTTCATTTCCATTTTGATCCCCCAGGGGATTCATTTGGAAGATTTTCGTCAACTTGGGTCCCTTGCTTAAACCCCCTGGGAGATATATTTGGATTTTTTGTCCACACCAATCACCTAGGGGAATTTTTGTCCACATGTCGCATAAAAACAGAATATATCTCACAAGTAATATATACTATATTAAATTAGATTGTTAAGTGCGATTGCCAAGTCAATCTCTTTTTTTGGACTTGCTATAACATGGATCTCACAACTTTTTACGGTATAAGAACAGAGTGGCGAGACTTGTTTTTTTTACAAGTTTTGTTTTTGATCACATCTCTATTTTATATACAATCCTACTTTTATTCCTTTCCATCACCTTTTATTTCTTCAATACCAACAATGAATTTTCGTAAATCACAGTCTCTGTTCTAAGAGACTCGTCAAACGACAATTATAAATAATAAATAAATAAATATTTTCGGACATCTAACACACAACGCCATCTAGTCCCAAACTAAAGCAGAGCTTGTATTATGGGTACTAGACAACTGATATTAATACTTATATACTTTTTTTTTTGTAAATACATACATATTATAGATAGAAAACACCCAAACTCCGAAACAAATATTTGCAGATCATACAAACATTTGAACCGACCCGGGAATCGAACCCGAGACCTCAAGAACAGCAGTCGCGTACGCGCCACTGTAATTAAAACTAATCTTTATGTAAAATTGTTTTCTCTCATTCAATATAAATACTATAAATGTACTTAACAGAAAATTACAACATGAAGCTTAGTGTTCTTTCTTTCATGGCAATTTGGGCAATTAAGTCTACTTAATACTTAGCGGAATTTTCGAACGACTTCATAAGACCCATTCTTGCTTTTTCATTTTGTTGACCATTTTACAAGTTTACCATTCTATATCTATTATTGCAATATTATAATAACATTACACTAGGTACACCGATTCATTCACTGCAAATATAACTTTGTAATCCTATATTTTTATATTTAAACTACTGTTTTAAATTTAATGAAATTTGAAATATATCCACTGTGTTTGTACAAACACAGTATATTTCTATCATTCTTGTCTGCTTGGTTACTGAAAATTCAGGTTTCTAGTTTTATCCACAATAAGTTTTGGAGGGTCCAAAGTGGCTCGGACGGTCACGTTGCGTTAGTATAATCGGTAATTGATTGTGGATTGAAGCTTCAGTGTGAACAGTTGGGCCACCAGTTGATGAGCTTTGATTGTATAAACTTAATGTAATGATCGGGCGCCGAGGCCGAAATCGGATGTAGTAGGATTCGGCTATCCACCCCTGTCTCGTAGAGGTGTAATTGTATTTGTGAACGGATGGGGGTGTGTTATATAGTCTGCCAGCTTCGACAAGACGCGCAACTCTCCGCAGCAAAGAATGAAGATTTCTCCACTGCCCCATCCGTGAGTAATTTTCTTTATATTATATCGAACGAGATGAATTTACTCAAGTTGATCTCCGTACACCAGTGACCGGTCTTCGCTTGTCTAGCTTATATCTTTGGGCCGTATAGACTAACAACAACAAAACAACAACGGTTCCTTCCACTAAAGGTGGAAACGAAGCACTGGTGGACGGACTAAACATATGTATTTCTTTTTTCAATAACTTATAAACAGAACATTCTAATTAATACATATTATACATAGCATTCGATCTATGCAATGCTAAAAATTCAAATTTAAAATTAATCTCATTAAATTACAACACATTTCACACAAGCATACACAAAAATAATTTGCACATATTTTAACCAAGGCTGCCTGTAAAAACATACAGTTGTCTATATTAAAATATAGACATTCCCAATTGAGACTGCCTCAAACATTGTACACAAGCCGTGGTTCAATAAGTAAAAGTTAATTTGAGTCTAATTTTAGACGCAGGTAAGCTTGGTATGCAAAACGGAGACTTTAATGGAATCGTAAACGTTTTCGCTCTTAAACGAGGACTCATTAAACAGAAAATTGTTAGAATTCACCTTAACGTAGTACGGTCGCGACTGCGGTCACATTTCGAAAATTTAGTTAAAAAAATTGTAGGCGAATCTTACTATTAATATAAACGCGAAAGTTTGTAAGTGTGGATGGATAGATGGATGGATGGATGGATGGATGGATGTTTGTTACTCTTTCACGCAAAAACTACTGATCGGTTTTAGATGAAACTTTACAGTAATATAGCTTATACATCAGAATAACACATAGGCTACTATTTGCTGCGATAACCGACATTTACGCGAGGGGAGCTGCGGACAACAACTAGTACGAGAATATAGCGAAAATAGGACAGTGATTTGACATTTTGACGTTATGTTGCAAGAAAAATTCTTCGGTCAAAGCGACGATTAGGTTTTTATTTTGCTTTTGGAAGCTGTCGGACCCATCTAAGGTCTTCACTGCATAAGTAGTACCTGTTTAGTGTATTAAGTCTGTAATTATTATGAGTAACCCTGTTTTTTGTATGAATATTAAGTATCATATATGACCAGAAAACTCTAATGATGATTTTTCAGATGCTAACTAATCGTGTTTTGCAGCTATTTTCATCACGTTTTTCTCTATTTTTTTCAAATTTTAATATTACAAGTGAAGGAGTAAGTGGTTTAAAGGTTCAGTATTTTAATTTATGGATAATGGCGTTGATTGACTGCATGATACCTGTGTGCTTTCAAATGTGGTAAAATATGTAGCAATTTCTTCGCTACAGTGAAAACAAAAGGTTCTTATAAAGGGTATTTTAACAACAACCAAAAAATATCTAGACTACGATGTACACACAATACCATTAAGGTTAAGTTGATTTTAAGATAAAATGTTAGTTCACTCCCACCGGTACCAAACGACGTGTGAACAAGAAACTAATGTATTACTATTATATGGAATTGTTTTCTGTAGCTTTGGCTGACTTCTCACCTCAGTTTTTCTAAAAATACATACGTCAACAAACCTTGTCCTGTTTTGTTCCAAATAACAAGTAAGCTACTTAGATTTTTTCACTACTTCTTAAATAAGGAAGCGCGACCTTTAATTCACTTAAATTCTATTTAACGAATTCTATTAAAAATATCAAACAAAGTTTTTAAATAAACACGCCATTTGCAACTATGATTTTTAACAAAAGGTATGTTTATTTGGCGTAAGAACTCATATTTTTAAAAACCTATTATATTTTTAGGGTTCCGTAGCCAAATGGCAAAAAACAGAACCCTTATGGATTTGTCATGTTTGTCTGTCTGTCCGTCTGTATGTCACTTTTTTTCCGAAACTATAAGAACTATAATGTTGAAACTTGGTAAGTAGATGTATTCAGTGAACCGCATTTAGATTTTCACACAAAAATAGAAAGAAAAACAATAAATTTTAGGGGTTTTCCCTAATTGGAATCTAGCCCATACCTGTGTATGGGCAAATTTTTTTAATACGTCATAAATTGTAAACCGCAATTTACCTTTCATTCAATCAACTCAAATATATTAAAAAAAATGTTACTTGCTGCTACGGAACCTTTCATGGGCGAGTCCGACTCGCACTTGGCCGCTTTTTTTAACTTGCTGAAATGCCTGACAATCTGAGTTTGTAGTATCGCAATCAATATATTGCTATACTACAAACTATATACATATACATTTTTTTACTATATATATAAAAATCAAACACATTATTACTATCTACAGTCACTGTGGATGGAGCTGACTATTACTGAAAGAGTTTAAACGATTTCAAATCTTATTCTCTTTAAAAATATAAATAATGTATGCTTGTTATCTTCACAAGTTTTATGAACGATTGTCTTTAGTAAAATGAAATACGGCATTTAATAACTGAATGCTTTGTAAAATCGGGATAGAAGGAATCTTTATAGCTAGCTATATTTATAGCTTTTGTAGCTTTAAACCAAACTTTTATAGGCTCATGAGTCATGCCAAATACTATTCATTTCTTGCCAAGGAAATTCTTATGTCCAGTATTAAAGGCTTTCGATGATGCTAAGATGATAGTTTTAAAAATCATATAATCATATCAGTTCAAGTGTGTGTGTATTTTCCTAAATAAACATTAAAAGTTTATTCACTAATTAATTAATTTAGTTGGATTTTCCTCAGAGAAAAATATAGTCAGAACAAGGTAAATTTAGGCAATTAGGCAAGGCAATAGGAGACGCAAACGAGGTTGCGTGGGTCTGCTAGTATACTATAATATACAAATAATATGAAAACAAACACAAAGAAAGACTTTGATTACATAAATTTTATAAGAAAAATCTAAAGCTTACAAAATCTCCGTTATACCCAGACAGACTAGTAATGATAGACGAACATTCTGCTACATTTGGTCATTAATCTCCAAAGCCAAAGTGTGATGAATTGATTGATTCTGTCTTCTCCACCGGATAAACAACATCCAACCACGAAATGTTCTGATTAGTAGGGAACAGAAGCGTACTATCGATGAGACAAGGACCAGCTTTCTGAGAGCTCTTGAGGTTGTTTGTATTCATAAACTTTGTGTATAGTATCTAGTAGCTGCAGAGATCTGTAAATGCTGGGTACTCTGCGCCACTGATGTTAGGTTTGGTAGGTGCGGTTTTAGCGTTTATCCGTTCATTAATTCCAGTAGGTGTGTTCAGAGATAAAATATATTTCGTTCTAATTTAGTGGCGGATTTTGTATGAATATACTTTTTTGTGAACGTTCGTGTGAATTTTTCGCGTACTACCTCTACGCGAAAAAACCGCGTTTTATGTTGTGTCGATACAATACATTACATGGTTTGAGTTCAGTACTTTACAATATTCATAGCTTTGTCTTCGGTGATACAGGTATCAACTGTTGATATGAATTAATTTTCGGTGCATGGGTAGTAGGTGTTTTAATATAGTGATGTGACATCCCAACAGTAGGTACACAACTATGGGATCTATAGAGTTTTTCTTTTTTTTTAAATAGACAGGGTGATTTATTTTTACGTTTATACTTTAAAACCTTCCTACTTAAATTACTCTACTTAGGAGGATGTAACAAGAACGACTATGTGTATTCTTTCTAAGCTTTTTCCAACTTTACTAGAGATTTCAAATTACAGCATAATTAGTTTATTAGGAAATAGGATTGTTTACAGTAATTAATAAATATCTGTGAGTTTTATCTGACACATCTTCTATTAGTTTCCTTGTTTTTTGCGTTAAATTTGTTCCTAAATTATTTTATGAATTTAGTCGTATCCATATAATATTGTTCTATTTACTTGCCCCCCTATTTTATAACAATATATGCATTCAAACACAATTATTAATTAATTATGAATAAATGAAATGAAGTACAAATGAATTACGTGTACAGTGAACACATACTAGTGATTGTATGTACTACTTGTAGAATGTATTACACGTAGAAATATAAATCGTATTCCCTAGATCATTGTGAAGAACTGTTCTGTCTTATATCAGCATTCCTTTGGGGGCTGTACACTCGGTAAGAAAACCGGCTGATTCCTGTACCATCTGAGCGATACATAAATATTTTGATTTTCGGTATTTTATTTTCCTTTCCGTCGTTCGAAGGCGAAGTACGGAGCGTAAACTCGAGAGATTGTCCCCAGTATGATGCGTGATCGTCAAAAGGTGAAAATAAATTTCACTTGCGAACTGGTTTCGTTTTTACGATATTTCGAGTTTTCACGGCTTGTATGTTACGATATCGTACATGTTTTAGATTTTTTATTGCAACGTTGCAAATTTGAAGTTTTATTTTGTAACTGTATTTAGTTCTAGATTTCTGCTTAGCTCACTTCAAAGAAAACAAAACTAAATTACATGTAAAAGCTTAAAATCGATCATAGTCGAGGATACAATAGGAGAGGCCTATCCCAGGTATCTAGGTCTAACAGTGGACTGTATAAGATATTTAGAATTTTAGTTACTGAGTCATTGATATACAAAAAACCCTACTTAGTATTGAAATTTTATATGTGGACATTCTATCAACCTTTTTTGGAAAAAAGAGGTTTTGTTTTCAACTCATATAAAAAAATAAAAATCTATTCAATTTTGTTTCAAACAACGAAGTAGGTACGTATAAGTTTACATACTGAGTAACTTAGAATACTTCGCCACGCGTACTTAAATACAAGTTTTCAAATTCATAAAGAACAAGACATAGACCGGTCTAAAACAGAGAAATGGTGTTAATTAATTTAATACCCTCCAAGACGTACTAGACTTCATAAATTATTCATACGATATTCCATTTCATACTGAGGTAATATTTCAATGTTATCTTAAAACAACTTTATACAACCCTTAAAATTAAAAGCACGTATGCTTTATACGTGAAAATGGTATAATAAAAATAGTACCCTCTGTTTTAAGTTAGTCTTGCTTTAAGATGTGCCTATTTTTAACCGACTTCTAAAAAAGGAGGAGGTTTCTCAATTCGACCGTGTATATTTTTTTTTTACTTTTTTATGTGTTCGCGGAGAATTTCGTCGTTTATGAACCGATTTTGATGATTCTTTCTTTAATAGAAAGGAGATGTCCCGGTGGTACCGTGATAAGGACATTAATATCTGATGATGGCATCCAAGAAAAATCGAGTTGAACCTTGAAGTCGGTTTTATTTTTGCTAAAATTGTGTTCTACAGTATTTTTAACCCTCGACGCAAAAACAGGGATGTGATACGTTTGACGTCTTTATCTGTCTGTCTGTGTGTGTGTGTGCGTGTCTGCGGCATCGTAGCTCTCAAATGGATGATCGAAATCGATTTCGATGCGTTTTTCTTATTTGAAAGCCAGTTTCCTTGTGGTAGTTCTTAGCTATGTTTGGTTAATATGGGTCCAGCAGTGTAAGAGAATCAGCTCTTTTCCAAAATGATGTAAGGCATGTTTGGCGTATGATTACTCGATTAGTTGCTTCAGGTGTGTCAGTATAGTCATTAAATGACAATTAATGCGTAGGGGCTTTTTTTGAATATTTGATTATTTTATTGAAGAACAATCTGACCGTGAGCGTGGTTTATTAGATCAAAACCTCTTTACTCCTGTCCTGCGAAAGTGAAAATTAATTAATATCAATTTTAGATGTAGGTAAATAGCCATTAAGAAATATTTTTCAATGCGTTCAGCGCAATTCGGCCTCAAGCATATGGTGCTACATATCGCTGCTAAGTAGCTATTTAATCTACATAATTTGAATATGGATTTAATAGGCTGTGGTATAACCACATAGTAACATAGGGTCCCGTTCACATTTGCAATTGAAGCGAAGATTAGTACCTTACCAACCATAAATCAGTATAACCACATATGGTGGTATAGGCAATATGACACCCACCCACCTTTCCTTTGATAAATTATGTATATGTCACAGCTCATGGTTTCATATCATCTCTGTAGCAACGGCTAAATAACCAACGCTACGCTCTCTGATACACGCTAAAAGAAATTTGCATAGAAGAGGAAAGTTGAATATATGTTTATACTTCAATAAGTCCCTTTGAAGAATTGTTTTACTTTGTATTCGTAAACATGAGTGTCGATATAAATGCAGGTACAGGCGAACAAAGAAAGTCCCAGTAGGAATTAGGCCGGCATATTTTTATTTTGTAAGGTAAACAATAAATATTTCACTAAAAACTAAAACAAAATAAAGAGATCACAAAAATATTGATTATTTATGTAAGGAATAATAAAAAGAAATAAAAATGATACTTTTCATTTTTTACATTACATTGCCTTTAAGACAGAGATGTGTATAGAAGGTATACATCAAATTTAATGATAAAATAGTACAAATAATGTGTTGCATGTATAAATAAATTTATATGTAAAAATGTACATGCTGTATACTTATATATTATATCTTTATATATATAATTCTTCTGTGAGTGTGTATGTCACTGAACTACTCTCAAACGACTGGACCGATTTTGATGAAATTTTTTGTGTGTGTTCAAGGGGATCTGGGAATGGTTTAGATTCACAATTTTGTCCGCTGGACAATGTTTTTTTAATTAATTTTTAATTTATTAGTAGTTATGGCAAAACGACGTTTGCCGGGACAGCTAGTACATTTATAGTAATCTTATAAAGCTGAAGAGTTTGTTTGTTTAAACGCGCTAATCTCAGGAGCCGCAGGTCCGATTAGAAAAAATATTTTAGTATTGGATAGTACATTTATCGAGGAAGGCAATAGGCTATATATCATCATGCTAAGACCAATAGGAGCGGAGCACTAAAAAAGAATGTTTCAAAAACAGGGGAAAATTATCACGCTACGGGCAATAGGAGACGCAAACGAGTTGCGTGGGTCAGCTAGTATATATAACCTTGACAATAAATGTTAAATAACTTAACTTTATTAGTAAATCGGTTTGTGGAAATCAGATTTCTTGTGGTAGCTTTTTATTTATATACAGAAGAAACCAAGAATAAATTATTAACCTTTGCCTGAATCACAGGTTTCGACCTGATATTGGAATCGTACATGAATGACCGAGTTTTGCTTGGTAATTTTTTGTCGCCGTGGAAACCCCATATAATATATATGTCGGAGTCACAGTGTGGGCGATCGGTCGAAGCGGTTTTTATGAAATGGTGACGTCAGCTTCGCCGACGTCACTTGGATATTTTGTCAAGTGGCACTCGGGATTTTAAAGCAATAGTAATCGTTCTTAATCAAGTCTAGTCTAGTAATCAATTCTCATTATTACACACGTTGGTAGGTAGGGTTTATTTGCACAGCCAAAGACAATATAAAATTCCAATAGTTTATTGAATCAATGAAGCTACAGTTAAAATCATAGATCGGCACAACATTGTCAAAGTGAATTAGGTGAGAACACCAAAATCCACTGAACGTCCGTGTCAATCTATAATCTCCAGTTTCCAAATGCGTAGGGCCTTATGAGAAGAAACCGGCAAAGAAACTCATGGCCACTCTTTTGAAAGTTACATCTTAACTTATTAGTTACAAACTATCAATAGTCAATTACAACAATTAAGAAGACTATGTACTTAGCTTATTTACAGCTTGTCTTTCCTCGTACAATGCCCGTACTAAACTGATCTGTTGATTCTATTTTACTTCAATACGAAACGGTGGGTAGTTAGATTAAGAGCCAAAAGGTTAGTAGTCCCGCAACTCGTGCGGCCGCTCTCTTTTATACCGGCTAGTCTAGTGGTGACACCTACCACTGTATTCGGTGTTACCCGCACACATTTTAGTAACATTTAATATTGCTTACAGAATCGACTAAAACTAAACCAACATTATTAAATCAAGCTGTAAGTAAACTAAGACGTAATAGTCACATCGTTAATAACAAATAATCAGTGCGCCTTCTTTTGCATACACCGTCCACAGATTCCACCCAAACTGCCATGTTTCTCGATGCACAGTTTGACGTTTCGAATAATCGATTGAAATAAACACGAATTCAAATTAAAACTTAAGAAAACTACTCGTTCTCCGACACGGCCATCCTGATGCTTCACACGTCCTCGTGTGAGTCATCTGTAAACAAAGAAAAAAAGCAACCACAGTAGCTCAATTTATTCGGCCGGTATTGCCTTGCCGACACAGGCATTCTGATGGACTTACACGTCTACGTGTTTGTTAACTGAGGAATCATCTGGACAGTGAATCCGTCCTCTCGGCTATTCCTGACCAAATTAAAGATTCATAGAAACCAATTTCAATTATAACAAATTATTTTGCCTTCATGATTTTAAATTTGATGTTTCTATTCACGTCAGTATCACGATAAGGTTCTGACCATGCTCATTTATGTCTCTACTAAGCATAATCACATAAATCTTAGAACAAACAAATATTATTGTTAACCTAGGTTCAGCACCTCTGTCTAAACCACCAGTAACAGCGTTAAGACGTTTTGACTTAGTCGCTTAACCAGCAACTGCGTATAACCACTTCACCAGCGGCTTTTTGCTCAACTCTTAACCAGAGATCGAGATCTTTTTATTGTCACTTAACCAGCGACTAACATTCGCATAGCCAGATGCGCACCGCTCACTCTCTACAGATAAGTACTGCATGAGCTACGGCTACAAATGACCAGCGAGACCTAAGGAGGTAGTGAAACCAAGCTACCAACACTACATTCTAAATAATTGTACACAACAAAATAATCAAAACAGAAATAAAGCCTTCGGATTAATTCAATAAACTATTCAAGGATCATGGTTTTCTACATCATGTTCATTGGACAAATCAATAGGGACTTCACTAGTGGGTATCTGACGGTTTGTATTCACTTTGATTACCGCGGGTGTAGATGATCAATGGTCGGTAGAAAATATGTGTGTACAGCAAATTCGCGGTCTCCCTCTAGTATATCGGCGACCACGTAAGGACCTGAATACTGTGGGTCTAATTTCATTTGATTGCGATCCTCATTTTATAAGAGAATGTAGGCACCAATAGAAACGACCTTATTATTTTAAGAACTTTTCGAAAATTACAACTGAAAAGCCTAATGCAAGCAGATTTTCATTCTTTTCTTTAAATAATTATGTCGTATGAAATACAGTAATCGTGTACCTACTACAGGAAATGCTATTCAGTGCATTTCTTCAACCCGGATTTCTTGACAGAATTTATTGTTTTATTAAAAAGACAACTCTCCCATTAGAAATAAACATCCTGTGTCACGGGGGATCTCACAAACGTACACAAAAATCACCCAGACTCAGAGCAACAATTCTTGGACCACACAATACTATGTTACAATAAGGGCGGGCGTTACCTACCCTCAATAATCTTACTGCACTATATTGTCGTTGGCCCAGAAATCTATCTGACAGAATTTGTCTTATTAAAGAGCATTTGAAACAAAATGAAAACTTCTCACCAAATCTTTCTTGGAGCTGAACTAGAGCTGGTTGGATGGAGCTGACATTCACTGGTTACTCGGTTTGTAAATAGTTTGCCTTGGCATTCATACTGGAACGGCATCTATGACACCACACTTGAATAAGGTTCAAGCAATCGTCTTCTGCGCTTTGGTTTCCTTCGACTATCAGGCGAGGTAGTATCTGAAATCTCAGAATATGTGTTAGCAATATTGTCACGACTAAAATTGTCCTAATCTTTACTGGATTACGTAAACTTTTGATTTTGACACAGCTGTGACAGCCCTTGTATTTTTCACACACCACTTCTTCACTTTTACAGTCTGAATAGTTCTCTCACTAGTTGGCGGTTCTCGTATAGCACAAATTAATTACGTATCGAAAAGATTTTTTTAACGTAGGGTAAACGTAAAATAAAATAATAACAATCTGCCCTGTATTTTGTGCCTGATCCGTTATGGGTTATCCATAGAGATAATCCGTAGGGGTAGTCCATATGGGTAATCCATAGGGGTAGTTCATAGGAGTAATCCACAGGTAATCCATAGGGTAATTCACAGGTAATCTCTAGGGGTAGTCCACAGGGGTAATCCACAGGTAATCCATAGGGCAATCCACAGGTAATCCCTAGGGGTATCACAGGTAATCTCTAGGGGTAGTCCACAGGGGTAATTCACAGGTAATCTCTAGGGGTATCACAGGTAATCCCACTTCTGATGTCGGAGTCACAGTGTGGGCGATCGGTCGAAGCGGTTTTTATGAAATGGTGACGTCAGCTTCGCCGACGTCACTTGGATATTTTGTCAAGTGGCACTCGGGATTTTAAAGCAATAGTAATCGTTCTTAATCAAGTCTAGTCTAGTAATCAATTCTCATTATTACACACGTTGGTAGGTAGGGTTTATTTGCACAGCCAAAGACAATATAAAATTCCAATAGTTTATTGAATCAATGAAGCTACAGTTAAAATCATAGATCGGCACAACATTGTCAAAGTGAATTAGGTGAGAACACCAAAATCCACTGAACGTCCGTGTCAATCTATAATCTCCAGTTTCCAAATGCGTAGGGCCTTATGAGAAGAAACCGGCAAAGAAACTCATGGCCACTCTTTTGAAAGTTACATCTTAACTTATTAGTTACAAACTATCAATAGTCAATTACAACAATTAAGAAGACTATGTACTTAGCTTATTTACAGCTTGTCTTTCCTCGTACAATGCCCGTACTAAACTGATCTGTTGATTCTATTTTACTTCAATACGAAACGGTGGGTAGTTAGATTAAGAGCCAAAAGGTTAGTAGTCCCGCAACTCGTGCGGCCGCTCTCTTTTATACCGGCTAGTCTAGTGGTGACACCTACCACTGTATTCGGTGTTACCCGCACACATTTTAGTAACATTTAATATTGCTTACAGAATCGACTAAAACTAAACCAACATTATTAAATCAAGCTGTAAGTAAACTAAGACGTAATAGTCACATCGTTAATAACAAATAATCAGTGCGCCTTCTTTTGCATACACCGTCCACAGATTCCACCCAAACTGCCATGTTTCTCGATGCACAGTTTGACGTTTCGAATAATCGATTGAAATAAACACGAATTCAAATTAAAACTTAAGAAAACTACTCGTTCTCCGACATATATATATATATATATAATAGCATACTAAATTTCATGAAAATCATAAGAACCGTTTCCGAGATTCAGATTATATATATCTACAAAACTTGTTCGTTTAAAGGTGTTAGATTAGATAATCTATACTAACATTATAAACGCGACAGTTTGTGAGTGTGGATGGATGGATGGATGTTTGTTACTCTTTCACGCAAAAACTACTGAACGGATTTGGATGAAACTTTACAGTAATATAGCTTATACATCAGAATAACACATAGACTACTATTGGCCGCGATAACTGACATATACGCGGGCGGAGCCGCGGCAACAACTAGTATAGGATAGAGCAGAATAAGTCTGACATATTATTAACTCTGTTATAGAAGTCTCTATATAAATAAAGAATTAAAAAGAACGGATTATGAAAAAGACAAACAGAGAAAATTATATTACGCAGCAGTGAATTATAACGTGACGTTAGCCGAAAATTAGAAAATTTGATAAGAAAGTAAGATTAGGTGAAGAAAAGATGATAAGGAGTTAGGAAGGTAGTATGATATCTCATCATTTTTCAATAGCGGTGTTGACTATTAAGTAAGAATAAAAAAAAAAACTTTGTTTAAAAAACCGACTTCAAAAACTAAAAGTATAAAATAACTTAATAAAGATTTAATAAATACACCTTGTATGCAAACCTTTAATATTAAACACTATTATTTGTTTGTGCTACCTATTCATAGGTTTGAAGTCGGTGCCAAGCGAAAATGTAATAGTAGATACCCACTCGCCGCTCTATTTCGCTTTTTAGTCTTACTAGTCAGGGAGTTTTCTTTGATGTTTTTTGAAAGTCTGTTGCATTTGCATGATTACTAGTTATTAGATCGGTAACTTAGTTTCATCTATATTCTATGTGATCTAGGTGATCTAACCTTACCTGTCAGATCACCTGAACAACTTCAAAGAATACTAGTAAGGCTCTAATCGTGTATTTGGTACAACGTATCTATGTATGAAATTGACAGAATTATCCTCCAACTCCTAACTGTTGAGGATTTGTACCTTCCATCATCAGTTCACCTAAATAACTGGAAATAATACGAGTAGCGTTAACATAAATACACCTGACATTTAAAGATTTATCTTCCAACTCCTAACATAAACATAAACATGACCACCAGGTGTAAATACTGCAATAGCTTTAGAAAATATATGAAAAACATAGCACGTGCCTAACAATTTTGAGGGTTTCTTTCGATTTCCTTAGGATCCCATCACCAGATCCTGATGTAGTGGTAATGGGACCACATGGGGAGCATACCCTTTCGAATACGAAAAAAGAATTCCACAATTGACGGAGTAGTTAATCAGTGTACATACATAAAAATAAATATCAATCAAATTGAGAACCCTTGGGAATGTATTGCTCCATTTGGAAGTCGGTTAAAACGGACTTCGGTGCGATAAGTGAAATATTTTTGTTATCGTACGACATTTTTAATGGATCTGTAGGCACACACATATACTAGGTCGTATTACTGTATAGCGTGGCTGCGCCCACGCTTATTAATATTAAGTATCAGTAAGGTGTGAATGTAAAGTTAGTCGCAAATAAACCATCATCGAGTTCAGTTGTCTCATATTATTTATATCACTGCTCCCCTATAAGAAATACGCAAAGTTGTCAAGGATATTACATAGACAACTCTACAGATCTATCAATCTATATAATGTAAATATGAATAAAACTAACTTACTAGTTTGTGTACGCCTCAACAACATAAATGCCCTGCACCGACTGCGCTCAATATAACATTATTTTATAAAATATAAAGGTAGATTATATCGTAGACGAAATGAATGAATGGTATTATTTTTTTTAAATGCAGGAAGCGCTCAAAGCGTATTTCAAATTGAGAAATGTACGGGATGAGAGCCTCCAAGGAGAAACTGTGTATATAAAGTGTTTGCTCGTAAAGTAGAATGAATGGATATTATAACATGAGTTATGAATATATAAGTCATTTTATTCGTGACGTGTTTCTTACTTTAACCATTTACGTCGCTGGCGTAGATAAAATTTATAGTTAGACCAATATTTAGATAGAAGATAAATTACACCACATCGTTAGTCACTCGTTATTTTTTTTCCTTTTGTATCTGCAATCGACTAAGTCATAATCAGGTGTTTTAACGTTCATTATTATTTTAACTGCCTCGGAAGCGCAGTGGTATCGTATGAGACTGCTGTGTGTTTGAGGTCTCGGGGTCGATTCCCGGGTCGGATCAAATGTTGAAAATCTAAACGTTACGTGTACGAAGTAACAGGCACAGCTAGTTACAATATAAAAAAAAATTGAAATATACGACAAAGTTACGCTTCTGAATGGTATGGTCATTTGGAAGGCAATAGACGAGTAAAACATGAATCATTGTCTTTTTGCCTTCATATTGTTAATCAACCTTTTTAAATCAGACTGAATAACATTTTTTGACTTAACCATAGCATCATGACATTTTTCTCAGAAAAAATGGAAAGGTTTGTATGATAGCAATATTTTAATATTAAGTTAGTGAAAATAATTACAAATTTATCTTTTTAAAATGACAATAACTTGTTTTATAATTCATCTACATATACTTATATTAAATATTTATCCTTGCGTCGCTACTGATTCTCATTTCTTTACTTGCAATAACGACGGTTATTTAATCATATTTAATTAAAATAGTCGAGGGAGTAAAATATTTGTCAATCAGCTTATCAATGTTAGCACAGCGCCAGCGCCTCAATTAAAATTAGAAGTTTAAATTTACGTTCTATTCTTAAACCTTTCTGCAATGTTTTCTTAGGAAAAAGTCCTTCATTATTTTAAGAAACCTCAATTTAACTCTCAAACCATATTTCTTATGTAAATTTTAACTAGCTGACCCACGCAACCTCGTTTGCGCCTTATATTGCCCGTAGCGTGAACATTTCCCCCGTTTTTGATACATTCTTCATTGTTGCTCCGCTCCTATTAGCAGTAGCGTGATGATATATACCCTATAGCCTTCCTCGATGAATGGACTATCCAACACCGAAAGAATATTTCAAATCGGACCAGCGGTTCCTGAGATTAGCGTGTTCAAACAAACAAACAAACAAACAAACTCTTCAGCTTTATATATTAGTATAGATATAGATTTTGAAGCAGTCGTTTTGTAATAAGATATTTATATTCATATATGGCCATGCCAAAGTGAGTCTACTCAGCCTCATGGGAAGCATGACTAGAAACCAAAAACGGTGGTCACTATCCTCATTGTGAATGCGGATAAAGCAGCATGGTGACTTACACTATGGCGGCTTGCGTGTAGGACTCTGGATCATACAGGGAGAAAAACACTTACGCTGGTAGTGAGTTCCAAGATATAACTGCTCGGCACAGGAAGGAAAAGTCGATCCGCTAAGTTTGAGATTGTATTGCAGGTAATCAAGATATAACAGTTGACTGTTTTGTTGGAACAGGTGAAATATGTACGTGACTGTGCAGTATTCATCCAGAAGTATTATGTTCGACATTGCTCGGTTACAGTAGATAAGCGACAATGTCACGTATCTAAGCTAATCTGTGAATATAATGTTATCTCTAGGGCGTTTTGTGTCTCGATCGTAATCTTGATCCAGACTCAGCGACTACATTGTCGATTCGTACAAAATTATCTGGTATTTTTGGCAATTACATTGCGGAAATTACGTACATAGTAACACCCTTTGGGTATTTATGAAACTAAGCTTCAACGTACAGACATGTACACGAGGTTTTACAAAGCCTTAATTGTTATTATTTTATAGTGGAGAGCTTTTGGGGCGGCACGAAAGAAAATTACTTCTTTCTCAGCCGTGGGAATTAAATCTTAAATTAATTTAGTGGAACGGGATCTGACACAATTTTTTAATTGTTAGATTGTATAAACAACAGTTACTGAAATTTCTTTTTTTGGATGAACATTGAAAATTAAAAAAAAGATCTTTAACGTTCATCCAATCATCGTCATAGCTTTTATGAACCCCAAGACTGTTTGGAGTCGTCTATTAGTTCAACTGGTTTTAGCTGAAATATCAGTTTTTCCCTAAATCATGAGAGTGAAGACGGTGAACTGAATTCGTTGCAACGTTCATCCAAGCATCATACAATTTTGCATACATCTTGCGAGAGACGTAGAGTATCTTTAATTCAGAACAAATCCCATGATGATAAAATCACTTTTGAGTCAGTGAAATCGCGCCAATTCTGGGTTTTTTAAAACAAAAACTTGACAAAGGATCTTAGTTGTTTTACAGCACTAAGCTTGAATGGGAATTTCATTTCCAACTTACTTTGAAATCTGTGCCTTACCAATCTTGAAATAATCTTGGTAAAGACTATTACACTCTTATTTTTTTACGAAGTGTCTTTAAATATTTATGCAATTTTTTTTCTAGTTTACGGTCTCATTCGTGAATACTGATTTTTATTTTATTGATTACTAGCTTTAACCCGCGGCTTCGCTCGCATTTTACTAAAGAAAAGTATCCTATGTTACTTCTAATACCTTCAAGAATATGTGTACAAAGTTTCATAATGATGGGTTACGTAGTTGTCGCGTGAAAGCGTAATAAACAAACTTACATTCACATTTCAAGTAATAGATAGATTTCACAATAAATTAAATAGCTTTTTTCTTTCATTTTGAGGGTCCAGTTGGTATAGATCAAGTAATAAGTGACGTGTTGTTTGTTGTCTTCGTTTAAGCGTGTAGATGTTCCAATTATTAATCTTTAGTAAATCTACTACCAAACACAAGTTGCTACTTGTTTAACACTTCACTACAAATAAGACTTCTTACTTCAGTCATTTTGCTCCATATGTAATTAGTATTTGGTTAATTTTAACATATTATTACGGCACAGTAAACTTTGTCAATTATTTTATTTAAATATATTTATATATCACAACGTCGTTGTTCTACTATACGTTGAAGAAGTTTTTATTGTATTACTTTTAATGATTTTTACTAGGTAGATAAATTATTATACGTATAACGTATTTTCTGATTAATATATGTGAATGTAAACTTTCATTAGGATTTCACTTAAACTAAATTAAATTTAATCTTTTCCTAGCTAGATTGAGCTATCTCTATCACATAAACTACTATATACCCCATAGTTACTCCAGTCATGTATTTGAAAAATATGCTTTTTCATGCTCCGATTAGATAAACCTAGACTGTAGTGTATACAATGATGTAGAAGCATCACTAGGCCGCCACGTGTGGGTCATCATGCTGCATTGTTGCATTGTCTGCATTCGCAATGAGTATGGTGAGTACCACTCTTGGATTCTGCTTATGCTTTCCATCAGGCAGAGTAGAGTCATTTCGGCAGGCCATACATAAAAAAAATGTGCAAGAAAAAAGATTTGAATTGCGAACCTTCTGCTATATAAATATGAATGTGTCGTAGATAAATGATGAATTGACATAAAATATACGTGAAAGAAAATATAAAGGTAGGTAGATTTTTTATGTATTCTCATAAACATGAGGAATCACAATAGAAAGAATTTTCCATTACAACTTTAGTTACGTTTATTGTCGTAAAGAATCTTTTGATGTTCCTTTTCTAGCGCACAATTTGCTTAAAAGAGCTATAAATAATGATAACGGGCTTGAAGGAAAGGGTGAAATTTTACTTTGCAATGTTTGACACACTATTTGTGTTTGAGTATGTGATGCAAATGTAAGTAGGGATCTACTTAGTTTCATTTAAATTAGTTGATTTAAGATTGCTTAGTTGATTAATAAATTGTTACTGTTTAGATTAAATCAAAGTGACTTTCTAAAATTTTATACGCACTTTAAAATTTAAAGAATATGAGTTAAAGTATAAATAATCGAGAAGTAAGGATTCTACATTATTATGACTACTATTTTCAAATTGTCAATTCTTTTTAATCTATGTTAAAAATTTGTATCTTCAAAGAAAAATTTATAAGTTAGAATATGTCATGAAACATTATATCCCCCCTTCATAAAATCTACGTAATAGTAAAAGTTGTTTGGATATTGATATAGATTTTTGCGAGTAAAATGGAAATAGAAACAATGCGAAATAAGTACCAATAATTTGTTTCATGTACTATTACTGAGCCTGTAGTAAAAAATATTTACCTATTAAATATTCCTCAGACATAGTCATGCGTTGAATTCAGTTCGCCCTCAGCGTTGCAAAGGTCCGATACGTTTCGTCGCAAAACTAATATTATTACTGATAGTGTTCGTTGAAGTAGTTGCCCACTCCAAAATATTCTTAGAAATAAGAAAAGCTAGGAAAATGATAGAGATGTGTAGAAATTACAGTTAGCAATTGCAAGGAACTTTTATACAAAACCTATCATTCGTAACTCGTTTGTTTTCTAGTATTTGTTGCGTCTGATATGTAATAACTTCTCAGTATAAAGTGCTTGTGTTGTTATGTGGATAATACTGACTATTAATTTACAAGTGAAGACAACAAAAGTGTGTCATATGAAAGTAAATTTTCATTTAGACACAAAACTATTATGGAGGCGTTGGGATGTTCAAGTATATCATATTTTCATTGCTCTGCCGACATGTCCCGTTACCTACAGGTAATTTAGCGCTTGAAACTGATCTCGTTTACACAAAGCTAATGAGAAAGCAGTTTATTTGATGATTTCTGAAAAAATATATGCCGCATAGTAAAATACTTTTTCTTTCAGAAGGCAAACGAGAAGACTGATCATTTGATATTCTCGTAGGTACACATACACACATCGTACACATCCCTTATTATTTTCTAAATTCTTTATAGCTTGTACTTGCGTACTACAATAGTGAGAAGTATATTACCTTAAAGTGTTATTTAGTAATATAAATTAATCGTAAATGTCAAATATTACATTTCGTTGAACCTGGCAGCTATGCAACGCGGTGCCAGCCCCGCAACTTTGCAGCAATTTGCATTTAGAGTACACTTCAGTAATAGCATTTTGTGGAAAACGTGAACACCACTAAAACAAGATTATGAGCGTTTATATATATATAATATGAGCTGTATTCGTGATCAACACAACATCATTTATTTTGTTCTTTTACTGAGTGGCAACAATTCTTTTGTTTGGGATAGGTCTCTTAATTAATATAAGAACGTGTAGGTGTAGAAACATAGACCAACAATAAAGTTGATTTAACTTTTAGATTTAAGTAACTGCATCTATACTAATATTAAAAGACGTAGTGACTAATCTTCGAAAGTACTGATCCGATCTTAAATTTTTTTTACACTAACAGAAAACGACACTATTCATGACATAGGCTCTATTTTACTATGTTTGAACAAAAAATTCAGATAAAGATAATAGTATTTGTAAATGAAGCTGAAAAAAAGCGGGCGGTTAACGCACAACGAAATGGGCACGGATCGGCTAGGAAAAAATTAAAACCCTCTACGCAAGCACTTAATTAGGTAATCATATTAGAAAAGAGCTGATACTCTTACACTGCTGGATCGACAATAGCCAAACATAGCTAAGAACTATCACAAGGAAACTGGCTTTCATATAAAAAACAGTATCGAAATCGGTACATCTGCTTGAGAGCTACGATGCCACAGACAGACACACACAAACACAAAGACAGACAGACATCGACGTCAAATTTTTGCGTCGGGGGTTAAAAATCGGAACACCTTTTGAGTGAAAAAATAATCAAATAATAATACAGAAAAAAGACAAGTTAGCATGGAAGGCAATTTTTTTTATCTTTAACTCAAGCTCTTGAAACAAAAAAATGGTGAGTAATTTTATCTAATTAGTGAAGATAAACAAAATCCGGGTAAATTAAAACTGGTATGCACAAGTGGTAATAAAATTCTTTAAATGTTGGGAGTGTCATTAAAACGGTTTGTTTCAACAGACATTCATCAAGAGGTAGTTTAATTAAAACGAAGGTTTTGTGGCAACAATTTTGCTTAGACTGACCCAACGGGTAACGGTTATATTTCGTCTTCTATTAATTTGTGCTAAACGTTACTCGCTATTACTCAATCTTGTGTAAATGTAATAAAAAGGGGTACTTAAGAGTAAAATACAAACATCTAATATTTGTTATTCTAATTAGTAACTTATTTTACTAACATCATCAGGTAGTAAATGCATGTTCATTTCAGCACGAACAGACCGGCTCGACCAGGGCGGTACCCTCGCACAAAAGATCAACGTAATATGACAGTGTTCATTTTGTCATATTTCGTTGGTCAGTGTGAGACCGGAGGCCCAATGCATGCTGCATTGTTGCATTGTCTGTACGAGCAATGAGTATGGTGGCTACCACTCTTGGAAGAGTCCTTATGCAGAAGCTTATGCTTTCCATCAGGCAAATTAGAGTTGTTTTGGCAGGCCATACATAAGGCCAATATAGTTTGAGACTATAGTGTTAGATCCTTTTTTTTGAGGTTTACAATCTAATATTATGAAATTATGACCATAGTTCTGATTTGGGTAAGGTGGAACAAGAAGGGAGTGTCAACTTGATTGCCCTTTAACATAAAATAAGAATTATCTATATTCTACTATCACATCACACTTCACACTAATAAATAAAGGCGAAAATTTGTTAGTGTGTATGTTTGTTACTTTTTCACGCAAAAACCACTGAACGGATTTAGATGAAACTTTACAGTAATATATACATCAGAATAACACATAGGCTACTATTTGCCGCGATAACCGATATACACGCGGGCGTAGCCGCGGGCAACAACTAGTATAATATAAATTGTATATATATAATACTGCTTTTATATTGCTACTATTTTAATTATACAAATAAATAATATATACTGAGTAATTATTTATTATCTAACACCGAAAAGAATATTTTTAGATTTTTTGATTTTCAGATCAATGCAAAAAGAATTACTTCAAAATATTTGCGTACATAACCAGTTTTATTTATCTTTTATCTCCTTCCTTCATTACAATATTTATTTGTTCTAATCGATAGGTTGTTTTATAAAAGATGTTTGGGTTTTTAATATGGATCAGGTGCAATTTAAAGATATGGTTATATCTGTTAGGGATCACAGGTAGGACCAACTACATTGGCTTTACTGTGGTTATCCCCCATGTATGAACAATATGATCATTTTTTTGCTTATCGCCGAAAATTGCTCGCAACACTTCATTTCTTTTACTATCAATTCTATAATATTCGGTTAAATGTACAGGATATCTAATAGAGCACGTGAATTAGGACACAGCCGGGTTTTATAGTTCTCTAGAGGCAATAAAACGCATCAATGGCGACAATTCTTCCGTCGAATATCAATAAATTGCGATCGGTAGATGTCTCTATCTCTATATACAGACTCGGTGACAATAACAGTTACATTTCCACCCATATGTGATAATGTTCGTCGTTTGGGGCAATAAATATCATTTTGCGTCATTGAGACAGAACTTTTAAACTTTGTTCCATGATATATTAACAATTATTTTTACGGGAATTAACACGATCAGTTATTAAAAGGTATTACATACCTCTGATTTGCCTGACGTTTCGACCAGTTGCACTGGCCGTGGTCACAGGCTGACCACTGACTGCACGGCACGGAGACTGACAGTAAGTGATCGCGTTAATTCCCGTGAAAATAATTGTTAATATACAAAGACTAGTTTGTAAACTTTGAGGTAAGCGTTTAATTCGTCAAATTTATCCATTTTTTATCATCTTTGCTTCTCCTCCATATTTAAACCCAAGAAGCGGAACATTGAACAGCCAGCAGTAATAAATATATTTGTACAAAAGTTCCCTTAATAAAAAGGTTGATAAAGTGTAATAATAATCAGACTGGACAAAATTAAAATGGAACCACACGGGAAGCAGTAGCTTTAAAATAAAAAAAGAATCATCAAAATCGGTTCACTCAGTTGAAAGTTATAAAAGGTAACAAACATTAAAAAATATTCCTAACCTCCTCTTTTTTTAAGTCGGTTAAAAATAATTTTATAGGTTAACGTTAAGCTATAAAAAATAAAACAGCAGCATATTTCTGATATTTTGAATAACCGTATACATTACTTCAAACAAAGAAATATACCTAAATGAGTTTGAGAGGATACATTACCGAGTAGCATTAGAATATGATTTAGAGTTAATAGAGTTTTAAGACTAAAAAGTTTAATTCAAGTCCAAAGATAAGAGTTTGAAGGGTTATTTTCCTATATCTGGCACAATAATTTAAAAAAATCTCAAAACATAATTCGTCATATTCTTATATGTTTCATATGATCAATATCTTAATTTTCATTCAATAATGTTTACTTAGTTGGAATTTTAATATAAGATAAACAATTAGTAATAAGCTATTACTGTATGGCAATAAAAGGTCGCAAAACACTGCAGTTGTTGCTAAACGTGCAATTCGTGAACATAGAGTTGTGTAAATAAAATAAATCAATAAAGTAGAACAAGTTTACAGTTACAAATATTAAACCTGGAACATGTTTTGTATTGATATCCTTATTTACGACTCTGTCTAAGTTGTATAGCGTAGCTGTCAGTTGTCTATAGTATTTAAATACGAATTTAAAGACACCATTTATTGCGGCTGCCTATTAAAAAAATATCAATGAAAACCAATGAAATAACGTTCCGAATGTCACCTAGAAATTGTCGTAACCACTGAAATATTACAACTCTAAAAAGTCCACTAAAATCTCTCAAATAGGTTTGTTCAGGTCAGCATTTCGCTGACGTGGCCATGTCTGCAGTACCTACGTGTGTTAAATTTATGTTCAACTCGCGTTAAAGTTACGTACGTGAGATAGATTTACGATGAATCGATGAGACTGAAAGATTTGTAAATGCCACAGCAATTCCGTACGGGGCACGTTTACATCATCAAATAAGTTTACCCTGTCCTCGCTCTTTGACACAACGAGGGCTCTTTGATCGCCGCTCCCCACACGTTCTCACTACCGGACGTGATTATTACTTGTATGTTAGTTCATATTCAATCAGCTTAAAGCTAATGAGGTACCAAACTAATTTCTCATGTGAAATACTAGTTTTATAAGCTGTTTAAAATCCACCTCAATCACAATCCCATTTATTATATATATGGGATTTAAGTTAATGATTGTTTTTATAATTCAAATAGATTTTGCTCTATTTTTTCAAATAGAAAATTAATAATTGTGCGCCCTACTGCTGCTACTCTATATAACATCAGTTACCATATCCGTACAAAGGTTCTTTGTAAGAAATCGCCATGCGCGTTAAGATCGCCAATTGTCACGTATGTTAATTGCAACTCAAATGCAATTATTTTTATTGTATACACATAACAACACATCAGTTATGTGTGTACAATAAAAATAATAAATAACATGATATATTTTATAGCGGGTAAATTTGTTCGAAAATTTACATATCTAATACTAAATTAGACAATATATCCTACCCAAAGAATGTCTATCAAAGTACGAGAACAATATTGCGGGCATAAAACATAACCTATAAAAATATACATTGCGTAGCACTCGTAGCAGGTGCTACGAAGCGTGAACAACACCAGTCGTGTTATTATCAGCCCTCGGGGTTCCGTCCCAAAACCCCTTTCCTCTTTGCCTTCTAACCGGAAACTGGACACTCAATGGGTTTTCGTTCGAAATTGTGATATCGACGGAGTTTTACACCAAATTTTTTCCACGGTATGGCACAAACGCTTTTGAGATAAAACGTCTATATGAATTAAATTAAATTTATTATATTTACATTTTATAAACATTTTCAATTAAAAATGACGAGGGTTCATTTTAAACACGAGAGAATAAAAACAAAGGGAATAAAAAGTGGCATATCCGTATCTTTGACTACAAGCAAAATTTAATTTATGTCGGTCATAATTTTTGTATAATATATTATTTGCGCATTTTTTAATGACTGTGTGACAACAGGCGTGAACGCAAAATGTTAATATCTCTGACAAGAGGAGTAAATGTATACATATGTTGTTAATGCTAAGCGCGGGATGTTCGTTACCTACATAGAGTAAACAGCGTTAAATATACAAGTTATCCGAGGCATGCACGCTCGCGCCATTTTGTTTTGGCTAATTAACGTTGAATTGTCGCAGTCCCCCGGGGACCTTGCTAATGTGCCTATGTTACACTTTCGGCACTGAGGGCTTTTGTACTTCCATTCAAACACAGACGTATTAAATTTTGTCTATTAATTAAGAAGAGATTTGTAAAACTAGTCATTTATAAGTTCCCTTTTAATTATACAAAATAATGGTGCTTAGGTGCTTCAGGGTATGCTATTCAGTTTTTCAAAATTTTACACAGCTTAACTTGAACGTTTAAATGCAATTAGACACACTTGTGCCACAGTTTTAACTGCCTCGTTATGAGGCGACGGTGGTGCTTGACATCTCGGGTTCGATTCCCGGGTCGGACTAAATGTGTGATCTGCAAATATTTGTTTCAGTTTTTGGGTGTTTTTTTATGTATTACATGTATGTGTTTACAGCGAGCACATAAGTAAAAAAAACTCAGTCAAAAGAAGAACCTCCCTTTTTTAAAAGTTGGTGAAAAATTAAGAAAACCATAGTTTGTACCAGTTGAAATTCAGTAACTCGTAAAAACTTCGCATTGGACACGTCTTCAAGGAAATACATCATACAATAATCTCAACTTTGATCTTCTTTACCAAGATTTGTATGTAAAAGTTCTATTGTAGATACCGACGAACTTTCTTCGAAATGTTGTTTCCATGGCTGAATCATTTGTAATCAACATATTTATTTCAAATAGACATGCGCAGATAAGATGGAACCTGGAACCGCTTACTTACACCACGCTTACGGCTATCACTATTTTAAGTACAGACAAGTAGTTGGTAAATTTAATTTGAAATTCTTTCGGGTTCGATTTCCGGGTCGGACCAAACGCATATATGTGTTTAGGAGTTTGGGTGTTTTTTACGTATAATATGTATGTATTTACAAAAAAAAAAGTAATAAATGTATTTTACCCATAACACAAGCTCTGCTTAGCTTAGGACTATATGGTGTTGTGTGTTAGATGTCCGAAATATTTATTCAATATTATTTTTTCTTGTTTGCTTTGTAATAGCACACATCTCTGCCATTTCAAGGATAACGACAATTCTGTTATATTTTTCCATGTAAGTAAGAAAAAGAATCATAAAACATTTATTAGATCCTCTTTTACCTACAAGATGTGTGCCGGTCGTCACAAATCATTCCACATACTTCCATTCGCCTACGATGTATGTAAAGTATCACCAATTTACAAACTTAGGCCATTGAATGCCAAGGGCGTATTGGAGTCGCACAGACTGTAATACAATTTCTTCATAGCTACTTTGAAACTTGAAATGGCTGCATTACCTATGTGGGTGTAGGCAATAAAGCAGCCGTCACTGTCTGTAAAGATTGGGAATTCTTTGCTATTCAAGGCCGACAAATTGCTTTTTATATGTTATAAGAAAAAATGATTTTGTGTAAAACTTTCTTAAAGCAATGTTAGTTTTGGTCAAAAATATGGTTTTATAGATATATTTTACAGCTTTTTTCCAAGACTTGGATTAAGTCATTTGTATGAGAATGAAAATAACAAACTTGGTATCAGAGTGTGTGTTTACTTATGAAAAGCTGTTCTACTTTTAATGGTCATGAAATGTTTTATATTAGGAGAGAGGTTTCTTTAGGAAATGATAAATACGAACAAGGTAATGAAACTACTCACAAATGACAACGGGATACTGTAGTTACATGTACGTTTGAGGTTTTATATTGTATTTGCTTTCTGCTTTAATTAAAACACTAACTTTTGCCCGCAGCTTTAAAAATGACTTCCATACTTTTTCGGGTTAATATGACAATCTCATGTTATCTCTAGAGAGACTATAGTATTGAAGTATTGGAATTGGCAAGCATTTAATTAAGTTGGCAGAATTATTAGCATTGGTTAAAAGAAGTACTTGTATCATAACACACATATTCCATTACAAAGATAATATTTAAGTTATGTAAAAGTCAAGAAATGTTTGGTGTAACAATTAATTTAGATATTTTACGTTAAGTGGGTGAGTTAATAAGCTAAAAATATATTTGACAAAAGTTAGCCCCTATTTCATTATGATAAGCAGTAGATTTTTTCAAATTCTAATTTGGCATTTGATTTTTATGATCTGTTATATATAATTCTCGTGTTATGTTGTTTCTAAAATAGTGATTAACATCGCGCTTAGACCACTAGAGGCCGAGCATGATTGAAAAGAGTCTCAGAGATAGTTGCGTGAAGCATACACTATTTTATATGTAATCATCATCATGAAGTCTATTTCTACACAATTTTTAGCACGCCGCTTGGTTCAGTCCTCAGCATCTCGCATCCACATTTGGCCAGTCGAATTGCACAAATCAATAAATATCACTCCAATGTCCTGGCCTGTAGGTGTCCTACCTACACAACGTTTGCCACGACCCAGTCTCCCCTCAAGAATACGTTTACCTCAACGGTTATCGGTTCTGCGGCTAACATGGCAGCCGACTGCCACTTCAAGTTCTTTATATGTTACGCTCTGACTTAAATCTCGGAATAAGATATGTTAAACAACAATACAATATACTCGAAACAAGACTTCGTTTATGTTGGTTGGTTGAAAATAAGGTTCTAGAAATATAATAACAATCATCATAGTTTATCGTATAGAAAACAATAAAAAACATCAAACGATAATAAAAAACTGCTTACACAGAGTTTACGACAAATGTTACAAATTTAGTAAGTACTGCTACAATAAATATAACAGTCTTTGTGTGTAATAAAAAGAAAAATAGACACATTTTACACCGGTTACAAAGCAATATTTGATAGGTGTTATAGTTTACGATAGGGTACCTCGTATAAATTATGGACAAGCAGCGAACATAACTCTGTATGGTTAGGTCAGTATAAAAGTTATAAAACAGAATGATACTAAAGGTCTCCCACACAACTCATTTACTTGTATTATTACCTACTTATTTCATTCTAAGCATTCTTTAACAATAATCGTATATTATGAATGAATAGATAATAAAGCAACCAGTGCGAGTTGACCATCGTCTCATACTAACTGAAGGGGTACTTATTTATTTTAAACTATATGCACTATTGTACATCGCCGGACTTCAAGCTCAGGGCATTCTTTGCAAATTAATTTTGAAATGGTATTAAAATCTTGTAAGAAATTGCACCTCTACTACCTTGATATTAAAATAATGACGAAAAAATAGTTTAAAATACCATGACCTACGTGAAAACTTTTGTGAAAATTTATATTGCCTGTGTCACCAGGACCCTTGTAAATCTATAAACCATATTTAAAAACACTATATATGTATATAGTAAAAGTGTAATATGTATAAGCAAACTTGCATAAGTCATATCTAACAGCCATATTGTCCAACATATTGCGTGGTACGTTATCTCGGCCCTACGCTCAAAAGTTTTTCTGTCCCTGCTATCCCTGTTAGCTACCACTGTTTAATCATGTACATCAGTGCTGAACCCTTAGAGTGGAGGGATACCTTAGTGAATAACCATCCGGGCCCATCAGATTAAAGCTAAACAGTTACAGATCAATCACTGCTGTACAGTTCAAACTGGACGTACACCCTTTAAATATTACATGAAAACTTACCAGACTTCATTGACGTCCGAAGCGTTGAAGGGACGCCCCTGTATGCTGTCAACAGGAGATCAGGTACACCACACAATTTCCAGATACACATACTACACTCCTACGGGATTCGACAGTTTCCCGATTTCTAATACACCCGTTCGCGGCCGACCGCACGACAATGACAATTAACTTTTACAAAGGCCATTCAGGCGGAATTCAAAACTCGTGTGTGAATTTTATGGAACAGTAACAATGACATTTTAACCTTCAAAACATGACAACTCAGGTTTGCTATTACAATCGACAATTGCGTTTTGTTTCAAACAACCAGAATTGGAAATTTTAGTAAGGTGAAAGGTGGACCCCTCATCAAAATGAAGACACTCACGAAAAATTTGCTTGATAGTAATAGCTTGTAAAATTAGTTCCGGGGATCACGGACTATTCTTTTTAAAAGAAAAAAAAATTACTTTCAAAGGAGTAAAAAGCTCAGGTTTTAAAGATCGCTTTTAGGACAAAACAACGGTCGGTCCTCAAACACTTACCATACGGAACATTGTGTGCTTTTACGACCGAGTCGTATAAAAGCAACAGCGGGTTGAAATAAACAAAATACTGCGACGTAACCTTTACGTTTTGTGCTTTACTAAGATTTCATAAAGATGCTAGAGAAATCATTACGCGTACACGTTCACAATAAAGAAAAGTCGCGTGGTCGAGGATCCACAAGATACACTAATGAAAACAAAACATGTTAATAAAACGATTTATTTGTTTAAACTTGGTAATGTAAACTTACAAAATATAATACAGACAGGGAATCTCGAATGTTGGCACATATTGAGCTGTGTCGTTAGAAACTTTGGATATCATTTACAAAATATTACATAGCGCAATAATATGTAATGAATATTACAAATATTTTTCGACATTATAACTTGCTAGGAGATAAAATGTGTATTAATTGTACAATCAATCAGTTAATAGTACAAGTATACCAATTGTCGTATTAAATTCCATAAAATCTACTTATTTCTTATGAATATACTTAGCAAAAACAGAAAGTAAAATCATTTATCTTTATTAACTTTTACTAATATGTCTACTTTGGCAGTAGCTTTATCAATATGATTTATTTACAGATTAATATAACTAGAAATAAATATAAACATTCTTAAATCTATTTAATCAATTGTATTATAATATTAAACATCGATTTCTAGCAGTAACAAACAATGTTTTTCTAAAATAAGGAGGAAAAAACATCATTATAATTTGCTTTTAACAACAACAAAAGAAATATATAAAAATTACAGAAGATGGATATAGATCAGATAAGTTGAGGTAACAAAGGAAAGAGATGACGATGGGATAGATAAGATTCTAATGGTGACGATAATTATAATTAAAAAACTAGGTGCACTTAGATTTGGGGTTGCCTGACGACATACCAGGATTTCTTAGGACTATTTTCACATGCCTACAAAGGAAGGAAAATGATAGACCCGGTCACATCAGGTATTTGGAAATTTAAGTTTAGAAAATGACTGTTAAGGGCCTTGTGAAAAAAAAAAACCTTTAAATTCTGATTCAATGTCCTAGTGGCAACTTCCTTTGTTGAAATTATGAAAGTCTTCAAAGCATTTTTCGACGAAATACGACAAGAATAACTAAATTTAGAATAAACGAAGAGGTGGCAAGAAGAGCTGGTACTGAACGCGATAGGGATGACAAGCCAATTTACCCTACTTAAGGCCAGCATCGAACCCAGAATATTTCCATCCATTCCTTTAAGAAATAACCATACTACCTGAGCGAAGGACAGGAATTCTTAGAAGTGTGGGGTCCTTTGACACAGGCACTCTGGTGATGGAGAACAAATATTTTTCCAAATTAACAAGCGCTTTGAAGTATAGTACGCAAATGCTACCAATGAACGGTGTAGCCACGCAGTGTCTAAAAGAGCCATTGTCACCTGGAGCAGCAGCAGGAGTAAGGAAAGAGTTGGGAGATGTATTGACAATTACCACAGCCAGATCAACTCAAAAGGTGTATTTTCTCTTATTGTTAGCCATGAGTATAATAAGCTCCAAGACCTTTACTAGAGTTTCTCAGGTTCTGCTATTATAAAATAGTTACCTTCGAATCTAACGGGTTTAAATTTAAAATGAATTCAGGAGGTGACAGTGTTCACACATCGGAGGCTGTTTTACAAATGATGGATGGGTTCCTCCAAGTTTTATACCTTCTGAGACTGGTCGTAAATTTTATGGAGAAGTAGAATAATATTGTTATGTATTTAAATTTTGTTTTTCGTTGTATTCATTAATATTTTAATTGTGTTTTATTCTATTTGTAAATGTACTAAGTTTGTAAGTAGACCTATCTCAAGTTCTTCAATGTAAATGTATACAAATGTAAAAAAATACAATAGAGGCCGAAGTAAAATGAACCAAATCTATGACAAAAGTATTCGAGTAATCGATTGAAATAAAATTATGCAGTTAAAAAACAAAATGTTCCAAATAAAAAACCTCCTTTTATGTTCTTAATAACAGGGTCAGTTCATCACTTACAAACTATTAAGAACTTAACGGTCAAATAACTACAGATTTCGGTGTCACTAGTATTAGATAGAGACATATGTGTCAGATATACATGTAATATATATTAGCAACTTTCTAGGAAGTTGGTGAAACAAGCCCTTACTTCAAACACTTCTTTTATTCTTTTAGGGCCACTCATATTCAAACAAATGTCATGTTTGTGTTATCCATATTAGATAACGTAGTATAGTCCTTTTGCCATCTACTATTCTTTACACACAAGAAGTACAAGTACACAGGTATACAATAATAATTTAGTCGTCATTAACAAATTGAAACTTTGGCACACGACTGTTTGGCAAGAGAGATACGTATAGATTTTATCAATAATTTACAAATAAACCAGTCAATCAATTCGGATAAAATTACATTGGCATGCTTGCAATACAACAACACTTATGTGTACAAATAAGATATGAATTTATTTACAATAATATTGTATACTAAACATCTACGCTATTCGATTAGACAAACGATCCTTTGCAAGTTTGAACATTCACAGTTCCTGAATCTCATCACACCGGTCGGGTTTTGGGTTATATGAGAGCGTCCGCCCGGCACCCTGCTACACGTCGCTGGGTGGCGAGGCGGGCTCTGGCCGCTAGTGAAGCTGGCTTTTAGTGCTGAACCCGTAGTGCAGGTATGGAGAGCCGGCGCCATCACGGGCACCGCCTGGGCCGCCTCCTGTACCTACCCCGCCTCCGCCCGGACACTTGAGCGCTGACCGTAGCTCCGAAGCCATCTCCGAACACAAGGACGCCTGCACACCAAAGCAACGTGTTACGGAAAACTGTGTTTTATCACTGTATGGTTACAGTTTTAATTGTATTGTTTTATCGCAAATTCATTTTATTTTGAATTTAAAAGCGGGAGTTTTTATGTGTTTAGAGTAATTTTCAAATTGACAGTTTAATCGAATTCAATTACCCCTGGACCTGTCTCCGGGAAATTGATTGAAATTTATTTATAAAGACTTGTACCTTCTTTGAAGACATTTTGAACAGTCTTTACTATTCTCAAATGTTCCTTCAGTTTATTACAATAACTTCTTTATGTTTATGTTAGTTAAGTTCGCGTTACGGAGTTTCTTAGCGGTTATGTTTAAATAGACATTGAAATATAACCGCTTGTATTTCTTTCTTTCTGTACGTATTCCTCTACATATCGATATTTCTAACTTGTTATTGACTTTATATGTGGTCAACTATCTCAAGAACTTAAAGACAACTTTCATCACCTTCTGATAAGTCTCTGATATACCAATGTCAAGATATCTGTCAAATAACTTTAGATTTCAGTTTCGTAGGTCTTGAATAGAGACATTGCCATGCCACTGTCCACTGTGCCAAGTGTTGTGGGTTCATATCCTACATGGGACAAAAATTTGTGTAATCTACAAATTGTTGTTCTAAGTCTGGGTGTTCCTTCTGTCCGTTTCATGTATATTTGTATAAGTCCCCCGCGAAACAGTTTTTTAATGCGGGAGATTTCTTTTATATAAAAAAAATTGTTAGATAACTTTAAACTTTTTTCAGGAATGTGTGAAACTGGCCCATAATTGTTTTTTACTGTTAGTCGTGAATAATATTTGAAAATGTCAATTACCAGTTCATTTTAACAAGGTTTTAGAAAAATATAACAACATAACTACAATTAAAGGATGTCTTTGCATCGGCAATTATATTATTTCTAAAAACATTCTGCAAAAAATAACAATGAAGACGAGTAATAATGTGGTGGGAAACATCGTAACTCTTACATTTTATAATTAACTTCCTATATTTTGCTACCATAATATCAGACATATACAGTAAAGTATTAAAACTTACCTCTTCTTTCTGAACTCCGCACAATGGTGAATGCGTTAGAGAAAATACATTTGATAAAATTTCTTTAAATTATACGCCATAAATGTCATTACATAAGTACAGATGAAAGTATAAGTAACTATTACTGCATTTTTAAAAAATGTAATCTTCAATAGTCAAACAAATGAATAAAATTATTAGTATATTATGTGTCTAGCATATTATTTAATTCAAACTAAACATAGCTTGTATTACGATATCTAGAACACGGTTAACTTTAGCCTAGTCCGATAAATAACTGTAAATACTGTACTGTAAAAACTGTACAAACTGTAAGTACAAAAATTATACTAGGTGCTCATGTAAAATTAATTTAAAATGTCATTTGGAAATGTTTAATTATTATTAATGAAATAGACTTATATATATGATATTGTAAGAACTGACTTATATTCAAGGTAAAGAGAGGTTGAGAGATCGATCTCTGTTATATATATATATAAGACGACAGTAAATTCAGGAGAGTCCAGTTCAGGTTTAAAATAACTCTAGTTTTCAAACCAAAACTAGCTAATCAAAATATACATAAAAAAATAATATAGCAGTACATATGCTTACTAACAATTAAAAAAACTTACTGTAAACCAATATCACCATAAATTAATTTCATTTAAAAATAAACCTAAAACAAAAACAAAATACGTAAATAAAAGCTATTGATTAATTTTGTATATAAAAGACATAAGTTTTTAGACATTATAATACAAAATAACCTATAAAAATAGGATAGTGCTTCACCAAAAACTTTGAATTATCCAAATTTAAAAGCCTTGAATGAAATTGAAAATCAAAACCATGTAAATTTATATCAAATATTCCAAATTTGGCTTTGACTTACCCGTTCATCGACAGCAACTTTGCGGGATTTCCAGACGAACTCGCACACAGCTATAACGCATGCCACCCCCATGCCTCCCATTAGAACTACGAACACGCCTCCCACGTTTGCTAGTCCTAACTCGTTTGCCGTTGATGAAGATTTTGATGTTTCATCCTGATTTATTTAAAGAATATTCAATACCACATAAGATACCTCTAAAGTTAGGAAAAAATGTATAGGTTGTCAAGAGTCTAGATTCAAGAAGAAAAAAGAAATACATCAACCTATTTTTAAATCACTTCATTACATTTTCGTGTACAAAAATGTGATGATTCCAATTAATTGGATTCTTTTTGTCATGCGTCAAGACCTTTTTTTATTAAATATTTCCTTTGACGACCCTTTTTGTTTACAGTAATTAAAATATCGGGCTTCATACAAAACTCTGCAATTATTTGGATTAAAAAAGGGTTTTATACGTTTTAATGAATGTAGGTATTTATGGAGGGTTAAAAAATAAATAGATTCAATTGTTTGTTAAGCCATCGATAAACAAATCGGATCGGAATTTTATTCTATTACTTCGACTTGATAGGTTCCGATAGTTCGATTAAAAATAAGTGATGAGAAGAGAATGAGAATTCTAACTATGGCTTCAAATTACAAGTATTTCTTATTAAGCCCAGAGTATTTCTTAGTATTATTGCTATTTAGTGTTTTGTGATCAAATTACCTTGATTGGAAATTTAAATGAAGTTTTCTACTCAAAGTTTTGACTTCGAGATCGTTCGATCGTATTATTTACAAACACATACCGTTGGGATATTTCCAGTACAAAATTTAACATACATTTATACCTGGATGGCATAGTTCTTGTATTTAGACAGTTACCCACTTCGGTATTATAGCATTTAAAAAAAAATATAAATTATATGCAAGTTTGTACCTGTTATCAAATATTGAGCACGAAGATTAACAATTCTTATTATTTTTCATCTGTTAACATACAATTGGTTTGTATGTTTACAGCAACATACAATTTACACAAGTCAACGAAAATGCAATTTTTAAGTTTTGTTTTGGATTAAAACTATGACAAACTAACGCCGCGTCCGCACGCTTGGCACTTGCCGCATACTCCAAAACCTCTACAAACTTTGGCTTGATTTTGGGAATAAAACATCGCCATCCACACGCTTGCAAGTGAGTTAGTGTGTTCTAAAAAGCAAGCATGACAGTCGTAAAATGCGGTAAAGAATATGGTGGATATTAAAAACTCATAAAAATGTATTTCTTAGTTTTCAATTCCTTTACTGGCTTATTCAATGATGTACTTAGGCGACTCTATGCATCAGCTACTTTTTTTATCCTTGTGATCAGTATATCGCTGGTATCAAATGCATGGCTCTGGCTTGATTTGACCAGTCACAAATGGCGAAACAGGGATCCTATTACTAAGACTTTACTGTCCGTCTGTCACCAGGCTGTATCTTATGAACCGTGATAGTTAGACAATTAAATTATCAGAGATGATGTATTTCTTTTGCCGCTATAACAACAAATACTAAAAACCAGAATAAAATAAGTATTTAAGGGGGTTGCCATATAACAAACGTGATTTTTTTGATAACGGCAACAGATACACGCTTGACATGTATAGATAATGGTACGAACCTTTCCTGCGCGAGTCCGACTCGCACTTGGGTGATTTTATTTACACAAGACAAGCTAAGTATGCCTGCTCGCCACGAATACACAAACGAGGCTGAATGCGCGCAAATGTGTAGTCGCGTTGCAAGCGCTTGTTGCTAATTCCCTTTGATTTGTTACAAAAACTGACACTCGATCGGATCGGTTACAAGCGCTTGCTAGCCAACACAAATCAAGGCAAACACTCTATCCACACATTTATATTTGCTACGGCTTGTTGAGGTTTGGCAAGCGTGCGGACGCTGCATAGCGATATCATTCACCATTTACTTACCCTACAAGACCCTCCGCCGCGCTTCTCTTTCCACCATTTTGTTTTTAGTATGTGCAATTTTCCCTCCTCTTGCAGTTTCAAAACGGCTCCGCTTATTGCTGTTCGGTATGGAGAGTCTACAAAACAATCCGAGCATTTAATATAGTCTGAAGTACTTTTCCATATGTCTGCACCGCCACAACATTTCATATGAAAAAACAGGTACAATATTGAACTCATTGAAAAAGTTTTCTCATTATTTTGAGAATGACTAATACTTGCTGTAAAGTAAGTAGCTTTATATACGAAAATAATGCTTACAAATGTTTTTCTGTTTAATTCAAAGGAGTTCCTTACTATTATCGGGTTTATTTTATTATTGGAAAAGTTTCGTAATACGGTCAGAAATACAAGGTAATAGGGCAAAAAGTAGGATTGTGTAACGTAAGCGAAATCGTTGGAACTTAAATTATTGCAGACGTTGCTGTAATAATAAAATGTAGTAATCTTTGTAAGTGAAGACGCAAATAAGATTATTTTTTGTTTGAATTAAAACTCTTTTAAAATAATTTGACACTATTATACAATTAATAACGTATAGTACTTAAATACTGACTTCATTATGTAATTAAAAATTAAATTGTGGCTTTAACTACATCTCAAAATTGTAATATAAAAATGATTCTACTGATTCTACAGTAGGCAGATGACAATTATGTTTTAATATATTTCAATGAAATATTTCAATAGAAAACCACAAATTAGTAAGAAAATATATGCTTACTCGGTGGCATAGCAATCCCGTATCCTTTCGAATCAAGCATGCCCCCGACTTGAGTAAGGTCGCAGTTTCTCTCCACTACATATTCAATTGTAGTTGACTCCATAAGATATGCGTAAGCCCCCTTTCCTCGGACAACTCTTTCTTCTCCTTCTTTGTTGCTTGTTGCAAAAACTGAAGGTCTAGCCGACTCCATGAATGACCACATACGTTGGTAGGTAGAAAAGTTTGAATCCTATTTAGAACAAGAAAAATAATACACAATCATACAGTTTCTGAAAATTAATAAAGATTATAGTGTTTTATAAACATGGAAATACAAAAAAATAAAATAGTTTAAATTGATAATTTACAAAATTTTATTTTTGGTCACTTGAAATTGACTTTACTTTACTTACTTTTACTTTAACTTGATATAGGTAATGTGAATATATTCTTTCATTATCAAGGATTAATTTGACGAACAGCTTTATTTGAACGTGTTTGCGTCACGGCGAATTTATTTATGACAGCTTTCAGTGTCGCGTGAATACAAAACGTGTTCGACATTATTTATGCATGTGAGATCAGGATTTAAGCAATTTATTTGTGCCTATGTATGCTGCAACTAAACAAGTGAATAAACTGAATTCGTGAAAATGTTCCTTTGATACGAGTATAAATCTATTAAAAGTATTACAATCGATGTTATGGGACTAATCCCACCCACACGCCCACCGCTGTAACTCCTGTACACAGGATCAACAGCAGTGACCCACGAACACACCGAGTTGTGATACTCGGGAAGTCCCAGGAAAAAAATATTAACTGTCTTGGAACCCGCAACGAAATTAATCAGAAGAAAAACAGGAGGAGTTGGAAATATGATAAGTCCACTTCCCTCCTTAGCAAAGCGGGAGTCAAAATGAAGTCAAAATAGGTAGACACCTTTTTTTAAACCGGGAAGCACCACGGATAAAATATTATGGATCCTAAGTGAGCTATATTTGATTACTATAGTATGTATGGCAGAATCGCCTAAACGCACGGAAATTCACCGCAGTTGACACAAGATCCCCATAGTATACCGCCCCAGATGTCATTTGTAAGCTATTTAGCATTGTGTTACGTTCATTGTACCAAAGACTACACTCCCAGAGAACATGATGAGCCGACTGTTTACAGCTAGTATCGGGTGTTGAGCATTGACACAATGGTGAATCGACTAATTTAAATGAGTGTAGTTTGCTCTTAAAGTTACCGTGGCCCGTAAGAAATTGAGCGACACAGTGATCTACCTCGAGCCATGTCCTTGACATCCATTCGCGAACAGATGGAAAGAACTGGTAGAGGTGGCGCCCCTTAGATGATTCGTCCTATCGTTGTTGCCATTCATCCATTAGGTCGTCATAGACATTGGACTGTCTATGACAACCTAATCGATGTTATATTGTAAACGTAAAATTTCTAATTCTAAGAACTGGTAAACCTGATGGCCGGACAACGCAGTTTAAGAGTCACAAATAAATAAATAAATAAATAAATAAATATTTCAGACATCTAACACACAACGCGATCTAGTCCCAAGCTAAGCAGAGCTTGTGTTATGGGTACTAGACAACTGATATGAATACATATATACTTTTTTTTTGTAAATACATACATATTATACATAGAAAACACCCAAACTCCGAAACAAATATTTGTAGATCGTACAAATATTTGGTTCGACCCGGGAATCGAACCCGAGACCTCATGATCAGCAGTCGCACACGCCAACCGCTAGACCAAGGAGGCAGTCAAATACATGAATGCCCTGTGATCCTCAGAATCAAATAGGGGGAATTCGGACCCTTGGGTATTTCTGAAAACATGATTTCACTCCGGTCGAGATCGACCATTTGTGCGGCAGTCGTAGTAGGGCCACGCTGATTTCATCATCAACGGGTCAGCTCAACCGGGCGATACTACCGTCTCATAGAAAACCAAACTAAAATAACAGCATTTGTGCTGCTATGTTTTGTTGGTAAGTGCGAGACCAGAGGCCCAATGATGCAGCATCTGATAAGGCCCCCATATTGTGGGTCACCTTGCTACATTTTTATATTGTCTCTATTTAATGGTAAATTATATTATTCATTTATGTCCTCTATAATTACTAATATTTATCAACACAAAAAAAAAGGAGAACATAAATTAAGAGCTGTTATGTTACGCAAGTGTCTGAAATACAACATGGAAAAACAGTATTGTTGCAAACCATTACACCTCCTAAATCCTCTAAATCACTTCTTAACGGCAAAATTCAGAAACGTTTCATATTTATGAGATCCTCTTCGCCAAACATCATATTCATAAGGTAAGTTTGCCATTGTTGTTATGTCTTTATTTTATGAGAAGTAACACTTATGTGTACTTGATTTCAACATTTAGATAGGAGAAATATGCATATTCGCGACGTTTTTTTTCATTTCAAGACAGGGGCTTAAAGCATAAATCTACCCTTAATTCCTATTAATAGATTCTCTAGCCAATCTATTTAGTGTCTGAAAAAAAAACACTTTTACAATTATAAAGATTTTTTATAATTATCTAGTACTTCAAAATTAGCTTTTGAGAGCGGCTCCGCCAGCGCAGCGCGTATCGGTTAACGCGGTAAAGAGTAGCCTATGTCCTTATTCAAGAATAAAACTATCTCCATGCCTAATTTCATTGGAATCGGTCCAGCGATTTAGCCATGAAAGCGTAACAGACAGAAAGAGTTTCTTTCGATAGATTTATAATTTTGATATGGAATATATATTGATCCCATATACGCTCATAGCCCAGTTGCACACGGTGATTACAAACAATCACCGAAGATAAGAAACGACGGCGCGGTCAGTATCTGGATTGGTGATCGCTAGTGGCACTATATCATGATCGTCTTCGTGATTTGAAGGTCACGTTAAGCAGTCGGTACCGGTTGTTATCATAGTATAACAGTCGTGAAGCTTAGTTGGAGGCATTTGGGCGGCTTAAAAACATCCAACGACAAGTTTACGTAGCCACAACGTTCTCTTGCCAGCCTTGGTCCGCGTGGGGACGTATGGCCTTAATCCTCTCCTGAGAGAAGATTCGAGCCTACGCGGACGGTATACGTTGTTTATGTATGGAATATGAAAGTATGGATTTCAACAGATCTCAAAATTGTTTTGTGCTCCGTAATTGAGATTTTCAAATTCAACAAAACGAACTAAGAGGAATTAGCAACAGATAACTATTAAAACTATCACAATATTAAAAAGTGCGTCTTAATAACTACTTCAGATAATTATGAAATGTTTCAAAAGTTACATAATTTATATTGACTTATTTGACCTTTAAAATTATTGCAGGAAAATGAGTGAAAGTTTACTAAAGGTTTTACCGGTAAGAAGCTTTACCAAGCACTTTCAAATTTATATAAACTATTTAACCCGTTCTAAGTAGGCAATAAGTAACATCGTTCCACTGTCTAAAACTTTAGTTTAATTAATTATATGTCTATAGATGGAAATAATTTGGACAAAGTTTTGGGAATTGAAAACGGTTTCTACAAATTTTAACGAGTTTTGTTAGAAATAAAACTAATGTAAGCCAATCGGTGTGTTTAAATTACTAAATGCTTTGATGTTCTAGAGAATGTTAAAAATTATAATCTGAAAGATTTTGCACAAGGCCGTCTGATCCCAAAATAGGCAGAGTCTGTACCGTCAGGGATTAAGAAACTAACTCGGCCCGGCTCGCTTGGCATTCTTTAAAATGCTCGAATTTCCTCTACTATAAATATACGACTGCCTCTGTAGCCTGCCCAGTGGTAGCGTATGCGAGTCCTGTGCTTGAGGTCTCGAGTTCGATTCCCGGGTCATACGAAATGTTTATATGACCTGTGAGTATTTGTTTCGGAATTTGAGTTTTTTTCTATGTATAATATGTATATATTTACAAAAGAGAAGTATATATATATTTATATCAGTTGTCTAGAACCGATAATACAAGCCCTGCTTAGTTAGGGGCTAGATGGCGTTGTGTAAGTATTGTGTTTGTACGTGTTATGTATTACACCTATAAACCTTTCTCTTGGATCAACGAGCAGTTTCAAAGATTTTATTTTATTTTTTTATTTTATTTTTATTTTATTTAAATCACAAATTTTAATAAAAAATAGAAGTTCAAGAAGTGTACCGAATTAAAATGGACAAAAAGAATCATGAAAATCGGTTTACGGTTTGAAGTCAGTTAAAAATAACAAGAAAAAAATAAACGCATTGAAATAAATGTTATATTTTCACAAGTTCATGAGTTTGCTTAAGTAAATTAACAATCTTTCAATAACTTTGGTCGAGTATTCTTAACTGTTATTTTTGTTTCGAAAAGCGACTTCACGTATTTAAATATTTCTTTTAATTTGCACAAGTAAAGTTCAACGATTGCTTTGTAGTTGCTTTTTTTTGTAATAATAACATACACAAGATGAAGTGCGGGAAAGCCTGGGAATAACAAGCGGTACCAGTGACCTCCACCGCAATTGTATCTATACTAATATATATAGCTGAAGAGTTTGTTTGTTTGTTTGAACGCGGTAATCTCAGGAATCTAATTTAATTTGGTCTGATTTGAAATTTTTTTTCAGTGTTGCATAGTATATTAATCGTGAAAGGCTATAGGCTATATATCATCACACTAGGACCAATAGGAGCGGAGCATCAATGAAAAATGTTTAGAAAACGTGGGGAAATTATCACGCTACGGGCAATAGAAGACACAAACGAGGTTGTTTGGGTCGGCTAGTCATATATATAATCAATATTAACAATATCATAAAATTTACTTACCCGGAAAAATGCAGCCGTAGATCCACCTTTCAATGCACCATATTTGATCTTAGTCTGTTTAGCAAGGTCCTCAGCACTCTCGATGGGAGAGTCCATTCGTTCCACAGTGAGGAAAGCCGCCAAGTTAGCAGTGTATGATGATATCATAATCAAAGTGAAGAACCACCACATTCCAGCTACCATACGAGTTGAAACCGCCCTGACATTAACAAATTACTATTAATAACAACATAAAACTAAGTGTTTTTTAAATAATTGATTTGTAAAACTATGAAAACCGATTTGCAGATATTTTAAAACGTTTTGAAGTATTAACTGTAGAGATAAATATTTTCTAATAAGTATATCATGCCACTAAATTTTAAAGGTGAGTTACCGTAAAACTACGCTATCATTGCTATATTCTTGTGTAGTGAATGTGTGTGTATCTCTTAAAATTAATTACGCAATCAATATTAACATCGCATTAGATTGCTCAAAAGTACAGACAAAAGTGTAAATGTGAGATTAATATCTAAAATCCATTAGTCTAAGAAACTTTGATGCAGCAAGCTACAGATACTGCACAAACACGAAACGGGTGCATTGTTCGTCACGGCGTTCAAACTAGCTGTTTATGTAACTACTAAATCAACTGTGGGTATTTAGCTTAATATGGTGAAATAGAAACCGAGGCTAGCCGACACGTCTGTATTCAAATTTGACGTTTTAGGCGACTACCGATGCTTGAAATTCACAAAGGACTGTAGCCGCTTTGAAACTAATTAGTAAAAGGGAGTTCTTCATCCAAGCTCTGCAACTGAAGGCTACATTTCCGTTTTGTAATTACTGCGGGATTACTCTTAGAGTCAATTTTACCCATTCTGATTTCATTAACTGGCGATTTCGCTTCGGTGCTTATATTTGTCAACTACGATGCTCGAACGTTTAGTCGAATGCGGAATTGTAGCCATCAGAAGGGTAGATGGGGACTTACTTCGGCGCGATATCCGAACCTTGCTGCATCAAGGATCCGATAGTGAACCACAGCGAGTTCAACAGAGTGAACTGATTCTCCAGCACCGGCGGCTCGTCAACACAGTTCCTGGGGCTGTCCCACTCGTACGGGCTGAACCTGTGCCCAAATACGCCCTATCATTCATTACAATTATAGGTGTTCATTGATCGCCAACGAACTCTAGTGGATTTTAAAACCGAAAACATACTCAAATTGGGTTTAGCTATCAAAAAAGACAATTACTGTTTAGTTCCTAATTTTTCAATTTTATTCAGTTTTATAGACAAAATGTATATTTTACTTTTAGTTTTAGTCTCACACCACCACTTAAATCAGTCAATGCAATAGTCAAAAACTTTTTTTTTTAAACTCATGGTAAATAATGTCATTACTTATCGATTGCTTATTACAATGTTGCGGAGGAATTCTGTTTGATTAAAAAAAAAACTATAGAAAATGATTTTATAAACCTATAAATGACTGGTATTTACAATAGATTGATGGTATTCGTGAAATAATTACTTTGTCCAAGCAAACTTAAGCATGAAAATCAGAAACTTTAATAAATAACCAGGTTTTGAAATCCACTGATGAGTAAGTAGGCTAATGGTCAGGGATCCCGTTAATGTTCTTCTCGTGGACTTCGCTGAGTTCACTATAATGTCACCAGAAATGAAATATATTTGAAATACTTAAATCATTTTTTATTATGTAAGAGCATAACAGTCAACAGGAGTTTCATTTCATTTCCAGTTTAAAACTGCAGTTTGCAGTATTAATCAATAGTTCAAAGCGAGGCAATCTCCTGTATTTTCTTACTTGGGCAAAAAGTCACAGCTTTGTTGCATGAGAGATCCGATTGCAAACCACAAACAGTTTGCAAGAGAAAATATGTTTTCCAATTTTTCGCCTTCGGGTGAGTGCGTTGGATGCCATTCGTATGGAGTAAACCTACCAAATACCGGTTAATACATATTTAGATATTTAACTGTATTCAGTAACATTCACCATGTCCGTGAAACTTTATAAGTTATAACAAAATATTAGGAAAAGAAAGTCATCAAAATAACTTTATAATAATACCTGAGACTGATTTTGTTTGTAACCAATTTAATAAAAAAATTAAGTTTTAAATAATAATTTGTAACAATATTGTAACTGGAAAGTTAAAAGAGAAAAAGAAAAAAAAAATTCGTAATTAGCATTAAAACACTCTCATCGTCTCTTGGCTCCGGCAAAAACTGCTCTGTTTTGATAACGGAGCAGTTTTTTGGGCTAGCTAAAGTAAGTAGAATGAAAAAAGCGTCTCACTATACTATGACTTATTAAACTTTTCAATTTAAGAACAAAAAGAAACCTTAAGATAACTATATAACTTTGAATAGATTGAGGTTAAACCCAATATCACTAATGACCTCTATTTGTACTTTTAGTTTTTCAATTTGTTTTATTGTTCTTTATTTTCTTGTTGAATACTTTTAAATATCTGAGTCATAAAGTAATGAATCGTGCTTATCGAAACTATAAAGAACTTCTTACTGAACTCGTACTTTTAAAACAACTTTTAAATTCACGAAAATCATAGAAACTTACCAATTTTCAAACATTCTTGCACAGCCTTTAAAAATTAACAAACAAAAAACACATCTGAGTTGTGGACCACCTTTTCCAAAACCAATTTTAAATAAAACATTCCTACATTCGACGACGGTATTGTTGACGCTATAATATATTTTTATATCAACTTTAAATGTTTGCAAATTTAATTTAGCTTTCTTTTTTTATCTACATACAATACATTGATCCGTTACATACCTTGCCAGAATGAAAAGTAGTACTGAAACACCAAGATATGCAGTGGCCATATAAATCCACACGTCGAGTGACAAAGGCGATAGAAAGGAGAATAAGTTCGGGGGCTGCTTAATAGGCTTGCGGTAGAGAACCGAGATACCGAGATTCATGAACGGCATTGTGAAGTCAACCACTTGCTCCCTATGCAAACAAAAATAACACAATGAATACAGTTTAAACAATACAGGCTCATAAAAAAGGTACCCCGGCCTAAACATTGGCATGAGTAACAGACAATAGACTGCGGCAGAAATAACTTCCCGGAGCTGATTTCTAAAATAAATCTAGACACTAAGTTTTAATCTATTAAACAGTTACTATGCAGGCTACTTTCATTGTTACCTGTCATACGTAATGGTGAGATCAGCGATGGCGAGGTCGGCTCGTTGTTCCAACAATTCCCTTATCATTCCGTCCCACTCTTTAGTCTCGCGGTTGTAGGACCCGTATCGACCGTCAGGCGCCAGCTTGAATGTATAATTGAAGCCCAGAATTTTAGATATCTCGTGAATGAGATCGATGGCGTATCCCTCGAATTGTGCGTTCCCTGTTAGCTTTTCGCTGGCCTCTCTCCTCATACAATAGGGTGCACTCTAGGGAATTGGAAAACAGATTTTCTATATGTAAATGTGTTAAAAAAGAATTACTATATCTGTGAATAGAGTTAAGATACTTGGGGAATACACATGGAATGAATTTGTAAACAGTGATTGAAGAGAAATGCTTAAGGATGTTTTTTCTTTATATACAGGTTTGAGCAGTGTTGAGCTGTTTTTCACTTTAATTTATCTTAGCAGATCTTTTTTGCATGAATGTTATCTTTCGGTGAATATATTTTTACTTTGTATCTGTCTACACAAATTCCCTCTTGGATTCTCCGGAGAACAATAAAACTTTAATATATACACACATCTATTGAATTTTATAAATGAACGATAAGATTCTTTACCTTTGTTGATTTTTAGGGAATAGTAAAACGATTTCGGTAATATATCTATTTTATAATTATTACTTACCAGAATGGTTGTGACGGTTAGAGTTTTGTTTTGTAGTATTTCGACGATCTGTTTTTGATTCTCGCCATAAGACCTGGTGTAGTTGACGCCCTCGGAGGAATTCCAAGTACCAGCTTTTTGTAATCCTTCCCTTGTTAATTCAATTATATCCAAGGTGAAATCGCTTCTGAACCCTTGATGGTCAAACTTTATCACTCCCGTTAAGCCTTTCATTTCAACCTGTTCATTGAAATACAGTTACAAAGTATGTTGCTACTATTTATGTTAATAAAACATGCAACTTGTAGGTATTTCTAGTCTTCTATAGGAAGAATTGATTTTAGACATTAGAATGATGTGTTTATTACATATTTGGGAGCTTCCTATGCGAACATCAAAAGAAATGAAATGATTTGCTCGGCCAATTAGCTGGACTGCACACTCAGGTTAAATAACTATGATTATGTGTAATTTTTATACTTGATATCAATACGTATATGTACCAAATACCGTGAACAAGATTGCAAAATAATAAAATATTAATTTGACCTAATATTGTTTACACAGTAGGGAATATTTATTATGTTAACATCTCTAGTTTCTCATAAGAACAAGTTACTTAAGTAATGTGTACTTTACGGAGCGGCATGGTGGCAGTTAATCCGTCAACTCTACCCCAGGGCACTTAATCCGTTTCTGTTGGCTACAGCTTTGTTTAATGACCACCGATTTCTTTTTTATTAGGCTTAAGTGCAGTTTATTGTTTACCGAATGCTTGTAAAAGGTTATCTTTATAGACACTAATGTAGCAAGGCAGAGGTGATGGTGGAAAACAAAGTTTAATGACCTGGTTAGTTGCTTTTTTATTTGCTTTAAATGGCTTTAGCCGACTTTAAAAAAGGAGGAGGTTATCAATTCGACTGTTTTTTTTTAAGTTTGTTACCTCCTAACTTTCGATTGGGTAAACCGATTATGATGATTCTTTTGTTCCATATCAATTTGATCCAGATCTTGAAGTTAATTTTTTTTGTTAAAATTTGTGATTTAAATAAAACTTTCAGCTACTTTAAAGTTTATCATCATCAACAACCCATAATGTCCCACTGCTGGGCTTAGGTCTGCTCTCATGAGAGCCAAGTGCTGGTTGGAGACTGGCAAGACAACGTTCTGGCTACATAATATTACCGTTGGATGTTTTTAAGCCGCCAAAGGGCCTCCAACTAAGCTTCACGACTGTTATCGTATGATAACAGTCGTGAAGCTGACCTGAGCGGGACCGACTGCTTAACGTGACCTCCGAATCACGGAGATGCTCATGGTATTATGCCATCAGTGGTTACCCATCCAGGTATTGACCGCGCCGTCGTTGCTTACCCTCGGTGATTGTTTCGAATCACCGAGTGCAACTGGGCTATAAGCGCCTGATCATACTGTGAAGTTATGTTTCAGTAATTTGTTTTACACTTACTAATATGTTTGAATATCACTTCAACTAATCTTTTAGTAGGCTGTGAATTGTTGACACTGATATTTTTACATCTAAGATCGCTATAATTATAAAGACATCCAAAAAAAAAAATGTTGTATTGGCTGGGAACTCAGTTCAGTTGTAGTACAAAAGAAAAACACAGAGTACTTACGATTTTCATGTAATTGATAAGACTATAGCCGTGGGGCCAAGTGTCCTCTGCCTCGCATGAAAGAGGCCTGACGTCGATTTGTTGTGACGTATCCAGATCGTGTAACGCCTTAGCGAATAAGTGAACTGCGTCGTACATCAAAGCTGTTTCTGTCTGTTAAACACAATGTATATTTGCACAATTATTATTGTAGGGTTCAAAAATGTTGAGATGTGATCAAAAATCAAGGTTAGCAAAACCTTGTAAGCTATCTACATAAATAATGGTGAATCGGCACCATAACTTCAAGTAATAATATAACAACAAACACTCTTTCCGCAAAGGCCCGGCAACGCGCCTTGTGATACCTTCGGTCTTGCGGGTGTTAATGGGCGGCGGTAATCGCTTATCATCAGGTGATACGTCTGCTCGTTTGCCCCCTATTCCATAAAAAACACAAATACTGTAATTTCAGTAAGATAAGACAATATATTTAGTTACGTATTTATTTTAAAGACGAAATGATGCCTAAAATATAATCTAATACCCAAAAACTTAATGTACTTTATGAACAATCATAGACAGACATTTTTATATTATTCCATTTCCTTACCATATTTGATGCTAAATATCAATAGTCTAATTTATAACCACTAACTTTTAAAATTAAGTATGTAGCAATCAAGTTTCCCGCGGCTCCGCCCGCGTTTATCTCGGTTATCGTGGCAAATAGTAACCTTAATGTTATTCTGATGTATAAGCTATATAACTGTAAAGTTTTATCCAAATCCATTCAGTAGTTTTTGCGTGAAAAAGCAACAAAAACACATCCTTACAAAGTTTCGCGTTTACAATATTAGTAGGAGGAGAGGATAAGACGATGTATTCGCTAAATCGTAGATATAAGATAGATTTCATTCTCAAGTACTTACACTACATAGGTAAATGTTTCGATTACATTTTCCTGTGAGGATGTACCTAATAGTATATATTATGACAATATCATATATCGTAACCTAATTATGTTAACACTAATAAGGGAATACAAGATTATCAGGAAACGAACGAATAGGTAGTGATTAACAATTATGAACCAAAATATGTTCACTACTCAATATGTACAACTAATTATACTGAAACTTACCTTTATAAAGGTCATGTTCTCCTGTAAACAAACAATAAATTTATACTCAACATGTGTATAACAGTAATAAGTTTATCGCAGACCTCTATTAAATGAGGTAATTACCTTCGCTGTGGTGTGACCCAGTTGTAGCTTACGTCCTTTTCTCGCTTCGTCGTAAACCCAATCCCGGACCACTCTTTGTACATCAGAACGTTCGGGGTCTAGTAATCTTAATGCTGTGATGTTGGTGCCACCATATTTGAACTCTTCTAAGTCTACACTATGAAGATCCTGTTGAAATATATAGGTAAGGTACGACAACGTTTCGACATTTATTTCTATCTGCATGTACTTCAGAACTTATTACTACTTTTACTAATAAAAAGTATAATCATTTACACAAACTCGTTGGTTTCGAGTCAAAGGATCAAAAGGTAAGGTCATTAAATAATGACCTTCTCAATCTTCAGAACGTATCTAATGCTATCTGAGTACATCCTGAGTAATCGGTGTCTAACTTTCAACGCACACTGGTCTCGAATATCTACATTGCTCTTAAGAAGTGTTAAAATTTTCTATTGAAATTTGTTATAATATCTAAAATATTGCCTCAACGATACACACATAACGTTTGACAGCAAAAAATAGTATCACGTTAGTTACACTAAATAGTAAGCATGATAAGAAGTGTACTTCACAATAAGCTATTTAGTTTCAGTAGGTTTATGGAAAGTCTTACCAAAGATGTTATAAGATAACTGTGATAATCCGACATCATTCCAATTTGTTGCGCTTGTTGAAGCACATCCCTAATCCTTTCAGTAGCACAGTCGAGTACTATGTGAGATTCGGCCGAGTTCTTTATTTGCTTTAAAAGCGGTCTGCAAAGCAATTTGGACTTTAATCACATACTTTCAGAGCTCGCAATTTTTATAATAGTTTAAATATTAGTTACCTGTAATCATGGGAATCTGGAAGTTGTCTCACCGCAACGGGTAGTTCTGAAGGTCCATGCGCTTTGAGAAGCTCTTGCAGACGGACAAGACCATCACTGTTCTCATAAACTATAGTGAATGATTTCCAACCCCATGCTCTTACTAAATCCACGTATGCCTTAAAGTAAAACGAATGTGCTAATTATGTCTATCTGAAATTCTTACTACCATACATTTTCTGTTACCCTTCATCAGACTTCTCTCACACCACGTTGGTAGTGTAGTAACCACATATATGTAAGTGGTTTTATATATATGTGTATATTGTGTGTAATTTGGGGATGCCTAATTCAAGAAATCCGTCAAATGACTGACGCGGAAGATCACTTTGGCCTCTGCGTGTTAGTTTTTGTCTAGTGCAAGACACTAACTCGTCCGGGAAGCCCCATACCGCAGACGTGATAAAAACCACATGAGCTAAATCATTACGAATACCACTAAAGTGTTTATTCTTACTGAAAAAAATTGAGTTTATCAAGTTCTGAAAGTTAGATAGATTCTATTTGCGTTAGAGTTTGAGGAAATTCGTTAATTCATCTTTCATTTGCATTTATGATTTAACGGGCCTAATGGTTAACTTGGCAATATTATTTTAGCCTCGCTAACCCCTGTAACCGGTCTCAAAGCCATATCATTTTAAATAATAAAAAGGTTTTGAATCTTTAATTAATTTGAATTTATAAATCCTTTAAGTAGGTCACACGATTGGCTCAGATATTATAATTAATTGAATTTGTTCATTGTTATTAGAAGATTCCATTTATTGGCGATCGGTAGAGCACAAAGCACAAGTGAACGAAATATCCTTACTGTTTCATTGGGTTTTTCATTTTAGTTATTATTATATATTACTCCTAATGTGGCTTTTTAAATTATACGACGGCATTGAAATTTATTGTGATAAATATTTAATAAGAGTTCAGAATTTTATCCAAAATTGCCTTTGTTTTTAAAAAGTTTCAGAGCCAACAAAGCAACGACTTTAGAGTAATTAAGACTTAATTTAATTCCAAAGTAAAGTTGCTTTTTGTTTAATCGTTTTTGTTCTTTTACTGTTTCGATCATATAAAGTAACGATTAAAATCGATCCATAGAAAAATAATATATTAGTTTCATGAGCATATATGGTTTATCAAAGTTTTAACGAGCATCTACAATATTTAAAAGAGATGAAGACATGGTAAGTACCAGGTTTCCTAACTTTAAATGTGTTTGACATTGCGTTAAAGGGTCAAAGAACTGAACAGTTAACACTTACTTAAAAATTCGGGCTGCGTGCCCAAAAGCTTCCTGTAGCTATTAAAAGCGACCGGGTTCCATTTAGAATTCGACAACAGTTTTATCCCATTAAACCTTCAATGGTTCGAAGTTTTTTTTAGAAAAAAAAACTGTCCACTTACTTATCGTAAAATAAAATAAGAGTTTGTACATATAACAGAGGAGTAGTTATTGAAAAAAATGTAGGCAGCAAATTATAAATTCTTAGGCAGGGTGACCCGTCGACGCATCTTTTTGACAAAAACTGGTATTGACACAACGGCAATGTCTCTTAAATTCCACAACAGATTAACCTATTAATTAGGAGGAGACTAAGTTTGTTAAGGTTTACGAGGATTTTCACAGCCACCCGTGACTTCAGCAGAAAGAGACAAGATAAAACATCTTGTTTTACCCATAATAGCTGAAAACCGGTTTGATTCCAAGAAACCACCTCCATGTTGTGATGACCGTTATAATTTTAACACGTCAAAAACAAGGTTTATATATAGAAAACATACTTCAGACTATCATAAATTTTGCTTAGTATTCATTTCACAAGTTTAGCTCCGACATTGAAAATTTGCGACCCGTTTCTTAGAATAATATTATGATTAATCCTTGTCTGTTCTAAATTCAACCGTGGATATATTTTGTTTTCGTCTGTCTATTCAATATTAACAAAACACTGTAGGAGCAGGATTAAATAGTTTGTCGGTTACTCTAATCATCCTCTTGGATGAGTTTTATCCTCCCCGACAAGGAAAACATTTTCTATGACTATACTTCCTACGATAGGACCGCGAAGTCTCGCATACCAAAACCACTTCTCGCTATTAAGATAATTAATTAACAAAGTTTCCTCTGACAGATTCTACAAGAACCTAAATTATTTTGGGACTAATTGTTGTAAGAAACGTGACGGGTGGCCTTTTAAACAGAACGTCTAAACTTAGAAATACTTTTAGACTTAAAATATATAGGCAGTTATTGAATGGCAAGTGTCAATTAGCTTTAAAATTTATAAAAAAAAAACATATTAAAACTGTTTTTGCCTGTGTCTAAAAAGTGCGTAAGATAAATTGATGAAAATTTTCATTTTACCCTGTGTATTTTCGTAGTAGCTATGTCTAATATTCTCCAGACTATTTACATAACTACAAAATCGCGAGAAAATAAAAAAAAACACACACAATCGTAGATTTGATGAGGAAGATGAATTAATAAAATTAAATTTCATTTAACTTATTTACTGTATTCGGGAGAAATATCATGTTATCAAAAATTATTATTGCTTCAAACTTTATAAGGTTCCGTGCCGTTCATCACTTCGTCATGAAAGTTTACAATGGAACATGGAATAGAATGGAACAATTGTCTCAACTAATTATATCCACTGTTAAATTTTATGGTGTAATGTCTAACGTCGGAGAAATAAGAAAAATAAGCGTTTGATGGGGCGGAGTATCGGAATCGAACCGACTAAAACCGGGTCCGGGGGATCCGGGAAAACGTCCGGACCCTTCCCAGGTCAATCATGATCTAACCCTACCATTTACGACATTAAAAACACTTGATTTTAAAGGTACTAACTACTATAAGGCTCAGGTTTTGAGGTTCAGTTTTATTAAAACGAGATAGCAAGGAAACTTTCCTTAGCATAATTGAAAAAAGATTAATTTTCATAGCTCAAGCATGGGCTGGTACAGCGTATACTAAAGCAATAATGTATTAATTTAAGAGTAGTTTTTATCCAAATAACAATAATGACAACAAAAATAAGTAAAAGTTCTATGAATGAAATTCTATGAACTGCTAACTTTAAAGCATGTTGTGATAATTTTTTTTAGACAAGGTAGTAAGTAGTTGATTTTAGGAAACCTGATAATTGTCACATGTACTTCTCATTAATAGTTTTTTTTACAGAATAAACGTTTTTTTGGGTCAAAAACTATTTGAAACTATTTGTATAAATTTTAATATGTGATTCTTTACTTTATACTTTTAGACCTAATAAAATTATATTTTGCTCTTGCCCGGGGACAAACGTCTCGTCCTACTTCGCGCCCTGACCACGAGACAGTCCTCCAGCGCGTGAGTCGATTGGACACTAGACAGTGCTAGAATCGTATATCTCTCCTTACACCCGATTCGACTCACTCCGAAACTATCTAACCGATTTTCACATTTTTTAAGTGTTCGTTTTGGTGGCGTGCCTAAGATATGATAGTTAACATAACGCTTAGACCAATACGGCCGAAGCATGATTAAAGCTAGACACGGTCGAAGTTGCGTAGGTCAGGTAGTGTAATATATGTATCAGCCACCTACACGCAAATTAATCTAATAATCTTTATAGCCGTATTATTTAATCTATACAAATAAATAAAATTGGAGTGTCGGTTTGTAATATCAAAATAACCGCTTTTTACTTAATGCATATGTATATACCAAATAATAACCACGGGTAGCACTGCGGGGTTCAGCTAGTATGATATATAGTAGCATTATTTCATAATTACTACGATTAATGCTCTAATAATCTGTTTTGTGGCTGTTTGTCTTATAATTAACTTGCTTATTATAGATGAAGTACAGTTCAGAACAGCAATTCAGACCCGCTCAGTGAGTAATAAATCAAGCGAAATTGTTTAATACGTTTTAAATTAATTCAAACGCGTTGTCAAATAATTCACAATAAGCTTTGTGACATATGAAGATGTCTAATTTAAGGATGACACTTATCATACTTAAAGTCGATTAATTTGTCATATAGTAAAGTTATATAGTAAATTGTGTGTATGTTTGTGATGTAAATTAGTTATTTAGTGAGATTGTAGGATTGTAGAATGTAGAATGTAGGATTGGTACAGATCTTTACCATATAATTTTCCATTTGAAACAAAAATGATAGCGTCTTTTTTCGTCGTTCATGAGTAACAATCTGTTGCTAATTTAATAAATTTTGTATGCCATTTGTTTTAATGCCGGTTTTTCTTTATTTATTTCGAATGCAAATAGTACATATTGACAACGTAAGTACTTACCCTGCTGAGCGCGGCGGGATGTGGATAAAGGTTGACAAGGCAGGATTCTCGTCGCGTGCGATAGTCCCATCTGGTTTCTAAATGGGGTAATTCCATTGTGTCACATATGGACTGGACATGGGCTGCCGCCGGCGCTGATTGAGGGCCAAAAATAGCCGCCACCCCGCTTCTTAAAAGGTGACACACTGTGAGCAAAAATAGTAATGTAGATAAATATAACTATTCTATGTTATATACAGAGAATACTCATATTAATCTACATTAAAATATATAAATATAAAATGATCATGTTATTTTATGTTAACATTTTTTTTTTACTAACAAAAGTTAGAATAAGGTTTTTAGAATAGAAAAAGAAATAAGGATGACCAAAAATGGAAGAGTTTGGATTAATCTAGAAGTACTATTTTAAAAGATGGACATAAATAAAATTACAGTGATTTCAACAGCCTTAAGTCGGTCTGTCTTGCTAGTACAATATGAAGTAGATTTTTTAAAACAAATCTTCAAATTGTAAAGAGACATTAAAAAAAGATAGGTACTTAAAATCATACCAATTACCTTTTTGAAATAGACACAAAAAATATTTCTAATTAGTATTTATAAATAACTAGCTGACCCCGGCAAACGTCGTTTTGCCATAATTTTTTTTTAAGGATGGTTCGCCCTTACCATTTAGTGGGGTGAAAAATAGATGTTGGCCGATTCTCAGACCTACCCAATATGCTCACAAAATTTCATGAGAATCGGTCAAGCCGTTTCGGAGGATTATGGGAACGAAAATTGTGACACGAGAATTTTATATATAAGAAGATTAATGACATAAAATACATGCATTCATCACCATTGATGCCAATTTTCAAAATGTTAACCAAATCTTAGATTGAGACCTGTGATAAGGAGTTACAGCAGTGCCAATTTATATATTGAACATTCAACATCACAGCTAAACAGCGATGTTTCTAGAACATGAAACAAAATTACATCTTTTGTTTGTGTGTTTAATATGAAATCACAAAAGTCATCTCAGTCTTTAGTACGGTTACATTATGACGGATATAGGGTTACATTGTAGGCTAGCTAGGCATACTAAGAAAATAAAAGTTGAACAACCTGTATTAATAACCTATATTTTACAAAGGAAGTCAGCAATAAAAAATATTTCAAAACATTTTAATAAGAAGTTTTGCACTTTTTATTAACAGAGAGTAATGAAAATCAAGACTTCTTTCAACGAAATTACTTGTATGGTCTCCATTGACTAATTTCTCTATAGACGTTTGCTTTGAATATAAAAGAAAAATTGTAAAGAAGCGATAGATAAACTTTTATTCTGAAGAAATTCTTTTATATATATATTTGAAAGTTTTTTAGGTAGCAGAATTACGCGTCAAATTTATCACAAAGCAACCATTAAATATTATGATTTAATATTACAAGAGCCTATCTAAAACCAGGGTGGTGTAATATATGTAGGTTGATTTCTTTTTTACGAGGCTCAGCGTACAGGTAGAGGGCCGATGTGAATGAAAATAAGGAATTTAATTTCAGTTAACACAGGTAGAATGAAAAGTGGGGACGGCGACAAACTCGTCTGAAAATCTCCGCAAGAAAAAACAAAGTCATTGAAATTTACATGGAAATTAATATAACTCTATTTTTGATTCTAAATATATTGTAATATTCTTATGTTTCGTATTAGGACAAAGTTTGTATAGAAGAAAGTTAAAAAAAAGTAGGTGTTATTTTCTCTTAGTCAGCTTAGTACTATATACTGCAGCGCTGCGCTAAGATGATACGGGCTTACTAAAAGATTGTTTTCTATAATTTAGAAAAATAAATAAAGGTGTACGAACTTCACCGGGTCAGCTAGGTATAGATAAATTACACCCAGACACAGAAAAAAATATCGTATTTACAAGGATTTGTTCTGAATGTATACATTTCATAACAAGACAAGTATTAACACTTGACATTCAAGCTGAATAAGATGTAGGTGTAGGTTGCAATTTGTAACTTTTGGCATTTGTTTTTTGACATTTTATTATTATAACACCTATTTTGCTCAGCCTGTCTGCACAATAATGCTAAAGGCTCTTCTTCTTATTTTATATAACAAAAACAATATTTAGGCGAAATTACACGTGTTAGAATTTAATTCAGTTCTAAGATACATCTGTTGTGATTACATCTGTCTTCGTCATAGTCTCAGTTAAGGGCAATTCATACAAACAGATTCTATTGAAGTGTCAGTTTGTAATTTCAAATTAACAGCTTCTACTGACTGACTAACAAACAATCACTTTTTATCAATTTCTAAGAATTACAAAAATCTATCATCATACGAGTAATTAAAAAGGATACTACAACTGAGTTGAATTTTTAAAAGCAGTTATTTAGAAAAGATTGAGAGCCGGTTCAGTATTTAGTTTTATTACTACAGTGTATACTCTTGAATAAAATTATCAAATACTGTTGATCATATGAATTATGGATGATCCATAACTCATATATATTATATATATTTGATTCGAAGTCCCATTTTTGCCACCTTGGACCTTCAAAAATTGTTTTGCAGACACGGGGTCGAGCACAGAAAGGGAGTATTATTCTTTTGTTCTGTGGGGTCGATACTGACTTTTCATAACAATACAGGTTTATTAGTTATAAGGTATTCGTCAGTGATATCTCTAACATTTATTAGCTTATAGCATTGATTAGCTTGTTGGACTTTCTATATACCTATGTGATGGTACTCCTTTTTTTGTCTAGTTTGACAGGGCTAATCCTGCAGTTTCGTTATAGAGGAAAGGATCTTGATACCTATGATCATATATGTACCTGCTAGTATTTTCCGCTCTAAAATTTTAGACGGAATGTGTGAATTTGGTGGTTTAAATCAATCGCTGTGAAAAATTTGTTTTTCTTTTTCACTTTTGTAGTAAATCACATTCTGTATTTTTATCTTAATGAACTGCTTTTAAATTTATTAACATGTATAACGACTGCTTTGTGTACATAAATACAACAAGAACGAAAATAGTGTCTAGACTATATGTAATTACACGCAATAACGTCCATAAATCATAGTGAGCGACCGCAAAATAAAAACTTGCCTCATCGTCTCTTGTACTTCATCTCACTTTTTTGTCTATTCTTTAATTCCAGACGTTTCTAAAAGTATTTAAGAAACAAGCTTAAGACAATGTGGCGATAATATTATTGTCTTTTAAACGAATTGAGAATTATTCTCCTTCTTTTGATGAAATGGCAACCAGCCGAATCCTGTCGTATTTCTGCCGATATCAAGGATTTAAAGTCTGATAAATCTTAAGTCTTCGAGTCTTTAAGTCTTTTTCGTGATGACATCAATGATAAAAATGTGAATGAGATGAAATGGGAAAAAACAATCTCCTCTAGAATGGTTTGTCAATAGACGTCAATAGCTTTTGTGATTGACGATTAACAAAATGATATAGTTCATCCACATCACGACCTAATCATTGTATTCAGACCCAGTGGACAACTTCTAGCCTATTTCAGTCAAGTATAATAAAGATAGACGTCGATTTATCTTCATTAAATAAAGGGTGAAAATGATATAAAGAAACTTGGTTGAAATATTATGGTTGGAAGATTAGGGCTTTGAAGGAGCGGGTGTAGAGCGATAACGGACATATTCGGGTGTTTGTGATCGAGACCATTTCGTAATTTTGACAGGCTACTTTTGATAGTGCATTTAATAAATTACGTATCAAGTTTTTGTAGTAAAAGTTTGTAGTAGTGTTTCCGATGAATTAAAAATAACGACAAACATAATTTAAAAGCTATTACGTCAAAATTTATTTAGAAAAAAAGTCCATTTGAGATTATGTCGAAGATTGTTACGTTCATAAAATGTTGGGGCAGATATATTGTCGTTTACAGCAGATTTCTGTATCAGTCTCCGGTTCTTTGAACCAAAAAAGCTACTATACTATACTATTAAAGACATTACCGAGCATGTAACTAGTGAAAACAATTGAAGTTACGTTCCCTTTTAAATTTAAATTTGTAATTAATATACCTATGCAACAAATATTATCATTTTGTTGATTCTTGGGGGAATATAGGCTAATCGACAATACCGCAATAACCGACATACCCGCGTGTGGAGCGACAGTCAAAAGCTAGTTTACCATATCAATAAGGATGAAAAAAAGAATAACATTTAAATGAAATTCCAAATTTTTGCGACCTGTTACTTATTTAAGGGGTAAATTGCAATTAAAGATGCTGTCGAGTTCTGAGAAAATGAGAAAAAACTGTTTAATCAAACACAAGAATAAATGTAAGTTTTCCTTAAAGCCTTATTTAACTGTACTCAGGTTATTCCAAACATTTTGATAGCCACAGATAAATACAATCTATTCTTTCATGAAACTATTTTGGATTGACAGCAATTTCACAAAAAATCACTGGCTATCTATGGATAGTTTTTTTAATATGTTTAAAGATTAATTACCTGTCACTCTTCTTTTGTTTGCAACAATGAAAGTCTCGCGGAAAGCTTTTCATGCTTGTTTTTTTATGGTTATAATCACGAGGGTTAAACTTGAAGGAATCTCAAGAAAATTTACAAGCTGCTTTTGGGGAGTCTGGTCACAGGCAGTTTCCACTATCCATAAAATAAGATAATAAATAAATCTTAAAATAATTATAATTTTGGATAATTGTCAAAAATCGTTATTTTTCTTTTTCGCCCGAAAAAGTATGTTTTGTATTGAAATTTATGTCTTTTATAGCGAACATAGGTAATTTCTGAATCTCACACGTTGGATTTTCAGTATTCTAAATCAACTTCCAAAAAAGTGTTCGCCTGCATGTTTCTGTATAATACTCCTTTTTAGGGTTCCGTGCCAAACGCAAAAAACGGAACCCTTATAGATTCGTCATGTCTATCTGTCTGTCCGTCCGTATGTCACAGTCACTTTTTTCCGAAACTATAAGAAGTATAATGTTGAAACTTGGTAAGTTAATATATTCTGTGAACCGCATTAAGATTTTCACACAAAAATAGAAAAAAACAATAAATTTTGGGGGTCCCCATACGTAGAACTGAAACTCAATTTTTTTTTTCATCAAACCCATTCGTTTGGTGTGTATATGGATAGGTCTTTAAAAAAAGTAAAGACCAAAACCCAACTACGACAAAAAACGACGCTGAAAAAGCATGAAACAAGTTTCAAAAGCTGTAGTCACGCGTTGTTAAAGTGTTATGGACTATGGTACATTACTAAGTTTCAAAAGCCGTAGTCCATGTGGTTTAATGCACCTAATAATGATGTAATGAGTAGTTAAGGAGCTATGAGGGAACAAATAAACATAAATACATACATAGCCTGGCTTTGCCGTAGTCCGGTAAAAATGATATTGAGGTTTCTAATATAATTTTTTTCTGAACTGAATAGTTTGCGCGAAAGACACTTCCAAAGTGGTAAAATGTGTGTCCACCCTGCTGTAATTTCTAAAATAAGAGAATGATAAAACTAAAAAAATAAATGATGTACATTACCATGCAAACTTCCACCGGAAATTGGATTGAACGACATCTAGTAAGTAGTTTTTTTTAATACGTCATAAATCGTAAACTGCAATTTACTTTTCATTCAATCAACACAAATATAAAAATAAAATAAAAATTATTTTATGTTATTTGCTGCTATAGGGTTCCCCATTAGCCGCTTTTAAAATATAAGTCACTAAATTGATCTACGTAAAGTATAATATTTTATTTACTGCAATATACCTCATTATAAAATATTATATCTTAGTTCAAATATTGTAACCTATTTCATATGACTTTTGGTAATAATACGAACCTCGTTTTGATGCATGGAAGCTATCTTGTGGTGATATCGTCTCCACTTGTGCAAGCAACTTCGCTCGTGGGAGCACTGCCCGGTCTGCATTCACTCGCTCTACTGCGTATCGGAAGGCAACCTCCTGCTTGTCATCCTCTGGGTGAAATAAACCACCTAAGAAATACAAAGCAAAATATATTTCATCAGATGTGTGCTCCTTGCTCCTCCAAAAGAGCTCGACCAATTATAAGCAATGTGCTAGAAGAAGAAGCTAGCACAACGCATTATAATAATTTTGGTTTCCTTTGATTTAATTTATCTGATATACTGACGAACAAAATTCGTGTGTCATAATTACATTTTAGACACTAAAGATATAACATATATATATATGTATTGGGTATGATATCCTTCATTACATTTCTAATTTCTGTGCATCTACCATGTTTGGGTCTGCGTTGCTCTTAGGTCGACTGTTAGAAAATGCCTACCGCATTAGATTCGCCTCTTTGTACATTTGTGCGTAAAGTATAAATTAAAAAATAACATACGCAAAATTTCTAACAATTTAATTGTATTTTGTGGTTGAATTAAAATTTATATATATTGTTTATACTATTTTAAATAAGTTAACTTTAGATTTTATTTATTTTTATAAAATTAGGTAATTTATATAAAATATATTAAAATCCAGTGGTAATACAGACAGTCTCGTATCAACAAAAGTATTGGGCTAGACTAGCTAAAATACTTGTAATTATGTGATTTAGGGACTTCTAATTTATATCCCCTTTGGGTTTTCTTTATATCTGAAGACCGTACTCAGTCGTGCATAAAAACAACCACCGATAGTCCTGGCTAATCGCAAATCGATTGTGGTTGGGAAAAGGTATTAGAGGGTGGCTTTGTAGGTTATATCAGTTCATGTAATTCCAACCTCGAATGACAGAAGTAAATATTTTTAATATTTGTAAATACAAATATTTGTTAAAGCAGTTAATTTATCTGTTTTATATTGAAGTATGTAGTTACAATTAATAAACCACATAAACAAGTTATTTTAATCGTGAAAAAAATCATTACCAGTAAAATGAAATAATTTGTTTTTGATCTTTATAATACATGTCGTGATTCCACTTATTTAGAATCATATAATAGTGAAAAAAAATAATAATAAAGATTTAATTAAGTACACCTTATATGCAAACCTTTAATATTGGTGAAACACTATTATTTGTATGTCCTACCTATTTGTAGGTTTGTCGTCGTATCGTCACCGTAAGTCGGTGCCTAGCTAAATGTAATAGTAGGTACAATGCAATATAATTATACAACATAATTACTATATGATTATACTAAAATATAATTATACCACTCTCGCTATATATAGTAAATTTCGAAACGACCGTCAACGATGTCAGTCCGCGCGTCTCTGCCCGCTTAGGTTGTTTTGTCCTACACGAAGAGCAGTTATCCCGCTCAAGTTCACGCGACTGGGTACCTACTAAAACATTTTGGCTGTATGAAATTGAAAGAATTATCCTCCAACTCCTAACTGTTGATGAGTTGTCCCTTCCATCATCAGTTCACCTAAATAACCTTTGATTTCCTTTAGATCCCACCACCAGATTCTGATATAGTGGCAATAGGACCAGATGGGGAGCATACCCTTCCGAATCTAAAAATAATTTTTTAAATCGGTCCACAATTGACGGAGTAATCAGTGTACATACATAAAAAAAACAATCAAATTAAGAACCTTCTCCTTTTGGAAGTCGGTTAATAATATCATCATAGTATAAAATGAAGTCACTTCCGCTGTTTGTTCGTGTATATCTTTTAAACTATTCAACAGATTTTAATGCAGTTTCAGCAATAGACAAAGTGAATAAATAGGGAGTTTTATATGTGTAATACATGCATATGAAGCCGGGCCGCGTAGCTAGTATTTTATAAAACCCCACTACAAAGTCGAGGCCTGGCTTTTAGTTTACACATAAATATTACTTTAAATGATGCCAACAAAGCAGTGATTACTTGAATCTAACTAATATTGTAACATTAACGAATGATGGACGTATGTCCTCAGAAACAGTTACGTACCAAATTAAGCCCAAATGAAAACTTATCGCAAAACATCGATTTTATACTATAAATATATTTGTCTCATTGACTTTACGACAATTTGAATACTGATATAGGCTATTCAACGTCAATAGTTTCACGTCAATCGGATAAGTTTTTGTTGTCAACATATTTGATCGAGATACACTTTACTCTTTACAAGAATAAGTGTTATGGTTATAGTCTATATTCCAAGCTTTATGACCATCTACAATTGTATTGCGCTTTTAACAACATATGAGAACTAAAGAGTGCTTAGTTACAATTTTAAAAGTTCTGAGACAAAAGTTGTCCTTTTTAGGGTAATGTATCCAAAGGGTAAAACGGGGCCCTATTATTAGAACTTCGCTGTCCATTCGTGTATTTGTCTGTCTGTCACCAGGTTCTATTTCATGGCGTGATAGTAAGACAGTTGAAATTTTCACAGATGATATATTTCTGTAGCTGCTAAAACAAAAAATACTTTAAAACTCAATGAAATAAATATTTAAGGGGATTCTCATAAAACAAACGTGATTTTTTGCCGTTTTTATAGATAATGGTACGGAATCCTATGTGCGCGACTCCGACTAGCACTTGGCCGGTTTTTACTGATTAGGGCATGTTGTGATTAAAATTTTATTATTTCGCATGCCTTATCGGTACCAGCTAAGTTCTTTAGCTTGGAACATTGAAAACTTGTATATACATATATGTGCGTGTGTGCGTGCATGTGGGTATTTTGCGTACGTATGTGTGTGTTTTCATTTATGCGATTTAAAAATGTAACGGTAAATCAATCTGGGTAATTGTGAAAGCTGTAGGGTGAATCGTGGCTCAATCTTCGTATTAATTTTTAGCAAATAAATCATAAACGTTTGTGTTATTTTTTTCTGTTAATGATATAACTATTACGTTTTCCGATTTTTATCACAGTCCAATTTTATTTAATACATAATTATTTTGCAAATACTATACCTACCGAATTGATACATGATAATAGCTTCAATAACATCCGTACAAAACAGTAGTGTAAACGGACCTTAGGAAACTTAAATGAACTCCCCAGTTTTATTATTTCTACCAACAAAACCTATTATTATAACAGAATGTATATAAAATAAACACTGAAGGACATTAAAAGCGGTTGGGATTACCGAGCCCAATTTTATTCAGATCGTTACTTTAATATAGATTATTGAAATTGTACCCTTCTGAACATAAATCCACGATAAGTTGAAGCTTGGATTTAATTCATGCGACATGACCATTAAATTGCTGGTTGCTAACTGCCATTATTTATTTCTTGCATCGTGATTATTTTCAATATGGGTACTTCTGGTATATGTGTGGTGAGGTATGGCTTGATATTTATTTGTACAAATATTTAGCAGATGAACCATCAATTTTTATCTGAAATTCTTTTGTTAACGTTACAATATTGCGTTTTTGAGTGATAAATACTTTTAAATCTAGAGAGTGTTATTACATATCTTTAAAAGAAAAAAATTACACCACCTGGTAATCTTTAATAGTTAGATATAAATATATGCCTATAAATGAACTGTAATGGTATTGAATGACATTTTTTGTAGATAAAAAATCGATTGTAAACTGGTTACTAACATACTTTTGTGTTGTTATACTTCTTACCTGAAGTTATTCGAGCCACGGTTCTTTTAAACAGACTTAATATTAGAACTGCATTACCTATTTGATTTTTCACAATTTGATCATTGTCTGTAGAGGCAATACTATCATGTCCTTCCAGCACAAAGGAAAGAATTTCCGATCAAGCGAGGTGATCATGCGGCTCGCGGCCCGTTTGTTGATTTTGTGATTGCGATTGCATTGCGATTCAAAATTTGCAGTAAGATAGATAGATAGAAAACTCTTTATTTGTACACCGCATTACAGTTTTACAAAAAAGTACAGAAAATGACAAATATATAATGTACAAAGGGCGGCCTTGGTGCCGAAATCAAACTCTTCCAGGCAACCTTAGGATGGATCAAGGTGTATCGGAGAGATAGTGTATCTCCATACAGGCATATTTACACAAATATATCTACATTAAAGATAAATAATTACATATCATCAGGGGAGCATACATATAATATATATATGTTATCGTGTACCTACATATTAAAAAACTATAACTACTCAGTTATACTACATATTACACTAAAGATACATTTTCGTGCCACACTCGTTTATGTCGTATAAAATTCCTGAACCATTTTCTTAAAACTGTTTACTGTTTGCTCTTTTCTAATGTTTGTTGGCAATGCATTCCACAAGCGTATAGCTTCAATCGTAAATGTAAAATGTATGCTGGTCATAAATTTTTGTAGAATGCAGAGGCATCTCCAGTCTCAAATTTTCAGATGACCTTAGACATTTGTCATGTGTGTCATTAAGGAACTTGAATCGTTCTTTGAGGTAGAAGGGGGCTCTAGGATTAAAAAAGATGTTATAAAGGAAAATGAGGATATTGCAGTTACTTCGTTGATTTGGTGTGTTTTCGATAGATAACACTATAGTGTATTTTGTTTAATCAGAGACGTCTCTAGCCCGTGAAGCACCCGTGTGCAATCATTCCTTTAGCACCCTTTAGTAAGTGCGCAGATTAACTAAAGGACACTGCTGCGCCTGTGAGCACCGCACATCCTAAACTATGGGTAAAGACGACCAAGGTTTGGATTAACGCGCATTGCATGTGGAAGTTACCATTAGACATTGAGAAATTTTCACTATAAACAATGCGGTGTATAAAAATTAAAGTGTCAAGAAATCCTTACCTATCCGGATTGTATCCGGAAGAGCTGATAGATAACCAAAAAATAGGATCAGAAATACCGCCTTAGCTCCCCTCATTCTGTAACAAAGAAATAAAATTATCTTAAAGTTTATTAAACTAAACTATCTGCTATAATTAGTAAACGATCACTGATGAATAAGAATGATTCAATTATATTTCTTACTGACTCATTTACAATCAGAAACTGTGCTCTTGAGTCTTAAAACGTATTATGACAACAAAGTTCCTGTTTTGTAAGCTGATCCAAACCCTTAAATCAACATTTTATACACAAGTCTCAAAGTGTATTGTAACATATTTTCAGAATCTAATTTCCCAATAGACTTCTTGAGGTTTTCGTACAACTTTTTGTCGAAACATTCAATATGAAAACAAGAGATGAGGTCAAGAAATGTAATAAAAAATAAACTAATTTAAGAAATGTTTACATTAGAGTAATGTCATCTTCTTTGTGAATAAACTCAAAGCCAATAAGATACCTGGAGTTTGTTAAATTGTGAGCATTCGATGATTAGATAACAGTTTAGGTATTACACGGGTAGGTGAATCATTTCCATTTTAAATGTAGGCTAAATAAGTTGATGGATGATAAAGGCAAGACAAGACTTATTAATGTGGCGAACCTAAGGGTAGGCCTATGTCCAACAGTGGACGTCTTAGGGCCATAACGGTGATGGTAGATAAAATGTGCAAATTATACAAATATGGCACGTGAAAAGAACGTGAATCTGTATTTAGTAGAGATCGTAGAATTAAACAAAATAATATTTATTTCCATCGCATGTTTGCCTGAAAGCGATTGCCTTTGAGCGATAAGGCCGTCACTTGCACTGATCTAACATTAAGTTATCTAGTGTAAAACAAAGCGATTAATTATAAAAGTAGGAATGCGATGCGAATTGCTACGATACGAATTCGTGCGGCAAAGCGTTGGTTCATGTGAGTATGGTGACCATACTCACATGAACCAACGCTTTGCCGCACGATTTCGACCACAAAGAGATGTCCCAATGAGATTTTTGTATAAAATGGATGATGAAAAATAGAATAAAAATAATGTAAATGATTTATGGATACAAATAAATAAGAAAATAGTTGTGTGAATATTTTAAAAGAAAAATAAATGTTTAACAGATATTTACTTTATACTCTTCAGTATTTGAACAAAAACTAAAATAACAGCCTCCTCAGATCCGGCAAATTATGCGTATCGTATAGTTACCTAGTTAGGTAACTTTACAATACATATGTATAAAATAATAATACATATTATCTAACACACAACGTTATCTAGTAAAAGTAAAGTTAATACAAAAAAAAGTAAGATAGAAAGTAGTGCCGTTTTGTAAATTCTCAGAGTGGATCAAAAATGTTGTCAACAAGTGTGACGTAACATCGCACGAATGCACGATGCGAATTACATCGGATGTTCTTATGGTGCAAAATATTGCGAGTTATTTACAATGCGCTGCGAATTCAGTTTTGTTTGGGCGCCCTAAAATAACAGCGTTCGAGCTGTCGTGCTTCGTTGGTGAGTGCGAGACTGGAGGCCCAATGATGCAGAAGCATCACTAGGCATCCATGGTGTGGGTCATAGTCATCATGCTACATTGTTGCATTATCTGCATTCGCAGTGAGTATGGTGACCATCACTATTTCCATCTTGCAGAGTAAAGTAATTTCGGCAGGGCCGGGCATAAAAAGTGATTTTACACTTTGCCAAATACCTAGAATGGAATATTTACTGATGTTAAAGCTAAAATTAAATACTTAGTCTTTAATTCGCAATTTCATTATAAAAGCAATATCATATTGCAATATTACAATTGATAACATTGTAGAAAATACTTAGTTATTATTTTTTGCTGAAATTTCGGTCTTCCTACAGATGACCTAAGCCCTCTAAGTCTTAAAACAACCATTCTGAAAGCACAGTCACTCACGGTGTTTATAATAAACTAAACGAAAATATTTTACATACATACAATTTCTAAACGATTTTCACATATCTATTAAATGTGTGTTTTGCTAGTGTACCTAAGGTATGATGGTTAAAATCATGCTAAGATCAATAACAGTTGAACATGATTCAAAAGAGACAGCCGAAGTTGTAAGTAAAAAAAATACAAAGCAGTCATGAGGACTGCCGACAGAAGGAAAAACTCAAAACTATAAACAAAAGTTGTAGAGAATTCAGTACTCTTAGAAACACTGTATATTGGCTTATTTATTTTACAAATATATTAAACATACATAACGGATTTATTATTATCTAATTTACGTCTCCGTTAAGAATCAATAATGTTTTTTTTTATGAAAATGACGGCCTTGTTGACTCGTTGTCAAAACGTCCAGCGTAGGTACGGCGTAGACGCGTGGCGATTGAACCGCCACATGTTTCGAGCCATAAGCGGTCACCATGCACTCTGGCGCATACGCCCTGCGCCGCCGTACTTGCGCAAGCGCCCTACGCGCTCTTACGGCGTCTTAAGTCACGTGTCCTGTCGCGACGTAATCTGTCTGCACAACGCCGCTAAAGAAGTTTTCACTTCAAAAATACATAGAATCTATACATAACTTATACAGGACAAAAAGTTAGAATTCTAAATTGAAACGTCATTTGTGATAAAGATTGGCATCCATTGGCGATCGAAAACTTCCAAGGCACTGATTGGACCCAGGGATACCAAACCATATTAAAACGGAAATTGAGTTTCAAATTGCTTGAGAGTAGCCCCAAATACAATCGCATTGGTCATGACAGCTGCGTTACGTACTTAATTTAAAATACAATTCGAAGTTGTTTTTTTAAAGGTTAAAAAGATCAAAAAAATACTAAATCATTAATTTAGTATTTACAAGTCTATGTAGCACCGTACCAAAGTCATGCAATTCGTAAACCTGCTAAAACGAGTAGAGTCAACATAACACGCGAAATCAATTCAACTTGGTACATACTGAAACTAAAAGAATAGTGAATGAAGATTCAATGACATATTTCTACAGATTTGATTTTAATAAGTCTTTTTTAATAAGATTTGAAAATATAAACATAATAGTATTCTACGAGTTGATCAACAAATTTATTTATATATAATAATGGCAAACGTTGTTTTGCCATAAATATAAAAAGAAATATTTAGGGATGAGCCTTTATCATTTTTAAATTTGAAAAATAGATGTTGGCTGATTTTCAGACCTACCCCACATAAAATTTCATAAAAATCCAGGTCCACCTATTTCGGAGGAGTTTGGTTACAAATACCACGACACGACAATTTTACATATTAGATAGATAGGACTCTTAAGTCACAATCACTTAACTTAGATGATTCGACTACTCCTTTGTTTCCAGTACCATAAAAGCATGAATCGAAAACGTTTAAGTTAGGTGATTTCTTATGTTTGAATTAATATTTTTTTCGGACATCTAAACACAACGCCTTCCAGTGCCAAGCTAAGCTGAGCTCGTGTTATGGGTACTAGACGACTGATATAAATAGGTACATTTATACTATTTTTTTGTAAATACATACATAATATTCTTTCATATTGTACATAGAAAACACTAAAACTCCGAAACAAACATTCCAGATACAAATATTTGGTCTTACCCGGGAATCGAACCTGAGACCTCAAGCAGCAGTCGCAAACCTTAATTGCGACTGCTGTGCTTGAGGTCTCGGGTTCGATTCCCGGGTCGGACCAAATGTTTGTATGATCTGCATTTATTTGTTTCGAAGTTTGATGTTTTCTATGTATGATATGTATGTATTTACAAAAATAAGGATATATGTAGTTCTATCAGTTGTCTAGTACACAAGCTCACACTAGTACACACTCCCATAACACAAGCTCTGCTTAGCTTGGGAACAGATGGCGTTGTATGTTAGGTGTTCGAAATATTTTTTTTTTTAAAATGTGTTATCCCGTATCAATCATAAGATACTCTTTATTTACGAACTATATATAGTTCGTAAATAAAGAATGGAAACTTACCTCCCCCACAAATGTCTCAAAGGTGTACTAAAATACATTTAGAGGTCGACGAGGAAGTTTCAATGTGATCGAGTCCCAAACCTACACTAGTTTATCATAGTTTCTATTTCCAGGCAGTAAACGGTAGCGCGATAGGATTTCAAAACTAAGTTACTTGAGACCAACATCTTGATGATTTGATTACGAAATACAAGACATTCCTTTCATAAGAGGGTTCTTTTCCTCTATTAACGGTTTTAATGATTTATTTTTTTATTTATTTATCTTTATTGTATACATATGACGGATAGAAAAAAAAATACAATTTATAAATGTGAAAATTGGTGGTCTTATCGCTCATGGCGATCTCTTACTGACATCTTTTCGGTTAGTTCATCCGGAGTACCTTATGCATAAGTTTGTTTTTTCCCACCATTTTTATGCAGACGAAGTAGTCTGCATAAAAATGGTAGGAAGAAAGTAATTGATTTAGTTTTATATTTTAAATTTTAGAAAGCTTTTCCTAATTTTTAAACCAACGTAGTCTGGGAAAAACGGCTTGGAAGAAGAAGTTGGCTTGTCATAATATTGTAAAATTGGGTCTAACGGATACACGTTAACTTTATTCTCTATTCTGTGCATCAACTCTTCTTTTCTTCTTTGTCCACCCCTCTTCCCAGTTTAGCTGGGGTCGGGTCTCCTTGTACGTCTGCAGAGAACTCTGTTGTCTGTGTGCTCAGATTCTCTTGCTGGATCTCTTTCTGCATATTTGACCACCAGGTGGCGGGTGGTCTTCCCCTTCCTCGTGAGCGGTCAGGGATTTTTAGGGCCTTTTTGACCGAGTATTCGAAAATTCTGTGCATGAACATCACAAATAAAAGGTGCGACTACACGGTGTAGATAGATTGCTTTTAAGTTAAAAGATCTGATAATAGAAGCAGTACCACAATGACTTCAGAATGAATGGTGCGGCTTGGCGGGGATGGTACTACCTTCGCACAGAAGATCACCGTAAAATCACAGCTTCGAGCTGTCGTGTTTTGTTGTTGAGTGCGAGACCGGAGACCTAATGATGCAGAAGCATCACTAGGCCGCCATGGTGTAGTTTACCATGCTGCATTGTTGCATTCGCAATGAGTATGGTGACTACCACTCTTGCATTTCGCTTGTACCATCAGACAGACTAGAGTCATTTTGGCAGAGCAAAACAAGAGAAAAGATTATGAAAACTTAAAGGAATGTTTTGAAAATAAGATAAGTCTTTTCGTGATTAGAGAAAGCTGAGCATCTGATATAAATACCATTTTACGACTGTAATGAAGCTAAATAAAAAATCATATATAGGTATGTACTGTGTCTCATATTGGTTCATTACAGATTCTTAATAGGATTTTACTTAATTTATTTGAACGCTTTGTAAGTTGAATATTACAGATAAACTAATAATGCAGCGAAGAAAAAATAAAGTGTATGATAAAATGTTTTGAATTAAATAACATGTGATACACAAAAAAAAAAGCATTCTAAAAGCAATCTCGTTGACAAAGCGAAGAAATTACGAGCTAAGTCTAGTTTCGTGGCCACTTAGAGGGTTAAGCCAAATTCGCCTCAAAGAAGCTTGATGTGCTTAACAGATCGAGACAGTATTTCACTCCGGCCCACCGCGTTTTCCTTTATAATGCAGGGCAAGGCATGCAGACTCTTTGGCGCTGCGGAGATATGTGACTTCGCTGTGCATCTTCTACCGCATTTGTTGGTCAGTGCTCAGATGAATTGTTCGGACTGATTCCTACCGACTCTTTCCACCATCGTTCTACGCGACAGAAGTTTCATCCCACTCATCTAGATGATTGGCAATCCACAACTGTGCGCTTTTCCAGGAACTTCCTGCCTTCGCGCTGTCGCCTGCGGTATTACCGGACCAATACGACCTTCAAACCTTCAAGAAAAGAGTCTACTTCTTCTTAAAAGGCACTTGTGACGGCTCTGGTGTTGCGGGTGACCGTGGGGTGCGGTAATCGCTTACCATCAGGCGATTCGTCTGCTCGTTTGCAACCTATCTCTTAAAAAAAGGACAAATATGGATAAATTATGGGAAAGGAATGATAAGTCATTATTAGAAAAAAATATACTTAACGGTTTTTATAACTTACGAATAATTATACCTGCTATAGGTCTTACTTGTTACATTTACAATCAACAGACTAAATAGAAAATTATAAATTACTAAAAGAAATTAAACTTGAAAAGATTAATATAGATTTACTTTAGAAATATCAATAATAACTAAACAAACAATAATAGTAAAGCAAATTACAAATAGCAAACATTGTAATACAGTGAAAGTTTTAAAACTGTAGTTTATTTTATTTTACATATTATGCGTGTATGTGCGTCAATAAAGCAAGTAATCTTAGAAATTGCGTAAGTTTTGTTTAAATGTGGTTTTTAACGATATGTTCTATCATTGAACCAAGAAGATAACCGTAAGATGTTATGCGCAGTAGAATTTCATTTAGCACAAATTTCTCCGCCCATATAGAGCAGGGCGTGCATACAAAACGAAGATTACATACCGCTTAGAGGTTTGGAGATAGCTGATATTTTGTATTTAGTTACTGAAATAGTTTATAATAGTAAATTATATTTAACATTATTTTTTCAACTCCTACGAATTTCTTCTGATTAAGTTGCGGGTTCCAAGACAGTTTTATTTTCCCTGGGAGTTCCCGAGTGTCATAACTCGGTGTGTTCGTGGGACACTACTGTTGATCCTGGTATACAGGAACTACAATGGTGGCGTTTAGGAGGGGTTACACCCAATGTAAAAAAAAATGTAAATTATGTGATAGAGAGTCAAAATTTTGAGAAAAATACACGAGACATCTTGCATATATTTTAAAACTTTTTATCACCGATTATTATCGATCTTTGAAACACATCAAACGTTGATTTCTACCTAGTTTGGCAACAGATTGTATTTTTTTTCGTGCAATAAATGTTATTCTTATTATTATTTTAGTGAGGTTCTTTTTAACCGACATCAGAAAAGGAGGAGGTTCTATGTTCCACTAAGTAAGTATTTTTCAGCGTTATTTTTATTCGCTATTCATGTTACAAAAGTAAGGAAAGTGGTTGTTCTTGTCACAACTAAACCGAGCACCCTCATCAAACCCAGAGGCAACATTTTCATTAGTTTAAAACAGTCAAGGGCATACGGATGTGTAAATAATGGTCGGTCCATGTGTGAAGGACTTGTGAAGAATGGCGGTTGTATAATTAACTGTGGTTAAGAAATGTAACAAAGGCGTACGCTTCTTGTGTTTTGTGAACGTTAAAAAATGATTTATTAATGCGATATATTTTTTACAAAGATTTAAAACAATATGACTGCCTCGGTGGCGCAGCCGTAACATATGCGACTACGTTGCTTGAGGTCTCGGATTCGATTCCCGGGTCGGATCAGATTTTTGTTTGATCTGCAAATATTTTTTTCAGAGTTTCGGTGTTTACTACTTTTAATATTAACAAAAAAAGTATATATGCGTCCACATCAGTTGTCTAGTATCCATAGCACAAGCTCTGTTTAGTTTGGAACTAGATGGCGCTGTATCTTAGATGTTTGAAATATTATATTATTATTAAAAATATTGAAATAAATACTCCAGATAAAAATCAGCCAGCAGGCATTCATTTTTACCTAAAAGAAATCCCTAATACTGTATTGTTCAATACATTTGCTCTTTCGTTTTCTAGTAAACTAGAGCGATTAATTTTTTTTGTTCTGTAGGTATACATACTAACTCGGAGCATACATTTCTTTAGAAGAATAAAGAAATGTATGCTCCTACATGCTCCATATTATCACAAATTAAGAAATTTGTGATAAAATGTATATTTATGTATAAATATAATATATATCGTAATTATTTGTCGTTGAAATTGAGGGAAATTACTATTAATTTCCTAGTACTATTTCCAGTAGTAAATTGCCGCCTATTATTAGATAGAACGTTCACTGCAATCCAAATATGTAGAGAATAATTAATATATTGGCACGCCGATAGAGTTTACTCTTTACGCTGTATCCAACTTTATATAAATCAGAGAATACTATTCAGCTAAAAGGATATAATTATTAATTAGGGAATACCGCTTAAGATAGTTCGAAACTGATGTACCAAAATCATATCAAATTTCGTTCCTTAAAGTTTTTTACAAACATTCTGAGTCAGTAAACTTTTCTCAATGCAGGCTCTATCCGCTGTATACTAGGACAAACTAAATTGACATATTAAGACTTGGTCTTTCACATACAATACGTTTACTGATAAAAATATTCTTGCACCATCTTTATTAATAAAAAGAGCTAATGATACTATTGTCGATGTAACAATTTTAAGTTAAAGGTCTAATAAATGGTTTCTCTATAAAAATAGAGCTTTAAACTTAGTGTGTTGTTCATTCATATTTAAAAAGAAAAAGATAATGAGCAAACACGATTAACTAAGGTATGAATACTTATATGGTATTAGGGTAAAGGTTAATCATAGAAGCCAAAGAAAAAACATAGTACGATGTGATTTATCTGTGACTATTCTTGAATGATAGGTTTGGCATCCGTGTGGTTATAACATATAAAAACCATGAATCTTTCAGAGTAGAGTTTTTTATGAAAGAGGCGGTAAACTAGCAGATGTACCTCTGATGGTAAGCGATTACCGCCGCTTATATACACCCAACACCAGAGGCGACACAAGTGCGTTGACGGCCTTTGGGATATGGGGAGTGCGACACCGGAGGCCCAATAGTGCAGAAGCATCACTGGCCCACCATGGAGAGGGTCACCATGCTGCATTGTCTGCATTCGCAGTATGGTGACCATCAATATTGGATTCCGCTTACGCTTTCCATCAGGCAGAATAGAGTCATTTTGGCAAGGCCAAACATAAAAAAAAGCACTGTTCACAACAGTTTTCTGTGAGGCCTCGGTATCACTCCGGTCGAGCCAGCCCATTCATGCCGAAGCGAGGTTCTCCCACGGCGGCAGTATGTAAATGTTAGATAAAAAGCTAACAAGGTAGTAGAGCCACGCTGATTTCAGCACGAACGGGCCGGCTCGACCGGGGCAGTACTACCCTCGCACAGAAAATCAACGTAAAATGACAGCGATCATGCTGTCGTGTTTCGTTGGTGAGTGCGAGACCGGAGGCCCAATGATGCGAAAGCATCACTAGCCCGCCATGGTGTGGGTCGCCATGCTGCATTGTTGCATTGTCTGCGTTCGCAGTATGGTGACCATCACTCTTGGATTCTGCTTATGCTTTCCATCAGGCAGAGTAGAGTCATTATGGCAGGGTCAAAAATAAAAAAAAAAAAAAAAAAAAAATAACAAAATCTTGTTGCCAAGTACAACCTTTATTTAGTTCGTACACTCGTGTCTAATAGACAACACAAGGGGCGTTAATAGAATAGTTGGCTGATGTAGTTTCCTTCCTACAACACTTATTATACAACTTCTCGGGGACCATGTGGTATGAGTTTATTGTGACAAGGGAATTAGACATTTTGTTGATCAAATTACTACATGCCGCTTGGACATATCTGAAAGACTTGATTTTTCAATATCATAAGGAAATATCACATCACAGTCCACTGTTAGACATAAGCCTCTACCTAAAAAGGAGATACATAAGCTAAACAAATTAAATTTGCTTAGAAGTGTCAATTTAGAAAATGAGTTTAAATACTAAAAGTTAAAATATAAGCCTAATTAAAATGCCATCTTTGCTTAGTTTTGCAACCAGTTCTTTTTTATACCTATAATTGCTGCCAAAATGACTGCTTTGTCTGATAGAAAGCAGGAGTAGAATCCAAGACTGTCTGTCGCTATCCTCATCATTCTATTCTTATTTGACTGCCTCGGTGTCGCAGTGGTAGCGTACGCGACTGCTGTTCTTGAGGTCTCGGGTTCGATTCCCGGGTCGGAACAAATGTTTGTATGATTTACAAATATTTGTTTCGGAGTTTGGGTGTTTTCTATGTATAATATGTATGTATTTACAAAAAAAAGTATATAAGTATTAATATCAGTTGTCTAGTACCCCATAATACAAGCTCTGCTTAGTTTGGGACTAGATGGCGTTGTGTGTTAGATGTCCGAAATATTTATTTATTTATTATTTATTTATTTATTATTTATTTATTTATTATTTATTTATTCTATTCTATTTTCAATCCTCATTGTAACCCACACTATGGCGTTGAGACCACGGCTAGTGAGATGCTTTTTCATACCCTGCTCGGGATCATAATGGGAGGGAAACATGTGTGCAGGTAGTGAGTTCCAGGTCTTAACTGGCACAGCACAGCAACTTGAGAGCGTATGACTAACAGTCTAAAATAGTAGCTCCTAAGGCCCGCACGTGTTGTATAGGAAGCGAGAAGGTGGATTCAGTTGGAAGAACTAAAGTTGATGTTTAAGTGAAGTTATTATCTTTAAAACGCGGCATTTTATGAACTGAATAGGTAAACATTATTTTTCTTCTTTTGACGGGTTAAAGAAAAAATTATATTAAAGATACTTTCATAATAAAATTATACACGCAGTAACGAGAAATGTTACAAGAAAATGCTTTAAAACATCTTTGTATTTTTTCAACATTTAAACGGATAACATTCCAAAGCTATTCAAATCCATAATTAAACTTTCTTTAGCCAATTTTTTACACACACATATCCAACATTATTAAAATGGATTCTGTAGTTTAGGCGCTGCAATGCAACTCATGTATATAAGACTAATGAAACTGAAGTCGGGTCAAAGAGGAAAATGTAGGAGCATGATTAGTTTTTTGAAATATTTGTAAGATATCATTAACGACCTTTAAGAGGCATCTTCTTAGAAAGGAGGTTGGTATTTAAATTTTAAAGCAAATCTGGGTAGACATATCAGCCGATGAATAGAGTACATTTAGCATAATTTACTTCAAATTATCATAAAAAAATAATCTTTCAACCCATTTATTCATTTATCGGAACTTATAAAAAAAGGAATCCGTTTAATAAAGACTAGTCAGTAGCCATGAAGTCAATGGCTTTTAGGGTTCCGTAGCTCACGTTTTGGAACCTTTATAGTTTCGTCATGCCCGTCCGTCCTTGGCTTACTTTCTAAATGATTAGTGCTAGATAGATGAAAGTATGCAAATATTTACCAGGTGAACAAAGTGCTAAAATAAAATCGAGACAAATAATAATATTATGATTTTGGAGTACCTCCCCTACACGTAAAGGCATAAAGTTGGTATGATTTTTTCGTTTTTGTTGTTTTTGATGTTAGTTAAGATTTATACAATTTAACAGCCACATTGTCCTACAAATTGCGTGGTACGTTATCGCGGTTCTACGCTTTAGAGTTTTTTGCCCCTGCTACCCCTGTAGCCCCTGTAAAAAATTTAGATTGAGGTAGCTACCTCAATCTAAAATATTTGTAAGATGAAAGGTGGGCCTCAGATCAAAATAAAGAAACTCACGAAGAATTAGCTTGATAGTAATCTAATATATAAAATTCTCGTGTCACAGTGTTAGTTACCATACTCCTCCGAAACGGCTTGACCGAATTTTCTGAAATTTTAGTAGGTTTGAGAATCGGTCAACATCTATTTTTTTTTTTATGGAAAAATAACATTTGACAGGTCCGCTAGTAACTTATAAAATTTGTTTCTGGGATCCTGGACTACATAGAATGGGGTATAGTTAAATAGATCTTTTAAAATCATTGAGTGGTTGTCCAGACGATTTTTTCATTTAGGTATATTGTGAGATATTCAACTTTTTAAGCGATTTCTTTTGTTAAAATAGCCCCTCTACCTTCTAAAATTTAAACAGCTTGCTCGAAAAAAACTGAAAAAATTAATTACGTTAGTCCATACGCTGAATTTTGCAGGAAAACTGTAGATAACTTCGTTAGTTCATAGAGGCCTAACTTGTAAAATGCGCTATACTGCAAAATTTCGTACCAAAATAAGAAAACAATTAGTAGATTATGTGTGACTATGAAACCTTATTTTATGCGTGGTCTGACATACACTTGACCGATTTCCTTTTAACTATTTGGCCGAAATACTGTCAAACATAGACTATTCCGGATAGGCTTATGCTGTCTTCAATCTCTGGAAATCATTAGGTAACTCATTCAACGAATGATACGTACGCCATTTATTTCAAGATATCTCTACGAAAAACCTCAGTCGGATCTTTATACGTTTACTTATACCTAAAGCCTCTTTTGAGGGTAGAGATTCTGTATTATAGAACAAAGACTTTTGTCGCAAGACTTCTGAGAAACAAACGAATGAAAATTAGCTTTTAGCTAGCTTTTTGTAATACAGTCGAGACGTTAGTCGTTTATGAAAGTACTCATAAATTTTGTTACAAAGATAAATTCAAGCTAAGAGCAAAATAACACAAAAATACTATGGACACTAAGATCATGTTACTGATTCTTAAAAGTCATGTCAAATACGTACCTCCAGGCAACCTCCAAAAAGGGAGATCGTTTTTTTGTTTTTTCGAAAGATGCTCCATATTTTATATATATTTTAACATTAATTTCATCACGACGAAGACTTAAAGACTTGTAGACTTATGATTTGAAGACTATAAAACACTTGACATTGGCAGAAATAGCTGATCCGAGAGATCCAGCTGGTTGCCATTTCATCAAAGAAGAAGAAGAACCTCCAAAAAGTGTCAAAAGAACGTAATTTTTGAATATGCCAAAAAATGAATGAATGAATGAATGACACTTTCATTCATGAAAATATTATATAGCATGCTTGTTTAGAACAATAAATGTATACTTACAATATCTATTGTGGTATCTACAATTTTTTTGTATAACACTAATAATATTTGAACTAGTTTGAAAAATATTGTGATGAAGGTACATACCTGTGAAGCAATCCGATTTCTTATACACAAACAGTCACGTCACGAACGTGCTATGTATGCATCGTCATTAATTAATTTACTATTACGCCAGTACACACTAACCATTCACAAACACCAACCACAGAAAAAATGTCTACGACCATTCACTGTCATTTTGTAGCACGATATTTTGGGTAATTTATAATATTTAGGCAGATTATTTGGCACGTTATTTGATCAAATAGATATCGATTTGTATTCAAATATAATCGAGTTGTATAGGCCGTGAGCGTGCGGCGTCCGCCCGCGCGGGTGGCGTTCTCGAGCTGAGCCGCGGGCAAACACAGAAGCCTCATCGCGCTTGCGTGCCAACACCCTGCCTGCACTCTCCCACCCACTAGGAACGTTTACTGATTCCGTATATTTGTGTGATATTTAAAATTTATAATTATTGCATTTATATTCTATTAGCTTAACGTATCGTTAGATTCAAATAAAATCGTCAAAGAAAAGTAATAAATAATTGTAATGCTTTAACACAAAGTTGTTTCCTAATTAGAAAAAATAGTTGTTTGATAATGATACTGTACTACGAATGACTAGAATAGTGCTTTTTTATAAGACCCTGAAGACAGCGCCCTTTAGGTATACCCGAACACGTCCTCATTGATTGAAACAGTTTACTGCACACACGGACTTTACATGTCCTGAAATGTATTAAATCTGTTTTAAGACAATTAAAATGATAATCACTTTTTATGTCTCAAACAGCAAAATAAGTAATGATGATTTTGTTCACAAAAAATAGGCCTAAAATTTACAGACTAATCAATGTGCTTTTGAATTGCTACCTTTTACTAGCACTTTAGATACATTGGTTTTTCACCTTCATTCACAATATATTCAGCCACAGAAGTTTAATTGCGATACAAAGAAAAAAAAAACACTCATGAGATGGACGCTCTAGTCTGTGTCTCTCTCTGAACGCATCCCACCCGTTCGTTGAACTTGTGACAAGGATTCGCATCGTCAACGCAAATTGTCTTTTCATTATTCACACCGCGATTATTTCACTCTTTGATGGTACACAATAAAAGATTGTACGTTAGAGTGAAAGGTAGCATTCTGAATCAAACATAGTTTGCATTCTCGGTTTTTTTTTTCTCCTTTAATACAGATACTTTGCACGGATGTGTGTATTTAGAACGTCTACAAAGTACTCAAATAAAGTCAAGACAAATATTCTTTTTTGGGGGTACCTGTATATAAAGTGGGGATAATATTTTTTCTCGCGTATACACCATAGTGCACCATTAGGTATGTCTTTAAAAAAAATTACTAGTTGCTAAGACGAATTTTATTTGGATACTATTTTGTGAAATATTCAATTTAAACCTCATTTTTTGTTAAAATAAGCTGATCTTTCTTTCTTTCGAATTTAATCTAGTAATTGTCAGAAATTTCGGAAAATATTTTAAGCCAACAAAATCAGTACTATGAATAATGTATATGGTAAATCTTCCTATTCTTTGTTCATAAACTCTTCTTGCACAATTTTAACAAAAGCTAAAGAACAAATTTGTTCTATTTAACTTGCTGAATTAAATATTAAATATGATTAAATTTTATATACTTCCTCATATACATCTATTAACTACGTATGGAGGTCAATTGTTGATATCAAATATTTTCAAAATTTGCGATAAACTTGTTTTAGTATTAAGTTTAAGTACGTGGGTAACCGAGCTTTTTCCAGTATTTTTTAACTGAATTCAAAAAGGAGGAGGTTCTCGATTTGACCGTATATGTGTTTATGTGTGTTCGCGGATAACATCGTCGTTTATGAAGATATCTGCTTCAAAATTGTGTTGCAAGATTCCACCCGAACATACATACATACATTGCAAGTTAATAATGTTATTATAAATATTAAGAGGACTAAGATAGAATAGTTTATTAGGAGACAAATCAGATTATACTGCTAGGATGTGACGAATGAATGAGTGTTTTTATTATTAGATTTTCAGATAAAATAGCAAAAATTGACGTCGTCTTTTGTTGAACATTTTTTTAGGAAAGGGCGGCAAGTTGCGTAGGAGGATAAGTAGGTAGAATCTTCATAGTTCACTGACCCGAAAATCGCGTTTATTGTGTTTTCATACCAAATTGTATTTCAGTATAGTAGAAATACTTGATCTTATAGCTGTGACTGCTCGTTGGTCTAGTGGTTAGCATAAGTGACTGCAGATCAAGAGATCTTGGGTTCGATTCCCGGGTCGTTTGAATTTTTCCCTTCTAAATACACTTACTTTTTAATTATAAACAAACTTGTTTACGTACGGTGTTAATAAAACAAAAGTAAGAATAATAAATCATTTTTTTTTACGTGTGTTAAATACACAGTCGGATAGACATAGATGCACAATGAAAAGGTTCAGATAACAGAACGGCATCCCAAATAGTAGTGTACCCCACAATCTACTGTATATGTACATGCATAATTAAAATATAGTACCCTCAAACAATCACTTTTAAACAATAATTTATTTATTCGCCCTGATCTATTTCCTATCATAACAGAACTGCTAGAAGGCAAAAGAAAACTCCTAAAACTGTTATAAATAAATAAAAGCATAAAATGGGATATGCTAATATGCAAGCTGTGGCCAGCGGCGCATGTCGTTATACATTCAAAAAACGCTTCGGTAAAAATGTAAGCCTGAAATTGTTTCCGATATCCTGAAGATTAATAAACTACTGTAAATAGTTGCTCTCTACATTTTAAACAATCAAAATCAGCATTTAAAGACTTGGTCGAGGTTTGTGTACTTTATAACACAGATAAACTTCTCTTACTCTGTAAGAAGATTTTAACAATTTTATTTCAATTAGTTTTCAGACTGCCTCATTGGTCTAGCGGTTAGCACATGCGACTGTCAACCTAGAGATTCTGGATTCGATTCCCGGGTCGGATTGCTGTTGGTTTTGCTTACAAGAATTTTTTAACAGCAGTCTGGAGGATGGAATATGGCGGTGTTTCCGGCCCGTGCCTCGGAAAGCATATTAAGCCGTCGGTCCCGGTTGCCATGAACACCTATGACAATCGTTATTGGGAAGTCAGTGCCCTCAAATATACTGACAACTATTCAACCTCAACCTTCGAATTCAGTTCATCCTTAGGGTTGCGGAGGTTCGATGATGATATTCAGGTAAAACCGGTTGAACTAGTAGCTGCCCCTAATCTTGAGAATAATAAAGACTAGGAAGATGATGATGATACCTATGACAATTTGAACTTTTTTATTAAATACCGAAGATCAAACTTTAAACGCTTGGGAAATCGTGATAAATATCACGACTTCCCAAGCGTTCAAAGTTTAAGGTTACAAAGGCTTTCTAATACGTTAGATATACAAATGTATGACGTGTATGGGTGTATGTAGTTAAAAGCATAAAAGCGCGTAGATGAAATTCCTTAACCGGTAAGTATCTGTTATAATTTCATAAGTTAACTTAATAAAACATTAACAAAAGTAAGATATTAGAGATGGCTTACTACTGCTTTCGAGCGATTCCATAGAATGTTCTTTCAGTCAGAGTTTTCGTAAGCACTTCGAGAGTACTAATCTGGCTCGACAAGTTGAGTACCAATCTCTCTCTGGCTCACATCCAAAAGATAAAAGTCAAGTCAACCACAACAAACGTACCCAGCATGCCATTTTATCAATTTCCTCTTCACTGTGGGAATTCCTCATACGAAACGTATATTTACTCAAAGTGAAACTCAACGTATATGAATATGTGTTTCATTTTTAGTTTCTACGTTTACTTAAATACTTCACATAAATAAATTTCTTACAATTCGTTATTGGTAAATGTAGTTTTACAGAGTATTATTCATGGTATTAAAAACAATGTTTTACATTCATATATTTACACAACTAAAAAATGAGTTCATGCAATTAACACAAATTGTTTTGGTAGCACAACTTTTTTGATTCATTACATTTTTTATTCTCTTTGTCTTCATATTGCATTTATTCCTATTTTTTCCTAAGAATTTTACTGATATCATGTCAATCAGTCACAAAACTCGTGGTAGATTTACTTTTCAGTGTAGTATATTTTGTTTTATTATTTTCCGTTCTACTTTTGGTGACTGCTTAAACACAGCTGTTACATCTGATCTTGCAACTGAAACCCGGGACTATTACATCTACAATAAAAAATGCCTTTTTGTAAAAGTATCAGAGTTTGCATTGGCTGGGTTCCCACAGATATATTTTATACGTAAATAATAATGGGATTTGTACAACTTTGTCTTAACTGCAAAGGTTTTTTTTATGAAGATAAAGTTTATACAGACTTTTAAGGGTACAAAAGCTGTATCAATATGTAGGAGTTTGAAGTAGCATGATTGCATTAATTGTTAATTGTTAGTATAATTTAAAATTATTAATATACATAAGGCAATCCCTTCATTGTTATCAAAACCTTTTAAGTCATTATGCGGCAGATGGATTTAGAAGAGACATTCTGTAGCAGTCCTATGAGACTATTTACATTTGGCCCAAGGGTGCAATAGATTGATGAACAGAAAATGGTTGAGTAAATTACCTTATTATTATTCTACTTGTATTTTAGTTTTGGATCAACGCTTCTTCTGTTTTGTTCTAAAACGACAAGGCCTTCTGCTTGGTCATGTTGAAATAAAGTAATTAAATCATTTATTTAGCGCCTTGTTAGGTGTATATATACGCACCTATATTTCTAGTCCCTAGTTAACTTTTTCCTAAGAAGAGATACATAGATCTCTTTATTTTGAAAGTTAATATCTTTTTTCTTAATGTAGTTAATGAAATCAAATTCCAAGAACCCCGATGTCCTTTGGACCACCTAGCACCAAAATGTGGCTAGCAACTTAAATGCGAGTTAAACTTGCTGACAGTTTAATAAAATTAGGAATTAAAAGGTATCGTATGTATTAGCATTCGATACCTATAAATATCTTACAACCCGTAGAACAAAACTAAACAGCCAAGAAAAAAACATTATGTATAATCCATAATTTAATAAATTACTATTGAATTTGTTAAAGAACAATACTTAATTTAAATATTTATAAAACGTATTCCATCAAATATGTGAACCTATTTATTTACAGCACTATTCTGGCCAACAAATACATACCTATCTAACTTGATGGTAATAGATTATCGGTACTTTTACACACTCGCTATACAAATGGTAAAACTTGAAAAATATCATATAATGTTCTTTAAAGCAATTCAGCAAAACCGATTTTAGTATGAGGTACAGTATTATTGTGCTTAAGATATTGGATATCTTTATATATATAATTCTTCTGTGAGTGTGTATGTCACTGAACTACTCTCAAACGACTGGACCGATTTTGATGAAATTTTTTGTGTGTGTTCAAGGGGATCTGGGAATGGTTTAGATTCACAATTTTGTCCGCTGGACATTTTTTTTTTTTTTAATTTTTAATTTATTAGTAGTTATGGCAAAACGACGTTTGCCGGGACAGCTAGTGAATACGTATAACGGTACTATTTGGTTGTTAGTCTAAGTGCAATTTTAAATAATTTTACCACTTTTCTATCGACTTGAATCTTTAAAACCATTACTTTTTTAAGAGTTCTCGTACAATATTAATTAAAAGTTTTCAGGAAAAAACACTCTAATGAAAGTCTTTTAAAAAAAATCTTTCTAATTAGTTGCGGGACAACATTTTGTAATAAAGAAAAAACTTTGGTCTTAAGCAATCTTTGGAAGACGGTAAAAGCAAGTAGAAAGGGTAAATGGACTCAACACAAAACATGGAATCATAAAAATACGCATTCTACTTTACTTACTTTATACTATTTTATATAAATTGGGAACCGTGGGTGAACCACGCTTCGGCATGAATGGGCCGGCTCGTATCACTCCGGATACCATGACCTCACAGAAAACCGGTGTCAAAAAGTGCTTGCATTGTGTTTCACAGAGTGAGTGAGGATACCGGAGGCCCATACCTCTCCCGGTTTCACTCTGCCGTCTCCTGGTCAAGCATAACTTGCTCGCAGAAAAAGACGGAGGAATTCTACGCGCAATCATATTTCCGAGCTAGAGAATCCCCACGATGGCCGGCCACAAGTTCACACCTGGGCTCTGCGTGTACACAGTCTGTCCATCGCAGTGGTGGCATTTAGGCGTTGGCTCCTATGACACAGGTGATTTCCGAAGCATCCTTTTCCAGTTATCACCTGGGTTGGCAGGTACGAGAGGGTCCCGTGGTTTGTAAACATAAGGAAAAGATATCGAGAGTCGGACATTGTGGTGATCGGTTTTTTTGACACCCACCCTATTTCTTAATCTGCCAAAACTGTCATACGATACCTCTTATGCCACGTCGCAAATACAAACGTGTGGATACAGTCTTTGCCTTGGTTTGTGTTGGCTTGCAAGTGCTTGTAAAGGTACCGATCGAGTGTCAGTTTTCTGTCACAAATCAAAGAGAATTTGCCGCAAGCGTTTGCGACGTGTCCACACGTTTGCGAGCTCTCAGTCTCGTTTGTATACTGGTAGTGAGGAAACATACGCTAGTCATATCGGCGAAGTGCGAGTCGGACTCGAGCAGGAAGTGTTTCGTAACATTATCTATATATTTCAAGCGTCTACACGTTGCCGTTATCAATATCGAGCAAAAACGAGCAAAAAAAATCAAGTTTGTTGTATGGGAGCCCCTTTAAATATTTATTTTATTCTGTTTTTGTATTTGTTGTTATAGCGGCAATAGAAGTACATCATCCCTGAAAATTTCAACTGCCTGACTATCACGGTTCATGAGATACAGCAGGGTGAACGACGGACAGCGAAGTCTTAGTAATAGGGTCCCGTTTTACCTTTGGGTGCTGTACCAAAATAATAAGTGACTGGTTAAATGAAGACTTCTTGAACTTCCTGGAATATTATCAGGTAAATGCATTTGGGACCCAGGAAATACTGATCACAGGGATAAAAAAAAGTAGTTGATGCATAGATTGTCTATTACATGTCTGAAATTATTATTTATTTTATTTATGACCGATACAAGCTGTATGTCCATCACGTCTGTCATGCTTGCCTCTTTAGAACACACTAACTTACTCGCGTGTGTGCGGATGCGGCATTAGATTAGATAGATTACATACAATTTCAACAAAAGAAAGGTCCAAAATTTAAAAAAAACAGACAAATTTTTTAGTGAAATGTCATCATATGTCAATAAATATCGCATTTGATAATGCTCGCATGTCTCAACTTATTTTGTACAAATCTGTTTGAAATATCGTTAATACGTTTGTAATCTTGCAAAACCTGATAACTTTATGGCCACTTTTAAATGTTATTACCTACAAACACAGAATTACGGCTGTACAACGATATCTCATTGCAAAATATCAGGAATATAAGACAGTGAAACTATATGCAACGAAACAGTATAGGTACATAAAACATACATGTACAGTTAATCCTAAGAGGTAATCTCAGTGGGCCATATCTAATAACGTGCTAACTCGAAAACAGGAACTGCACTGTGGTTTGCATTGTCTCTGGTTCAAAGTTATTGCCGCGCAGTGCGCCTGCCTTTGTTTTCTGTTATGCTCGTATTCTGTTTTCCTTTTTAACCGACTTCAAAAATAGGAGGTTTCTCAATTCGACCGTATATTTTTTTTCTTTTTTTTATGTTATAGCTTATCGAGTCTTTATTTTAAACGAATTTAAAAGGTTCAAAGGTTTGAAATTGCAATTTATCATTGTTATTCAGTCTGAAATTCAATACTTTGCCGTTTATGAATATATAACTTAATTGCTATAATAATATGGTAAATAAACAATCTCATTTTAATTGACAATTTTTTATCTATGTATAAATAGAGTATTTACTCTTCTATAAGCTCTTAATTTATGTCGACTTTTTTAAAATAGGTAAGTATAAAATACTATATTTGGCCAATTAATGAAACCTTTAGGATTATTTTTTTATTGTTGGGTTTCCCTCGTGTGAATTTCACTAATCAAGCTATTATCTATCTTTATATTAGCTCTATTAAAATGCAAGTTTTGTATTGTTGATTAAATTTAAATAAAATGATTCTCAAGGAAAATTTAAATATATTTATAAAATTTCTCTAGAATTGAAATAAACTGAAATTCTATTATAACATTACCGCTTTACTGTCTATTTAAGAAACGTCTAGTTATTACTGAATCTGTATTACTACCTTTGTTCTCATTCATATTTACCGTAAGTCATTTATAACATGATGAATTTTGTGTGAAATCTACTAAAGTTTGTTTATTGCGCGCTGCATGTTCTAACATTTTGTATCAAAACAAATGAAATTGTGTCAAACTTTCCAAAACAAACAATGTTTATGTGATGTAAACTTTGTTTCAAATGTTCGTTGCATGCTAAATTTACAACTTCTTTATAAAAAATAATAATAAGCATTAGTCTTTTTAGTTAAACTAAATAAAAAAATCTTAGTAATTAGTAATAATTAATTTTGACTGACGTTTTAGATGGTGATTAGAAATCTCTACTTTAAAAATAATTATCATAGAGATTGTGTGTATTCAATCTCCACTCTAATAATTATAATTATCATATGGATACTGCGTTATACTATTTTCGTATATCCTTTAGTTAATTTGTTCCCAAAATATAAACAGACAGTAGTAATGTCTTGAGTGCTGTAACGAGAAGCTTTCAATAGCTTTCAATAATTAATACAATATCTGCTGCCATTAACTGATAGCTCAATATTTAATAAGCGAGCTCTTTGAGAGGATACAGTAATTGCGTTCGATTGTCTTGTTGGCTTGCCTGAGGCTTTTTAGTAAATCGATTTCGGCAGTTGTCGTTAATGTTGTCCATACGTAAGTGTTTTGACTATAGTATTGGAATCGCTGGAAAAATAAGTTCTATCTTTACCTGAATTGGTAATTTTGAGTTCACATTTACGATGAATCAGATAAAATTCGTAAATATTGATGCTTAAATTTGTGTCTGTGTGTGTTGTTCGATGATTGAGGCTTATGTCTAGCAGTGGACGTCTTTCAGCTAAGATGATAATGACGATGATAAAAAAATTAAATTAAGTGGTGAGATCTCAAGAAGACTAAAGTGATAATAATAACCTAAAAGTGAGAAATTGTTTGTCAACGCACTGTTGAGTCTCTGTGTGAAATCTTATAATTTTTAACATTTGAAATTTTATAAAAAATCACAGTTTTAAACACACCAATTAGACATACTAAATAACATTCAAATTTCAATGTGAATTTAGAGAAACATACTACCGAAACTTTCTGTTAGTTCTTCTAGTGAACATTATGTTTAACATTTGTATTACTATTAAAAGTTAAAACATTACTCTCACTCTCGTAAATTGTCCTATTTTGAAAAGGCCAGTGTTTAGCAATAATAAACTGTAAAAGGTGGCGACAAATAGCAGTAAAATAATAACCTAATTCAGTGGAAACAAGGCAACAAAATTTAAAAATAGTTGCGTTGGTTCGGCCGCACACAATTTAAAAGTTTAAACTTTATAAACAAGACAAAAGAGTTCTACGCTGTTTTAAATAACAATCTAACGCCTACTACATGATAAACAGCGTGGAATAAAACAGCCTTTTTCTTAAGATTTAAGTAAGAAATGTACAAATTATTTAACAATTAAAGCAAAAAAAAATAATTTAGAACGTTTTATTGATCTCTTGTTCTTCTATTAAATGATATAAAAATAGCTGATACGTTATGCTTATTAATAAAAACCCCTGATTAAAATTCAAAGTATCTTATCGTTTTAATATTATAAATTTAAAGTAACTAAGGGCCACTTGCACGACATAGCTTAAATACATTATAAAAGATAAAACACATTTGGAATCTTACGCAACCAAAAATTTTTTGCTAAGCATATTAAAGAACTACCGAAGTTAAACATCAAAATTAGGCTATTAAGCGGCGCTAATCGCGACCCCTTATCAAATTTAACTAAATTTACCTGCTGTCATCATTGTGCAAAAGGGGGCGCTAAATCAGTTTAACCTAAACGTGTCTATTCGTTTAACTAATTTTGTTTAGTAACTATTTATGTCGAACGTTGTGAAAGTCACCCTAAGTCTGTTACGGTTTCGCGGCTAAATCACTTTACTGATTTAGATGAATTTTGGTATTGAGATGAATTAGACCTTGAAAAGGCCATGGGCAACTTTTTATCGTGATAACCGACATATACGCGGGCAGAGCTGTGGGTATAAGGTAGAATTTAATAATTCAGCATAAATTCATAATTTGCCAAAATAAACGTTGGTTTGTTGCAAAACATCATCAAACTAAATAGAGGTCTGATTCTAGGCGCCTTAGATTTCTCAAATTGTAACTACTTAGTTAGGCGCATTGGGGTTATTATGCTACCTTGCAATATCAATAATGTATGTATAACGTTCGATGGTGTAGAGGATAATGTTGACCTTTTCAAAGTTCCGGTGAGATCGCCCCTGTGGTTTGTAAGATGAGGGTATTAGGTATCCGCCCTTCTGTTTAATTAATAGCGGCCTGACCCACGTCTAACTTTCCCTGCTTGTATTTAAAAGATCATTAGGTTGCCAGGGTTGTGATAGTTCCATTGCCTTTTTTTCTCGGCATGTGTACTTAAACAAATAGTCTCGTCGGAAAAACAAAAGAGATAACTGTTTTTAATTTAGGTACTTCTAAAAGGAGGAGGTTCTTAATTTGATTGGTATTTTTGTATGTATGTACATTGATTACTCCGTCAATTGTGGACCGATTTTAAAAATTATTTTTGTATTCGAAAGGGTATGCTCCCATGTAGTCACATTGCCACAATATCAGGTTCTGGTGATGGCGCTCGGTAACATGATTGCGGCCATGTTGCGGAGCGAGAGCGCGTGGAACTCTGCCATCTCTTTCTGCGAGCAAGTTATGCTTGCGAAGGAGACGGCGGAGCGGGACCGGGAGAGGTTTAGAACTCTCCCTGTCCGCCAGGCCCGCCAACGGGCCAGGTACCGCAGACGACTCAGACGCCGGAGATCGCAAAACGATCTCCGTCCTCCATAAGCGCAAGCCTGAGGGTGACAGGTAAGGCCACCAGTCACCCTAGCAGAAGCAGGCTGGGGCGGTAGAGCGAGCTTATAGAGCTCGCGCCTGATAAAAAATGTAAGGGTTCCTACACAGGAGGCGGCCACCTACATATATAGTGGGTGGCCGGAGGTACGCCGGGGTTCCAGGGATTTCCTTTTGAGGGTGCACCTGGCTCCCCGGCTTCTAGTACCCGAGACGGTGTGCGGTTTTTAGTCGGTTCGAGTCCGACATAACCACAAGCCGGTGGTATACAAGGGGATTTCCGCACAAAAAAAAAACTGGTGGTGGATCCCAAGCAAATCAAAGAAAACCCTCAAATTTGTTAGGCATGTACTATGTTTTTCATATATTTTCTAAAGCTATTGGAGTATGTACACCTGGTAGTCATCATTTCATGATGATGAGCTGATGATGGAAGATACAATTCCTTAACGGCTAGGAGTTGGAGGGCAAAACTTAAAATGTCATGTGTGTGTTTGTTATCGTTACTCTTTCACTACTTACTATTCTTTCGAGTTATTTAGGTGAACTGATGATAGAAGGTACAACTCCTCAACAGTTAGGAGTTCAAGGATAATTCTTTGAATTTCATACGCATTTATAGATATAGTTGTACCAAATACACGAATAAGGTCTTAGTTGTATTCTTTCAAGTTGCTTAGGTGATCTGGCAGGTAAGGTTAGAACATACCGATCTAATAACTAGTAGTCTAAATCTTAGTAGTAATTGAATACTCCTTATACGCAAACCTTTAACTCCTACTACCTAATCATCATAGGTTTGATTGAAGTCGGTGCCAAGAAGCACATACAGATAATAGTGTTTCATTAATGTTAAAGGTTTGCATATAAGGTGTGTTTAATTAAATCTTTATTAAGTTATTTTATACTCTTCAGTTTTTGACGTCGGTTTTTAAAGAAGTTTTTTTTAATGTAATGAAAAGGATTCAAAGATTTGTTTGAACACTATTATTTAAAGGTAATTATCACAAATTACTTAACTAATAGAAAAATTCTATCAATCAACTCTAACAAAAATGTTTAGTTGGTAAGTGAAAAACTATTTACCACTCTCAATTAGTGGGAACAAAGATCTTAAAATTGCTGCCATGCCTACAATTTTTATGATTATTTCTTATTTCTTGAACTAAAAACAGAATCATTTAATAAGTTGGGTCGACATCTTTTGTTTTTTAAGCTTTTATATACCAGAACTAATGTGGACTATCACAAGATATCATTTGAGTGATTTTCTGTTTGTATTTGTATAGCGCACTTCTATAGTTTTAATTTATGTTACACTAGCCGACCCACGCAACCTCGTTTGCGTCCTTTTGCCCGTAGCGTGTAATTTTCCCCTGTTTTCGGAACATTTTTCATTGGTGCTCCGCTCCTATTGGTCTTAGCGTGATGATTTATAGACTATAGCCTTCCTAGATAAATGGGCTATCTAACACTGAAATATTTTTTCAAATAGGACCAGCAGTTCCTGAGATTAGCGTGTTCAAACAAACAAACAAATTCTTCAGCTTTATATATTAGTACTAGCTGACCCACGCAACCTCGTTTGCCCCGTAGCGTGAAAATCTCCCCCGTTTTTGAAACATTCTTCATTGTTGCTGCGCTCCTATTAGTACTAGCGTAATGATATATACCCTATAGCATTCCTCGATAAATGGACTATCCAACACCGAAAGAATTTTTCAAATCGGACCAGCGGTTCCTGAGATTAACGTGTTCAAACAAACAAACAATAAAAACAAACTCTTCAGCTTTATATATTAGTATAGATAGATATGTCAATAACACTTTAAACTAAGGAGTAGTAAATGTAACCGTTCACCCTATTCGTTAATTTATTTAGTACTACTTTTGTAGAATAAAAATTGATACACAAACATATAAAATGAAATGCAACGTAAACAAAATAAATACGTATAAAGTGTCTTGAAACTCATACATCATGACACCACACAATAATTTTCCCCGCTACATGAAGTCGCCGACTCGAAAGTAGACAAGTTAATATGAGATTTCATATCAGACTGCGAAACAACGGTGCGTCGGGCTCAGCGCTAATGAATAAATAACACACTTGTGCGCCTACACTCGCTCGATCTCCCTTTGGGCATACATAAATAGGCTTTTCTTTGTATTCTACAAAAAAGTTAACAAAACAGTATATTTGTAAAACACGTTGGGTTTTACAGCAATTAAAAACCAGCATAGGTATAACCCGTGGGGCATACGCAAACGGGAGCTTACATTTGCTGTGATTCTATTACCATTACATACATTACACAATTTTAGCTTGAAACTGAGGCAAACGTTGATTGAAACATACATTATTAATATTTTTCGCTAATAGTATTTTATTATTGTTTTCGAGTTTTATTTGCTTTGATTACTTGTAATGAAGTATGTTGGATATGTCATATCTATACTAATATATAAAGCTGAAGAGTTTGTTTGTTTGTTTGATTGTTTGAACACGCTAATCTCGGAACCGCTGGTCCGATTTGAAAAATTCTTTCGGTGTTGGATAGTCCATTTATCGAGGAATGCTATAGGGTATATATCATTACGCTAGTACTAATAGGAGCGCAGCAACAATGAAGAATGTTTCAAAAACGGGGGAGATTTTCACGCTACGGGGCAAACGAGGTTGCGTGGGTCAGCTAGTACTAATATATAAAGCTGAAGAATTTGTTTGTTTGTTTGAACACGCTAATCTCAGGAACTGCTGGTCCTATTTGAAAAAATATTTCAGTGTTAGATAGCCCATTTATCTAGGAAGGCTATAGTCTATAAATCATCACGCTAAGACCAATAGGAGCGGAGCACCAATGAAAAATGTTCCGAAAACAGGGGAAAATTACACGCTACGGGCAAAAGGACGCAAACGAGGTTGCGTGGGTCGGCTAGTGTAACATAAATTAAAACTATAGAAGTGCGCTATACAAATACAAACAGAAAATCACTCAAATGATATCTTGTGATAGTCCACATTAGTTCTGGTATATAAAAGCTTAAAAAACAAAAGATGTCGACCCAACTTATTAAATGATTCTGTTTTTAGTTCAAGAAATAAGAAATAATCATAAAAATTGTAGGCATGGCAGCAATTTTAAGATCTTTGTTCCCACTAATTGAGAGTGGTAAATAGTTTTTCACTTACCAACTAAACATTTTTGTTAGAGTTGATTGATAGAATTTTTCTATTAGTTAAGTAATTTGTGATAATTACCTTTAAATAATAGTGTTCAAACAAATCTTTGAATCCTTTTCATTACATTAAAAAAAACTTCTTTAAAAACCGACGTCAAAAACTGAAGAGTATAAAATAACTTAATAAAGATTTGATTAAACACACCTTATATGCAAACCTTTAACATTAATGAAACACTATTATCTGTATGTGCTTCTTGGCACCGACTTCAATCAAACCTATGATGATTAGGTAGTAGGAGTTAAAGGTTTGCATATAAGGAGTATTCAATTACTACTAAGATTTAGACTACTAGTTATTAGATCGGTATCTTCTAACCTTACCTGCCAGATCACCTAAGCAACTTGAAAGAATACAACTAAGACCTTATTCGTGTATTTGGTACAACTATATCTATAAATGCGTATGAAATTCAAAGAATTATCCTTGAACTCCTAACTGTTGAGGAGTTGTACCTTCTATCATCAGTTCACCTAAATAACTCGAAAGAATAGTAAGTAGTGAAAGAGTAACGATAACAAACACACACATGACATTTTAAGTTTTGCCCTCCAACTCCTAGCCGTTAAGGAATTGTATCTTCCATCATCAGCTCATCATCATGAAATGATGACTACCAGGTGTACATACTCCAATAGCTTCAGAAAATATATGAAAAACATAGTACATGCCGGAATGCGGAAATCCCCTCGGATACCACCGGCTTGTGGTTATGTCGGACTCGAACCGACTAAAAACCGCACACCGTCTCGGGTACTAGAAGCCGGGGAGCCAGGTGCACCCTCGAAAGGAAATCCCTGGAACCCCGGCGTACCACCCACTATATATGTAGGTGGCCGCCTCCTGTGTAGGAAGGAACCCTTACATTTTTTATCAGGCGCGAGCTCTATAAGCTCGCCCTGCCGCCCCAGCCTGCTTCTGCTAGGGTGACTGGTGGCCTTACCTGTCACCCTCAGGCTTGCGCTTATGGAGGACGGAGATCGTTTTGCGATCTGCGGCGTCTGAGTCGTCTGCGGTACCTGGCCCGTTGGCGGGCCTGGCGGACAGGGAGAGTTCTAAACCTCTCCCGGTCCCGCTCCGCCGTCTCCTTCGCAAGCATAACTTGCTCGCAGAAAGAGACGGCAGAGTTCCACGCGCTCTCGCTCCGCAACATGGCCGCAATCATGTTACCGAGCGCCATCACCGGAACCTGATATTGTGGCAATGTGACTACATGGGAGCATACCCTTTCGAATACAAAAATAATTTTTAAAATCGGTCCACAATTGACGGAGTAATCAATGTACATACATACAAAAATACCAATCAAATTAAGAACCTCCTCCTTTTACAAGTACCTAAATTAAAAACAGTTATCTCTTTTGTTTTGCCGATGAACGGGAGACATATACTCCTGTAGGTCTTTGCGTTATGGTAGGCGGCCATAGTGTGGGTCACCATGCTGCAATGTTCTTATTCACATTGAGGATGGTGACCACCACTCTAGGAATCTGCTCATGCTTTCCATCAGGCAGAGCAGAGTCATTTTGGCTCAGCCAAAATATTAAAAAAAAAATAAAAAAAATATAGCGTATAGCCTTCCTCGATAAATGGGCTATCTAACACTGATATTTTTATTTCAAATCGGAATAATAGTTCCTGAGATTAGCGCGTTCAAACAAACAAACTCTTCACCTTTATATATTAGTATAGAAATAATATGTTTAAAAAAAAACACCAAATGTTTAGCATTTTATTTTTAGCGTCTAAATTGTTTAAAATATTAGAGTAGTTGTCGGGAACAAAGAACTTGAATAAATGTATTTTAGATACTATTACACCTTCATTGGTATTAACTTCTTAGTAATACGAGTACTCTTTGCTCGAAGATTTCATTAAATTTGATAAATTCCAAGGAACATTTCAGTCTTTGAAAACCCGTCAACTCAAGTTACATTCGAGCACTGCCCTTTTTTCATTACAGTTATATTTTGTGTTTTTGTGGGTACTGGTGTGGTATTCTTTATCTGAGGTTCTGATATGGTTTTGTTTTATAAAAATACTGCGAGCAATTCTACCCTTTCGTATCAGCTGAACTCTAATCTTGTAGACTTTGCACATACGCTATTTCACAATAAAAGAGACGTTACAGTATATGCATGTATATTCTTGCATATACTGTAACGTCTGTAGTATACTGCTGAAATACCATAATTTATTATAACTTGGTTTAAAACAGTTTTAGAGAATTCAGTGTATTTATTATAGTATCAATCACAATATATTTAATAATAGGACGATATATATCTCTCTCTCTTTATTAGAAGAACTAGCTGAACCCCGCGGTGTTACCCGCGGTAACAAACGTGGAAAATAAAAGCGGGCAACGACGAGGGGCAAAGCTAGTCTAAAAAAAGTAGCCTAAGTGACTTCTTATATTATCAGCTACCTATCAGTGAAAGTCCCGTCAAAATCGGTCCAGTCGTTCCTGAGCCTTTATTAGCCTGAACAAACAGACAGACTGACTAAGACTGGTATGAGAGTATTTATATGTGCATTATTGTATTATAAATTAATTGACGTTATAATAGGATGCTTTTATTTGTTTTATAAAACCTACACATCGAGCCTTTCAGGAAGAATTAAGGTTTTTTTTCTCAATTGTATGAACCAACGTTTTTCACCGTAGGTAAAGCATGCTAAATCGCTTAAGAACCATTTACGTGATTGGCATTACTATTTTTAAAATGAGTTTCTTTCCACCCAAAGTGAAATTAAGACACTTAAATATCTAACTCAGAGGTATTTCTTTCGAATTAGACTGATCTGTTAGTGTCTTAATCATATTAAAAATGAAAAGGAACTTTTCCGTTCAACAACCCATTACAACGTGTATTCCAAAGAGAGTGCTGACTTTCAAATACGTCTTAATTTGATTCTGAATTTTAATGAGATATCTACTGTCTACGTTATTTAAATTCTTAAATCCATACTATATAATATTATAAATTCGATAGTAACTGTGTCTGTCGGTCTATCTGTCTATTTGTTACGCTATCATGTTTAACTACTAAATCTATTTGAATTTGAATCTACATATCTTCATATCGAATTTGAATTTCGATATGAAGATATGTAAAAAGAAAGGAGCATAAAAGTTCATTTTAGGTGACCTTAAAGAACTTTTTTTATTGTTGCGTGTTTTCAATACTGTCGGCAGTCCTCATGACTGCTTTGTGTTTTTTTTTTTCATTGAAGTGTGTATTGCGGCAACCGTACTCTTGCAAGTAAGACGCCTAGGGGTTTATGTAGTCGGGGTGAAGTGTGCCTGAATTTTAGGAAATAACACGACTAAACGTATCTACACGTTTTTACCATAATGTCAGAATTTTACAATATAATAATACAGATAATTATAATTCACTGCTAGGAGGTCTTGTCTCCTCGACTCCTGCAGCGAATCTCTTCTTAAGCATTTCAAATTCCAGTTTTAGAATTATATAAATCAAATTTAAGAATAATTGCTTCAAACAGGAGATTTCATCTGCTAGTTGTATATTTTTAACAGGAGCTTGTATGCCTGTTCACCATGAAGTCCTCGGTCGCCACAGTATACCTATTTGTTTGATGTATTTGTAATAAGCACGTCATGACTTTTTATTTGATGCCCTACCTAAGCGTATTTTAAAATATTCAACTGTTTATCCCTACTTGTAGCTCTCAAATATTGTAAATGGCTAAACGAATTTTAATATATCTTAACGTTTTAAAATGTACACATTATGCCTTTTCATTTGGTTTCCACTTGGACACTGTTTTATTTAAATATTTTTAATTATTACTTTATGTATATATATATGTGTATATAAATATAAAATAATAATGAAATAAAAAAGATTATTAGGTGTTTTCTGGAATTTTACAAGTCCACAAAGATAGATAGTTACCTCATTTTGGATTGGTTAACTATCTGTAAGTTGCAGTCTTCTACGTTGTATGAAAATTCATGTAAACCTAAAACAACGTTACTTTTATCAATTTGTTACTGTTTATCGCAGCTCGACGAAACATTATATCTGGAAGTGACTAAAACCGTTTTCCATTCCAAATCATTACATTTATTAGAGCCTATCTGAAGAAGTACAAACGGGTATTTTAGGGATTAAGAAGGCTGAAGGCTGGCAGGCTTAATTCTTGAGGAAGAGCAACAACAACAACCGACTGCTTTTACCGTTTACCCGTGACCGTGTGTATACAAGGGTGGAGAGTAAAAGTTGGTATGAAATTGCCCTACCGTTTGTTATGTATATTCGGAAAAAAAATAAAAAATAATTAAAATTTATAACCTTATCTTAAGCATATTTGAGTAAGTTCGCTAAAAATAAAATTAAACCGCACAACATCACGTAAAATGATTTATCCTGACAAGGATTTTAAATATGGTAACACTTTGTTACATTGTGTCGACAACGCAAAAATGCGTAGGTACATTACAAATTTGACAATGAATGAGAGAACACAAAAATCAAAAGAGGTGCTAAGGGAATCCATTATCCCGGCATTGTGTTTCACATTAATGTCGGATGAAGGTAGATAAATAAAATTGTGGGACGGAGAACAAGATTACAATGAATAAAAAAATGATATTAACAAGCGCTAGGGAAATGACTTGCTTTTATAGAAACATTGTATCGGATAATTCTTGGTGAAGACTGGTTTATATACTATTGGGTTCATTTAAAGTATTATTCAAGTACAAGTCTTTATTATATCTTCCAGTTTTTAATAAAAACTGGTTTCTAGTGAACATATTCATAATTGTTTTAAATCGATATATTTATTTTATTAACAGTAGTTCTAAGTCTGCTTGGTTTTTACCTCCTTTCTGCGTTTGCCCCAAAATGTGCCGCATTAATTTTTAGCAATTTGCCTCTTCATCACTTTTTGTGGATTAGGGGGGCCACAAGGCAAACGAGTCACCTGATGCTAAGTGATTAGCGCCGCTCATAGATATCTACAACTCAGAAGACCTTGTGTCTAAGTCAAAAATCTTGGCAATAATAGAGGCTACGAAAAAAAGCATCACAAGTCCGTTACCGCACTTTAAATTTCGAGTTTGGAGTCTGAGGTGTTCTACACCTACTACAATATACCAAACAAATTTTAAGAATTAAGTATTACCAAATTTAAGTCCTGAATAAAATACAAACAATGTGAAAAAGCTTACTACACAGTTTTCGATTATTTAAATAAATCTTTTTTTGGCAATAATTGTGCTCACTTATGAAGGTGATAGACATTTTAATTTTTAACCGACTTCAAAAAAGGAGGTTATCAATTCGACTGTTTTTTTTATGTTTGTTACCTCATAACTTTCGACTGGGTGAACCGATTTTGATGATTCTTTTTTATTTGCTAATGCTTACCGTGTGGTCCCATTTCAATTCAGTTATTGAAGTCTTTTTTTCTTTTTGTTGAAATTTGTAATTATTTGTTGAATGTTATCTTTTCAATTAGTGTTGTACCAACTGAATTCCTTTTTTTTTGTGTTACATACATAAAAGAATTTCAGTTGGTACTGTGAAATAGTCTAGGTTTGTAATATGAGTTCATATTTATATCGACTCTGTTGTGTATCCCACTTACCTAGTCAGCGCGACAATATGCTTTTAATAAAATTAAACGCCCTCTAAATTATACACGACAAATAGATTACATATAGAAGTGCGACAAAATCATAGGAACACACATACCTACTAGTTTTTTACATTTAAACAATGAGGATATAAGTCAGACACGTATTCGTATAATTCATTTTAATGGCCACCACGAGAATAGTGGAAAAGATAAACGTCGTCTCGGTATTAAATATTTTATCCAGTTGGTATTCAAAGAGTAAAATAATATCCCTGATTTACTCTAAGTACAACATAGTAAAGTGCTTTTGGGAGATAAATGGAACAAATAATGGTTTTGATAAAATATTGGCTAACAAAGTTATAGTTAACTATAGTCGTTTATTTACAAAAAACCATACAATTTTTTTCCATCTCAGTCATACATATAGAACTACACTAAGTACATATGTTTTACTTATATAGAGATAGAGTGAACTGCCTCGGTAGCGTAGTGGTAGCGTGCTTGAGGTCTCGGGTTCGATTCTCGGGTCGGACCAAATGTTTGTATGATCTGCAAATAATAGGTCTTTACCTATTAAATTGCCGTTTTGTATGCAGTAAGTGAAAGTACTTATTTTTTCAAACTTTTTTATTTCTGTTATTCGAAGTAATCACCCACGCAATCGACGCATCTTTGCCAACGCATTGGCAGTTTATTGATGCCCTTCTTGTAAAAATCAGCTGGACCGGAGGTAACAAACTCTTCAAAAGCCTTTTGTACTGCCTCTCGGGAATTGAATTTTTTACCCACTAAAAAGTTGACTAAATTTTGTAAAAAGTAATAGTCGGTAGATGCAAGGTCTGGTGAGTATGGCGGATGAGGGAGAGCTTCCAACCCCAGCTCTTGCAGCTTGGAGACTGTCTGTTGCGCAGTACGGGGTCGCGCGTTTACGTGAAGGAGCAGTGGGGACGACCGATTGACCAAAGCACCCATAAAGGCAGCTTTGTGGGTGTGTGTAAAAAATTCAATCAAAAGTGGGTAAAAAATTCAATTCCCGAGAGGCAGTACAAAATGCCTTTGAAGAGTTTGTTGCCTCCCGTCCAGCTGAATTTTACAAGAAAGGCATCAATGGCCAATGCGTTGGCAAAGATGCGTCGATTGCATGGGTGATTACTTCAAATATCAGAAATAAAAAAGTTTGAAAAAATAAGTACTTTCACTTATTGCATGCACGTACTTTCACCTTGTCTTTAAAGAATAAAAGGCACGAGAAGAGGGTTTGTAGCAACTTTTTTGATTTATAATTAGCTTAATTTTTTAAACATGCTAAACCTCGCGGTGTTACCCGCATTTGTTGTTGTACCTTTTGAACAACAGTCCGGGGTACGCCGCAAGATGAAGCTGGACCTCTCCTTTTATTTAACAAGCAAGTTAAATCTAGTTGAGTAGTAATTGTTTATTTTCTAGTTATTTTATTTTTCCTTGTGGAAACAATTATTAAAATCCTTCCTTTTGTTTTTTTTGTGTTTTTTAAAGAATGTCAAACTTAATTTCAAATTATTTTTTGCTCATTTGTGGCCCTGGAACTTTTAACACAAAATACAAATCAAGTCAACAGATTTTCCAAAAGTTTATGCTACGTGTTTGAGTTTGGAACACATTTACAATTTATAACATCTAGACTGAAAGATAAAAGATTCGCGAAAAGAATGACCTCGATGTAAATCTACATAAAAGATAATCCACATAAAACTTAGACAAAAACAATTATTGTTATTTATGTACCAACAAAGAATAAAGTGTGATATTTGTTGTTCCCATAAATCTATTCGTTGATAGGAAGTTACGATTCAACAGTATCGTGTGCCCATTATCATGACCTTAGGCATCCTCCGTTTTCAAAATGGACGATTGAAATATTGATCAAGGGTCTATTTAATTTATCGAATATGAGGTATATTTTAAGAAATTAAAAAAAACATTATATGCCATTTCATTCGTCTGGTAATATTAAAGAACCCAAGGAAAAAAGTGTAGCACTTACAGCAATCTATACCTACCAGTTACAGATTTTTTTTTCTTTTAGATAGAAGGTAATAATTGTATCCAATCAAGTAATACGTCAAACACGTTTTTACAACTCTAAGTAAAACATATCATTTGATTTGTAACATTTTTCACATCTTCAAGATTAGTATTTATTTCAATCACAATTTATACTAAATATATGTAGGTTCAAATGATCAGCCTGAAGGCATTTGTATGTAAAACAAGATAACATATGTCGGATCTTTCAGTTGACCTAACCCTTCTGTTTTATACATGAAGTTTGCATCTTGTTTGTGTTTTAGATCTCATGTAAATTTTTTCTTCGTTAGTTCTTCACTTCGAAGTTAGACTTGGAGAAAGGTATAGATTGAATCTGCGTAGGTATTTAAAAAAATGATAATTTGGGTATAGTGGGTTCCTTTTTATAGTGCACTATGTGTATTGAAAATAAAAATCGTTTGGAAATAAGAGAAACAGATTGGAGGTAACCTAACCTCAGTTCTCATTTATAATTAAAACACTGAACAGTTCATAACAAGCGAATCTTATCATTCGAAATATTACATATTATTCGATTACAAGTAATTTACGAAAAACACGACCTGTGTAATATGAGCCTAAATAACGCAAACATTTTCTGTTACGCTGATGATACAGCAATTGTGTTTACTGGCACAACATGGGCTGAAACAAAAATGTACACAGAAAAAGGTCTGTTCCAAGTAGCGTCATGGCTAAAAAATAACCTCTTAACGATAAACACGAAAAAAACTAATTATATCTGCTTCAGTTTAAATAAAACAACCCAACCAAAATCTAATTTCAAAATTAAAATACATGAATGCAGGAATACAGCCGATAGCGACTGCAATTGCCCTATAATAACAAAAGTGGAACAAGTAAGGTATTTGGGAATAATAGTTGACCAGAACCTGTCCTGGTATCCTCAAATAGAACAAATAACGGCGAGAATACGAAAATTCATTTGGGTATTCAAATCGGTAAGACACATTGTCCCAAGGACTGACAACACAAGAAACCTTTTAAACGAAGTCTACATCTCCTTGGTCCAATCCATAATCACATATTGTATTCCTGTTTGGGGCGGCGCCCGTAAAACACGTTTCCTTGAAGTCGAGAGAGCACAAAGATCATTGCTGAAAGTGATGTATTTTAAAAAAAGAACCTTCTCAACATGTAAACTTTATCAAATTAGTAATTTATTGTCCATCCGTAAGTTATATATACTATACATAACAATTAAAAAGCATAAAACTATACCCTTGAACCCCACCCTAACAAGTAAAAGAAGAAAGTATAAAATTGCTTCTGTCTCTAACGTGAAAACCCAATCTGCTAATATACAGTATGAAAAAAGATCTTCCTACATATATAATAAAATAAATAAATCATTTGATATCTACAGTAAACCATATCATGAATGTAAATCAATGCTGACGAAGTGGTTACATGAACTGAATTATGAAGAAACAGAAGTTTTCTAAAACAATACTTAACTTAATGAAGTATTCTTATCCGACTCTTGTCATACTTACACCCACACTCACTAACACAAACTCAACATAAAACACACACATAGGTATATCCCCTACACAAAAACTCACACTCACACACTCTACACCTCCCCACTCTCATCATCGCCCACGCACTCACCTTCCACATACAAATCACCATAATTATAACACTTAACTCCTAACACACGCTTCACACACTTGTTACATATCCCTAAATCAAGTCACACGACTTTTGAGAACACTTAGCATGGCGCCTATCCCTAATGCCTTCAGATGGCACTTGGAAGCACTTATAAGAATAACATCGATAAGGATGGCGACATCGGCCCTCCACCGTTATAGAAACATATTTTAAGTCATTCTTGCTTCACACTTCGAGGCGGAATCACTAGACTAATTAGCTGTAGGTTTTAATTTAGTTAAATTAGTTTATAAGGAGATTCTGTTTTCACACTTCGAAGCAGAATCACCTCTTATTAGGTATAGTTACTATTATGTAAAACTAGTAATTAATTAAATATATTTAAGCATTATAAATTGCTTTATTTTGGATCCTCCGGATGCGGCAAACGTAATTGGCGCAGTCGGTAGGATATTCGAGTCAGTGCGTGTCGCGATCGGTCTCCTGCATCCACAAATCGTTTGCTCCCAATCGTTTCGCCACTGGTTGAGCTTTTTAGCCTTCGTCGGATATCCTGAACCTACGGTGCAGCAGTCCAGAGGAGAATCTAAACTTCGATTCGTCCAAAAGAAAGACAATTTTGTAAGTCCTTGAATCTTTCAAGTCCTCGCCCTCCTAACCCTTAAGTAATACATAATTATTTATTTATATATATTTCCAAACCTATTATATAAGTTAATATAATTAAGTACTTTTATATATATGTACACACATCCTGCTCAAACGTGCATGATATTATTAGATATTATTATCGTTTTTGTGTGTAATTTAATTTATTAAGATTTCTTACCCAAGGGAAATAGAGATAAGAATATATATAGATTAAATGTTATCGATGACTGTCATGTCAATTGACTTATCGTTATAAAAACAGAGAACTTGAAATTGAATATTGTCCAGAACAAAAAAATTTTTAGACATCCACTCATGTCTAATAAAAAAAAATTTGCCCCGCACTTAACCCACGACACGATAACGCCAGACCTCTAAATATAAAAAAAAACGAAGTTCCTTGGCAAAACATGAGTTTAAAAGAGTACTTCAAACTAATAAATTATTACAGAACCATTCCAGTAGTTATTCCGGTCCTAAAATAGCAATAACTCAGTAGATCAAACTTGAAGAAAAGAAAATTTTATTTGAACATAGGTTAGTACCATGTGTTACATTTGTGGTTTTTGATAGTACCATATTTTGCCTTGTCTTGGCATGCAAAAGTTTATTAACTAACGTTATGATCTAAAAATTCATTATATTAAATAAAACTAGAAACGTTATCTACTACACTGTTATAAAAGTTAGTATTGTATTTCTTTACTATACGATTTCATTCGATTCGATTATATTACTATGTATTACATTTTTACTATTAATAATAATAATTTATTTCAGACCATACAAGTCCATATTTGATGCATGAGTACAATTAAAAATTATTAATTAAAATGAAATTAAATTAATACGTATAAAATAAAACTATCGTTAAAAACATTGTGTCAAAATTCAAAATATATTCAAAGGTATAATCAAAAAATATTAATTAGAATATCAAAAGTTAGAATGTTAGAATCCACATCCAAATCATAATTAAAATCCAAAATTATAATGAACATTCAAAATTATAATTAACATTCAAAATTAAAATGAAAATTCAAAATTATAATGAAAATTCAAAATTATAATCAAAATTCAAACGAAAATCATAGTCAAAATTATAAAGAAATGATTAAGTATTATATTACAATTACAAAACATATATAAATTATTAAGATTTATAAATTGTATTACATTGCATAAATTCTGTTATTGTATAAAAACACTTTTCCATCAACCATTTGTGTGACTTAGTTCTAAGATATTTGTTATTTGTAAGTCTAGGTAATGGATTTAGATACAGGAAAATATTTAGTTATAATAAGATTAGGTTATTCTATGTATGCAATGAAATAGTTATAGTTTTTACGTTTCCCGTTTTTACACATTACATATATTATTTATATAAATAAATTTATACTTAATCCCCAATAATAACCACATAATCCTAGTTCCGTCCCTATTCCTAGTTATCCATTAGAAAGATTTCAAGCACACTGAGGCTGAATGCCCGAAGACCAGTAACTGGTTTTTACGCAAAGAAAAACATAGTCTACAGAACCGGCCCTCTCATGATTTCATATATCAACCCATCACCAGTCAACAAAGGAAACCTATTTGCAGTTCTGGCACTATCACGATGAACCAGCGAGCTACGAAGAAAGTGGAAACAGACGTTACATTATCAACTTAATTGTTCTTACAAATGTACATCTCTCCTGTATTCCAGACTTCTACAAATCATCTTTAAGATCGTACTACAGGCATGGAAACACAACCTGGAAATAGTTGGCTTTAGTATCACCAGAGTCAAGGACGCGCTATCTGCCCCAAAACTAGACTACACCGTATCCAAAGTCACATTCAAGTTTAACCCAATGAACTTGGATCATCTTCACGCTACCAATATGAAGATCTCAAGGCTTCCAGCAGTCAATCTTGAATAAGATTATGCCACGTAGAACATATCATAATCACACTTACTACAAGCAAGAGCAAATCAACCCCCACCTTAATTTATTGCTAAATACATCGGTGGTGGCTGTTCTTCGGGGGGAGGTGTTACATATCCCTAAATCAAGTCACACGACTTTTGAGAACACTTAGCATGGCGCCTATCCCTAATGCCTTCAGATGGCACTTGGAAGCACTTATAAGAATAACATCGATAAGGATGGCGACATCGGCCCTCCACCGTTATAGAAACATATTTTAAGTCATTCTTGCTTCACACTTCGAGGCGGAATCACTAGACTAATTAGCTGTAGGTTTTAATTTAGTTAAATTAGTTTATAAGGAGATTCTGTTTTCACACTTCGAAGCAGAATCACCTCTTATTAGGTATAGTTACTATTATGTAAAACTAGTAATTAATTAAATATATTTAAGCATTATAAATTGCTTTATTTTGGATCCTCCGGATGCGGCAAACGTAATTCACTCTGCCCCTGTATTTTGTTTTTATGTTTTCTTTATATTTTTTATTTCTTTGTTTAAATTAAGTACATATTAGTCAATTAAATATTACACGCTCGAAATATGAGGGAGCGGTGTCTTCTGGCACAGGCATTTTTATGCTTAAAAGAAGTCACCTTTAACTGTTATGTAAATGTTATGTGTAATAATGAAATAAAACATTTTTGATTTTTTTTTTTTTGACACAACAGATCGACATTAAAACGATTAAGAAATAGGTTTACAACGATATCACATTCAACAACAAGATATGGTTGACGTATGCCGTACGAACTAACAAAAACACGTCTTACCGACCGCTGCTGGAACCACAACCGAGAGATCATAGCCAAGTACCGTCTTTGTATAGGTTCGCACTGCATAATTTATCGGTAGAGTAGGTATGCACCTAACAATATATACAACACTAGCTGATCCTCGCGGTTTTACCCGCGGTTATTGTTGTACTGCATGTAACACCGCGGGACAAAGTTTGTTTGAAAAAAGTAGCCTATGTTACTCCCTCGATCATCAGCTACCTGCCAGTTAAAGTCGCGTCAAAATCGGTCCAGCCGTTCCAGAGATTACGCGAACGATTACGAACAAACAGACAGACAGACAAACAAAATTTTTTACCTACATTTTTGGTCTATGTACCGTGTATACATACATATGCATTTAGTATAAATCCGTTATTTTAATATTACAAACAGAAACTCAAATTTTATTTATTTGTATAGATTTAAAATTGAAAATACGTACGTTTTATACGTCTTTATAATTCGACAAGTAGCTACGTCACGTAGTCTACCAATGATGGATACAGTAACATAAATTATTTTAATTCCAGTATTCACGGTAAAAAAGTGGATTTTCCAATTCTCATAACACAATAAGTCAGACAAGACAAGAGTCATATGTGTTATTAACCCTATACTTCTTTGAACTATGTAGAAATGGTGTATAAAGATAATAATTATTATTATGTGATACACTTCGACAGAAGAAAATGCAACGAAACGTAACTTAAATTGAATTAATCGTATTAAAATAAATATCATTAAACATTTAAATGGTAGTGGACCGTTTCTTAACAGCAGGAGTTTCAAACCATGATTTCAAAGTCAGTGATGAGACCAACGTTTCTAGTTGAGCTGCAGAAATGCAACGAATTTTAAAATGAGAAAGCCAAATTTAAAAATTGTTCAATTTCGTTCTAAATCTAGAACCGATATTCAGTCAAATTCTATAGTATTTATTTCCTGTTTCGAAAAATTTAGGTTAAACCTAACATCCGAGATTAAAAGTTCTTAATCCTGGATTACTGGAGGGGATTAGAATTACCTTTCCTACGTTTACTGCTGTTTCCTAATTACAATCCTTCGTAAATTTATGATAAATCCCTTGAAACTTCAATTACAATATTTTCAAACGTTTATTTTTCCATTACAGACATTATATAGGATGAAATTACAACGGTATGCTGTCAATATACTTGCAATTTACTGTTCATCGATTTTTTTTTTCTGGTATTGGTTCGTAAACGAGCAGACTTTTCACCTGATGGTAAGCGATTACCGCCGCCCATAGACACCTCCAACACCAGAGGCGTCACAAGTGCGTTGTCGACCTTTGGGGGATGGGGAAAGGGATGTGGGGAGTGGTTGGGGTATGGGCCTCTGGTAAACGCAGGCGCTATTTCACACCGGTTGTATGTGAGTTTGTGGTATCACTCCGGTCCAGCCGGCCCATTTATGCCGAAGCGTGGCTCTCCCACGGAGAGATGGTTTGGTTGAGTGATTTGTTTAAGTTTACTAAGAAAATCCGTCGATCCTTGTGGAAAAAGGTAATTTAAAATGATCTTTGACGTGTGAATGAAGGAATTTTAACGAAACTGTAAGAAATTGCAGATAGATAAAGCATGCTTAGTGAAGAGTAATAGTTTTGATAGTCCGTTTAACGTAGCGCCTAAACTACTGAACCGATTTTAGTAAATGAGTCAATAAATTCCTTCTAATGGCCCAGGTAACATAGACTGCAGTATGAAGTTTATCAAAAGTTTTTAAATAGTCGGTTTAAGTAGTTTTTAAACTTTATTTTTTATAAATATTCTGAAAATATGTACTAGGTAAGGCTCCGTCCGCGTGTATGTCCGCTAATCGCGGTAGAGAGCTTTTCTATAATTATTAAACGGTTTTACTTAGCTTGCCTTGTTTGTTTGGGTCAGATCTAGTAATTGAAAGTTGACCCTCTTCCTGTTGACAAACTGATCTGAAATTTGGTACACACCTTTAGTTCTGGTGACAATACATTTAAATAAATTATGTTCTAGTGTAAATCCAAGATGGCCGCCACTACAAACTGGCGCTTTACAAATTTTGTCACGACTACCTCAATATGGGTATCAAATGAAAGGGCTTGACTAGTAGAACACAGTTCAGTATGGAAAAAAATAAAAATTCAAGATGGCCGCCGCTACAAAATGATGGTTTACACATTTTGTTACAACTACCACTAGATGGGTATCAAATGAAAAAGCTTGACTAGTAGAACATAGTTCACTATGAAAAATTAAAAAAAATACTTAAAAACTTTGGGTGTAGCGTAAACTGAGTTGACTGAATGGCAGCACGGGTCCAACGATTTTATTTTTTGTCTGATCAATGCCTTAGATTGATGAGGGAGAGGGGTGTGATGAATGGACTCTGGGAACATAGGTGTCACTAAAGACAACAATTTGTTGTGTAATTCCCCAGAAAGTCTCAGATATTTTTTGTAGTCAAGTAGTTCTACTGACAATTCTCAATTAAGCGGATATGCGACAATATGCCTATACTCTATTCAACTTATAACCCAAACTCTAACCGTGTTCGCTGTTTTCATGATTTCTCGGTATACTGTAGTGACTTAGTGAGATAACACAAAGCTTCAGACTCCGAACAAGACACCTTTTTTTGTTACCTCAGTTATTGCCCAGGGCCAGGCACGACTGTTTTGCTCGCTACTCTATCAGCTCTAACGAACCGCGTGTAAAACCGTGGGAAAAAATGGGAATAGAATAATCTGGAAATCTGAGTGCGATGTAACCCCTATAACCTGTGCAAATGTACATAAGGTAGTAATGAAGATTAGGGGACTAGTTATAGGAAATAAAACTAAAGATAAATAATGATATGAACGGATGTACTTCTTGATCGAATAAGGGACATTAAAAAAGCCGGTTCGACCGGGAAACCAGTGTTAGGTTTTACTTTTAAGATCACTGGAATAACGTGTCTCTCCCACTGCACGCAAAGATCGACAACACACATCTATCTCTTATGTTACAAATGTATGACCTTTTTTATTCGTCCGCTTATTCATCTAAATCATATAAGTCCTTAAATCATATAAATAATTCTTAATCGAAGTCATAAATTACTAAACTATTAACAAATTATTTACAAATGTAATTACTTGCAATGTTTTATCAACTGCGATGATGTGAAATGTTTTATTTCGGACACCGAAGTGTCTGAAATAAAACATTGCACAGCAGCGAGGACGAATCCTTGTAACTTGTAACGCCATCTAGCGTTTAAACACGGAGCTCTTTCGAAATAATTTCTCGCAAATTTGTGGCTTAGAAAAGTCTGTTGAGTTGGCAAGACTTGTGGCACAAGAAAGTTCTGAGTTGATAGTACCGCATTAGAGCGACAGATGTCATGTTGTAAGTTCCCACACTGAAACTAACATGTCTGCCTATCAAACCGTTCTATTTAATTAAACATTAATAGTATTAAGAAGTGACTAGATATATTAGGATAATTGTATAAGTTATAATAAAATTTGAAGACATTTCAATACAGAGAAAATTCAATACATGGCGAATGAAATGACATAAGCAAAAAAATAAGTTTACTACAAGAATTTAAAAATGCAGGAGTTACCTTTTTACCAGCTTTTTTTTAGTTTAACCAGTCCCGATGTTTATCTGTAATCAAATCTTGCAAGTTATATTTGAACCACTTGAAATATATTTTTAGTTCTAATGCCGTTATATAAACGGCTCCGCACGTGTGTATGTCGGTTATCGCGGCAAATAGTAGTATATGTGTTATGCTGATGTATAAGCTATATTACTGTAAAGTTTCATCCAAATCCGTTCAGTAGTTTTTGCGTGAAAGAGTAATAAACATGCATCCATGCAAACTTACAAACTCTCGCATTTATTATATTAGTAGGATGAAAGTTTGTCCCGAGATTTACCAGTGTAGATAAACAAGTAAATTAGATAACTTGAACTGGTAGAATTATTTTTTTTAAACTTACGAGTATAAATAACTAAATACGAGTATTTAAATCACGCGACAAGCTTTCAGCGCGTCACCCCCTGCGTGTATGTCGGTTTTCGCGGCAAATAGTAGCCTATGTGGAATTCTGATGTATAATAAACTACATTCCTGTAAAGTTTCATCTAAATCTGTTCAGTAGTTAGTAGTAGTACGGCTATGCATAGCTACACACGCCCAGTTTACAAATATAAAAAAATGGATACTTATAACACTTACAATACTTGGGTCAGACATTCAATTTTAAAATCAACTATCTATTTAAAAGATAAAGTAACAATTTCAAATTTAAGAATTGAATGTTTAAATTGAAATACTAAACACGAGGTCGGTGAGTACTATGAGTGTTAGCTAATGTCCCATTTTCATGGTCACCTGGACTTTAATCGGTCACTTCGTATAGTAAGTACATTAAAAGTTCAAAATCCACTTTTGATTAAATCGTTTTTGAAGAAGAGGTGAACCGCCTTCAAACAATACTATGTGATTGTGTAAACAATGAACATTTATGCAATAGCAGCAATTGCTGTTAATTTGTTGTCCTTTTGAAGAGTTTCGTTGTCATCAGATCCATATGAAATTTAAATAGGATCATTTTGGAATAAACCTCTTTCCAACTAAATAAAATTACAAATCTGTCTATATGACAGAATTGTACCCGAACATACATAAAAAAATTAAAATCCAAATTAAGAACCGCCTCCTTTTTAAAAGCTAGTTAAAAAATAAAAAATATACACGAACTGTAATAGTATTTTGATGACAAGAATAATTATAAAATAATCATAAAAGTTTATAATTAAAATCAACTAGCTGACCCGGCGAACTTCATTAAAAAAATAAAGTTTGGTGCAGCCGATCGGAAATTATACGCGTACATATATTTCGGGGATTCATTTTTATGTGTATATAGATATAGATTGAATTTTAGAAGCTGAAATAGTATAGGTACATTCTAATTGAGCACACCGTTTAATATTAGACGTGCGGTTAAAAATAATGAGCTGGTAGACTACCGATTACCGTCCGCTGACGCTGTCGCACAGCCATTTAGGTCAAGTATTATAGTTTTATTTTGTGTCAGCCGTAGTATTAAAGTTTATAATAAGATAAGAGTTGCATGTATTCCTTTTCTACTGCAAATATCGCAAAACAATTTAATGACACTTTCTTTCTAACAACTGGTGTGTTGTAATACTTCCCTGTAGGTATTCATCAAGTGTTTGAGCTTTATTTATCATTACTTATAATGACAGTAAATGGAACAAACTAGCAATAACAGTAATTAGCAGAAAACCTCTTATTTCTGTACTAACTGAATTGACTTCTTTGTCATATATTCAGTTTTTTTTGAAAAATTTATTCGACTTTGTTAGACCGTTATAAATATAGACGGTTCTTTTATTGAGTTGTTTAAAAGATTTCAATTTTATGAGCAACCCATTAGTATTGAGATGATTTCTGATATTTCGGTTTCTCTCTTTCTGTTCTTACCATAGCAACGTATTATTTATAATTATCTTATAACTCGTACAATAATTTACTCTGGCATTTCCCATCCATATTTTATTATATATGAGCTTGCCAAAGTAACTATTCTGACTGATAAAGAACAAAACAGAATCCATGTGTCACAACACATGGATTCCACCGTCATCTTCATCATGCGGCCAATAGGCTCAATAACTCAATAGAGTTGCTTCTGCAGCATTGGGCAGTCTCGCACTCACTATCGAAACACGACAGCACGAATGAAATATCATTTTAGGTTGTTTTCTGTGAGAGGAAATACTGCCCTGGTCCATCCGTTCCTGTTCAAATCAGCGTGTTTCTATTATCTTGAGAATCGTGTGATATCAATTGTACAGACTAAAAGTTAGATAACTTATAATCGATATACATATTAAATAATCTAGTATAATACACACTGAAACTCTTACAATTTAAATCCTTAAATGCAGAATTTACTTAATACAATGACACAATATATTTTACGTCAGTGTTTAATTTTATTGTTTTAAATTACCAAAATTAAATTATCTGTAAAACAAATGCGCCTAACCCTACGTGGTTTCTCGTTTAATAGTTGATACAGTTACTTTGGAGGTTTATTGTAATAATGGTACAAAGAGTTTATAATAGCGTCAGCGTAAGAAACTTTGTACTCTTATAATAAGTTGCTTATGTAAACATGAACGTCGGTGTTGAGATTCGTTGATGGCGACACGTTGCTGCTTCACAAATGGCTTTCAATGCAAATAGAACAAAAAGCGGCCAAGTGCAAGTCGGACTCGCACATGAAGGGTTCCGTAGCAGCAAGTAACATACTATAACAGTTGTTGTAGTTCGTTGTAACTTTTAACGATAAATTGCGATGTACGATTTATGACGTATTAAAAAAAACTACTTACTATGTCTCGTGGAAGTTTGCATTCTCTTATTTTAGAAGTCGTAACTTCTAAAATAAGAGAATGCAAATTTCCACCGAAAATTGCCCCCCCAATTGTCAATTTTCGGTGGAAGTTTTCTCGCATTTTACCACTTTGAAAATGTCTATTAAGTTTAGAAAGAAATGATATTGGAAACCTCAATATCATTTTGAAGACCTAGATACCATACACACACGGGTTTGATGAAAAAAAAATTTTCGAGTTTCAGTTCTAAGTATGGGGACCCCCAAAATTTGTTTTCTTTTATTTTTGTGTGAAAATCTTAATGCGGTTCACAGAATCTACATCTACTTACCAAGTTTCAATATTATAGTTCTTATAGTTTCGGAAAAAAGTGGCTGTTACATACGTGGACGGACAGATAGACGGACAGATAGACGGACAGGTAGACGGACAGACATGACGAATTTATAAGGGTTCTGTGTTTTGCTTTTGGCACGGAACCCTAAAAACCAGAGCGGGTAGATTAAATAAGATGCGTGAAATACGTATATTAGTTCTCATTCAATGGATTTCACGCATTTTTCACCTATGTTTCCAAAATTTTCAGAAGCTTTTATCATCTGATGTGACCACCATCAAATTTTTCTTGTATCCAGGCAAAGCTAGGCCGCGTTTAACTAACACTATGTAAGTTAATTTAAAAAAAAGTATAAATAGTAATTTAATCTTAATATTATAAATAAGGTCCCATAATATATTATGTGAAGAATTTCCTCGAGGTAGGATCAAATTCCGTGAGACTCTAAGCCGGGATCCGTGGGGGCGTCCTTATCGTTCGGTCCGAGGGAAAATCGGACCTTGGGCGCCTCCAATTACGGAGAGTCTCCAACCCGAGCTGTTGGAGGACGTGGTCACAGCCCTCTTCCCGGCACAAGCGGAGCACACTCCGCCGCCGATGGTAGTGCCCACAGCTGCGGAGTCTGAGGACGAGAACGTCAACGTCCCAGAGGTGACACAGGCAGAGTTGGGAGCGGCCGTGTTGCGGCTCCGGGCAAAGAAGACTGCCCCGGGGCCCGATGGAATTCACGGCTGCGTGTTGGCCCTGGCTCTGAAGGAGCTGGAGCCCCAACTGATAGGTCTCTACTCAGCGTGCCTGGTGCAGGGCCAGCTGCCCGCTCAGTGGAAAGCTGGCCGTCTGGTCCTGCTCAGGAAGGTGGGGCGCCCTGCGGACTCGCCGTCCGCGTACCGGCCCATAGTGCTGCTGGACGAGGTGGGAAAGCTATTCGAGCGGATAGTCGCAGCCCGCCTCGTCCGCCACTTGTGCGAGGAGGGGCCGAACCTGGCCGAGTGCCAGTTCGGGTTTCGGCATGGGCGCTCCACTATTTCGGCGATCTCGCGAGTGAGAGACTTGGCGGAGGAAGCGGTGTCCCGGGGCGGGGTGATGTTGGCGGTGTCCTTGGACATCTCCAACGCCTTCAACACTCTGCCCTGGAGTTGCATCCGGGAGGCGCTGCACTACCATCGGGTGCCTCCCTACCTCCGCCGCATCGTTGGGGCTTACCTGACAGAGAGGTGTGTCACCTATCTGGGACGTGATGGCAAACACCAGCGCCTCATGTCGTGCGGTGTTCCACAGGGTTCGGTCTTGGGCCCACTGCTGTGGAACATCGGTTACGACTGGGTGCTGCGAGGCGAGCTCCAACCGGGGGTGGACCTGACGTGCTACGCTGACGACACGCTGGTCACTGCCCGGGGGAGCTCATACAGGGAAGCAACGTTGTTAGCGACGGCGGCGGTCTCACAAGTGGTGAGCCGCATACGGCGCCTTGGCCTGGAAGTGGCCCTCAACAAGTCGGAGGCCATAGCTTTTCATGGCCCCCGACGGGCGCCGCCGCCGGGATTGCACATGGTGGTTGGGGGGGCTCGTATCGCTGTCGAGCCCACCTTAAAATATCTTGGACTGGTGCTCGACAGCCGGTGGGATTTTGGCCCCCACTTCCGGCAGCTGGCGCCCAAGTTGATGGGCGCGGCGGGAGCGCTGTCAACGTTGCTTCCCAACGGGACGGACCCGAGCACCGCCTGCAGGCGGTTGTACGAGGGGGTCGTGCGATCGATGGCCCTATATGGGGCCCCGATTTGGGCGGCTGACCTGACGGCCGGCTCAATCACCGTTCTGCGAAGGCCGCAGAGGGTGATGGCCGTCAGAGTCATTAGGGGTTATCGCACGATCTCCTACGAGGCGGCTTGCGTACTGGCCGGATCTCCGCCCTGGGACCTGGAGGCAAAAGTCCTCGCGTCACTTCATTGGTGGCGTGAGGACGCGCGGGCTCGCGGCGAGGGACTGACGCATCGAATCATCGAGTTGCGTCGGTCACAGCTGCGAGAGGTCCTGGTGGCGGAATGGCGGGACAGGCTTTTATGCCCTTCCGCCGGCCTCGTCACCATCGAGGCCATCCGGCCAGTGCTCGACCTGTGGCTCGGGAGAAGGCACGGCTTCCTCTCGTTCCGTGTGACGCAGATCCTCTCGGGGCATGGCTGCTTCGGGAGGTTCCTGTGTCGCATAGGCAGGGAGCCGGACGCTCGGTGTCATCACTGCGTCGACTGTCGGGAGGACACGGCGCGGCATACGCTGGCAGAGTGTGCCGCTTGGGAGGGGCCGCGCCGTGCCCTCGTCTCTGTAGTAGGCAGTGACCTCTCGCTGCCGGCCGTAGTTCGTTCTATGGTCGACGGCGAGGAGTCCTGGGACGCGGTGGTGTCCTTCTGCGAATCAGTCATCTTGCAGAAGGAGTCTGCGGAAAGGGAAAGGGAGATCCTGACCTCTCTCTCGGCCCGCAGCAGGCGCACCGGGCGTCGGAGGAGGGCATACGCTGCCCTCCACCGGCCTCCGTAACTGGGTCCAGGGGCGGCGGACTTGGGGATGTTCGTTGCCCCCCTAACCAACTGGACCCGAGGTGGCGGCGCGTAGTGTTCCCGTGCGCCCCTCTAAGAAGTCGCGAGGGGATTTCTCCCCTCGCTGACGAGAAGTGGCCCGCAGAGGCGGGCTGGCACCAGTCGGGGATTGCGGTTGTCTCTCAAGTTCCCGCGATCCCCGGCGTAGGTGAGAGAAGGAACACCGGGGGGTTTCAGTCAGTAGGAGTCTGACAGACCCCTTCGTCCTTTCCCCAGGGCGAAGGACATCCATGAGGATTTCCCCCCGACAAAAAAAAAAAAAAAAAAAAGGATCAAATTCCGTTGTCCAGTAGATTCTTCATACGTCAACTTGTTAATTAGCACATGGCTTGAGAAATGCGCGGTGTCTGTCTTCGTACAATGTGTCTAATGTGAAGAGGGTGCGGTAATGAAGGCGCTTGATTGAGAAGCTCACTATTTTGCGTCGCGTATATTCAGGACACTTGATAACTTATTCGGACGAAAGATATAGCGATTACAGGCATCTAGTTAATTGGATTAGTTTCTCTAACTTCCGAAGATTAGGTTTCGAAGTGCATTACTCGCAGATAAGTTTGACTAGTAGAAATCCAGAGGGAAATCAAGTTATGCCTTCGCTTTATTGATGGTATGTACCTTGGAGGCGCAATATACCATGTACATGTGTTGTGGATTAATTAATTCTGTCATGAAATAGCTAGGTTTGGAATTTTTATTTTCTTTGTGCTGAGTCAAGGCACCTATTTATATTAAACACAACACGTTTCTTGAGTAGTTTATGGCTACATGACTTAGACAAGAGACTACTTTCGAAAATGACTGGTTTTGACAACTGACAATGAGAACGAAGGAAATGTTCAGTAATCACAATATAGTTCGAGTATGTTGACTTGCTGATAAACGACTTTCATGGAGTATAAGCTTTAAAAATTTCATGGATTTCGTGTAGGTAAATCTGAGCATTTATCACATTTTACCATGGCTCAGTACAATTGACATGTATTCATAAAGAAGCGTTATAGCGTTTTATAAGTCATTGTTGAGTTTAACGGTTTAATTTCAATTTATATTCGTAAAATACGCTTTAGGGTTGTAAATTAAATCAGAAATTGTGTAGGAGTAATTTACAGCGTTCGGCGTTAACTATGCGTAAAGTTATAAGTTACTGCCACGCAATTTGTTAAGTTAATGGAACCGCAGTGAAAGATTGTGGTCTCAAAGGTCGGTATCCATTTCACACCGGACAATAAAGTAAAGTCCTTTTATATTAAAACTATGAACAGAATTTATGACATGCAAACCATGAATACGACAGTGGTTTGCTTATATATAGCCTCTGAAAAGTGTTAAGTGTTATTTTATTCAATCTCACGATCAGCAATATTAGTACGCGTGACTAGAAATAACTTTTGAATGTACCTATTAATCTTCTTCTAAAGCTTAATTTGAAATTCCCTATAAAGAATTAAAAGTGTTGATTACAAACCATATACTTTTTTTGAATAAGTCTAATGATTGGGAAAGTGGCTTGATATGAAGTTTATATGAAACTAGCTGCCCCGGCAAACGTCGTTTTGCCATAATTTTTTTTTAAGGATGGGTGACCCTTACCATTTAGCGGGATGAAAAATAGATGTTGTTCGATTCTCATACCTACTCAATATGCTCACAAAATTTCATAAGAATCGGTCAAGCCGTTTCGGAGGAGTTTGGCAACTAAAACTGTGACACGAGAATTTTATATATTAGATTTAAGTAATATTCAGATCTTCAGTAGTAGCGTTGAGCAACTTTTGAATTCAGAACACAATGGGTATATTTCTTATAACGTACAAATATGAGCCCTTAGTACATGATAATAAGTATCAGATGACATGATTAACCGTAATAAAAGCTGCGTGTCTCAAACAAATAAAGCCCTCAGAAAGCACAAGCAGAATCCAAGAGTGGTAGTCACCATCCTCAATGCGAACGAGGACAGTGCAGCACGGTGACCAGCACTGTGGCGCCCTGGCGAGATGCTTCTTCACGCCCCGCTTAAAGAACCCGGGATCATAGTCCTGTAGTGGAAGGGCGAAGGGGGGATTAGTTGGAAGTACTCTTCAGAACAATCCCCATGACAAAGATAGAGGATTGCAATAGAGCGATATCTCTACGCATCTGCAGAGGTTCAAGGGACTCGGTGAATTCAAGACTGCCGACAATGAGGATAGCTCACCGCTGCAACCGGTCGAGAGCGACAAACAGATAATTGCACGCCACCATCGCAAAGGTGAGAACAGTACTCCACGCACGAGCGAACTGGGTCTTATAAAGAAGACACAGGTGTCGAAGCGAGAAGAACCATCTCACCTTGTTTAGAATACTTAATTTACTAACTAGTCACGCTTTCAACGTACTCGCGCGGGTTGAGGTCGCGGCAGATATTCATGCCCAGGATATCGAGCCTGCCTTGTAATGGCAGTTGAGTGTTCTAAAAAGTCGGAAGGGGAATGAATGGAGACTTTTTGGCAGAAAAAGCACACACCTGTGTTTTCTTGGCGTTAAGCCCTGGGGTGCTAACCAAACTAGCAAATTAAAGTCTTAGGTAAAAACTTGCAACAAATAATAAAACAACACCAGGCCAGTTGCACTCTTACATTGTATCCTTTAAAGCTTTATCGTGGAAAAACAATATAATATTCTTTTTGTTGCATTTTTCCTAGGAATATGATGGTTATCAAAGAAAATAAAGGAAATAAACTTCTCTGTTTACCTGCGGACAGATTCATTTTTTATCCGCTAATAAATATACCTCCTGTTGTAAAGTCTAATTTTAAGTATAGACATATATAACATGTGAAAGAAGGAGGTTCTTACCAGTTTAATTAACATAATTTAACATTTATTCAGAAATGTAGTATTTATTCTTGAAGGGACGGGTTTAATAAATTACGACAAAGCTCATCTTCCGTTAGCCTAGATAATGCCTCCCTATTATTATTCTACTACGCAATTTAACTGAGACCTATCCTAAGAACGTTTTCCTTAAATATATTATCCTGGCCATCAAAATGAATCTTCTTTTCATTGTTCTAATATCTAGCTAATTCAGATGCCTATTGCGTACCAACAATGCTAATTACCTTTTGTTTTGGAGTCATTCAAATATTGTACTGACGTCACGCCATTTGGTTGATTAAACTTTGTGAAATACAGCCAATCAAATGGTGACTTGTATTTTCACTTCTATAGTGTGATGAATGAAATTTGAAATTCAGGTTTGTTTATATTTTAGATCGACTAAATTCGGACTGTAATAAAAATAAAGAAAAAATGTCCTAGCAACTTGAAACCTTAGAGGAACTCAGTCGCGTTACAAAACCGAAGGCTTACTCCCAATTGATTTTCATACATTAATCTTGTAACTTAAATCTCCAGATATGGGAGAAAAATAAAGTAGCCGTGTGAACAATAATAATATACATTTATTAACTTTCTAAAGCATTAAAAATAAATTCAACGTAAATACGTAATACCCAGCATTTACAAATATTTTGCTAAGTGCGATTGGAGTCATTAATAAGTATGTGCAGTAGTTTATATAAATATATGACAACTCAAAAAGAGTAAAATATTAGTATGGATTATTTAAAAGTGTTAGTGTGTTGTTATTTCTTTCCAAAAGAGTCACTGAGTTTGACAGAAGAATTTCTTGAGCTACGATGCGATCTATGTGAGTTAATCGACTTGGCCGACTTAATCGAGCCAACATCGTCTTTAACTAAAATCTCGCTACCATCGTCACTCTTCGCCTGTCGCTTGACTGGTTTTGTGCTACCGCTGAATTTTATAACAAATTTTAGCTCTTCAATTAGTTCATATTTGAAAGTAGTCTGAAATAAAAAACTTTTAATCAATACTGATTTATAAGTATAGTGGTCACTAAACCTTACAGCTACACTTATATATAAAATCAATTGCTGTTCATTTGTCTCGCTAAAACTCGAAAACGGCTGGGCCGATTTAGCTCGTTTTTGATTTGTAATGTAGTCCAGGGAAGATTTAAGCGGTGAAAAATGAAAAACAACTTGAAAAATTTCGTAATGCCTCGTTTCTTAATGCCTCGTGTACGAAGTAGCGGGCACAGCAAGTTTTAGATATTTTTAAGAGAATCCCTATCTAGCTCGAGGGGTCTGCATGTATTCATACAAAAACTATATAAACTAAAAATTAATGTTGGTCAAAACATATTGGAGCTTATTAAAATTTTCACTATCAAAACTGACAAACAAATTGCTCTGAACTTTAAAATTTTACACTGTGCAATTATAGTAAACGAACATAATTTAAAATCACAAAAAATCAATCCAGTTATTACCTGATATTTAACTGAACGCTTGAAAACTCCCCAAAGCATATCTAATATAGATATAACCAATCCGATACCGCAGCCAGCCCCGAGAACAACGAACGCTCCTAACATATTTTTCATTCCCAATTGCTTCTGTTCTTCATCTCGGTTTTCCTGCAAAGAAAACAGTTTATTTTGAGAAAATTAATAGTGACGGCTGGATGGCGTAATTGTTGGTGTAACTGACTGCTGAGCCTTCGGGTTCGATTTCCGCCCAAATCAAACGTTTGTATTCCTAGACATTAAAGGTTTGATTTGATCTGAATGTTTCTATATGTAAATGTTATGTAGGTATGTATTTACAAAAAAAAAAGTATTCATTTATATCAGTTGTTCAGTACCTACCTACCTACATAGTAGTTGTGTGAATATGATAGAATATTATTATCGAGTAACCGCACGCTGGTGAAAAATGCGAGTACCAACTATCCGACCCGTGCCCACTTCCTTGGGCGTTAACCACCCGCTTTTCTTCGACTTGATTTACAAAAACTATTATTTTTAACTGATTTTTTTTTGTTTAACCATAATGTAATTTATCCTATGTCACTCCTTAACAGTGTCGCTTTCTGTTAGTGAAAGATCGGATCAATACTTCCGAAGATTAACCCCTACAACCATACAAACAACGTCTATTGATATAAGGACAAAAAACACTACTGATGACGTTGGCAGTTTGGCATCACTGAGTATACCCCTAATTGAAATCTAATTTCCCAAAGTGCTCGGTGTAAGGCAATAAAATTGACCCTATTACGTTAGTGGAACTAAAATTATAGGCAAAATGTATGTAGTACATCGTTTCAACAATACAGACGTAAGATTGCAAATTATTACATGTGCTAAATTGGTTATGTTACTGTAAAAGCCCGAACTGTAGTAAATCCTTAAGAAGATCTTCTATTAAAACTTAAGACCTTGATTGAATGATTTAGATATATGCCTATGTCTGCCTCAACATAAAAAAATCTTAATAACTTTAGGTAATGTAATGTGAGCCTCATTAATAACTTTTAAATATTTTTTATTTTTTTTTAATCTTTTTATCTTGTTTTACTCCGTGACAAACCTTTCTTTCTATATTAAAATAAATACAGTTTCATGTATGTGGTGAATATTGTTAGGCTCTAGTTGCCTAGGTAGGATTAATAGACATCTCGGAATTTGATCTTACGTCTAACATACACCTCATGAAGTTTATTGATATTAACAACATTTCATATGCTATGACTGTTTATACGACAGATTATAACATGTTACTGTTGTGTGGCCTTGTTTATGTGGGCGTGAAGATTGAATTTACGGAAAAACATGACTGTCAGATTTTTCCTACCTACATAAAAGAAAAGAGGCATTGGCAGTTAACATGGAGCCAACTATGTAGCATATATTTTCCTTGTTCAAGACAGGACATATCACAAATAGATGCAGGCATATTTCGACTTACACGATGGCGAAGATAACTTAACGTACAGGAGAATGTTAAATTTGAACAGGTCAAACCCTACATACTTACTAAGTACCTTATTGTAAGTTACACCGTACTCTCTCATTTGTATATATTTACCGATGTAATATGTGTAAATTAATAATTGTTGTTACAAGCAGCATTTCTGCCGTCAGCCGACTGCGTGCGGTTTTTAGTCGATTTGAATCCCACATAATCACTAGTGAGTGACAAAAAAAAAGATATAACTTAAAATAAATGTACTTACCCCACATTTTCCCCCTCCTCGTTTCTCGTTCCACCATATAGTTTTCATTTTATCAATTTCACCTTGTTCTTTAAGCTGTAGCAATGCGTCATCTATAAATCTTTTATATGGAGATTCTGTAAAATTTAAATGATAATATTTTAGTCTGCGACCCTTACAATATAATATAAATATTATAGAATATGACCAACTTGCAATGAAATGACATTAGAGTAATAAATGATGCGATTTAGGTGTAAATATAGAAAATGTCTGTAGATATGTTACTTACGATGTCATATAGTTAAAATTTTTAAGATAAGTTTAGGAAAAAAATGCATATTATGTTAAAATTTGTGTAAAAAACATTAAGTCAACATCTTCTAAAGTATTACTCGATTTGCAATTTATCAACCTAATGGATTTACTTCAACAAAGAATACCTTATTTATTTCATAAATGTAAATGAAAAACATTAGTATTAAAAATTATTCGTACTTTTTTTCAATCCAATGCCATAACTCTTAGAGTCCAGTAGTCCGCCAACTTGAAGTAAATCACAATGTCTTTGCTTTACATATTCAATTGACGTGGATTCCATGAAAAATGCATATTGCTCGTTTTCAGCCCTAAAAAAATCAAAGCCTCAACAGTAAATATAATCTGCGTAGTAAAAGACTGTCCATATAACGAGAGTCTAAATAATAAACATAACAATACCTTTCTACTCCTATATCATTACTCGGCGCTAGCCAATTATGCGCAATCATTTTTGCATACATTTTTTTATAAATTTCGTTGGTTGAATTCTGAAAATAAATGAAAGTACTTAATAAAAACGTACTAGACACACAAAATCATCTACGGAGACTAGTTTTCTAAAACGAAGGTAACAAAAGGAAAATTTACATCATTTACATAAAAAATTCGTGTATTGTGATATCACGGTACCCAATTTCGGACTGCCTCGTTGGTCTAGCGGTTGGCGTGTGCGACTGCTGATCATGAGGTCTCAGGTTCGATTCCCGGGTCGAACCAAATGTTTGTGTGATCTACAAATATTTGTTTCGGAGTTTGGGTGTTTTCTATGTATAGCATGTATGTATTTACAAAAAAAAAATGTATATATGTATTCGTATCAGTTGTCTAGTACCCAAAAAACAAGCTCTGCTTAGCTTGGGACTAGATGGCGTTGTGTGTTAGATGTCCGAAATATTTATTATTATTATTTATTATTATAAATTAGAATGAGTTGCAAAGTTCAAACAGGTACTAATCAATAATATTATTTACGAATGTCAATAAACACAGTTTTTACAACACACAAACACTCTTTAAGATAACAATAACACCTTTTTGCGGACGCTAAATCGCTGTTTTTCCTTTCTGGCGTATCGAGATATAATACATAGCATACTTAATTCAAAACAAAGCAAAATTCGTAAATATACGTAATTTTTAGATGCTAGGCGCTCTGCTATACGTAAATTGGCCGTGTCCTTTAAATTCCCTCGTTTTGTTGTCGAATATTGTAAGCACAGTGAACGCTTCGACGCTAGTTAGATTATATTATTGTTGTGTGTATGAGTCGCGTAGCCTCGTTGAAATTCCAATAAAGGAGTCGCGTTTAAACTATTGAATTGATTGAAATAATGATTTCAATCAATTCAATAAACATTAGCTCTCCTTATTTGTCGCGTAAATATTGACGATTGTCTAGCACGCTTCCACTTTAAACAATAAAAAGCGGTGATGGGTCACGTGGGGGTTGAACACTTAATATTTTCAAATAAATCTATTTTAGAACTCGTAATAAATAGGTACTTACCTCAAAAAATTGTTTCGTAGATCCATCTGATTTAGGTCCATAAGCAATCGACTTGTGGTTGTAAAGTTCTTCGACTGTATTGAAAGGCAGCACATTTTTCTCAACAGTTAGAAAAGCAACTAAAGTACCTACGTATGATGCTACCATAACCATTGTGAAAAACCACCACACACTGGTTATAAGCCGTGGAGCTAATGCACTGAAATAAAATTATTTTGAATTGCTTTATTCGCTATGAATAATTCCAAAGTATACTGTTTACCTATAAAGTGAAATAAAGGGACCTCATCAAATTTTAAAGATTAAAAATGATTACTCATCTAGCAGCGTAACAGAACGGCTCCACCACCACGCATTCCTCAATAGCTAACAATTTCCCATTCCAGCTATAAAGAAAAGAATCCCAAATCCCGTTCAGCGTATAGCTTGCCATGGCCATAAATAAATCAAATCAAGGTCAGTCAGGGTCAAACACTACAAACGACAGGCCTAGATCTCCAAATGAGTTGTATTTCCCATGAATATTGTACTATAAGTAATAAAACAAAAATCAAACAAAAAAAGAAATATTTCAAGTAGTATATAATAGTTTTCGATTTACACGCGATAAATACTTCAAGAAAATCAACGTAAAATGACAGCGATCATGCTGTCTTGTTTCGTTAGTGAGTGCAAGACTGGAGGCCCAATGATACAAAAGCATCACTAGTCCGTCATGGTGTGGGTCACCATGCTGCATTGTTGCATTGTCTGCATTCGCAGTATGGTGACCACCACTCTTGGATTCTGCTTATGCTTTCCATCAGGCAGAGTATAGTCATATTGGTGGTGCCAAACATATAAAAAAAGTTGTCTAGTACCCATAATACAAGCTCTGCTTAGTTTGGGACTAGAAGGCGTTGTGTGTTAGATGTGCGAAATAAGTATTTATTCATTTATTAACTTGGGTACAGGTTTTAAATATGAAGGACTAATAAATCATTACTTTGAAATGATCTTGTAAAATAATATCAAGATAAACACACTTACATAGGTGCAATTTCCGAGCCCTGTTGCATCACAGAACCAATAATAAGCCACACAGAGTTAGCAAAACTGAACTGATTGCTCAACTCTTCAGGTTGTTCTATACAGGGCACTGGATTTTGCCATTCCTTGTTAGAGATTCTACCCACGAAGATTAAAACTAATCCCAGGACAAATTGTATCAACATCATGTAGTACCACACCTGCAAGAAATATATTCCTTTGGTTTTACAATTTCTCAAAATTTATATGCGACCTTGTCAGAAAATACCCAAAGAGTAATCTTTTATCTAATAAGTTTGGCAAATCTATACTAATGTTATAAACGCTAAAGTTTGTAAGTATAGATGGATGGATGGATGGATGGATAGATGGATGGATGATTGTTACTCTTTCACTACTGAACGGATTTGGATGAAACTTTACAGTAATATAGCTTATACATCAGAATAGCTCATAGGATACTATTCGCAGTGATAACCGACACACACGCGATCGGAGCCGCGGTAACCACTAAATGCAAGTAAAATATAGGTATAAACTTCAGTCCGAATTATCAGAAATGTGTGGAAGCGCACATTGCTCTTTTGAACACCACTTCTTTTCCATTATTTCTACTATTATATTTACCACTTATTTCTTTGTTAAAACTGATTGATTTACAGTACAGGATTTGCTAATGGTCAGTTCCCATCGAATCCCAATCTCAACAATCAACATATCCTTACTGGCTGAAAACCCGCGCTTTGAAGTCATTTCTGGAGAGTCATCAACTTATTCTACATACAAATTTTTATAAATTGTAATTATAAAATGACCATATTATTCATAAACTAACTAATAAGTTTATTACCTCTTTAGAAAAGACAGCCATAAACGAAAACATAGCTGGCGGTTGCTTACTTGGCTGTTTGTATAATATACTAATTCCGAGGGTCATGAAGGGCGTCGAGAAGTCAATTATAGCTTGTCTCTGTGATGTCATCGTGAAGTCACAAATAGCGAGATCTGCTTTCTGTAATATATAAACTCATATATGCATGCATCTAATGATCGTAGTCGCACTTGTTTAGGATCCTAAGTCCGTTTCATCACCATATATTACGGTGTTGGCCTCTTACAACTTAGATACATAAAGCCAATCCCTACTCACATCATAAATATGAAAGTATCTCTGACTGTATGTTACGCTTTTACAGCCAAACCGATAAACCAAACTCAATGAACTGCCGAACAATTTGATTTTTGCTACTTTTTACCACGATAACACACACCCCAAGGTAAAAGCACTAGCATTATCACTTGTAATATGTGTTTAATAAATTCAATTGCTAGAATATGTTTGTTAAGATGTTTGATTGCTATTTGTAAAACATGTTTTTATTGAAGATATGATGATTTACGTATTCAATATATAGAATTAAGGAATTTACTTTTTTTACCTACATTACTAGTTCATTTTCTTTTGTTTCCAAGTCTTGGCGGCTCAAGCTACTGATTAATTAATAAATATCTGTCACTGGCAGAATATAATGATTAAATAATTAAGTCTATCTATATTCTAAGTGCACAAACATAAACAAAATATTTTTTTATAACGCCTCAATAAAACATATGGCGTATACCTTATGAGTGCATTAAATTCTGTTATTACAAATATTCTTACCTCGTCTATAAGCGCCCCAGCCATTCCCTCCCAATTACCATCATCGCCTAGTTTACCGTAATTGTTCTCAACTTCAAATTCGTAACTGAATCCTAACTTTTCGCTCAGTCTGTCAATGAGATCAATGGTAAAACCTTCATACCGATCATTTCCCTCCAATTTTTCTGGAGAATTCTTTATAAACGCATATGGAGGTGTCTGAAATGAATTGTAAAAAGCTCAATGACAAACTGATATCTCCTTTCAAATTAACTGTGTTTTTCTAGTATTAACGTACCGTTGAAATAAGAACTTTTAATGTTTTATTTTTCAAGACTGTTGCTTCTGTAATTTCTGCATCTATTCCTCGCGGTCTTGTTATTTCCAATTCTTTATTTCTCCATACTGCGACCTTAGTAAAGAAAAAAAATGATATAAGGTTTGAATATAGAGGGTTACTGGTTAAGTCGACCTATTCCCGTTATGGGCGTGTAGTTTACATAGTTTCTGTCTGATTTCACTTAGAAACACTTCATTATTTTGATAATTACTCTAAATAGATACTATGATAGACAATACTCACTGACTCGTTACCAGCTGGAGTAAGCTCTAACATTTGAAAAGTGACATCAATTCGTTGCCCCATGCCATCAAAGATTAGAGTATTTGTTATCGCCTCTATTTTGTTCTGTAAGAAATATTGTAAAAATGTTAAAATATTGTAAAATTAAAATCAGTTCAGCAGTTTAGACGCTATGGAACATACATACATAGACTGTAAAATCTATTACCCATCCTTTAAGCTTTGCTGCAGTCAGGTAAAACCTATACAGAATAGATAATGCTGAAATTCTGAAAAAAGGACAGATAATTTCTTAATGAAATAATATAATTACCGTTTTCATGAAGTTCAATAAAGATGATCCATGTATCCAAGAGTCAAACTTTTCACAAGTAAGTTCTTGAGACTGCAGACCTCTTATTTTTGCTACAGCAGCTGCTAAAACTTCCACAGCGTCGTGTATAAGAATTAATTCAGTTTTTATATTCTCAGGATTCGTAGCCACAAACACACTTTCTGCTAATTTGTTTGCAAAAGTTGTCAGTTTTTCCGTCTTTTCCCAATTTATAAGACGAAGTCCTGTTAAATAATAATGATAATTAAAAACGCTACTATTGTATTACACGAAATGATATTATACTCGTACATCTTTAGAACCATTATTGTGTAAAATAAGAAACAAAATAAAAACCCAACTACTTAAATCTTTTGATAAAATTTATATGACCGCTGTCAGTGATCATATGTTCATTGAAATAAGCTCAGTAGTTTAGCCACTACGGCGAAACATACACACATACTTAAACTACCTAAAACATAACCCTTCTTTTTGGCTTCGACGTAGTCTGGTAATAATAGATTGGCTTTTCTCAACGAACATGTAAAGCAAGGCCCATAATTAGTAAAAAGAAGAGCTTACCCGTAACATTTACTCCACCGTATCTGTACCGATCCAAATCCATAGTAAAGAGATCAGGTGATAGAAATATATACGAATACTCTTCGGTCATCAATCCAACTTGCTGAGCATGGATCAATAGTTGTTCGAGTTTACGAGATGGACAATCTACAACAAAGTTAACGTAGCCATTGTGCTTTGCATCTATTAATGTGTCCCTGAAAATATCATAATAGTTTAAATTAAGTCCGTTTAAAATAGTTACACTGATAACTATAAAAATACAGAGAATTAATAACCATCTCATTGGAACACACATTGGTTAAAATCTGGGAGCACCTTGGGATGTAGATTTTACAACAAATATAAAAAATAACATATGAATGCGAGGATTACCTACAAGGTATTTATATACGAGTAGATAGTTTGTCTATCTTGAGAATTGATACTCGAATATTTTAACCAACCTATTTATCCTAGTGACAAATTTAATTTTGCCGTTCAGGAAATACAGCTCCATAGTTTCCGATAATCAAGCCTCAAATATAATTTGTAACAAAAATAAGAGAGTGAACCTTTTTCCTTTATCAGAAGTTATTTTGTAATGGTACTGTACCCATCTTGTGTAAAAAAAAACAATTTATTGTCCGTGTAAAAGAATATTTATTTAGTGTTCCTCTTTTTCTTTAGAACAATGTTATCCTAAACATTACTATTCTATCATGTTTTTGAACATGAGGTACTAATCTCATACGTATAGTTTGAAAAGCAGTGTAAAGGAATAAAATGTACATACGCGATTACGTCCACATGTCTACAACGCAGAATCATTTTATATTTCTTCAAGACGAACCAGCATTCCTTGATAATAGACTATTTCAAAAAATGCTTTTGTGTGTAAAGGATTGTGCAGACAAATAACAAACTTTTTACGAGACTTTGCATTATCATTAACAAAGCTAAGCAATTGATTAACTTTTTAATTATAAATATAAAAATTTAAGTAAATGATAAATGTGCATTTTATTTTCTATCATGACATTGCAGTCAGGTAGTAGATACATTTTTGTGTTTCCATAACCAAGTGATAAAAATGTAGTTATTAACGTACATGGAAATAACCCACATAAGTAAACAATTACGTTTCTAACATGTTTACTTTTAGAGATCTACTACCCTTCCTATAGGTAATTCAAGAAAGATTTCTATCATTTTCTAAACCTATAGCTATTTTATCTAGGCATTTCTCTTTTTACCAGATATAAGTCGAGATATTTCGTTTTGATGAACACGATAAGACTCGTTGGTGTTTCAAACTATTAGACACAGTAATTTTTTCACAAAACTGTTCAAAACTAAGACTGATCTAGTCACTTGCTAATATAGAAAGCAATGTAAATGCTAAATATGAAATTAAATGTAAATATTTAACTTATTTTTTCTAACGTTCAAACGATGTAGTCCTTAAATTACACAAGAGATGTTATAGATTATTAAGCATTATTTTAAATTACCAATACAATGAATACAATAAACAATAATATAAATACAATAAACGAAAAATTCTAACTTGATTTTTTTGTTTATTCCTTTCACAATTTTTGATTTTTATTTAATGGGGGGCAAACGAGAAGCCTGATGCTAAGCGATTACCGCCGCTCATGGACACCCGCAACACTATAGGCGTTACAAGTGCGTTGACGGCCTTTAAGAAGGAGTACGCTCTGCTCTTTAAGGTTTGAAGGTCGTATTGGTCCGGGAATACTGCAGGCGACAGTCCATTCCACAGTTTTGTTGTGCGAGGCAGAAAGATTCTTGAGAAGCGCACAGTTGTCGACTGCCAACCATCTAGATTATGGGGATGAAAGTTCTGTCGCGTAGGACGATGGCGGAAAGAGGCGGCAGGGATCAGTCTGAACAATTCCTCAAAGTACTCCCCGTAGTAAATGCGGTAGAAGATTAGGTAATTTATTATTTATTGGTATAAAAGCTACATATTCAATTCAATCTTAATAAAATATTATAAAAATTACCTGTAATCTTCCCCCGAAAGCTCTCTCACGCTGACAACATAGGGATAACTATTGTTACCCATTTGCATCAAGTCACTCACGCGCTGTAAACTGTGACCTTTCGTGTACAATATAGTGAAATTTCTCCAGTCTTTGTGAGTTACGAGGTTTTCCAATGCCTGATAAAAATGATTGCGATAAGAGTGAAACCACAATTTCAAGATGAAGTTAAATTATGTCAATTAAAAAGATGAAGACGAGAGATAGTGAAGTTATAGTTTAAGTAAGATAAACAAATAATAGAATTTTGGAATGAGATTTAAAAAAATAAACTAATTTATTCTTTATTGTTTTTATGACGAAAAATGTTATTAAAAGAATGTGCTTTTAATATTAATTACTACTTTGATTGAAACTAAATGCAATCAATTCATATAGTTTTATTTACCATATTATACGCTTCAGGGCTTGGAAATAAATTTAGTAGGGTCCAGTTTTGACTGTACATGTCATTATGATCCACTAAAATATGAGGGATGTCCATCAAGTCACATAATCCTTGCACGTGTTCACTGGCCTTACCCCCAACGCCGTCTATGATCCCAATCACTCCTTCCTGAAATCAAAGACACAAACGTTTTCACGGAATTCAGATTAATTATTGTTGAGCTTGTTTTTAAAGATTTCATTGCGTGTGCTACATAAACGATTAAAGTTTCGCAAATCGCAATCGCAGTTTGAAATATATGAACTGTTCCCTTTAGAAGTGTGGAGGAACGAGTGTCATGTCCCTCCAACACAAAAGGAGGATCCTCCTACCAGGCGAGGTAATCATGCCTGGTAGGAGGTGAGGAGGAGGAGAGTTATGCTTGGAGGGATGCATCAACGGTTGATGTTGGGTAGCTGTTGTGTATATACAATCATATCATATCAGTAGGATATCTCGCGCCGATTAACATATGTTAATGGGCGCGAGATATCTTATTGAGCGACTAAGGATCGGTACTGTTGTGTACTGTGTGTCGTGACGTCACACCGTAGTTCAGTGTATTTCTGCTAGATGACGCTGTAGCATGTTGCTGTTGCGCTGTATGTGGAGGTCGCCACAGAAGGTTTTAAAGAAATCGGCGACAGTATATGTCTATCTTTAAAGGTTTTTATGGTAAAAATTTGTTTACAGTATATAACATTACGCTCCGGGCAATTGGAGACTAGGTTGCACGGATCAACTAGTCTCATATAAAGGCTACCGAAGTAATAGTCGCTATGTTAATACGCTGTTGCTTAAATTTTAGATTCTTAAAAACGAAAACGGTAATACAGTACATATAGAGAACAGTAATTAATGTGCTTTTCTATATAAGTATTAATACACCTTAAAATTTGACACACAGAGTTAATGATATTCACAAGAAAAACGTTTAGTGATCATAAATTAGTAACTTAATACATTTACTGAAAAAAGTACGAGGTATCTAAGATCAAAACCAAAAGTTTGACATTGTGTAGCTAAAATTATACAGTTCCGAACCAAAATATAAAGGCAATTTGAACAAAAGTCGTAAAAAGTTACATTTTAGATAAATTCAAAGCAAAGAACAATGGAAAAGAGAAAAGAAATAAAAGTAAAACTTTTAAAAATGTATTCATCTAGATCAGGTGATCAAATTATCTTACTAGAATGGGTTCAATTTGTTATTTACCATTGAAAACATTTGTAAAAATCTGTTCATTGATTGTTAAAAATACATAGATACGTAAAACATTTACACTGTGTTTAAAAGGTTTCGGTGTCGTGGTTCCACTGTTATGTCCAACCGGTTGGACTACGGGTCTTCGGCAGAGGCAGTTGTCCAATTAGTATTTTTAGTTGGACAATAGTGCCATTGCTAGACCCTAGGTCTAAATGATTTATTTCATGCTTAAAAAATAAAATACAGTTATATTTATATTATATGTATAATATTGTATTATATACCTATGAATTTGTTGTATCACGGATCTAGTAACAGTGATTGGACAACTGCCCCTACCGAAAACCCGTAGTCCAACTGGTTGGACATTGCATTTTTACCACGACCCCGAAACCAGTACCGTACTACCATACCAATATCAAAATCCCAAAAAATATTGTTATTTGGATATTAAAGACAAGTGTCAACCTTCTAAAAATTTTTTTTTTTTTTTTTTTGTGCTTATCTGCAATCAGTCACAAACTATAAGCAGATTTGTTCCCAGTCATTGTGTCATGTCTAGGTGCCTCCTCAGCAGGAGATCCCTACTCTTTCACCATCTGTCACCAAGGCTTTGAATTTTTAGAAGGTTTGAAATTTAATCTTAAAAAAATATATTTCTGCAAAATATCAGAAAATTGACGTGATACATATAATAATGCGATTTTGAATGTCAGTCAAAGTTATAATTAGCCTTAACGTGTCGAAAAAATACTTGTTGGTCACGCATAACATCTACATAATTTATTTATAACATACAATTTAAACATACATACATACATATAGTCACGCCTTTTTCCCAGAGGGGTAAGCAGAGACAAAAACAGTTCATCAATCACTGCATGCATGCTCGTAGGTTTCTGGTGATTTTCACATTGCCCTTTTTCAGAACATCACCAATTTGGTCATTAAATGTTCGCCGTGGACGACCTCTTCCGACACTTCCACACACATTCGGCGTATGAATTCCTTTCGTGAGTCTTCTATCGTCCAGCCTCTCTAAATGGCCAAACCATCGAAGCATGCCCTTTTCAATCCTTGTCACTACATCTTCTTTCAATCCACAACGTTTTCTTATATTACTACTTTCCTGACTCTGTCACCTATTAAATATTTTATTTTTTTGTGTTTGGCTCTGCCTATGACTCTACTCTGCCTGATGGAAAGCATAAGTAAAATCCAAGAGTGATGGTCACCATACTGCGAATGCAGACACAATGCAACAATGCAGCATGGTGACCCATACCATGGCTGGCTAGTGATGCTTTCGCATCATTGGGCCTCCGGTCTCGCACTCACTAACGAAACACGACAGCATGATCATCACACATACTTCTTAGCGACCGCATTTAGGTTTAAGTGTTTACCTTAGCCAATTCGCAGACATGATTGCTGATTTCGAGGATTTGTCCCCGTTTAGACACCATCTTAACGGATGCAGTAAAGTTTTTTAGCTCGGCGCTTATTTCCAGGGCTATTTTCATATCTTCGGCTTCCTTGTAAAATATACCTCCTGTTAAAGGAAAGCATTCAGTATATTACATACATATAGTAAACTAAACTTATTATATTTCTACCTCCTCCAGTTTTCTTTGATTAATTTACTTTAAGGGTTCCAAGGCAGTTTAATTTTTCCTAGGACTTCTTAACTCGGTGTGTTCGTGGCACAGGAATTACAGGAGTTGCAATGGGAAGCGTGTGTCCGGAAATAATCTTATAAAAGCACTTGGTAAAATTTACATCTTAATTCTCTACGTGTTATTTTAAGTTAAAATCGATCATGTTACAGATTAACTGATTACAAATCTAGTTAGCACCCTTAACTAACTTGTTTTGCTTCAATACTTTTTCTATGATCGCTAACGCCTATATTATCTTGTGTTATTGGCTAATATTTTATTTTGACCACTAAATTTGTACGTTTCTATTAACGTTGACGTTTGTAGAATATCAACTTGGCTGGGAGAACTGGTCAGAAAACCTACAAAGATATCAAGATCATCATTTATAGCTCTATATCTTCGCATCTACCGCTTCTTATTTCTACATCACCTGAAGGTTAAATGGGAGAGAATGCGTGAAACTCATAGTATTAAGTCTACCTTTGTACAAAAAGTGCAATAAGTTTTAAATAAGAAAAGAAATATCAGATGATTACAAGCTACAAGTATCTAACACGCTTAGAACTCTTAATACTTTGAGTGTTGTACGTAAAATTTACAATTCGTGACTTCATTTGAAAACATAATTCTCTTAGGATTACTCGTGTATTTTTATTTTATAATTAATTGAATTTATTAGGGAAACAAAGAGATAAAAAATAGAGAACAATAACATACAAGTAATTTACACATTATACAAAACAGTCTCCTCGTAGTAATTTTTCATTTAGCGCCAAGCCAAAAAAAGAAAGACAAGTTAAAATGTTGTTTAAAAAAAATTGGTTGCCTGTAAAGTCGGTATACGGGCGAAAGTTTTACGTGACAACGACTTTGAGTGGTAAAATAATTTTAATGTGAATATTCATTCGTATAGTAGGAAGAAGGATGAAATAATAGTAACAATTTAAAACATTTATTTATACAAAGAATTAGGCGGGCTAACTGTGCTCGAGTGGAAGGGACGCGTGCCTTTCACTTTTTATGTCTGTCTCTCTCGCTCTTAGGTGGGCTAACCATGCCCGAGTGGAAGGGACGCGTGCCTCTCACTCGCTCTCATTGTGAGCGCATAACGTGAGCGGAGCGTAACGCAGTTTCTTGAAGTGTCACCCGGCAAACCAATTTATAAGACGTTGTCACGTCAAAAAATACAATTTTAAGTACTACAAATAAGACAAATCATTTGAAAATAACAAAAAGAGATTAAAATGTAATATTTAAGTTAGCCTTTTTTTACTTAGTTTTCGAGTTTATGAGCGTCGGGCTTGTGAAGAAATTTTAAAAAATTGATATAGGTGAAACATATGCAAGGAGTCATTATATTTTGTATTGGATCTATTATACCTACATATCTTATTACTCTGATCTAAACACAGATGTTATACTAACAATATAAATGTCATATTTGTTAGGCTTGTGCATATCCGATTCAAACTTGTGAGAGTCCCGAATTGATTTAGAATTTTTTATTTCTTTGATTTAAAGATTAAAACTTTCAAGTTCTTAAAGAAAGTACCAAATGAAAATTAAATATTAAAAAGATGTCAAGAAATGTGTCTATCTGCATGCAAGTTTACTGTTACTTTAATTTTCTGTTTTACCAATAAAACAAAAACATATATATACGTTTGAAGGAAAATAAATAAGCGGTTATTTCTCCTACTTATAAGTTTACCATTCTGGCGTCATTGTCGCATCTCTTACTCGGTTTCAAACAAATTTTATAACACCGGGTCAACCTTTTTATTAGAATGAACTGAATTATTTTACTTCTTTTGTAAAAACAATAAAACATGTAAACCTTCTAATTCAATTTAAAACTTTACATACAAATTCAGACTTACATGTATTATCAACTGTTAATTTATATTATGTTTATACTTGTATACATACATAAGTATATTTAAAATGGAATAATTCACTCACCAACTTTCAAAGGATCGCGTGAAACACATTGTGTTGACAACAATAGAACTATCGAAAGTAATGTTAACATTTCTAGGAAACTGGTCGTAACATACTAACACATTTTCTAAAAGTCACAATACTGCTATAACACACCAAAATCAAGTTTAAAGGTGATAAAAACTTGCAAATGTATATCTTACACTCATGATATAATTACAGATTTTACACAGTTTGAAAACAGTAGCGTAATGTATGGTTAAAGTTTACTGGGTGAGTCGTGTGTTTAGATTGGTATTGGGACGGCTGCCGACGAGACGGCGCGCGCGACACCACACGTCAGAAATAATCTCGCGCCTATATTTAGGACCAACATTTCCACAAAACGACATACTTTATCTCAATATCGTTTGTCTCGAGATGAACGCAAAATCCAATTTGAGAGCAAAAATATAGCAGCTTATTTAGCTTACTATATAGAACTTGGACAATCTTATACGTAATTTCAAATAGAATTTTCCTAATAGGGGATTTACATGACTATTTCATGTGAATCTCCTATTAGGATTTAAAATAAAAGGCGCTTTCTCCACACATTACACTACTCTGTAGTGTGTTGATTTCTTTTGATTTCGAGACAGTAAACTAACAACTTGAATTAAATATGTCAGCTAAGAGATAATATTTACACACTGAAACAATTGACATATGTGATAAAGTTTATTGGTTCAATTCTATAGACATATAAAAACTATAATGTTATAAATAAAATTTTATTTAATTTGTTTATGGTACCTACAACATGATATGGTATAATCTAATTCATTCAATAGGAATTCACGAAATAAATGTCATATAGACCGAATTATAAATGTTCATCATCATCATCAACAGTGTTTAATAGTCCAGTGCTAGCCACATACCTACCTCACTTTAACAAGGACGTTTTCGCCTATTATTTTTAATTGATTTTTTTTCTATCAACACAAGTTATTATAGGGTTTATGTCAAGAATTCCTTTTTTTCACAGTGCTTAATTTGGGACGAGATGGCGTTGTGTGTTAGTTGTCCTAATATATATATTTATTAGGTAATTTAGTAGAATTTAACGTATAAAATTAAACTAAGAAGATTTTACCGCGGTAGAATATTGAACAAGGTTTTGTTAAGTCTATGTCAAAGGGAACTTTGTAAACTTCAACAGACAAAGCAAGCCTACGCACAAAATAATAATCTGTGCATCGAACTAACAGTTGTCTCCTGTATATTTTCCATCACAAAAGATAACAATGAACTTTGTTGTGTTACTTATTTGCTATGCTTTTAAAATAAAACAAATTTTACATGTACAGTTTCGCTCACGTGATTATTTCTTCGTGTTTTCAATTTAAAAAAGGCAAACTTCCACACTTTCAAGTTGATATATAGAATATGACACTAACAAAAATTGTGGCCAAGTATTACTCTAAAAAAATTTCAAAATCAGTTCAGGAGATCCAGCAATTACTCCCTACAACTACACAAACTCACAAAGTTTACCTCTAGACATATATCTAATTAAAATCTGTCAAACAGTGTCGCATTTTAAACTAGATGGGGTTAAAGACAACTCGTCGCTGTGGTAATCATGGTAAAACAAAAGTATCCATGGACGTAAGATACTCCTTTTTTTAGAGCATAAAGTATACTTGGAGATTTGAGTGGTAATATTAGGATAGATTATTGAATGTTTTGTCGTGGCTACTCGACTACTACTGAGTAGCCAAGTGGCTTAACACGTCGCAAAGTCGAGCGCTCCTAGCCCGGTTAGTGGTAGGTCTATGAATGGATATTTTTTTTAACACACCGTCTCCATACCTGGGAAAGCAAAGGAAGCCGTCGCGTCAGTCCCGGTTGCCATAACATCTTTGCCAAACATTATGGGTATTATGAGTCCTAAAAAGTCCGACTTCACTGTTTTTTCAGAACTTCATTATCGCCTAAACACCTTGTGTATTGGAGGTCGCTCGAGGTTTGCTCCAAATAAAAAAATTAAGATTAGCCGTATCGTAGTAGACTTTAAATCGTAGTAGAGTTTAGAAAAAATCTTGGACGAAAATTACTGAAAGTGTCCACTGTGTGACTTGCTACTTATTTACCTACACTAATATTAACAAGAGGTAAAGTTTCTAACTTTGTTTGTATGGTTATAGGGGCTAATCTTAGGAAAAACTGATCCGATCCTGAAAATAATTTTATTAACAGGAAGCGACACTATTCAAGAGTAACATAAGCCATAATTATTTTATTATCATTGAATAAAAAATTCCGTTAAAAATAATAGTATTTGTAAATCCAGTCAAGGAAAAGCGGGCTTTTAACTCCCAAAGAAGCGGACACGGGTAGGTTAGTACATGATATTCTGAAAGTATTTCTCTCTTCTAAAAAGGAAACTATTTACCTTTAATAAACATTGTTAATGTTATATTTGTCACTTTATGGATTTTAGAATTCAGTTTTATGTTTACTTGATCTGGATTTGAAACATAAGTTAGGAAGGACGTATCTTTGCAAAAGACTTTCGCTGTGACGCTTCCAATGTATATTCAGTGATCTAGAAAATTGATAACGACAGTAAATCAGCGTTTGGTGAAGGAAGATCCGTAACAACTCAGTGTGCTTTTGATATCATAATTTAAAACTATTGGATCATATTATCATAAAATAATATATTTAGTTTTTTTCAGAATAATTAAAAATAAGTATGCGTTAGTATATTCCAATTAGTACAAAGATCTAAATAATCGACACATTTGTTCGAAACAAACAAAACGGTATCTTATAGCATACGATTTAAAAAAAGAGATTATAATAAAATTAATTGCATTGACCGTGCAAAATTCACATTTAAGGCCAAATGGACTCGTTCAGATGGAGTTATAGGCAAGTAACACAAAAATCTGTGTTTTTTCATTGTGCCGTGACGTATTAGGAATACCGAACATTACCATCTCTATTTATCCCATGGGTATCATAAAAGGCGACTAAGGATGCAAATTACGTAGGACAATATCACTGCCAAGAAAAACTTGAAACAAACCTATTCCAGCCCGTCCTGCCAGGGTGGTATAGTAATCCGAAGCCTCATTTCTAAGGAGAGGCCTAAGTCTAGTCAAGGTCAAGACTGTTGATTGTTGTTAATTCTTGCTTTTTACCATGTCAGTGAGGTATTCGGAGAGCTAAACTCCCCCTTGCCTCGGTGGCGTAGTGATAGCGTACACTACTGCTGTGCTTGAGGTATCGGGTTCGATTCCTGGGTCGGCCCAAATGTTTGTATGATCTGTAAATATTTGCTTCGGAGTTTGAGTGTTTTCTATGTATAATATGTATGTATTTACAAAAAAAAGGTATGTATTTATATCAGTGGTCTAGTACCCATAATACGAGCTCTGCTTACCTTGGGACTAGATGGCGTTGTGAGATAGATGTCCGAAAATATTTAAATTTTCATAATTATAGAGGCGAGGGGATCCATACACAGTAGGTACGGCAACGTATAACTTAGTTGTTGTTGTTGATAGTCATTGACCATCAAGGGGCCCGTATATTCGTTTGAAAACTATACCAAAACAATATGTGTGTATTTTTCTAGTAGTATATACATAGAACAAATCTAGGGCAATGTGACAATTACATGATGAAAAAACGTACAGTGGAAACAGCTGCCAAATCGAATTGTTCTACATTTCGCAAATATTATTTAGTATGCACACCCAACATCGACGCAGGGCGTTGACTCACCATTACGGACGTGCCGTGTATGCATTAGGATGCGTGTACACTAGCAGGATAGTCGTAAGACGCAAGGACAATGTCTAATAACACACATGATCATGAGACCCATTAGAAGAATGACACTAAGGCATTTGTTTCTATAAATCGCCAAACGCTGTAACGCGTGTAAATTACACTTTGAAATTCATATTGTTGGATTATATGAGTAGTAAAAAAAAATCGTGTGGTGTGGTGGGACACCAGATAGGAACAAAGTTCCTTATCATAAAATATAATGATATATGCAACTACAAATCTTACGCTTTTTGATTGTTACTGACGCTTTTTGCCGGCTAGGTTACCACTCCGCAACGCCTCCTAAGGAACTTCGTTCCAAAAAACCAATCACTTTTAAAAAGAAGACGATAATCATTAGCTATATGCAAAGTGACTAATACGACCTCACTAATAAATAAATATTGAGTTACAACAATTGCACAAGAATGAATTGTGATAGCTTAACGTGTATTTTTTTCAATATTGGTTATTTAAAATAATGCGTGATACTCCATAATAACTCACACTTACACTTAACTCACGCACACACACACACATACATGCACAAATGCATAACACACACATTCACACACACACGCGCTAACACATATTTTTCTTTAAACTAATTTCTTACTGCTTTTACTTATTTTTATTTTCATGTTATAGGCAGAATGTTTTTATTGTTCTTGTTTTTATTTTTTATTTTTAATTCTGTTACTTTTTGATTTCGTGTGTATCTCGGGAGAGGGCGTTGATACCTGTGGCACAGTTTTATTACTTATGCAGGTATCATCAGTCACTAACTTTCTATGTAAATATGTTATTAATTCCAAAATAAAGAATTATTATTAGTATTATTATGTCTGTTGTCTAATTCAAGGGATAGATCGTCTGAAAATTTTAGAAACAATAAGTTAAATATTTAATTTCATATTTAGCGTTTACATTGCTTTCTATATTAGCAAGCGACTAGACCATTCGTAGTTTTGAAAGGTCTTGTGGAGAAATATCTGTGATACTCGTATGTCACCGTTTGAAACACTACAGTGCATCAAATGCGCCTTATTGAGTGCATCAAAGCGATGTCTCGACAAGCACGCGGGTGGAACCGCAGGCAACAGCTTGTCTTATATACTCATGTGACCTAACTTCCATGGTCTATATGTTATTAATACAAGAAGCTAATTATTTCAGAAATAAGTTTGTTTTCCTAATATATCAGGTATATTTTACTTAGGATAAGCCCTAAGACCTCCATGACCTAAATTTTTCATACACAGAAGTGGAAGTATTATAATATACCGATATGAATAGAATATATCAATTTAGTTACCAACTATTTATGAATAATTAATAATTAAAAACATAATTATACTCATCCGACTACTCAGTTTGTAACACAGAGTCGTAGATGTGGATTCTCCCTAATCAAAGGCCAAATGGAAATTCAGTCTGATGTGATTGGTAAAACCGTAGGGTAAGCCCATTAAAATGTTTATGCCCACGATTTTAAACCGTCTGTTTATGGGTGAGCATGATTCGTAACTTAATTCTATCGTCATACTGTCAAGTTTACAATAATAAATAATGTCAACATTTTTACGAACGGCGTCTATTATACCGGTTTAATTATAAAGTAAAATATCGATTAATATTTTAGTTTACTAACAATATTCTTTTTACCCGCCTGCGAAGAAGGAGGGTAATGTTTTTCGAGTGTATGTATGTATGTATGTACTGCCGCCTGCGTATATGTCGGTTATCGCGGCAAATAGTAGCTTATGTGGTATTCTGATGTATAAGTTACATTACTGTAAAGTTTTGTCCAAATCGTAGTTTTTGCGTGAAAGAGTAACAAACATCCATCCATCCATCCATACTAAGGCAAACTTTCGCGGTTATAATATTTCTTTGGCACGCCCTAGAGTATAAACGGCTTCTTGTATTTTTATGTGAGTGGTATTAATAGATTCGCCTACAGAGCTATAGTGACACTGGATGCATCAAAATTAAAGAAAAAAAACAAAAGTAAGGATTTTTGACGCTAAAAAGCAATCTAAAGCAAACGAATGTTTTCAAAATACATCAAGTGTGGTATAAAAATAAAGATTTTTTTAACGGTGATTACGAATGAATTTAATGAAGATGGCAGATATTGATGCAGTCGGATTTTTTTACTCATAAATTATTATTTTTTCAACTGAATATTTTTTTTATGTGTTCGCGGATAACTTCGTCGTTTATGAACCGATTTTGATGCTTCTTTTTTTAAAGGAAAGGCGATATCATAGCGGTGGTACTATGATAAGGACACTATCGGAGGAAGGAGAAATCGATCGATTTAATCGTTTTTGAAGTTGGTTTTTTATTCTGTTAAAATTTTACTTGTTAATTCAAGAAGTTATCGAAAAGATTTTTAACCCCCTACGCAAAAAGAGGGGTGTTTGTCTGTGTGTGTGCCTGTGGCATCGTAGCTCTCAAACGAATGAACCGATTTCGATGCGGTTTTTTCAATTTTATTTAGCCAGTTTCATTGCGGTAGTTTTTAGCTATGTTTCGTTAATATCGGTCCAGCAGTGTAAGAGTATCAGCTCTTTGCTAAAAGATGTAAGGCGTTTTTTGCATTGGTTTATCGTCAATCACGTCTGTTGTATTTTTCTTTTATAAGAAGCTAACTTTCTTAGTAACGACCGGGTATCGCGTAATATTTTTAAAGGACGTATTTTTCTCGAAGCGAGGATATATTATGGCTTTGAAAGACCTAAGAACGCTCACTGAAAGTAGTAATAAAGAAAACGTAATAATATTAAATTCTACTGTTCTCATGCAAATTGACGCACATTATAATTTTTATGAAAGGAGGTAAACATTTATAGTGTATATTCGTCCAACAGAGTAAATTGCTACTATTTCAGGTTTGGACAAGTTAAGTTGAACTTGAAATGAAACAACAAGATTGATATACTAGATATAAATCTAGTGTTTCAATCTTGCTGTTTCACTTCAAGTATAAATGAGATTTACAAAAACAATATTGATTAAAATTTATGCTGATAACGCCTATACATTTTTAAAACTTGATTCAATAAGCCGATACTATGCCCATTGTCTTCAAAAAGTAATCCTATTTAAATACGAGAATGAGCATTATTAATCAGCTTAGACTAAACTAGCAGTTTACTACAAGGCCTGACAGCAATGATAAAATGTAAACAATTTCTCAATTTTAATAATTTAATACTGTGCTGTCAAGGCAGTACCTAGTCACTGACGCTGATTCCATTACGAACGCGCCGGTACGACCAGGGCGGTACTACCCTATTACAAAGAACCTCAAATGATAGCATTTGTGCTGTTGTGTTTTGTTTGTGATTGCGAGAACCGGAGGCTTCATCGACAGCCTTTAACAGTCCACTACTAGACATGACCCTCTTCTTAGACAGGAAACTTTGGTGTACTATATCACGCTGGCCAGACGTGGTTGGTACAGGGTTTGTGTCAAGGGTCCGGATGTGTTAATAACAGCAGTTCCCGGATCCCTCCCGTCTCAGGCGCAGAGTGGCACACCGTGTGGTTTTAGTCGGTTCGATTCCGACACACCGCCCCGCCGCAAACCCCGGCGGGGTGACTGCCCGAGGGGGTTTCCACACGTTAAAAAAAAAGAGGGTTTGTGTCAAGGTTTCTGCCTAGAAGTGCAGTGCAGTTCATATTTACTTATGAAAATTTGCACTGCACTGCACTTCTTTATGGCAACATCACGGACAAAGATATTCCCGAGCCTTATTGATTTCTAGAAATACCTATATCAATTTACAATTTTACACTAACGCTACAAAATCTGAACACTAAACTAATACTGGATTACCTAACGAAGTTTCTGAACACTGAATTCTGAACTGAACTCATTTGGACATAAATCAATATACCAAAATAACTGTTACATAATTTAACTATCATCAGATACAGCTTTTGAAAGCATTTCATAGCAGGTATTTATAAAATTCAATAGATTGTTGATATTATTTTTTCGATGCGAAAAAGCAAAGATATCTGTAACAATGTAAATAAAAAGCCTCCTTTAAGGTCGAAGCTCACTTTGATGTGTAAACAAGATAGGCAATTGACTGAAGTATTTAGGTTTCGGATTGTTTGTTATTTTTTATTATAACATTATATTTGGGAGCTGGTATATAGATCGTAAAATTAATTTGAAAACTGAATTTGCTTTTAACCCTGTAGCTTTTTTTTAATATAAATATAAGCCTGCCAAAATCAACTCTAACTGATAGATCTATGAGAAGAATCCAATGATCCAGAAAATGCAACAATGTAGCATGATGATCCATGCCATAGCGGCCTATTGAGATGCAGCTCATTGGGAAAAATATTAACGACTTGTATTCAGAGAAACAATTAAATTGACAAGCGGTTATTTGAAAAATGTCAGCAATAAAACAATATCAAATAAATTTTGGTCCTGTATGACAGGGGTCAGCCGTAAATGTACGACTGAATGAACTTTGTAACGCGTCTAAAGTATTTACCTAGCATTGTTACTGCAGGTTCAGCAAAGAGTGAAAAGTATTTGTACGTTTCGGTCGGACACATTAGTGTATTAAGGTCAGAGCACGTAGCGCTGGTGAGTGAACACCTTGCGTGGAACCATTCAATTCAATTTCTCAACAAGCGTCTGTGGTTTCTTAAAAGCGATATATTTTTATTACCTTTTAGACAGTTTGTTTTTATTCAAAAATTTACATATAAAGTAAGGAAAGAGAAAATAACGACCTTAAACTGCTATAATAAATACGACTATTAATGTCTAACTGTCATTACACAAGTTATTAAGATCAAAATAAAAGGAACTTTTCGTAAAATTCAGTTAATTGCATTTTAAATTCATATACACCCATATTAAGATTTTAATAGCTTGACCTCTCATTAACATAATATCTTTTATCGCTACTTTTAATAATATTACAGTATAAGTAATAAACAAACACTGAAATATTCGTTTCGTAAGATTTTTTCGATCACTACGATCTTTACCTGACTGTAAAGATTTAAGGAGGTGTACATCCTTACATAGAGAAATAGAGAAACTGAACATTAGAAAAAAAACTATTCAGATTATTTTTTAATCTGTGAAATATTCTTTAGTGCTTCTGCTTCCTCATGAATTAAAATAATGTTAAATAGGGTATGTAGAACGTTCACAAATAGATTCATAGTGCTTAATCAAATAAACGGACCCTAATATAAGCTTAGCGGTCGCCCAATGGTCGAAATTCGAACAATACTCATTCTTTTTTACTTTTTTAGCTTTCTGCAGACTTCCTCCTTATAAACGTTAACTGTACCGAATTTCATATTCCTCCATTCAAAAAGTTTTGGGTACTAAGTAATAGTATAGATTATGTCATTTGAATCACATCAATCTTAGAATCCTTCATCATCCTCAATCCAGCTGAAGAAAGTGAAGAACCCCCAAGTGAAGAACATCCACAAGGCTCTCAACATGCGACACTGGAGATATGTGTGCCTAATACGTGAGTTGTCTTTTTCAAAGAAAAAAAAGTTTCATTGGTAGTTGAATTCTACTGAGATTTAAGTTACATATAACAGTAAACCTCAATAGGTTTAACTGTGATAATAATAACATATAATTATTAAACATAGTAAGTGATATCGAAATATATGTGTTATATTTTGTTGTATAATAAAATACTAGGCGTAATACTACTTCATAAATTACTTCCCTTTGATACCTGTGAATATGAAGGTAAGCTAATTGGATTGTTCATAGTAATTTGATTACCAGGCGTTGAATGTCCACTGCGTTGGTGAGCTATGCCATGATTCTGTTAGATGGTAAGTGAACCTAACACGAGTGACTGCGACAGTTTGAACTCTATACAAGAAACCTCTCTAGCAAGTAAATAAAGCAAATAAAGAAATAAAAACAAATAAGTAATAAGTAAATATTACTTTCCGACACAACTTCCACATACATGATGTGTGAAAGGAATTTTAAAATTGTTTCAATAACTTTTTTAAGCAACGATAGTAAAATAAACATTAAACTAAAATCATCAGCATCAATATTATTTCAGGAAATTTCGTGATACTCTAGTATGAACTTGCGTTTTATTGTACTTTAAAGCTTCCAAACAAGTAATTTCTCACAATGTATATCAAGGTACGACGCAAGACAATAATATATCTAATTAAATAAAATTGTGTTATTCAAGCGTTGGTTGTGTGTTGTGCGTCAGGTTTAGGTTAGGTGTGTGTTTTGTATGCAATGATCTTGAAAGAAAGAAAAAAATTTCTTTTGAACGGTTTTATTTAGCTTGCCCTGTACTGTTTCTTTATAAACAGTTATCAACTAGGAACCAGATATTGGACCGAACCGGACCGGCATTTGCATATTTCAGCCATCCTCAGCGGTAGTAGCTAGCATAATTTCACCTAAGATTAAGTTAAGATGCGTATTAAACTATCGGTACATTTTAACTTTTTTCCGAGTTCAGTACTCTACATTCCGAAATACGAAAAAGCCGAATCCAGAATCCGATCAAACTTATAGTGCAAAAGGGTTAATAAGCAATAATTGTGACTGGTCGGGTTTGTATCGCATCGGATCGCGCAAGTCTTTTGTTTTGAAGAAATGATCTTACCACTGAATATTTGGAATAATGCTTGATTGTTTACTTTTACAACCATCAATACTAATAAAAAAAAAATTGTGTCTGTTTGTAATATTAGAATAAGCGCTTTTTACTAAATGCATATGCATGTATACACGGTACATATACCAAAAATGTAATAAAAATTTTTTGTCTGTCTGTCTGTTAGTTCCGAGTAATCTCTGGAACAGCTGGACAGATTTTGACGGGACTTTATCTGGCAGGTAGCTGACGATCCAGGGAGTAACTTAGGCTACTTTTTTTTAGACTAACTCCGTCCCGCTGCGTTACTCGCGGTACAACAATAACCGCAGGTAACACCGCGGGGTTCAGCTAGTTTTAAATAATTTTAATGACATGTAATATTTCTGTACCTGTTATCGCCTATCAAAGGATTGTGACGAAGTAGTTGCCGAACAGTGAGGACATTGAACTTTTAGAAATTTCTCTCTTTCTTGGTCTACTGATCTAGGACGGATTGTTGTTGCCTCGTCACCATTCTATTAAATATCGTTCTTGAAAATCAGTTTTACTAAGAGCAGAAGCTACTAAATAAATCAAATTAACTATTTTGAATTGTTTATATACACCGAGTAAACAATTCTAATTAAATTCAAACAATAACAGTTCAAGCAAAAGGTTGTTTTGATATCAGTTTTTGCCTTAATTCACGAGTCGACGTGAGATTGATGTGCTGTTTACAAACGAATTCCACATACATTATGTGTGAAAGGAATATTAAATTCGTTTCAATAACTTTCTTGAAAATAAATTATTACACACGGGCTGAACCCCACGATGTTACCCGCGGTTATTGTTGTACCGTAAGTAACGCCGTGGAACAAAGTTAGTCTAAACAAAAGTAAAAGCCTAAGTTACTCCCTGGTTCATCAGCTACCTGCCAGTGAAAGTCCCGTCAAAATCCGTCCAGCCGTTCCAGATATTACCCGGAACAAACAGACAGACAGACAGACAAAAAAAATTTAAACTACATTTTTGGTATATGTATCGTATACATACGTATGCATTGATTAAAAAGCCGTTATTTTAATATTACAAACAGACACTCCAATTTTATTTATTTGTAGAGATAAATCATTAAAGATAACTTTTTAAATTAGGTGCAAAAATACTCACATTTGATTTTATAGAATTTTATTGAAGTAAATAATATATGTGGGTAACAAATTTTAGACCAATTTAATTTATTTTTGTCACTTTTATCATAGATTAAGTGATTTTTATAATATACTAATTCCAGTTGACGTTTTTACTAGGACAGTTTAAAAACATTTATCAGATGAATAATATTAAAATTTGTTAGATTAAAGCTACAGATTTAAAAATAATTACGATTGTGCATAGAATTACCATTTTTCGTGATAATGAGAAAAATAATATATATAGTATAGGTATTAAAATTTCTTAATTCCCAAGACACGTGTAAAATAGCCCGAATATGTATGGCATAATGTGCACTCTGGTCCGACTGGGAATCTAGTGGTGATAAAGTTTACAGTGTAAACACAAAATAAGCTTGTTTCATTTGTATATCTAAAGACAATCTGCTAAAGCGTAGATAAAGGGGAGTCGTTCACTAACCACAATATATATAATGAAAGTACCTACAGTTATTTAAAAATCGCCAGACGTTTCTACATGTATACATGTAATGTAATAAACAGAGACTAATGCCTCGTATTTCAATAAAACTCCATTGAATGAAATTCTAAATTGGACGTTTTGGGAACTTGACTTTCAAACATGTCGTAATTCTTTGTATTTTCGAAATAAAATATAACTTGTGTGCCAATAAACAAGTGTTGTCATTAATAATGTGTACCCAGTGCCTTTTGGCGTACCCCAGGGTTCCCTGATCGGTCCATTGTTGTTTGTTGTCTATGTAAACGACATCCACTCTTGCCTCCAATTATCTAATCTACTAAGCTTTGCAGACGATCTTCTCTGTCATATCATCACTCGATGACATGGAAGCACTCCAAGGCGATCTGAATAGGTTAGAGATATTGTCAGGTCAATAAACTCAACCTTAACCCTTCAAAGTGCTCTGTTATTACCTACACTAGGAAGCCATGGCCTTAAGTAGCAATTATACATTGGAAGACCAGTCAGTCTCAAGGTGTAAGGTGATTCGCGATCGTGATGTCTACCATGACAGTGGTGTGCTGTTCGATGAGCACATAGATGTTATCAAAAAAGCTTCTAGAGCACTGGGGTATATGCGTATATTCAAGTGCTTCACGGAAGCTAAATTGTTTCGCAAATTTGGAGTCCACGATGCCATATATACATTGACAGGATTGAAAATGCACAAAAACGGTTTGTCAAATACCTCTGTTATCATAAAAGTATCCCTTATCGGTCAGAAAATTATATTTAACTTTGTAAGCGATTCCATCTGTTGCCTCTTGCATATCGTCGTATGATAGCTGACTCACTATTCTGTTTTTTTTTTAAATAGTATTTGTTCCCAACAGACCACTCCGTCACAACCCTCTTTTAAGTGTACCAAGGGCATCTACCAATCGGCAAAATAACTATATTGTACGTGTGAGTAGGGCTTTTGAATGAGCTTTGTAAGCAAGACATTACAGATCCATTCTCTACGGGTGTCTCAAGGGTGCAAAAGTGTCGGAGCCTTAAGTTTTTTAAAAGGTAAAGTAATACCAATAAAAACTTAAATTGATTTTGCTGTCGGTCATATCTTTATGCTTAGCATATATCACTACAGGTGAGGACTTGTAATTGGCTCTCTGTTATATACTTGATTGCAAATGTTGCTGTGGTAGCTGTAAGTGGAGGACTTGCATCTACCAATAACATAAATAAATATATAAATAATCGCAGTTTTGAGCTCACCAAACAAGTAACTTTAATTCGAAATTGTTTTGTTTTTGTTAAGAATTAAAAAATGTTGGTATTATTAAAAAAACGATTAAGGTATTAGCCATCTTACATATAGCTTAAATATTATTGGTATATTTAAAATGCACACAGTTGAAATTTAACACTCCAGAGTGTTACCGCTTCAAGTATAAAGTGGTCATAAAATAATTGTTAATGTCACAGATGCTGTTTTATTGCTGGGTAGGTGCCCTTGCGGTTGCCAGACATGCGATGAATACGAAAATGCATATCGAGACGTGATTTTCGATAAAGGCATAAACTTTATGAGGAGCTTGCAAATATCAATAGTGCAACATGAGAATAATCTACTTCACTATACGATTATGCAAATCCAAGAATGGGACAGAAATAAATTGTTCTTTAATAGAGTCTTTGCCCTTCGAGGTCTCGCAAAATATCGATACATATTTATCATAAAGTTATTTTTATATCTGTCTCTGTATAAAATACATCGTGTCATCAATTTCATATTTTCGTTAGTTTTACTCCAGCAAAAATAAACTATGTACAAAATGCAAGTATATAACGTGTTTTTTATGGTAATAAGTGATTAGATCTTTCTTATTTTCCATTATTAATTACCTATCAAGAATTCCTACGTTTTCGAGTGCAAAAAAAGATGGTTGACTACTAATACAAATCAATTTCTCTTTATTCTAGTACTCCTCTCTCTCTCCTCTAATCCTATAGAAATTAGTAAAAAAAAACGACTTCCAAAAAGCATCCAACGAAAACTCCCTGGCAAAAAACACTAAAAAGCTTAAAATAAACTGGCTCTTCATAAATTGCTATGCCAATTCTTCTCTATACCTAATTCTTTGTTCATTTAAATAATAGGTCTTCACCTATGAAATTGCCGTTTTGTATGCAATAAGTGAAAGTACTTATTTTTTAAAACTTTTTTATATCTGTTATTCGAAGTAGTCACCCATGCAATCGACGCTTCTTTGCCAACGCTTTGGCAGTTTATTGATGCCCTTCTTGTAAAAATCAGCTGGACGGAAGGCAACAAACTCTTCAAAGGCATTTTGTACTGCCTCTCGGGAATTGAATTTTTTACCGTCAGGCTGATTGAACAATTGAACAATGAAATCAATAAAACATGCAGGTTTATTGATTTCATTGTTCAGAATTCTAATAGTAGATACTTTTATTATGGCATGAAATCCTAATTGATGCTTAACATATGCAAAAAAACGTTTCTCTGGAGTCTCGTTTGATTAGTTCAAATGAAGCATAAAGTTTATACGTAGCTTCTTAATTTTTTTCTGTGGATAATAAAAGAATAGTATCAACTGCAATGGTTTTCACCAACTTTGTGAATTGCATTCAAATCGTGAGCGCTTTTACCAAAACTAGTTTATACTCTCTAAAGGGAATGTTTTACTAATCTTTTCTGAGAAAAATTTGCCACAGTGACGTAGTTCTTATTTAAAACATTTTTTTATATGTGCATAAATTTTTCAAACACTATCTTATAAAGACTGACAAGAAGAAAGCTTATAAGGTTTAAGAAAGATTGTAAATAGAACTTTTTTTTTACCTTAATTAACATACAAACAGCATTTTAAATGGTTTGTAGTTTTTAATTTTAATGACAGTAAAAATGTTTTACTTTCTAGTGATGGTAAACAGTGTTTTAAATAATTTTTCAGTTATTCAATGTCAGTCTTTATTGCATTTCATAAAGGAAATAAATGTATATTAAAATGCATAAACAATTACCTATCACGACTAGGAAGGGAAAGTCATACTAAATTATTAATTTCAAAGTAATTCTTATACCTTGGGAGAGCCACGCTTTGGTATGAATGGGCCGGCTCGACCGGAGTGATACCACGGCCTCATAGAAAACCGGTGTGAAATAGTGCTTGCGCTGTGTTTCACCGAGTGAGTGAGGATACCGGAGACCCATAACCCAAAACCCCTCCCCCTATCTCCCCTCCCTATCTCCCAAAGGCCGGCAACGCACTTGTAACGCCTCTGGGGTTGCAGGTGTCCATGGATGGCGATAATCGCTTACCATCAGGCGATTCGTCTGCTCGTTTGCCCGCCTATTCCATAAAAAAAAGCTGTCCGTTATTCTTTCACGGTTGAACCACTACACCGATGCCAATGAAATTTAGCATGATTTAGTTACTTTGATCCATGTGGTGTTTAAAACATAGGCTACTTTTTACCGCGATCATTGACATACACGCGGTCACAGCCGCTGAGAAAAGCTAGTAATTTATATTTCTTTGTGTGTTTTCATTGTGTTTACTCTGCATCATATCATTGGGGTTTATTATCATTACTGTTTTTACAACTTTGAAGGATATCCAATGAACTTTATCGTTATCTCTACGAGGTATTGTTTGCTTTCGATATGGGACGGTATAGTCGACGCTTGCACTATAATAGTTGGTCCGTGATAATATCGATTAAATAGTGCCAATACGGATGCTCTCTAGTCATTATAATTTGAGTTTTTCCTAAGTTATATGAATTTTAAACTTCCAAGAGAAGAGAGTACTTTCACTCCAAAGGCCGGCAACGCGCTTATAAATTTCACGTGTTGCAGGAATCATTTTCCATCAGGTGAACCTGCTGCTAGACTTGCCGTGGTAATCGAGTAGGTTAGAAAAGGCGACGCATGATTAGGCGGCAAACGGGCAGACGTATATTTTAAACTAGCAATAAAAAATGGCCGCCTTTGACTACTGACTGCCATCTAGATTACCACGGCAGAGTATGTACATCATAAAATAGGACCTTTGTGCGACTTTTTTATTCAGTAAATAAATAAATATATAATTCTTCAGTAAATAAATATTTATAAAAGCGACTTTTAATAAAAAATCTTTTTAAACTTTTCGAGGAGAGAGTAAAGTTTGTTGGCTATTTTCTTTTTTCCTATTAATGTCTGAGTTATTTTAGCATTGTTAGCTTTATTTATAGAAAGTGTTAGCAAGTTCGTTTTTTTGGAACATGTCTATATCTATATATTAGAGCGTAACGTCAATTTTTTGACGATTTTGCATACTGAAAGTTATGATAGGTTTAAAATAATCATCTTAGTTCTTTAATATACTAAATTACCTGGTAAGTAAATAATGTTTTGTACAGGTATGTCATAATATTATATATATGCAAGTAAAAGGAATTTCAGTGTCTGTTTCTTATTTCAAATTAACAGCTTTCCACTAAATGCATATAATTATGATTCATAATTATATGCATTTAGTGAAAAGCTGTTAATATTAACTAAAAAATATATTATCATAATTTATGATAATATATATGGTACATAGGTAAATGAAAAAAAATCCTCTGTTTGTCTATCCGTTTGTTCCGGCTAATTTATGGAACGGCTTGACCGATTTTGACTTGACTTTTACTGGCAGATAAATGATGTAATAATGAGTAATTTAGATTTCTTTAATTTAGAGTAACTGCGACCCGCGGATACTGTTGTTAAGTTACCACAACAATCGCAGGTGACACGGCAGCTGTAGTTATTTTTCAATTTGAGAGTATTTTAGTACTCAATATATTATAGTTGTAAATAACATAACATGGTGTGTAGAAGTCTACTACTTTCAATAACATAAAGAAATATTTAAAAGTGATACCAAAGCAAGCCAATGCTGGCTAAGTGGCTATTCCAAAACTTCTGACATAAATCATGGCAATCTTATCTTTATCACTTCGTTTCTATCCCAAAGCAGTCTCGGCCTTATCCGACTGAGGAGGGTTCAGGACAAGAAAAATGACGGGGTAGGCTGTATGCAAACTAACTTTGTAAACTTAATATCCCGCACTTATAGTCCAGGATCCCCGGAACAAATTTTACAAGTTATTACTATAAAGCAATTTTTTCGTGGGGGCCCACCTTTCACTTCACAATAATTTTCGATTGTGGTAGCTAACAGGGGTAGCAGGGAAAAAAACTTTTGGGCGTAAGGTCTGGATAACGTACCACGCAATCTGTAGGACAATATGGCTGTTAAATTATATAAATATTAACCAACATTATTACATAAAGGAAACAAATGTTTATCCTACAAAATGTACGCAACCTTCCAACATAATATATTGATAACGAGGTCATCAAAAATGATACTATCTGGCTGATTTTTTTTACAGTTTGCTAATTTAACAGGCACATTGTCCTACAAATTGCGTGATACGTTATCCAGGTTCCACGCTCAAAAGTTTTTTTTTCCTGCTAGCCTTGTTAGCTACCACAATCCAATTTTTTTGTAAGGTGAAAGGTAATAAAGGTTGTAAGAGACTACCTCGGTGGCGCAGTGGTAGCGTACGCGACTGCTGTTCTTGAGGTCTCGGGTTCGATTCCCGGGTCGTACCAAATGTTTGTATGATCTATAAATATTTGTTTCGGAGTTTGGGTGTTTTCTATATATAATATGTATGTACTTACAAAAAAAAAAAAAAAGGTATGTATGTATTTATATCAGTTGTTCTAGTACCCATAACACAAGCTCTGCTTAGCTTGGGACTAGACGGCGTTGTGTGTTAGATGTCCGAAATATTTATTTATTATTATTTATTATTATTTGTAATAAAGGTAAAAATATTAGCTTGATGGGAATAACTTGTAAAATTTGTTCTGGGAATCCCGGACTATCAGTGGCATCATATTTAAGAAAATAAAATAGAGTAGAAACTTTAATTCATTAGTTTTCCTGCGCATCCCAAGGCATTTAAATTCATCTATCCATATTAATATGATGAATGTGCATGTAAGCCGCGGGCGAAAACTAGTACTTAATATTACAAAGAGGTAAAATTCGTGCAGTGGTAGGGGATTAATCTCTGGATCTACTGAACCAATCTGGAAACTTCTTCAACACATAGAAAGCCATATTATTTTTGTCTGTATATTAACTGCACACGCAGGTGGAGCGGCAGGAAAGAACTAGTATTATAACAAAATTTTAATTGACTAATGTTATGCTTGTGCTCGTCACAATTGAAAATATAGCCATAGATAATATTATTTGAAAAAGAAAATTAATAGGGATATTAGTAGGGATACCATCGGTGCGACAAAGTCAAGTTTTAATAAAATCACACTTAGTATGAGTCCGCATGAATTCTTCAATCTATGGCCGTTAAGGTGTAATATGATAAATTACATTTTTAATATAAAGTGTCATTTTTCTGGATTGTCATTTTTATGTAAAAACGAAAGGAATCTAACTCTCTCACTCACGCACTGACTAATCAGAAAATGAAAATTATTTGAGAAACTGAGATGAAATTTGCCAATTACATCTAATACCTTTAAACGAGCAGTTTTTGCGTATAATGCAGATAATACATAATCTTTATCTAGTGTTAGTCCGTCCACCAGTGCTTCGTTGCCCCCTTAAGTGGGAGGAACCCTTGTTACTAGTCTATACGGCCCATAGATATTAGCTAGACAATCGAAGACCGATCACTGGTGCATGGAGGTCAACTAGAGACAAGACACCCTTTTTTCTATTATTGTAATAAATTTAAATTGAGTCATTCTTGTGGTAGTTAATATTTCTTCTGCCACTGCTGTACGCGTTAATTTATCCAAAGGCAGTCCTCTCGAGACTTCGATCTGCTTAGCGAGTCATTTTGACCTAACCTTAAATGTCACTTTGACATAACATAGTGTTGCCATTACAAATTAAATTTTATACTACATATACCACGATCGGATTCAAAAATCTAGTAAACGGCTCCAACGATTTTGATGAGATTTGGGATGCAGGGGGTATCGGCGGCAATAAATAGACCTAGCTAGTTAAATTTATCACGAAAAATATAACGTCCAGGTTCTACTTTATAATTAGGAGAAATCTGCTAAAAAATTTGCATATGGATTTCAAACCTTTTTTTGAAGCTTGCAATCAAGTATTTAATGGTGAGACTTAATATAACAGGAAAAGTTTATAGGTACACATCCCGATTAGAGCACTGGAAAGTGTAGAAGAGAGTTTTTATTATTCAAAGTACTTTTTGCAGAACGACTATGTCGTCCCATATCGAGAGCCAACAATGCCGCGTGACAATAATAAAACAGTAATGATACTAAACCTTAACGATATGATGCAGAATAAACACAATCATTAGGAATAGTAAGGACTTGTTAACCGATTTCAATAAAATTTTAACAAAAATAAAACCGACTTCAGGTTTCGATTCGATTTCTCTTAGATGTCATTATCAGATCTTAGTGTACTTATGGTGATACTACCATTAAGATTAAGAAAATATAAGATACTTTCCATTAAGAAAAGAATCATCAAAATCAGTTAATAAAAGAGGAAGTTATCCGCGAACAAACATAAAAAAGAACGGTCGAATTGAGAACCTCTTCTTTTTTTGAAGTCGGTTAAAAAGAAGGTTATTGTTTACCCGACTGCGGTGAAGCCAATAGAAAGGGTAATAATTATAGCACTCTATGTTTTATGTTCCATCGAAGCGCTTAAACTACTAAACTGATTTTATGAATGAAGAGTCAATAGATTCGTATAATAGCCCGGGTAACATAGGCTTTATTTTTATCAAAGTTCTAATAGTTTTATAGTCGGGTAATAGTTTCTTAAACTTTTTTTTTGTTAACCCCCGATGCAAAAAGAGGGTGTTATTAGTTTGACGTCGATGTCTGTATGTCTGTGTGTCTGTCTGTGGCATCGTAGCTCTCAAACGGATGGACCGATTTCGATGTGGTTTTTTCATTTGAAAGCCAGTTTCCGTGCGGTGGTTCTTAGCTATGTTTAAACAATATCGGTCCAGCAGTGTAAAAGTATCAGCTCTTTTCCAAAATGATGTAAGGCATTTATAGCGTATGATTACTCGATAAAGTGCTTGCGTGGGGTTCTTTTTTATTTTAGCTTGTTAAATTTATTTCTTTATTTTTTTATAAGTCTTTCTGTTATTTTTTATATTATTATATGTCTTTTTCCATTGAACCTTATAATTTTTTTATTTACATGTAGTGCATTTAGTCACTCACATTACTAAATACATTTTTTGTGATTGTTGTAATTCATTTATTTCTAACGCCTCATGCGTTAAAAATTCAATTATTTACTTTTAGTTTTTGTAAATAGGACCCAATAATTTTCATCAGGTTTATTATTGTACTACTTTTTGAAAGAGTGTCTCAAAGAGACCTTCGTATAAAACTACTGCAATTTGTCAAAAGTTGTACATACTTAAATGCAGTTGATATGTTTACTGGTAACTAGTTGTTATACTCGTAGGTGTGTTTGATGTTTGTGTCTAGACGTAACTGCAAGTCTTCAACACAGACTTTTTCTTTTCCATCCCTAAAATACGTTTAATTCCAAAGCATTATGACTACAGCGGTAAAACGAAATTCGTTTTGTGACGTAATTGTACAATTTGATCCTTTCACATTGTGAGGGAAGTTCGGGAAACTTTGCACCGCTTGAATAGTAGCGATCGATCTACAACAAATATTGTCTAATACTCGACCAAAGCGTACTTGACTTTAAATTACTTTTTCTTGGGCAAACAACCTCACAGAGAAGATTGTGCGTAAGTCACAACATATGCTGACTTTTGTCTTCATTGTGATAGTTACAAAGCACAGTTTTAGAAATTGATGAAATCCTTCACCTTTCTATGACTCTTATCTTAAGTCCACCGTTAAAACGTTAAGCTCACTTTATGATATCAGCTTGTGAGACGCATCAATCCACTTTGAACGCTATTAAACTTAAGAGCTTTGGGTAAACAAAGCAAGTCTCTTGCTCTGTATTATATTACTCTATCAGAATTTATTCATAACTACATAATAATACACTGAAATTAATTGAAAACATGAACGTGATAATAAATTTATCCTAATACAATCTCGTCTCAATAAAGATGAAATTCCGTGATGTCGACAAGAATTAGTGGTGTATGATAAACAAAAAATAGGATTTATAGAATCCTGTACTATATCGATTTTATACCTAACAACAATTCATGTAAATGCTTCTGGAATACATTTATATCTTCTTATATACAAAAATCCATTGGTATTCGTTTGTCTCGCTAAAACTCGAGAAAGGCTGAACTGTTTGAGCTGATTTTGGTCTTGAAATGCTTGTCGTAGTCCAGGGAAGGTTTAAACGGTGAATATGAAAAATAACTGGAAAATCCAAATGTCACGCGTAAGAAATAGCGGGCACAGCTAGTATGTAAAACTGTAGTTTTTATGTACATATTTTGTAGTATGTATATAAAAACCCAGTTTTTATGTACACACTACAAGCCAAAATATTCTTATTAATAACTTTACAACTTTACTTTAAAGCTGTAGAAAGCCAAGTCCACCTCAGAAAAGCCCACCTATACAATACTATGTAAGTTGAGTGATTGAATTCAAAGTTAAATGCCAATGATCTAAGAGAAAAAAATATTCTATTGGTTTAAATTTATTCGCAAGTATGAGCTGCGATAGCAATAGTTTTGCAATAGATTACTGTCACGTGTTAAAAAAATATGTTGCAATGCCGAAAAAATCCAAACAGCTGGAGCGTATTAAGTTTTGGTCATTAAATATTATAACAAATAAAGCTTAACAACGATGTGTGTGAACAATATCGAAGCCAAAGGTTTACAAAATCTCGTTGTGAATTCCATGCCCTAATGCACTCTAGGGAAATTTCCAGCTCATGACTTTCTTTTTATTAGTCATTAAATAAATAACTTCATACACCTCACCGGCCATCTGTTCTGAAACTAGATGGATCTGGGTTTGAATTACCATAATTTTATATATGTATATTGAATATACCTTTCCATTAGAGTTCTAATCAACGTAGAATCATATACTGAGGAAGTATCACCAACACCCTTTGATAACTCTTTACATATGCCTCTACTTACTGAAGAGTTTTTAATGGGTTTTGCTCTACTCTGCCACTTCAACCGGACGGATTGGTATAGACAAGTTTGTGTCAAATTTTCCGTCACTTCACGCTGTTGTCCTTTGTCGTTTGATAATTAAATCCATTCTTACGACATCCACCATGGTATAAATAAGGATAATGACAATCAGTATTCTTAATGCGTTACGCTATGAACGTTTAGGGAATACAGCAGTGTTATGTGTCAGTAGTAGTACTATAATCACGGTCATTGAATACTACATTTGTAAAATTATATGAATATTAGCTTATCAAAACTCTTTTTTAAGTGCTCATCTAGAATAGTATTATTATTAAACGTATAAAAAACAAAGGGTTGTACTCCGGGAGTGCCAGCAGAAGTGAAAACTTGAACATTAACTTAACTTGTTGTTTTTTTTTTTAATTGCCTATTTTTATTAAATGCAATGGACGATGCCATAGGAATCTATGCCTTGATTTGCCTTTAAAATTCCTTGAGAACCGATAACTACAGAAATGCTTATTATGATATTATAAAACATAAAGGTTAATGCTATAAAGTATAAACATTTTACCCGAACGAAACTGGGTTTACACCGCACACTCGTGCAAGTGCACTGCGCCGCTTAAACGAAACAGCAGGAGCAGGCATACGTTTTTGCCGCGCGGTAGAAAGAGAGGGGGTTATTTCTTCTCCTATGCCACGCCCCCGTCTTACGAATATTCTATCAGGTCACATGTCCTGACATGACGCGAGTTTATCATTTTTTACCCATCACAAAAAGTGCAAGACCTTTCACGTAAGAAACTAAAGAAGTATTCACTTTAAAAACCTTCAGTCGTCTTCTTTTATTTAAGTGTGTAAGTATAAAGCAACCAAATAAAACGACAAATCTAACATTTTAGAAAGTAATATATTAAAATTTAAAATTTAAAAAAACGCCAAAAATGCCTTACGTCATCTTGGAAAAGAGCTGATACTCTTACACTGACCGATATCAACCAAACATAGATAAGAACCTCCGCAAGGAAACTGTCTTTCAAATTAAAAAAACACAATAAAATCAGTCCATCCGTTTGAGAGACACGATGCCACAGACAGACACACACACACACACACACACAGACAGACAGATAGACAAAAATCGACGTTAAACATATAACACCGCCGTTTTTGCGTCGGGGGTTGACAAGATGACTATTTATTTTTTATTATCAGATTTACTTTATAACACTTAATATCGTTTTGGTAATATATATGGTTTTTACTTCTATTGTAATATAAATATATACATATCTGTTAGAGTTCATTGCTTTACATATGTTTCATTATAACTTATTTAATTTCCCTTAACTTGTAACTTCAAGTTCATGTTCAGAGTTTTGACATCGACATAATCTTAACAGGATTGATGCGTCAGTGCTTTTAATCACGATAAATATATTGAAATATAATGCTTTTTCTAAATAATACTCTAATAGTTAAATAACAAACAGTATTCTTTCCCTGTAGTAGTTAATGCCAAACAATTTATGTTACAGAAGCGTGGACAACGTCTCATAACTATTTTTAATCAGGTCACAAGTGAAAAATATGAGAATATTAATGAAATGCTTCATTGATTGCTGTAAACCTATAAATAGCTATGTTACATGGTCATTCATTATACCTGTGAAAAACTGTGATGAAAACAAAAGATTGCAAGAAGAAAAAATGAAACCTAGACTAAAAATATTTACAGTTCTTATGTTAAGTAGGGCTAGCGTGTATATTTATGATTCGATGAATTCGTACAATAAGTCATGTTACATATCTTCTAATGCTACAGGATTGTAGTAAAGCTATACAACCCTTACAGTATAATATAAAAGGGCTTCAAGCAATTGCAAAACAAGAAGAGCGATTTCTCTAAGGGCTCTAAAATGTAAAGATTTGTACTGTAAATAGAGGTTGTATAAAATTAGTATTTTAGTATTAGTATTTTTTTTTTTCTCTTTATTTAGTTAATGAGGGCTTAATCACGAAGTGATTATGCCGCCCTCGTAGAAAAAATATATAACTTATAATCTATTCAACATATACATTTTAGCTATATAATACAGTGTTCTCGCTTCCTCCGAGCTGGGACGAGCGAGAATGCTATTACATTCACCCACATTAAAATTAGGTTTACAAAATAATTGCTTTCTTTCAGCTTCGTTTCGGACGCATTCCATCAAAATATGATATACGTCTTGAACTTTGTTACAAATTGAGCAGTTAGGGGAACCAATCTTACCAATTAAATATGCAAAGCTGTTTAGTGGGATGTGTCCAGATCGAAGTCTAAGAGCTATGGCTATGTCTGACCTGCTCATATTAGCTTGATCGATCCAGAGATGTTTCATAATGGTAGGCTGAATGGTCCGATACCAAATCCCTTTAGTCAGCGACCTAGTATTACTTACACATTATAAAAAAAACGACTTCCAAAAAACATCCAACAAACACTCCCTGTCAAAAAACACCAAAAAGCGTTATATAAACTCGCCATAAATATATTCATAAATTGCTATGTGCCAATTCTTGTCTATACCTAATTCTTTATTCATTTAAATAGTAATATTATAATGTGTTCTAGGTTCCTAAAATTTGTTTGACGTCGAAGTTGAAAAAAAAGCATAATGACATGTACGTCTAGTAAAATCTGAATAGAATACAATTCTTTAATACATTCATTTATTTGATAGGTATATAAATTGTATACGACCAGGTAGATTTCAAATCAAGGAATTTCTATTCTCTATAAAACGTACGCTTTCATAAAAACACTCCACCGGACAATACACATATCACTTCGAAAATGTGTTTGTTGCGCCGTCCATTCCATCGCCGCTCCAGCAAAGTGTCAAACACAGCTCTAACGAGACGCCATTTTTACAATAGAAGTGACAACCAGCACCATTTCTGAATTATTCAATAAAAATCTAATGTGAAACGACTACTGAAACAAGTCGCAATGTGTCGAGACAATGCACGAATTATAATAAAATATTGAAGTTTTTGCATGGAAACGAGCTGTCGACTATCAGGACAAAGGCGTATACTAAATTTGTAGACCCCAGACCCCTGTCATATTGTATTTCGATAGATTGTTCGAATTGTCAAATCGATATGGTAAAAAGAATAATATTATTTTCAAGTATAAAGTGAATGATCTAGAAGAAAAGATTTGTTTAAAGTAAATTTCCTCTGTTGAATCAATCCTGTCTCGCAGGGTACTGTAAAAACTTGCATGAAACGGACGCAAAAAATTACACCCTGACTCAGAACAACCATTTGTGATTCACACAACGTGTTAGCCTATGAGGAGTTTGAACCCACAGCACTTAGCGCAGTATAAACGGCGTGCCAATCGTTTAAACCAATATGCCAGGTGCAGTAAAAAATATTTTATTTCCAAAACATTAATCGTTAATTACCTACATTATAAAGTTGTTACGATTAGACGTATTGAATCTAATTTTCCGACCTGAGAATGTTTTTTTTTTGGAATCGAGAATATTTATAAGTGTATGACGCTATAGATTCTTAAATTGGCGTAATGATTTTTATACGTAACACAACACGAATTGCTTGAAGTAGAAGTGAATATAATAACGTAACTTACAAATTATAGGTACTCACCGCAAACGTTTATTTTTGATTTCAACTCATTTTGCAGTAAATACATAGGATGTAAGGTAACACTTTTAAGTCCTTGACTTAGTTCTACCTAATTTACCATTCAGTTTCATTTGAGAATTATTTTCCAGGCACTAAAAGATCACTAACAGCATTACCAATACGTGTCTGAGCATTCTGATGCCGGATATCTGGAGTATTCATTTGATTGTATAACGAAGGCAGAAACTTTAAATACAGAGATAGTGGATATTTTTAAATTAAGTATTATTGAAGGAAGGGTATGGTTAAAGTTTAGAACCAATATAATTAAGCACCTCACTGTAATTATACTTAATTGCTCGTATTTAAGACTACAATCACTTGAATATTTAGAGTGCTATAACCTAAATACTGTAACATTAACGATTAGGAGGCTGTACAATCATTTGTTACTGAACATTATCTTCAAACAATTCGTTTCCACCCAGCTGAGCATATAAATAAGCGTCTCGAAATAAGTCAAATGTGTTTTAATACATATACATATTCACACAGGAAGATTATTTTGCTAACCAAATAAGAAAACATGTTTAGTCTATCGAAACGAATTCACTGACCTGTGCGTTTGAATATATCTAAATATAGACTCAAGTGACTGACGATTTATTTCTACCTGTGGAAATGTAACTTATGGGTCTTCTTTTAAAACTCTATTCCTTAATAATTTCGATTTTTGAGTTTGTAGTTTTTGGTATGGTTTCTTTTTTCTGAAAGCCTTGTTAACTATTTTTAACTGACTTAAAAAAAAGGAGGAGGTTCTCAATTCGACCGTATATACATATTATGTGTGTTCGTGGGTAACTTCGTCGTGTATGTACCGATTTTGATGATTCTTTTTAAATGGAAAGGAGTTAAGGACACGGTACCATGATAAAGACACTAAGATCTGATGATGGCATCCAAGATAAATCGAGTCAAAATTTGAAGTCAGTTTTGTTTTTGTTAAAATCTTATATGCTTTTATTTATTATCATATACAGATAAATTTATGGAGTAACTAATATTGTATTATAAAAAGACATCAGATTTCATGGTTTTACTTAAAGTTATTGAAAAAGATACATCAATTAGTATGATTAAGCATTAGTAATGAATGTCCATGGCAAATAGAACTTGAACTATGGAGTAAAACTAAAATATGTGTTATGCTATGGATTCTATTATGAATGAATAGTAATATTCGACACGTATTGACGTTTCTATAACGTCTTTAATTAAAACTGTAACAGTTCTACATAATGTATCCTTTGGCATCCCCAATGGAATGCCCGTAGTGAATAGCACTTAACTTGAACGGGATATTGCACGCATACATTTTGTTTCGCATTGAATTTGTATACTTGCCCCAGTCAGTGTGTTCAACTGTGTTTAGTTATATACCATGCAGCCACTCACAAATAGTGTTTGAAATGTATTGGTTTTAAAATTCCATATTAAACTTAAAAGGAATTACTTAGCAACATATTTTCTTTAGATTGCTTTCCCTTCGTGACTACCTGACCTTTTTCTGACTACTTTTTTTCTGATAAGTGAATCGTAATGTAAAATTGTACCAATCACATATTTTGTTTAATTATACGTTGACTTATCTTCGAAGCTATTTCGTTTTTCTCCCTTTAGAAAATGTTCCAATTTGTGTAAGCAGTAAAGTGGGCTGTGCACCGACGCGACGCGACGTTGTCAACGGTGTAGAATCCTAAATCAATCTAAGTTAACCTACAATCCAGATTGCCCTGAGAATAGCACTTATAACACATATAGTTTATTCTAGTAAGCTATCTTGTATTTTTTGTAATTCTATAAAATAGTTTCATTACAACATGTGAATACGCCTTAAGTGTTTGTGCTTTGTAAATAAACCACAAACTTTCACTTGTCATGAGTATGTTAGTTATTTGTCGAGTTAATTTTGAAATATCTTTTATTTCATTTGATGAAAATTCTTCATAATCCTTATAATAAAGTAGATCTGTATGTTTAGTGTATTATAAACCTATTGCAGATGCTTGTGTTATGTACACAGATTTAGTGTCATTAATTTATTCAGTTTACGAACGCATACTAACGTCTGAAGCTTCGTATTTATGCCAAGTATAAAATTAGATTTGGTGAACTTTCAGTCTATTGCTGTTATTTCCGTTAAAAATAATAAATTTAATTTCCTTGCTTTGCACAATCTCCTATTTAACTTGTATTGCCTATGATTACTTATATTTAAGTCAAGTTTACATAAATATACATAGACACCAAAGGTCGAATAGACTGAAATCTTATACTTGAATATAAACCTGATGACACATGATATTGACCCACCACCTGCAGACACTCAACATCCTCAATGACCTCTATCCCTCCGACGTCCTCATGAAGACGAAATCTAATGAGCCCAAAACACTGTTTGACTCATCTCTTCTTTTGCTTTGTATTACTCGCTTAAATTTATAATTTTCCATATCAAGAAAAACAACTTTTAACTCGAGACTAACGACTTTACATTTTATTAAAAGTCCTATGTATTATAGTAAATTTAATTTACTGAACTTAATTTTCTAGTTAGTGTTGCGAGTCATAATTTAATAGTTTTTTTTTCAAATTTCCTTTTTCGAATTACATTTTAAAATGTAAATGTGAAATACATAACAATTAATACTTAACATAAGTATTAACAGTAGAGCGAGTAGCAAGTATGTTTAACATCAAGTTTATTGATCTACGACAGTGTCTCAATGCAGTGTGCATGAGTTACAAATTGTGTTACGTGTAACGACTTTGGAACCCCGACACTTGTATGCGTGCTAACTACTATGTCTATACAGTCAGATGGGAAAAGATAAATAATAGCAACAAGTTGAAGATTGTTTTTTTATTTTTTAAAGTGTTTTAGTAAAACATTCTATCTTTACCCTACTTTGTACAAGTCTTATAAGAATGCCTATTCCTTTATACTACAATTGATATGTATAAATTAAATTATACCTCGTATTCTTAATACAGCTACATATTATATTTAAATACAAAAAATGTATGTTTGGAATTACCGGACCGTTAGAATTATCAAGCAGCATAAGAACAACAATTTTAACATTTAGTAGTAATGAGTTATTGGCTGGAAGGTGTAAGTGAATGATTTATGACGAAGGTGTCTCGAGTTCAAATCTCATCTGGGCGTCGTCGTCTTTTTATGAATGTTTCCTGCATATTGTGGTAAAAGGTATTCGCCACTCGTCAGTGGCGCCATATTGGTCCGAATTGACACAACTGTGGGGCGATTTTGACAGCACTCCCGGTACATTTTCGCCTCTGATTAAAACGTCGATTTCCAATAAAAAATGTATCGGGGCTATATAAGATATTTGTATGTTTAGAATGGTCATTAGATATACTATCAGATGATGTATAATTGATGATGATTTTTTTTTTAATTCACATCCGAATTAATATATAAATTCAATTTCAAAGTTCACTTGGCCAGCAACCGTACGTCACAAAAATTCCCGCCGAATGAGAACGATTTACATTGTCAACTGACGTAATGAAATGGCGCCTCTGGGCATCTCTGTTTTATTCTCTTTAATATAATTAAGTGCGACAAAGCTGCAAACAATATAAAGCAACTAAATTCTTGGTTAAAATAGACCGGGAAAAAAACACCACGACGTGGCATTCAACAGACTGGAATAAATTGTCAGCGACCATTACGTGGCGTTCAACATCGGAGAGGTTAAATAAGTAATACAAAATTACAGAAAAAAACCAATGCCACCTAGAGGCGAGTTGCTGAACTAAAGAGACAAACGTGATATTTCAAAAAATTCATTAAAAGTTCTGCTATTAATCGATAGATGGCAAAACTAAAAAGTATCACTGCTGTGCCGGTCGGAGTGGGAGGTGTTAGGTTAATTTCGTTACGGAATTCCTGGATTCGGTCTTCACGCTCAAGGCCCGCGATAGAAGCTATGCAATAGCTTAAAAATAAATAAATAAATATTTCGAACATCTATCACACAACGCCATCTAGTCCCAAGCTAAGCAGAGCTTGTGTTATGGGTACTAAGACAACTGATACAAATACATATATACTTTTTTTTTTGTAAATACATACATATTATACATAGAAAACACCCAAACTCCGAAACAAATATTTGTAGATCATACAAACATTTGGTTCGACCCGGGAATCGAACCCGAGACCTCAAAATCAGCAGTCGGACACGCCAACCGCTAGACCAACGAGGCAGTCAAAGGAAAATGTGTTTTGTGTTTTCGTTTTACATTGTATTTTAAAAATCTATACAATATTCTCGGTGATAAGTTATTCAGGGTATATCGAAGACTATGTTATTATTAAAAAGCTAATTATTAAAAAAGAAGCTCAACTGCGTAACAAGTTTATATTTAAATTTTATATACGCAGTTTCAGAATTAACACGAATCTAACGACACCTCGAGCGCCAAAATTCATCATTCATTAATTCAGCAATCTGCAGAACGATGCGAAAAGCCTAATAACGAACCACGTGACGTGCAATTGGAGAACTCTAGTTTCAGCAATGATCTACTGTAGGCAGATGATGGTGGTGAAGCTGCAGGACGTGACAAAGAATATATACATTCATACATACTTTTTATTTATTATATCTACATAATAAAAAGCTATAACCAAACTACATAAAAATATTTGATGAAATTTATTAATGTTTATCTAAGTGATTATTTATTTTATTATTTGTTCTTTGAGAGAATCACAGATATATAGAAATTATATATTATTACAATTAAATAATCAAATTGCTAATTACAAGTCTCTGTATATAGGTACTCTGAGGAGAACTGTCGACTTCTATAATACAGTAGTACACATTTAACACATACACACAAAATGCAAAACATAACTAAACACACAACAATACATTATATATATCAAGACATGCCAAAAACAAACAGAGTAGTACAGTTTGAGGGTCGCTTTACATTTAAGAAAATGAATGAGCTAATACCCTCCTAATCGTGTTTTCGTGAGAATTCGTGTAAGTTGATTAAAACTAATTGCACTTCTCAGAGACGATATTCGACTTCCATAGTGATATGAAAATAATTAAGGGTTACTTAATACTTACTTAATTACGTATTTACCGGTGTGTTGGGTGTTTAAAAGAAACTGAAATTAAAATAATTGTAAATATTTTTGATAAACGCAAAATAAAACAAATTCACAAGTATTTATATTACCTAGATGCTATAACATATCTATATGTTAATAATATTAGATTTGTTCAAAAATTTTGCCCGAATTACGTTACAGACCCTTCAATAATGTTAAGTGCCGTTACTTTTCCGAGTTGAAATAATCAGGTTGGTTTAGGATATTATAGATACTTTTTGTGCTGTGATTGTAAACATAGCCTTGTGCTATTTAGCTTCTAACTGGCATCAGTCAATACGTCAGCATCACATTTATATTCACAAAATGAAGAAACATACAAACTTATATCCAATTACATAAATTAACTCAATACAAAGACACACACAGTACATGAGCTATGTTTTTCTATATCCATCACTTGATGGATACGGGTGTCAAACTCGTCATATACTTTTTGCTCCAACAACACGATATTTATTGACTTAAACTGCATCATACCAAAGTTGGAACCTATAAGCTTAAGCGTGTTGAATTTTCTTCTTGTATCTTGTACAGTTGATCCATTTGCAACTGTCAATAATACCTTAAAGAGACTATACTTTACTAAGTTTAAACGTTTAAATAGAAAATGGAAATATTAGGAAGGCAAGTATGTAAATTTATTCGTGGATTACTTTTAAAGGGACATATATGGAGAGGACGAACAGTCTCATAACATTAAGTATTCAATAAATATTAATCTTTCGTCTCTAACGTAAGTACTGGCTTATTTACGATCATCTTTATTGGAAAAATATATAAAGATGATAATAAATATTACTGGCAAGAAAACGTTATAAGTGGTTTTGAAATTGTAACAATGTGATTTTATGTAAACACCAAATGAATTTGAACAACGTAATGACATACAAAAATATGGAGAATAACAATTTTGAATTATGTGTTGCTAACTGACAGCCCAGTAGCTCACAAGAAATATAAATTGGAATACAGGAATAGGGTGTTCCTCGTGATTACCCTGGGGTGAACCACAAGGAACGCATGACTAATAACACACTAAGTGGTACCTACTACTGTACCTAAATAAACTAGGCTTTAACCTTTGTTACAGCGCAGTAGATTCTTCATCATATATCTACGTCGTAGATGAAGTCTGCGTGACATATTGAACTATCACCTTGAATCACGTTTTGAGTTCGTTTGTTTTTTCGCATTTAGGGTACCATACTCGTACATGCATGCCTGTGGACAACTCGCCATACGCAACTACTTCATTAATGGTTTAATCCATGTTAGATGATATGATTGATAATATCAGAAATATTATGACACATGAACGTAATACATTTCAATTGAAAAATAACAATTATGTAGGTAATTCAATGACCTCTAGTATTAAATTTATACTCTCGATTGTCGACACTTGATGGAACTTGTTGTAGTAATACATTCTAGAAATAAACTCACTTGTACTTATTCTTCTATTTTAAAATGTAAAATAGTGGAATAAGTACAAGTGAGTTTATTGAGATGACAAGAAGAACATTCTAGAAATTTTGTCAAAAAACGTGATTTTCACTCCTTACACAATTCCCGCTATCAACACTGTTTGGCACGTATGTTTATGTACCATACAAAAATGCGATACGGCGATAAGGATAAAAAATACTTTTCTCTATCTTTCTCTCACACACTAGTGGTATAATTATTATAATCGCTCGTGGTGACGCTGTTACCGTGTTAAGTCTATGTATTACGTTGTCTAAGATTGATGCACCCGCTCGTATGCCGCTCGGATACCGCTCGTCACCCGCTCATCGTCCGCTCTCCGCTCCGCTGTGTTCGTAAACACTCCCATATAAGGTATACATTTGAACGTGGCGCTGCCGCTCCGCGCCCGCTCCACTTCCGTGCCCGCTTCGCTCCCGCTGAGTTCGTGTACGCAGCCTAAGACAGCAGCACGTTATTTTTTTTGGGTGGAGTAACTACCATCAGACCTCTACAACCCAAGTACTAGGCGTTACTGAAATTTTGTAGATAGATAGATTATTGCCGCAATATTGAGGATTCCAACTATTCGTAACAGTTGTCACAGATTTCGGTATAGCAAGTGGGATCGACGACGCATCGATTTAACGTGCTTGTTGAGGCACCATACTAGAAGGCAAAATCTAAAGTATACAGTTGGAAATAAATTTTAGTTCCCTATTGATAGAAATATTTACATTATATTTCCTAAATATCGTGTACAATGTTCATTTTGATTTAGGAAACATAGTAGTCCGGGATCACCGGAACAAATTTTACAAGTTATTACTATCAAGCAAATTTTTCGTGAGTGGCTAATGAAGACAAGAAAGTTTATAAATATTAACTAAGTAATTGTCAAAAAATCAGCTAATTAGTATGATTTTTGATGACCTGTTTATCGATACATGATGGAAGGACCATACATTTTTTAGTAAAATATTTTTTTTTTCTAATAAGTAATAATGTTAGTTAATATTTATATAATTTAACAGCCACATTGTCCAACGAATTGCGTGGTACGTTATCCTGGTCCTACGCTCCAAAGTTTTTTGTCCCTGCTACCCCTGTTAGATAATCGACATTTTTTGTTAGGTTGTGAAGCTGCGCACAAAAAATTTGCTTGATAGTGATAACTTGTAAAATTGTTCCGGGAATCCCAGACTATAACCCCAACTAGCATGAAAATGTAAATGACTCATAAACAATTGAATTACATCGCTTCACTTGGTTTTCTGTACGGGTTATTACCAGATGCTAATGAAATCATTGCGCTACATCTAAGTTGAATTAAGCAACGGTCTAACATTGTTAGTTGCTACAAATGGTATAACTTTCACAATTGTACTAAGTGAACCACTAATTAATGAAGTTGTAGAATGAATTGCGATCTGAATATAGCGAATAATTTTAACGCAAACTGTATAGATACTATGTATATAGATGATGTTTTAAAATGTGTACAAATTATACACGTAAGTAGTAAAAAAAACTGGTTATTATTATTATTACTATATATACTGGCACCTGTGATACAATGCTCGCATTAGTACAGGTGTCATCGACGTATATAAACTCGATTACACTAGGTACCTAAGATGTGAAATTATAAATTTGTAAATGTTTGTAAACAAATTTTTAGCTCAATAAATATTATTATTATTATTTACAGAATATGAGGCAAACGAGCAGACGTGTCCCCTGATTTAAGCGATTACTGCCGCCCATGTGGGTGTACATGGGCGGCAGTAATGGCGCAACACCAGAGGCGTCACAAGTGCATTACCGGCCTTTGGGGGATGAGGAAGGGTATGTGGGGAGGGGTCGGGTTATGAGTCTCCGGTATCCTCACACACTTGGTGACACAGCGCAAGTGCTATTTCACATGTTTTCTGTGAGGCCGTGGTATCACTGCGGTCGAGCTGGCCAATGCATGTCGAAGCGTGGCTCTCCCACGGTAATGGTTATTAGTACTTGTCCTAACATAAATATCATGTTGTCATGCACTTGCTCTGTTGAGAGAGAGTACAGAGAGTGCACCTGTGTCTTCGCACATACTTGTGTACTATAATATCTCCTGCGTAGTTGGCTGGTCTCCGTTGCGGCTGGTTGCCGTGGCGGAATCGAATAGGAGAAACATTTTAAAACACTCTTGTTAATAAATAAAATTTCGATGCAATTTCCAGACTTTCATAAAAAGAAATTGGTTAGTGATATAAAATAGGTAAATAGCAGATCTAGTTAAAAGTTTTCAATTCTTCTCTTATTTATTTTGTTTTATGTGACTAATAAACGTATTTTCTTTCTTTCTTGATAATAACAATACACAAAAACATAACCGCTTGGTTCTTAAATGACAGAACGACTGCAAACCATCAACATCAAAGGAAATTAAATACTATTTTTCTCATTAACCAATTTATTTTTGGCTTCTATTTCCACGTCTGGTGGCTTCATTAAATCATTTTACAAACTGGTTCAACTGTAGTCTATCATACATAAATCTCGTGTCACGTTGAACTCCGGCACTATCCAACCGATTTTCACGTTTTTTTTTCAATTTGTGTTTTACTGGCGTGACTGAGATAGAATAGATAACATCACGCTTCGATCAAAACGATCATTGAAAAAAGATGCAGAGGAAGTTGCGTGGGTCAACTAGTAATAGCTAATAGTCCATTGAAAAGTTACATTTGGGTTGCATTTCTCAGAGGATGCAATTTAATTTTTTTGATATAAAGGTCTTAGAGTAAAGTTAAATTCAAGTTTGTGGGGTTGCAACCCCTATTTTGTGGTAGGCCACCATCTTGGGAAAAAAGAGTTTTTGGTTTGGTTTTTATGGTTTATCTGTCAAATAATAGGTTTGCCATAAAAAATAGTCTACTACACTATACGATCACCTCCTTCATATCTAAAAAAATAAAATGCACGCTAAGCCCAAAAAAAAAACATTTCAATGCACTATATAAATTTATACAACACATTATGTTAATACATAGTGTTTGCCTGCTATTGATTGTGCAGATAGATATTAGACAATTATTGTTGTATCCATACGTAACTCTATCTTTCCATCTATTAATATTTCACGGTTAAGCATTGAACCGATTTGAATGACTTAGGTATCAAGACTTACTTAGATTACACATTGGAGAAGGACATAGTCAATCAATCAAATCAAATCATTTACTTGCATCGAATGTATGTAGTTACACTAATAAGGTCTTTAGTAATGTCTCAATAGAATCTACTAAAATTTGTCATGTCAACATTAAATACTGATATACAGTTGGATTAAAAGAATTCAAATTATATAGTGATTGATATTTATAAATTAAATTAATGCGAGTCTTATACCATTATTAAATTTGATATGTCAGATCGTTAAGTATATAGTAGAAAATAAATTACAGTTTGTCATTAAGATAACATAATACGGAATAATAGCATTTGTCAAGGAATAATAATGTCAAACACTTTTTAAATTTGTATATATTTTGATTTTTAATTTTTTCCGGTATTTTATTACAATAAATTTTTTATATATAATATATCGGCGCAACTACAACAATTAGTCTAGAAAACCTAGAATAATTAAGTTAAATCATTTGATTGTTCCAAAATTAGTTTATAAACCATCAGTTGATTACTTTAAAGATTGTAATGCTGTTAAATGAATGTCATTATAATTTCAATACTTAACCTAAAAACTTACAAACACGTGCACGTGTGCCGTGCCTATAAATACGGCCGCACTGTGAGCGATCGAGGGAGTTACACTCGAGCCGCTGCACAGTACGAACCTCTCTGGGAAGTTATTACGCTACTCGTTAAATAAACGCCTATTAAGATTACTTGTGAATTTTTCTTTCGAAGACCAAAACATGAGTGATCATCAAGAAGACAACAATTGTGACGTTAGCAATGCTGACGTCACACTTTTTAAAAGCACTTCGGAGGTTCTCTCCTCGTCATCAGAAGTGGGATCACATGTCCTATCGTTTATTTGCACAACCACAGAAGAGGAGAATTAAAGGTAGAATTGCGATGTAGGCGGGTCAGGCGCGCCGCAATTAAGCACCGATGTCACTAATGTCTCTGCTGGCATCAACTGAACGCTTTAATACACGTATTACTTTCGTCGGGAACGTAGCTGCGTAAAAAATTATTGCTATGCCGAGCTGTGCGATAATTACGTGCCGAAAACGAAGCAAGGACTACAATTTACTCAAAGGAAACATATCTTATCATCGGTAAGTTTAAAAACTTTTGTTTTTAAGCAATATTAACAAAAAACTAAAAAGTATTATGTAATACACATGCAAACCGTTATATTCTAATCTATTAAAAAAAATCATACATTACGTATTAAAATTAAGTATGATTTGCATAGTTGCCAAGAGAGCAAGCAATGAACTGCATTTTCTGCGGGAATATTTCAAAACATTTGGTACGAACATATTTAGTAAAAGTAATGTTTACAACTACTTGCCATAGGGATGTGACAAATTCAATCGATATCGTATTATTAAACTTTTTGATGATATTGGTTTTTATAGTGATTTTATGTTTACTATCCGATTTTTAAAAAAATGCATGATTTTGTTTAATCGCTTAAATTTTTTTATAGAAACTTATATTGAAGATATATTTAAAAAAAAAAAAATTACAAATCAAATCTGTTTTATTTCTCTGGAGGCTGTAAAATTTTGGTATATAAATTTTACAGCCACCAGAGACATAAAACAGATTTGAATAAACAAAAGATAGTATGTAAGTACTTTTGAATAAATAATAAACGTGACATATTTTAAGTAATTTATGTTAGTTAGTTATTAATCCAACGGCTTCCCGTAAGATGTGAATGCAAAGAAACGGTGGTTGTAGAGAACTTTATAGCGTAGAAAAAATATTTAGCGTGCCTAGCATAACTCTCAGTTATTTATGATTTAGGATGTTATAATTTTTGCACATTTGTAAACGCTATCAATTTTCAGTTTTCCACGCGATCCAAGTATAAAAGAAAAATGGATCTTAGCCACTGGTAGAGAAAACTGGATGCCCACCAAAACTAGTACCATTTGCTCAATACATTTTAGCGACAGTGACTTTAAAACAGAACAACCAAGATACCGGTACTTAAATGTTGGATCTATTCCTCATAGAAATATAGTAAATTTAGTTACAATCGTAAGTGTTACAATTTAATTTCTATTACAATGCTTCAATATTCCTATAAAATAATGAAAATCATGTTATTGTGTGCTAACGTGTGTTAAGACTAAACATGTCAGAACCAATTATTATTTAATATTCATGTTTGTCATCAGCCTCAAGTGCCTGATATTGGGTCACATTTTGAACACTTGTCAGAACCATGTACAAGCAGTACTAGTAGTACCACAGTGAAAATGACAAGAACCGAAGAAGAGGTACTTTATTTTGTAATAATTTAACGTTATCGGTTATAAAACACTTGTTTTTATCTTTGCAATTAATTGCACATTAGGATATTTTTATCAAGTTTTTCTACTTTTTCTACTTTCATAGTAATAACGCCCGCATTGCTTCTCCGTTAGTGAGTCTTATGACACTCTACGAAAAATGAAAATGTATTTGCAATTTTTTTTCCATCTTACAATTGAAAACTGGTAGCATTAAAATAAGCACGCCCTTTGTACATGACATTTCGTTGTATTTCTTTTATATTTATATGTTCTATGTGTACAATAAAGAATAAATACAAATACAGTAGGTGCCATAAGTTACTAGGGTAAATTAAATTTCAGTTTATGTCATTAAGTCCCGCTTCAAACGTGACAACCCCGAGAAAGCGAAAATTAAAACAAGTTTTAATGAATAAAGAAAACGTTATAAAACGTCAGCGCCTACAAATAAAACAAATACAAGCTCAAAACAGAAGACTGAAAAGAAAAATTAACAAAGTAGAAGATGTATTATCAGAAATTCAAAATAAATTTAATTTGAAGAATGAGGACGTTTGTACGTTGAAGGATGCAGACTTGAAGGTACTTTCTTATTTCATATTTATTTTTAGGTAGATAATACCTTTTTTTTCATAGCCCTATGAAGTTAACATATCTAATCAATCGTTTACCGATTTCATGGATTTATACATACTTTTTTGCTTATTATATGTACATGTATAACCAAAATAATAAAGTTTTTTTTTATTAGGTTCAAGATTTAATATCTCGTTGTCCAAATTCTAAACAACCATACTCCACAGCCCTACGAACTTTTGCTCTAACTCTGCATTATTATTCTCCAAAAGCTTACGAGTATGTGCGTAAAACTTTTAAGAGCTGCTTACCACATCCACGAACTCTCAAAAAGTGGTATTCAAATGTAGATGGCGAACCAGGCTTCACTGGCGAATCCTTCATAGCCCTTAAAAATAAAATTAAAACCTCACAATATACCATAATTGCTGGTTTGATTTTGGATGAGATGGCTATAAGACGTCGAATAGAGTGGGATGGTAGTAAACTACACGGATATGTTGAAATTGGCACCGGCTTGGAGAGTGACTATGTTAAAGAAGCAAAGGAGGCTTTAGTTTTCTTAGTAACGGGCATCAACTGCAATTTTAAAGTACCTGTGGGCTACTTCCTCATTGATGGTATGACAGGTTCGCAAAGAGCTGAATTAGTAAATCAGTGTCTTGAGCTCATTCAAGAAACTGGCGTTAAAATTGTGTCTGTAACATTTGATGGTTGTGCATCTAATTTAGCCATGGTAAATTGCTTATCCTGCTCTATACCTCATAGCCCAAAATTTAAGCATCCAACTACCCAGGAAGATGTCGTGGTTATTTTAGATCCGTCACACATGATAAAATTAATACGAAATGCATTTCAAATTTATAAAATTTTCCGTGACAAAAATGGTGACAAAATAAAATGGTCGTATCTAGAGGAACTTCATCGTCTTCAAGAAAAAGAAAAATTTCATTTAGCCAATAAACTACGGCATCGCCACATCCAATTCCATCACCAAAAAATGAAAGTGAAGCTTGCCACGCAGCTATTTAGTTTGAGTGTTGCTGATGCAATTGATTTTTGTAGAGAAGAAATGAAATTAATATGTTTTCAAGGTAGTGAAGCCACTACATTCTTTTTAAGAACTATTAACAATCTTTTTGACATATTTAACTCTCGTAGTCAACACCAACATAAATTCAAGCAGGCACTCTCAGAAAAAAATGCACCGGAATTTTTTTCATATTTAGAGGAAGCGATAAATTATTTATCGTCTCTAAAATCTGATAGAGGGGATCTCATCATAAATTGTCCCAGAAAAATTGGGTTCAGAGGCATGATTGGATGTGCTAGGGCACTTCAAATTTTATACTCCAACCTGATTCAAAGGAAATATCTTATTTATATGCCGTTCTACAAAATGAGCCAGGATCATTTAGAATTATTTTTTTGCAACATGAGATCTCATGGTGGGGCTAATAATAATCCAACAGCTCGCCAATTCAAAGCCGCCTATAAAAAAATACTAGTTCATGTGGAGTTGAGTGATTACAATAACGGCAATTGCACAGCTCTGGAACAAATTTCGATTCTTAATAGTTCTTCCCCTGTAGAGCGAATAAATTGTACAAGTAATGTTTCACCTTTCAATAATAATGAAGATGATAATAGTATTAATGAAGATTCTCTATTACAAATTTTTTATCAAAATATTTCCGATTTTAGTATGCAAGTTATATCACACATTTCGGGCAATATAGTTCATGTCCTAATGAAATCAATACATTGTGACATTTGTATAGGTGCCCTATTATCTAACAATACAAATTCATTGCATAAGTTCATTGTTTTTAAAGACAAAGGTGGTTTACTCTATCCGTCAGATGATGTTATCAAAATTTGTAAAGTTACCGAGTCCGCAATCCGAGTGCAAACTGACCACTTAAAGTGTGTAAATAAAAATCGGATACTTATGCAAGTTTTACGCTAGTTAGTAGGTACTAACATATTTAATCAAATAAACTTTCATCAAATTGGTGAATATCCAACTTCAAATCATGTTTCTGACTTAATAAAGTGTGTTATTGAAAAATACATAAATATTCGAATGCATTTTATTTTAAAAAATAACAATGTACGAAAAGACACAAAAAGACAATTATACAATAAATATATTTTATTTCAGGGTCAATAAATTTTATTATGTTGTAATAGAAACATAAAATATTTGTCAGCTAGACACCCTAACTATGTAAAATATTGTTTGAAATACAAAAGAAATTTGTGTAACCATTTATTTTTTTTTAAAGACGACCCCTGCCTTAGTAATCTATCCTGTATCGCCGGGGACTTAACAAATTTACATGAAATTGACAGAAAGTATACCAAGACTCAGAACAACAATTTGTGAATAAAAGTATTGTTCTAACGCAGTAAAATGCGCAGTCTTTTTTAAGGTTTATTTATTTAAAGTTTCTGAAATAAACCTAAATACACAAGTATATAACTTATTTTGGGCAGATAAGGGAGTTGCAATGTTTTGCAACAAAAAAATTATAAAGTAGAATGAAAGGATATCAGAGTATCAGTCAAATAAATAATTAATTTAAAAATTATTGTAACATAATCATATTCGATAAATGTCAAATTCACCACATCCCTAAAGTATTCGGCGACCCTGCCTACAAACACAATATGCAAGTGAAACCCTGCCTTAGTTGAAAGGCATAAGGTTGTATTTATTATCATTGTAAGTGGACGAATCAGGATATTGTTCTTTATGTGTGTTTAATATTATTGATCGTTAATGTGTGCGTCTAGGCGACACAGTGTACCTTGCATTTGCTGCTCGACACCATTTCTAAGTATATATTCGTTTGTTCTGTGTGCACAACAAAATTATAGAATCAAAGTGATATTTTTCTACCCTCATTTTGATCCTGATTGTAACGTCAACATTCAGAAACGGAGTGAACGTATTGACAAAACTATTGATGTTTATAATCTCGAGGACTACAAAGTCCGTTTGAAAGTGAGCTGCTTCGCTAAAGTATCATGCTTGATTATGGGTAGAATCAGTGAATATTTAATCGCCGTAGCTTTTGATATTAGTGCTGAATTTTCAATTGTGTGAGAGCCTTTCATGTTATGCACTGTTTTTGTTACCACAATATTACATTCAACTTATTTTAACACCGGAAAGATATTGACGCGTTTAGTGGTTCATTTATTATAATAGTTCCTTTCAAATATCCTTCCTACAAAGAACTAAAAGATGATATATTGGCGCGTGGAGCTGACCAATATACGTCACAATAATTAAAAGATGCTATATTGGCGTGTGGAACGACCAGTAAGCCATTTACAAGCCTATCCTGAAAGAAACCTTACTGTTATATGGAATGAACAGCGGTAAAAATCATAAAAATACCATTTACTTGATCACGTGGAGTGAGCAGTGTATAACTTAACATATAAAGGCTTTCAACTGTTGAAGCACCTTATTAATGTCTTTTACTTGGTCACGTGAAGTGAGCAGTAAATAAAAATATTTAACTATGTAGGCTTTGAACTGTGGAAGTGTCTAGCCTTACAAAATAAAGCTTTGTTACTATTATTACAATATGTTACTGTGGAATAAATAGTGCTGTAGCCAAATGGGCCAAACAGTCACGCAATTTCGCCAGGAATAGGCCGAGCTAGTGGTCGAGTTGAGAGGGTGATGGGCAACGCTCAAAAATGCTTTGGTTATGATAAATAACTGATACTGAAAATTGGCATACAGTTTTTGACAACTTACATTTAGCACTTAACCGTGCACTGCATTAAACGACGGGCGTGGCACCACTCTTCCTACTCGCCTGACATAGTCACTGTACCACTAAAACTCGCTAACTTAATCAATGAGTCCTAGATAATGACCACTGCTTTACGAAGAGTTGTTGAGAGCGACCATGCAAGGTTGCTCATAATCAGCTGCGAGCGGCCCCGAGACCGGAGCAATAACTGGCCGTGTCGGCGAGACCACAAGAAACCTCATCACAGCAATGCCTAGTCACTGCATACCATTGCAGAAGTGGATCCACGAGTACCTTCCGCGTATCCAACACGAGCAGGAGTAGGGGTGGAATACATCATATTACTGGGTGAGCAGTATCCATTTTGTTTACAAAGTAACATGCTCAGATCTATCTCTGATATGACCACTGTCCACAACACACATTTTATGTATTTTTCAGAGCCTCTGTGTACCACGGTCGCAAAGACCCAGAACACAGCATCGACCTTCCCAATAATCCTTTACCCCTGTGTACCACGGCAAACGAGAACGCTCAGAGCACAGACTTACCCCCTCTATATTAAATCATTATAACATGTTGCCTAACATCACTACAAACATCAAGATGTTGCCTCCGTGAAAGTCAACATTATTACAAATGAAATTTATCATGTGAAATTCATCATAGCACCCAATCTTTACATATAAACAATCACACTAATAATTAACGGCTAGTGCAAGACAAACAAGTGCCAAAGAGCAATAATTGGCGTATTGACACTGTTCATATATTCTCATAAATTTTAGGCATCGTAGACAGATGCCTATCTCAAAAGAAAACCTATCATTGCTTCAGATTTAAGGCGAGCGCAGTGCAGAGCGCGCACTGCATGTCAGTATGGCCGTGTCGGCGCGAAAACATCTACTTGTGTTTTTGAGCGTCTCAATAAAACTTTACTATCAATTATAAAGTCAGAAACGAAATGTTATTGTCTAACAATTAATATCTTGATATTTAGTAACTACAATTATTTCTATTTTCCTGTAAAAAGGGTTACTTGATTAGTTTATTTGATTATGACATTTCTAAACGGAGTAGTGTTACTCTTAATTTAAATTGTAAGCTTGTTACTATCTAACAATTATTATAATAAAATAGGAGATTCAATAACTATTGTCTGTAAGCAAAGTAAAACACAATAAAATCAAAATAACCAAAACCAAAAAAAAAAAAAAAAAAAAAAAATATACAGCCAAACCACGATCTACAGGATGAAGATAACACAGCAGAATAAATGTAATTCAAAAATTTCGAAGAACTCTACGAGAACCTCCATAATTTTCATAATGTCATAATTTTCATTCATTCATTCATTCAACCTCTGAGAACTCTTCGAGAACCTCCGAGAATTCTACGAGAACCTCCGAGCACTCTACGAGAATCTCCGAGAACTCTACGAGAACCTAAGAGAACCTCCGAGAACTCTACGAGAACCTTCGAGAGCTTTTCGTTAATCTCCGAGAACCTAATAACCTTAGCAGCATGCTCAAAAGTTGCTTACAGATGTACTACTCAAAAGGAATTATTTCTTTTCGCACAGGTCAACGAGAACTTCCGAGAACTCTACAAGAACCTCCGAGAACACTACGAGAACCTCCGAGAATTCTACGAGATCCTCCGAGAACTCTACGAGAACCTCCGAGAACTCTACTAGAACCTTCGAGAGCCTTTCGTTATAATCTCCGAGAACATAATAACCTTAGCAGCATGTTCAAAAGTTGCTTATAGATGTACTACTCAAAAGAAAATATTTCTTTTAGTTCAAGTCAACGAGAATCAACAACAGTCTGCGAGAAACTATAACAATCTACGAGAAGCAATGAGGCTGGTGCAGAGCGCGCACCGCCTGTCAGAATGGCCGTATCGGCGCAACTACAACAATTAGTCTAGAAAACCTAGAATAATTAAGTTAAATCATTTGATTGTTCCAAAATTAGTTTATAAACCATCAGTTGATTACTTTAAAGATTGTAATGCTGTTAAATGAATGTCATTATAATTTCAATACTTAACCTAAAAACTTACAAACACGTGCACGTGTGCCGTGCCTATAAATACGGCCGCACTGTGAGCGATCGAGGGAGTTACACTCGAGCCGCTGCACAGTACGAACCTCTCTGGGAAGTTATTACGCTACTCGTTAAATAAACGCCTATTAAGATTACTTGTGAATTTTTCTTTCGAAGACCAAAACATGAGTGATCATCAAGAAGACAACAATTGTGACGTTAGCAATGCTGACGTCACACTTTTTAAAAGCACTTCGGAGGTTCTCTCCTCGTCAAATATATTATAAATATAATTTAATTTATAATTGTATATAGTCTACTATTTCGTGCAATACCTGACATACACGCGGCCGAAAGCTAGTATTCTTGTGTATATTATATCTGTGTAACAATTGTTGATAAACCGTAACTAAGTAAATAAATAGATATATAATGTTGCATAAAAGTCTGTCACATCATCTTCAAAGTACTAGACTTTTGACAACTAGAAAGGTAATATAATGAATTTTTCACATTTTGTGTCCGGCAGAAAAATCAAAGCTTGTCTCAAACATTGTGTGACATTAGTGGAACACAAAGAATGACATACAAATGATTGTTTTTAAACTAATATTGGAATTAAAAACGTTCTATTAATACTTCTAAATCTAATATGTGTATCTGTAGCTCTCTTACCGTTTTTTTTTCAGAACTGTTTCTGTTAAATTATCTAAATTAAAAATATTTTTAAAAACAAGCTTTTATTGGAATGCCCTCATAAAGTACTTGTCGAGACGAATCAAACGAGTCTAAACTTGATGATGTTGCGACGTTTCTTTACAGAGTTCCTATGCCCACCTTTCAGCTCCAGTGAAAGTAAAGGAATTATTATTATTATTTATAATTATTATTCTTTCGACGAACTTAGTACTGCCTTTTTTTAGAGAATAAATAAATTTACGATATACTTGTTTTAGTATTTATACCCGTCTCAGTTTCCTACGAGTAGCGTATGGTCACGAGCTAAGAAAATATGACACTTCCGGTTTCCATTTAATTTTCTCCTATGATACAAACTTTGTCCTAACAATAACAAACACACAAAAAAATATCCAATTTGGTGCAGTCGATCGGCAGTTATGCACGTACCTACATAATTTTCGAAATTCATTTTTATTAATATAGAAGATAGATATAAAAGGTAGGTAAAAGGTAGTAGGATAAATCCGTCTTACTAAGCAGAATCCTATGTCCAAGTCTTGTTCCATGTAATTCAAAGTCATGTCCCATGTAACTGTCCAGCAGTGGACTATTAATGGCTATTGATGATGATGGTATACTATATCTAATAGCCTAAAAGGGCGAGATTACCTTGTAGGTCTAAGTCAAATAAAATTTTAGTAAGTTTTTTCCGGTGCAAATGTAACGTATTTTGTATTTTCGTAAAGTATCCGTATAGTTCAGCAGTATTTTATAGCTCTTAGTATAACAATAAAACCAAAATAGACAAGGCTATAAAACAGTATAAGTAGTCCACTCCTCAAATGTTTTAAAATCAAAATATCGAGATATCTGATTCACTAAGCGTATTTTCATGATCTATTATAATGCTTAGCCTTCTAGGCAATAGTACTCACATCTTCATATCTTATAAGTAGATTGCGTTAAAAATATGTATATATTTTTTTTTTAACCTTTTCATTTTGCACAGTGCAATCTACATGTAGGTTATGCTGGGCGTTCCTCTAATAATTATCGTATCAGAATCGATGTGATCCGGCAGAAAACCAAGGTCATCGACATAGCCCACAGGATTTACAAGCTGAAGTAGCAGTGGGCTGGCCATATTTGTCGTAGAACCGATAACCGTTGGGGTAAACGGGTTTTTGAGTGGAGACAACGTCTCGGCAAACGTAGTTTAAGACGTCGTTGGTCAGATAGAGAGATGATTTGTGCAAAATTTTAAATTCAAGCTAATCTGATCATCAATGAACCTTCCCTACATATTTTTTATATCAAAAATACGATGATTCTGTAAAATAAAACACTAACATTTACATCCATATCACTATCAATACCTACTAATATTATAAATTCAGATGTCTGGTTATCTGTCTGTCTGCTTCGCTTTTACGGTGCACTGATTTCATTTATATTTGGCATTAAGATTCTTTGATTTTTCCGAAAGGACATAGGCTACTTTTATCGCGATAACTAACAAACACGCGGGTGGAGCCGCAGATAAAGGCCACTTTCACATATTTTGTTATTTTTTTTTAAATACACAAACAGTTTCACATTTATATTCTAAAGTAGGGATTATATTAATAAATTTTCATATTATCTTGTATTTAAATCAGCAACTTAATGCAGTAGAAACACCCCTAATTTCATTATTAAAATGTTATACCCACAGGAGGATCATAATAGCCTTTCTCCGCTTTGAAGAAAATTGTATCAGCAAATCGAGTTATAAACTAGTTAAAAGGATCGAGAACTTATAAGATATACAATATTGACCGTAAAAAGAATTACAGTAGGCACCGATTAAACCAACGCAAAGTTATATTGAAAACTAAAGAAATATGGCGTGATAAAAAAAAATGTATTTAATAAATAGAGAAAGCTTACAAAATATATCAATTAGCTCAAAACGTGTGTTTAATAATATTATAAATATCTAACCAGTCTTTTTTTTATGGTACAGGGGGCAAACGAGCAGACGTATCGCCTGATAGTAATCGAATACCGCCGCCCATGGGCACCCGCAACACCGGAGGCGTCACAAGTGCTATGCGGGGCTTTTAAGAAGGAGTAAGCTCTTTTCTTGAAGGTCTGTTAATATAATAATAATATATCATACCAATTATCTACCATACCTTACCTATCTACCCGACAACTTAGAAGCGGCCGTGTGTGCCGAACCGTGTTTTAAATTGGAAAAGTTCTTAAAGTTTACAAATAAATAACATCAGGTTGCAAATGGTAAATATTTCCTTTCAATACGTATAGTGAGATGCGCTATCGCTATCAGTTATACAGTCCTTTATCAGAGGCTGGCAGTACGAGGCCGTCGCCGGCATGGTGTACACGCGTGGTGTGACGCGCTCGCGAACTTACCGTGTCAGCATTGTACGTAAGTGCGATCGTGAATTAAGTTTGTGTACATAATGTAAGTAAAGATATACTGTTTATCAAATTACAATAGTTTCAAATTTTTAATATAAAAACAATTCTATATAGTTATTTGACCTTTAAAGAATCGATTAATTAAACCCATTTGTTTTTTGGTATCGTGTGGGTAGTAGTCGTTTTTAAAGTACTTTCCAATGGACCATAAGAAAAGATAACCGAAAAAAATTAACTATTTAAAAATACATAAGTATTAGGAATTCAAATTAATTTAATTGTAGAACTGAAATTAATTTCGTGGAAAGTTTCTAATTACTGAGATTCAACTGAAAGCTAATAACAATCAAGCCGTTTATCTTAAATAATAATTTTGCCAACTAGTGAAACCGCGAAATACAAACAATTCGAGAATAGGCCTTTGCTTAGTAACGCTATTTGGCCGATAATATAATTCTTTTCCACAACAAAAAAAGATTTTCCTAAACTCTTTATAAAATGAAACAACAACAAATCTTAACACAATAAAAGAAAGCTGAGAAAATGCTAACGTCACTACACTTTTGTTTTATCTTGTCTAAAAACAGTGAAGAAATTAATCTTCTGAAAAGGATGGTTTACCAAAAACTTAATCGCTTTAGAGGTCCTAATGTAATGTAGAATGGTTCATAAAACTTCGTAAGCTCATACAAACTTTATAATAGCCAATAAGAAGGTTTAATTAAACTTGGAACCTCAATTTTAGCATTATAGACGCTAATATTAGACGCTTATGTTATGAAGAGCTTAGGCAAAATAATATAATATATAATAATATTATAAAAGGGATAATTTGCTTATACTTACGATGCTAGATCTCCGTTGCAATTTGTAGTTTATACCTTGAAAATGTACTTATTCATGAAAACTGTAGCTGTGAGTATTTATAGACATTAGAGTCACAACTTAATTATTTCGCTTTAAATTTAAATCCAAGTGCAGATAAACTAAACGGAGAAAATAAAATGTATTACAGAAATTAGTATAGTAATTTTTACTCTCAACTCTTTTTTCTATTTAATAATAATAATAATTTCAGATGTATTTTTGCTTTTAGTCATGATTTGTTTAAATATATTTTCAAAGAATGACTGAATATGGTGAATAGCAATAGCCAATGGCATACATTGTGTTTGTAATACAAATTTAGTTCTTCTTCTAAGTATTAAGTTTTAATGTATCTGTAGTAAGTATCAAGTTTTTGAAGGTTGTAGGACATTCCTAAAACTTAGTTAAACGTCGACGACATTGATAGACATATGTAGTAGATTTGTCGATAAGTTACAATTAAGTAGTAATTAATAAAAAAATGATTAATGATTTTTCCGCGATTACGCCTAAACATAAATATTTAAGAATTCATTTTATGGTGATTCCTTTTCGTGATTCAAAATGTTTTGACTCTTATTTTTATAAAAGCTGATAAAGTCAGCCTGTTTTTCTTTAAAACTATTTAAAGCTTAGCTTCTAGAGTTTTCAATATTTAAGGTAGTAGTAGAAAAAATTTTTTTTGGATGTAGTTCAGGGTCCGTGGAAGATGCGACATTCATAAATAACACATGTCGTCGATAATGATGCTATTATCTTAAAGTAGTGGGCGGAACCATTGGTAATAGAAAAATACCTTCCCTATAACGAGAAAGTTTAAATTATTTCTAAACTCTTTTGTAAAATTCAGATAACAAACTCTACTAAGAATCCTCACCTTTTAATTATACTACCTGTTTAGGAGTCAGTATATTCTTATTTTTGACAACGAATGTTGATTACTAATTTCGATAAAACATTCCCTCCACACTGTTAGACATAAACCTCTCCCATTACACGCCACTCTTTCTACATTCCTAGCTTCTTAGAAAACTTACTGTCTTAATTTTTTTTTTTTGTTTTATTAATGAAATAATTGAAATATAAAAATACCTTACAATGATAGAAGACACAAAGCCACAGACAAGTCGGTGCCAAGACAAAAATAATTTATCCAAACAGATTTTAGGTACCTAGCACACCTAATAATATTACTATTTAAATGAATTAAGAATTAAGTATAGACAAGAATTGGCACATGGCAATTTATGAAGAGCCAGTTTGTTTTACGCTTTTTAGCGTTTTTTGGCAGGGAGTTTTCGTTGGATGTTTTTTGGAAGTCGGTTTTTTTTTTATAAAAAGTTTTTATTTGTTCATTTTTAGTGCAAACAATCGTAGGTTCTTAGTAAGTTGAACTATTTCATATAATTTCTACTGATGCGAATAACTTTAGTGGTTTGAACGCGTATTAAAACTGAGTATGTTCAGTTTCTAAAATTATGTAGAGATGCAAAATTTCTGTTATCGAGAACGTGGTCTACGGGACAATAGGGATCGTGTCTAAGCTTGAATGCCGTGATGAAATGGAAGCAGGCCAGTTACTTAAAGCAGAATACATTAAGGGGTTAGTTATCATAGCGCCTGTGTCAACAGCCTATCAGAAGGCTACGTTTAAACGTAGAATACTACTACTGTTTATTTTTGTTGGGTGATTATGATACGTCAAGTCACGAGGGTCGACGTGAGTTTATATCACGTCTAGTCAATCATCACGGTGACTCCCTTCGGTTTTTGATCGACTCATAGTGAAATCTTTGCCAATCGCAACGCTGAACGCGCTCACCGTGACAATCGAGTCAATTTGAAACAAACTCATACTAGACCCTCTCAAGACAAGACCCTCAGGGCCAGTGATTTATAAAAAAAATGTTGCGCTGAGTCGCGTTCCCACCCTAGATCTTTGCGACTTAGAGCCTAACAAAATACTTAACAACCCGCATAACGAGAAAGCACTACGCGAATGACAACAGTTGAGACTATTAAAATTGTAAATAACTCTTCAAAGCTCATTGTACCGTCGACTACAGTTTCTCCGATACATTTTGATCACTATTTGACAATAGATTGCTTTTGGCAATAAGGTCGCCCTTTGTACATTATATTTTTATAATTTCTATAGGTAGTCCCTTTTAAATCTGTGATACGGTGTACAAATAAAGGTTTTCTATCTAACTATCTTTTATTAAATGAATCTACATGTCTTTCTTTTCTATAAACGACTAGTTACTACCCAGGAATCGCAAAGTATCACCTATCTACTAACCTTACCTGTTACCTAAACGACTTGAAAGAAAACAATTAAGGCCCTATTCGTATATATGTTGTTTAAAAAATCATCCTCTTACTCCCAATTGTTTTACGTCAGCTCATGTGAATAACTAAAAGGATACAAATTAAGGTCTATACCTACGTGTGATATTAAAACCATCTTCTAATCCCTAACTGTTGAAGAGTTTAACCTTCTATCAGCAGCTCACCTGAATAACTTTCATGAAATGATGACTACCAGCCGCAAATACCGGTGTAACTTCAGAAAATATACGAAAAACATAGTACAAAAAATAGGATCCTATCATTAGATCCTGAAATGGTAGCAATTTGACCAACTCGAGAATCTATACTGTTTTAAATTCACCAGAATTACTTTAAAAGTATACAGCTAAAGGTCTATACATACTTATGAAATACAAAGAATTATCCTCCGACTCCTAACCGTTAAGGAGTTGTATCTAAGTACAATCATCAGCTTACCTAAATAACTTGAAAGGAAACGGCTAAAGATAACATACATACCTACATATCTTCTTCCTCTTCCTAGCCATAGATACAGACATGACATACAGACATTTAAAAATTTATCCTCCAACTCCTAAGAGTTCAGGAGTTGTACCTTACATCATTAGCTCATCATCATGAAATAATGACTATCAAATGTTAATACCGGAGTAACTTCAGAAAATATACGAAAAACATAGTACGTGCCTAATAAAAGAAAAGAGGGTTTCCCTCGATTTCCCTGGGATCCTATCATCAGATCCTGATATGGTGGCAATGGGACCACGTCTGCTCTTTCTACCTCTACCTCTACGGAGAATACTCTTTTGACTAGAAAAATAATTTTTAAAATGTGTCCACTATTGACGGAGTTATCGGTAAAGATATATAAAAAAACATACTGTGTAACACAGAACCTCCTCCTTTTTAAGGAACCGGTACATCAGCTTCGTTGCCGGTAACGCAACAAAGCTGATGTACCGGTTCTTAGATAAATCCTGCCCACAAACCAAAAGGCTGCTAAATTCCTAACATCGATTAGTGTAATATAAAAGTATTCTCTAAGAAAACAATATATTTCATTCATCTTAAAGCGTGCCTGCGAACAAAAATCTCAGTACCCTTTTTATTAATTTAACATAGTAAACTATAAATCCTTTATGTTTCTGGTAACAAAATCCAAGAACTTTTACGCAAACTTAAGACTTTTTTCATTAGGTCCTGTCGTAAAATTCAATAGAAACAGTGTTCTATCTATAAAATACCTGCCTGCCAAATTTAAGATTTTTAGAACAAAAATAAGGATGTTCATATAAACTTGTAAGAGCTCTTAAAATTCAGGCAACGTTGGCAAAACTTTTATTAAAAACTTTTGCTTTTTAAAAATTTGCTTAGTAATAAATATTTAAAAAAACAACCGTAGAAAGCTATGTATTGGTACAAAGGGCCGGCTCGACCAGAGCGATACCACAGGCTCACATAAAATGACTGTTAAGGTTTCTGAACCCCAAACTTCCCAACTAAAAGAGGGTTGGGGTGGAGAGGTTCAAAGATTGGAGGTATCCAGCACTCTTCCTGAACACGTTCACCCCTGAACCTGATGGTTATCAGACGACCCTCACATACCAACCGTAAATAAAAAGAAAATTGTGCAGATATAATACAAATCTCCTTGTACTACAAGAATATAAAAAAATCGGATGTAATACGTCAAAAATGATGACGTGAAACATATTTAGATTCTAGGTAACTTGACACATCGTAGCGGAAACGTGGTATATGAGCGGTTATAATCGGCCGCCTCATTTTTGGGTTAGGGAGGAATTTCGGAATTCTGAGAACGCTAAAACATATTTGGAAGTACGGACTGCCTTCTATGGTATACTACATATATTTTATTGATTCTGCTTGCAGAACCGAAAGGATATAATCTCATCGAAGAAAATAAATAAGTGCCCAAACCATATCTTTAAAGATACATATTACTTGCACTCTGAGTTTATCATGTTAATGATGGCGAAATCGGTTTTTAAGTGATACTTTCTGTTTATGTTTCTACTAGCTTTTGCACGCGGCTTCGCTCACGCAGACTTTCATCCCCTGATTTACTCCCTTAGAGAAAAATACTAAAATACGTACTTCATTATTTTAACTCCACTATATTTTAACAAAATTTTAAGCAAATACTTCAAAGAAATAAAAAGTTTCATACAAACTTTCATCCCTTGACTTACCCTCTTAGGGGTGGAATTTCAAAAATTCCTTTCTTAGTGCTCACTTACGTTATATAAAGAATCTACATGCAAAATTATACATTTAATAGTAATTACATTATATATGTGCATAAATTTCTATGCTTTGTTAATACCAGCGAACTGTACAAGCTAAGCGAAGGCCAAATTTTCATTATGTTAGGAAATTTAAAAGTCTCAGTTTATTTGATTCTAAATAAAGTAGGCCAATAAAGCTGTAAATTTTTTATTGTTTATATCCAAAATTAAGGAATTATATAATTTGTTTTATTACTTGATAAAAATGCTTTTGAAAACATGATTAATTCATTCTTAAAACCGCAGTAAATACAAAAAGACAAAGGTTGAACTTCTTGAAAAAAGTATTACGCTAAGGCTTTTCCAAGACATCTTAGACTTACCATCCTGAAACGAGATCTACCATCTCTAATGTGATTACAAATTAAGGTAAGAAAACTTTTTTGGTTTAATTTTGACGAAAAAGTTAATAACGAAATTTCATGTTCATACCATAACTGATAAAATTTCTATAAATCCATTCTCAGTTGATGCTTACAAAATAAAAAGCGGTCAACATTTTAAGTTTTGAGGCACACTTTACACTTTTCTTTGATAAATCAGTAAGTTAGGGTAAGAACCTAAGTTTATTTGTATAGGACCATCATCAACAACCCATAACGTCCCACCGCTGGGCTCGGATCTCCTCTCAGGACAGGGTTAAGGCCATACATCCCCACACTGGCTGAATTCGGGTTGGGGACTGTCAAGATAACATTGAGCTACGAAATCTTGACATTAGATGTTTTTAAGCCGCCCTTAGGCCTTTAATTAGGCTTCACGACTGTTATCCTACGATAACAACCAGGGCTAACTGCTTGACGTGACCTTCGAATTACGGAGAGGCCCATAATAGCGATCACCCATCCAAGAACTTACCGCGGTGTCGTTGCTTACCCTCGGTGATTGTTTCTAATCATTGAGTGCAACAGAATTATGAGCGTCTCTTGATTTGTATAGGATAAGTTGTAAGAACTATAAATACCCATCTAAAAAAAGTGTGATTCATTACTAAAGTTTTTTTAATAAAAAACTGTCCACAGGAAAAAAAAATACAAACCAACAACCATAAAAACAAAGTACAGATACACTCTGAAATATAACGATTAAATCCTACAAGTGGAGACTGAATACTTATCACTTATCACAATTGCAGTTGATGTGTTTTTTTTTATGGAATAAGCCGGCAAACGAGCAGACCTATCGCCTGATGGTAAGCGATTGCCGCCGCCCATGGACGCCCGCAACACCAGAGGCGTCTCAAGTGCGTTGCCAGCCTTTGGGGGATGGGGAGCGGAGATAGGGGGAGGGGTTTGGGTTTTTTGTGGGTGTTAGGGGATGGTGATTTAACAAATGCAATAATACGGCTAGTTAATATTACAACAAACGATTGAAAGCCTGTCAGCCGTAATCAAGGCAGGTCTAATAACCACTAATGTGTGTACATAAATATGTATGTACAAGTATGTATATACGACAGATATGAACAGTTTTTTACGGCTCAGGATAAAACATACTTTTATGTTTATCATCTAAAAGCTTGCCCCATAAACTGCTTTTGTATAAATATGGGTCCACTATTTCACTATTATATACGGGTTTGTGTGCCTACTGGGCCCTGACATTTGTAACGCAAGAACAATTTTTCGGCGAGCCCACAAGTTATAAAATTCCGGGACACCGTACGCTCGGGAAAAATAAAACATTAATGAAGTTACCTACTTTTAGATTGTGACGTTAAATAAAACTTTTGTGAGTGATAGTGTTGGCCATTTCCTGACTGCAAACATGCTGCCAGTTAATGTACAGCTGTGTAAAATTGAGTATCAACCTCGTTGACAGTATAGTATGCCGTCATCATCTTACTAGTCTTTATTATTCGCAATATTATTTGTGATCATCTACTTGTTCAATCGGTTTTCCCTGAATATAATTTTTTTCACGGAGCGACTGACTTTGGACCTCAGCAACCCAATTCGTCACCGCAACTAAATTCAAAGGTTGAACGAGTTCTTCTGCTATATTTGAGGGCACTGACTTCAGAATAACGATTGCCATAGATGTTCATGATAACCGGGACCAAGCGATGGCTTAACTTGCTCTCCTAGGTACGGGCGTGAAGCACGTCCAAACTTATGCACTCCGGGTTGTTATTATTTCTGTAAAGGAATATCTAATTTTTATTAGGCTTGGTTCTATAACAATTATTTACGTACCATAGAGCAACGCGGTAGGGAGTAGCCATACATAGACGTGCCTCTAAGTCAAAATATAAGCCCAAATGGGCCTACGCGTTACAATGCTATGACACAGAATGTGTTTATGTGTGCATGAAATTCTGAATATATTTTGTTTGTGTGAGTTCGTAGTGATAGGCAATTGTTTTGGTATGTAAGTCTAAAATATGTATGTGTGAAGATATCCCAGGATAACATGACAGGCTGTTTTATATCGGAAAAATGACGCTATGGCTACTCGTCTGCGTTCTCCATGTTGCTCTATATTACGATGAAAAATAACTGTATAAGAAGATTTCATTAAATCTAAATCAATTTACATTAGGTCAAGGCTATATTACATTACAACAACTCTATAACTAACTGTAAAATAATTTTACAATTTAAAGAGGTCAATTCAAAATAGGAAAAACATTTGTTTGACATTTCATCAAGGTGTTGTAAATAACTACCTACTTAATAAACTTTGAACGTTCCAGTCCCAATGGCACCATCTATTTATATAATCATTTGAAACGAAGAAGAAAACTGATATTGAAATCAATAGAAAGTATATGTAAATTCATGCTAATATTATAAATTCTGGCTGAATCGCCACCACTATACACCATTTTGAAGGACAAAGGCTACTTTTTAATGTGATAATCGATATACACGCAGGCGGAGATGCGGACGAAAGCTAGTATTGAATAATTATCACATACACATAAACAGTTATAAAATAAACCGTTTTGTTAAATCGACATCGGTATACCTATAAAAATAACATAGTAAAAATGATCAAAATTAACATAATAATTTATAATTTTCTACCATTAATATTTGATATGGCCCTATTATCTATCTATTAATTATATTAGTTTATTAGCCTTAGAATTATTTTAAAACACAAAACAAATTATCCTGTTACAAAATCCTATAAGAGATGTTGGTTTTGCCTTTTTAAGAAAGTTTGCTCAATCTTATTTGCGCTTTATATGTTTTCTGAATTAATGCATACACATGTATTTGTAAATAATCATGTGCTATTTAGTATTACTATTTTACACTAAATTGTTGTAAGTACTTACAAATATTTTTCACATTTTCCTTATAGTTATACAATTTCATCCAGAATTCCTAATTGGCTGCTGAAATTTTCGATTTATATATAAAAATATAAATTAATATTAACACACACATTTGATGTTGTATCAAAACAATAATAGTACGCTTTTTAAGTTATAATGGTGGAAAAAGTGAATTGACGGGGAACACATCTAGAACTCGAGAATCCAATTAACAAAAAGAAGAAACTAGGGACTTACGCTTTAGTAGCCTCAGTTTTATACTCTGTTAAAATTCAAAGAAGGAATTACTTTTTTCCTGTGAGGCCAACACGTTGCAACGATCAAACTAGCCTCAGACCTCATGAGCGTCCAAGTTTGAAGCTTCCACTGGTAAATGTTTTGTCTAATTTTATATTGCATCTACCTGTGCCAATCATATTTTGTATCATATTCCCAAATTGTTGAGCCTTAAGAAATCGAAAATACCAGCTCACGCCTGTTTTTAATTTAAAATCATATAAATATTACAAACTTCTATTTTACTACACAGATATTCTATATTATGTTATTAAGATAACAGTAAACTACCAAGAAAAAAATAGAATTAAATACCACTCCATCATTTATATTTCAACCAGATTTGTTTGATGTATAAACTTTTCAAGAAAAGAAGACAGTAATTGATAAACGAAAATAATGTTAAAAAATAAACTTTCTATCCTGACCACATTTCGATATTAATGTAAATGATTAAATAAAATTAAATTGGCATCAAATATTGTGTTTTTCGCTTTTTGAGCAGTTCGCTGCTCAAATCATTGAAAACCTTTCTTTCTTTTTTTTCTACAAAATCTCCTCGAACTCTACATACTTATCCCAGCATAGCACAATGCAAATGTACAACTATTCTCCGGTTTTTATTAACAATTGCTTCATGTTGAGGTTGGAAACTTTTCAAAACACCGAGTAATTGCTATGAAATAGAAGCAGAAACCATAACAAAAGAACTAGTGCAAAATAACTATAACGATAACTTAAATACGACACCTTTATGTTAGCATTGGCTAGAACATCCGTAGCAACTGGCCGCAGGCATGTAATAACCCACCCACCTCCACAATACCGACATAGCGTGAATTTTGCCTTCACATTCAACCGTAACCAATATGATTATAATAAAATAACTTTTGCATATTAGTCCGGTCAATATAGACATTTGAAATAACAAAATTTCCTGGAGAGCCAAATTTTGATTGAGATCTGGGGTTCACCATTACAAATAAAGCTTAAAAATGCCCATCGATTTAATCTGACTCTTAGAATCGCGATATTTCAGGAATGGTAACTCTTATAAAAAATCATGAAGACTATTTTTGTAGAGAATTTCAAGATCTACAACTTTGAGGTTTTTTTTGATAAAACTTACGGTAATTTTGACCTCTTTTTGAAAAAGCCTCTAATTTTGACCTTTGACCCCGAATAACTTTTGGACACACATAGGGATGTCGATGAGGATTTTAAAACTTTATTAGTAATGGTAAACCCCAATATTTGGTTCTCCGGATTTTTTTGTTATTTGATCACTGCTATGTCTAAATTGACCGGACTATATGTGCGCCTTGTGTTTTATCATTACAATAAATCTTAATAAAAGGTACATAGAAGACTTGTTAGTTTTATAAATCGATGATCAAATATAAAAGAACTCATTCGCTTTCATATCTCATGCGTGTGAACATGATGACAGTAATTCCATTTTCCCGATTACAGCTCACGATATTTTATAAACATTTTTTTGGATCTTAATGTTATGTTATCAAAGACGATTGCGTAAAAGTTATCTGTATAACAAACGTTAAATATCTACAGGAATACATACAGAAAATATCTAGAAATACATTCCGGAATGTAAAGCATTCAACACTTTGGCGGAATTTGTGATGACTGTTAATGGTATAAAGCGAAGAGCTTTGCGTAAATGTGTTTTGTCTTCCGTGTAAGGTTACACTCAGCACTAGTTGTTTATATATGCCAGGTTGGATTTTAAATATGTATGTGTATCGATATAACGGGGCACTAGATAGAGAAGATATGATACATTGATCAATAACGGGTTCAATTTAAATCACAACAGATATACTTAGGTATGTAGGTGGATAATTGAATGTTTGAAAGGTTTGAATTCTGCAGTTTTTAGATTAGTGTATTGAATCGCTTTGACAGCCGGATCCTAAAGTAATCCCTTACATGCAAGCCACCAATGCGAGTAGGTACTTGTCCATACAAATAAATAAAATTGAAGTGTCTGTTTGTAATTTCAAAGTAACAGCTAAATTCAAATTAAAGTAATGCGGTATATACATACAAAAAGTTTTTTGTCTGTCTGTTTGTTCCGGCTAATCTCTGGAACGGCTGGACATTCGTTTTTTTATGGAATAGGGGGCAAACCAGCAGACGCATCACCTGATGGTAAGCGATTAGAGCCGCTCATGGACACGTGCAACACCAGAGGCGTCACAAGTGCCTGCCCCACCCTTGGGGGATAGGGAGAGGTGTGAGGGGAGGGGTTGGGGTATGAGCCTCCGGTATCCTCACGAACGCATTTTCTGAGAGGCCCTGGTATCACTCCGGTCGAGCCGGCCCATTCATGCCAAAGCGAGTCTCTCCCACGGTCCCACTTTGACGGGACTTTTACTGGCAGGTAGTTGGTGATATAAGGTATTCCTTAGGATAATTTTATTTTAAACTAGCTTTGTCACTCGGTGTTACCAGTGTTGTAAAGGTACAACAACAATCGCAGATGACATCGCGTGAAAGAGCTAGTATATTTTTATAATCCTTAACTACAATGCTGTGATAAACCAACGCAGGACAATGCTCGTTTAAAGGTATTATATATTCGTATTGAACAACATTTTATATATATAGCAGTAAGAAGGTTTAAAATTTTCTACATAACATTTTTTATAAATATTCCTTCATATGGACTACTTTGAAACTGAATTGTGCACAGTTTATAGGACAATATGTGTGGGTAGTATGTCACACAAGTGTTTGCGACAGACAATGAACTAGATTCGTGGAAATATTTTCAATATACTGTTATCGCGGTGAATCTAGCACCGTATGAAGGCATGCATATTTGAAGAGCACTCTTTATAAAATCCAATTACTTTCCTGACCTAACTGTCATTAATAATGTTTGTTATCGACACATACACTTGCGTTTCATAGCAGTACCTAAATTAGATTTTTATTCCTTTATTGGTTTGAGCATTCAGTGGTTTCTATATCGTAGTAGGAATTTGGAAACGGTGCCGAATGTAAACTTATTAAATCGTGCAGTGGAACTACTTAGATGCAGGTTTAATGACATTTAGGAGTGAATTAATGTTTTTCTTTGTAAGATGTAAGAAAGTACAACTATTAGTTGGACTGACAATGAGTCTAATGTCATTATGATCGGTTAAGTACATCATAAGTATAACAAACCAGAAGTCGGATAAAGAGTTTTCTACAAGTGTCAAGCTAAAAAGGTTGGTTACAATTTAATTAAAAACCTTAACAGTCCTGGACGTTTGGTGTAGGTAGACAAATGTTGAGGTTACTAATGCCACTAGTAACTTAAAAGATTAATGGCAACAAATGCATAGTATTCCAAAATAAATCAAACCATGATCAGCAAAATATTCCAGTTTAATAACTATTGGGAGACAATATTATAATATGTCATTTTTAAAAGCTTATTACTCTTTGACACTCCTCTATATATGCCGTCTAAAATCTCTCATCAGTAAAAGTTCAACATAGAAACTAAAGTTAGATAGTTTAGCGTATCATAAGCATGAAGTTTTATGTGTACATCAACAGATAAAAGTTATTAAAACATAAATTAATTCTTAACCTACACAGAGAAATCAACTGCCTATGCCATCCGTGAAACAAATATCGTGTAGTGTAATACAAGCCAGTGATCCAATTTCTAACTGGTCACTCTCAAGTATAATTGAGTTTACTGCGAGTAAATATTTTAACACAACCCGAGGCTATCTCAGAATATTCATTACTTTCTTCATTTTTTTAGAGGGAGATTAGACAATGTTTTGCGATCCTTTATAAAGATAGCCATTCAGCCAAAAAATACGTTGTTTTGTTAATATAATAAATTACTAGGTGATCTGAAGAGCTTTCTACCTCAACGTGAATATATCAGAACCCGTTAATAAAAACTTGTGAAAATAGTTGTGCATCTTTACATTTGCGTGCATGAATAACTGAGATTATGTGTAGAGTTCAAGTAGGCTATGTAGAAAAATAATAATAAATAATGTCTTGTATCATCGCTAGATCGAATTATTTAGACCATGTACTAAAGAAATGTCTACAAAATAGACCTATTAGCACCTACTCTATCCCGTGTGACATCACTTAAAGTCTCAGAACTGATTTACAAAGAAAGAATCATATCAACAAGAAAGACATAACGAAAGTTCAATGGTTCTCACGGTTCAAGTTAGACGTATGCGAAATAAAAAATAAAATGCTTCTCTGTGTTTTCCAACAATTTCTTACGCAAATCAATGAATAATTTCTTGCTATAGAATGACGTAGGATTTCTTGACTTCTTTGTTAAAAAAATAGCCATTTCTACTCCGTTTTTAGGTTTTCAGTGTTTTTCTTCTTTACTTCACCGTCTAATATTTTACTTGTTTCAACAAATTTTATTAATATAATTATAAACTAAAACATTTGAAGTCGTCACAAGATACCTTGTTCCTATTTTTATGGAATAGTGGGCAAACGAAAAGACATATCGCCTAATGGTGAGCGATTACCGCCGCCCATAGACAGCCGCAACACCAGAGGCGTCACAAGGGCGTTGCCGGCCTTTGGAGGATGGGCAAGGGGATGGGTTTGGGTGTGGGCCTCCGGTATCCTCACTCACTCGGTGAAACACAGTGCAGGCACTGTTTCACACTGGTTTTCTGAATCACTCCGGTCGAGCCGGCCCATGCATGCGTGGCTCTCCCACGCTATGACTACTAATTACAAGACAATTAACTTTTGTGAAACTTTTATTGTAGGTACTTGTAAAATTAATCAACTTAAATGTATCAATTTTCTATATATCACAAGTCTGTTTCAAGCTGAAAGAATCATCAAACTATTTATATTTAGAGTTTTGTAAATAATAATAAATCAAACGCGTACAAGTTTAATACTGATCCTATGGAGTAGCATGGATCCCATAAAATTTATTATTACTGTCACAGGGCCTCTTCCGAACTCAGCTACCGAACACTTAATTTATTTTTCCTTATAGAAACTTTAGTATCATTACATCAGCAATCCCGCACCGTGATTCAACAAAATACTTGAAAGGAGTCATCAGTAAGAAATACGCAATTTTTTAAGAAATAAGTTCTGTTTGTCATATCTCCTGCGGTTATCGCATATTTTCATTTTACTTAAAATACGTACTAAAAATCCGTAGACGAAAATATGCAGTAAAAATAAAATATTTCAAATCTTGCTTTTCACCTTTCCAATTTATATATATAGATATTCAAATATAGGTAGTGTCAATAAGCAAAATTAAACATAAGATTCTAAGAATAGTAAGGAGTAAATTTTATAATTATGTATATTTAAAGCTGAAGAGTTTGTTTGCTTGAACGCAATAATCTCAGGAAGTACTGGTACGATTTGAAAAATTATTTCAGTGATAGATAGTTAGTTTATCCAGGAAGGCTATATTTCATCATGCTAAGACTAATAAGAGCGGAGCACCAATGAAGAATGTTACAAAAACGGGGAAATTTTTTTATACTACGGGCAATAGGAGACGCAACCTCGTTTGCGTGGGTCAGCTAGTTACAGAATAAACTAGCAGTGATCATTCAATTGCTTCGTTGTTCATACAGTAACTGGTAATACTGCATCAATGGACACAAGTATACAAGATGTAGTCCATAATAAAATCTAGAAAACAAGAAGGAAATTCTAAAAAAACGTAGAAAAATATGGAGAGAATAATCCACAGAAACTTTTGAAGGGTAAATTTTAAACCGCTTCATGCGATAAGAATTAAGTGATTACGTGATCCTTTTTCTAAGATTTAGATTCTCATTCCATAACGACTTCACGTAATTACACTTGAACTTAAAGAAAAGAAAGATATATTGAAGAAACTATATGCTTAATTCTGATCTCATTTCGTTTTAAGAAATAAATTCAGCTTAGTGAGAGCATGTAGGTGTTGATTCGTGTAGGTTAGATTCAGGTTATATGAATACAAGAATGCCTCGTTTTCAGATATTAGACAATAGTTTTTGTAATGGTGTTACAAGAAATGCTAAAAAACGTTTGTTCATTATCTATGCCTATCGATCTTTTGGATCAGTGTAACTGATACTACATTGGTGCAAAACTTTCACAATTACTTCTGTAGAATTTAATATAAAGTTTTAGATGGGACGTCACAATTGAGTTCGAAAATGTTAAAATACTTTTAAAGTGGTCATTCTGTTAATCCAATTTTCTACTTTCTTAGTTAAATTATATTAAAAACAGAACCTTGTCAGCAAATTTTTCCTCATGTACTTTTATTCTACAAGATCAAAACCGAAGTGAGTGAAAAAGCAGGTGAGTTCTAAAAATACTTTTTACTATTTATAAAACTCAGACAAGCGGATTAATGATGTCTATGTCGTTTAAATCAAATCCTTAAAGAAATGCTTCATAACATACACTAGATAACAATAAACATTCTTCGTTCCTAGTTTTCTTTTAAAATAGAGTCAACCGTTAGGCCGATTAATGAAATTGAACTCTTCACATAATTTGTACATTCTGTTATTATTGATCATATTCCTAGCCTTTATTCTTCCTAGCCTTAATTATAATTAAGGATTTGGAGTCGGCTACTAGTTCAACCGGTTTTACCTAAATATCAGTTTTTCCTGGCACTGACTGGCATCGCACCACTGCAACTCTGAGGACGAACTGATTTCGGGTTGAAGTTACTAGTTGTCAGTATATTTGAGAACACTGGCTTCCCAATAACGAATGCTAATTGACATACATGCTCATAACAACCGGTACCGACAGCTTAATGTGCTCTCCGAGGCTCGCCCGTGAAACATCGGTAACTCCCGTACTCCGGGCTGTTATTGATAATTTCTTCTAAGAAAATCTTATGAAATTTTTTTGGCCGATCCGGGCATTTCACCGCGTTCAATGAAAGTAAGACCATTTAAACCATCATAATTATATACTTTATACGACAAAGAATGGCGAACCTATTGTACTATTTTCAATCAGGTAAAGTAGAGACATTTGGCAGACCCATATAGAAAGAAAAATCTTTGCCAACAATATATAAATTTACCTCAGCAAATCTATACTTATAAAATAGTCAGTCCTGACTGACTGACTGATTCATCATCGCCGAGCGTAAACTATGATAGTTACGGCTATGAAATTTGGTGAGTAGGATCCTTTTATTGAGTAGAAATCACTACGAAAGGAATTTTGGAATTTCTATTCCTAAGGGGGTGAAATAGGGGTTGAAACTTTGTATGGAAGTCCATCATTTTTTAAGTTAGAAACCTGAAACTTTATTTTTGAGCTGCTGATTAAAAATGAGTAAATACGTATTTAAGCGTTTCTTGATATTCTACCCCTAAGGGGTGAAATAGGGGTTGAAAGTTTGTATGGAAGTTCGACATTTTCTAAGTAAGAAGCATGAAACTTTATTTTTGGGCTACTGATTAAAAATGAGTAGATACCTATTTAAGCGTTTATGAATATTCTACCCCTAAAGGGGTGAAATAGGGGTTGAAAGTTTGTATGGAAGTCCGTTATTTTTAAATTAGAAACATTTAACTATATTTTTGGGCTACTGATTAAAAATGAGTAGATACCTGTTAAAGGTTTCTGGATATTCTACCCCTAAGGGGTAAAATAGGGTTTGACATTTCGCATATAGGTTAGTCTGGAAATCCGTCATTTGTGAAGTTCCAAACATTAAACTTTTTTTTGGGCTACTCATTAAAAATGAGTAGATAAGTATTTAAGCGTTTCTGGATATTCTATCCCTAAGGGGGTGAAATGGGGGTTGCAAGATTGCATGAAAGTCTGTCATTTTTTGAGTTAGAAACATAAAATATTATCTTTGGGTTACTAATTAAAAACGAGAATATGCATATTTAAGCGTTTCTGGATATTCTACCCCGAAGGGGAGAAATAGGCATTGGCATTTCATATATTGGTTAGTTTGGAAGTCCGTAATTTTTTTAATTTAGCAGCCTAACAACTTTCATTTTTATGTTTCTGATTACAAATAGATGAATACTTATATCAGTATTTATGCGAATTTTGCTCCTAAAGCGGTTGAAATATGAGTCGAATGTTTGTATGAAAGTTTTTTAAATGGGATAATGATCAAAAATAAATAAATAAATACGTTTAAAAACATGAATAAATTATTGATACATTTTTTTTACAGTTTTAATTAAATGCATATAATCAACTTCCACGCGAGCAAAGCCGCGGGCAACAGCTAGTATAATATATAGTCAGAGATTATAATGAACACTCCATTGAACAAGTGATGATTTTGTACCATTAATCATCAAGCCGGTTATGTGAACGCCATAAAATTAATACAACTTGATAGTAAAGTATTATTATACTTTACAGGGTAGTACCCTGTAAAGGATGTCTTGTGTTTGAAAGTGTAGAAATTATTTATTTCATAATGTTCTAGAGACGATGCTCATCTGCGTTATTCGTTACGTCTATGTGAAATTAAATTCAACAACATTTCCTAAGTTAGGCTTATGAAAGCTTGACTACAGCTAAGAGTAATAGCCTAAATAACGCCAATAATTATAAAAATACACCTAGAAATACGCGTCCCTTGCTATTAAAAAATTACCTAAACTAGTGATTCACACCTTACAGAATATCTGCTTACTATTTTACCATGAGAAATATATATAATATTATCTGCTATTGCACCAGCCATATTTGTAGAAGAGTTTTAATAATATTAACAGATTTAGCATATATGTTTTCTAGACTCGTAATTTTTTTAGTCAAGTAACGTAAAAAGCTGTACTATTCGCAATTATGAAACATTTAAGTAATTCATAATCACAGTTGTCATATTCAAAATCAAGATCAGTAATTACCTATCTGAAATGCGGTGTATTTCTCTTTGTTCAACCTTTGGTACATTACACTTGCTACGCTAATTGGGGCAACTGTGCTATAGTCCGTAACTTGCACAGTTGAGGACTTCACGTGTACGCTGAGGTCACAAGTATGTGTTGTATATGCGACCGTGCATAATGTGGATGTGGATACAGGTATGAGTAATATTTTTCTTTTTTTATCAAGTAGCTAAAGAAGCAATTTTTTTCAAAGACAACTTATGTACCAAGAATATTCCTGTGTGGAAATGGTGTTTACAAACATACCCGAAATGGACACTAAGAACACCCAGAATCATAACAATAATTATGGGATCACATAAAATGTTGTCTTACGTAGGCTTTGAACCCACAACACTTAGAAAGCGCTTCATATTTTTATTGTTTACAACTGTATAGTAGAAAAAGTACCATATAGAGAGTAAATTAAAGACTCAGATACGAGTCTGTTAAAGTACTAAGTACTTTTGAATAAAAGGCATTTTCCCAAAATAAGTATTTAGTATCTTTCTTTGATTTCTTAAAGGAATATTTCGCAAATAAATTAAGATATTATTGGCGAAGAAGAGATTAGTGTCTATAAGCGGACAAAGATGCGATGTTTACCAAATTTTCTATTAATATTCTCTTTATATTTTATTTATATTGATTCTGTTTATACTCAACATTGGCATTTGCCTGGGGCTTTGGACGCGTGTATGTCGGTTATCGCGGTAAAAAGTAGCCTACATCCTGCCCCAAGAATCATAGTATGTCTATGAAAATATTTAGTCGCAGTTAGTGTACAGTTACAACTAAGTTTGCCTTACAACCAATCCGTGAAATAAATTATCGCCTGCGTTATTTCAGGATCGATATAACTTTCAAATTCCTTAGTTCCAGTTCAAAAGTCGACAACACGTTAGTAACTCATAAGTTACAAGTGTTCATGGAGAGAGGTAGTCACTATCCATTTATTGATTCGTGAACTGATAGCCCCCAGTATCATTAAAAGAAACACATTTTAATAAGAATCAGAGCTACTTTGTTATTATAGTCTTGTTCTTGCTTAAGAGGCTCATTTACTTACAACGCTAATGTTATGATTTTATTAAATTAGAGGTGAAAGAAAATCTTAGTTATAATAGTTTCATGAATGGAGTTCTGCAAATAAATACCGATATACGTTAGAGCTACGCTCATAAATGGATATTCAGTCGTATTATGATAAAGTGAAAAATTAAATTCAATATTAAATCGTGAGGTATATTATTAATTTGACTTTGATTCGTTTAAAAGATATAGTCTTTTAGCATAATAGCAACTAGTCGTTGCTATGATTTATACAAAAGTGCAGATAAAACTAACAGCGTTTGTTGCTAGCTTTTAGAAATCTTATGCTTTTCAAATTTCATGAAATAAAGTCTATATTAACAGCAACTTTAACAAAGCAACTCTCAATAAAGTACTCTGGAGAAAACGTGGGCGTTTTGCAAAGCTGTCAACAAAATTAGTACCTTCAACATTTATCCTACGCAGACATCTCTCAGACTTTATCAATATCAAGAAACTTACAAATGCGCTTGCTTGATTAAATTGCTTTGAGGAAAATAGAAATAACTATTGAAAGGAATATGCGGTTTAATTAATTAATTTTAGCTTAATACATCCTTTCACAATACTTCTAAGCGCAATCATAAAACAAAAATATTATGATTCGTCAAGTCCTTCAAAGAAATGAAAATAACATTTTAGTATAATATTGACATAACCTTAATTTTTGTTTACACAAAATCTTACTCCATCTTCTTACAAAAATTGTTTCGTCCCTCTCTTTTGGACAAAGTCACGTTGCAATCACAAAATATTTGATTAAAAATTTCAACAAGCTTTAGGCGTTGTCGTATTCAAAAATTCAAAATTATTTTAGTGTAGTTATAAACCTAATACAATAGACACAAGAGAGTATTAAACAACATTTACTTTACTTGCTTAAAAGTAAGGTGTCTCAATTGAATATTTATAAACACTATATTTGAGGCTTCGTGTCTATATTATGATTACGTCTGTCATCCTTTTAGCTTGAATATTTATTTTTAGTGGCATTAGTCATTTAGACTTATTATTTAACCAAAGAAACCATTTCACTTTACGTTTATTCAACTCACGCTTACAGGTATGTTTAGCTGATTACTAATTTTGAAGTCTTATGTGCTGGTATATTAAATCACTTAAAATAAAACTTTTTAATAATAACATTTCAAAATACAGATATGTATGTATTAGCGGCAACACATTGTGTTTATTTTTGTTGGGAGTGTTTTTAATTTCATATTTTAGTTAAATACAAATATTGTAGACACAAAATTGGCTTTAATCCTCGTAAATATTAATGAACGGTTTCTACAAATGAGCGTTTAATATTTTGCATTTGGTAGGTAAACTATAACTATCAAGCATACTCATGACTATTAACACATTATATCATCTTTAAGAAAACATGAAGATCGTGTCCTTTCTTAGTCCTGGTAGTCAGTACTTGATTTAAAAAATGGAAGGCCTATGAAATGTTTCTAAAAGTCAGAGATTGCATTTTATATTTTGCAGTGTGCAGTATGCCCGTGACTAATCTATATAAAACAAATATAATTGAATCCATTTCCATTTATCGAGATATAGAGGCTTTAATAACATCATGCTACCGGGGGTCGTGCATCAATGAAAAATATTGAAAAAACGTTAAAAAATAATTCCCTTTAGATGTAATCGGAGTTTTGCCACTCAGACAGTAATCATAAATCGAGATAATTGACCACTGAACACATTTAATGGTGCGGTCGTTTTCGAGATTAATACAAGCGAAATTATTCTCGAAAAGTACTATTATTTTAACTACATTGATTCATCAATAACTATGTTCCTATCAACGTCCATGTCGTGAGGTTACAGACTATATTTTGTAAAATGAACACAATCAAGATTTACGAGTTCGGATCTAAATCAAGCTTAAAGACTCATATAATCAAAACTTCTAAAAGCTCTTAGGGTATGGAGAAGTTCTCTAGTAGCTGGTTTGGCAACAAATCAAAGAATCCGAGGTCCTCAGTTGTCCCAAATTGTAATTTCATTATTCGAATTAATCAAAGTCAAGAATCGGTCGATCTTTTAGTATAATTTTCGGCCTAGAATTACAGGCAATTTCACAAGCACAACTGTTTCCAGTTTACTGAGCATGTGATAGATTATTTTATTAATCTCAGAAAAAAACATTGGTAAGAATGATTACTTTCTGTTTCCTCGTTGATTTCAGGAGCGAATTTAGTCTTAAGTATCTGTGTTGTAGCAGCGACACAAATAGGTACTTTAGCAAAAATAGCCTTGTCTTTTGTAACCAAAGTAGTTACGGAAATTAAAGAACAATTAGAAACGTTTAAAGATTTATTCCCGTATACATTTGTTTAAAATACTTGCCTCCTCAAGTGAATTTCTATTTAGTCGTATGTAAAAAGGGTAGTTTCAAGAACAATTTTGATGAAACCACGTGCTTAAAAGCCACACAGTTGTTTTTTTATGAAATAAAGGGTAAACGAGCAGGCGTATCACCTGTTGGTAAGCGATTAACGCGGCCCGTGGACACCCGTAACACCAGGGGCGTCACAAGTGTGTTGCCGGCCTTTGGGGGTTGGGGAAAGAGATAAAGGAAACTTCAGCATTAGGCATTTATAGCTATGTGCAAATCTTATTATTACAATCGATCCAACTATGTGTTTGTTTATTTTAATTAAAATGTAAGATTTTTGTTGTAATAGTATATCGAAGAACTATCATAAATAAGTAGTATTACATGATCTTTTCAATCGTAAATAATGTGAAAAGAATAGTTCATGATAAAATACTTTTTACACACACATATAATTTGAAGGTTATAATTTCCACTAGACCGCACACTCCTGACGGCGTTGGATGATAGACTCGAAAATCACTTCTTAGATTTTTTACTGCTCTATTTTATAGTAAATGTTAACATATTCATGAAGGTTTTATCAAATCGGTAAGTAGTAATAAAGTTGAAGTAATGAAAATAGTTGCAAATCTGTGGTGAGAATTTTCAGGCGATATTACTCGTGAAATTCATAGCCCAGACACATTATCATACACGAAGCAGATGCGAGCATTTACTATAAAAAACATTGATATAACGGTGTCTAGGGATCACCCAAGGATACCAAAAAGAAATGGATTTGAAATTCAATTGTCTGCTAAAGCGAGGGCAACAAAAGAATCCGCGCATATAATTACCGACTATGAACGGCCAATAGAATGGAAGATGTCTGAAAAGTTCGGTGTTTAACCCTCAATTTAGAGTTGGTACACATTCAATATTCAGTCTTCTAGTTGCATTTCTTTTTAAATTAAGTCGTAAAAGTGTTTATACCGTTTGATTTTATGAAGCGTTAGTATAAGTTTGTACATCGTTTAGTATAATCATATTTTGTGACTTTTATTAATATGCTTTAGAAACCGATTTTTTTAACTGGTTGTTCTCAAATTTCAACATGAAATGTTTTTCTTATTTGTCAATTAAATTGTTTTATTTATTTTTAGTTACAGCGTTACTACTATGTTAATCATTTCAACAGTAACGAAATTTTCCTTGTGGGAAACAGTCAAACCTCAATACTCAAATAAAGTATTATTTACTAGATATTGTATACCATATCGTCACAGAGATTTATATATTTATAATCTCCTTCCCCTCTTTTATGAACTACTAGCTGAACCCCGCGGTGTAACTCGCGGTTGTTGTTCTTTTACAACTGTGGGGAGGGCTTGGGGTATGGGCCTCCGGTTTCATCACTCACTCAGTGAAACACAGCGCAAGCGCTATTTCACACCGCTTTTCTGTGAGGCCGTGGTATCACTCCGATTGAGCCGGATCCTTCAGGCTGAAGCGTAGCTTCCCAAACATATTTGTGGGGATTGTGGATAACGTGCCTAATATTAAGATTATGGATTGTGGATATTTTCAAAAACCCTCTTCTTCCCACCTCTATGGCTATAATATTTCTCTAAAATTTCATTCTATATCCTCACTATATCCTTGTTCTTTATTTAGCTATCTAAAACTTACTATTTTCTTTATTTTAACGAACAAACTTTGTAGCTGAAAATAGTAAATCATATCAGATCCTTAATATCTACTTTGTAATAAACATCAACAAGCTTTCTTACCACAAATTATTGACAGGCAATTTATTAAAGGACGACTACCACAAACATTTCAATTTTACTATTTTTAACATCAAATGTCTGTAAACTTCCATTAACCTATCTAAACCCTACACAATATGATATAAAACACATTTCTTTTTGTATTTACTTATAAACATAACTAAGAGACATTAAAAACATCATTAGCTCTTAAATAGATCACTACATCAGAGCTCGAATCAGCAATTAAAGAACAAGATTTAAGGGTATTGTAAGACAGCGAATCAACGTTTTGTTAGATTTCTATCACCAAGAAAATTGCTTTTAATGTCTTGGCAAAAGTCCTAAGATGTATCGTCCAAATCTTTGCATCAAATCTTTCGCAATCGTTGACCTTACAGTACAAGTCAAGTCTTAAGGTTTCTGACAAATTCCATGTTCGATATTGAAATTTTTTCATTTTAGTAACCTTGTTCATGTATTCTCAATAACAAGTGTACACTCTTATTTGCTCTTTTTTAAATTTCCTTATATATAATATAAGGAAATATAAATTAACTAGCTTTTGCACATAGCTTCGCTTACGCAGACTTTCATCCCTCGATTTACCCCGTTAGGGATGAAATTTCAAAAATTCCTTTCTTTAGTGCTTACTTACGTTATATAAAGAACCTACATGCAAAATTTCAGGATCAGCGGTTAGGTTTAGTAGTTTGGGCTGTGCGTTGATCTCTAAGTATGTCAGTCAGTCAGTCACCTTCCTCTTTTATATATATAGATATATAATAATAATACATAATATAAATTAATGTAAATAGTAATTTACAAGTATTTCATTTGAATTATAAACAAGCTTATAATATTTCACTGACCCAATATAGTATTTCGGAGATTACTGATAACTAGGAAATAGGATTACCTACATTGACATTTAGATTTAGGATATGGATAACTTAATCCGTTGAAGCAGTTTCAAAGGCTTAGAGTCTTCAAAGATGTTTAAAGCTTGTATCTTGCTCGCACGTTCTATTCTAAACGGTTTATTTATAAATGTAATAAATTCCTTGTTACAGAATTCTTCTTGGATTGTGGCTAAGTAGCACGAAGAATACTTTACAAGTTGGACAAATTGATGTAGGTACATGTTTTTTAAAAATGCGACCCTCAAATCAAATGGACAATGACGTTGCGCCGATCTGACAGCCTACCTACACAACTCCGGGTTATACCTATTACATCAGAGCCTGAGATTCGACAAAACAAAATTCCCGATTCCAGCACTATACCAAATTTCAGTGACCCACCTGTTCGAGAGGAAGTTATTGCTACGTGGAAATCCCTTCACGTAGACGTTAAGAAAATAAAAAATGGATTTGCGCCGAAACAGGAACGAACTAGTGGTGGAGATGAAAAAACAGATTCCGATACTGAAAGTTTCTTACCCTCGTTTGGATGTAGTAGTGGAGGTGGCCGAAAAAAAATTTCCTATAACAATCGACAGGTCAACACTTCAAATCGTGCTGGCAATCCATTTCCGTCTATCCGTAATACGGGACAAATTGAGTGTGGCTCTAAATCCGTCAACCGTCGGCGGTCTCTTTTACAACGTCTTTTATCCTGGAGAACTCCTGAATGTGACTGTAATGAACGGTATACACCAAAATTTCACACGAAACCGAGATTTAGGCCGGAAGACTTTTGTACATGTGGTATTAGTAGTAATCAAGTTAATTCTTCAAATAAATTTGATCAAAAGCAAGAGCGAGGTCGTTCAAAAAGTGTAGGATATGAAGCATCACGTGAAGTGGCTCAGTTCCGTCGGTTAGTGCAGTTTTGTATGAAAATATATGTTAGCGGGATTTATCTACTGGACTGGAATCAGTTCTAGTAGATAGGTCTTGTTTGAGTGGATGTTTAAAGTGTTGTGACATGTTAGGTGTGCGAGTGCTGGAGCTACAGTGGGCGCGGAGACCGCGGCAGCGCTTCGCGCTCGAGCCGCTCTCACTCTTGCCCGGCGCTACTACCCTGAAGGTGGTTGGGGCTGGACCATAACTGTAGTGGGCACTATTGTACAAGTGCTGTCTCACGGTCTGCAGCTAGGCGGCGGCACTGGTGCAATAGCTTGTACAGCGGCTGTCAAATATAACGTCTCACCGCTTTATACACATGGTAAGTCTTTTTTTTTCAAGGGTAACGTGCCCGTTTTTTTTTTTCATATTTCAGGTTCCTAGAAATATAAATCAAATAATATCAAGTTTTATAGGATATTAAAAAGATATGATGTTATGAATAGAATGTATGAATGAAATCATTTTGGTTGAGTTTGACTTCATTCATTTGATATTATGAAATAATTAGATGAAGATATAAGATAACTCAATTCGTGACTCACATTTACTTGACTAATGTAAATGTTTCTAATATTTCATATGTGCTCTCTTAAATTTGTTCCTAATTTTCCTGAAATAACTATCAACTAAATCTTTTAACTTACAAAGGGCAAATTCGATTATTTGAACTAGTTTTAAGATATAGTTTTCTATTAATGATCCCGGCATTGATAGAAAACTATATCTAAAAAACATATAAACGGTCGAATTGAGAAACCTCCTCCTTTTTTTGAAAAATTTTGAAAACTAATCGTATACGTAGGAATTAAATTAACTATTTTGTTCTCATCTAAATTTAAATATAAAAGATAGTTTCTTCTCGAAAAGAAAATAAGCAAAGATCTAATAAAATCATGCTAACTCTTAAGACACAATTTAAAAATGTATTACAATAGGTACCTAATGTATGAAATGATATGAAAAGCATAAGTACGACAAAAACAACAACATTATTGTTCGCTTATCATCGACCTTGTACCACGAAAAACCTTATGAAACAGGGTTGTACAAAAAGGTCACAAAAAAGTTTTTAATGACATACTGGGTAAAATAGGAAGACCCTCTGAAAGAAGCGAAATACCTTTTTTATTATAAGTGCGCAAAACGTAATTTAGCGTATAGTAAGAATCGACCAAGACATTTCTATTTGAATGTATGGGATACTGGAAAGTAATGTTGTTTTCTCATAGTAAGAATGTTTTTCTCCAAAAAGTAAATTGGGTAACCATTATTTTAATAAGAATCGTAGTGAGAACCTAATTCAAGATGGAGTAGGGTCTTATTTAGACTCAATAAAATTATCTATGAGTATTTCACATAATTTAGTCCACTTTTAGTATTTTAAACTATATTTTCAAATGACATTTTCATTACGTAAGTTGTAAACAGATATTTAAAAGAATCATATATTTCGTCCAGTCTGTTCTGACATGTACATCAAATATTCAATAACAAATACTGCCAAGCTCATCTTAAGATAATCCCAAATGATGTTAAATATTACGAATTAAATTTTATATTCGTTAATTTTTAATCAGACAAGTTATCAACTTACAATGTATAATCATTTAAAGATATCAATACGCTCCATACGGTAAATACAAAATAAGAACAGAGCTCAGAACGGAGCTAAAGCCTTACATAAAACCGCAATGAGAGATTAATGTACTAAAGGTTAATTTATCATGTAACGTTTCTTAATGGGGATAACAAAAGTGGAGCGCGATCATGACAGCTTCACCCCAGATTCCATCTTGACGTCACGGATCAAAAGATAAAGCCTTTATTCAAGGATTTCCATTGCATCTAGCGATAGCTATTGAGCTTGATTATACGCAAAATTATTCGAGTTTCGAGTTTACATTTACGAGTATATACTAAAAGGTATTTATATCTAGAGAAGTATTATGTACGAAGTACAGGTCCAATTACTGAAAATTAAAAAAAACCAAGTGACTGCCACTTAAGTTACTAACTAGATTGATTTTGTCGTCTAATATTTTCGTATCGAAATCGTATCATATTCACTATTACGTAATAGTTGGGATCGATTTGTAAAGGAACGTGATGTCCTACGTGAGCAACGAATACGATGCGACCTGACACGGTACGATGCCGTGTGAATATTTTGCTTGATAATTCATACCTAGAGTTCAGATTTGTAGAATAAGAGATAGTAGAGCCAGGCTGATTTCAGCACGAATGGGCCGGCTCGACTGGGGCGGTACTATCCTCCCACAGAAAACAACGTAAAATGACAGCATTCGTGCTGTGGCGTTTGGTGAGTTCGTGACCGTAGGCGCAATGATGCAGATGCATCACTAAGCCGCCATAGTGTGGGTCACCATGCTGCATTGTCATTGTCTGCACTTCAAAAGAGTATGGTGATCACCACTCTTGGATTCTGCTTATGCTTTCCATCAGGCAGAGTAGCCATTTTGGAAGGGCCATAAAAACAAAAAAATACCGGCTAGTTCCGATTACATTATTGACTAGCTTTTGCTCGCGATTTCGCTTACGCTAAATTCCTTTCTTAGTGCTCACTTTCGTTATATTATGAAGAACCTACGGTTTGGCCTGTGCGTTGATCTCTGGGTATGTCAGTCACCTTCCTCTTTTATATATATAGAAGAAGTCTAAATTTTCATTAAAAATATCAAGTTTTCATAAACCAACAACTGCGACGATCAATGCTTCTGAATTAACCAAAGTATTGCGTCTGGTCAAACAAAACAAGTACGCATTACGTAGCGTTTCGTCGCAGACTTCCCCATGGTATGATATAAGTAGGGTATACCGTCGTCTTGATTGCGTTTTTCGCGTTGACTGCATATTGTCGCGTCGTATTCATCGCTTGAAAACACACTATGCATGCATGCATACATAGTAATACACTATGGTGTATTATTATTTTAGATTTATTTAAATAGGTATTTGACCGTTATCTGCATACTTATGATAAACAAATGAATACATTAATATGATAAAGGAACTGTTATATATTAATTCACCAGAAACCAGCGGCTGCTTTACGTCGTTTTGTATTTGTCATATTTAAGAGATAGCGACAGTTACTCTTACAATTAGATAAAAAAAATCGTTCTCTTTTAGTCAATATAAAAATGATTACTTCATGTTGAAAGACAACAATCAAGTCAGAGTATATAGTATAGAGATATAAGCCCTGAATATTCTTTCCTCAAAAAGGTTTATTATAAAGGTTTATTATTCTAAGAATTGTATGTCAATGCAACTATTTTTGCAGTTTCTATTTTTACATTTTAATTGTGAATTGTACATTAGCATTTGGTGTGAATACTATATAGTCGCACCTCATTTCTGAAGATAATATATCTGTGAAACTCGTATATTCATGGAGAGAAAGTTAAATTCTGGAAAACTGCTAGAACTTGGTTGTATTTTATTAACAACCCGATTTTGCTCACGGCTCTTCCCTGGTGTAGATTGGTATTTGGATCAATGTATCTCAATGCCAAATTTCATTGAAATCGGTGCAGTAGTTAAGTTGTGAAAAAGCAACAGACAGGCAGAGTTCCTTCTCAGAGATTTAATATAAAATATAATACTGAAGTTCAAAGCAATTAAACAATATACTACTCGTATAAGCCTGTGCAACACTGAATACGTCAGTACCTCGGATAGGCATTGAAGTAGTCAGTTTATTAAGGCTTTTTGACGCCCAGCTAACCTAATACTCGTTTTAGTCGTTTTATTTTGATGAAAGCTATCTATTAAAAGATTTTTACAGCTCGCGCAATTTCGTCGAAAGCATAAACATAAAACGTTGTAATATTTTTAGCAGTCCGTAACTGTGAAGAAATCATCAACTCTAAATTGAATAAAACCATTTACATTTGAATAATGTCGAGTAAAATGTAAGTGTTGGAGAATGTACTTTTGGAAGTCATACCCGACTCACAAACGTTCTAGTTTTAGTAAATTCACGGTAGAATATACTTATTCACAAAGTCGGAAGCGTTCAGTCAGTGGTAAACAACAGTTGTAAAATTTATTACATTTAAATGAACGAAGACCAGCGGAGTGTTAAAAGACTTACAAGTGTTAGGCGTGATCGTATTAAGCGGGTTTTGTAATAGTACGTAAATTCTATACAACAATTACTTAGCAAGGATTATTCGCTAATTTTACAAATACTTCATGTGTTTTTAGTTGAAACTTAAAGTGCTAATTCTGTTATTGTTTCACTTTACAAAAAATTATCTAAACATTATTTTTTCTTCTTTTCTCAAATTTAAGGAAGCGATTTCCAAAATGCTATTTAAGTGAGTACATACATGTATTTAGATAAGATATCTTTTTAGTGTAAAATATCAAAATTTTATAAAGCGTCGTTTGACAGAACGAAGTTTACTTTTACAGATTTATAATTTAGTTTAAAGGTTTTTTTTTAAATAACAGAATCAACAAGAATGTTTCGATTACAAAAAAAAAATTCTGCCTATAGCTAAATTATAGATAGGAGTTTGAAAAAAGGACGTCCCATTTTACCATTCTTAAGTAATGATTAATGATTTTACTGAGATATACTATTTTCTTTTTGTGTTTTGGCCCTGAAGACGCTTATGTGATATTTTAATGTTAACTCATTACAATGGTTTCTTCGTCAAAACATCTTTTGAATATCCATTAAATAAAATTTTATATGAGTGACAAATTACCGTAATATATTATATAAAGGAATACCATTTACCTCGAAAGAAGTTGTTGACCCCAATATTAAATTTCAATTCATGACTTTCCTTTACCGATCTATATGTACAAATATTGAAAATTAACATAATTGACATAATTTACGTAAAATTGACATAATTTACGGGAAAAGGCGAATACTTTCACCAAAATATGTTGTGCAGTAAAAAAGTTATAACAGCGGTAAATAACTAAGAAAAACATGAACGTTTATATGTGTTTACAATCCTGCATACCTAAGTACTGAAAATCCTAGCATTTAAATTTTAGTTCAGTTCGGTCAAAGGTCAGCTTTGTTTTCCGGGATAAGAAAAGATTAAACCAAGACCAGCATCCAATACAGAAATGACTGTTCTAAATTTTTATGTCCAAAGTTGTTGTTGTTAGTGCTCCTGCATTATCATAGCCGAGGCAGCTCGAAGTTTGCATAATATTGCCTTGTCGATAATACAATTTTATAGGAGGAAAGGTAATAATGGAAGGCAAGGATACGAATTTTTGACCTTTACTGAAATGGTGTGTCTTTTATATAGTTATTTTAACAAAGAGTGCATAGAAACTTGTGGGGTTTCTTTTTTTTTATGGAATATGCGGGCAAACGAGCAGACGTATCGCCTGATGGTAAGCGATTACTGCCGCCCATGGTCACCTGCAAACACCAGAGGGATCACAAGTGCGTTGCCAGCTTTTGGGGGATAGGGAGGAGAGATAGGGGGGGGGGGAGTTGGGTTATGGGCCTCCGGTATCCTCACTCACTCGGTGAAACACAGCGCAAGCACTATTTTATACCGGTTTTCTGTCACTCCGGTCGAGCCGGCCCATTCATGCCGAAGCGTGGCTCTCCCACGGTGGATCTTTCAGGTATCTTTCAGGATATTCAGTGACTAAAGACTTATCCAAGACGAAAACAACGAGTTTAGGTAACTCCTGTACTCCTTAGTTATAGTCTGTTAACCGATCAAAAGTATTTTTGAGGAACGGCATTGGGCAATAACTTTTTACTACTGCGACTAATACTATATACTGTTATTGAATTATTTGGTTCACATGAGTTCGTAATAGTATGATGTTGCGATTAAAAGAGCTTTCGACGGGTTTTGGAGTTCTGACTGTCAAATATAGATATTACATACATTTTTTAGTTCTGATTATTAAAGGACCGTACTTTATTTGATCAACCTTTGCAAATTAATTGTATTTAAGGTTACTACTTATTTTTGTTACTGGTTTTTTACTTTGAATTTGTTCTTGCAATTAAGTCACGATTAACAATTGCAAATATCGTTATTATGTATACATCTATACAAATATGTAAAATTAAAGTGTCTATTTGTAATATTAAAATAACCACTTTTTAATAAATGTATAAGAATATATACACGTTACATATACCCTATAACATTGTTTACAATTTTAGTCTGCCTGTTTGTCTGTTTGTTCCGACTAATATCTGGTATGACTGGACCGATTAAGACGGGACTTTCACTGATAGAAGAAGGCTCCTTTTTTTAGACTAGTTTCGCCCCGCAGCGTTACCTGTGGTACCACAATAACCGCGGGTAAAACCGCGTAACTCAGCTATTAATCTATATAGGTAAATAATAATGAATCGCTAAACGTTTTGGTACGTGCAAAACTCGAGAACCTTTCGACAAACTCGGTTTTTTTATACATATTAGTAAGGCACAAAGATTGTTCATGGAAAGAAAAAAACGTTTTTTTTTTTTTTTTTTTTTTTTATAATTTACCTGCCAAAGTGACTCTGCTCAGCCTGATGGTAAGCTCAAGCAAAATCCAACAGTGGGGGCCACCATACTCACTGCTAAAGCAAACAATGCAGTATGGCGTCCCACACTATGGCGGCTTAGTGAGATGCTTTTTCACGCCCCGCTTAAAGGACCCGGGATCATAGTGGGAGGGAAACACGTGCGCTGGTAGTGAGTTCCAGTTTTTAACTGCTCGGCTCAGGAAGGAAGAACCAAACCGCTTGGTTCGAGAATGTGTTTCTACCACTCTTAGGCGGTGGCTTGCAAGGACTGCACGTGTTGTTCTGTAGAGGAAGGGAGAAGGTGGGTTCAATTGGAAGAGCTCTTCAGAACACTCTCCATGGTAAAGGCGGTAGAGGACTGCCATGGAGGCGATATCTCTCCGCAACTGCAAAGGCTCTAGGAACTCGGTGGCATCGGGACTGTTGATAATGCGGATTGCTCGCCGCTGCAGCCGGTCGAGAGCATCAAGCAAATACTGCGCGGATCCATCACAGAGATGAGAACAATACTCCACGCACGGGCGTATCTGGGTCTTATAAAGAAGACACAAATGCTCGGGCGTGAAGAACCGTCTCACCTTGTTCAATACGCCAAGTTTCCGCGAGGCCGCCTTAGTGATGCTTTCGATGTACTCCCGTGGGTTGAGGTCCCGGCAAATGTCCATGCCCAGAACACCGAGCTTATCCCGTAGTGGCAGTTGAGTGCTCTGAAAAGTGGGGAGGGGAAGAAACGGAGACTTTTTGGAAGAGAACGCGCACACCTGTGTTTTCTTAGCGTTGAACTCGACCAGATTCTCATTGCCCCATTGTGAAATGCGGTCCAGAACCCGATCGAGCTCAGCGACAAGATCCCGTCGTTTTTCCTCAACGTCCGACAGCTTGGCTGCAGGATGTCCTAAATATCGCCCATGGACTGTGCTGTCGTCTGCATAGCAATGTATGTCGCCAAGGGCTAACATATCATTGATATGCAGAAGAAACAACGTGGGTGACAGAACTGAACCTTGTGGTACGCCAGCGTTTACCTGCAGAAACTCAGAGGCCGCACCGTCGCAAAGGACCCTAATGCGGCGCTGGTGCAGAAAAGCGGCAATCCAGTTACGTTATAATTGCGAGGAAAATAGTAAAACAAATACTTATTTATTTTTTCTATTGGGTTGCGACAGACTGAGTTATAAGTTAAGTCAACATTTATATACAGAACGAAGTCTGTCGGAGCAGTATATACAACAACAACAATATTACAACCTCTAACAAATGGCAATCAGTGCATTATAAACTTTTGTATTTTCAAATTTACTTTCTCGAAAGTCTCTCTCTTATGGCGAGTTACCGTTGTACTTAGCACCATTAGAATTAATGGTAAAACTGCATAAAACTTGGCGAATATTCTCAGCTTTCTTTTGTAATCTGAGCATACATATACGTTTATGCAATAAAAGAAGCCTAACCTACGGTAAAGAAAATTACTTTATAATAATCCCGGTAGTATTACGAATTGTGTAAGGACTTTCCTAATCTAAGTAGGAATATTTTTATGTATTATAATATTTAATAGAGTACTGTGAAGGAACATACAAAATCTTCTTTGTAATATAAAACCAAACATGTAGAATACCTCGACAAACAATATCTGAACGTATAAATCAAAGTTTCAATATGGGTGTGTATTCGTTTTCTTATATTAAAAACGTGAGGCGAGTTTTTTACTTGTGTTATATATTAGAATCCTTGATATTATATCCCTGATAATTTTTATGGCTCAGTCTCAATCTTGAATAAACACTTATGATCGCTAATATGCAAATGCTATGGCGTAGCGTTCTCGTGGAATAACTTTGACTGAATTAGTATTTCAAAATACGCATAATTACTGCTGTGATAGCTGTGACTTACTGCGTACTAGTTAAGAAAAGAGAGAGTATCTTATCGTGGGAGAGCCACGCTTTGGCATGAAAGGCTCCACTGGAGTGACACCACGGCCTCACAGAAAACCAGTGTGAAATAGCGTTTGCGCTGAGTTTCACCTAGTGAGTGAGGATACAAGAGGCCCATACCCCAACACCTCCCCACCCCTTTCCCCATCCCCCAAAGGCCGGCAACGCACTTATGACGCCTCTGGTGGTGCGGGTGTCCATGGGCGGCGGTAATCGCTTACCATCAGGTGAAACGTCTGCTCGTTTGCCCCCTAGCTTAGGTAGCTATAACCTAAGCTAATATAAGCTAAGGTTATTTGTATAAAAGATCAAGTAATTCGCTTGAAAATGCTATTTTTCTAAATCCGTCGAGAAATAGTATTATATATATAATATACTTCCTACCCGATTAATGGATTATCGGATAATCATCATCACCTCTGATGGCTATATGCAGGCAGGCAATAATGTGAATAAAGGTGCGCGAGCAGTGGTAGCACGTGTGGACACCGCCGACATAATTGGAGGAGACAATTTCTGGTGATGTGGCCTTAAGAGTATTGCGTTTTGCATCCAGATCAGACTTTTATAAGTCATGAACTTTGAATAACAGTACCATGTGTCGTACACGTACCGTAGCCCCTGTTTTTCTTTTAAATTTTCACTTTCAATCAGTTCGATTTGATGATGGAATCACTAAACGGCTGTTTACTTAACAGTAGTCCAGGAGAAAGTTACTATTAGTTAGCTCTTTTGTGTCATTTATTTATTTTGGGATTGCCTATTTTCACCAATTCTCTTTCATAGCCTCCTTACGATAGGCTGATGTTCTCTTCCGTGCCTACCTTTAATAATGACTGCTCTCGCTTCTTTCATCGAATTAAATATTTTGCTATTGTGTTAATTGTAATGGGTCATCTATTAGAATTAACATTGCATATGCTTAAAAGTCAAGATTTCTTACCATGACATAAATTATTCATATTTGTAAGTAAGTCCTTATTATAAATTTTAATAGACGGCACCAGTCGTCACAGGGCTTTCGAAGAGACGTAGTTACACATTGCGGGTTTACTTTTTACACGAGGTCGCCAAAATTTCCATTTTGAATAAAATATACTGTGTACCATACAGCAGGACTAGTCCACAAGTTTAAAGTTGCTCAGCGTGCGATGGAGCGAGCTATGCTTGGGATTTCTCTGAAGGATCGAATCCGAAATGAGGATATCCGGAAGAGAACCAAAGTAACCGACAATGGGCCGGTCATGTCTGTCGAAGGACCGATAGCCGATGGAGCAGACGAGTCCTAGAGTGGAGACCATGGACTGGCAAGCGAAGTGTAGGACGCCCTCCAGCTCGCTGGACCGATGACCTGAAAAGGATAGCCGGTAGCAGCTGGATGCGGAAGGCAGAGGACCGGGAGAAGTGGCGCGCCACGAGGGAGGCTTATGTCCAGCAGTGGGCATCAGTAGGCTGAAGTGATGATACTGTGTACCATATTATTGCTTTTTCCTATAAATAGCTTTTTAACCAGGATCTTATCTTCTAGTCCGGATAGTATGTACAAAACTCTTGAGACTATCTATTATAGTTCTTGAGAAAAAATATGGTTAGCTATCGTTCTAATAACTTGTATACCTTTATTAACTGCCGTAACTAACATTAAGATCGCGTAGTACGCTAACACAATAGCTGCCAAAAACTACAGCGGCCAAGAACCTCTGTATTTAGTCAAGATTCTATCACGTACAATGGGACGTTTATTTCGAACGTGCCAAAAGCGTGTAATAATAACCCTAATATTACAGATTGGCCGTTGGTTTATTGCTTTATATTTCAACTTGTTATTTACGTCGCACGGGTGCATTATTGTTTGTGTAAACTGTTGAACAGTTAAAAGTTATACACATTTTAGTAAGACATATTTTGGCGCGTGTGAAAATACTGCACTAATATTCTCTAACAATGAACGGCTGTTATAGTTGTTCCAGTGCCCCACACCCCCGTGACCCGTCTATTATTCTCGTACGTCCAGCGGCAACAGAATGTTTTTACCGGCTTATTGTTTTTATTTCGTACTAACTGAACCCCGCGATGTTACCTGCGGTTATTGTTGTACGGCGAGTAACGCCGCGGAATAAAGTTAGTCTAAAAAAGTAGCCTAAGTTACTCCCTGGATCATTAGCTACCTGTCAATGAATGTGTATTTAAATCTTTGAAAATATTTCAAATGACTTTTTGTGAAAATATAGCCATAGCTTGTGTGTTTTTAAAGGCAACTCCCGCATTAGGAATATTCCTGTATCGCGGGGACTATTAAACATATAAACCAAGGGCACAAAGAACACCCAGACTCGGAACAACAATTTGTGGATCACACAAAGTCTTTTACTAGGTGGGGGTTGAACCCAAAACACTCAGTGTAGTAGATAGTGGTGCAGTCCATATAATTATTTAGACCATTCCATTAGTACAGGTAAAAAAATCGTTAAATAAATTACCACCTTTATTCTTGTTGATACTAAAATCTGTAGCGAAATTCAGTGTATAGTCCACTCGTTTAGATACGGACATGTGCGGCAATCCGCCACAAAATCAAAGAGCCTGCTTGCAGCGCACACCCACAAGCAAGTAAGATTTGTCAGTTTACGCCCTGCGTTGTATGAATAAATGTATTCGTATTTACAACAATAACCAATATTGCTGTATTCGAGTATTTTTGTGATAAAAAGAGGAATAATCGAATGGCTTTCTATATCCAGTTTATTGAGGAAGGTCACGTCCTATATGTACCTAAATATCACAGTATAACTATGTAACATTTTAGTATTCAAACTGCACATGCTTACCTCATGAAGGATACATGCCGCTGAGTTTTAAATGATTGACATATACGTCTATCGTATGTGTTTGGTTTTCTATCTTGTTACGCCCCGTTCGCACGGGCGTATTTGTAACGCACGTTAAAAAAACTCTCAAATAAAACAAACGTACTTCCAAGTAGCTGTTCACACGAAAGCGTTATTTTAACGCGGCGTATTTTTATCGCGCAGTACTCTATTTTGAACGTTGCGTGTTGGTGTAACCAACAATTAAACTAGCTCTCCACTAGATTCAACTTTTAAAACGACCAAAAAACCACTAACAGAAATGGAACTACATTAAAAATACACTATTGTAGGTAAATCAACACAAAATTTATTCAATAACAACTATTCTTAATTAATTCGTATTCTTCAGACGAATAATTTTTGTCCGTACCATAATTTTCCATTTCAGATTGATATGACTCTTTTAAACTGAATTTGTTTTAAAACAGCATCTGTAATGTTGTAATCATTGCAGCATTTTCCTTCAAACCTCAAACCACAGCGTACTCTCAATATAGCAGCTTAATTCCTTAAACCTTGATTCATCAGTTTTAGGTGAAAATCCACTTATTTGGCAGGACTGGTGATTAAACGCGTTGCTGTTCACACGGGCGTAAGAAATACGCCAACGTCAAACGTAAAATTCACGCCCAACGCGACGTAGGAAATACGTCCGTGCGAACGGGGCCTTACAGTCCTCTCGAAGTTAGAACAGCTAGAAACTGCTACTCCTTTAAGACGGAAGTGAAGGAGCTCTTATTTGGTAAATTGGCGGAAATGGAGAGCTCTTAGTTCATCAGCATGCACTTTTATCTCTCACTAGCTGACCACCTCAACTTCGTTTGCGTCTCTCCATCTTACTAATATTATAAACGCGAAAGTTTGTAAGTATGGATGGATGGATGTTTGTCTTTCACGGAAAAACTACTTAACGGATTTGGACGAAACTATACAGTAATAAAGCTTATACATCAGAATAACTCATAGGATACTACTTGCTGCGATAACTGGCATATACGCTGGCGGAGCCGCGGGCAACAACTAGTAAGAAATATTTTTTTCTCATTTTTCCTACATTCCCGGGTCGGAACAAATGTTTGTATGATCTGCAAATATTTGTTTCGGAGTTTGGGTGTTTTCTATGTATAATATGTATGTATTTACAAAAAAAAAAAGTATATAAGTATTCATATCAGTTGTCTAGTACCCCATAATACAAGCTCTGCTTAGTTTGGGACTAGATGGCGTTGTGTGTTAGATGTCCGAAATATTTATTTATTTATTTATTTATTTATTTTCGGTCGATACCCGGCTACTATTGATCGTAGAGTGATAAATAAGAATTCCCAGCACTCATAACACAAGTTGAATCTTTGTTTGAGTGCTGGTGGTTATAACCACGGAGCAAATACAAAGAGGAGATGGCATAAGCGCATCACCCCCGTAACAAAATACTCACCCCGACGACATCGCAGTTGACGCAACTTGCAAATTATACCATTAACGTCAATGTTCTAGAACTGCATCGAAAAATCGTAATACTTGAATGTTCTCGGTACAATCAAGTAAAAAGATGAAGTGTTGTGTTTTATCTTGTACAAATAACTCAGATAGACGTTCTGGTACCATGAGTGGCATCATATTTCTTTTATAAGTAATTTTATAGCTATTTTTTTTAAAAGTTCTAGAAAAATCTCTTGGTGTTTTATTGAAATGTTATTATATTTACTCGCCACTAGATGGCAAAACTTTGTGTTGCTGGAAATAAAGATACAATGGTACGTTGAGCTGAATATTAATAAAACATACCATAAGAAGATACCGAAATGAGTTCTACATTCTTACCTAATGAATTTTTATTCATCATGGTATTTTTTTTGTATTTTTCTTAATTATATTGTGAACAGACTGACATCTATCGACATCTATTCTAAAATAAAAAGACAGGGTCGTATTTAGAATCCAAATATTTTATCAAGTTACGACTATATTAATCTTGCATTGAAAGTTGTTACTTCAAATATTAAAAAAAAAATAGAAATTTTACTTATGCTGATGATTTGACGGGTTTTTTTTAAATTCATTAAAATAATACAATGTACCAGTATACAGGTAATGTTCTAAATTTTCATCTAAAGATAGTATTGAAGAGCAATTGATCAAAAAAATAATAGGCAAAACTGGACTCCTACAAAATACACCAATATTTGTTCTTCCCGTTGTTATGATAGTGATTCATTTCAAGGAAAAATCATAAAAAATCGAAAAAGGAACTTATTATCTAAACCCAAATTAGGCAAGATTAAAAGTGATTAGATGTGGATATTAGAGACAACATTGGTATGACCATTCAATTCAGATATAGATTAGTTGATTTTCTGAGATTGGCGTTATTTAAGCATTCCAATTCCGAAGTGAAATAAAATATAAATTTATTTATTTTTTAAATAAAATGATTTGCACTACATATATTAATTTTTGTTCTACATAATCCACGTGTAAACCAAGCATATTGAACAATGTTTTATTTAGGGTTATTTATTAGAAAAAAAAAGTTCACTTTTGCAAAATTATTTACGTTATTAATGATGTTTTTTGTTCAAGATGCTTACAAAATCGACCTTGAAAAAACTACTCCTTGAAATTCTGAGTACGTCCACACTAGTGTCAGCTAGCTAAACTACATAGCAATATATTCGTACAACGATGCAAGTAGTTTTGCTATTGTCTGGTAGATGGAAAAGTGTAAACTAACACCCCCTCACCCCCGCAAATTGTCACGCATTGCTTCATACAAAAATCTCATTAGGGCATCTCCTCTTTGTATTTGCTCCGTGGTTATAACTAACGGAAATGTTACAAATTATTAAGAATCGTGCTACAGAATTAAAAAAAAAAAACCTTTTTCGAATCTGGCAACAATTGAAACAGAATTCTAACATTTGTCATAAAAAAATATCTGATACATTTATTTTATATTGTTGTTATTGTGTTGTGTTAATATCTACATAATTATTATTAAACAATTTATGTATAAGTGATTTCATGTAAATTGTAAGGCTTATGTTTTATTAAATAAATTGAAAATTGAAAAAAAATTTGCAAAATCGGTTCAGCCGCTCATGCGTGGTGTCGTGACCAAGGCAAATAGGGATTCATTTATATATATATACATAGATTGTGATATGTATGTATATTGTATTACTGTATATATTTGTATTAAAGTTAAATAGTTTAATTGTAAGAAAACTTCTATCATTTAGTATTCGCTCATTTTGTGCACCAACCTCATATTTTCTCTGCATAACCCAATCGGTCAACGAGCAGAAAATGCCTTAGGCATTATGTCCGTCGATGCATGTATTTGTGCATAAAGATATAAGTAAATAGCTAAATTAATACGAATTGACAAAAACTGATAATTCTTTATTAAAAGATTTCATCTATTTAAAAAAAAAACTGAATAATTTAATCATCGCTAATTTTAGTGGGCTCATGAATTGGCCCAAGACTCACTCAAGTGTTACTCAAGTGAAACATTTTTTTTTTCATTTATTTAATATTTTAAAACCAAATTTATATAGAGCTTTATCTTAACTAACTTTCTATTATTACAAAAATTACAAAGATATTACTAAGCATCTATACAAACTTTTATGTATTTCAAGTTGCCTGTAACAGAATGTTGATTTATCGCAATGAAAACAAAACTTAAGCTGGATAAAGAGAAGTTTAAAACAATGATTTGGCAACATTTCAATGATCGATGAGGTTCTAATAGAAACTTTGGATGCTTTCAGTATCTTATAGGGCTATTGAAGACTCATGACTTAATCAAATTAGTAATGGTTTAATCTGACAGCCTTCAAACTCGTTTAGGTAAGGCAAGTTTCCTCCATTTATTCATACACTCACACTTAAATGCTATCTATGGTTATTAAAAATCTTGTTTTATAAAAAAAAAAACAACTTCCAAAAAACATTCAACGTAAGCTCCCTGCCAAAAAACACTAAAAAGCGTAAAATAAACGAGTTCTTCATAAATTGCTATGTGCCAATTCTTGTCGATTTCTAATTCTTTATTCATGTAAATAGTAGTATTATAATGTGTGCCAGGTACCCAAAATCTGTTTGAAGTCGGTGCCAAGTTTAAATGGTTTTCATTTATTTGTAACCAAAAGCCTGAAGGCAAAGTTTCAGGTTACTACTACAGCAACTAACTTAAAAAATTACGGACTTTCAGACTGTATAAATATATATATACGGTCCGAGTCTGTGTGTGTTCGGTTCTGAAGAGCTCTTCCAACTGGTGCCCCCCTCCCCCTTCCTCCACAGAAGAACACGTGCCGGCCTTGGAAGTCACCGCAGACAGTGGTAGACATTCGATCTCATACTCATCGCTTCGGTTCCTCCTTTCTGTGCCGAGCGGTCAAAACCTGGAACTCACTTCCAGCGCACGTGTTTCCCTCCCACTATGATCCCGAGTCCTTTAAGCGGGGTGTAAAAAAGCATCTCACTAGGTGGCCATAGTGTAGGTCACCATGCTGCAATGTCCTTATTCGCATAGAGGATGGTGACCACCACTCTTGGAATCTACTCATGCTTTACATCAGGCAAAGTAAAGTCATTTTGGCGCAGCTAAAATATATTTAAAAAAAAGTATATATATTTTTTTATGTGTTCACGGATAACTTCTCCGTTTATGAACCGATTTTGATGATTTTTTTAATGGAAGGGAGATATCCCAACGGTGGTACCATGATAAGGACATTAAGATCTGATGATGGCATCCAAGACAAATCGAGTCCAACCTTGAAGTCGGTTTTATTTTTGTTAAAATTTTACTTGTTAAAATATTAAAAGACTATTTGGTGCTCATACATTCCTCGTTTCAGTTCGTCCTTGTATTACTGTTTGTCCGTCATAGGATTTTCCTTATTGTGAAATACTATTACACACAATAATGTTATGTAACAGTTATATACTGACCTTACCAGATCTGAATGTATCCAGAATACATTACGACTACGACAGGATGTAACAAATAAAAAAAGATTATTCGACTTCATTGCGCCAGTTACTTTATCAGAGGACTATTAAAGTCTATTGATGGCTACGAAATTCCGTTGTTATAGTGTTATAATACGTTTCTATGTAACGTGTGACTACGGCTCTTCAAACTTGTTTCATAATTTTTTAGCGGCGTTTTTTTGTTAGTTAGGCTTTAGGTTTTACTTTTGTTTTGTTTGAGTATGTATAACCAATTTAATTCAAAATGTAGCTATTGATATTGGTTCAGAAATAGCGTGGATGGCGCGCAATTAAAATAACGAAAAAAACTTTCGAATTGAAAGGCATCTCGCATTTTTTTTGAAGTCGGTTGAACAAATAAAATAGACTAAGTTTTTTTATACACAGTTAGTCTTAATGACCATGTATAAAACATATACTTTTTAACAACGCATTCAATGAAAATTTTATTTAAAAATACGTATAGTACATATTTACTACGAACGTACGAAACGTATCACGTGTGTTTGTAAAAGTTTCCGTCTTCTACTCGGCTTTTTCTGTTCAGAAGTAATAAAATAATAAAGGAAGGTATACAGAATATACCATGGGAGAGTAGTTTGTAAAACTTAGTTTCTTGCAATCGATTGCCTAAAGCCCAAAATCAATTATTCAGAATTAGAATTTGTATACGTTTACACAGCCCTTATTATGTTTAGTCTTACGATACAATTCGATACAAGTAATCGAAATTCGAAGTGTGTGTTAAGAATAGATAATAGGTGAATTCTGTTTCTTCATACTTGTCACACGCATACAAGACAATAAGGTTTACATAAGAATATTATCGACGATGAGACTTTACTATACAATAATGCCTAAACTATATGTGTTCAGAAAAGTATTAAATAAGTCAACTCAAACGTATTAGTGTCACAAGCAGTTTAAAATGGACCGCCTTTTGTAAATTAATTTTATTTTTTGGGGACGCCAGTCTGGCATTTTTTATGTAATTCTGATAGATCTTGTTTAAAATATTTTATCTACTGCCCTAATACTTCTAGGTTTCTGTATTGTTGTTTTTTTACGATTTCAGACAATGCAACAATGCAGCATGATGATAAAATCGCATAATATGTACTATCCTCAACATCAATTAGGGAAAGGAAAGCGATAAGAAGATTTACAAATTTCACTGATGCATCTTACTTCCCTGATGTCTTTGCTTGTTTTTGTTTCTTAGTTCGTGATACTTCTAGTTCCTTCCAGCATGTGTTATACGACGAAGCTAAGTTAGGATTATAACATTATAACTTGACACATTTTCTGAAAGGCGCGGCGGTATAGTTCCGAACAAATATACAAGTAACCATAAGACGAGCTCTGTCTAAGTCACTATCACAACTTATAAATCTGTAAGATGAAAATTTATAAAGATAAACTATAAATAGAGATATAATAGTTTTCCTTTTTTTATTGATAATGCTTTGTTTCATTAGGATATCTACTTATGTAATAGCATCATAAGTTAGTATTTGAAATTTACTTATCTAACATCGTACAACCGAAGCATGAGAAAACATTAGAAAAATATAGATAAGTCGTCATTGCAACCACAATATTTCATTATAATTGATGAATTAGGTTACTATACTCATTCTTTATAGGAGATCACAGAATGCACTATGCAAAAATATAACATCAACCAAACAAACAAAATTACAAGTAATAAAGATGATTAAAATGCTTTAATAGCAACAAATAGTTCAAATATTAATAATTTAATAAACTTGGAAAAATCAGAGCATTTGCAAAATTAAAAATCATCGATCACAGGCGATTACTATTTTATTCCATCCCTATCTGACTCCGCTACATTTATGCGCACCGTTCTTACGCCGCTCGTCACCCTTTCGTCGCCCGCTCCACGCTCCGCTGTGTTCGTGAACACTCCCTTATATAAATCTACTAGCAACGTGCCCCGGGTTCGCACGGGGTCTTCACGGAAAATATAACACAGGCTATGTTACCCCGACTATGTGAGGCTTAATTTTTACCGACGTCATTTTAACCAAAATACTTAAAATTTAACAACAAAATTTACTTCCTGAATAACCACTCTATCTATTGCTAGAAAAGAAACCACATCAAAATCCGTGCAGTAGCTTTTAAGTTTTTTGTGAACAGACAAACGAGGCGGAAGACTTTGTTTTATACCACGGCCTCATTGAAAACCGGTGTGAAATAGCGCTTGCGATGTATTTAAACCGAGTGAGTGAGGATAGCGGAGGCCCATACGCCAACCCCTCCCTACATCCCTTTCCCCATCCCATAAAGGCCGGCAACGCACTTGTCACGCCTCTGGTGTTGCAGATGTCCATTGGCGGCGGTAATCGCTTATCATCAGGTGATTCGTCTGCTCGTATGTCCCCAATTATATATATACATTTGAACGCGCCGCTGCCCGCTCCGCTTCCGCAGAGTTCGTGTATGCGGCCTACAAGTAGCCATCAAATTGCGTTACTACAAAAAAATGCTGAAGTTTTCATTCAAAATAACAATTTAAATATCTTTATTGGGAAATCTACTTCGGATAACTAGAAACATTTTTTTTCTTTAATTTAGATTTATATTCAAAATGACCTTTCAGAACAGAGTTGACACGTTTGTTATAAGTTCATTCATGTGCATAGAAATAGACAACACGTGCTTCCTTTAAAGTCAATTGCGGTGAGAAACTGGGTCACGGGTACACGACCTAAGGGAAGTTAATACACCTCTGTATTTAGTACGAATTGTTGTTAAGTGCAATAAAATACCTTAACAACCTTTTCCAAATTACTTCTGCTTCGTATTTCTTCTCACATTGCCTTTATTTTAGTGAATATAGTCTCACTCAAAAGAATTTTAAGTAAGTTTTTACGGGATCGTAATATCGTATAAATAATATGATAAGATGCGACCCCAAGTCGCTTTGTAGATAATCTTATATTAATGTTGCCCTCTTTTTCAATATCGCTTTAAAAATAACAAGTTTCTTTAATGAAGTAAAGTTGGCGAATAACTGCCACCTTCTGCATAGTATTTTTTTTTTTTTTTAGGGTTTCTCTAATCACTAATCGCTTACCAACACGCGTGATATATTTTATGCTGGTTTCTAGTTTTCTTTATATTAGTCTTAAATTTTTTTTTTATTTTTTTTTTTGTACGTATTATTGCAATCTATCAATCTTGCAGACATTCAGCAATATGTAGGATTTCATGAAAAAAAGGGCTTGCCCGAAAGCAGTCCAATGACTGCTTCGTTAATTCTTGTGCCTCTCAGAGAAGGTCTTGAGGAATCTTTCTTTTCAGTCTGCGAGCTACCGTTTGGGTGTTCATTAGATTGACCGCCAGGATATTTGGATGATTAGTGATTCGCTTCCTGTACGCTTTTGTCCTTTCCGAGATTTCATCCACAACACTTTTGACGCAGAGGTCGTGATGGAGTCTAACGTTTGAGACATACCAAGGTGCGTTCGTTATTATTCTTAGTACCTTTGACTGGAATCTTTGTATTATTTCAATGTTTGATTTTGCTGCTGTTCCCCAGAGTTGTAGGCCATATGCCCATATGGGCTTTATTATGCATTCATTGTTGTGTTGTGTTAGGTGTCAGAAAAAAAAAAAAAATATTTATTTAAAGCAATAGTTTGTTTTGAAGTGAGAGTCGTGATTTTTTATTTAGTAGCCAGTACATAGTGCGCAGCTGTTGGCCCATAGCTAGTCGCTTTGTGAAAATATGCTTCTTCCAGGTCAGGCGTCTATCCAAGTATATTCCAAGATACTTGGCGTGATCCTCTTGCGGTAGAGGTATACCGTTAAGAGTGATGGCTGGACATGTTCGTTTCCTGTTTGTGAAAGTAACCTGGACAGATTTGGTTTCGTTGGCTTTGATTCGCCAGTCTTTGAGCCATTTGGATATCTGATCAAGACTGTTTTGAAGCTTTTGTGCTGCAATGTCTGCAGAATCATGAATTGATAGGATTGCTGTGTCATCAGCAAATGTCAGAGTAACTACTCCATCTGTCGTAGGGAGATCAGCTGTAAAAAGCAGATACAACGTGGGACCCATGACGCTGCCTTGCGGAACTCCAGCTTTGATAGCATATAAAGAAGTTAACTCTTCTCCTTGTTTTACAAAAAAGTGTCTGTCGCTTAGATATGACTTTATTAGGTTGTAGAAGTTTATAGGTACGTTTATTTTTATTTTGAAAAGAAGTCCGTCATGCCACACTCGATCAAATGCCTGAGATATATCCAGAAATGCTGCGACACTGTATTGTTTTGATTCAAGAGCTTTGTTTATATGTTCCACTAGTCTGTGTACTTGTTCAATAGTGCCATGCTTTCGACGGAAACCAAACTGATGATCAGGTATTAATTTGTTTGCGGCAATAATCGGGGATAATCTAAGCAAAATAACTATCTCCATGACTTTTGATGGTATGGGTAGCAGGCTAATAGGTCTATATGATTGCACCTCAACCGGATTTTTTCCAGGCTTTAGAACCATTATAACTTGGGCTATTTTCCATTGAGGAGGGACCATTCCTTTTCGTAGAATAGCGTTGTACAAGAAAGTAAGGTACTTAATCCCTTCCTTTGGCAGCTCTCTTAGGATTTTTCCTGTTATAAGATCGTAACCAGGAGCTTTATTTGGATCTAAAGCCTTAATTGCTGTTTTTACTTCTTTGTAAGTGAGCTTGTTAATGGGAGGATCAAGTTGGTGGGTTTGGCCTAATAATTCGGTGACTTCCTGGGTTTTAGAGGAGCCTGTATCGGGATTTGGTATAAAGACCTGTTGCAGATATTCAGCAAATGTAGCAGCTTTGTCCGCATTACCAGAAGCCCATTCCGAGTTACTTTTACGGATAGGAGGTTGATTACTTGCTGGGCATTTAAGTCTTTTAGTCACTTTCCACAACGAGTAATTTGTCTCTGCAGTAGCATCAAGGTTTTCTAGAGATGTTTGTATGCCTTGGTTTTCATTCTCTTTAAGAAGAATTTTTAATTTTCTTTGAAGATAGTTTAGGCGTTTTTTATCAGTAGGATACCCTGTTGTTTGCCACTTTTTTCTAGCTTTTCGTTTATCAGCTAAGAGTTCTCTTACAGATGTTGGATAATCTTGTTTATAATACGAGTCTGCGGCAACAGGGGTAGCAGACCAGGCAGATTGTTGAACGCAGCTATTGAAATGTTCAACGGCATCAGTTATGTTGTCATCCGTCTTTAAAGGAATTTTCAAATCTAATTTCTCTGCCAGTAGCTGTCTGAAGAGCTCCCAGTTAGTTTTATTGGAGTGTAGCTTGCAAGGTTTAGGTATCACTGTGATTTTCCTTTTTAATACTATTTCTACCGGAGGATGATCGGAGGATAGTTCGGTGCTCGTTTTACTTGTTATAAAGTTGTTGGGGATGCCTTTTGTAATATAGTAGTCTTAAATTAAATAAAAAACTTATAGAGCCACTAGGAAGATCTAATTAAACGAGAAATTTGCCGTGCGTTGCTGCTTTCAATAAAAAAGTTCTGTATACCTTACAACGTGTGCACACGATAAATAATTTATTATGTACTTAAGGTTTCATTATAAAAGCTTTAAGTCGGCATATGCATAGCTTTAAATTAGAAATATACCTCCTTGTAAATATTCAGTAATGTTAACATTGCCCATCAACGTTTAATAATAAATTATTAATTATTTATTCCTAGAAAATAAACAAATGCTTATTATGTTGCTTTGTATTATATTACTAGTTGACGCGCTGAACTTTCTCAAGGTAGTAGAGCCATGCTGATTTCAGCACAAACGGGCCGGCTCGACCGGGGCGGTACTATCCTCGCAAAAAAAATCAACGTAAAATAACAGCGATTATGCTGTCGTGTTTCGTTGGTGAGTGCGAGACCGGAGGGATGCAGAAGCGTCACTAGACCGCCATGGTGTGGGTCGCCATGCTGCATTGTTGCATTGTCTGCATTCGCAGTATGGTGACCACCACTCTTGGATTCTGCTTATGCTTTCCATCAGGTAGAGTAGAGTCATTTTGGCAGGGCAAAACATAAAAAAAACTGCGTTTGCGTCTTTCCATAAGAAATATTTTTTAACATTTTTGGTCGATACCCGGCTCTTATTGGTCGTAGAGTGATGTTACATAGCTTAAAACCTTCCTCGCTAAATAGCCTATCCAACAATAAAAGAATTAGCGAAAACGGTTCAGCCGTTCACGCGTGATGTCGTGACCAAGGCAAATAGGGATATATATATATATAAGATTATATTAATTAAATGTATATATAATATTAAACTACCTAGTTATTTCTTTATTCATCTAATATTGATGCATGAATATTCATTGTCATCAAAGTAACTTAAAATATATAGTGTTAAATCTAACTTACAGTGTTAACAACCACTGAAAACTTTTAAAAGAACCAAAATTAAGCAACTCCACCCTTGCATCGTTAACCTTAGCTTGGTAGAAATTAAGACCAATTTCCATGAACATTAATTTCAAGGAAATTAAGGCCATCAGCTATAATTTACCCATTATGCCCGATTGCGCTAACTTTCTCGCTCCCTATCTTTTTATGGTTATAGTTATGACGGTCACACATCGATTGATATCTTGTAAAATTGTTTTGAACAAAACTCTATCGTTACCGATCATCAGGTTCTTCTCGTAGACCCCAGCTAGGGGTCTCGGGGTAACTTCTCCAGGTCTACGGCCTGTCACAGTGATTTCCCACGCCGCCTGCAACAGCAGACGGGTCACTGGGTTATGCCCAATTGGGTCTGTTGGTAGTTCCGGGGTGTCAGTCCGGTGGGGAGGGGTAGCTAACGAGGTCGTGATAAACTTGCTAGTTACGCCCTTGTCTTGCAGTGTGTTGTTGCCTATACTTAGCGAGGTCGAGCTCCGAGGGATGGGTATCCCTAGGAGCGCCCGTCAGCCAGCACCAGGTCAGGAGTAGTGGGTAGTTCGGTAGGGTTTGCCACGGAGACGAGGTCCCGCGGTAGGCCATGCCTGTCCGGAGGACGCCGATGGTAGGGCGCGAGCTCACGCAGGTGGCGGGCTTGCGAGCCATCGGTCCGCGTGAACAGGTTTGAACTCAGGCGTCTTACAAAGTTATCTAGGCTCTCCATGCGCAGATCCCTTGAGATCGTCCTATTCCGCACAAAGAATGAATGAATGAATGAATGAATGAATGAATGAAAGAAACAAAGCGGGGGGCGTTTACAAGAGTGCGTAGCGCTAGCGACTGCTGCGCACGCAGCCGGCGGCGGTTCGTCTCGGAAACGAGCGCACACCAGGCCGGGGCACCATAAGTTAGTCGGGTGCGAATGTACGCCTTGTACACGCCGAGCTTTGCACGGAGCGGCAATCGGGACGATAGTACGGGCCGCAGAAGGGAACGCGCGGCACGAACCTGTGCAACGACGTTATTCACGTGGGGCTTCATGGACAGAGTACGGTCGATGGTCACGCCAAGGTATTTCACCGTTGCGGACCACTCGATTTTCTGCCCCATGAGCTGCAGTTGCGGTAGTGTCACGCTTCCTATGGAGATCGCTTGAGTCTTTGCCACGTTGACTGTCAGTCTCCATTCCTCCAGCCAGCTGGGAAGTGCGTCTAGTGTGTGCTGCATCTTGGCAGCAGCGTTGGCACCATTTAGGGACGTCGCTATGTAGGCCGCGTCATCAGCGTACAGCGCGAGTTTTACGCCTTCGGTGGCAGGGATGTCACCTGTGTACCAAGAGTAGCACACTGGAGACAAGCAACTTCCTTGTGGCACGCCGGCAGAGATAGGTCGCTCAGTGGACAGGGCGCTTTCAACCGCCACTTGAAAGTGTCTGTCTTGCAAGAAGGTGGCCACAATCTTCACTACTCGACGGGGAGTAGTAGACGTGGCCAGCTTATACAGCAGGCCTGCGTGCCAGACGCGATCGAATGCCTTCTCCATGTCGAGGAAGACAGCAACGACCCGTTCACGCTTGTTGCGTGCAACCGTGATGTCGTGTAGTACCCTCGCTAGTTGGTGAGTCGTGGAGTGTTCGGCACGAAATCCGAATTGTTCGTCGCGTGGCTGAAGGTGTGGCGTCATGTGCAGCAGTAACAGTTTCTCGAACAACTTCGACGTCGTCGAGAGGAGCGTGATGGGGCGATAGCTTCCAGGCAAGAGGATGTTCTTTCCTGGCTTGGGCAGCATGATGACTCTGCCGAGTCGCCATGTTGTGGGAAAGTGTCCGGTGCGGAGGATGCCGTTAAAAAGTTTTGTCACCGTTGCGATTGATCGCTGAGGTAGGTCACGCAAGGCTTCGTTGGTTACTCGATCGGGACCGGGTGCTTTACGAAGAGGCAACCGGCAAATCATTCGCTGGATCTGTCCAGGGGAGAAGATGATGGGATCCTCAGTTGGGGCTATCGGCTGCTCGAGGTATAACTCGAGTTTCCTCTCGACCTCTGCTACTTGCTGCACGTTGTGGGCAGGATTCGGTCGAAACTGCGCTTCCAGGTAGTTGGCGAACATCTCCGCTCGGTCCTCGGCACGGTAACGTGGGGTTCCATCGTTGGCTATTAAGGGCCTAATCGGAGCTGGTTTCCCGGAGAGTTGGCGGCACAGGCGGTGTATGCCCGACCAGTCTTCACTAGCTCGCTCAATGGTGCGTTGCCAGGACTCTGTCGCGTTGTTTGCCAGCGCGACAGAAATCTTCGCTGCCAGAGCATTGAGCTGGGACTTCATGGCTGGGCATCGGGTGTGCTGCCACTGCCGCCGCAGTTTCCTCTTCCTCTCGATCATCGCTAGGATGTACGCGGGGAGCTGAAAGGGCTTCCTTACTGTGGTGACATCGAGTTTTGACTTTCGAAGTGCGATCTGTAGGGACGCATTGAGATCCGTCGCAAGCTTCTCGACGTCATCGGGTGTCTCCACGGGAAAGGAAGGCGAGTGCTCTGCCATATAATCGGCAAAGACCCGCCAGTCTTGGCGTAACCGAGAGGGTGGTTGGAGAGTTTGCGGGATGTCATCCAGAGTCAGGCAGACTGGCTGGTGATCTGAGATGAGGTGGTCGTCCAGGACGTCAAGGTATACAGCCGCGTCAATGCCACGGGTGACGGCCAAATCTATGACGTCCGGTGTGTGGGCTGCATAGTACGGGTAATGTGTTGGAACCTCTGGTCTTAGCACCTGGTAATCGTTTCGGTCTGCATCGTCTAGAAGGCGGCGGCCTTCGGGGCATGTGGAGTTGGAGTTCCAAGCCGTGTGTTTCGCATTAAAGTCACCGGCAATTATAGTGGGCAGCGGCGAGTCTAGCAGAGTGTGCATGTCGACCACTGCAAGACGCTGCCCAGGTGGCCTGTAGAACGCGAACACACGTGTGGGCTGGCTTCCGATGCAGACCTCTACGCCCAGAGCGTACGCAGACTGCAGTTTCGGTACTGGCAGCTCTTGATGTATGACTTTCCTCTTGACCAGGACTGCTAAACCTCTGTAAGCAATCCCTCTAGGTGAGCGTTGATCCTCCCTGTAGACGTGGTATCCACCGTTACCGATAATATGTATTACTGTTTTAATTACTCAGCAAAGTCAAGTGGTCAGTCATGTAAAGTCCTTATTTTGAAGCTAATGTATGATTAACAAGTTGTGTAATATAATTATTTCTGATTTTTGTTCTAACTGTTGATGAAATGGTCGTCATGACCATTGTTTTTCTTTTACAGAGTGTTGTAGTAACTTTTTCTACTGCCTTGGCAAAAGGTATTAGTAATACCTTTAGCTTAGGCCGTAGAAATAGTTATTATTGGTAATTATATACTAGCTGGCCCGGCGAACTTTGTACCGCCATTTTTACATATCTGTCTTAGCTTCCTACAGGCAGTGTACAGTCCCGGACAAAAAAAGTACTTTTCCTGTTATCTTTTCATTAAATAAGGTACACATAGAAAAATAATTATTTAATTTAGTGCAGCCGATCGGAAGTTATGCGTGTACATACATTTGGAGATTCGTTTTTACATATCTATACTATACTAAATACTAAATACACTGATATACTAATATTATAAACTTGAAAATTTGTAAGCATGAATGGATGGATGGATGTTTGTTACTCTTTCACGCAAAAGGTACTAAACGGATTTGGATGAAACTTTGCAGTAATATAGCTTATACATCAGAATAACAAATAGGCTACTATTTGCCGCGATAAACGACATATACGCGGGCGGAGCCGCGGGTAACAACTACTATCGATTAATCCTATAAGTCATTTAGCAGATTATGAATTCATAATTTTTTTATAGGTTTAAGTAGTGTTGACTATATAGATTTCTTTAGGAGTTACCTATCTCTGTTCTGACTATTCTAAATAATGTACGTAATCTTTCTTCGTTGAATGGCATTAAACATCTTCAATTTGTAAAAGAAATACTAACGCACTGTAAGAACTTTACTGATGATAAACATTATTACCATGTGGCGGAGTGAACTATGTACTTTATTAGTAACTGTTTTCGAGTAGGAAGGATAGATACTAGGAATAGAACGTAAACAAGGTCTGTTTTCTAACTGGGGAAAATTTATGTACGTGAAATAGGTATACTCTACTAATTCGTGCAGTTTTTCTATTAAAACTATATAGGCTAAAACAGCTGTATAGGAAATTGTTGTATTCGCTTAGTTCAATATATGCAAAAACGCTGAGCATGATTGAAAATCGGGGCGAACCCGGTTTTCCCTCATTTGAACATAGCAGGCTTAGCCTTGTCCAATGTTAAGCCCTGTAATAAATGACTGGTGCTGAATTTGTTCGCCCAATTCATATATAGTTATGGGGGTGTAGTAAAAAGTTTTGTACAAAGATGTTCTAGTTAAACTGTAGCAAAGACATTTTAATAATCTTGGTAGAAGGAAATTTGTAAAAAGTGAAACGTTTGAACATTACGATATTTTTCTGCAGGTTGAAAGGAGTTTCCAACTCCTTTTTTTTCTTCTGGGTGATATGACTATTTCCTAATTGACAAAAATTTCTATGGCTTTTCTTGTTTATTAGTCAAGATTTATCAAAAATGCCAAGAGCGGTTTCCTTTCCCAAATGTATGAAAATTGCAGCTGCAACAATGAATCGACCACTCTTATTACTCAAAACTCAGGTATTTTAGATGTTTTGACAATAATTTAAATATCACCAAATCATCATCTTCCTAGCCTTTATTATTCCCAAGATTATTTGGGGTTGGCTACCAGTTCCAACAGTTTTACCTGAATATTATTTTTTCCACGGAGCGATACGGTGAACTGAATTCGAAAGTTGAACTAGTTGTCAGTATATTTGAGGGCACTCACTTTCCAAGAACGATTGCCATAGACGTTTATTCATGGCATAAGGGACCGACGGCTTAACGTGCGCTCCGAGGCTCGGACGGACGGGAAACACCGCCATATTCCATACTTCGGACTGCTATTAAGGATTTCTTGTAAGAAAACCCCAACAGCAGTCCGACCCGGGAATCGAATACTTACATACGTAGTTTTAGTATAATATTTATATATATGTATATATCCAAATATTATACTAGAACTATGTACGTAGGTGAGTATTTTTGCTTAGCTGCCTGTTTGTTTACATGACGTATTGTTCATATACATTATGATATGATATCAATCTCTGTATATTATGATTAAACTTCAATCGTCAGGCGTTGTTCAATTTTTAATAACAGTGGAAACGGTTCACTCTAAATGGTACGTGCCATAGTTGTTCACAACATCTTATTTTCTTGATTGTTTACATTGACTCAAATATTTTGTACAATGTGAATGAACTCGTTACGGTTTAAAGGAGATGTGCGAATAGCGTTTTTAACAGTTTTCGACGGTTGAATACCTCTATAATGGCCAACAGATCGGGTTAAATAAACATGAACTCAACTTCACATCGTTATACGTAAAATGCTAACAATATGGTAGTTTCGACGTTAAACAAATGTTATTCATGGGTTTATAGACGTTTAATGATAGCAGTCGTATTAACATATGTTATAAGTGTAATAATGATAATAAATAATAAATTAATTGTGTTACTAATAATAATTAATTAAAACGCAATCATCCATAGTTATGTGTGAATGTCGTCAGAGCCGATTAAAGAAACAACCTACGCGGTATAACAGACTGTAGAGTAAAAAAACTTATTACCAACACTAGACTAACCACCTGCACCGCCTACGATACCTGGTCTGTTCTAGTTCCTGGCGGACCGGGGGAGTTATAAACTTCTCACGGAAGTCAACATGTTATGCAAGAGACTAAAGATTAAAAATTTCTTTAAGAACAAATAAATATTAATCCTACACATAATTCGATTGAATAAATCGGACTAAGCTGCTTCGATTTGTGCTCCTTGCGCTATAAATCAACAAAACTACTATTATCTTCGATTCACACGCTAATGGCGTCTTACAAGATTCTATTACTTGTCTGTAAATGGTCGTTATTAATAACAGTTATGGGGACACAGGATAAATAAAATCGTAGGTCCAGAAAGACCATCTTCATTGCTCGAATTATTGTAATGCTAAAACCATTTGCATAATTAGCTTTGCATTGTGCTGTCGCTTTTTGTTTCTATAAATAAATCCTTACAAAACTCACGATTATTTTGCTTTAAATGTAAATGAGTTTTCATTAGTGTTTGATGTTTTATTTTTATGCAGTAGTAATTTTTTGAACGCATGTATACGATTCTAATTGACATGTATGGTTTAAACAACGTAAAGAGACTACATGATGATGTTTAGGAGCTTGAGGAGTTTGAATTTCTCCGTAACAGTCAATTCGAGTTTCAGATATGCTACCCTGACCTGTTTGAGTTTTAGTTTGCATTCACCAATAAACCAACGACGCCAAAAATGTGGTCTTATTTTCGTGCATATTAATGTGGGTACTCACAAAATCAATAACAGTTCTGTCTAAGCTCTTGGCGGCGTGAACGCACGCGGATCTTAATTTATTTTTCTCTTAGTTTGTTTCTAATTATTTGAAATAATCTCTGACTTTTACATCTTTTCTCGCTTATACAAAACATTTAAGAAAAAAAATCACTTACTGCATATCGAGTCATTGAGGAATGCGATTAGTTTTCTTTAAATCCTGTTGGTGGATGGTAAGAAAAGGCAATTCACAACATACAGGCAACAAAAGAGAACGTTTCAAAGTTTATAGTATTTAATTTTCTGATCCGTACTTTGCGCTATCATTGAGCAAATCTTTAAAAAAATTAAGTCTCTTAGATACTTTTGAGTGATGTCAGTGTTAGTGATGATGAAAGTACTATTTAATTGAATCAAATGTCACTCGTACAAACTGAACTCGGGTTCGATTCCTTGATCGCACCAAATATTTGTATGATCTGCAAATATTTGTTTCAGAGTTCTGGTGTTTTCTATGTATATATTTGCAAAAGAAAATATTTACGTCAGTTGTCTAGTAATCATAGTACAAGCTTTTCTTAGTTTGAGACTAGATGGCGTTGTATGTCAGATTTCCGAATAGTTTATTATTCCAAATATTTATTATACTGTAGGCGAGTACGTATTTATAAAATCTTTCTAATATTATCTACCAGAAACGTACGTCTATATCAAATACATTTACTCATAGCAGCTGAAAATGCCTAACATTAAATTATTTGATTCGCTATCGTAGATAGAATTTCTGTAATCTGCGCTCAATGACTGGCCTACATTGATGGATGGTTCAGTCGTTATTAACTCGCTCCTCTAATGTGGGTAATAGCAATGACTTGCAAATATCAATGCCTATTTATTAATCAATCTGTCGGTTATTGAAAACCGCTAAAACATCATTCAAAACCATGTCGTTCCCTATGTACTGGTACAGGTTGTTTTATAAGCTTGTGTGGTTTCTGGTTTTTATTCAAATATGAATGCCTGTTTAATACAGCCAGACATTTCAAATATAAAATATAATCTACCGGGCATTATGTTAAATGTATTCAACCACACGGTGAAATTTCAGATCTTTAGTGCAAAAATCAATTCTGTAAAGTGACACGATTAATTTGACAATTCTTAGTGTACCTATTTCTTAAAGTGCAACTGATAAAAAACTTCTGCGCATTTACATCTTATATTTGTGTCTAGTTTCAAGAAACTATTTAAAAATGGCTTTAGAAAAGAAAGATTTTGTAATAATATACACACGAGTATTGTATTGTTTATAAACAAGGGTCATTGTGTGGATAACATTGAGCACGCCATGTTTAAAATAAAAACTTATTGAGATTATAGGTATAGGTAAATTATGGAGACCAGCAATGTCTATTTATAAAAGGAAATGATAAAAGTGATTGCTGAATTAGTTGTATATTTTAAACTTAACACATGATTCGAATGTTAATTATGCATATTCCCTATAAGAGAACGTAAAAATATTGTGCTTTTTGTTTCAGATTGTCAATGTTAATCAGCCAATAGAATGATTTTTAATTGATCAACGCTTATGTTTAATTTTTTTTTTATCATTATCTACAAGTTCAACCAGTTTTACCTGATACGTGTTTTTTATTAATTTTTATAAATCATATAACAGTAATTCTTGTGGCTTAATACATAATACACCATCTACTATGTAACCTGCAGCAGTATTCAGTTATTGGGATACGACTTACTAACTGTGCACGGTCATGATAGTTGTTTATTGAAACTGGAAAGCGCTTCACCTAGTTGCCTCTTATTTCTCTACGCAATGACATGGACTGCCAACTCTACTTGTTAACGTCGACAATTCACATGAGATCAGCTTCGGAAAAATATTATTACAAGCATAGCTTCTTTCTACCAGTCAAGGTTCAAAACAAAAACTTGTTTGTAAAAAAATTACATACTTGACTAAGTATTATGAAAGGGAACCAAATAGTGCCACTATCTCCGTCGAGTTCTATCGCGCTGTCGCTTACTATTATGTGGCATTCAATTAATTGCGTGTTTGACCTATACGTCTTCTGCTATGTGCCCTGTATTTCCATTATGTCCAGACCATTCGCACTCCGAAGTGGCAGCTTTCTAGTGACGTCAGTGGATTATGCTTTAGAATGGATTGTGGTATTCCTAATTTAGCCTATCTATTTAGAGCACAGCAACACTTATATTTTAAATTTTTTAAATTTCTATATGCGACTTTTCCGCTTTCTGCCGATATGGAAGATAAAGTTATTTATTTCTTGTCGGTAATCTTTGACATGGCCAATAATCATCCATACTCATCGACAACCTTCACTTAAAACTTTTACATTTAATGTGATTTGTAATTCCAAACACAGTGCCATTTCACGTTTGGTTCAAAGCGAGGTGAATGAATGTATTTGAAGGGAATAATTTTAGGAAGAATTTATCAGAATGTCCCTGAAATTTCGCTATACCGCCAAACATGTGTTCGTAACCGCCTATCCTTCTAAGACCGCTATAAATTATGGCCAGGCCTATGTCAATTTTGTTTCTTGACCTTAACTTTGCTTTATATAAGTAAATCTTAAATAGATTTACTTACACTCGTGAGACATGGGTTACATGACAAGTACACTCGCACATATTGAACAATTTGGATGGTTTTTGATACTTTTGTTACCAAAATAGGGTCGTACAACAATAAACAGTTACAGTGTTAGAAGGTCATTGAATAAGTAAATCTCGCGACAAAGTCACAGGAATTATAATAAACTAGTTGTTGCCCGCGGCTCCGCCCGCGTATATGTCGGCTATCGCGGCAAATAGTAGCCTATGTGTTATTCTGATATATAAGCTATATTACTGTAAAGTTTCATCCAAATCCGTTCAGTAGTTTTTGCGTGAAAGAGTAACAAACATCCAAACATCTATCCATCCTTAGAAACTTTCACATTTATAATATTAGTAGGATTACCTAAATTTGTATTAAATGATTTAGAGTTCTTTGAAAATATTGACATAATGCTTATGCGTTCATTCCTACAAAATTATATTTTTGATTAAAAAAAGTTAATGACTGACGCAGCCTATGCGCCATCTCCTGTAACTAATATGTATGCCGTTAAATGCGGCCAATCTATACAAATAAATAAAATTGGAGTGTCTGTTTGTAATATTAAAATAACAGCTTTTTAATCAATGCATATGTATGTATACACGATACATATAGCAAAAATGTAGTTGAAAAAATTTTTGTCTGTCTGTCTGTCTGTCTGTTTGTTCCGGGTAATCTCTGGAACGGCTGGACGGATTTTGACGGGACTTTCACTGACAGGTAGCTGATGATCCAGGGAATAACTTAGGCTACTTTTTTTAGACTAAATTTGCCGCGCGGCGTTACTCACGGTACAACAATAACCGCGGATAACACCGCGGGGTTCAGCTAGTCATAACTAAAACTATTGTAATTTATTGATACCTTGCATGCAATACAAATAAACCATGTTTACACCATGTTGATACCAATAAATACTATCTGTATGTTTATCTATTGTTGTACACAGGCGGGCTTAATACCATGAGGCTGTAGCGACACAATGCACAAAGAGATGATTATTTAGCATTACGGGTCGAGTTACTTTGAGAGAGTACAGCCAGTCGCCAGTCATATTGTAATGCCGAACTGCGACACACGTAGGGGAATATATACCTCGAGCTGTGTGATAATTATTTGTTATTTATTCCTTGATCATGCAAAGTTATAAAAGTAATCTGGACAAATAAGGAATTAGTATTTACATAATAATATACATATATACTTTTACAAGGCATTCTCACCCAGTCGACCTTCAGGTGCTGTAGAATTATGATGCGGTAGGTGCAAAGATATTGAATTTTGTACATAAGAGTTAATTACCTTAAACCTACATTTGATATAAGTGATATAACCTATATGCATAAATGTTCTACCTACTCTATATTTAAAAAAATGCACAATATATTTAATTTATACAAAAAAAATAAAATTGGAGTGTCTGTTTGTAACATTAACATAACCGCTTTTTAATAAATGCATATGTATATATAACGGCTGGACCGATTTTGGCGGGACTTTCACTGGCTGATAGCTGATGATCTAAGGAGTAACTTAGGCTTTTATATTTTAGACTAGCTTTGTCCCGCGGCGTTACTCGCGGTGCGACAATAACTGCGGGTAACACCGCGGAATTTAATATTCGGATGCTGGAGTTGTGGCTGTAGTTACAGTTGTCAATGCATTCTAAAGAAGTTCGCGTTTTTATATTCAAGCAAAAGTAACTAGAAAATATGACGGTTTATAGACAACCTCAATTCGGCTGGGAGTGCATTCCCAAGAAGAAATGACTGCACGCAGGAGATAGAATGGATAAAAATCTATACTAATATATAAAGCTGAAGAGTTTGTTTGTTTGTTTGTTTGAACACGCTAATCTCAGGAACCGCTGGTCCGATTTGAAAAATTCTTTATCGCTGTTTCGCTGGTTCTATAAAAAATCTTTCAGTGTTGGATAGTCCATTTATCGAGGAAGGCTATAGGGTATATATCATCACGCTACTACTAATAGGAGCGGAGCCACAATGAAGAATGTTTCTAAAACGGGGGAAATTTTCACGCTACGGGCAATATAAGGCGCAAACGAGGTTGCGTGGGTCGGCTAGTCTACTATATGTTTACTTTAATGTCACCACATATTTTAAGTATTCGCAATGATGCCATGCTAAACTGCATCTTTAGTGTTATTACATATGGAATAAGGTGAGTTCTGATATAACACTTCAATATAATGACGTCATCGGTCATAATATAAAAATAAGCTTTTGTAATCCTTGCATTGGATAATATATTTCCAAATGAAAAACTGTCATAATAGTACGTACATTATATTATTTTATTTTTAAATTTGTTTATTAGTAAATATTTAACTTGAGCAAGTTAATTACTTTGAATTTACTTTTGCTCCCTATAAACCAAGTTCGTAATAAAGTCACAGTGTAATTATTGTATAGTATAGTTACGGATTAACTAAATAAAAGGTATCTCTATAGTATTTAAGATTGCAAAATATAAATTACTATTATTAGACTTTAGGTTTAAAGAATATCTATATCTACTCTTGAGTATAAGGTTTGCTGACTTGATATACCTACATGCGTGGTTACAGAAGTGACCCGTATATTTACCCAGATAGACCCTGCGAGGTCTTCGTGGTGCAGTTTTCATCACTGTATCTGTAAATTTATGTGTATTGGAAATAAAGAAAAAAGAATTATTAATTATAGTCCTGAATCCCGAAACCAATTTTACAATTTATTACTGTCAAGCTAATTTTTTGTGAGGGGCTTCATTTTGATGAGACTCCCAACTTATCCTCTAAAATTTTCGATTGTTGTAGCTACCGATATCGTGTTTAATTCAAAAGAGTATTGGAAAATTCAATCAAGGCAAATGAAAAGTATTACCTTCAAAGTTGTTATCAAGTTATTGTAGTTTATGAACAAAATAAAAGTAAAATTAAAGTCAACGTCGAGTTCTCTGAGGTGCACTCTCGTGAAATAAACTTAGATTCAATAGTATTCTTGGCATGCATTTTAATGTTAAAATAATTATAGTCCGGTTTTGGACATCCAACGATATCTTTCTTTTAATTATATCAGTATTTTAAAAACGAATCTGAACTTTCATGTTCAGTCTCCTTTTTAAAATACAATCTTTTCTTTCAAGGTTTGTCTTTTATTCAAATTGTGCTTAGTTAGATCAATTGCTGTTCATTAGTCTCGCTTAAACTCAAACAAGGCTTGACAAATTTGAATAATTTGTTTTTTGTTTTGTTGTCTTTAATAAGAGGTGCTTCAAAAGGATTATTTGTCATGAAAACCCAAAAAAAATTGTTACGAAAAACCATGCATTTCAAATTTGTAATACTGTGTATGAAAACTTTCGATTGCTTTTAATAAACGTCATTCATGGTGAACTCTTGCTGCTGACGTGACATAAGTACAAAGCTATTCTTATTCTGAATAACTTGTAAAGCGCCAAAATCATTTCAAGATATTTTTGTTTTTACTCAAGAAACGTAGTGGTTAAAGTCAATTACGAGTACTGTAATTGAATTGAACTTTTCAAATTGATGGATTGATAGACATATTGATTATGTAAACAATATCACATCATCTTATAGCCCTTATTGTAATGTCGTATTAAACTTGTTAAAGAGGTAATTTATTTAAACATGAGTAAAAGACGTAGCTAAGAACGAAGTTTATGAATGGATCGGATTAAGAAGGTTTAAGTTTAAGGTCTAAGTAGTCCGTGTTTGTATGAAAGCTCTTGGTTTTGGCGCATAGGTGAAATACGTATGTTACGTAACTATGCGCTTACATACTTCAATGGAAGTAATGTGTAATAAAAGAAAAAAAAACAGTTTATTCACCATAACTTATGTAAAAGATTTTAAGCTACTAATTAAAGGGAAAAACACGATGAGTTTAACCAAAATTTTGGTAATTACGTGATTCGGAGGTCACTATACGCAGTTGGTCCCGGTTGTTATCATATGATAGCAGTCGTGAAGCTAAATTGGAGGCCTTTGGGCGGCTTAAACACATCCAACTACAAGATAACGCAGCCGCAACGTTGACTTGCTAGTCCCCAACCCACACTTGGCCAGCATGGGGACGTAAGTGGCAGATTCCTTCGCATCTGCCACTCATGAGCGGTGATTACCATCCTCAATGCAAATAAGGACACGGTGACTCATACTATGGCGGTCTGGTGAGATGCTTTTTTACGCCCGCTTAAAGGACCGGGACCATAGTGAGAGGGAAACACGTGCGCTGGAAGTGAGTCCAGGTTCAGAAAGGAGGAACAGACAACGGAAGCGATGAATACGAGATCGTATGTCTACTACTCTGAAGCGGTGACTTCCAAGGCCCGCACGTATAATACTCTGTAGAGGAAGGGGGAAGGGGGACCAGTTGGAAGAGCAGAAGTAGTTTCTAATTCCGTGCACAATGTCGGATGGGGTCCATCCCCCTGGTATTCCATACTCTACTGATGAATTTCACTAGTGAACCTATTCTGCCTTCAAGCCTATTTTCCCTAGTTTATTTCCGTCTGCTGTAATGAATACCAAATTTACTATACCGAAAGTTTCATTACAGTGATGTGTTTGCCATAATTACGTTAGAAATTGACATAGTGTGCATAAATTACGAAAGTGGACCTGCTCTCAATTATAATTATCGGAAGCAATCATCTCATAAACTGAAACGCCGAAATTGCCTTTTTGTGTACTTATTCTACAAATATCAGCATCACAGGTAATTGTGAATAAAGTTTAGATGAAAGGTCATATCCCAATTACTTCACAATTTCACTTTTTTTCTCGAGTGCTGTTTCAAAAAGTTTGATATTTACGAATTACTTGAATTGAAATCACCTGATGGCTGACTGGAAGATAATGCCATTGGTTTGAAACCAGTCGATGTACATTATGTTTAGTGCAAAAAGTTAATATTTTATTTTTATGGAATAGGGGCAAACGAGCAGAAGTATCGCCTGATGGACACTCGCAACACCAGAGGCGTCACAAGTGCGTTTCCAGCTTTTTAAGAAAAAGTACGCTCTTTTCTTGAAGGTTAACATAAATAAAATAAATAGTCACTAGCTATTTTGTCCTTTACCGCGATAAATAGTAAACAAAGACCTCAAGAATCAATGAAGATACCGTATTTGGCTATATATTCGTTTTGTGTGTCAAAAAACTTGTTGAAGATAGGTATAGAACTTTACATTGCTGTACGATTACGGCAAGTTTTAAGTCCGAACAATTTCGAAGAATACTCCCTCTTAAATATGCAATGGAAAACGCAGAGTGAAACTACATTTCTACGTAAAGCCGATGGGTATAGAAATGTCTATGATACTTTTCTTTAAACTTTTAAAATAAGTCTAAGTAATAAATCTTCTTCTTTTGATGAAATGGCAACCAGCCGGATCTCTCGGATCAGTCATTTCTGCCAATGTCAAGTGTTTTATAATCTTCAAATCATAAGTGTTCAAGTCTTTAAGTCTTCGTTGCGATGAAGTTAATGTTAAAAATTTATAAAATATGGATGAGATGAAATGGGGACCGTCTTTCGAAAAAACAAAAAGCGATCTACTATTTAATTTCTCATCTGTTATTAAATGAAAAAAAAGATAAATAAAGAGGCAAATAAGGTTAGAACTCTAATAAACCTGCTTAAATGGTCTTTCAATACTTTTTTCTTTTATATCCAGCAAACATTGATATTGGTAATATGTTCAGTAACAAAGGTTGATTCAATTGAAAAACAGCGAAGACACGTGACAAGATTAATCAAGTTGAATTTAGATTCACCTTTTCCATTCGAGACATTAAACAAGGGACGACATAAAAGACATAGTGGGGTGAATGTTTTCTCACAGTGAATACCCAGAGTTTAAGTTAGGTGGCTGTATACAGGTTCTTCTATAGATATAGTGCACTGTAGATGATGAGGCTATTCGTTTCAGTGCTTCAAGCTCTGCACTGAGAGACTTGACCTGTGTCGCGAACAGCTAGCTACATTTCAAGCGAAGTCAACAATATTAATTTCTTTGAGCTACAAGCTTGTACTTACTGAAGTAGCTTTAATTAACAATATCTGCTAATAGAATTTCTAGCTCTTGTATTTTCGATTAAATATTAACTTTATTATAACACTCGTAAGTCTCGTGACCAATTCTAGTTTTAATTTAAAAAAAAAGGAACAAGCAAAGGGAGATGGAGAAGTTCGAGCTTTCAAGAACTTGATTTCTTTTAAGATTTCCTCAACAATATTTGCTAAAAGCCTTTATTTTTATATAATAATATATAGGTTTCGCACTACGATGTATAAAACGTGATCTTGTATACATGGCAAAGGAACTTGGAATGCATGTGCATGTTGTGCGTGTTAAAAAATGTAATTGCAAACAGTTAACACGTGCAGAATATCAAACAAGGTATTGTGCGCCAAATTTATTAACGCCTTATTTCGTGAGTAAATTCAAAATAACTTTACTTACGTACACCTAATTAATTTGTGTATTTTTTGTGTTTTCTTTTAGAAAAAATACCATTATCTAAGATGTATTTGAACCTTAATAAATTGAAAAATACAGACAACTTAAAGGACCTCGTTCTTCTATTAAATTGCTAAAAAGAATGATAAGTGTCGGAAAAATAATGAAACTTATTATTTTCGTTATAAAAGAGTAATATATGTGTCCTTAATTTTTGTCTCGTAATCGAAAACGACTACTATCATGGAACCACATTCTGTGTTATAAATTGCGACGTGCAAGCTATTACGTTTTTCACTTTACTGTCTTAAAATGAACAGAGTTGACGAGTTGGACAGACTTTATTCTTCTGCCCTTCAATTAAATGGATAACTGGTGTCAGATGTGACTCAATTATTACGGACAATGCCTTGGTGGCGCAACAGTAGCTAGCGTATACGACTGCTTTACTTAAGGTCTCGGGCTCGATTCCCGGTCGGACCAAATGTTTGTATGATCTGCAAATATTTGTTTCGGAGTTTGGGTGTTTTCTATGTATAATATATTTTAAAAAAAAGTACATTTATATCAGTTGTCATGTACCCATAGCTCTGCTATGAGTTCGGGACTAGATGATTGTTTGTGAAAAAAAATGTATTAGTTAGTATTAACTTTAGCTCAATTACTGTGTCCAATATCGCTAAATATTTTAATTGATTAATACTGATATACCTACATGACATAGCACATCAACGATTATATTTGGTGCGATAGATTTAAGACTAGGTTAAGATTTATCTATTGATTGATTTAAGGATTGTCTGTATTTGGCTGTCTGTTAATAAACAAGCATCCTTACCCCCATATTAAAGCAGTCAGCTGTCAGTCTATGGTTCATGAGTGTTACACCATTCTTTTATTCGTTGCCAAAACCGAAGAATCTACCTACTCTAAATTATTTATACTATTTTGGTGGGTGGAATGTTCAGTATTCAATGAACAAAAGCTAATATAATAGTATAAAAAGGTTACCATTGTAACACAAAATAGGTTAGTAGGATTAAGTAAATTAATTATCCTGTTCGGCTCTAGATGGCGTTAATGTCAGATTGAATCGTACTATCGTTTACTTACAACCATTGTATTTAAGCCTTCACATTATGCTCAATAAATATCTTACTCTGAGGTACTGATGTTTCCTTTAAACGGGTATCACCAAAAACAAGGCGCTTTGTACCGATAGTGTACACTTACACATTACATGATATTAGTCAGTTTGTCTAGTGGTTAGCGCAAGCGACTGCCAATCAAGAGGTCCCGAGTTCGATTCCCGAGTCGGACTGCTGTTGGGTTTTTCTCACAAGAAATTCTTAACAGCAGTCCGGAGTATGGAATATGGCGGTGTTTCCCGTCGCCGTCGCACCGGTCCCGGTTGTCATGAAATCCCATGACAATCGTTATTGGGAAGTCAGTGCCCACATATATACTGACGACTAGTTCAACCTTCGAATTCAGTTCACCCTCAGGGTTGCGGAGGTCCGAGGGGGTCACTACGTAGAAAAACTAACATTCAGGTAAAACCGATTGAACAAGTTAGCCGACCCCAATTAATCTTGGGAATAATAAAGGCTAGGCAGATGACGAGTAAGAGGAAGCATCAATTAACTAACAATGATTTAACTGAAATGTTTATTGTTTAAACCTAAACCAAACTCACTTTTTCTACTTCTTGAATAATTTCGTCTCATAAGTGTATTTCTTCCACGTAATGTCTTTTAATATAATTTTTAAGACACGCAGTTAAATAAAAACGAAATGTTAAGTTCGCGAGGGATAGAAGTAGGTAGTCATCGAATGTTTTTTTTATTTTTATGGTATATAGAATTTCGATTCAGTAGCTGTTTTTATGAGAAAAACAATTGATAACATTTTTCAATCCAGTTGTTATTGGCTTAGCCCCTTTCTGCTTCCATTTGTGACTATTTTATCAAACAGAGTAAATATATTTATCACGGGTCTAGAATAAAAGATTATGTTATAAATGTTTTAGCGTCTGTTTGTTTTAGATTTTACAACACAACAACAACTTACTTGCAACTTAGTGCCTATGGGCCGAATCTGCTTTGACTGAATCATAATAAATAAACCCCTAATTTACATATTCGTACAATATCCTACAGGAATAAATAATTCGTAATGTATATTTTGTATAGTTTCTTAATTTCCATATTTAAATACAAGAGCGGTTATCTGATGGCTTTAGCTTAAAAATTACCTGATTAAAAAGATTATGGTCCCGTTGACCTAGAACATTCAATTTTGGTAAGAAGCGAGGTTCAACACTAAAAGTTAGGGATAGAAGGTAATTTTCTAAGGAACGAAATTGCTAGATTTTGACATACAAAACTTATAATGGCCGTAATGTAACCGTACATCCTCGGAGGACATTTTTATTTTAGCAGCGAAGATAATTTAGTCTTTCAATTCACTAGATTTATGCTACCTTCACTATCTTTGATTTTTATCCGTTGTCATTCTTTCTGACCTACTTCAGTCTCTTTATGTTTTAAGATACTTGTATCTTATAATCAAGTGAAAATAAAATTGAATAAATCGTATCTTTTTCATCCTACCCATTATATACCTAAGCAACAATCCTATTTGATTACTGTAAACCTATTTGGGTAAAAGTAATGATATATTTCGTAAAATCTCATAATGGTTACATTCTAAATGGAAACAAACACCTTAATAAATTTCCTACTTCGCTAAAAATATGGAAGCACTTATCTTTTGGTACTTAAAGATGGTGACACTAATATAAATGTGACAATGTTGTTTGCGTACAATCCAGTTATAGTTCGCAACGGAAGTAAGTGGTCTTTCATTGAATCGGTATCATAATATTTCTTAAAGGTATCTTTGACACCTGACAAAAAGCGATAAAGGAACTCTGATAGCTGAACCTGATATCCTGACCATTTAAAAACAAAATTAAATGATTTTGATGGTGACCGTATTTTTTCGGCAATACGCGAAAACATAAATTTGTTACATATGTTTGACTAAGTGCCTTCATGATTTATTATCACACTTACTTCGACAAAACTAAAAGGGGCTATATAATATATTTCATGATTGAGTGCTCTACAAATTAGTTTGCTATCTGTCTACGCCTTTTCTAACGTTTGCAAAAGTTTTTCGTTACTTCTTAAACATACATACCTTTTGATTTTTCTGAATTTACTAAACAGGTAATCAACATTGTTGCAAATGTCTTCTTACAAAGATTAAGTTAGCGTTTAGGAAAAAAGATTATATTTCCAAGCCAGGTATTTAGAGATAGGATAGATAGCGACCGTCTTTCTTTCACAATTATTCTATGAGCAGTGGCCTTTGAGTCCGTGTTCATTTATTGCATTAAGTTTTCGTCGGTAAAACTTCCCCATACCCCTAGCTGTTTGGCGAACAGATTGAGTGTCCATTGTACGTAAACAGCGCCGATCACTGAACGCCCAGCTCGGAAACTAATTTGGTCGTCTGTCAAAACAGGACCAACCTTATCCAGGTGCATCCTTGAAGCGGTACGAAACGTAGTCAAGTGTGAAGGTCAGCACTTTATGGAGGATAAGGAGGTCATCGACTGAAGTGTGTGGCCTTGCAGAAAAAGATTCTCAAAAACACAATTCTAGCTTTTTTTTGTGGAATAGGCGGGCAAACGAGCAGATGTATCGCTTGATGGTAAGCGATTACCGCCACCCACGGACACCTGCAACACCAGAAGCGTCACAAGTGCGTCGCCAGCCTTTGGGGAATGGGGGCAGGGGAGATAGGGGGAATGGGTCTCCGGTATCCTTACTCACTCGATAAAACACAGCGCAAGCACTATTTCACACCGGTTTTCTGTGAGGCCGTGGTATCACTCCGGTAGAGCCCGCTCATTCATGCCGAAGCGTGACTCTCCCATGGTTAGTCCCACGGATAGTTGTTAAAGTAACATAAAATAGAAAACAATAATACTTACATACAAGGTAAGAAGTATGTTATTCAGACATTTCAAGATAATCTACTAAATATTAGATAGTTTCTTCTCAATCAAAAGCAATTCTATTCAAAGTTTGTTTAACATTACTAATTTGTTGACATTTAAGAAGCGTTCAAAGTGGATTTAGATCTGGAGAATGAGAGGTCAAGTAATCTAATAGATGATACTAGACTACATTCTGCCAAGTGCTCTTATTCAAGTTTAATCTTAACCCTTTCTAGTACGGCCCATGCGCGGCATTGTGATTTAGATTAAATTATGAAAAGGCGGGCCTTCCTTACAATTATTCCCAATTCACTGTATATTTTTTTAACTATGAAATCAATATATATTATATCAGTAAATACAGAAGATGTTAAGAGGTAACGTTAACTAGTTTTTACTTTTACAAGGATTTGTTTTCTTGATTGAAACCTACCAGACGTACCTGACTCAGATATACCTACTGTCAATAGACTTTAAACATGCCCTGATAGTGATGACTATAATATGTACACCCTAGTTACCTCTTAACAATGAAACGGTATGTCGAATTCGAAAAAGATCTCCCATGGTTACATATTCATAAATGTAGGAAACAAAACACGTTAGAGTGAATGTCGGTACCACTATAAAATCTATACTAATATATAAAGCTGAAGAGTTTGTTTGTTTGTTTGTTTGTTTGAACACGCTTATCTCAGGAACTACTGGTCCGATTTGAAAAATTCTTTCAGTGTTAGATAGCCCATTTATCGATATATATATCATCACGCTAAGACCAATAGGAGAGGAGCACCAATGAAAAATGTTTCAAAAACGGGGGAAAATTATCACGCGACGGGCAATAGGAGACGCAAACGAGGTTGCGTGGGTCGGCCAGTTATTCATAAAAAGAAAGTGAGAGCCATTTTTTTTTATGTTCGGGCCTGCCAAAATGACTCTGCCTCTCTGAATTCAAGAGTGGTTTGGTGACCCACAACATGGCGGCCTAATGATACTTCTGCATCATTTATAAATAAACTATCAACCCGGCCCGGCTTCGCACGGAAGTCTCTGAAATTCCTGGATTTCCTCAAATAATCTTCAAAAAGAATTAAAATAGTTTATTTTGGTTAACAAATATACAATGAGGTAGGTACAATAGAAGTTGATCCCTCCTTTTAAGCAAAAAATGCCTATAATAAGAGGGACATAAAAACTTGAGAATAATGAAGGTTAGGAAGAATATTATTCGCCCTTGATGTTAACGTGTTAACAAAATAGGAAATTGAAACCTACAATTGCTCTCAGAATACCTATATATGTTCTTTGAGAAATTTGCTCAACGAAGGGAATTAAATTTTAAAGTGTGTCCATTACATTAAATAAGTATGAAGATTAAAAAAAATTAAAATGTTATTTGTATTAAATAGGTTTTAAGTTTCGCTTACTAATTGCTCGCTGAAAATATAAAATGAAATAGAAAAAACATCTAAAGCCTACTAAAAACCTGATTGTGAACGATATTTTAGTTAACAATTTATTGAATACAGCGCCATCTCTACTAAAAACCTGATTGTGAACGAAATTTTAGTTAATAATTTATTGAATACAGCGCCATCTCTACAGTACGACAAATATTAAATCCGGTACTAGCACCACTACAAACTTTACTTTTCAGTTAGAGCAACGTGGTATTCTTTAATAATGAAATATATAGATGGCAGGTTAATAAATAATTTATTATTTCGAAACTATGAAATAGAGGGCGGTTGTGTGCTTTTATAAAACACTAGCTGACCCGCTCAACTTCGTTTGCGACTCTCTATAAGAAATCTTTTTAGCCATTTTTCCAACATTTTCAGTCGATACCCGATTCCTATTGGTCATAAAGTGATGTTACATTGCCTAAAACCTTCCTCGCTAAATGGGCTATCCAACAAAAAAAAGAATTAGCAAAATCGGTTCAGCCGTTCACGCGTGATGTCGTGACCAAGGCAAATAGGGATTAATTTTTATATATATAGAGATTACACAATAAACGCTTTAGACATTTATTTTCTTTTCATTAGCTCACTTGCGGGTTCCAACATTAATTAATCATACCGGTAGTTCATAAGTTCAGTACTAGTAGCAATACAGTTGTGATTGGAACAGATTGGAACATAATATTTGTTTTTCAACAATTCCCGCTACTTCCTACTGCGCTAAGTGTTGAAGGTTCAAATCCTAAATGGTACAACACTTTGTGTGATCCACAAATTGTTGTTCCAAGTCTAGGTGTACTGTGTACTTGGTGTCCATTTCAGTTCATATATGTTTGTTAAATCCCCCGCGACATAGGATGTATATTCCTAATGCGGGAGTTGTAAAAAAAAAGAAAAAAGGTATTACACAAACTGTAAATTATTTAGTTCTAAAGAGTAGGTAGACTTCGAATACTAAAACTACTCAATTAGCTTAATAGTTTTCATAATAAGTAAAGTTAAAAATAAGGTTTTAAATAAGTACATAAATAACTTGATATTTTCGCTGTTTTTCTGTAGCAGAAAAATGATTGCTGGGGCAATTGTTTTCGAACATACAATAAAACTATTTTTATCTATCTACATTTATCATAAGTATTTACAACTAATGCCATTACTCACATTTGTTGTCATTTGATAGCGGTTCCATCAACTTTGTAGACAAAACAACGTACAAAAAAAATGTAATCACACAACCTACATCCTTCCTGAAACTTATAGATCACCATTCATTTTGTATTCCTAGTAGCTAACATGGAGGTAAATATCTATACTCTATATACTAATATTTAAAGCTGAAGAGTTTGTTTGTTTGAACTCGCTAATCTCAGGAACCTCTGGTCCGACTTGAAAAATTATTTCAATGTTAGATAGCCCATTTATTGAGGAAGGCTATATATCATCACGCTAAGACCTACAGGAGCGGAGCACCAATGATAAATGTTACAAAACCGGGGGAAAATTATCACGCTACCTGCAATACAAGACGCAAACGAGGTTGTGTGGGCCGGCTAGTCTACTATATAAAATAAATCTATCAACTCCTTTTCTTTTATAACGTTTTCATAGAAGTATAAGGAAAATAGCAAGAGCGTAAACTATTACTTGCAGTCTGTGAGTTATTTCAACGCCAATGCTTTTAAAAGGACCACGGAAAATTTCTCTATGTGTCATTGCATTCTGTAGTTTTATACAGTCCTTTCTGTGTTTACCATACGACACAGACTGATATTTACATTTTACATAATTACTTAATGTAATATAATATGTCAACTTAGGTATAGCGTTGAACTAATGTCATTAGTAATTCATTTCCTTAATTCTTTAATCATTGTTAAACTTTCATTTACATTTTTAACCATATATTATTTTTTAATCTTAATATCCCAACTAAAAGAAATCCATCCCGAACAATATCGTTCGAATATCGTTGCCGGAAATAATATTCTAATATACATTTATTTTTTCTTTTTTCTCACACTTTACTAAACAAGACAAGAATAATATAAAGTAGATAGATAGGTTTTTTCGTGTGATACTCTCGATAAACCAACCAAAAATCACAAACAAGGAAATGAAAAGCGATAAAAGCCACAGAAACCAGCGCCTAGGCTTCCTGTCGAGACGTTCCTAACTGTTCCCCACGACTCGGTCACTTGGGTTTGGATAAATTTTTATACGGGACAAAATACACTAGTTTTCTCGCGTAGTGATTTATTGTTCGGGCGGTTATTTATCAAATAGGCAAGGCGGTGGCAGAGTGGGGACTTTTAAAAAGGTTTTTTTTCGAGTTTTTGTATCGTCAGCGAGATAACGAGCATTTCGGATATGTTATGCGCTTTTTTAACATAATTTGTTGAAGGCTATAATATATATTTGTTTTATTTTCTAGATTTATTTTTAGATTTTAGATTTAGCCATTTTCTTGCTGTGTTAGTTCTTTTTATAATTTCAGCTTAATGATAGACGGTTTCAGTCTCCTCACTGCAAGTGTTTATTACAAAAGCATCAATTGAAATATAGAGACGTCTTTTATAATCGATAGTTTCTCGGTTATGTTTAGTAGTTCCTTTTATCTGTGTTGGCACAATATACCGTAGCTATCCGAGAAGAGGGATAGGTAAACGTAAGCTTTACGAGAATTAGCAGTTTCGTGAAATCAGTTACAGGATAAATAAATAATTTTTAATTGTAGAGTAGTCCAATATTTAAACTAAATTATTGATTTTAGTAGTTCCAGTTGTTTGAGACGAAGCTTTTCTCAATGCAGCCGTGTGAGTGCCGAGTATAGAATTTCTTCACGAGTTAAACATTTTGAAGATAGTGTGAACGTTTTATTGTAGCACTTTTGGTTGTTATAGGATATCTGATAGTATAAGTGTAAAATTTGTATAGAAATGAACACATCAACAGAGTTGCTTAGTCAAGAGTTTAGTATTTATTTTAATCGGGACTTACATCTCAAAAACGTCCTTGGCTGAGATAAGTTCTTTTAAAAATACTTATAATACTCAAATTTTCACCGGAAAGGAAGGCGGCGTAAAAAAACTCGTATCTCTTCGAAATAATAAGGAACTTTAAATTCAATATCACTATGCGGCTCTTGACAAGACCTCATTTAGTAATCTTTCAAACGCAATTTTTTTAGGAAATAACGTTTACCATAGACTATACGAGTAGACATAATTAAATAATTTGTGATTATGTTACTAATAGGTATAGCTATGGCATTATCGTTAGAAGAACCATTACTACATTTTATTTAGGCATACAATATTTTTTGAATTGCGTTGAAAATTATTTCTTTCATAATTGATATATCATCCACCAAAATACTGATTGGGGGTATATGCCTACATAAATAGCCGTTTATATAGGTATATACACCCAATTTCAATCAGTCGTCGTGTGGATTATTTGAAATTTATATGCATGTAGGTCCTACATGCATATAAATTTCAAATAATTCATTCATTTTTTTTTGTTTTCAATAAATAAGATTTAATTAGAGGATTCCTTTTCCTTTAGAATCGGACACTAATGGTCCTTATAAGAATACTAGCTGTCCCACGCCACCTCGTTTGCGTCGCTTGTTGCCCGTAGCGTAATAATTTTCCCCCGTTTTTGTAACATTCTTCATTGTTTCTCCGCTCCTCCTGTAGGTTTTAGCGTAATGATATATAGCCTATAGCATTCCTGGATAAATGAGCTTTCTAAGACTGAAAGAATTTTTCAAATCAGACCAGCGGTTCCTGAGATTAGCGTGTTCAAACAAACAAACTCTTCAGCTTTATATATTAGTATAGATTGATAAGAATAAGAATCCTTTGTCTACTCTAAAACGAAAACCATTCTGAAACAAAAGTAGTTATCTAAATATCACTTACTAGCTTTTACACGCGGATTCGCTCATGCAGACTTTCATCCCCTGATTTACTACCTTAGGGGTAGAAAAGAGAGATTTTATAAATTATTAGTACGTACTTGTAGAAATCAATCAGTGTTTTAATCTACCGGATCGGGAAATTATTATTCATCACACGTACCTGTAGAATCTACAACCTCCAAAGTCTAATAAATATCTAAATTATGTATTACATTATAACTTGACTTTATTATATACCTACGCGGGCTTAAGAAATTCAATGTATTTTAATAGGGTATGTTCAGAAGCAAAATATAATAAGTACTGAATTTTGTATAAAGATATCATCCTTATTTTTGCCTGACTCTAGAGAAAAATAAATTTCCACACTGGCTGAAATTTTTAAAATGCCTACTGAGCAATTATTATGATTGAACAAGTAGTATGAAAATGACGACAGAAACCTTTTTTGTTTAAAGTACTCAACTTCTCTTTAAAAACTAAAATATTAACTATAGAAAAAGTAAAATCATTCTTAATTCAAATTTCCCTCCAAATTGTGTTCTTTTGTTTTTATCGATTTATTTTAAAAACCAAACCGAACTTGTATGTAATATCCGAAGTAATTCAAATTTATATTTAGTTTTAAATAAGTAAGCAAACATTTGCGTTTTGGAAATGAATTAATAGTGATGAAGAGGCGATTTTTACCATTCATGTGGCTGTACACGCTGCAACACGGACTAACCATATGGAGGTAAATAAATGTAGTAACTTTCTAATAAAATATTGCATATGTGATATTACTTATTTTAATTATTCATTGTCATATAGATTTTCGTACCGCAGTACGGAGCAATAGCCGTACTAAGTAGTTATAATTTTTTTGTGGAGCTTCACTGGTTTAATTGGATATTATTAATTTATTGTTATTTAGACTTATATTTTACACCTAGGTGTTTTTGTAGTACTTATATATTTAGTAAAAATCCATCGTATTTTAAAGTATATAACTTTATTAATAAACACTTTAATAAAAGTTCTAAAAATATTATGCTTATAACATCACCAGAAAACGTTTAAAATTTATTGACAATCTATGAATGAATGCTAAACATTAATATTACTTCAAAACTTGCTTGACATAAAAATTGGAAAACACGATATAATTGAACTAAAATGTTTTCAGATTTTGTAAAGACATATAATACTTTTATAGGACAGCTCACCCTTGACTCATAATGTTTATAGCAACCATTTCTTACAAATATGAATGACCCTGTCTGCAGTCTCGTATTTCGTTTTAAAAATAATACTTAGTTCACGATTTACTGCGAGTTTTATCAGTCTCATTGTTTAGTAAACTATAAAAATAAATGTAGCGTTACAAGTAAATACTGGTTTTGTTTAATAAAATACGCAATCCCATCAAACAAATACATGTAAATGCAATTTAGTACAATAAATAATGACCTATTATTTTCAATTTTGTATTCATTGTATGGATGTGAGTTGAAAGGCTCAGACAAAATAAGATTTAACAAAAATCATTTTTAACCTTCTACAAATACATAGTTGATAATTATAAATATACACTAATTATTAGTTTTTAACTGTATTTATATTTTTTACTAACTTCCTTCCACCATAAAATATTTACATATCTGTCTTAGCTTCCCACAGGCAGTGTACAGTCACGGACAAACTAAAAACTTTTCCCGTTATCTTTTTTGTATGTTTTTAAAAAAGATTTTTTTAATTTGGTGCAGCCAATCGGAAGTTATGCACACAAAATGTTCCAAAATTCAATGATAATTTGACATCGGGCGAGAGGCCATGTTATAACAGTTCTGGAGAAAATAAGAAAAAAACACATTTTTAAAAAAAATTGAAAAACGACTCCCATGTTTGCATTTTTAAGTATTGTGATCACAAATTTCACAATTATGCAGTGATTTTTTCAATTATGTTTTATACAATAACGGTGCTAACAATCTCAACCACAAATCAAAGTAATCAATAATGTTAATTTAATAAAATAAATTAAGTTTCATTGAAGCATCAATTACAAAATGTTGTCTGTTAACTTTGATACTTCATTTTGGAAAAAAAAGAACTACACTACCCTTGGCAAGTTATTTTTGAAGGATGGCCCATTTAGTCAAGATTTTAAAATAGTGCAAGACTTGCCACTTTTCTTGCCATTAATAATGTTATTTCTTATTTATTTGCAAATAGTCGCCATTAAAAAATAATACTTAGTTATTTTAGGACAAGATTTGTGTACTACAATAATTTAAAAATAATGGAAAAAGTTTTTTTTCTGTCCGTGACTGCACCCTACCCATGGGAAGCTGAGGCATAACTGCTTAAACCACGGTTTTCAGAAATTTAGAAAATATTAATGAAAGAAAAATATGGTGGTACGAAGTTCGCCGGGTCAGATAACATCTTTAAATACCGCGCTTTGTACCATTTCAAAATGTAACCTAAAAGCATTAAGATATACCTACATACCTAAAAGTAAAATTAGTTTTTACAAAAATAATGAATGAATTTTTCCAAAGGTTTTTATAGAAACAATTTTTATGTTGTACTAAAAATGTCAAAGCAGCTATGTTGCAATTACATAAATTGCAACATAGCTGCTTTGACATTTTTCAGTTCCGCAGCATAGTAATCGGCGTTATTATTATGTATAGAAAAGTGCAACCATAAAAGCGTCTATCTTAACGCACAAAATTTGGTTCCTTTTTGTTTCGAACCACGTATTAAATAATTTATCAAAAAAGTACTTCAGAAATAGCTCACAGATCGATTATTACCACTCAGAAAACATAAAACGCAAACAATACTCAATTGAAGAATCTTTCGTTTATTAGCATGTGACTTCACCAAAGTTGTAACCAATCAACGTTCAACATATCGCAACCATTGTTTTAAACAGTTAGTTAAATTGTAAATAGTATAAGTGATATGTAAAATGTACCATTAACTTGAATTAATAAATATGTACAAAAAAAAATGTTCATGTCGCAGACAAAATTCCAAAAAATTTATAATTTTATTTCGTGCAATCTGTGAGAAACTTACATTATTATGTTTGATTTATAGTGAAATATGTCTTTTTAGACTATTATCTGATAGGATGACCACAATCCAAAGGTTATTTTCAACATTGTCAAGTAGTCTATTCGACCGTCTATGTATATATATTTATATTTATGTAAAAATGTTAAGAAAATGTTAAATAATACTACTATTTATATGAACAAAGAATTAGGTATAGACAAGAATTGACATAGTAATTTATGAAGAGCCAGTTTATGTTAAGCTTTTTAGTGTTTTTTGGCAGGACGTTTTCGTAGGATGCTTTTTGGAAGTCGTTTTTTTTTATAAAAAGTTTTTTTGGAATAAAATATAAGTAATCAACCAAGGTGATAGAATGTGACTGACGCTGTCAATCTGGCGGATAAATAATTCCACCTACTTGCATACCTGTATAGATTGGTGAAACCTTCTTGCTAAGGAGAAGTCTATTTCCAGCAGTGAAATTTTAAAGGCTGTTGATGATGACATTATCATTATCAAATAATGATAATATTAGTAACTGCTGCTACATTAGCACTACTCACATACAACACCGTGGTCACAATCCACCGTGGGAGAGTCATGCTTCGGCATGAATGGGACAGCTCGACCGAAGTGATACCAGGGCCTCACAGAAAACCGGTATGAAACAGCGCTTTCGCTTTATTTCACCGAGTGAGTGACGATACCCGAGGAACATTTTTTACGTGTGGAATCCCCGGTGGGGTGACGGCGCGAGGGGGTTTCCAAACGTAAAAAAAAAAATTACTAGTGGATACCACCTCGGGGCCGTCACCCCGCCGGTGTTCGCAGCGGAGCGGTGTGTCGGAATCGAACCGACTAAACCCACATGGTGTGCTACTCTGCGCCTGAGACGAGAGGGATCCAGGAACGGGAAAATGGCCCGGGCGGACCAAGGCGCACGCCGCCTCGATCGACACCGTGCGGTATCCGCTTATGGATCTGACCGCCAATACCCTCTGAGGTCGCCAGAGCCGCCACCCACACTGGTGCCCCATACAGCGCCATCGACCGGACCACCCCGTGTAACGTTGACCAGCTTCGGACCAAGCTGTCGAAAGTGCTCGTCGAAGAGCCACCTACCGTCGAGGATCAGGCCCAGATACCTCATCTGGGCCCGAACCGTTACGACGATACCGGAGTCCCAACCCCAACTCCTCCCCCTCTCTCCCCCCATTCTCCAAAGACCGGCAACGCACTTGTCACGCCTCTGGTGTTCATGTGCCTCTGTGTCTATGGGGGGCGGTAATCGCTTACCATCAGGCGATATGCCTGCTTGTTTGCCTCCTATTCCATAAAAAATAATAAGTTTATTCTTGTCAAAAACATGTCCATTTTTCTATAGCTACTCACAAATACATTTTCATACAATTACAATCCTTGATATCGTTTATCACATTACGCTCAAAGTAATTCACACATTTGCAATGATATTTTTCTTTGTCTGAGCATCACTGAGCTGGCTACAAGTTTCCTTTGTGTATTTTCCATTCCATTGGTCACTATAAAAGGAAAGTGTTCTTATACACAGTTAAAACATAAGTCTCTATTGAGCACCATAGCTTTAAATTTATATAACTACTAGCTGTCCCTGCAAACGTCGTTTTGCCATAACTACTAAAAAATTAAAAATCAATTAAAAAAACATTGTCCAGCGGACAAAATTGTGAATCTAAACCATTCCCAGATCCCCTTGAACACACACAAAAAATTTCATCAAAATCGGTCCAGTCGTTTGAGAGTAGTTCAGTGACATACACACTCACAGAAGAATTATATATATAAAGATTTTACTATGCTTTATCTATACAAATAAATAAAATTGGAGTGTCTGTTTGTAATATTAAAATAACCGCTTTTTGTTAAAAAAAAATGTAGTTAATTTTTTTTTTGTCTGTCTGTCTGTTTGTTCCGGGTAATCTCTGGAACGGTTGAACCGATTTTGACGGGACTTTCACTGGCAGATATATGATGATCCAGGGAGTAGCTTAGGCTTCTTTTTTTTTGACTAACTTTATCCTGCGGGGTTCAGCTAGTTTTATAATATAATCATTTATATTTAAACAAAAGTAATTGAACCCCGCAGTGTTCAATAAATGCGTAACGCATTTGATGAAAAGCTGTTAATTTGAAATTACAAATAAATACTTCAATTTTATTTATTTGTAAAGATTAATTTAAGACATTCGAGACAGTTGACGCCCACATTGAAGCTATATTTAGAGTTCCAAGTAATTTCAAATATAGTAGTAGACAAATTTATCAGACAAAGCCTGAGAATTGAGTGCTTTGAGTATATTTTGATTAAATAAAATATGAAAATTGCATCTAATATTGTACAAATGCAATTAAAGTTGTTGTCTTAGAGAGCCAGACTTGACGACTGTGACTTACAACCATCTGATAACCAGATGCGACATTTTTTTATTTATCAGTGAATGAACATGCATAAGATAGCTGCCATGACTTATTTTTAAGTATTCATTTTAAAAGTTTTTTACAGGCAAGCCAATGCGCTTGATATTCAAATATATTTATTTTGATACTAATTTTTGATTGATTATAATCAACTAGGTGAAATTATCTATTTACCGGTTCATAACCGCTTGCCGTGTAGCTATATACGAGTAGAAATAAGTAAGCAAGCCTACCTAGGCATATTCCCTATCTGGGAAATAATTTCAATTTGGTACTAAATTTAGGTGGTTATTAATAAAGTGAAGGTGACGTAAAAAGTGATTATCTATACAAATAAATAAAATTGGAGTGTCTGTTTGTAATATTAAAATAACAGCTTTTTAATCAGTGCATATGTATGTACACATGATACATATAGCAAAAATGTAGTTGAAAATTTTTTTGTCTGTCTGTCTGTCTGTCTGTTTGTTCCGGGTAATCTCTGGAACGGCTGGACAGATTTTGACGGGACTTTCACTGGCAGGTAGCTGATGATCCGGGGAGTAACTTAGGCTATTTTTTTAAACTAACTTTGTCCCGCGGCGTTACTCGCGGTACAACAATAACCGCGGGTAACACCGCGGGGTTCTGCTAGTAATTAATAAAATTTAAAATAATTGTAACACAATGACAGTTTTTGTATAGTGTACAGACAAGCTTATATAGCCGACTCCGTAGAAGCAAGTAACATTATATTTTATTTATATTTATGTTGATAGAATCACTGACGAAATATTGTGTCATTGATAGAATGAAGGGTAAATTGCGGTTTACAATTTATGACGTATTAAAATAAACTACTTACTAGATCTTGATCAAACCTATTTTTGGTGGAAATTTACATGGTAATGTACATCATATATTTTTTTTAGTTTTGCCATTCTCTTATTTTAGAAGTTACATGGGGGGGGGGTGACATACAGACAGACGTTTTTTACCATTTGGCTACGGAACCATAAAAATTACACATCTGATTTATCAGGTGGGTGTAAATCAATCTTTACAGTGTCTCTCATCTTGTACTATTGTGTTTTCATATTACATACATAGCTGGCTAAAGTAAATATATACAACACATGTACACAATCCCATATCTTTCGAATCAATCAACCAATGACTTTTTTATATAATATCATTGCAATCAAGAAACAGAATCTTTATTGCTACAGATTATGAAACAAAGTCTTCCACTGCGTCTGTCTGTTAGTGATAAACTTAAAAGCTACTGCACGGATTTTGATGCGGTTTTCGTCGTATATAATTTGTTATATTTTTTTTAGTTTATTGGCTGAAATATAACGGCATTTGTTGAAGACGTCGGAAAAAATCAAGCCGCTCATCTTCTCGGGATAACATAGGCTACATTTTATTTTGTTTAAAGAGCCCGTGCGAAGCCGAGGCTGGTTGCTAATCTATACAAATAAATAAAATTGGAGTGTCTGTTTGTAATATTAAAATAACCGCTTTTTACTAAATGCATTTGTACGTATACACGGTACATGTACCAATAATGTAGTTCAAAAAATTTTGTCTGTCTCTTGTCAGTCTGTCTGTCTGTCTGTTTGTTCCGGGTAATCTCTGGAACGGCTGGACGGATTTTGACAGGACTTTCACTGGCAGGTAGCTGATGATCCAGGGAGTAACTTAGACTACTTTTTTTTTGACTAACTTTGTCCCGCGGTGTTACTCGCGGTACGACAATAACGAAACGGTACGAAATCCTAGAATTGCATAGACTCCCACGCGAAACCAGGTAAAGTCGCTAGTGAGTTATAAATTCCAATATTTTGATATTTATTTAGGGTTACCATAATAAATACGTAAGTATCAACATGAAAATTGATAGTTACTCCTACAAAATTTTAAAACGATTAAAACATGTACAGTATAAAATTCTATTATTAAGATTTAGGACTGTAACAAAGTTTTACAGAAATTAATAAGAAACAATACAGACGAATTGTTACATCGGAACGAAAATGTCTTGAAAGTTTTGAAGCTGCCAAACATTAATTAATCTGATTTACTTATTTAATTTTAGGGTTTTATTTTAAATGTTTCTCTTTTAACTAATATTATTAAATGACCATTCTAAGAGGCTCTATTTAAATATCTATTTACATTGATTGATATTATACATTTAATAAATATCACAATATCAATAAAATAGTTTATCAATGTTTTCAATAAGGTAAATTTAAGTTGTGAAGTGACAACCCCAATTATATGTCAAGGGCTAACAGAAATTCTTTAATTCTCTTTTTTCTATTCTAATCTTATTCACTTAAAGATATCAAAATGGCGGACACTAAGATTTATCGACAATAAATTAGCGATGTCTAATGATGTTAATACAATCTATTATTTCAGATCCCAAATTCTAAGTGCTACTCCCGCTGATATTATATATTGAAACCTAATGCTTAATGAAATAATTTCTTCAATAACTATCGTGGTAGTCGTTCAGTGAACAATTATTTCATTCCAAACAGTTAAACACGTTATAAGAAAAATAATAGTTTATCAAAGATAAAGTTATCGGTTACATGAAATATTTTTATGGAACAACTTGCTACGTCTAAAGAACGCAGTATTAGGTACAAAGATAAAATATAAAAAATGCAATTATTTTTTTCTTTTCTTTTCATCTTTAACTTCAAATATGTTGAATTATTAAAACATAAAAATATAAATAAAATTAAGTGAGTGTGTATGTAAGGACTTTCTTTAATATGCATACAATTTCACTGATAAACTCATTACAATAATAAGATGGGAATCGGCTGTACAGTATTAATTGGCGTCTGTTTTATAAATTTATTGATCAGTAAACCAGTCACTACAGGTTGTAAGTAACTAAAAATAAACGGTAAATAAAAGTCTGCAAGCATTCTGAATCAACATAATCCAGGTACTTAAGTTGGTATATCCAGTAACTGGTTTACACTTCAATAATTTTAACTAAACCAATACAAACAGTGGAACATAGAACCTCCTCCTTTTTGGAAGTCGGTTAAAAAACTAATAATAATCCAAATTAACAACAATGCTAAGCAACGAAATATATTTCAAAATAATAACCCCAAATACTTTAAAGTATTTGGGGTTATTATTTATAATTAGAAGTACCAAGTTAACCGAGATTACAGAAGCAATAGTTTAGTAACATTCTTCTAATAGTTTTCCTGATAACTTCAAGTATAATCTATGACAATCGAATTTCGAAACAAAGTTTAGTTGGGTATTTTACTCGTAAAAGAAAGTTCTCATTCGTGATAACACAACTTGTCGATCTAAAGTGAGGAAAGAGGATGAGAAACAGGTGGTGGTGTATGTGTCGCAGGTATATTGTGATATTAGAATTTTACTGGTAATCTATACAAATAAATAAAATTGGAGTGTCTATTTTTAATATTAAAATAACCGCTTTTTACTAAATGCACCTGTATGAATACACGGTACATATACCAAAAATGTAGTACAATTTTTTTTTGTCTGTCTGTCTGTGTAATCTCGGCTAGATCGATTTTGACGGGACTTTCACTGGCAGGTAGCTGATGATCCAGGGAGTAACTTAGACTACTTTTCTGTCCCGTGGCATTCCTCGCGGTACGACAATAACCGCGGGTAGTTAGTTCAGCTAGTATTACAATAAAACGATAGATTGTCAGTCAACTTCATTTCTTACAATTTAACGGCCTAGTTTTAGTGACATTATAAGTTTGGGTTGGGTTTTTTTTTACTAGCAAGTTTTTTTTGTGTTAAAAGAAATAAAAGCAAAAAAATTACCTAACCTAAACACTAGTTAGGGCGCTGTCTGATAATCCACCGCTTTATTATAATATCACAAGTGAAATCGTAATTTCACGGCTTTGATATACCTGCGACTTATGTACAAAGAGCATTAATTGTCAGCGTATGTGATCAAGTTAGTGTTTGAACGAAGGTCGTATTCGGGTAGTAGGCTACATTTCACAATACCTGCAAATGATGACGCTAGTCTGTTACCAAAAAATTACCTTTTTTTTATTTTACTTTTTGTAAATGAATACTCTTATTAGTTATTTTTTTACGTATGGGCCTTTCTAATTGACTCTACTCTGCCTGATGGGAAGCACAGGCGGAATCCTAGAGTGGTAGATAATGAAACAATGCAGCATGGTGACCCACACCACACCACCACCGGCCTAGTGATGTTTATGCATCAATGAGCCCTCCTTTGTTGTACTTCTCCAGTGCGCGATGGTATCGACTTGAAATTAAAATCAAATACCTACTTAAATCAATGCAATTTTAAGATACAGATATGGGGCTAAACTTTTACCAATTTATTAACAGATACCTTTATGGAATTGTAACAAATACTTTGCGCGAAAACTGATAACTGAAAACTATAAGGTAAATAAATTATTATAATATAAGTAAATACCGTTAAAATTATTTTGAAACAATATTTTTAAATCTTCCTGGACTTTAGTCAGAAATTAATTTTCATATAAGTTTTTATATGGAATGAGTTAAATCTGATTTGGGTGTTGACATCACAGCATCGTCTGCTTGCTTTGGTCATTAAGTGCAAATGAAACACCTCCGGCATCTCAATGATATGAATCTGTAAAGCTGTTGACTTAATACGTTTTTTAATGACAAGCTGTACAAAAATGAATACGTAAAAAATATTACAATTATAGTGTCCTGCATATATTTTACTTCCTGCAAAAATGAACTTCGCGTCATTTGAAGTTGGATCAGTACCAGAGTTAAATTGAAAATATAGTTTAGAAGACAAACACAGTAGAAATCTACTGTCCTGCCAAATCAGGGCAGGCAGCAGACTGTTGATATTAACACCTTAGAAAGATTTGGTTTTACTTTACATTAATACAGCAATATCACGTCTGGGAACAAAAACTTAGGTAAAATCTTGAATAAAAGTGATTGTTGTAAAAAAAGTGTACAAGTCAATAAGTATCAGAGTCAACTTATTAAAATTAGTTGTACCTTATACAAATGCCACTAAATAACCGTCACAAAGACACATCTTATGATAAAACATTTAAATCTTGATATTTTTATAAAATCCAACAATATGTATCTATCGCTTGTCACGGTAAATTAAATAGTGAAATCGTTTGAACTTTGTGGACATTTAAAAGCCATATAAAATAACCACGATCTATAAATCACTGTATAATTGATTCCTAGCGCCATTATCATTGAAACTTTATTTGGCATGATAGTAAAACGCGTCCCGCGGGCATAAAGATCGGTCGTTGAACTCCTTCGAAGCTATCACGCCTATCACTTATCTTCTCGTTCCCTCCGTTACTAGATGCCGTTAAAGATATTTGTTATGTGTTTAGTTTAGCATAATGCCAGTATTGCCACATTTCTTAAACTGCAAACAGAATTGCGATCACGATAATAAATCGAGTTGGACGTGAACAGTGTTAAGGAATGTTTTACATTTTCAAACGCAATAGTATCATTGATGAGACTATTGATTTAGTCTCTAGTGTAAAGGAGATATAATCCGAGTTTTTCCTCAAACTAGGTTGAGTCGTGGTAATTTCCTCAGACCTGCGCAACGTAAGTATTAGCTTTTCTCTTTAATTTATGGCCTTGCCAAAATCACTCTACTCTGCCTGATGGAAAACATAACAAGAATCCAAGAGAGAGAGAGTGGTCACCATACTCCTTACGAATGCAGAGAATATAACAATGCAGCATGGTGTCCCACATTATACCGGCCTAGTAATCCGGCCTTTATCATTGGATCTCCTGTCTCGCAATCACCAAGGAAACACGACAGCTCCATTCCGACGCTGTTATTTCTGTGCAAGACGAGGGTAGCCGCCTTACTTTAAGGTCACAGATGATATGTAAGCCAAAATTTAAACTTTATTACGTACTAAAATAACTTAGTTATTTAATAATTAAGAAAACCGTTTTACCAACATTGCTCAAGATAAATAATAGGTATAAATCGACATAGATGGAAAGTAAAAAAAATATACAAAAATACTACATAACATTGTTGGCGGCTGTTTTGAGACCTTTCGAAATACCAATACGTGCCAGGAGTGTGCTAATTTAGGTCCAGTTTTTAAAACCTGTTCACGAAACAAGTCAAAAATAATGACAGTTTTATTGTCATGAATTTTATCAACGTTTATCTAAAACGCACATGGTCCAAAGATTGTTATCGTATAATCCAAGTAACGTGTAACGCTACAATTACTAAACAGGTGCATACCTTATTTATTTTGTAGTATATATTCCAAATTAATCTAACTAAATATTACACACATGTTGTACTAGTGACGCGGGCCGGCTTCGCACGGAAGAGTTTGAACTTCTCAAATTTTCTCTTCTGACGCATGTAAACTTTCTTCTTGAATCTTTCGCTGAAAGCTTGAAAATCCGTTGAGTGGTTTGAAAGATCTAAGCGAACAGAAAGCGGACGCGACTTCATTTTATAATATGTAAATATTTTGAGTAAATACAAAAGTATTTACAAAATGTGAAGGATAGAGTTAAGGCCATAAATGGTTGCACTAGAAAAAAAAAACAATGAACCATAAACAACACTTTTTATTTTGAAATTTAGATTAGTTGATTCCTTTCTTGTACATGTTAAATATTTTTCAGTAATAAGTACCTATTTAAAAAGTTTGAGGTGCGTTACTCATCTCCAATAATTAATATTACTTATTGAATTAAAACCTACATGATAAACTTTCAAATTCACTATTTTGCTGGCAAAATGAGAATTGTCGGGTTCTAAATTATCTAGTTCGTTAGATAACTAATTTTTAAGTTATGACAATCAAATCCAAGAATACTTTTTTCTTTGAAACTAATTAATCGGTAGTTAATAAGAGTTCTTGACTAAAAAAGTAAACCGGATTTACTTGAAAATATAAAAATTACATATAAGTGCTCATTGATTGCCTTCATTATATAGATATCAAATTAAGGACGCATTAACATTCTTCGATTAAAAATGTGAAACAAGTTATCGATTAATAAACTAAAGGTTGTGGAAATGTATTTGCCTTCTTTAATAGCCTTTAAAAGTATACTGGTCATAAGCCTCCATAAAGGAGGTTAATAATTAAATTGTGATATATTTATATCTAGGTAGTATTATTTTTATTAATTCATCTTTATTCTTAAACAAAATAGAAAAAAGCAAACAATGTTACGCCCATGATGGTAGCTTGCAGTACATAAGTGTTTTAACGCCCGGTGAATTTCACTAAAGTCAGGGTGAGAAGAATGAAGAATAGAACGAATGAAGTGCTCACGCTCATCAAAGTAAATTCAATTAAAACTGATAAGCTGACGAATATTCTGTGAAACTCGTTTATTTGAAATCAAAATCTTTGGGCTCTTTGGTTATAGATTACTGCAGTACTCAATGCAATTTTTGGCATAAAAATTGACCTACATTAGAGATCATGGTATCGCTCAACTTTAGAAATGACTTCCAATTTCTTGGGTCTCAATGTATATCTTGGACTTGGCTTGTTGACTCAAGTTTAACGTAACGAAAATTTAAAAAAAATAACATACAGTCAATGAGGTGTAAGGGGGCGCTTAATTTTATTTACCAGTGTTTTTTTAAATTTAAATCAGAATACGATAATAAAACCATAAAAAACAGGCCAAGTGCGAGTCGGACTAACGCTCGAAGGGTTTCATACCATATATACAAATAACTAAAATTGGAGTATCTGTTTGTAACATTAAAATAACCGCTTTTTACTAAATGCATATGTATGTATACACGGTACATATACCAAAAATGTAGTTAAATTTTTTTTTGTCTATCTGTCTGTCTGTTCCGGCTAATCTCTGGAGCGGCTGGACCGATTTTGACGGGACTTTCACTTATAGGTATAGGCTTATGACATAAGGAGTAACTCGGGTTTTTTTTTAGACTAGCTTCATTTGTTTTAAATATTCATTTTATTCTGTTTTTTAGTATTTATTGTTATAGCTGCAACAGAAATACATCATCTGTGAAAATTTCAACTTTCTAACAAGCGTTTCATCAGATACAGGTTGGCGACAGACGGACATACAGAATACAGACGGACGGACAGCGGAGTCAAGAATGTACTGCCTTACCAAAGGCAATGTATAATGGTTCTTGAGTCGTTCTGTTTTAAACTTATTAACAGAAAACAAATATATGAACACATTCATAAATAAAGCCGTCTTGACACTTGTCAGATCCAAAAACACCTTCAGATACACCTTTGCTTGACTTGCATTTCAGTTATAATCAATTAAAACCAACCATGTTGTTTGATATTTGAGAATGCAACTAAAAATGACAGTGATTTGCGGATAGATACTTATCATTGACAGTCCAGTTGACCGTTACACACATTTAAAAAACATACCATCTTATTCAACAGCACGTACTGCCAATATTTTTTTGAACGCCATAGTTTAGAACTTCGTTTATTAAATTTAGCCCCTAGAACCAATCTCGTAAGAGATACTTATCATGACTTGCATTTTATATTTGTTAAATTTATTATACTATTTGTCTTCTATAAGTACATTTAATCTTGTATGACTATTGATAAATTGTATCTTTTCAAAGAACTAAGCTTTGAAAAAGATACCATTTAGGAAATTATTTAAGAAAACGTACAAATTAGCAGAACAATAATAATGTTCCCAATCTCGATGTCAGATAATTATAACACTGCTTTTACACACAATTTTCTTTCCTTTCTTTAAATTTGGGAACTTGCGTTTTTTCTATTTTTGACATATATTTATTGGCAGTCAGGTAAAAAGATGCTGAGACCTGCAACTATGTGATTGAAGTATCTGCGAACATTCGTAAAGCCCTAATAACTAAAGAGAGAGTATTTGTGAACTGGTCAACCTGTCCTGTCAGAGATTTTACTGTTATGACTCGCTGTTAGCTTGTGTCAGCAGTACGGGCACGCAGCCAAAACGTGTCGAGAGACGTCCTACACCTGTGGGCACTGCGGGGAGACTGGGCACTCACTGAAGGACTGCTCAAAGTGCTCAAAGAAGACGGAAGATTTAAAATGCGCTACTTGCCTGTGCTTCAATCATGTCACAGGAGCTCTTGACTGTCCGGCAAACCTGATGGCTGAAAAAAGATACTTATACTCCATTGACTATGAAGACACCTAAGAGCGTAAATTATTTGTTCTATTCTCGTATATCGATTATGCCCAAACATAACACCTAATGTTAAGTTATACCGTCTATGTATATATATATTAGAAACTAGCTGATCCGACGAACTCCGTACCGTCAAATTTTTATTTAAAAAACCGTTAATATTTGATTTTCTTCTATACAAACCACAAGGTTTGTATAGAAGAAAATCAAATATTAATTCTTTTTTCTATACGTTCGTTATTATTAGGACAACCTAATAATAACGAACGTATAGAAAAAAGAATTATTCAATTGGGTGCAGGCGATCGGAAGTTATGCGCGTACATACATTTCGGGGATTCTTTTTATATATACTAGCTGTCCCGGCAAACGTCGTTTTGCCATAACTACTAATAAATTAAAAATTAATTAAAAAAACATTGTCCAGCGGACAAAATTGTGAATCTAAACCATTCCCAGATCCCCTTGAACACACACAAAAAAATTCATCAAAATCGGTCCAGTCGTTTGAGAGTAGTTCAGTGACATACACACTCACAGAAGAATTATATATATAAAGAATAAAGACAGATAAAGAACACTTTATACTTTGCCCCAAAAATCACTGAAAACATCATATTATCATATTTGTTCACACGAATTTATGAAATAAATAAAAAATACCAGATACTCGCTGCAGCTATTATTTACTAGTTTGTACCTAGTAAGTAGCCAGAACGACAAACCACTGACGATGACGTCTTATCAGACAGTTTTATACCTAGTTTGAGGGTCAGAGGCGACTCGCTGTTTGCCCCATGTAATTGTAGATCCTTGTATTTCAATTACTTATATCTAATTGTCTCTATCTAACTGTCTTATAACTAATATTGTAAAACTACTTAACAAAAGATTTTATTTATTTATAATTGGCGCTTTGCACAGTTTAACATTTTACTACAACTTTTTTGTATTTCTAAATTTATCTGATATTATTAAAAATTTTTTTGGGACTCAGTCACTGTAATTATATAAAATATCTTACTTTTAAGTTCAAATTGGGGATAAACAGGATATTCACTACCACGTTAATAGAGAGAACTGAATCGTGTTAAGGTAAAGCTTTGAAACACAAAACGATTCCGACAAGTCAGAACGGGAACTTCTAGCAAATAAAATAGCAATACTAGGGAGCAATCGACGGTGAAATAGAGGATTGCATTCAGTCCAAGTCTCGATTTTGAACCAAACTTCTAATAAGAAAAGTTGCACTGAAATAAGATTATGAGAACATTTCCTTTATTTCCGTGTCCTTTATTTTATAGTTAGGTACTTACTGCAATTTATTTAAATACATAAATAGATATTACTTATAAAATTTATAACCATTTTTAGCCACCCATTTTTTAAATTTTTGCGAAACGATAAAAAATTCAAATAGAAATTAGTAAAAAATAGTAAAAAATCTGAAGGTCATAAATTTCGAAATAAATGCAATTAACTGAACGAGTACGTAACTACGACTTTAGAATATTTTAGTTACAATACCTCTGTGAATTAGTTAAAAAGACATATTCAGACAGAAACCAAATTTTTAGAAGAAAAAATAAAAGATGGCTTTTACCAAAATGTTTGAACTGAGGACCCAATATTTTTTGAATTTATTGACTAAATTCTACATATATACGGTTGAATTGAAAACCTCTTCCTTTTTTAAAGTCGGTTAAAAAATTAACAGAAACACACTCTAAAGAGCCTCTATAGAAAATACTGACAAAACAGCGTAGTTGTTAAGTTGTTATAGACTTTAGCTCGGTGCAATTGAGGATGTGTTTATAAGCGTGTTTCGACTTTTTGACATTTCAATAACCATATCTAAAAACAAACCCTCTATTTTAAAAAGTCAAACAATTATATTTACATGCTTTTTTTATGATATAGGGGGCAAACGAGCAGACGTATTACATGATGGTAAGCGATTACCGCCGCCCATGGACACCCGTAACACCAGAGGCGTCACAAGTGCGTTGCCAACCTTTGCGGGTAGGGAAAGGGATGTGGGGAGGGGTTGGGGTATGGGCCTCCGGTATCTTCACTCACTCGGTGAAACAGCGCAGGCGCTATTTCACACCGATTTTCTGTGAGGCCGTGGTATCACTCCGGTCGAGTCGGCACATTCATGCCGAAGTGTGGCTCCCCCACGGCTCAATTATAAAGATATCCTATCGCAATTTATGTAACAAGTCAATCAATCAGACTATTAAATGGCCGCCGTAAAAAGCGTATCTAATGGGTGAGAAACATTTATATACCGTAGCATTAGAAGCACGAAGGTGTTCGAATATTAAAGATAACAAGACGATAATGTCTTAATGGGGTTTGACTGGTTGACAGACGGATACACGCAACAGCCCCAAAGCAAAGGTGAACGCCGACTTACTTACGGAACTTTCTCCGTCCGAAAGATTTGATGGTCTTGTTTACTAATCTTTGTACTTACATCTAGATTCGGTATTATTTATGTGCATGTGACCTGTAAGCAAAGAAAAAAGATAATATATCTTGTGAAAGTTGCAATTTAAAACTATAGCAGATACCATCGACAAACCTAGAAATAATAACAAAAATTAAAAAGCTAAAACTTCTTTTTGGTTTTGTGTAAGACAGTAATAAGCCATTTTTTTCAACTTTCGATTTATTAGGTATAAAAATTGCAATATATAATTAAATTTCTTTAATTATCTGCCAGATAACTAAAAATTTTGATTTAGTTGTGAAACTAATCTTGACATGCTCACAATACATTTTAAAGTTAACTTTAATTAAACGAACAGATTTTCCTGTACTTATTTTTCAACTAAAAATTATCAAATTTATCAGGAGTCTTTTTTGTACTAATTTTTTCAACTTTTAGATAGATCGATAGATAGAGAGATTAGATAGATAGAGATAGCGTGTTCTTATATCTTGTAATATATTAACACTAGCTGACCCGGCGAACTTCGTACCGCCATCTTTACATATATGTCTTAGCTTCCCACACCTAGTCCACAGTGGCGGACAAAAAAAATTGAATTGTCCCGTTACCTTTTAATTTTTTTGCACACAAACCTTATCCTAACAATAACGAACACATAAAAAAAATATTTAATATGGTGCAGCCGTTCGAGTGTTATGCGCGTACATACATTTCGACGATTCATCTATACTAATATATGTATAAAAGCTGAAGAGTTTGTTTGTTTGTTTGAACCCGCTAATCTCAGGAACTACTGGTCCGATATATCATCACGCTGAGACCTACAGTAGCGGAGCACCAATGAAGAATGTTACAAAAACAGGGGGAAATTATCACTCTACGGGTAATAGGAGACGCAAACGAGGTTGCTAGTTTATATATATATATTAAAATATCTTTATAAAAACATTATGTATATAACAAAACTAGCAGTATCTCTAACACAGACAAGTTCGTATTCACCTTAGTAGATCAAGAGTTGAGACACATTAAAACTGTAACAAATGAGACAGGCTCACTTTTTTACCTGACATTGCTGCTCCAAAAAATAAGTGCAATTTTTGAAAGTGAATGTGAAATGTGTGTTCAGAATATAAAACCGGCCGTTCCCTTTTGTGACCTTTCAATGTTACTATATGCGTGAAATGTAAATGATGCGATTGCAATGAAAGTAAAAAGACGCTCGGAATTTTTATCGCATTCTTATAAATACTTAATGATACTCGTAGTTCAATCATTTTTACGGTTTTCTCTCTATGTGCTTAATGTATATTAAAAGTTCCACATCAAAATACATTTTTTTGGTAAATTGGATACATTACGAAATTAGTAATTGAGAACATAACTGGTTAAATGGAGATATGGCTGTGTTTTCTTGCAAATCGTGTGAAAAGACACTAACGGAGGTTTGGTCACATCTGCTACTTCATTTCAAAGATGTGATGTAAGATAGATAAACTTTCATGATGACACATTTTAAATAAAACACAAGTAATTCAAACTCGGTATAAAAAACACAATGAGTGTAGTGCATAAAATACAAAGATAATCCATACTTCTCCATACCCTGTCTGTGAACCTGTTTCTTACGCTTTCACGGCTAAACTGTTGCACCGATTTTAATGAAATTGGAACATGGAGTTACTTTGATTCTTGAGGAAGAACATAGATTACTCTTTGCCACGATAACCCACATATACACATACAGGAGACTCGTAAAAAAGCTAGTTAATGCATCAAGTTTATGCTTTGTTTGTCACAGTTATTATAATCATACAACGATCATTCATTGGTTAAAAAATAAAAACCGACATAATCAAAAATCCTTAAATATAAGAAGGCACAAATAAAAATGTTCACTTATGTTGTTTAAATTCCCATTTATAATGAAGATCATATCTCAGAGAATGCGTAATGAAGTGAATAAGTAAATAATTATTACCTGTTGTTGACGTTAAATGATGCGTATATCAATAATGGCTTACAGTCAAAATCCGTGGTCATCGGTGACAAAACGATCAATCATCGCTCCCGCCTTCCAATTGTAATCTTATACAAATATGGACACTGAGGATAATCAGCAACGTAAACATGAAATTTCACAAGAGACTTACTATTTATTAATCAGAGATGATCCTTGACATGCATCTGGAGGAAGATTGATCGCAACCGTTACTTGACTACATTGATTCCAGATAAGGACGTTGTTTAGTCTTGTGACGCTTCAAATTTTTTTGTCTCTAAATAAAGGTGATTTCTACAGTTATGGACAATATGGAAAAAGTCACCAAGTACCAAGTTAAGTTTACAGTGATTGGTGACAGTAAAATCATTGTTTGCCTTTTTCTGGTCTTGAAAATCTTATATCAAACAGCTGTCAAAACTCCGTTCTAACTAAGTTATCGCTCTTCAAAGTGTTCTTATGAAAATGGGTATGAGTTTGAAAAAAGTCAATAGAGGTCCACAGTGTTAGACCTTAATTAGACTGTTTATAAAGTATAGCCGCTTACTAAATGTAATGGGAATAAGTCGTAAAGACCCGTAACACGGTATTGAAAAAGTTGCAAATTAACACATTTTAAAAGTATAAAATCATTGTTGACCAAAAAGAGCGCGTATACTATATTTTCAAGGTAATAGAGCCACGCTGATTTCAGCACGAACGGGCCGGCTCGACCGGGGCGGTACTACCCTCGCACAGAAAATCAACGTAAAATTACAGCGATCACGCTGTCGTGTTTCGTAGGTGAGTGCCGTAGAGTGACGTAACATCGCATGAATGTACGATGCGAATTAAATCGGAAGTTCTTGAAATATCTGCGAGCTCGCAGATATTAGCGATGCGTTGCGAATTCGCAGTTTTTTGTGGGCGCCCTTAGTGTTACTCGACATAACGTTCTTATTAGGCAGTTTAAAAATTTGGTTTTCCCATTTTGCTTGCTGTTTTGTTCATTTGTTACAGAAGCGTAGAATACCAGCAGCCATTATAAGTATGCTTGATTTAACCGTCATAGTGAGTTTTGAAAGTGGTAGCGACAAGGTATAACAAGTTATTTGACAACTAAGTAATGAAATTCTCTCATTTAAAATAATTACTTATTTGCTACTCAATCTTTCCTGAATGAATGTATTTGTAGTGTTGTTTCAAAAAAGTTTTTCTTTATAACGTTTATTGTTTATTTTCTACGTTATATGTTTGCTTTTAAAATAATGATAAAATTTTATTATAAAAAATAAATGTTTTAAACACAACCTCTACAACATTTCTAGTCTTATCTATTTACAAACACAAAATACTTTCCTATATTTGTTTTACCGTAAATGTTATTTCTTATATATTTAGACGAATAGCAAACATTCATAAATAAAACCTATACCAACACACATACCTAACCAATATTTTACATGGTTTGAACTTTTGAAACGGGCTTTTCGCTCCATTACCTTCAATCAATCTTTCTAAACATGCATGCCACACGTTACACCATTACCGACATCGTTGCGATAAGATACTTAACTGTGTATCATAGTCAATATCTTAACGCTACCGACGAATTTACCGATAAAAACAGGCCATTTAAGTCTTAAGTGTACTTGTTAATGTCTGTAAAATCTGTATAAATATTCATTTTATAAGAATATTTAGTATTCATAATATAGGACATACGCTGTGTCTATTAACATGTAATTAAAGACGCTATATGTGAGTGAAGATAAAATGAGATGAATATTAAAAGTATGTATGTAGATAAAGTTATTGGTTGATTAATTCAGAAAATAAGTCGTTCTCTTTTATTATTTTAATATTAGCCAAAATTTGCATACATCATGGTATGCATAGCTATGTGTGCTTTATTATTTTTTAAATTTCGCATTATTTTCAGAGTAGGACTGGAAACTACAAACAACACAGAAAATCTTAGTGAAAAGACTGAGTACTCTTTTATTTAACCTAGGTATAACTTAAACTGTGTCTTTTTCTCGGTGGGCCTAATAATATATTTAAATTTCAAAACCATAGTATTAGGCATGAGCTAAATAAATGAAAACGTGATTAAGATAATTCCAAATGATTTGTCTCATTAATTTGTAATAGATGTAGGTATGAAGAGAGCACTAGAAAGCGCTTCACAATAATACGAATCAGCACCGTCAGACGTCTTCTAAAACTTTGTTTCCTGTCTCATCAACATGTCTTATCTTAACTTCTGGATACAGAAAAGGTATAAAATGTTTGATACGATTCATAGGGACTTCAAAAACAAATAAATAAAAGGCCACAGAACTTACAAGGTTCATTGTGTCCAAAGGTATCTATCAACTTACACAACGTTCCACAGTTATCTGTATTTTTGTGATTAGTTGCCTTGGTTTTTATGTTTATCTTATTGCTGTTTTATAGGCAATAACGCTCTATTTACAGCGCTTTTGCATATTTATTTTAATTTAATCGAACATAATGCCTATAGCTATTAAAATGATTTGATACTCGTTTTTCAAACTTTGTAAACACTCATGTTGTGGTTATAAAACAGGTTTATATTTTATGATTTTTAGCATTAGCTAATGTTAATGATGCGTGTAATTGACTAGCAATTAAGAAGAAAAGTTCCTTATTGTTGATTATCAACTATGGAATACTTTGCCTATATAAATGTATCGATGACTCGAAAAGTATCAACGAGCGCTTAGATGAATTGACACAAAACTACTATTTCGTGAAATATTGCAGAAAGAAATGATCGTTAATGAACAAATAACAAAAACCAATAAACAAATAGTATATAAAACAACATTACTGTGACTTTATTGAAATTGTCGCCCTAAATGTTCTTGACAAAGTAACCCCCTTACCAAGTGATGAATTGCAGTACATAGCACATTTATTTTTCATGCAAAAATATTTTACAATACATTTTTAGCTAACCAAAAGGCGAAAGATGTATTTAAGAAAGCAAAACACAAATAAGCAATAAATTTATAAAACACACGCAACGCGATGATTGTATTAAACATCGAACACGCGTTTATTAAACAATAAAATTAATTATTCACGCCGGTATAAATTTGTAAGTCGCCCATTCAGTGAATTATGATAAGGCTGCATAAGCAATATTTTATGTTCAGCACATTTACTTCTCCCCCAAAATACAGAGACATGTATCTTCTCTGTCAATAACTGCACTCAATACAAACAAAATAAATCCTGAAGCCCTCATACTTTATTAACCTGTGTTGTCAGATACACAAGAGTAACTTTTAGTATCAGTTTTTACGTAAAACCACTGGCAATGGGTTTATTTCTTTAGATTAATCTCAAATAGAGCGTTTAGTAGTATTTTAACGACGTGACGTGACGTGTCATTCTTTGAGTTAATTCAACTGTCATGTTATTCTAGGGTTCTGTAATTAACTTGAAAGTACTGCTATAGAAGTGTAAATAAGCCCCCTTATTTACACTTCTATAGCAGTAGTGTAATATATGATCGTTATGTCATATAATACACTACCAACCTATTTATACAGCAATATTTAATACAACAAAATCAGTGTGTTTGTTTTCAAAATGACTATAAATAGCTAAAAACTAGATTACATAAATGAAATTATGCTATCATCTGTGCTCCTAAGGTTACGATGTATTTTAGGGCCATTTTCATAAGCATTTATAAACAGATATTATCACATTACACTAATATATAGAGGCGAAAATATGTTTATTAATTCTTCACGCGAGAACTACTAAACGGATTTGGAACAAACTTTACAGTAATATAGCTTATACATCAGAATAACACACAGGCTACGTTGCCGCGATCACTAGTTATTTATACCGCTAGTAAATTAAATACAAAAAAATCAACACGAGAAAACCTCCATCCTGATGAAGTATGAAAAATTGTACAGATTACGTTAAGTCGGTATACGAGTAGAACCACTGACAATATGATAACTCTGTTAAAATACTGAATGTGCACATTACTATATGAATATGATAAATTACTAAAAAAATGATCAAAGTTATGACATTACGAGTAACAAAATCAACATCATAAAAACTTATTGAAAAGTTGTTTTTCCGTTCAAGTTACGGTTAATGGGAAACAAGGCAAGTTGTAATAAATTACGCTCATTTATGGGTATGTTCTACACCAATATCATAATAGAACAACAGAGTCATGTACGAGTAGTGCCAAATACGTAACATTTTAGGTGAAATAAAAAAACTACATTTGACTAACAAAACAACCCAAGAAGCTGTGCCTTGGCCTACAAGGCACAGCTTCTTGGGTTGTTTTTTTAAACACGTTAGGAAACATAAAAAACAATATTAGCTCAAAAGAGTGATAACATAACTAATAAAATCATTTGACATCACACATAAGGACCCTTATGTAAGAAAAATTTAATCCACTTATCATCTACCGACTAGGATATCAAGATAGGACGACCGAGAAGGATATTTGCTTTGTAAACAAGTTTCCCACCTTATTTTATTGAACGTTTCTTGTTACAGAGCATTTGCTTTGACCTAACTGCAGAGAAAATAAAATGGTCTAAAGTTATGTTAAATGCTTGCTTAGATATACTAAGATATTCAGTTTCTACCGAAATAAGCGTCTTCATTTAGCAGTAAATATAAAAATAAACTTCCAAATGTCCATTAAATATGTTAGTTTCTAATCGTGTCTAATTAGATAATTCTCTTTCTTTACATGTTGCAATTAGACACGAACTTGTCACTTAATTTTTATTCAATAAAATCTAACGGAAAAACTACTTTGTCTCGGAGAACTAAAACACTGTTCGTGGCCTATTCTAAGTGTAATAAATAGAAAAAGAAAGTTAAGATAGAAATCTAACTAATGTATATACTTTCGCAAAGCTTTAAGTGTCTCTTGCTTCTTATCAGAATATTCTGAACTATTTCACGAGGTATATATGTACTCACTAAATAACAACGCCAAAGTGAGGCGGAAAACATTTCGTAGAAAGATCGACACCAGCATTTAACATGCTACTTCAGATGTATGCTTTTTGTTTGATATTTTTACTAATATTTATGAAAAACATGTAAAAAGAAGCAATAGTAGTAATAGTAAACGTGTTTTAAAACCCATAAATAAATTTTAGAACAAAATGTCCTCTAAATTAAGTGACTTGAAATTATTTTGTCTGTAAAAACAACAAGTACAATTTTAACGAAAATAAAACCGACTTCAAGGTTCAACTCGATATCTCTTAGATGCCATCATTAGATATTAATGTCCTTATCATGGTACCACCGTTGGGACATCTCCTTTCCATTAAAAAAAGAATCATCAAAATCGGTTCATAAACGACGAAGTTATCCGCAAACACACAGAAAAAAAAAGTAAAAAAATATTTATATAATTGGAATTGAGAAACCTCCTCCCTTTTTTGAAGTCGGTCAAAAAACAGTCATTATTTTTCTCAAAATAGTTTTAAATGACTTCTCTTCGGTTGCCGTTCTGAAAACTGTAACCAAAGGGTTTCTTACAAATTGTTCAAGTTGAGAAAGTCACAGATATTAATGACATTCTTCCGCTACCCGCTATTGTACACAATTTTAAAACACTGCCATTAACATAATATACGTCTCCGAGACGAGAACTTGTGACTCTGCTTTACGATATAATTAATTAGTTCTTGAAATGAAACTCACTTGTACATTTATTCCGCTATTTAGAACAGTTTATTTTTTAAATAGTGGAATGAAATGACAAGTGAATTTAATTTCAAGAATGTAGAAAATCTATGGATATATTTATGTATACTCGAGTTCCACCAAGTACCATTTTATATTATACGCCGTCAATTAAAGAAAAGAGCGTACTCCTTTTTAAAAGTCTCTGGTCTGGCCATGGGCGGCGGCGACGATGCGTCTGATCGTTTGGCCCTTTCTCCTAAAAGAATAATTCAAAAAACATAATGAGCAAGTTTAATTTACAACTGCTGCTAACTACTTCTGGCGTAAAATTTATAAAAAAGTGTAGTGTCCTAGTAAACATTCCGGTATAAGAATCATAGTTATAATCACAAATTTTAACAAAACTGGTACCACACGGGAAGCACCAGGTTTTAAATAAAAAAGAATCATCAAGGGTAAGAAAAGTAAAAAAATACAGTCGAATTGATATCCTCCTCATTTTTTGAAGTCGGTAAAAAATATATAACTACCAGTTAAAAAAGTGTCAAAAATCAAAGGTCTTTCTTTTCGTAATTATTTTTATTTGTTTGGGAAAACAGGTTTTCTTTATTAGACACGTATTTTATAGGTACGAGTCAAGTCAGCCAGCCTGAGAACGTCTATTTTCGTACAGATCTATAAACGAAATATTTTCACTTTTATTTTGATAGATCTCAGTTTAGTTTTCTATTTTAGTATCTGACAGTTCTATATCTCTTAAGGGGTGAATACACAAAATTACAATAAACACTCTAATTATAATATTTTCACTATTTAGCCGTATGTGGCCTAAAAAAATCTAAATTTCTTTCGCTCCATGTTTTCAATCAAGGATTTCACGGTAAAAGTATTTCAAACAGTCGAAGTCTCGGATGTGTTAGTCAGTGTTATAATATCTATTTCTAAAACATTGTTTAGAGCTTCAAAAGATTGGCCGACACACAAAACAATATTCCGTTCATATATCTTTCATTTCATCATAAAGCACCACTAAAGTGTTCTCATTGTACTGATTCAAAGGTAAACAAATCCAGTAGAATAATTTACAGAAGTTTCATATTCACAAGTAAATCATCGTAAACCTTCGCCACTGCAAGCTTTGTTGTATATTGCATGCATTTAAATATCCCAAAGTGTGTTATCTATATGAAATACTGACTCAACTATTCTATTCGATTACGTTTGTCTAGTTCACTATTATACTAAAATAATAGAGTACCTTTAACATTTCTTAGTGATTGTTTAATTGTTAGTTTGTTTATCTTTCTATATATAAAGTCGATTGATGTCACTCGAAATCAAGTAATTGAATTTACAAAAATCTTTTTAACACGGAAATATTTAACCTCTCATTGTAGTATTCTAGCTATGTACGGTGTTTGTTAGGTGAACGATAGCTTTTTAATTTTTAGTATAGATTATTACATTATTATACAGTAAATCGAAATGAAAAAATGATTATCTATTTATAATCTACTCTGTTCTTGTTTTTTATTTTTACCCGACTACGGCAAAGCCAAAGGAGTGTTATAATTTTGACAGGCTATGTATGTATGTATGTATGTTCATTTGTTCCCTCCTAGCTCCTTAACTACTCATTAGATTTGGACAAATGAGGTGTCTCTAGAAGCGTCATGATCGTCTTCTGCTTATAGGCTATACGACGTGTCACTGAATCTAATGTGGCGCCCTCTAGCCGACATAAAGTACTGAATTAAAAAATAAATTTGAGATAAATATGCCGTGTTTGGTATCATTGGAAAGGGCATTACTTGTACATTTCAAAAATACATATATTGTTAGCGTTTGTTCGTGACTTTGTCAGTATTTATTCGATAAGTGTGATATTTCTATGGTATGCTTTTTTGTTCCCTCATTCTTTCTAAACTAGTCAGAATAAGACAAATGAGGTATCGTTAGAAGTCTTAATTGTCCGCTGCCTAGAGGTTATATGACGTGTCACTGAATCGAATGTGGCGCCCTCTAGCCGACATAAAGTAATGTATTAAAAACTAAATTTGAAGTAAATATGCCGTGTTTGGTATCATTGGAAAGAGCATTACTTGTACATTTCAAAAATATATATATTATTAGCATTTGTTCGTGACTTTGTCTGTATTTATTCGATAAGTGTGATATCTCTATGGTGCCTATTTGAAATTAACTTTGCACAACAATGACTATTATAAAGGCACCAAAACATTTGAAATAAAAAAAAGTAAAAACTAAAACCCAACTACGACAAAAAACGACGCTTAAAAAGTATGAAACAAGTTTCAAAAGCTGTAGTCACGCGTTGTTGAAGTGTTATGGACTATGGGACATTCCTAAGTTTCAAAAGCCGTAGTCCATGTCGTGTAATGTACCATAGTCCACAAAACTTTAACAACGCGTGACTACGGATTTTGAAACTTGTTTCATACTTTTAAGCGTCGTTTTTTGTCGTAGTTGGGTTTTAGTTCTATATCTATTTATTATCACGAGTTGTGATCAGATCAGTAATCAGAAAAAACAGAAAATTGTGAGGACTTATCTTTCTTTAGAAAATTAAGCAACCGGCTGTTACAACTCTTGAATAAACATAATTTAAACGTAGAATCTTCAGTTTTAGAAGAAATCAAAAAGATTAACACTGACAATAACGATAAATCGCAACCAACACTAAATATTTATGTAAGTGAATAATCTGTGTAATCTGTCGCCTTGTTACAATTAAAAAATCGATTAAACCGAATACGATTAAAGCAAACTGATGCAGTTGACTCGCCAAGTCTAACTTTAATTATTCTCAATCGATCAATTCTATCTGATAAATTTATTCGTGACTATATCAAACTAGGAACAACTGGATTCTAAAACGCTTTTTCATTATGTTGATTTTAAATACATTTCGTGACTTTTTTAAATTTGGGAACGTTTTCTTTTTATCTCTCCAGCGATGCCTACTCAAGTTATTGTGTGTTTGCTTTAATTAATCAAAAAAGTATTTGACAAAGACAAACCATACAGCACATCAACACTATTATGTATTTAATACTAACAAAACTACTTTTTAAACATTAGATCCAGAGATTTTAGATTACCCTGTACAACCTTACAAACTTTACCTCTTTATATAACATGGTTTACCTGTGACCTACGCATCGTTCACCTCGATGACTTTACCAAAATAATCGCAGATCAAAACGAAATAAAAACTGTGGTATCAACCTTTTTATTGTGTTTTGCTCTACCAATAAAGATATGAGTTTAATAAAAACTGGTCTGCTCCCTTTTGTCCCTTGAGTCAAAATCTCTTTTTTCAATTCCACGCGCGTACGCGACAAATTTGACTTTACTATAACATTCGGAGATGCGATTTCGAGGATCAGTCTTTACAATGTTATTACTGTGCTTAAATGTTATTGAAATGCTTTGATCTCGACGTGGGGCGTTGCAGTTCGTTAAATAGAATTACCTATTACGCAAGTGCGATTTACCAGTAAGATCTGCAGACAAAAGGGACTTTATCTATACAAATAAATAAAATTGGAGTGTCTGTTTGTAATATTAAAATAACCGCTTTTAAATAAATGCATGTGTATGTATACACCATACATGTACCAAAATAACATTTTTTAAATTTTGATTTGTCTGTATATTTGTTCTGTTTTAAATGTCTGGAATGGCTGGACCCATTTTGGCGGGACTTTCACTGGCAGGTAGCTGATGATCCAAGGAGTAACTTAGGCTCCTTTTTTTAGACTATCTTTGTCTCGCGACGTTACCCGCAGTTGTTGTAATGCGGATAACACCGTGGGGCTCAGCTAGTTTGTAATATTATTGTATACTATTTCATGAAATTTATTTGCAAAACTTTACTAACACCTGTAGGGTTCATACAGTTTTTCTTACTTTTCCATCTTACTCAGGTCAGGTCTGCATCAGCTATGAGTTAAATGAAAACAAGGTGATGTTATTCATTAAAACGGAGTTTACTGTTAAAATGTATGTTGTTATGATTTTTGTAGCTCTGATATAAATTAAAGTAAGGATGCCTTGGATCTCTATTTAAAAATTGGATGATCACATAACACTGTTTTAAAATTGAAAAAAAACTATTTCAAGCTAGGTAAACGATACCGAAACCTTGCGTTAATGACTAATTGCAAGGTTTCAAAATATCATTTCTATGGAGAAGAACCGGCAAGAAACTCCATAAGTTATTCTTTTTAACCGACTTCAAAAAAGGAGGAGGTTCTCAATTCGACCGTATCTATATTTTTTTTATGTGTGTTCGCGAATAACTTCGTCGTTTATTAAGCGATTATGATGATTCTTTTTTTAAAGGCTCGGAGATATCCCAACGGTGGTACCATGGTAAGGATACTAAGCTCTAATGATGGAATCCAAGAGAAATCAATCGATTTGGTCGTTTATTTATTTGTTAAAATTTTACTTGTATAAATTGAGATATACAATACTTTATTTACATTCACAATATCTATACAAATAATTGAGATATACAATACTTTATTTACATTCACAATTTTTGTCTGTCTGTCTGTCTGTCGGTCTGTCTGTCTGTCTGTCTGTCTGTTTGTTCCGGGTAATCTCTGGAACGGCTGGACGGATTTTGACGGGACTTTCACTAGCAGGTAGCTGATGATCCGGGGAGTAACTTAGGCTACTTTTTTTAGACTAACTTTGTCCCGCGGCTACTTGAATTTAGATTGAATTTTTTTAACGATGCTATTATTTAATGCTTATCAAACTTCTACAGGCAAGTGCTCATCTTACCGTACAGGTGGTCTCCATGAAAATGCATAATTAAATTCACAATCATTACTGTTTCCCTATACGAGCTACATAATTATTATCATGCACTTTTTAATATACAAGTCCAAATATGTTTACGTTTTTGTCATTCGCTTATGTTGAAAACAACAATCCCAAAGTCAACATTTTGTAGGATGTCAAGAATAACAAAAAACATAAATCTGCAACAATTCCGACACAGCATATTGCCGCTTCGGGGCAGTTCTCTGACATAAATGATGTCAGAAGCCTTTACTTCCGACCGTGATTTGTAATTACCAATAAATTCCGAAAACACAGTGATTATCTCATGAGCTGGTGAAGTCATTTAAAATAATTTTAACATACGTAATGCTCAATAAATTTTCCTAAGCAATAAACTTTGTATATAATTGAAATCTTGTATTTTGTAATTTGGTATAAGCCTTCTTATCATTGGAAACCACTCTCGTAAGTTATTTTATAAAATTATTTATGTATTCATAACTTTGCTTGTCTTTTATCGTTCTTTGCTAGTTTTAATTAAAAAACTTTCATGTACCTAACTTATAAGTACTAAGTTTGTTAGTTTGAGTGAAAAATTTAAAACGGTAAAAGTACCACTTGCCTTTATCTTATGGGGTTTAACCTTAGCGTAATTATTTAGTTCGGATGTCAATGTATTTTAAAAATATGCACGACTTGACTCTGCACTTTCGAATGATTCTCGAGCCAACTCCAGACGAAGGTACATTTTAATTATCATAGTATGTCCTAACAACTGATATTAGTCAATAAACAGTAAAATTAATTTATCATATAGTTACTTCTAAGCAGCAGCAACGAGTTACCTAAAGGAGTACTCGCAGCAACAATAAACAACCTCCAACATAAGTATGTTTATTTAAATTTTAAGTTAATTTCATACTTTGATTCATGTAAAAAAATGTCTAAAAGATGGTGTCTAATTTTCGTAACCAGGTCTTTCTTTGCTAATAAAACAAATGTGAAAAAAATGTGTCTTTCTCATAGGTCAGCTTCAAATGGACAATGCAACTTTATCTATAGCGTTTTTTTTTTAAATAGTGGACTTTTAAGTAATATTCTACGCATATCCGATATTGATACCTGTAACACGATAAGAAATGTCTTGTAATTTATACCCTAAAGTAATTTAAAAAATAATGTAAAAAAACAAACATCCAAACATCCATCCACCCTTACAAACTTTCGCATTTATAATATTAGTAGGATGAACCGTCTTCTACTAGTCAAGCCCTTTCATTGGATACCCATATTGAGGTAGTCGTGACAAAATTTGTAAACCGCCATTTTGTAGAGACAGCCATCTAAGATTTACAATAAAACAAAAATGATTTAATTATATTGTCACAAAAACTAAAGGTGTGTACCAAATTTCAGATTAATCTGTTAACAGGAAAGGAGTCAAATTTAAATTACTAGATTCGACCCAAACAAACAAATAAATAAACAAACAGGGCAAGCTAAATAAAACCGTTTAGCAAACCAAGTGCGTATTAGACCAGATTCAATGTCCGGTTCCATACAAAACTAGAAGATTTGTTACATTCATATCATCATCAGCAGCATTGCTGGGCATACGGCTCTTCAATTCCAAATGCATCGGCGATCCCACAGTGCCTAAAGACGAAAGTCTTAATTGAATATGTCCTATCAGTAATGACATACATCAGTAATGATATACGGAGCCGAAACGTGGACACCTTTGGTACGGCTGGTCCACAAGCTTAAATTCGCTCAGCTTGCTATGGAGAGGGCTATGGTCGGCGTTTCTCTAAGGGATCGCATCAGAAACGAGATGATCTACCAGAGAACCAGGGTTATCAATCCAGCTGGCCATATTTGCCGTAGAACTGATAACCGTTGGGGTAAACAGGTTCTTGAGTGGAGTCCGCGTGTTGGCAAAGACTGGCCAGGTAGACTGATGATTTGCGCAAGACGGCTGGCATGAGCTGAATACCAGAAGCCGAGGTTAGAACTAATTGGTGTTCAATTGGAGCGGCCTATGTCCAACAATGGACATACACAATAGTCTCACCTATTTCCCAGAAGAGTAGCCAGAGAAAATTGATCTCCACTTACTACGGTCCAAACACACTTTTTTTGCTTCATCCACATTCATCAATCCCTGTATGCATGCCCATCGGTTCCTGGTGCTTTTTAAATGGCCATTTTTCAGAACATCACCATTTTGGTAGGTTCGAACTCTTCTGACACTTCCACATATTCTTCGCTCAACAAATTTCTTTTATTCGAGTCTGCGAAATGCATTTGTAGAGAGGATTATATTCTAACGCAAGTATGCTACTTTTTTTTAAATTTACAATTTTACTGAGCAGAAGAAGAAGAAGAAGACTATTTTAGGAGCAGGCTACTATTTATCGAATTTAAACAAGATTGGCAAATTGTCCGCTTAAAAAATTTAGGAGTAACGTTTTAAAGACAGTTCTGAAAGAAGCGCGTTGCAATGAGTAAAAAAAATAAATTAATCGGAAAAATAGATTTTTTTTAATCCTAACAATTGTTTGTTGTTTTTCACTGTGACAGAGGATGGTATGACATGGTAGGGGCAAGAAAGAGCCTTTGATTAAAAGTAATATCGCGCGATGGACTCTACGTCTGCTTTTTAAACATTTTAAGCTAAATGGAAAATATACATCGTGAAAATTGCACTCTATTAAATTCTATCTCACACTGTTTACAATGAAAACCGCTCGAATTTATTCTAAAGTTTTGTGAGTAAATTCTTAGCGCTGACGACGGTCGATGGCTATATTAAGATTAAAAGTTCTAGTACACTCAAGGCCAAAACTGTTTAGTATTTCAGGTTATTATATTATTTTATTATATAAGATCCGTTAATGTTATTGATATCAACACTGGCACTTATGCGCTTCTGACGGAATTCCCAATCAATTACTGGCAGCTTGCCTTTTGCATTACATGCATGCTTCAACATGCTTAAAATGAAGTTTTGGGAATATTAAGGAATAACTCCTGGGAATTGATACTTTCAGCACGGGCTTGCACCCAGCGGTATGTCCGTTCTATAATTGCTAACAATTCCGGCCGCGACTGTACTTTAAACGCATCCAACAACTAAGAAAAAAAAAAGATTATTCCTATAAAACTTAATTCTTATCCTTCGTGTTACTTTGTTAATAATAAGTATAAATGCAGATATAAAACCGCATTGCTGAAATTTATAGTTTAAAAATGTTATTGAAATACTTAATAGAAATTGTGTTTTTTATTCCAAAAAAAAATTAAGAATGTAAAAGCTCTATATTTAAGCCTATTAGTTATTCTGTGCCGTAATACATACTCTTACGGCACAGAATAACTAATAGGCTTACGGTTAACTTACTGTAAAGAAAATTAACTAATAAGCTGCCAGCTGACAGTAATTTTATAATAATAGCAAAATTATAATATGAATATTATAAATTGAAAATGCATCTAAGTAAGTTGATCTATGTTACTATTTTAATTTGGTATGTATATAATGTACTAATAACAAAAAAAAATAAGAATTTTAATTTACCGTCTGACACAAATTTCGTAACCCTTTATTATAAAAATGATAAAGTTATTTAAGAATGCTTTTAAAACGTTTGTTTCAAGAACTTGGCATGTAGCGTCCGGATGTTATGCGACTCCAATCGTGGCTTTGAAATTTAATAAGACATCCACCACCTGTGCTTTATCATTAATATATTCATTAAGAACGCTAAATCTATACAAGTAAATAAAATTGGAGTGTCTTTTTGTAATATTAAAATAACCGCTTCTTACTAAATGCATATGTATGTATACACGATACATATACCAAAAATGTGGTTAAAAAAATTTTTGTCTGTCTGTCTGTCTGTCGGTCTGTCTGTCTGTCTGTTTGTTCCGGGTAATCTCTGGAATGGCTGGACGGATTTGGACGGGACTTTCACTGGCAGGTAGCTGATAATCCAGGGAGTAACTTAGGCTACTTTTTTTAAAACTAGCTTTGTCCCTCGGTGTTACCCGCTGTACAACAATAACCGCGGGGCCAGTCGTCAATATTATGAAACTTTTTTAATCGTTATTGGCTAGTGGTTACCGTGGTCTTAGCCAATTTTGTTCCTTTTAAGTTTTTTTTCTAACTATTAAATGGCGTTGTGTGTTAAACTCCGAAAAAAAAAGATAGCTAATACTAGAGCTAAATTATTATTGAAGTGCTTGTGCAGTCGTAAGGCTCCAAAAAGACTTCAATTTGCTCTGTGAAAGTACACGTCATGTTTTATTTATTTTTAACTCTTAAATTATTTATTGATAATTAATTTTCAGTTTGTCAATAAATAACTATAAGCATACCTACCCATAAGCTTTTTTAATACTGAAGCCGTTAGAGATCCTTCTCTGCGTTACTCAAATCATTTTACAAACTTGAATGTCACACAAAAATAAAACACATGGTCTTTATGTTTTTAATATTATATTGTTGCGACATAGACGTGGTAAGAAAATAAACTGTTTGCTCTAAGTAATTCCCATCCATTTTCTGGTACGCAGTATTTATGATTTAGTAGTATATCTTACCAAACAAATTAACGATGACCTCTATTTCGAATGAAATCGCTTACAGTACAAAGGTCGGCCAAATAAATCATTTTTAGGTTTGCCTATTACCTAATGGGTTGGTTCTTTTGCATCTACGTTTCTATTATTTGTAGAGAGCTATAAAATATCTACGTAATCCTACTAATATTATAAATGCGAAAGTTTGTAAGGATGGATGGATGTTTGGATGTTTGTTACTCTTTCACGTAAAAACTACTGAACGGATTTGGATGAAACATTACAATAATATAGCTTATACATCAGAATAACACATAGGCTACTATTTGCCGCGATTACCGACATATACGCGTGCGGAGCCGCGGGCAACAACTAGTCTGACATATTTGTAATAATGTACTCATATGTATATTAACAAAACATGAGAAAGGAACAGAAACTTTAAACCAACTAATTCACTGCTTTTATTATACATTTAAGTTCTTAACATATAGCTACTTTAATCTCATTTCTAATAGTATACCGAAATTCTTACCCGAAATATACATACTAATCCTTATGTACATAAATATCCGTAAGATATTTCATTAATCAAATCTTACACATGTAGACCAACTTATATATAGAGACACACAAAGTATACACCGATTAATCTACATGTAATGCCACTGTTTGTTTGACAAACTGTCATCGATATTTCCATGTACTGCTTTTAGCAGAATACCAAATCCTTGGAAACTCAGAACTTCAACATCCCAACCAGTGCGTATAAACTTAGCTTACGTTACCGTACTCGCATGACGTAGACTATTTGAATATTTCGAATGTCACTTCAGAAAATTGAGTTTAGATACGTGTAAACATTTGCAAAAGGGTAACTTGTCATCGTAAGTCACAGGAAAAGCCAATATTCCACCATGATATTGGATTTTCCTCCTACTTATGATGACAAGTTACCCTTTCGTAAATATTTCAAAACGGTATTCAGAATCAACATCAAAACACATCTTTTTATTTTGGTCCAATATAACATTATTTTTACAATCACTGACAGTCACTCTGGGTTTATTTGATCATTTATTAGAAAGTTTTCTGGTATAAGGATAATTGTAACAGTAGAGTTAAGAATAAAGTGATTTTAATTTAAGTAATCTGCAGACGTTGTGAATAAAATATTTAAAGTATTTTGGGATGACGCAACCTTTTTTTACGCCCATAAAATCCATTTTATTGCGTTTCTTGATAATCAAGGTAACATCAAACGATATATTCCCTCTTTGTTTATCTGTTCGATTAGCAAACGAGTACTGATGGATTACTTTAACAAAAGGCCAAGTTCGCAAGTACACCAGTTTTGCAGGAACCGGAACATGGCCAATCAGTACCTATTCTATCAATTGTTTAAAGTTAGCCAAGCAATCAATATTTGTTTATGTACCTAGATGAAATATTAATATAGGAGCGTACAGTTAGTATATTATTTTTCCAAGATTATACTATCTTAATCTCGACGGAAATGACTACTTTATAACGCGCAAGTTAATTATAACTTTTGGACTTCGGACTAACGAGAATCGATTTTTTAATTTATATTTTGACAAGATATGAATCACAGTAAATGGTAGACAACTAGAATAATATGTTTTGGCGCCTTCCTATTATACATTTTACAATTAATTCTAAATGGTGGCGCAATTTTTTATTTATGTTTTATAGTTTGTTTCGAAAGTGACTGCTAACTCAATGGACGTAATTTATGCCTTACCAATATAACAGGTGTTTAGTAGCCGAAACATAATAATGTTGATTTTAAAGTAACAGAGTTGTTACTTATAAGTGTATGTAACATAGTTTAGAAAATATATAACTATTAGTTAGTTAGATTGACGTACAAAAATAAACTCATTTTATGTGTTCTTTAAAGTGTTCTACATTAAAATACACCCAAAAATGAGTATTAGGATTTCTTCTTACCTTATAATTTATTAGATTGCCTACAGTAATGGCTAATGTTAAAGTGGTTAATAAGTGTGTTCACTTGAGAGCTCTATGAGGTCAACTTAACCGTACTAACTTAGTGAATCTTATAGTTAAAAGAAGACAATCAAGTTGAAAAAGTATTACAGCCTTTTTTCTCTCTGCATAAAACCCCTCGGTTCTCTATATATATATTGCTGAGTCAGTCCCTTTAATAGATTATTTGTAACAAATGACAAGTATCAAGAAGATCGCTGCCGCGCCGGTGTTATCGTTAATCAAATTAAAAAAACGAAGTAAGTTCTTTTTATTTTTAATATTTCCTCTAGAATAAAGACTATTCTACCATATATGGTCTTCATTATTTAGTTGTTATAAGTCTTGTTATAAGTATTAAATAGCACTTATGATATAATAGTAAAAAAACATGTTGTTTTACAATTATATTGAAACTTTGCGAATCTCACATCTAATACTTATGGCATCACTTGTTGTTAGTATGACTGTTTTTAAAGTCATTCCTATTCAAATTCTTAACGTCACAAGCAAGTCATTAATAGAGGATTTTACTTGTAGGAACATTGCGAAACAGACCTACGTTATTGTATCGGACACGTAGCTTTGTAGGTGTGTGCGATAATCCAGCCAATCGTAGAAGTTAAGTTCCTGCAAAGTTGTGAAGCGTTACTGCTACATTTTATGGTGAGTCGAATAATAGTTGTATGGTAGTGCTAGGGTTCACACTTATAATTAGATTTAAACATGTGAATCTAAACATTGATTAACACTATATGAAAGCAAATTATTAGCAATTAAAGCTTATTAAAGGCTCATAAATGTACAAGTAATTAAGTTTCAATGTAGACAGAATAAATATCAATACCTATTACAAATAGTTTTGTTGTGGTTTAAGTTATTTTATTTATTGTAATATTTCCATAATATTCTAATTTGTTGAATTATAATATAATATATATTGTCCTTTTACTGTTACTGATCAAGGATACTCTCTCAGCTTGAGTTTATGAAATTCAGATTTCTAATATTTAGACAATAACTTTAAGACATTATAAATTAATCTGTTTGAGAATGATAGTAATGTGATCCAAATATCATGTAACAACCCTAATTGTGCATCGTACCGCGTATCACACTGGTCGTCGAATGTGGAGCACGCGGCGAACCAGCAGCGATGCCTCCAAGCCTAACAAAAAATCAGTGTAAGCTGTACACGAAGGCGCTGCGGTCGCGCGCTCACTCCCGCTAGCCAGTCGGCACCACACGCCCGCGACACAACCTAACTAAGGACTTACGCGCTCGGACAAACTTCTCGCAACTTTCAAACGTTTTCGCCGGTCGGAGGTCCCGATCCTCTTTTTATTTCTCCCATGAAATAAGTATAGTAGTGTAAATATAAAGTGAAAAGTGTCATACTGTTAGTTGGTGTGTAAGTTAATAACATATGGCCGTGGCCCGAGGTCCGGTCGTTAGGCTACGATCGGTCGTGCTGCCTTGCCGATAGAATCACGACAAACAAGCACGTGTGTGCCTATTGCGTCTGGAGGCTCACCATTCACTTCACCTATTTTGTCATCTCACACTTGTATTGAACTGTTTTCGATTTCGAAAGCATCGGTCGATAGGTATCGAAACTACACTGGCCTGATTAGGAATCTGTTACATCTGAATTGAATGTACACGATACGGCAATAAAATACATATACATAGACATGATTTCACTGTTACATACCTTGTGAGTCATATGAAGGCAAAGCCAATAAATTATTACTTATATCTGAGAGTTGTAAACTAATAATTAACATTATTCTTAACTCTATCTATCTTTGAATAAATAAAAACTTTAAAAAGCTGCGCTCTTATGCAAATAATTGACTATCTTTTTTATTCTAATTGAACTCCGATTCTAACAAAAATTTACCTTTGTGTACTTAGTAATTTTGTATCTTTTAACTTTATTTTATCTTGTATCTTTATTTTTGTTAAATTTGTATGCAATTTTTAAGATTTCAAAAACTTTTTTAATTACACTAAATCTAATTTCTGTAAGAAAATTTTTCTTTCATATCAAAAGTATTCTATTGTCTCTAACCTAACAAACAAATAAAATAAATTGAATTATTTTATTTAGCATTTAGTTTAGCGTAACTTTAAGTTTCTATTATATGCATCTACAATTTTTATTACCGCCTGTTGTGAAAAGAGAGTTTTCTTTCTAAGCTACTCATTTCAATTAACTTATTGTGAAATCTATTTCTTCAATTCGAAGCTTTTACATTGTACAAGTTTTAATGTTATTCCGCTTTCCAAGTAAAATTCTCGACAACTGACGTGATGAGAATTTCACAAAACCAAAACAAAGCTAACGTGATTGAATCAAAAAATTCAATGACCATAAAATTTTGAAATTTAAATCTCACCATTTTATTTCATTTCGTCTCTATGGCCAATAAAACTACATACTTACTAAGTAAAAAGATTAATGAATTTCCAAACAAAATCAAGGCAATTCTAAAACTTGTTTAGTAAGTATATGTATGTACCTAGCTATTTACTAAAGACGTATTAAATATTAGTAGGTCAATTAGTTTCCGTTCTCATCACATGACGTATTTTTATACCAAATTTATCTATAAGTACATTTAATACACGTACTTGACAATGTGACATTCAGACAAAATAATATTTTTCTCCAAAAATAAGAGGCCAAGGTTTGTTAATAAAGGATAGGAAGAATAAAAAAGAAAGAAAGAAGAACAAACGTGAAAGTTAAAACGGTAACAAAATGACAGCTGAACAGAATATAATTAGCAGTCAATGTTTTATTTCATCCCACTACAAAGGAATAGGAGGTAATTAGTTACTTCTGAACAAGCGCCGCGTGTCTTGTTCAGAACTAAAAATATTTACCCGTCACGTCTAGTAAAGTATTCTCTTTACTTTCTTATACACGTAATTTTTACAAGAATGGTCACTCGTAGATGTTTTTTTTTTTAATATCCTTAAACTATACCTACTAATATTATAAATTCGAAAGGAACTCTATCGGTCTATCACGCTTTCACGGGTAAAACCGCTGCACCGATTTCAATGAAATATTTATTTTGATTCTTTAGAAAGAATATAGGCTACTCCTTACCGCGTTAACCGATATACACGCGAGCGGAGCCGAGGTCAAAAACTAATTTACTCTTAAAGCTGGCCATTTAACATCTTAGTATTAATATAATGAATAGTACATTTAATCTTATATTATACTCGTACGTACTCATTACGGCCGCATACCTGTAACTCAAACTGGTTGTTACCGGGAAGTCCGAGCACTCTAACCTCTCAAAAATACTTATAATTGGTTTAATTGCAGTAAAAGATCTCGATGTAATATGCCTTACAATAAAATACACAATAAAATATAAAGTATTTTTGTTAACATTAATTAAGAATATTAACAAAAACATTACTAACAGTGGTGAATGCGGGTTTTTATTTTAAGCTTTTGAAATTAATAAAATGCATTCAAACTAAGTCTACTTCATAGAATATTCACATGGTACGAATGTCGGTAGTAGTAGGTAGGTCTAACATATAGTATATATAGGGATTATTTATTTCTACTATAATTCATAAAACTTTAACAAGCTTTTGAAACGAAGTTAAATGAAAAAAATAAAAAGCCGACTTCAAGAACGACCAAATCGATCGATTTCTCTTAGATGCCATCATCAGATCTTAGTGTCCTTAACATGATACCACCGTTGAGATATCTCCTTTGGATTAAAAAAAGAAACATCATAATCGGTTCATAAATGACGAATTTATCCGCGAACACATAAAAATATTATATAGGGTCGAATTGAGAGCCTTCTTCTTTTTCGAAGTCGGTTAAAAATGTAAACATTCATCAACGACATCGAGTTCAATATTAGAGTATAGATGATTAATTTGAATTTTTTTTGCATTAAGAAGAGATTATTAAAAAATAAAACCTAAAACTGTTAACTGAAATATCTTCCTTATCTGAAATCTTCGATATTTAAAGGACATTATGGACATTTCTGTAAAACTTTTACATAGAAATACAAAAGTGCTATTAATCCTTTTAAAACTTTATGCCTCTATGTATAACGCGTAATTTTTACAGAGCAAATGTCAACACCAATATAACTAAACTCCTTTTCTTTCTTTCTTCATAGATGCAAAAATATTACAAAACACCACACTCGCACTATGACAGTAAAACAATGATATATCATATGAAGACTATTATACCACGAAAATATAAACAATCACACAACTTTAAAGGCACATATAATAGAAGATTCTTATCTATAATATTAAGCACGCTCATAATGACTGGTTAGCGTATTTTTTCTACGGTATTAGTAAAAGAAATAGTCTACATAGACACGATCATAATTCTTTAGCCAATATCAGAAAAAAAAGGAAAGTTTATACGAGTATATATATACTCGTAGATATATGTAGTTGCTTAAATGTCTATTAATAAGACTAACTGATCAAATGTTATTTCGAATTTTAACTGCACTGAATCAATTTATAGAAAAAACTCATTGCACATTCGGCCAAGACAGCCATGAATCCTGTGCCGAGGCATAGATTGATGAATAGTATAATAGATGACTTACTTTTCTAAGATACAATAAATGGCCAATGTCGCAAAAAGAAATGAAGTTTCATTTTGATAGGATAACAATACAACAATATGATAACTTAAAAACAAATATTATACTAACATTATAAAGCTGAAAAGTTTATTTGTTTGTTAAGTCGAACGTGCTAATCTGAGGACTGCACTAAACTGTTTTTTTTTTCACTGTTAGATAGCCCAGTTATCACGGTAGGCTGTATATCATCACGCTGCGACCAATAGGAGTTGAGTATTAATAAATGTTGCAAAAACGGGATTATATTATTTCTTTTGAGAGCTTCTGTTGCGTGCACTGCGTAAACGGTTAAGTTTCGTAAAAATAATGTATGAGACACTTAAACCCCTTTAAAATTTATAGAAAAAAGTGTGTGTGCAGTGAGACTATTCCTATGTCTATTTTTTAAGGTAGGCTCACTATAGCCCTTTTATGATAAACTGTTCACGTTGTATAGCATCACGCTACGGGCAAAAGGAAACGGAGACGAGCTTGCGTGGGTCATCTAGTATAAAATATAGTCAGGATAGTAGTTTTAATTATTTTTATTATTTATCAACACCTTTTCTCTGTGAATTTTCACGTTAGCCTTGAAAATTAACAGAGAAAAGGTATAAATTTATCAGAATTCAGCATTCTGATAAATTAGTACTTACTTAGCTATGATTCTTAGTTTTATACCTTCGTTGAATTTTTTAAGAAACTTTTTTATATTTAATACTATAATAAAAATGTATTTAAAATAGTAATAAGCATATCCTACAACTATTGATTTTAACAAGGTTAAAATTTATTATTTAAGTGGACAAAACGTCAACTCCAAACAGACTTATTTTATTTTTATTTATTTATTATTAGAACTACGCGTGTCAGTCATCTTAAAGAAAAGTAAAAAAAAATATACCGACTACGTACTACTACTACGACTATCATTGCGCACCTAATGACACATAACAATGACCAATTAATCTAATAATTACTATTTTACGGGAATTAACGCGATTACTTATTTAAAGGTACTAGCTGACCCACGCAACTTCACATCATTCATTAAAGTCGCCTCAGTAGTTTAGACTAATAGACAGTCAAAAATAATTATATTCCTTTTGACTTCACCGTAGTCGAGTAAAAGAAAACCGTATATAGATGACATCTAAGAGGGATTAGATTGATAAAAAAGAATCATCGAAAAAAACAACCCTAAATAAAGTCACAGTGTAGTTGCATGAGAATCTTTTATGATTTCAGTTAATAATAAACTCGAATAAATAATCATTTTATCAGCTAAAATATAACTCAAAATCAAAACTTTCTACTAGAGAGTAACTGTCTGATAATTTATTGATATTAATGACTGCATGACAACTAAAAAAATCATTAATCATATATTGTACTTTAGTCTAATTACTACATCCAGTCATCTCCATCTGCAAAGAAATTAATATAATTGTGGAATGATTACTTTTTAGGCATGCTCATTTGTAGGTAAATTGGAGACAATCTCCAATTTTATACTTAGTTCGTTATGAATACTAATCTGGAGAGATGAACTTTACAAAATACCTGTGTAAACTGTTTTGTAAATCTAAAATTGACCAGTTACCTGAGAAAGTATCTAAAAAGGAGTTTCTTAACTCGAAACAAAACTATTAGAATTCCGAAGTCAATATCTATCCGTAGTAATAATCGAACTTTGTTTATAATTTTCTAATAAGTTTAAAAGATACAGATTCAAATATTTAAAAATGAATCGCCGAAATGTATGTACGCGCATAACGTCCGATCGGCTGCACTAAATTAAATAATTATTTTCTTATCTGTTCGTTATAGTTAGAACAAGGTTTGTGTGCAAAAAAATTAAAGGATAACGGGAAAAGTAATTTTTTTTGTCCGCGACGGAAGCTGAGACAGATATGTAAACGGACGTGGACGTGGACGTACGTATGTGGACGTACGAAATTCTAATTCTTTAGGTACGTTAATATTTTCGATAAAGGTAAAATAATCAATAAGACAATATTTTTTATTTTATAAGATAACAGCAATATTTAAAGTTAAAATCACTTTATTAGTTATTCAACTCGCTGTAATGACACTAAGAATTGTTTGTTTTTAATTTCACGATTAAAATAATTGAAATAAATACTTACCTACAGTGTTTAAGTAGCCACAGAGAAAATCAATAGTTCCAGTGCCTTCATTCAATGCCATTACAAATAAATAAAAACGAAAATTATGTAGTACCACCTTTACAAAAAATAACTTTTTCATGTTTTATCGTCAGCGATTTGTCGTTTCTCTCTCTTCTATCTAAAATATTGAGGTTCTTTAACCCCCCTTTACTTTTACGTGAAGTTCCGAACCAGTGTAAAAGTTTTCCATACGCGGAATAGTCATGAATAGGCAATTCTAAATATTTCCGATCACATACTACTCCGTCTTTGGGCTCAAGCCAAATGTAGCCCATATTTTGAATACATACCGAGTTGATTTACTTGTCGTGTTACTTTTCTGTTCGTTTAATATGTGAACATTAATATTAGAATTTTCAAAAATAAAAGTAAGAGTGATTTTACATTCGAAAAATATTAAAACAGTGCAGATAATTGCCGTTTCGTAAATGTATTAAGTAAATAAAGTATAAAGTAAATTCAAAAACTTTTTAAATTAGAATATCATATAAAAAAACATAAGTTCATATTCGACTAGAGAGTCATTAACTATTTTTTTCTCCCGGGGATTTTTATGTCGGATAGACTCTAAAAACGAAATATATGGAATTAATAATATATACATGAAGCACCCAACTATCTGGGTATTAAATAAACAAGTAGAACTAATCATCGCCGTTTAGCAACTCACTAGATACAACATTTAGGAGCTAAGGTTCATTCTACAACCGCAAACGAACACGACAACGACAAAAAATATTTTGCCAATAATACAAGAGAATAGCGGTGTTAGCGATTGAAGAAAGAAAACCGACTCGAAACGCTTGGCCAGGTTACCTAGACAGGTACAAATTGTATCTGTTGCATTGTATGCATATAGCATCTATCAGTAACTAAAGGATTTTAGAAGGCCCGCCACATCTATATGTGACGGGTACAATGAGGGAATGGCCTCTATAAAGTAATATAAATGTACTAGGTCTATACCTAGTACATTTATCACTTTCATTTATGCTTGAAAAACTACATACTTGAGATACATACTATTTGTTTTATAAAACCGATAACTCGTTGTAGGCATATTTTGATCTATTTATACCTTACTCTTATGTCTAATATTACTCGAATATATTACATAGTGAGGTAAGAGGATATCCAGCAGTGGACTCCAATAGGCTGATGATGGTGGTTACATATGAGTCTAGAATATACTATTATTTGCCATAACTATTAATTACCCTAAAACCACCTTCATTCATTTAATTGTGTGTTAATCACAATACATTTACTTCAAGATTTAAAAAAAGAAAAAAAATTAAGATTTATCTTCTGTCGGATTCTCAAACACATATAGGTATGTATAACACAAACACACTACAAGAGAAATACTTAAATATACAACATAAACAAGTAATTGAATTAGCTTGTTAATTAAATTGATTTCAAGAGGTGAATTTATTTTGGTATTTGCATCAAACGAGTCGGCAACTTTATTGAAAGGTACATAATGAAACAGGATGCTGCGAATTTGCTAAATACTTACGCACTTATCTTTAATTAAAACGAAACTAAAAACCAGAAAACGTGTCTTAGTTCAATCAATAAAATAATTCATTTCATTAGCAATAGCTGATACCAACGGCTTCACACTCTGATTTACAAATTAAATTCCTTTACTGGAACTTAAAAAGCCCTCAATATTTTTATTAATTCATTAACCGTTATATTAACACCTTATTATCCTGTTTAAAACTTTTCTTTACAATTTTTAATAAAGTTAAATGCTTTTAAGCCACAAACACATTATAAACTCATAATAAACTTGTTTTATATATTTCTTCATGTTATACTGTTTATGTCTTACTTTGTCGTATTTACAGAAAACCAGCTATGGCGAAAGAGATCTTTCGATAACCACCACAAACTTAATATTACTCTCAGGATTCACAAAAAAAAACCCATGAAGAGAAATACATTTTTCAATTAGTATGTATTATAGTTCTTGAGAACACAAGGGAAGTCGGTTAACTAGTTGAAAACTTCATTTTTCAAAGTCGTCAAACCAATCACCGTGTGACAAAGACATTCAAGATTCAAAAACTAGAAAACTTCACAACGAATTCATAACTTACAACTATTTTATATTTTCCCGTTTTCCCACGTTTTACATCCTCAAGATATTACTTTTATAATATACGGAGAAACGAATCCGATTTCCAAAGGTATTCCTTATCTCACAAAAACATCAGTAAGTGTGTCGCAATTATTTACGGGAATTTTATAATCACATTCAACGAATCGTCTCCATCGTCGACTGACACAAAAACATGATAATAAAATATGTATGATTTGATCATCCCTCGGTTTGATGGCACCAACTTGCGCCGTAGGATATCGCTTCGCCAGACACGCGTCGCTGGCCTTCCTTTAACGGCTAGTGCTCGCCAAATATATTGTCCGAGACTGCAGTTTTATCTCGCAGATTATAAAGTCGTAATAAATACGTTACGTTTCGCAAATATTATAATATATCACTTTATTTGGTCGTGGCAATAACTTCGAATCAAGTCTTGAGTACAAACAATATCTCAGTGTGAAAGTTACGATATTTAATAGCTCTTTGGTTGACACGGTTTTTTAACTAGTTTCAGTCGTTTACACATTAAGCGACAAATTTATATTAATTGAAACACTTCTTTATACTTAAGATAAAACCGAGAAGATATAGCATACAAAGTAGTATTCAAAGTTAAGTGTATGTTATTTCTATGTCTAGCCGCGTGGTATAATAGGCCCAAAAGCTCATTCCTAAGGAGAGGTCTAAGTTCAGCAGAGACTGCTATTTATGACTTGTTATTACCTGTTAGAAATGTTAAATTATCATGTTATAAGTATTATAAATATAAAGCAGCGCCAGCATGGCCACCGAGCTGGGCTGTACCTCTGCAGTCTCCAAAGGCTTATGCCGGCGGCCTAATGATGCCAGCGGCATACCCGACCTAAACCGGCCGTCCAGTCCACCGGTATGGTGTATGGCAGACCTTAGACTTCAGAATCCGGTAACGCTCTTGTGATTCTCTAGTTGCAGGCATTTATAGGTGGCGGTAGTTACGTTCCATCAATTGACCTGTCTGCTCGTATGCCCTCTATCTATATCACAAAAAACACTGATTGTAATTTTTGTTTTCATATGCATAGATTTATAACAAACTGTTGGTCTCTTAGCGCTTAGATGGGTTAAACTTCTTGTTATTTTTTTTTGTAACCTTGATCTTGACAAAAACATCTAAAAAAATACAATGATATATACAAGAACATATGGAATTGTAATAGTACCAATCTTTTCTGTATGCTATGAGTTTGCTTATATTTACAAAACCTGGTACAACAACCACTAATCAAATTTTAAAATAGAAAATTTTAAATGTAATACAGGTAATAGGAATATCGCTATGTGACATTTAAAATGCACCAATATTATCATTGTGTTAATGTAAAATATAGCTAAGTACCTGTAAATAGAGTGTGCTTTCAAAGAGCTTTCCAGAATGGCCGAAGTACAAGTGTTTACAACAATACTAACATTTTTAGTAGACTTTGATAATATTATTTTCTTTCTCCCGTTTTCATTCTACACTGTAAAATACGAGTAAATAACGGGATCAGGAAAGGTAAAGATCAGATATTTACAGCAAACACGAACTAAGAAATCGTTCATTCGCACAAACACGGATAAAGTTTATATCTAGAACCATTTTATCTATATAATGTTAAGTCAAAGTCTGTATAGACAACTTATAGTTTCATATTTTCTTCTTTAAAAACACTGTTCTGTCTTTGTTTATTCAAATTATTTAACTGGTTTGGTACAGAACAAATCATAAAAAATAGTTTTAACAAGAAAGAGTTGAAAAACATTCACCTAATAAAGAATTATGATAAAATTTCGGGCTATTATTATGAATCTAATGACATCTCATTCTCTGAAATCGCTTCACAGTTTATGCGCTACAGTAGAGCACTGGCAAAAATATTTTCTTTCCTTTTGACTTCGCCGTGGTCGCGTTAAAACAAAAAACACACTTTTATAAGTCGATCACAAATAAACCTACGGGTAAAACTAATATAACCGTGTTGAAAATAGTTTGATTTTGGCTAATACTAAAGTTACCAAAATTCTACACAACTAATTTTGTACAGAAGTGGTAGGCACTTTGGTATCGTTATAACATGAGGTAAAAATTATTAATTTTATTGAACATCGACGACAAAGCTAAAAATGATTTATTAGTATTACTTAAATCCATGACATAGAAGTACCTGGCGCCATCATTTCTGCTTTCTCATTTATTAGGGCTGATGTGTCAGCCTCATATTTTTATCTTTGCCAATATATTCCCAGGGCTCGATTAATATTGTGCTCTGGAATATCATATTAAAAATGAATTTATATAACGGAATAAATTATACTTTTAATCTACATACCTATCTCCTTTTTCCCATGATATTGTATTAATAGCAGGAAGTTGGTAGAGATTTTTTTTTTTTCGGACATCTAAACACACAACGCCATCTAGTCCCAAGCTAAGCAGAGCTTGTGTTATGGGTACTAGACAACTGATACGAATACATATATACTTGTTTTTGTAAATACATACATATTATAGACAGAGCACACCCAAACTCCGAAACAAATATTTGTAGATCATACAAACATTAATTAAGATATCCACAAAACTGTCAGTTAAAACCGCCTCTACAGATACACCAAGTAACGCTTTTTCATTTACTTGCTGACCTACGCAACCTCGTCTGTGTCTTCTATGGCTCGTAGCGTGAAGTTATAGCACCGTGAACAAATTGGTTTACCATAAAAAAGGTTACAGTGAGCCACACACACTGTCGCGAACTTTTTGTTTTTTATGGAATGGGGGGCAAACGAGCAGACCTATCATCAGATATTAAGCGATTACCGCCGCCCATGGATACCCGCAACACCAGAGGCGTCACAAGTACGTTGAAGGCCTTTGGGGGGTGGGGAGAGGAATGGGGGATTTGTTAGGGTATGGGCCTCCGATATCCTTACTCACTTGGCGAAACACAGCGCAAGCGCTATTTCATACCGATTTTCTGCGAGGCCGTGGTATCACTCCGGTCGAGGCGACCCATTCATGCTGAAGCGTGGCTCTCCCACGGTCTAAACTTTTAAAGGGAAATTTCTTTCATACATACATTGTTAACTTTAACCGTTTACTAGCTCACTTAATGAAAGCTCTCATAAGGAATAATTTCCTTCCGTTTATGGAACATTTTTATTGATGCTCCGCTCCTATTGATCGTAGCGTAATGATATATAGCCTTTGTCGATAACTGGGCTACCTAACACTAATTTTTTTTAAATCAATCCAGTACTTCCTGACCTAGCCCGTTCGACCATTCAAACAAATAAACGAACTCTTCAGCTCTATTATTAATAATAGTATAGATTTTATATCACAGATTAAAAATTTAAAAAGTAATTTTAAATTGCATTGCAAGCCTTTAAAAATGCAATTTAAGAAAAAAAACAGGAAAAGTTTATTTTTCGACATAGATATGTTTATTTTCAATCTATTTTTTTCTCATCATTCTTATATGTGGTTACGTAAATAATTGTAAGTGTCTACTCCTGTACAATATTCTAAGTTTACTTACTAAAATCCTACTATTATACGAGTAATAATTTTAGGAAGGCATTCCCTGAGAACCCAATAAAAACTTGTGGCACTTTTATAATTATTATATTTGAAATTTATTTCACCTAATATTCGTTAAGTGTCATAGTCAGCTGCTGGTTGCCGCCGCGCCACAGGAACAGTACCATTTTTCTGGACAAAGATAGAGTACAAGTAAAAGAGTAAATAAACGGGCCTATATAGAGGAAGCCGTCAAATAACGATATTGTTACGTTAACCACCATCGACCTAGATGCATGCATAACTAGGGTTTGCAGGTCATCAAAACTACCAACTCCTTTTGCTCTATAATACCATAAATTTTTTAAAGGTGCACGTAATAACTTACTTATAAACACGATGAGCAATCATGCAGGTGATCTAATTTGAAGTATTTACTAAGTCCAATAAGCCGATAGAGAGTTGAGAAAGAACGGGCTGCATAAACAAGTTGGAAATTTAGGGCTAATAGTCATTTGTATAACAGTCAGCCTATCAAAAACCGAAAAGACGTGATAAGTAAAACGTTAAATATGTGCAGTGTAGGATGTAACAACCCTTTGCATAGCGCTTAGAAATTTCTTTTAGCTCTTGTAGTCCGCAATCACCACATAACGCGATGACAACATCCATATCACTTGACTTCACTTCACGCAATTTGTCGCAACAATAACGTGAAATTTAATGATTTTCCTATTTTCAATCTCCGACGCAAAAAGCGGCTGTTATAAGTTTGAAGTCGATGTCTGTCTGTCTGTGTATGTGTGTGTGTGTGTGTGGTATCGTAGCTCTCAAAGGAGTGGACCGATTTCGATGCGGTTTTTTTCATTTGGAAGCCAGTTTCTTGGCGGTGGTTCTTAACTATGTTTAGTTAATATCGGTCCAGCAGTGTAAGAGTATCAGATCTTTTTGAAAATGATGTAAGGCATTTTTGGCGTATGGTTACTCGATTAAGTGCTTTAGCGTGTTAGTATAATCGTTAAATGAGAATTACTCGATAACTTCGACCGGATGCTGCTTTCTTTTCTTTTCTTCTTTCTTTCTTTTAATTTTTTTATGGTTATTATTTAGAACTTTACTTAACAAGTCTTTTATAATTTAATAATTAAGAGTTGAAATAACATAAAGCGTTTTGTCATAATCATAACTTTGTGCGTCTCCTCAAAGGACTAAATTTTCTTCGTTTCTAACCGATTTCAAAAAAGGAGGAGGTTTCTCAATTCGACCGTATATATATATATATATACACGTATATATATATATATATATATATATATATATATATATATATATATATATATATATATATATATATATATATGTGTGTGTTCGCGGATAACTTCGTCATTTTCTTTTTTTAATGGAGATGTCCCAACGGTGGTGCCATGATAAGGACATTAATCTGGTGATGGCATCCAAGAGAAATCGAGTCGAATCTTGAAGTCGGTTTTATTTTTGTTAAAATTGTACTTGTTGCAATACTTTTCATTGTCGCTCAGCTCCTATTAATCTTAGCGTGATGTTTTATTACCTTTCTTTCTGGATTATCAAATACTAAAAGATTTAGCGAAGACGGGCCAGACGTTCACACATGATGCCATGACCAAGTGAAATACTCATGCGTTTTTATATATATAAATAGATAAACCAATCGGCTTCAAGTAACACAGGCAAGGTCTGTTTCTTACGTCTTTTTGATTGACGATACATAGCTTCGAATAAAATAGAAAGTAGGTTCATAAAAGCAGTCTGACTTCTGCTAAAATCACTTGCTCTCAATAGTTATGTACAAATTAATGTATAAACTACAATATATGTAGGTATATTATGTATGTATAAATCAAAGTTCAAACATTGCATGCGGCCATTATTAGTGCTCACTAAATAATTATAACTTAGAAACAATAACGAGAAATTTAAATAATAATAGGTTACTAATGTCCTCAATTAATTTGAAAAAAAGTTAATTTTATGATTGATTACTTAAACAAGCCTATCCTTAATATAGGTTTCAAAGACATGTTTAACATTTACATATGTAATTGAATTAATAGATTTCGCTTCGGGCTATTTGTCTAAGATATTTTATCTGTAGGTATTAAACTTCCAATCAAGATAATAATAGCTTTACAGTGAAGATATTGTTAAAGGTATCTATTTTTTGCATCCACTATACATACTAAGGCTGTACAGAAGTCTGTGCGAGACGCTGCCTATTCCAAATAATTACCTCTGCACCGTATCAACACACCTATCCTACAACGCACACTCAATAAAAACAAACAACAACAACGCCCACCACTGTAACTCCTGTACAACACTTTGTGTTATGACACTCGGGTAGTCCCAGAAAAATAAAACTGGTAGCGTAGACAAGTCAAGAGTCACCTGTGGTAAGTGACTATGATCACTCATGGACAAGTACATTTCAAGAGACAAAAGTACGGCACCATCTTCTGAATGCGCGAGGGGCGGATGATCTTCCGATAACTTCACTAACAAGTGAAAAGAGATGAATTGTTTAACACAATTTTTTAACCGACTTCAAAAAAGGAGAAGGTTCTCAATTAGTTTTATGAAGAGAAAACTTCTTTAACGGCCTTGTGCACTTTAGCAAAATTTATTTTTGGAAATGGTCAAAAATGGTCAACTCGCATCAGGACACACAACGGACAGACAGGCAAAAATCTTAAAAATTGTATTTTTTATATACGTATATACTTTCATATGCATTTAGTTAAAAGCTGGTAATTTGAAATTACAAACAGACCGTTCAAATTTATTTATTTTGTACTAGCAACCCTAAGCTACTGTGTGAAGATATGTGGTTTAATTTTTACAGACGTCTTCAACAAATATCGTTATATTTTAGTCAACTTACTAAACAAATTAACAAATTATACATATATGAAAACCTTCCTCAAGAATCACTCTATCTATTCTTGAAAACTACATAAAAATCCGTGCAGTAGCTTTTGAGTTTATCGCGAACAGATGGACAGACGCGGCGGAGGACTTTGTTTTAAAATATGTAGTGAAAAATATTATGGTATGCTTTGTATTTGCAATTATATATGTAAATCAAAATAAACAAATCACATCATGACTTAAATACTTAGAAATCCAATTCAAGAAATCAGATCATTTAGAAAAAGAATTAGTAAACCGGTGGGTTGAAAAATGACTACTCTGCCTGATGGAAAGCATGAGCAGAATCCAAGAGTAGTGATCACTATTGGGCCTCCTGTCTAGCACTCACCGACGAAACACGACAGCAAAAATGCTGTTACTTTAGGTTGGTCTTCTATGAGAGGGTAGTACCGTTCCGGTTGAACCAGCCCGTTCGTGCTGAAATCATTGTGGCTCTGCTATCTAAGCTCTACTCTACTACCTAGTATTAACAATTCCCAATAAGAAATACCAAAATCAGTAAAGAGTAAAAGATGTTTAACAGCTTAACCTTTTAAGTTCAGTTGTAAGAGACAATCTTTGATGGAGTTTTCACACGGCTAAAAGGCAAATTATTGTAACTTTATTTTTAACAATGATAAGTAAGAATGAACATCGAACCGATCTCTGAGGGTGAAGGGAAAGCTTTGAAAACCATTATGAAATATATGAATGCGTTAAATAACGATATACCCTCTACCTAGCCTACGCGTTGACATACATAGGTATTAGCTATTATCATGTATGTTACATAGGTAACTACTGGTGACCGATTTTCGCAAAACTGTTTATATCATTTCGATTTTTTTCCAATTTATTACTCGTCGTAGTCAGATAGTGTGTTGCTTGTTTGCTGATTCTGTAGTATTTTTATTACAGGAAACAAGTCAAACAAAGTAGCCAGTAGGTACACACATTTAATATCGAACAGACCATGAAGAATCAATTATTCAGATAAATTGTTCAAGCTATTGACTATCTATATTACTAAAAACAATAACATAACAAGTAAAATAATTTCAATTCTCATCAATTCAATTTACCGGACAAAACTAAGCATCCAAATACCAGGAATAGCAGTAATGCGACGAACCCGAATGTAGGGTTGCTAAATTAAACAAAATAACAAGAGAATTTAACATAATACCTATTTTAAGCACCACTTACTCGACACCATTTATGTTAAGGAAGTATTACTGCCAAGTATACATCCGTGTGGGCACATCGTTTCATTCCAGGATAAGATGAACTGCAACTGTATCTAATCTTCACATACCGTATTGTATTCTTTACAAATAATTATAACATTTAGGATACCTAAGCTTCAGATGCATAAATCATTAAAAACCTAACATTGGATAAAAACATCTATTACCTATCGTTCTATAGTGCAATTCTTGCATATATTTCCAATGATTTTCATGAAATTTTGTATGCAGGGGGTTTCAGGGGCAATAAATTGATCTAGCTACGATTCGTTTTTAGAAAAGTTGCTAATAAAAAAACCGAGCATATCTCGGTCATCCAGGTACTGTATACAAACTGATGAATACGTATTCAAGGGGTAGATGCTAAACATAATCTCTCTTTCTAAAATAACTGGACCTAATTGGTTGAAATTTAGATAGCCTATATTCTGACGTAAAGTAGTAGTTCGCAATACTACTATCATTTTATTGTTATTATTATTACCACCAATCATACAAATTTGTAGTTCACAACGAAGCCAACTCATGACTACGAGTCTGTAAAGTTATTCTAACAAATCCTATTAATTCATATCTGTAAGCTTTCATTCTACGAAACGCACTTGAAATTAAAGTTGTACCTACCTACGTATCTAATAATAATAATAATATATCGCTTTATTGTACACTAGATAATGCTAGGTCAGTACAAATGGCGGCCTTATCGCCAAAAGGGCAATCTCTTCCAATGGGATGGCAACCATGGGATGGAAATAAATATAGGATGTATATAGGGTAGTGTATGGGTGTATTAAAGAGTTGTTTGGGAAACAAAAATAAAGAAGTGTAAATATATCTAAATAAAAAATATTATAAAGAGTACTAGTGACACATAGTATGGATAAATACAAATGTATGTATAAATAAATATAATAAGCGAAATTCATATATGTTACACACATACTGAAATTAATTACTGTGACTTAATTGACTGCAATAGCAGTGGATTATGGAATATTGATGTCTCCCAAGTAATGTTCCTTTATCAGCCTCTTAAAGACTTTAAGTGTTTGTGCACGTCTGATTACGACTGGTAGGGCGTTCCACAGTCGTACCGCTTGGACAGAAAAGGAATGGTCTAAGAATTTCGTAGAGTGTCCAGGCATTTTCAATATCAGGTTTTCTAACGATCTCATCAATTTGGTATATAAATCATGTTGAAAGTTAAACCGCAGTTTAAGGTAAAGTTGAGTAGAAGGATTGAAAAGAATATTATACAGAAGAGAAAGAATATGAGCATTCCGGCCAAGACGGATGGGTAACCACTTAAGCTGTTTACGATATTCGAAGACATGGTCATATTCAGTATTCATAGAGTTCAGGTAATCTAAAAATTTTAAGACATTTTTCAGGCACTACTCATTCCACTCTCCAATAACTAAAAATATAAACAATCGTAACCACAATAGAAAACATAAACATATAACAAATGAAAACCAAAACTTCTCCTACTTTTGTTCCAAATATATTCCATAGCACTGAAATGGTTCGGAAAGAATTATGTGGATGTAAACGTGACATTTATGAGCTCTTGAATAGTCGTGTTAATTAACTAAATAGTTCATTTATGTGTCACCCCACTGTATTTCAAATTTGTAACAATCACATGGCCCGACGTTAATTGCCTATTAATTATTTATAAATGAAATATATTCATAACTTACATCGTCGAATTGGACATAATAATACCCGAAACATCTGAAACTTCCACGGAAACTGTTCACTATGACAACATAATTTATTTATTATGATTTACCACATGCCATTTTTGTTTAAAGTAAGTCATATGAAATATAACAACGCAATCATTCTTTAACACGGTGATTAATACTTGTATAAAGAGGCACTTTGTATAATACATTAAAAGCCAGTCGTTATCATAAATTGAATTTAAAAATTCCGAACCAAAAGAGCGGCATTGAAAATGTCTGGATAGATCGCTTAATAAGGGCCCGTAACGAAACAGGCAGTAATCAAAATCAAGTGAACTGCTGTTAGTGTTCATAAAAAGCTTTTTATACGGTCCCAGGCGTCATAACTGGCGTCCCCGAAAGGTTAAAAATTTCACAATCCTGCATTACAAGAAAGTACCTATTCAGATTTCATTTGTTGCGAAACAAAAAAACATGAACTATTGTATATTTTTGTTGCAGTGCTATTATTTAATTACCTCGAAACCCTGAAGTTCTACATTGATGAAAATCTAATTGTAGATTTTTGTTTTAACTCCGTAATCAATATAATAAATATTAATAAAAAAGTATTTACCTAGTGTAAATATAATTAGAAAAGTAGTCCCATATTTAATTTATATCTTAAGATATAATAGATTAGTAATAATTTGTTATTTTCTTTATCGTGAAAGTAGTACAGCAATCGTAGGTAACGGCCAAGATAAAACTTAAAAACTACAAAAAATCAGTTCGGTATCAGAAATAGACTTTCATAACTGTTTTTACTGAGTGGCTTTTAGCTATGCAATGTCGTTGGTGTAAAGTACACGCGTTAAACATGCCGTATAAAATAAGCGATTATATCGCTGCTTAAGGTAAAATTGAACTAATAATTCCTTGTTCAGGTGTTTTAAATAGTCATTTACTCTATGAAACCCTTGAATGTCATACAATATACTACAGTATGTTGCTTTATTAAAATACTAGTTGTTGCCCGCGGCTCCGCCCGCGTATATGTCGGTTATCGCGGCAAATAGTAGCCTATGTGCTATTCTGATGTATAAGCTATATTACTGTAAAGTTTCATCCAAATCCGTTCAGTAGTTTTTGCGTGAAAGAGTAACAAACATCCATCCAAACATCCATCCATCCTTACAAACTTTCGCATTTATAATATTAGTAGGATACGCATATGCAGGTTCTATTAATATCTACAAGTTTAATATATTAGAATGAATATTCATACACGTGCATGCGACAATCTACACCCGATAAGCACGTGCTTTTTACAAAAAGTATAAAGAACAAAAAAGCACCCTGTCGGTCGTAAAATAAAACATTGGTTGAACTGATTATACTTTCGACACATAAAACATGATATCTCCTTATCTTGATATTAAAATTATATTGATATTACTTTAGCTATACCATAACACATTATGGTTTACTACACACAGTTAGCAAACCAAACCCATTAGACAGTCTACATAAACTGAAATTAGAAATTTTCCTAATTTATTTTATGTCTCATCCAGATCGTGACAAAACCCGCTGTTCCCAAAGATTTATATTAGAAATTTTATTGAAGATTTATTTTAAAAACCACCAACGCCATGACAGTTTGGAAAAATTATCACGCAATTAAAACATTTCCCTAATGGGAACAAAAGGAAGTTGGGTCATAAAATATTTGTCCTAAATAACATAACAGTGACGCAATATCTCACATCGAGAAGGGACGAAAGCAATACAATTTGCAAACCCCAGGTGGTCCATCAATCCATTACAAGCAAACAGCCAGGTACAAGCTACAAGTACCGTGTAAGCACATTTACTGCTATTAACTGCATAATAAATGTGAGCACACAATATTGACATGTTTCCTATATTATATCGACTGGATATTTTTATATACAACTTTTAGTTAGGTTTAGATATTGAATAAAAACACAATCACCTAATCATATGATTGATTTGTAGGGTAGTTAGTTATTTACTTACTATTTTTGTTTAAGTTATTCGGTGTACTTTTGAACTGAAAATTTCTTTAGCGGCGTTGTGCACTTTTTTGAGATGGGTAAAAAATGTTAAACTCGCATCAGGACACGTGACCTGATCGAATATTCGTAAGTCCGAGGTGTGGCGTAGGAGAAAAAAGTAATATGCCCCTCTTTTTCTACCGCGCGGCGAAGATTCATTTTTGGGAAAATTCTTATGTCTATGTGTCTGTCATGCGTAGAATTCAACTTGTATAACATGTAACAATTAGTGAAATTATATTTTTTGTTTGCAATTAACAGGTATGAGTTCAAAACTAAATTATTAGTTACTAATAAAATTTATCATTCATCTTTCGTCAAAACTTTTATGGAGACACAACAGCAAATTGCGGATAAGGAAATGTCGAAGAAATTGAAGGTCATCCATGTGAAAATGACTTACGGTCATCAGAAAATATAACGAGTTCCCGTTTTACGAGCTTGTTTATCCAAGTTCCTTTACAAATTGTTGATTTTACAGCGTTTTACTCAACATTTGTCCGCGACTAGTATGATAATTCTTTGTTTTCTTGAAATAAATACAACTTAAGAAATAAACTATTTTTCTGTGTTTCTGAGTTTTGAAAGACAATGGGATAATTAAACAGATCATTGCCTTCGGTTCCTTTTATATATAATAGCTGTGATAATAAAATATACAACAGCTGTTATAATTTAATAAATATGTAAATTGCTCTACTAAAGATATCCGACTGTTGAATGCTGAAACAGCAAATGGTAAAGAATATATCCTGTAAAGGTTGCAATGTATCTGTATTTTGTTTTAAGTCAGACGGATACCTACAAAAATGTTTTTCACGACAAGTTAAATTATTTCACGATGAAGAAAATCATAAATATAATAAAATTTAATAATAATAATAATAATAATTTATTTATTTGCTGAACAAAGGTGTACAATGGTGTTACATTTTTTATTTAAACATGTCCTCTCTGATCTACCTTAACGGCATGCAAAATTTTTTGAGGAATTACAGTCACTCAATTGGGAATACTTTAAATTATTACATTTACCATTACACGTTTCAGACAAATAAGAATAAATTGTCAATAGAAATTATCAAATAAATAATAGTAAAATGTCAATAAAATCAAAAATTGAACACTACATATTTCAAACAAAGAAAAATAAAATGTCAGTAGAAATTATCAATGTCACCCTAAGAAAAATAATAAAAATGTCAAAAATGTCAATCTATAATATGTATATAATAAGTTACAAACAAATTAATTTAATTAAGAAATTGTATCTAATAATCAGACAGAGTATTCTTATTTTTCCGAGAGAAAATCACTCACTGCATAGTAACATTTTTTTACCAAAAATTCATGTAGGCGCTTCTTAAATAAATTAGTAGTTAATTTTTTAAATTCTTGAGGTATCTTATTATATATGACTGGCGCCATGCAGTAGATACTTTTATGCAATAAAGCTGTATTTGCTTTATGTATGCGAAGTCTATCACGTGTATTAGTCCTTCTATTTCGTGTTACAGTGTCTGAAAGAGTTTCAAATAACTCAGGATTTGATTTTATAAAAGTTGCTATCTCATATATGTATAGAGAGGGCAAAGTCAAGATTTCGTGTCTTACAAAATATGGTTTACAGCTATCTCTACTAATTAAATTGAACATGGCTCGAATGCATCTTTTTTGAGCTTTAAAAACTACACCTGTATCTGTGGAGTTGCCCCAAAATATTATACCATATCTTAGATATGACTCAGCAGTTCCATGATATGCTGTAAGCAGTGCATCAATATTTAATACTGGCGTAAGTCTAAACAAAGCATATGCTGAGCTACTGATTTTATTACATAAAGCTTCTACGTGTGTTTTCCAATTTAATCTATTATCAATAGTCAAGCCTAGAAACTTCGTTGTGGCAACCTCACAAACTTTAACATTTTTGTGGTTTATGTTCAAATTTTGTAACGTGGGTACTCTTTGTGAGAATTGTATTAATTTAGTTTTGGATATATTTATTTTAAGGTTGTTATTGTCAAGCCAATCTATTATAGTCAATAATGCATTATTTATTTTACTTTCATATTGTCCTTCATTTGTACATTCTATAGTAACTGTACTATCATCCGCAAATAGTGTAATTTGATGATCAACTACTTTAGGCAGGTCATTTATATATAATATAAAAAGCAAAGGACCCAGGACAGTACCCTGACCCACGCCATACTTCACTGTTCGCGTATGAGATGTGTATATTTCTTCATATTTAGTTAAGTCATTTACGCGAGTAATTTCTACATATTGCTGGCGGTTAGTCAGATAGGATTTTATAAGTTCTAGGACATTTCCTCGTATTCCGTATTGATCAAGCTTTGCGAGTAGAATTTCATGATCGACATAATCAAAAGCCTGAGTCATATCACAGAAAATAGCGCTCACTGGTATCTTACTATCTACTTTGGCCATTATTACATTTAAAAAGTCGTAAATTGCTCTATTAATACTTTTATTCCGTCTAAACCCTTTTTGCTCAGTAGCCAAGATATTATGTTTTTCTAAATAACTATAAATCTGATTAAGTATATATTTTTCAAAGACTTTAGAAAAAACAGGTGTCAGTGTAATGGGTCTATAGCATTCCATGAGTTCTCTGTTTTCCTTTTTGAAAAGCGGCTTTACTATTGATGTTTTTAGTCCCTTCGGGTAAGTGCCTGTTGTAATGCTCAAATTTATTATGTGACATAGATGTTTCGATATGAATTGACTTGCAGATTTAATAACCCTAGTCAAAACACCATCAAATCCCACACTATTGGTGTTTTTTAACGCTGATATTATATTCTCAATATCCGATGGAATACAAGGCGAAATGAACATAGATTTGTTTTGTCTGTCAATGTGTCTTGTTATTTTTGTACCATAGTTACTTATAGGCACAATTTTGTCTACGAAAAAATCACTAAAGGCATTGGCTATCTCCTGTGGACCTGTAACTATGGTGCCATCATTTGTTCTTAATTTAGAAAAAGTATTTAGAGAGGAGTTCTGTTTGGCCTGGTTGATTATCTTCCAAGTGGTTTTCGACACATTTTTTGAGGTTTTGATACTATTTATGTTCTGAGATCGCTGTGTTAATCTAATTATACGCTTATATTTTCGTGCATATTCCTTGTACAGAATTTTATTATGATTATTGGGGTTTAGCCTATAATTCCATAGCTACACTGCCTTAAATAGTACTTTAGGCCAATTCAATAACGTAAAATAAGTGTTAAATCCTGACACGACATTACGAAACCCATCATGTGCGACCCGTCAATCCAACTGGCACTTCTGTCGGTTCTATACGCAGTAACTTAACTTACAGTACTTCAATTTCATCTTATGACATCCTGACATTGAATAAATTATATTATAGAACATGTAAAATAAAAACATTAACATTTTTTACTAAATGGCTTATATTTAAATTTTATTAATATTACGATCATTGTCAAAATTTATATTGAACATTTGTAAACCAATTTATCCTGTCATGGAGGTAATATATTATACAGCTCCGGTTCCATTTTCAATCTTAAGGTGATCGCTGAAAGCTTAATGAAATGGGAACTGAAATTGACACCACGGTTAATGTTAAGTATAGTTTAAATGCTTACCGTTTAACATACGTAGCTAAAACTGACTATATCTGAAAAGAGATACTCGTAGTTTACGCTTGCGGATATATAAATTCGTCAGAAGCAATGGTGCGCGTGAAAAAATAAGATATAACCAAACTCATAACTCAAAATAAGTGTACCAAAACATCCCGTAAATGATCAAAAACAACAGGAGTAAATACTTAGTTTTGGCTTGTCTCCGTAACGTTTGGCAATAAATTTTGGGGAGCAAACAAAACGCCCTTATCTGATACACCGGTGACGCAAATCACGGGCCACGGGAAGCCTATCAAGTATCTTTTCACGGTTTCCACGCCATTTAATCGGCTATCAATGTTACATGTCGTGTTATTACACAGATGATTATCTACATTATATATTTAGTGTTTAATGTTTACCTAAAATGGTTTTTTGTCTCGCTATTTGTAAAAAAAGACATTTACGTATGTCTCGCTTTTTGGTTATACATTAAATAAATAAAATCAAAATATTATTATAATTTATACGTATAATATCTAAATGAAACATACTACTCTGTCAAGAAAGTACCGGGATGAGATCAAATAATACACAAAATGTTTGTTATTCATCCAAATTAATTTTATCACCTTCGAAGCATGCTCATGTAAGTATGCAAAACATTTTTAAACGCTGTTTCCGGAATTGAGTTTAGTTCTCGCTGCGAATTTATCTTTATGTCTTCTACTGATTGAAAACCGGTGCCACGAAGTGGTAATTAGAGTTTAGGAAAAAAAAAGACGGCTGGAGCCATATCTGGTGAATATGGTGGTTGCTGTTTTCTTTCCACAAATCTGGCCTTTTTCGTCGAATTTGTAAACGCCGCATAACGCTGAAATAATATTCTTTATATACCATTTAACCTTCCGGCAAGAATTCCAAGTGCACAATAGCGCGAGAGTTAAAGAAAACAGTCAACATGACTTTGACTTTTGATCGACTTTGGCGTGGTTTTTTCAGTTTCGGTTCAGTTGGAAGGCGCTACTCCTAAGCTTGTTGACTAGTTTACATGTCAAACCCGTAAACCCACGTATCCCCACGTATCGTCACCATCAACAATGCGGTTCATGAATTGACTTGTTCTATCATGTCCTCAGCAACACTCATGCGAATGAATTGTTGGAGAAAATTCTGTCCAATTACAATACAAATTTTTTGTCCATTATGACATTCGCAATACACGCTAGATATGATATAACTTATACAGCGCTATATTTAATATAAACAACATATGCAACTCAAACTTAGCGCCAAAATAGAAAACAGTTGTGTCAATCAATCAACAATAAAAAAAATTTGGAACTATAAGGCGCTATTCAGTGCGACCCGTCCGCGTAGCACTGAACGCGCTATATAGGCTTCATTCACGATCTGTAAAACTTTGTTCTTTACATACATACATGTATATATGTAAATATACCTTAATATTATTATTGACTTCACATTTTAACATACACATACCGTCTGATAATAGTAATCTTAAAAAAGCGTAATCTTAAGCTGTTTTGCTGAATGAATAGTGATCCTCCAGGCAATCGCTTTTACGGCTTAATGTGCCTTCTAATATCTTGATTTTTTTGGCGTTAAGAAAGGCAATAAATGTGTTATATTAGAGTGATGTTAGGACGGACATGAGGGAGCAGTGTGGTGTAAGTGCGGAGCGGCGGTGATGCACGCGCACGATGCGCGCGGGCATTGATGGAAGAGTCATGGTCGTCGGGCGGTGCGCCGCTGCTGCGCACTCGGTCGCTGCCGCTGGTGCTCGAGGCTGCGAGCGGCGGTGCTCCCACGCGCCAGACAAAGCTCGACCCGCGACAGCTGCTTACGCTAACAAGGCACTACTACCCAGAAGGAGGATGGGGCTGGGGCGTCGCGGCTGCGGCTACACTTGCACAGATTCTCGCCCATGGCCTACACCAGGCCGCCGCTGTTCTAGCCGTGGAAACCGTCAAACGTTTTGGACCAGAAGTCCGCATGCAAGCAGGTACCTTGAGAAAATAGAGCTTATCAAAACATATATCCACTGCTAATGTCTGTTAATCTTGAAGTAGTTAGCTCGTAAGTTTATATTTCAATTATACACATTAACACTCACAGCTATTAAAATATCTTTCTTGAATATTCCATTCCATCTCTGAAACAGAGTCCGAAAACGGATAATAAAATTTGACGCGATAGCAATTACAAATATATAAGTGATTGCGTGTGATAGAAGCACATTATATTACACTCTAGAGTGCCAAGCGAAAATGTTCTCATATTTCAGCTAAAGGCTCTTGATCTTTGAAAGTGCAAGATCGAATGGACTTTCTGAATGTCGAACCTTCCAAGACTCTATATATCGAACCTTCTTCATCCCGTCAGTCTGTCTCCTAACTAATAAATCTTCCAAATTTGTGACAAAATTTGTCTGAAACAATGAAATATCGCAAAGGTCAAAATGATAACGATGTACATGTGGGAAATAATAAACCACTTATTCTTGTCCTTTTTTCTTCATTTGTTCCTTTTTTGGGACTTCAGCCCTTTCGTATACTCTACGATTTATCTTCTGTCACTTTGTTAGGATTTCGGAAATCGTTTTCGTTTCAATATATTATTTTGAACGTACAGGATTAATCACTTCGTATAGACGTGATAGGAGTCTAAAGCAATTATAACATCAATTCAGGCAACAAAAAAAGGCAAAGACTAGATTCCGTATTCTTGTATTTTATGAGATGTAATTTATTTCTTGAATTTTTGGTATTTATCGTATTTGCTTCGTGGTATTTATAGTAGGTACAATGCTTACAAAGAGCAAACATAATCTGGACGTCAATCGGTCACTATATTGTAAAAGTATTTGTTTATTCGAGATAAACAGTTCATCTTCTTGTTGATAAATATTGCTTCACACTGTTTATGTTCAGTATTTTTACCGATGTTTATTGGATCCATAAAGTACATAATAATATGGGTTCATAATAACATGGGTTACATGCTAACTGATTTTTGAACTGCCTTGTTGGTCTACTACGATCAAGAACTCTCGGGTTAGATTCCAGGATCGGGCCAAAGAGTGCTAGTTTTCTATTACGTAAATTCTTTGAGTTTGGAAGTTGGTCCCCAAGAGAGCACGTAAAGCTGGTACTGCGCCTGATCCCTCCTCGGTCATATCAGACAGCCGTACCATCGGATAGAGAGATTGAGGAAACAGAGAGTGCGCCTGTGTTTGCGCACACACTTGTGCACTATAATATCTCCTGCGTAGTTATCTGGTCTCCGTTGAGGCTGGCCATATTACTATCAATTTTAGAAACAAATAATTCAAAAATATTTTATGGAAGGAATTTCTTATGTTTTCATTAATTCACTATGGTTAATGAACTATTTTTAAAACTTATTTTAACTTAAACTCCGACTGATTAAACAAAAAGAAAAAAAAGAAATTATTACAAAATTTTCTGTAAATATAAAAGCTGATAAAATGACTCTATGAAGGGAGATTTTTATTGGCAGTAGAAAATTTACGAATCTCGCAATCTCAGAGCTCAAACAATTTCCTTGCGTTAAAAACGAGCTGTCTCCTTATTTAGTACCTACAAAATGAAACAAGAATTGGGTAATGTCAAAGCATCCCAGGTTCCGGTCGATCGAGCACTAAACATACATATTTTCTTGGCAACCCGACGATGTAATATGTTAGTAGAGACTACTTAATTCCTGGTAAGTGAAAGCAGTTTTTATTGATATAGTTTTTAGTTTCAATACCATTATTCTGTTAGGCTATGAAATTATAAGCATCAAAAATCTCATGATGTAATTCTCACTACATGACAGAGATGAAATGACTCACTTCGCCTCAGTTATTTTAGTGCCTCGTTTATTTTTAATAATTTTGTTCCGCATTGTTCAAGTGACGTTTAAAAGTGCACTGTAACACGATCTACTCAATAAACATATTTCAGTTGAGTTGAGCTAATTAAAACTTACTAATGGTCGGTCAACGATTGAAATTTGACAATAATTCAATTATTTATTCATTTACATTTGTCCTCCCCATAAACTTTAACTGTACCTAATTTTATACTCCTCCGTTTGCATAATTTTCATAAAAAGGGGTACAAAGTTCTTGCTCCACGTTTACATTCACATCTTAACTGTCTATTCAATCAAGAAGTGATTAAATTTGAAAATGCCAACCTTATAGGTTGTATTGTTGTGCACAAGGCATAAATTGTATTAAGTTTCTGTTGTAATACGTAAACGATTGAATTTAAATTTATACCACCTAATCGATTTGGATAGCATCCAATTCCGCATATTATATTAGTATTACATATTAGAGCTCTAAGATCGTTATGAACCAGGAAATAGTTAGCATCCAATATCTGAGTATCTTTGATACTTGCATATCACGCATACTGAAATATTCTATGGTATTCAACAGAAAATAAAGCCATGACTCTAACATTATTTGAAATTGGTAGGTATTTACACAATGATAAAACTAATATACATATTAACATCTACATTGCCGTTGCAGACAAAAATACTACAGAAAATGTATAATATTTACATCTTCATTGTTCTTATGTTTAAGGTAACAAATATTCCGGGAGGTATTTAGTCTTCGGCTGTCATATCGTAATTTACACTAAACAAGGAAAAGTTTAAAAAACTACGGCCACGCAATTTTTTTAATACTAGTTATATAGCCCATATTAACCGGGCCATCCTTCCGAAACTATTGAAACCTAATTCATTAAAATCGGTGCTACAGTGGAACATACAAACATACATAGCCTGACAAAACTATTACCCTTCCTTTTGGCTTCATCGTAGTCTGGTAAAAAACCTTCATCGTAAATGCAAGAACGAAGCAAACATATTATTAACACAATAATGGCATCGTATAGATTTGCTGTTTTTTTATAACAACAATAAAATAGATATTCTAGATCTGAAAATAAGCTATCAGAATTTTTATCACGTTTATGTGTTAAGTTGACAATGAAAAAACATAAAAAAGTAAATCAGTGATTTACCAGTGGTCCCAGACTTAGCTATTGTGAATATTGTTATGTTTTTCAATGTACTCACAAATATTTTTATCTACGTAAGTAGGTAAATATCTACAAACACTCAAGTAAGTCAAGCCTCTTGTACTTTGGCAACACAGATATCATTTTACTTGGAAGAAAAATTACTATATATTTCATAGGCATACTTTCTCCTTTTTCTTTGTTATCTATTTCTTAAGTAACTTCATTCATATCGAACTCTAAAGTTATGACACGATGTGAGAAGAATAAAATATAGATATTACAGGATATTGTAGGTAGTATATTATTATTTTGTTTGCTTCTTCTCACAAGAGTCTTGAAATAAATGTGCGCATTAAATTTTTATACTTAACGTTGTCATGACTCGTATAGTTTTTAATGTTTCATTTATATGTTATAATTAGCTGAACCCCGCGATTTTACCCGCGCTGATTGTCGTACCGCGGGGCGAAGCTAGTCTAAAAAAACCTACCTATCAGTGAAAGTCCCGTCGAAATCGGTCCAGCCGTTCCAGAGATTATCCGGAACAGACAGACAAAAAAAATTTTAACCACATTTTTGGTATATGTACAGTGTATAATATACATACATATGCATTTAGTAAAATCGGTTATTTTAATATTACAAACAGACGCACCAATTTTATTTATTTGCATAGTTTTAATATTTTGTTTCGGCAAGTAGCTTACTATGTTCACGTGCGCTTATAATATTTTGTCACTCAATTTGTTAGGCTCCTAAGTTACGGAAATAAGAAAAAAAAGAGTCACCACGTAATTTTTACCCGACTACGGCAAAGCCAAAAGAGGGTTATGATTTTGACAGGCTATGTATGTATGTATGTATGTTCATTTGTTCCCTCCTAGCTCCTTAACTACTCATTAGATTTGGACAAATGAGGTGTCTCTAGAAGCGTCAGGATCGTCTTCTGGTTATAGGCTATATGACGTGTTACTGAATCTAATGTGGCGCCCTCTAGCCGACATAAAGTACTGTATTAAAAAATAAATTTGAGATAAATATGCCGTGTTGGGTATCATTGGAAAGGGCGTTACTTGTACATTTCAAAAATATATATATTATTAGCATTTTATCGTGGTTTTGTCCGTATTTATACGATAATTGTGATATTTCTATAGTATGCTTTTTTGTTCCCTCATTCTTTCTAAACTAGTTAGAATAAGACAAATGAGGTATCGTTAGAAGTGTCTTGATTATCCGCTGCTTAAAGATTATATGACGTGTCACTGAATCGAATGTAACGCCCTCTAGCCGACATAAAGTACTGTATTAAAAACTACATTCGAAATAAATATGCCGTGTTTGGTATCATTGGAAAGGGCGTTACTTGTACATTTTAAAACTATATATATTATTAGCATTTGTTCGTGACTTTGTCCGTATTTATTCGATAAGTGTAATATTTCTATGGTACCTATTTAAAATAAACTTTGCACAACAATAAGTATTATAGAGGCACCAAAACATTTTAAATAAAAAAAAAAGTAAAAACTAAAACCCAACTACGACAAAAAACGACGCTTAAAAAGTATGAAACAAGTTTCAAAAGCCGTAGTCACGCGTTGTTAAAGTGTTATAGACTATGGAACATTCCTAAGTTTCAAAAGCAGTAGTCCATGTAGTGTAATGTACCATAGTCCACAACACTTTAACAACGCGTGACTTTCTTATGTCTATGAATGAGATTTTATGGGGAATTTCTTATGTCTATGAATGAGGGTTATGGGTATTTTTATGAACGTCATATATAAATACAAAGTAGAGACTGAGACGATGGTCCGCTATATTGTAATTGTACTACTTCGATTCTTCCTTTACTTTGAATATCGCCGCCGTGAATTCATAAATTGTGGTAAAAGATGGTGTAAAAAATTATTCCTCTCCTCAGAGAAATAGAACGACTGCCGTGGCAACGATTAAGATAGACAGTCAACCCAGATACTAAATATTTTAATATATTATATATACAAATAAATCAAATTGGAGTGTCTGTTTGTAATATTAAAAGGATCGCTTTTAAATAAATGCATATGTATGTATACAAGATACATGTACCAAAAAAACGTTTTTTTGGCTGTCTGTTTGTTTGTTCCGGGTAATCTCTGGAACGGCATGACCGATTTTGACGGGAGTTTCAGTTGCAGGTAGCTGATGATCCAGGGAGTAACCTAGGCTACTTTTTTTAGACTAGCTTTGTTCCACAGTGTTACCCGCGGTACAACAATAACCGCGAGTAACACCGAGGGGTTTAGCTAGTAGAATATAAATATATTTGAGAATGCAATGTTCTTTTTGAAATAATTCCCATATTACAGAGCTTTCCAATTTCAGAAATATTCAAACGACTTTATACAATTACAGTTTTATTATCTAGCCATAATCCTTTAATCTTTTATTAGGAAACATAAGAAACATAATTTCTAATTCAAAGCAACAGAAGGGTGTCGTTAAAATAATAGGTGATAAACACGGATAATGTGCTTGGAGAACCGTCAGGAATCGATTACCCTCTGAAATAGAGTACTTCGTTATCTTTTCATCGATTGCTCGCCATTGACACCATTTATTAGGTTTTGTTACCAAATCGGTTTGTACATTTCTCTTGACTTTTTATTTGTTGAATTGATTCTTTCAAGATTGAAACGTATAAGCTCTTGTAAAGTCGACAATGTATTTATTGAAGATTTTATTATACTTGAAATGAAGAGGACATGTGCTAAATGGATAATCGGATGTTTGATCAAAATAGCACGTTTGGCCTAATGGCTTAAGTGGTCGCCATACCGCTTTCTACTGCTCCAAGTGTTGTGGGTCCAAATCCCACATATAAGATACTTCGTGTGATCCGCAAATTGTTGTTCTGATTCTAGGTGTTCTTTGTTTCCGTTTCATGTATGTTTGTGAAGTCCCCCGCGACACAGCACATATTCCTTTTTTTCTTTTTCTTTTATGGTATAGGGGGCAAACGAGCAGACGTATCTGCTGATGGTAAGCGATTACCGCCGAGCATGGACACCCGTAACACCAGAGGCGTCACAAGTGCGTTGCTGTCCTTTGGAGGATGAGGAAAGGTATGTAGGGAGGGCTTGGGGTATGGGCTTCCGCTATTTCACACCGGTTTTTTGGAGGCCGTGGTGTCGCCCATTGATGACGAAACGTGGCTCTGACGAAGTTGGGGGAGTTGTCTTTTAAAAAAAATATAAGTCTGATTCCTTATTCCATATAAATGGTGCTCATTGATGGATGCTGGTTTCTGGTCAAGCGAAACCAAAGTGTGTAGTGCAAAATGTGGACGTTTAATTTGTCTGTCTTGTTTTGTTATGCCGGACTCGAACCGACTAAAAACCGACGCCGCCGGGCCGTCTCGGTACTAGAAGACGGGGAACTAGGTGCATCCTAGAAAGAAAATCTCTGGAACCCCGACGTACCTCAGGTTACCTATGGTTTGTAGATGACCCCCTCATATGTTCGAACCCCGATCTTCCCATAGCTGTCACCAAAGAAGGCGCGATGAGGCGCTCGCGTCGCCAACTGGGCCTGCTACCGCCAGGGTGATAGATGGCCTTACCTGTTATCCTTAGGCTTGCGCTTATGGAGGACGGAGATCGTTTTGAGATCTCCATCGCCTGATTTGCTTGCGGTACCTAGCCCGTTCGAGGACTGGTGGACCGGATAACTTTGCAATTGCAAGCATAACTTGCTAGCAGAAAGAGACGGCGGCATTTGTCTCTGCCAGGCTCATAAATTTCACTTACGCCTCTATCTCTAAAGAAATGTGTAAGTTATATCTACTAATCTGTAGATTTTTTCCAAATATTGCTGAAAATGATTTTTCAGCACATCTTATTTGAGGAAGGGAGCGGGTAACGGAACTGTCAATCATAGCAATCGTTTATTACGATGTAGGCGAGGCGTGAGGCAGTTTTGATACGTGAGTCTCTGAACATCGACCTCATCCTACATTTATCATCTCAAATGACGTTTAATATGTTTCAGTTTGTTGACAGAGAACGGCCACGCGTTTTGCCAAGTAACGAGCGATTATGATCACCTCATTTTTTATCCAAAACCTAGTAGCAAAATTTTAGACTTGTCATTTTATCATAATTTTGATCCTATGATTATAATATTCTAACACAATTTACAATAATGACTATGGTAGAGAAGATTTTAACATAAAATGTTACATTGACAGTGGTCAGACTGCATCAATCAACAACTTTTGATTACCAAACAACTGTTCTATTGGAAAAAATACTACATTTAGAGACAAACATTAACCATTGTAATAACCATAACAAGCGAATGTTTCATTAACGACATTTATAGCGGTGTTAAAGAAACAATTAGTGAATTTAATTAGTGGACAAGTTCAATTAATTAAATTAAAATCCATATAAAATACTTTTCCTTTTTACATATGCAGGTTAATTAATGTAAAAGCTAATGCACCTTTAGCTAATCTCTTAGATATTCTTTTAAAAAAGTACAATGATCCAATAGACTATATTATTTATACAGTCTCCAAAATTGTGAGCTGTATTGAAACTTCTTCCAAACTACTACAAAAGTTAAATAAACTCCAGACTATGGTTCAAATTTATAGGGGCGATAGCATTCCACAAAAGGTAAAACAAATTTGTTCTTAAATCATATCTCTGATCTGCAGTCTGGACATTTGTATTTAACGGTACGACATTAACCGCCGGTAACACCGCAAGGCGAAGATAGTCTAAAAATGTAGCCTAAGTAACTCCTTATATCATCAGCTACCTATCAATGAAAGTCCCGTAAAATCGGTCCAGCCGTTCCAGAACAAACAGACAGACAAAAATTGACAAAAATGTAAAATTTGGTAGATGGACCGCGTATATTTACATATGCATATAAAAAAAGTTATTTTAATATTACAAACAAACATTCAAATTTTATTTGTTTGTATAAAAAAGCAGTCATAAGAACTGCCAACAGAAGCGAAAACTTAAAAAGTAACTATAAACAAACAGTTGTTACTTTTGGATATGCAAATTAATTGCTTGATCTTAAATTGAAATTTATCTACTTGTGTTATGTATCTCTGCAGACTTATCTCAAACGTTTAATTGTCACAGAATTAATAGGCTCAAATCGGCAACCCCTAAAACCGATATAATAACATGAATTTTTAATGACAGTAGATGAAACACGAGATTTAAAAGGACATAAACATAAGCCTATTTTCCAACTTTTGTCATCATTTACTCAAGAGAGAGTACAGCCTAAATCATTATAAAACCCGACATTTAACCGGGAATTGTCTTGAGATAATTGGACAGCTATTATTGCTTAGCAACGTAAAATACAAACTCGGATAGCACATTAATCCATTCTATCCATCCCTCTCGGTTGTCATGAACATCTAATGCAATCGTTATTTGAAGTCAGGGCCCTCAAATATACTGACAATTAGTTCAATCTTCGAATTCATTTCGCCCTCAGGGTTACGGGGGTCAGATACCAGTCGATCCGTAAAAAACTCAAATTCAGGTAAACCGGTTGAACTAGTTACCGATCCCAAATGATCTTGAGAATAAAGACCAGGAATAAAAGAAGATGATCGTAATATATAAACTACTAGCACCTAATTATTACTATAAATGGGTATATTGAGATTGAGAGTTACTAAGAAGTTTTAAGATAAGAAGTGAGAAAGAAATATAATCAGTGTACCTAACTCTTGTTTATTCAGACAAAGCTAAGAACATTCGTATAAAAAATATATCTTTGAACTAGGATTAAGTTCTCCATGTTATTGACATTCACTTATGCGATTCTGTTTGAAAGGCAAACATAGTCTATGTTTATCTTTTATCCTCGATCAATCATTTTATAGTAGTTACACATCTAAAATAAACTTAAATCATGAAGGCACCCTAGGTCTTCGAATTTCTCGTGAGATGTCTGCTTCATATTGTCCATTAGTCTTCTAATGAACTTTTCTTAGGTTAAGGTTATATTCAACCTAGGAATAGATTGTTCTATCACATTATGTTTCAAAAACTAAAATACTACAGGTCTCAATTGAACTCTTTCATTAAAACCAATATTTTTTGTTATTTTAAAAGGCTCGGAGTAATTTGTTAGACTTTTACAAACTTGGAGTCTAGACTGCCAGCCGAATAAAAGGGAAATAATGATAGCCCAATAAAAGGGTAAGTAAGAAAAAGGCTGATTTTGTTACTTTTGTGGCCTACATAAGGCAAGTGATGTCAAGAAATAAAATATAATAGAAAATAGAAGTATATAATATATTTGTATTTGTTTAAATAGGTAGGTATAGAATATTCTAAAAGTATTGAGACTGCTGTATATCTTCTTATTGCGTATGGTGTTTAGAAAAGGAAATATAAATCTAAACCAGACTTAAGCATGTTCATAGATTTTTACTGCGTTTGATATTCGTCTACTATATCATATTTTAATTCAAAATTAGTAATAAGTAAGATCCCAAATCTTAAGTAAATGTACTTATAAGATATAACACCAATTGTACCTACCCACTTTTTATAAGCCACAAAAACTACATGCGTTATATCTGTAATTACTGTAATTATACCCTGCTTTAATTAAATGATTGATGTGTATGTAGGATCGCCTACTAAAACTATGCAATTAAGTATTTATAAAACAGTTTCATAAAAAAAACCACAAAAATCGTAAAGTAATCAGACTTAACTGAGTGTTAACGAAACGAAAAGTAACTTTTCGATTTCGTTTTATGGCTCCATTACACATTACACACTCAATAGTGTCCGATTACACTTAAAATAACTTACAAACAGTCCATTTAGCCAGTTATTTACAAAACGATGAGACAGAGTACTTATCTAAGTCTTTTTGTTTGAACGAAAGCTTTAATACATAGATATTAATTGTAGTAGGTATAATCGTTTCAAAGAATATAAAAATACAACTTATTTTATTACAATTTATAGCGTTATATTTCGTTTTTACCATTGCCTTTTCTTATAAAGTTTTTTTAAAATACTGAATATTCTTAACCAAAATAGCAAAGGACAAATATTAAAGTTTTCTTTTATTCGTTTATAACCTTGCACGTAAAACATTAAAGTTGATACTTTCCCCAAATCTCATAAAATAAAGTTCAACTAATAATACCTACTCAAACTGCATTGCCACTGTTAAATAAAAATACTCATAAAATATCAACAACCTGTTTTTTTGGATAACATGATTGTACCTATAGAAAAAGTTAAATAAGTAGGTACGTGTCGGAAACATAAGTGCTTATTACTTATGTACTTCAATCGACCTCTTTTTTTTCTAATCTAGCCATTTACATCCTCATCTTTGTTTGTCATGATTGAAGCTTGACTTTTAACACTAGATAAGTACAAAGGGAAACACAACTTTCATATAAACTTAAACGTTAATTATCTTAATTAAATTATGTACAATGTTGGTAGTAGACAAAGACACAATCAAAATCATATTTCATAATATACTTTTTCCTTTTTAATATAGTCGAGTAATCGCAGAAATACAGAACCGATAAAATTATACCAACATGTAACAAAACTATTAATTAGGTAAAAGCTTCCGTAAATGGACATAGTATGATTTGCCTAGTCCTAATTAAATAACACTATCAATAAACAAAACATGTTTTATGGTAGTCCATACTGCTATAGATATGTAGGTACTCTAAATAATGTAACAACTGAAAAACAGTATTGGTGGAATAGTAATAAAAAGAATTCAAATAAAACTTTCATTCACTAAGTGTCCAAAAAAGCTGTGTTAAAACTCGGTGCCAAAGCATCAGCTGAGTGACATGAATCACTCATCAATTTATGTGGATCCAGACTAAACAACATCTCCAAGATTTATACGTGAGAAGATCTGTGGGCGATGGGTGACGTTCCTTGTTTAAATGTCGACGAACCTTGCAAACGACCACCGTTGTCTTCGTCCCAAAACTTTTTCAATAGATGTGTTTGTTAGGGGACTTTATTCCAGACTACCTCTGTAGATATATATCTTCAAACACTGAATTTTTAAATGATTATACAAAGGCTTTCAACTATCTGGTAAAAGTGTAAGTGACTGCTATTTTTTATTAGTTTTAAGTAACTGCAATTTATTTATTTATACTTAATTACACTTCAAAATTAACTGTGACCAAATTTATGTTTATATATAAATACAGGTACATTTTTTATCATTTATTTCAAATGAAAATAGGAACCGTGCCACTTTTATGCAAGTTCTTCCATGTACATACATGCTATAATCAGTCAGTTTTAATACCAACATACCGGCCGCATTGGAGAGACGACAGGTGTTATGTTCTCTTGTGAAATCGCAGTTTGTAAATAACAATACTCAAAAACACATAAATATAAGTATTACATTTTTCAACTGAAAAGCTCAAGCAAATATGATCTTGCAAAATTTATTTCAATACTACCGGTGTATGTAAGGAAAAATATAGCAAAACTAGTAAAAGAGTTTAGTTAAATTTGTAAGAATTTGAAACTTCTTTCGTAATGACAGACCCAAAGGCACAAAGTTCAGAATAACTTGTCCATACAGCGTACTGTTGGAAACTGCATCCGAAATGAAATTTCAAACGTTCCTGTACATTGAGTTCAACTCTAACTGACCCGCAAACGCTTCAAAACTATACAGTCGAGTATCTGTAGCTGTAAATTATATAAACTGAACTACGTTCATACCAAAACCTAAGTTCTAAGTAGAGTGGTATGTCCAGCAGTGGAGTATTAAAGGCTGTTGATGTATCATGCGACGCGATATACATTCATACGCCAGTCTTCATTATCTACTTTTTACCCGACTACGGCAAAGCCAAAGGAGGGTTATGATTTTGACAGGCTATGTATGTATGTATGTATGTATGTTCATTTGTTCCCTCCTAGCTCCTTAACTACTCATTAGATTTTTTATGTTTGTCCTGCCAAAATGAGTCTACTCTGCCTGATTGAAAGCATAAGCATAATCTAAGAGTGGTGATCACCATACTATTTGCGAATGCAGATAATGCAACAATGCAGCATGGTGACCCACACCATGGTCTGTGATTTTACGTTGATTTTCTGTGCGAGAGTAGTACCACCCCGGTCGAATCGGCCCGTTTGTGCTGGGCTCTACTAGCTTTTCACTGAAACACTGGAAAATTATGTCATTTAAATGTTACAATCGTAAACGCAGTTAACTTTATAGCCTTTTAAAATAATGACATATGGTCGACATCGTTGTTAATGAACATCACCGGGGAGCGATCATCATTTACTTTAATAGACTAGTTAAATAATAAAATACCTTATATGTCGATAATTTCCATTTAACTAACTTGTCAAGTCTTACATTAAGAGTAGTCATTGTCGTGACACGACTTAGGGTTGCCACAATCATACAAAGAAAACATTAAGCCACTATGCTAACATAAAGCTTATTGCATTACACTACTATTTTGGGCTTCTCGCATCCAGCTCCTGCCAGCCATCTTGCGTTATGTGCCTACCCTACGTTACGTTATAGTTTTTATTCAATAAATAAATAAAATCAAATACTTTTATTTCATGTATCAATCACAATCCATACGATGTCGCACTTCAGTACACAGTTAGAGACGACTTGATAAACTATTATTTTCTATAGTAAAATCTATAAGCATACGATGTTCAATAATTCTGGTGTTTAATAAGTCCAATCATCCAAGGTATCCAGATGTTTAAACCACTTGTTAATGTAACAGTTGCTTATCAAATAAAAGTATAGCGTAATGTCGTAAGAAAATACATAAACTATCTATAATTTATATAAATTAATCAATCGCAGTTATTAGGCAGCAGGCAGCCCTACGAAATTTCTGTGTCCGCACAAGGCAAAGGGAATGCCCGCACGCGAATCTTTATGACGGCGGATAACAATAAACAACCCGAGCTTTTTGTTGTCCGCTACTTGATAAGCAAAAACGTAGCTGACGTAGACGGACCACTGAGATTCAACAGTCAACTTTTGTGTTTATAGACAATGTCATGAAACCCGTGAATACAACGAAATTGATTTAAGTGGGATTTTATTATGATAAATAAAACCTATTCAGTGTAATGGTTTGCATTTCTATTTTATTGCGGTAGAACCTCTATGAATATTTTTAGCATTTGAGGATTTATTACCTACTAGTTGTTGCCCGCGGCTCCGCCCGCATATATGTCGGTTATCGCGGCAAATAGCAGCCTATGTGTTATTCTGATATATAAGCTATATTACTGTAGAGTTTCATCCAAATCCGGTCAGTAGTTTTTGCGTGAAAGAGTAACAAACATCCATCCATCCTTACAAACTTTCGCATTTATAACATTAGTAGGATGTAGCATTTTATTTTAGTTTTCATTGTTTTATTATCTTAAAAAATAAAACAGGAAAGAGCAATTCTGTTCTTAGTAAAGAGCAAAAGTACTAAACGGCTCTTTATCAGTTCAAAATCAACGACAACGCTCAAATACTGTCTAAAATATAACTATCTAGGTAACACATTGTGTGATTCACAAATTATTATTCAAAGTTTGGATGTTCAAGTGCGTTTGTAACATCCCAAGCGTCACAGGTATCTTTTTTCTCCTCTTCTCTTCCTAGTGCAAATTGTCTTTTAAAAAGAAAATAAAGAGAAGAGTCTAGAAAATGTTTAAAGCCTCCTTCTTTCCATTATTCTAAGCCACCGGCCAATATCAATATAACAATCTATTCATTTCTAATTTCATATTATCTTTTTGTTCCAGGGTGTCTGGGTGCATTATCAGCAGGAGTGGCACTTGCGCTATCACCTGTGACGGTAGCGCTGTGTGTACGCAAGTCGACGCGCGTCACCGCTGTCGTCGGCGGCCTAGTCGCGGCCTTAGGATGCCTCTTCACCTCATTCGCAACTCAGTTTCACCAGCTATTCTTCAGTTATGGTTAGAAACCTTTTAATAAAAGATTTATATTAAAGTTTATCAGTAAAATATAAAAGTTCATCAACAGTTCATCAGGAAAGATTACACTTGAAAAAAACTTATTAGTAGTAAGATCACAAATAAAGTCTACTACCCCATTTCAATTTAGGAGATTAATAATTCGTAAATAGATAAATTAACTATTATTTATTGCTCAAAAAGTCTGGTTCAAAAGAAACTACTAATTAAACTGGACAAATGTGAGTGCAGTGCCAGTGCTAAAAGTGCTAAACGCGCTCTACTAACTGTTTCTGTTATTGATGGAAAATCAATGAAGGAAGAACAGTAAGGAAACGCTGCTCTAATCAGGACAAAGTATCACAGGTGTACTTATTAGTCTCACATGTAATAGCAACTGTTGATAATAATTCTAGAAGTAACAATTTTTCTAGTTAGTTTTGTTGGTATACATCGAAATTCAGTGTAATAACTTACGCTTCTTACTTAGTGTCTATTTAAAGCTGTTGGCTGACAGCTAGAAAAAAAAACCGGGAACAACTCTTTAAACTGAAGTCTCACTGATACTTTCGTTCCAGCAATCTGAATTTTTACCTAGCAATAATACACTAAGAAAGGTAAAATATGTTTTACTAATAGGAACTACTTGGTGCGTGCCTAAATAAAATAGAAATATAAAACATATTTCATAACTTTGGTGTAATAATCAATAACTATTGGTCTGTTATTATATTATACTTAGTTCTTACACTTTTATGAAGATGAAAATTGTATAAAGACAATTAGTTATACTGCATATTTAAGTACATTACTTATTGGTATTTACATAGTCTTTACGACTGCAGATCAAGAGGTCTCCTGGTTCGATTCACGGGTCGGACTTTTCTTGCAAGAAATTCTTAATAACAGCCCGGAGTATGGAAGATGGCGGTTATTACCGCCCGTGCCTCGGAGAGCACGTCAAGCCGTCGGTCACGTTTGTCATGAACATCTATGGCAATCGTTATTGGGAAGTCAGTGCCCTTAAATATACTGACAACTTTTTTTTTTACTTGTGGGAACCTCCTCGGGCCGTCACCCCGCCGGGGTTTACGGCGGGGCGGTGTGTCGGAATCGAACCGATTAAAACCACACGGTGTGCCACTCTACGCCTATGATGAGAGGGATCCGGGAACTGCTGTTATTAACACATCCGGACCCCTCCAAGCGCTTGCCCGCACAGAACTCACTGCTGTTCAACTCTCGATTTAGACCCCCACGCGGGTGGCCACTAGAGCGGATGGAGGAGAAAACCATCACGACCATTTCGCCGCCCGGTTCGCTGGCGGCGGATTGGGTCCGAGTGGATATCGTCCTACCGGACCTTCTCCGCCGCCTCCTTCCGCGAGATTACATCTTCGCAGAAGTCTGCGACCGCGGTAAAACTGCTGTCGCTACCTGCCATGGAGCGTTGCATTAAACAAATTCACAAAATTCGCACTCCATCTACGTGAAATTTAATGCCTCATTGGTCTAGCGGTTGACATATGCGACTGCCGATCAAGAGGTCTAAGGTTCGAACCCCGTGTCGGGCTAAAAAGTGTCATTGAGTTTTTCTCATTATGGAAATACTTAAATACCGCTCGGAGTTCGGAAGTTTGGGTCTGAAACCCCGTTCCTCGGAGAGCATGTAAGGCTGTAGGTCCTGCGCCTGATCTTCCACCCGATCGTGCCGGTTAACCGTCCCATCGGAATATTAAAGAGAGAGGGAACAGAGAGTGCACCTGTGTTTGCGCACACACTTGTGCACTATAATATCTCCTACTATATTATTATCATTTAAGGAAATTTATTTTAAATTGTGTTAATTTAAATATTCGTTGCATTCCATCACTGTTACTTGCAACACCTGACGTACCTACTAATATAATGTATTTTTAGTTTTATAATTTAATCTGTTCTAACTTTACTGATAAATAATTAACAACTGATCCAATATAATATATGGTATAAATATTTAATTTACCTTCCTTTTAAGTCATAGTCTGTGTAACTGGATCAAACAGACATCGGCAGCTTAATTGTTTACAGATTAACTATAATTTATTTGATAAATCATGTAAACCGTGAAACAAAATTCTCCGGGCTTCTATTTTAGGCTTACGGGTATTCAGAAATCTGTGTGTTTTCTTAAACAGAGACCCAATTAGCGGACCTTTGAAGTCCACTAAAACGAGTTTCGGATATGAATCTGATGAAATAAATTGAGTTGTCAGAAACTGCACGCGTTGCATTTTCAGGTGCATTAACGTTCCAATTATATTATTTATACTTGTATTAATGGATTTCGGATGCAACAGAATTCCTTTTAACATTTCAATATTATTAGATTCTGAGAAAAATGACCACATGTGCACGCGTGGAAAGCACGCGTGGCTTTCTATAATTAGTGGTATTAAAATATAATTTAAACAATGGTTATTATGTATACTCTGTTTATATTGATTTTCTCACATTGAAAGAGTTTTATTTTATTTATTAGATTACAGAACTAAAATCAAGTTCATGTTCTAAACGATCATCAATATTAAAAAAAGGATGAAACAAACAATTCATTAATTGTTTGTTTTTATTATTTGGTGGAGAAAATAGATAGAAATACGAATATGGTTTCAGTCGGCATCGAAATAAAAATATTATTATGGACTACCAATACATACTCTCTTTAATTGCTTTTTATTCGAGACTAGCTGAACCCCGCGGTGTTACCCGCGGTTATCGACGTACCGCGAGTAACGTCGCGGGACAAAGTTAGCCTAAAAAAGTAGCCTAAGTTACTCCCCGGATCAGCAGCTACCTGCCAGTGAAAGTCCCGTCAAAATCGGTCCAACCGTTCCAGAGATTACCCGGAACAAACAGACAGACAGACAACATTTGTATTAACTACATTTTTGGTATATGTACCGAGTATAAATATACATATGCATTTAGTAAAAAGTGGTTATTTTAATATTACAAACAGACACTCCAATTTTATTTATTTCTATAGATATCATTGTAAAAAATGGGGGAAGTTCGACTTCTAATGTCTCAACTCCTTCATCAGTAGCTATTTCTATAAATGGAGTAACAAAAATATTTATAAGAAAAAGCATCCCAAGCTTTTGTAAAATCGGCGTAGAAACCTGTCTCGTCATGAATAAACACTTAGGAGTAGCATACAAGTATACATTTGAATAAACTGCATGCGTGGCGCATTGTAAGCTGGTTCTCTGTTCAAAGATAACTCGTTGGCGCCCGACAGAAAAGATTATTAGCATTTAAATTGTGACGCTGCCATCATAACGCGAAACCAGCGTAGCTCAAAACAAAATCATCTACTTGCATAAGAAAATTCATGTTCTTTGTTGTCAATCCTACTCCTTAGTCAGGGTTTTCTTATTTTATCAAAGTAGTTGTACCCCGTGGTTTGTGTTTACAATATAAATATACTATACAATATAAATATAGTACATACTAGCTGAACCCCGCGGTGTTTCCCGCGTTTATCGTCGTACCGCTAGTAACGCCGCGGGACAAAGTTAGTCTGAAAAAAGTAGCCTAAGTTACCCCCTGGATCATCAGCTACCAGCCAGTGAAAGTCCCATCAAAATCGGTCCAGCGGTTCCAGAGATTACCCGGAACAGACAGACAGACAGACAGACAATTTTTTTAAATACATTGTAGTTATATGTACTGTGTTTACATACATATGCATTTAGTAAAAAGCGGTTATTTTAATATTACAAACAGACACTCCAATTTTGGTGGTTATCTGTGTTAGTGGTTGTTGTACCTTTAAGGTACAACAACCACTAACCTTCGGTACCCTGCATTAAAATCCATTGAGTACATACTTTAAAAGATTCTTAGTGGACAGACAGCGGAAGCGATTTTATACTATGTTAAGATAGTTATCTAGACGTGTGCATGCAAATCCCACAAATATTTTACCTGTTTTTTTTTTTATGTTAAGTTAGAGGCAATCTAACTAATCTCTCTGAAACTGTGTGTAAGATAGTTATGCCTTGTGGTTAATCTTTGAACCTCCTCATCTCATCAATCAGACGGGAGCGGGGCGTAAAATTAAATAATTTTCTGGAGCGGTACGTCCGTCCGCAGCCGTTTATAAATCATCAAATATTCAAATGATAAAGACTTCAATGCATATGACCGTGACTACAATGATTTCAATAATATAATGTAATAACCAAAAGATAACGTATTGAAATGCTGAGGCTCAAAGTGACAAAATTTACAATTGCCAATTTATTTAGTTCTGAAAACATACATGCCTTTGATTTTTGTAAACACAACACATACTAATTGTTAGTTAAAGTATGTGTTTTATAAGTAAATTTTTAATGAGTATGTACCCAAACAATGTTCGGAAACCGAAAACTTAATTTGACAGGTAACTTTTTTGTTGCTTAACAATTTTATTTTATACTAGCTGAACCCCGCGGTGCTGCGGTGCGGTTATTGTCGTACCGCGGGTAACGCTAATCGCAGGGCGGAGATAGTCTAAAAAAAGTTACTCCTTACATCATCAGCTACCTATCAGTGAAAGTCCCGTCAAAATCGGTCCAGTCGTTCCAGAGATTAGACGGAAGACATACCGACAGATTGACAACAACAAGATTGTAAAACATGTTATTTTGCTATATGTACCTACCGAGTACATATAAATTTAGTAAAAAGTGGTTATTTTAATATTACAAACAGACACTTTTATTTGTATAGAGAATAGATTTGTTTCCGGTAGGTAAACACTCGTTTAAAGGAGGATTATACATAGGTATATGTTGTCATTTTTAAGATCTTTATTGAAAACATACTAAACGGAACCTAAAAGTATCACAGGCATTAGCCATTATTTTTATCGTCACTAACTCTAATAAGTGGCTATAAACATAATGGCGTCATTAACACCCATTGTTCTTCGTATAAATAAGTAAATTGAATATATGTCCTAAATTATATTATGCAGATTAATACAGTTTGAACGGTTCTCTCCCGCAGTAGAAACACCAGGATCTCAACTTGAGAATCAAGGGAGATAGTTGGGTGTATCAAATTTAATACAATTATTAATACAATCTGCATTTAGCCGATATAATGATCTGATGAATTGTTTAAACTGGAGTTTTAGTTTCGTAACGTAAACGCATTAACATAGTTATTTGAGAAAAAAAACATAATAAATGATCGGCGCTTATCTTATGCTAAGTATGAGCGGTTACATTCACTTTAATTTATAAGTGAAACTATATTAACGGATTAACTATAGATCTCAATTAATTTACAAATCATACGATAACATTTTTTTCAAAGATACGTTTAATCGTTTAACTTCAAAGCACATAATCTTATAGATACGTAACCTAAGTTACGGCCATTTATATTAAGCACCGCAAGGCTTAAAAGACAATATTTCAAGTGGTATTTATAAGAAATATCAACAGCACCAATAAATAAGATTTATCGTTATTTATATTCAATATCTATAGAACGGATCTAGAAGGAGAAAATGCCATGCCTAAGCCAGATGCTACAGTTCAATGCAGTTTTATTTCAACAGAGATTGCCTGCTAAATAAACATGTGTATTGTATAACGGTATTGGACACGAACACCTAATACATAAAACAAACTAAAGTACCATAGCCCGTTGCATCTTCCGAACTCTTCATAAAAATTTATACAACAACACAATTTCTTGAAATTTATAAATATGTTATTTATTAGATTTAACATTACAATTTTGCTACCTGTATCCTTACTTGACCATCGTACGGCAGTCAAATTTAACATTCTATACATTAAGAATGTAAATCTGTAACACAATTTGATCAATTCTGTTCTCACTCGCTTCACTCTTGGCAGAGCAGTTGTGGTCACATAGAATTGTATACACTGGTGGTAGAGGCATTTATTCAATTATATATAGGATATATTGTGTTTTTATTATATATATTAAAGTAGAAGACACATATCGTTAAGTGTTAGGGTTCGATGATAATCTGAATCTCGGAAATGATTTTCATGAAATGTAGAATGCAGGGGGGGTTTTGGGGGCGACAAATTGATCTAGCAAGAATCTATTTATAAAAAAATCACAAAAAAAACTATCGAACAAAACTTAACCAGGTACTTCTTACTAAAAGTAAACTTAATAATTTTAAAATTGTCACTATATATAGATATACTAGTATATCAATGTATATAGATCAAGGTAGTAGAGCCACGCTGATTTCAGCACGAATGGGTGGGCTCGACCGGGGCGGTACTACCCACGCACAGGAAATCAACGTAAAATGACAGCGATCATGCTGTCGTGTTTCGTTGGTAAATGCGAGACCGGAGGCCCAATGTCGCAGAAGCATCACTAGCCCGCCATGGTGTGGGTCACCATGCTGCATTGTCTGCAATCGCACTACGGGGATCACCACTCTTGGATTCTGCTTATGCTTTCCATTAGGCAGGGTAGAGTCATTTTGGCAGGGCCAAACAAATAAAAAAGAAATATATATATACCTATTTATGTGTAGTTTCTTAGTGTTACTAAATTAGTTTTCCTTCTAGATACCAATGCTGGTGTCACCTTGGTATTCTCGGTACATCAATAACGTGGGAATAAATTTAAAAAGTCGTTTGTCATATCACAACTCCCCTTGCGATCCTAATAAGGATTGATGTCCTGAAATGTCGACGTTCATACATTAGTTTCACCTTCACTTGCAATACGCAAATACATAAATATATTTTTAAGCTGTCTCCATTCTATGTATAAAGATAACGTAACACAAACCGACAGAGAGAAAACGTAGTCTATGAAGATCACTGACTGCAGTGAGATTTGATGAAATATCTGAATATTGGATATAAGGCAAGCCTTAAAGACCTTACTTGACTTTAGCTTGCAGGAATTACAAGATTTCTCATTCATCATATTCCTTGAAATATAGCTTCATATCAGTAACAGTTGTTACTAGAGTAATTTTAAAACTTACGAGGTATATTTTAGGTGTGAATTTCTACATTCGTAATAAAACTGGCACGTAAAATATAGATTGTTTAAAGTTACTTCGTCAGTTACCTCGTCATATGTCACAGAGATAAATCAATATTTTAAAGACTGTAGGAAATATCTGCTGAAGTTACATAGACTCTTTACGTAAAGGAAACAAGCAACTTACAACATCTTCTACTAGACGAATGTCAATTTTCTTAGAGCTCGTTCTATCTGTATAATGTAACAACGTTCTCAGGTTCACATCTTAAAGAAGATCCTGAAAGCCAGGAACATCGCGCTATTGCGACAACCGCAACGGGTACTGGCTATCAGGATCATAAGGGGGTACCGCACGATCTCCTTTGAGGTGGCAAGTCTCCTGGCCGGAACTCCACCATGGGACCTGGAGGCGAGAGCCCTTGCGGCCCTTTACCAGTGGCGCAAGGAGGCGCGGGAGTTGGGTAGGAGTCCTGATATTCGAGAAATCGATGATCAGAAATCCCAACTCCGCCAGGTCCTCGTGGAGCAATGGAAGGAGCGACTTGGGCAACCGAGCGCTGGGCACGCCGTTATTGCGGCGGTAAGACCCGTTATGGAGGATTGGCTCGAGAGGCATCACGGGAGCCTCTCATACCGGCTGACGCAGGTGATCACTGGAAAAGGATGTTTCGGAGATCACCTGTGTCTGATCCGCAAAGAGCCAACGTCTGAGTGCCACCACTGCGATGGCCAGACCGTGGACACAGCGCTCCACACGCTGGCACAATGTCCGGCGTGGGACGAGCCGAGGCGTGATCTCGTGACAGCCATCGGAGTGGGGGTTCTCTCGCTCGGTAACATGATTGCGGCCATGTTGCGGAGCGAGAGCGCGTGGAACTCTGCCGTCTCTTTCTGCGAGCAAGTTATGCTTGCGAAGGAGACGGCGGAGCGGGACCGGGAGAGGTTTAGAACTCTCCCTGTCCGCCAGGCCCGCCAACGGGCCAGGTACCGCAGACGACTCAGACGCCGGAGATCGCAAAACGATCTCCGTCCTCCATAAGCGCAAGCCTGAGGGTGACAGGTAAGGCCACCAGTCACCCTAGCAGAAGCAGGCTGGGGCGGCAGCGCGAGCTTATAGAGCTCGCACCTGATCAAAAAAAATGTAAGGGTTCCTACACAGGAGGCGGCCACCTACATATATACGGCCCGAGGTACGCCGGGGTTCCAGGGATTTCTTTTCGAGGGTGCACCTGGTTCCCCGGCTTCTAGTACCCGAGACGGTGTGCGGTTTTAGTCGGTTCGAGTCCGACATAACCACCAGCCAGTGGTATCCGAGGGGATTTCCGCACAAAAAAAAAAAAAAAAAAAAAAAAAAAAAAAGGTTCACATCTTAAAGAGAGAATTTATTAATAATGATGATATAAATATTTTTAATCTGAATTCAGGAACAGTGGTAGGAGTAGGCGTGGGTTTAACAAGAGATTGTTCCACACTCATGGTGGCTCAGTACTTCAAACGCCGACGAGAACTGGTAGAAATATTCATCGTCAGTGGCAGCGGTCTAGGCATCGCCGTTATGTCTACTTTCATCAAATGTGCTATCAGGTGAGTAAGACATTATCAATCTACACTAATTGGAGGTATTGAAGAATTGTGTAAAGTAATGCATGATTATTTATTTTTACCTGAACGCAAATCAACTGGATGTTCTTGGATATGACTCAGTGCAGTGCAAATATTTATGCTTGTTATTAAATTTAAATGGTCTAATATTTTCAGAGCAATCGGATGGAGATTAGGGCTGCAGGCTGTAACAGGAGTAGTTTTCGTAACCTTTATACTAGGCACCTTTTATCGATCCGCATCTCTATACCACCCACAGAGAAGAGCAATATTACATCTTAAAAACCAAAATAAGATCAAACGAAAACTGAAAGACAGGAACAAGGCAGACGACAGTCCACCTTTTTTCGACTTTTCTACACTAAAGTCGAAGACAGTAAGAATCTTGCTCATGTCGACCGGGATATCGGCGTTTGGGATCAACACGCCTATATTTTATTTGGCTTATCATGCAGAAGAGGAAGGTAAAAACATGAATTATTTAATATTTTAATATTATTTGAATAGATGCATAAATTAATATTAGGAACAAATTTTTGATCCTTTATAAAATCGGACTCGGTCGGTTGTAGAATACTGACTCATTAAATCGCGAAAGCATTTAATGTCAACTAATTTAGTTTACTCGAACTACACGGACTATGTCAATAGTTCAAGCATAGAAACGAACAGTACTTAACTTTTTAGCCCTGTAACATTAATTAATAAGATATTAACATAAGAACTGTCAAAATCACACAAACAGATTTTAGTATTTAGACCGAGATGTCTTTTCTTTTCAGGATTGGGTGACACAGTAGAACTTTTACAAGCGTACCTTGGGTTAGCTTGGGCAGTAGGCTGCGCAGCGTTTGGACTTCTAGTACGGCAGAAATCTACAGAATGTCGAATTGCGCGGCAGTACCTCACACAAGCCGCTGTATTCGTATGTGCCATATGTACCATGGCACTAACTGCTGTTGAGGGTTCCTACAGGGGATATGTCATGTTCACTTGGGTCTATGGTAAGTTAAACCTTACTATGCAAAAGTAAGGAGTACCTACTCAAACTGTTGAAAACTGGCTTGAATCTCCATTATTTCACACAAAGTAATTGCAGTTAACTTTGTACTTGTAGGCACACCCAGTGAACAGTTTTACATCAGCAATAAGATCAGTACTAATAAAGAGTTTTCATAAAAGATTTCTATAGCATTACTAACTTTTGATTCTGCGTCGTCGATTCATTCATTTTGTCTGTCATGTATCTCATTACAAATAATATCTAAACATTTTTTCGCCAAGCGCCTGTTAGTTTTACATCTGCAATCCAAGATTAGCAGGTTTAACCAGATACAAATGTAGATAATATCTTCCTCTGTACCCACATGGTTTATAATATAGTAAGGTTAAATTAATAGGTATTTGTAATAAGAAAATGAACTTGGACTTACATAAAAAAACTATTAATAACGATGTATGGATAAATTAAGTTAAAGAGGTGAAGTTGAAACTGAGTGCCATGTAAGTAATCTTCTTGGTAAAATCATACAATAAAAACTGAAAAGGAAAAATATTAGTAAATATATCTACCAGTACATGTTGCTCAGTAGATAATGCACATTTTGGATACACTAGTTTTAGTATGACAATTATATAAACAAAAACGGCCCAGAGATCAATAAGATTTATTCAATTCTGCCAATTTACTTTTTACCCGTTATGTTTTTCGAGTATATGTACAAAAAGTATGTATGAATATTTCTTTGACACGCTCTCTAGAGCATAAACGGCTTTTCGTATTTTTATGTGAGTGGTGTCAATAGATTCGTCTTAGTCGTAAGAGTGACACTGGGTACATCAAAATTTCCCGTGCCTCGGAGAGCACGTTAAGCTGTCGGTCCTGCGCCTGATCTCTCCCCGATCGTGTCGGTTAACCGTCCCATCGGATTATGAGAGTGAGGGAACAGAGAGTGCACCTGTGTTTGCGCACACACTTGTGCACTATAATATCTCCTGCGTAGTTGGTTGGTCTCTGTTGAGACTGGCCGCCGTGGCCGTAATCGGCTAGGAGAACATCATCACATCAAAATAAAAAAAATACAAAATAAAGGATTTTTGGCGCAAAAAAGTAATCTCAAAAAAAAACATTTTTCAAAACCACCCTCTTTATGCCCCGTATGTCGGCATATCCCGTGTATGGTGACCATCACTCTTGGACTCTACTTATGCTTTCCATCAGGCAGAGTAGAGTCATTTTGTCAGACCATAAATAAAAAAAAAAAAACAAAAAAAAAAGCCAATCGAGTATGGTATCGAAATAAAGAATTTTTAACGTTGATTACGAATTATAAAACTTATATGTTTTAGTAAAAAAAATGAATTCAATAAGGATGAGAAATATTGACGCAGTCGGGTATTTTATTTTATAACTTTACTTGTTTATATGATTTTTTCAAATTTCCTATTTATATAAAAAAAATTGTAGAGATTCCTAGAACTAACTCAATTTCAGGTTTCCCTTCAAAACTATTACTTAAACCCTATTAATTCTCACAGACACGTAATATCTTCCAGGTATATTTTGTGGTGGATACCACTATTCACTAAAGATGTATACATATGAACGAGTGCGGTCGAGGAACTTTGCACGAACTTGGGGATTTGTGCAGTGTTCGCAAGCTGTACCTATCGCAATAGGAGTGCCACTGTCAGGTAAGCTTTGTCTTAGTACAACTTTACATATACTCGTACACACAATTTAACCGTGGGAGAGCCACGCTTCGGCATGAATGGGCCGGCTCGACCGGAGTGATACCACGGTTTCACAGAAAACCGGTGTGAAATAGCGCTTGCGCTTTGTTTCACCGAGAGAGTGAGGATGCCGGAGGCCCATACCCTAACCCCTCCCCCATCCTCAATCCCTCTTTCCGTCCCGCAAAGGCCGGCAGCGCACTTGTAACGCCTCCGGTGCTGCGGGTAATCGCTTACCATCAGATGATACGTATGTTTGTTGGCCACATACTTCATAAAAAAAAATTGTCAAGTACGTAAACCTTTCAGAATTCGGCTTTAAGACACAGCTAAAAACTCACAATTTGTAGTTGTACTAAGCGTTGCGATATCCTGCACTGCATCGTAATTATGCAGAAGTATCTCAATAGGCCGCCGCCTTAGTGCAGGTCATCATGCTGCATTGTTGCATTGTCTGCCTTCGCAAGGAGAATGGTGACCACTACTCTTGGATTTTGTTCATGCTTTTCACTAGGCAGAGTAGAGTTACTTGGGCCGATGTATAGAAAAACCTTGTACTTTTTCATCAGATTATAACTAAAGTTTAAAATGTCCTTTGTAGAAATGAACCTAATGTTTATAAAACTTCAAATCATGTCTAACTCTAATCTTGCTTTACATTATAATTACAGGTTATATAAACGTCGGTTGCGGTGGTAAAGCAGGCTACTACTTCAGCTCGACGTGTTCGCTCATCGGCTCCCTATCCCTCTTCTGTATAGATCTTCACAAGCGCAGTGTAGCGCATAAACACACCAAGTATGTGTCATTGTGGAATTCGTGTAATTGATGCAGTTTTTTCCTATCTTACAAGAATTAAAATGTTTGCTAGGAAACTGTAGGATATATATTACTTAACACAGATATGCTTAAGTCTATTTGTTACTTTTTTATATACATACATATATGTATAGTGTATTTTAAATATTATTTATATAACGTCCAATTATTAGTGTGATACCTATTACCACATCCATATTAACAATTCAACAGAAAATATTGACTATTTCGAATTATGTTATTTTTCTTTTAGAAAATTTCTGATTGTTTACAATTTCTTAAATGTCCTTTACGATCAGTTTTAAAATTGGAAATCTAATCTCTTGAGTATAAAGTGAGTATAAAGCGACATATAGGAAAAATAAGAATATAAAGGAAAAGAGTATAAAGGAAAATTGACCACTCCGAAAACTAAACAAGTATTCTAAAACATTCTAAACTTAATAGGCAATTATAGCTCTTATCATTGAACATATATGATTTTTTCCATAATGTAGTAACAAACATTTACATAGCAAGTATTGCGACGAGAGTATGTAGCAATTAACGTGTTAAATTGAGTATGTGTAATGACAGAGAAAACGGCGGGACGGGCGCGTGCGAGTCGACGTGCGAGCCGCCGCGCCGCAGCCGCGACCGCGAGCCGCGCGCCGCCGCTGGCGCCGCCACCGCGCTGGGTACGTAACTACGCACGAGCGAACTCTTCTCGTCACCACCTTCCTAGCTACTAATCCCGACATTATTTTGGGTCGGCTACTGCTTCCACCGATTTTACCTTAATACCAGTTTCCCACGGAGTGATTAGCATCGGAACTCCGCAACCTTCAACATCTTTTTTCCTGACTCGGGCATCGAACCCGAGACAGTAATATCATATTTATTTATTTTTTATGTATGGCCTACCAAAATAACTCTACTCTGCCTGATGGAAAGCATAAGCAGAATCCAAGAGTGGTGGTCACCATACTCATTGCGAATGCAGACAATACAACTTTGCGACTTGCGACCGACACCATGGCGGCCTAGTGATGCTTCTGCATCATTGGGCCTCCGGTCTTGCACTCACCAACGAAACACGACAGCACGATCGCTGTTATTTTACGTTGATTTTCTATGCGCGTTTGCGTTTATAATCAGCGTGGCTCTACTACCTTTGGAATATAATCATGCTCAGCCTTTAAATAGGCCTCTCCTTAGAAAATATTTAGCCTACTACACTAGTCAGTCAGACAATACTATTGCCCTGCATAGTGGACTCACGCGGGATTCTTCTACATTATCTACAAAACTTTCAATAAGCACAGTAATGATCTTACCAATTTTTTTATGGATTAGATAGAATCTAGTAGTATTAGTAGATTAGGATACCTGACGGTAACTAGCCCATTGATATTAGTAACTCAAGACTGAAAGTAAACAACCGCCCTTCGAGTCTTTGATTCGATTGAACTAAGCAGGAGCGGATGGAAGGACCTTCACCCCGGTCTCTGCTGTTATCTTTCTTAGTTTACTTCGTTAGCTGGTCCTTACGATACTCACAGGATGTCAAGCAGAGATGGTGACATTCCATGTTCTGCAGATAACGTACTGCATACTGATAATTAACGAATTAACACTAATACCATTCTATCTTCGCATTCAGTTCTAGGAGCAGAATTAGTTGCCCCGGGTCGAACTGGGCGCGATCTCCTTCTGGACAGCATCCGGCCCGGCAGTCTCGGCTCGTCCCCGCCCAATGTTCCACCCGAACTCACCTGCATCAGCGAAGAAGGCGGCCTGGACCTCGACCTGGATCTAGACATACCCGAACACCTCTTAGAGGACCTGGATTGCGGTGACTGTATCACTAGTTGTAATAAGGTATGTGACATTTTGCTAAGCAAATGCATATTTGTTGTGTAGTGAATGAAACTTGGACCAGGTCTTGGTTCTCTATTTTTTGTTTTAGAATTAACCTTCAATTGAAAATGATAGAAGGGTATAAATAACTATAACTGGGGTGTTATAGCAGTTTTATGGATGCAAGGAAACATTAAAGCCACAGAAAAAGAGAATCTCTGTTCTGTGATTAAAGCAAATGTCCTATTTACCTTTCAATATTCAATACTTTGCAGCTCTCCAATAAAACCTAAAAGTATCTAACGGTGTATGAACGCATTTGACAATACAGAATCAGCTTTTGCAGAGCCTTTTTTCGCTTATTTGTGAGTTTAACATTTATATGAACCTTCGTATAAGTGTTCTTACATAGAGGAAAAAAACAGTTTACAGTTTTATGCAACATTTCCATGAACTCAGAGTCAATTTACAATTGGAAAAAACTAACTGGGGCTTTACTCGAGTTTTTATTAATTATATATAATATAAATATAATAGATAAATATTTCGGACATCTATCATGCAACGCCATCTAGTCCCAAGCTAAGCAGAGCTTGTGTTATGGGCACTAGACAACTAATACAAATACATATAAACTTTTTTTTTGTAAATACATACATATTATACATGAAACAAATATTTGTAGGTCATACAAACATTTGGTCCGACCGGGGAATCGAACCCGAGACCTCATGCACAGCAGTCGCTTACGCTACCACTGCGCCAACTGACTTAATAAAAACATTGTTCGATTTAAATATCGACTGATCTAACTTCAAAGTTGATGAACCTACTTTCACTCGTCTTATGTTCACTTTCACTTAAAAAAGTGAGCATTAATAAATGCTGCAACATTTATTCATAATTAATTATTAAAGAGATTTTATTTTATAATTTAATTAAGTGTTAGATAGAATATCATCAATTTTTCTTTGTCTATATATTTTTCGAAAAGGCTTAGTCTCAAAACCATCCATAAATTGTCCATCTAAACCGTAAATATATAGTTACTTGTAATTTCGGTATCACAAGTTCTTATTGCATCAGCTATGGTCGAAAACTAAATAAACTTAAATTATTCCTTTAAAAGCGATATAATAAAACCCATTTTTCTTTCTCGCAGGTGGAAAACTATTTAATGTTAAGCGAATACGAAAACAATCTTATAGCGGAACTACCAAACCTAAACGAGAGGCGAGGACGTCGTTGGTCCGTAGTAGTAGCGAACTCCTCGCCGAAAGCTTCCGCCATCGCTGAACATCCCGGCTCACCAGAAGTACACAGCAAAAACTCCATCAAGTGGAAGAAAAAGTGCCATAATACTAATAGTAGGCTGATAACAGTGATCAACGAAGCGTCCCTATAAACCACTAGTGGAATTATAATCAGACAATAAGTAGAAAGTAATTAGTGTACGACCTATTTAACCTCATTAATTTATTTGATGTGTGTGAATAGTAGCGTTTGTGTATTGTTCAAAGTAATTTATTAAATTATTACTTCATATTGTGTTTACTTAATTATTATTTTATAATCAGTGGGTCTATAACCTCTTATCACTCGGTTAGTTACCGAACGTTTTGGAAAACTTGAAAAATCTCAATTCCTACTCGTAATTGGTGCTGAACGAAGCGCAAGGTAGTGACTTTTGTTGCGGAAGTTTTTTTTTTCTTTTGTTGTTTGTTGTTTTTACTCGACTGCGCCAAAAACAGGGTTATGTTTTTCGAGTCTTATGTTTCTTTGGGTACCTCAATCTATAAATTTAATTAAAATCGTAACTTTGGAAATATCTATCTACCTAGGTACATTTACGGCAGTCAAGATTTTCGTTTTAATTTTTCAATAGCTGGTTTGTTTATGAACTTAATTGGCGCTTCTACGCTGCTATACCCATACAGATAATTTTATTTATCAGTGCAAATGTAGAACTCGGTTCTTTCTTATTGAAATTTTGTTTTAGTTACAACAAAAAAAATACACAAATATGCTTCTACACATGATATAACAATATACTACGCCAGGTATGGCATTCCGACGAACACCATGACGTCATCACCGCTGGCGTTGGTTTTGGTTGGTTTCTTATGTGTTATGTTGCTCTTCGCTGGTTCTGATTGGTTAATTTCGTGTCATGTTGCTATCACTTGGTAACTAGATAGTGACGTCATCTCGGGGAGCTCTCGGAATGCGTGACCTTATTTTCTTAGACCATCTTCTACAAGATGTACTAGTACCAAATGCTCTAAACAAAGTGATTTATCTCATATGCTCGATATTTACTACTATGATGTTCTAAATATGAACATGTATTTTGTGGATGAGTTGAGTATAGTCCGGGATCCTCAGCACTAATTTTACAAGTTATGACTATCAAGCTAATTTTTCGTGAGTGGCTTCATTTTGATGAGGGCCCTTTTACCTTACAAAATTTTTGATTGTGGTAGAAAATTGTTGTTTAGTTAATAGGCATAACAGGAAAAAAAATTTTGAGCGTATTACCGGGATAACGTACCACGCAATTTGTTAGACAATGTGGCTGTTAAATTATATAAATATGAACTAAGCAACTGTTAAAAAAATCAGCTAGATGGTATTTTTGTTGCCCTCGTTTTTGATATATGTTAGAAGGATCAAACCAGACATTTTGTGGGAAAAATATTTGTTTCCATTATGTAATAATGCTAGTTAATATTTATATAATTTAACAACCAGATTGTTCTACAAATTGCGTGGTACGTTACCCAGTCCTACTAAGATTTGCTTGATAGTAATAACTTGTAAAATTTGTTCCGGAGATCCCGGACTAGTAGTGATAATTCCCTAAATAAAACACATAATTAGTACAATGTAATTAAATATATTATCATTGACATTTTGTAATATAATAAGTGAATACTGCACCAAAAATATAAAGGAACATAATAACAATTATTAACTATTACCGTTGCGGTACCACAATATCTTCTAAGAACTGGGCAAAACAGCGCATCGCTTGAAGCAACGCAGCAAGAAGAATCGAGAGAGATAGGCTGAGCAACTTCTGATTCTCGGTGTTGGCGAGTTCGTTGTTCGCTACAGGAACTAAACATTGGCTGGATTCTACATTAGCTATACTTGAATAATCACAATCAACCCTATAATCCTTTATACCAACCCTTTTCTTTCTTTCCCCTTTACGTTTAGATGATGCATGAACACCCGTGACATCACATGTCAGATCTATTACAATAAAATCTGAACCACTATTATCTAAAATTAGATCATCAGAATTTGTCAGGCGAGACCTGGCATCATCTTTATCAATAAAAACACTTACATTAACAGCTTTAGAACAACTTGGAATCTCATTCCTGTGCTCAGCACAATGAGGTTCAATAGTTAGGCACTTTGTTATTACTTCTTGCTTATCATCTACACTTGAACTTACATGTTTACTTATATTATCATTAATAATAGAACTTATATTAACTTTCAAGGAATCGTCGGTTTCCTCAGAAGACATACCACTGTCATTGTCTTCAACTGTATCTAAGTTATTTAGCTCTTTATTATTTCTAGTTTCTTTGACAACCTTGATTTTTGTGTTGCCGAAGCTTCCGTAAGAAGGCGAGATAGGAGCTGCGGCAACCGTTTGTGGGAGTACCGTGCCCTTGTCGGGCACGGCCTCGGGTCAGGAGACCTTACCACAGCTAATGTTACCCTTTATTACGATTGTACTAGAAATTGATTCTTGGGCCCCGAATATACTATCCACATCGGATAGAGTTTCATTGTTTAAAGAGCAATCATCATCCAGTAATAATTCTGAACGCAAACCCTGAAATAGACGTAACATTTTATTATTATATGAAACATCAGAAACTGTATTTAACGCAATAATATTATTAAAAGCAAATCACCTCGGAAAAATACTCATATTCTTTTTCAAAAGACAGTATAAAAACACAAAATATTGCTGCTAATATGTTACTACACAATGATGTTATGACAAAACAGATGTAGATCCCGCTCGAACCACCTGTTAACAAACGACAATATTAGGAAACGTTTAAGACCAGATTATATTTCATGTAGCCTATAAATACCTACAAGAAACTTACATACACCCTATAAAGTTCTGGCAACTTCCACATACGACATCAAAACGTACAGTGTTATCTACCGGAGACACACCGACCTACAGAGTAATCCTGTATCGCGATATGGGACTAATCCCGCCCACATTCCCACCACTGTAACTCCTGTACACCAGGATCAACAGCAGTGACCCACGAACACACCGAGTTATGACACTCGGGAAGTCCCAGGAAGAAAATTAACTGTCTTGGAACCCGCAACGAAATTAATCAGAAGAAAAACAGGAGGAGTTGGAAATGATAAATCCACTTCCCTCCTTAGCAAAGCGGGAGACAAAATGAAGTCAAAATAGGCAGACACCTTTTTTCAAACCGGGAAGCACCACGGATAAATTATTAGGGGTCTTATGTGAGCTATATTTGATTACTATAGTATGTATGGCAGAATCGCCTAAACGCACGGAAATTCACCGCAGTTGACACAAGATCCTCATAGTATACCGCCCCAGATGTCATTTGTAAGCTATTTAGCATTGTGTTACGTTCATTGTACCAAAGACTACACTCCCAGAGTACATGATGAGCCGACTGTTCACAGCTAATATCAGGTGTTGAGCATTGACACAATGGTGAATCGACTAATTGAAATGAGTGTAGTCTGCTCTTAAAGTTACCATGGCCTGTAAGAAATTGAGCGACACAGTGATCTACCTCGAGCCATGTCCTCGACAATCGCGATATATGAATTCTCGCGCTTATGTATGTTTACAACTTCCCAATATTAACTGTTGAGCCGTGGCCTACCAGGCATGATGACCCCGCCTGCCTGGTCGGAGGATCCCTTTGTATTGGAGGACCAAGAGATCAATTCCTTCACAAAACAAACAAAACTTGCTTCTTTCTTAAATTATTTCTACTGCCACCAACTTACTATTAAAGTAATATTTGGATGTCAGTAACTACAATACTCGACTATGTCAGCGTAAGTATGTCCCTAAGGTCCAAAATAAATAAAAAACGCGATTAAGATTTAGTGCTAAGATTTATGAAAAAAAATTAACGCGTCTCGAAGATTGACCTGAATAACTGATTTATTTAAACATTGCAAAAGTATTTCTACAGTAACCTTAAAGTTTTACGATGACGATGCTCTTTAATTACACTACTTATATTAGCACTACACTTAATACAAGTACAATTTTAACAAAAATAAAACCGACTTCAAGGTTCGACTCGATTTCTCTGGGATGCCATCATCAGATATTAATGTCCTTATCATGGTACCACCGTTGGGACATCTCCTTTCCATTAAAAAAAGAATCATCAAAATCGGTTCATAAACGACGAAGTTATCCGCGAACACAAATAAAAAAAAATGTAAAAAAAAATATATACAGTCGAATTGAGAAACCTCCTTCTTTTTTGAAGTCGGTTAAAAATAGTGGTTTAATAATATTATTAACATTGTATAAACACAAACTCATACAATTCTACCTAAACTTGAACTACATACGCTTATTGACTAATTACATTTACTACTTTAGCATTTCAGTTGAAACTAAGCGCAAACGCACACGTCGTAATAATTTGTCAATGCATTTTGTTCATGACTTAATTTAAGGCCAATGACTCCGAAACGCATTTCGCTAATTTCATAAAAACGCTCAAGGAAGCGTTAAACACAAGATCTCATTTACGTTATATTGCATCTCAGTGCAGAACCTAGTCAATATTTGAACAAAGCTACACAAATGGAAAGTGAAACAGTCGAGAGAAAGGATGTCTCGAGTACCGAGGTTTCTGTAATACCAATAGATTTCACGATATAACAATATATATTTTATGTCTTAGTTAAGTAGCTAAAACATTGCAAGCGCAACAATACTAATATTATAAATTCGAAACTAACTGTATCAGTTCACGGCTAAATGTGCAGTTTTAGAGCTCTTATTTATTAGATTTCAATACTTACTGATAGGTAAAAATGACGTGACTGTCCCAAATATTGCCATTACGATCAAAATAAGGAAGCTCACGTTTGCAAGGCATTGTCGAAACACTGTTAGTTTTTTATCATAATACAACGTCGAGATATATGTCGTAATGATGCTCTGAAACAAAAACAATAATAACATTAAAGGAAACAAAACTTTTGGGTTTTTTTATCCTAAAAATCTTTAGTCTAAATTACTATGTAAGGGGGCTTGTGAAAACAAGATGTAAAAAAATAATAATAAACATTTTATCGTTCTAAAAAGTCAAAGAACAGTACTTAGAATTACAATATCGTCTAGTACTTGGATTGTGTAGGTCTGACGGCAGACTCTTTACGTGAAAAGCGAAGTTTAGCCATATCGTAGTAGACGAAAGCGGACCCCAACTTAGTTTGAAAAAGTGCTCGAAGAAAGGCAAAAAGGCTATGTAGGCGTTTGGCTTAGTATATTAGACATAGGCATTTGACTCTGTACAGGCTATAATTTATAATATTTCTGTTAAAATATTTGGAAAAAATGAACCGAAACTAAACAAATTTAGAGTGGGTAGGTATACATTTGTGTCATAAAAAACCCGCATCCAAATAGGTCCATCCGTTTAGGAACTATAATGCACAGACGCGGTCTAATGATGAAATGAATGATGAATGTCCCTTTTATTGCGTCGGGATTGAAAATCATGGTCCCTAAAACATGTATATGTATATTAAACTAAACCGGGATAGTACAAAGTCATTGTACTATCAAAAAAGCCACAATATATTGCAAGTAGATAATATCCAACGGTTTTTAATAATTAGAGATTAGATAACCGATTGCAAATTTTATTAAAATATATATTTCGGTACGACACGCGGCAGTAGAAAGCGGTTTATAATGATATTCCTACAAAAAAAGTCATGATATATTCCACTACTATTTTATTAACTACTAACTGAACCCCGCGGTGTTACCCGCGGTTATCGTCGTACCGCGAGTAACGCCTCGAGACAAAGCTAGTCTAAAAAGAGTAGCCTAAGTTACTCCTTTTATCATTGACTACCTATCAGTGAAAGTCCCGTCAAAATCAGTCCACTCGCTCCAGAGATTACACGGACCAAACAGACAGACAAGAATTGTAAAAAATACATTTATGGTATACAATTTTAATATTACAAACAGACACTCCAATTTTATTTATTTGTATAGATTTCGGGTTATGTTAATTAAATATACGATTCGTCAGTAAATTTCATCTAAGAAGTAGAATAAACATCAATATAATAGTTTTTTTTTTGATGACGGTTTATTTATTTATTTATTTGTTCTTATAGTTGCTCCTTTTTGTATATACTGAACAATATTTGTATCGTTTTCCTTGACAATTATTTGTGACTTAATAAAAATATGTAACCAATTGCGTTTACAAAAATGCGTTGAGAAAGCGCAATAATAGTGTTTATACAATGCGTGTAGTAATTTCCACACACATAATTTGCCGACAGAAGTTCTGGTGCAAACAGTGATGAAAGATAAGAATCGATAAATCTTTTACTAAACGTGAAACATAAAAGCTTGCACAAAAGGTTTAGAACCACAGATTACCCGATAACAAATACCCCTAGGGGGAATCTGAGGTTTAGAACAACCTAACTGCCACTCCCGGAACCCTAAATTAATCTGTTTACTTGACTGATATACGGAATACTTCAATGTATCTTTCATACATTTTATGGCCTCTCATTCATTTAAATAGCTTAAGTGAGTACCTCTCTTAATAGCCGAGAAACTCTTAAACTTGGACAATAAATCAATTAACAATAAAACGCCTTAAAAGCAAAGTAGAATTATTTTTTTACTAGTATCTTTCTCACAGAAATATAATTCCAATTCCTACGATGGATAAAAAAGCATATCCCTTATCGAAAGCTATTCAATTATGTAACATATATGTACATACGTAAAATGGTATCACAGGTAATAATAAAAAAAATGCACATTCATTATTAAAAATCATTGAATTGCTAAACAATTAATTTCGCGAAAATGTACATTAATGCAGGTTTATTTAAATATGACTTAAAATTATTCTGTATTTAAAAACATACAAAATATACCTAGCAAAAGTGAAAATTGAACGTTATTAACGTTAAAACATCATAAAGATATCACAGTTAATAATTAAATAAATATATGTATATCACCACAATTTACATTTTACTTTACTACTAAATATTTGTGTCTTATTTTTTTGCTTTTGATCAAATGTTTATAAAATGTTAATATTAAAAGTTATCGACAAAGAACTTCGCTAGTCATAGGCTAGGTACTGTGCGAGCGGATGATCCCCCGAGTTCGGGGGGTGGTAGGCTCCCTACAGAGGCTATTGCCTAGGAAGTTCGCTGCCTCTACGGTGCGGTGATACGATGCAAGGTCCTGTATGGAACGCCGATATGGATATGACAAGGATATACTGTGTGAAAATGTAACCACATGAGATAAAAGTATTCGCTGCTTTCACAGAGAATGCGGCTATTAACACAAGCTTTTATAAACATAATCAACCGAATTTAATCTGCCTAATAAAGCAATTCTGTAGGTCATAGGCTAACCGCTAGACTAATAAGTCTTAAGTCTAGGTTAGCCTATGACCTACAGAATTCAATCGAGTATAACATGTACTGCAAATTAAGGTGTAATATTATATTGTACAGTCCCAGACGGGAGGAAATTATCAATTGAGTTTATGTCAATTACATCTAATGGTGAATGCGTGCGTGACACATTCTTACATTTACGTCAGCTCACTTTATGCATGAAGCAATTGCCGCTTAGGGTAGGTATACAAAGTACTTGAGCTCTCTCTCTTCTATCTAAAGACATTAATATGCAATTTTGCTACAGCAATAATGAGCTAGTCAGCATTAACGGATTCTTACTTTTTTTAGTAATTTCAAAGGCTATAAAACTAAAAATTGCAGTGAACGTAGTAAATTAGTATTTAATTTAGTTATATTAGTACCGAATAAGAGTGTGTGATATTATTTATGAGTGTTTTAACTAATAATAACATTAAGTTAAATTTTGTGGAGAATATAAATTGTAAAGACTCTACTCCACTAGAAATTATTGATCTACTTTGGTAATCTGTGTGACAGGGACACCTAATAGGGAGACTAGTCGCTCACAAAGAAGTTAACAAACATTATTATAAGTATTAATTGTTAAGGAACCTTTTTGTAAGAAGAATAAAAGTTTATTATTATATCCGATTCAGGAAAATTATTTGACATTTCCTTCAAAGGGATTCCATCAGAATGTGGGCAGATTGCGGTAATATGTGAACAGATTAATAAAAATCTTGCAGGGTGTAATTTCTTGGTAATAGACTTTCCCTTAGAAATATTTGTTACAGGTTTCATATAAAAACTACCAGTATCAGAAACAGTTAATACAATAAAAGTGGTGATAGATGATCTAATATATATTACAAAATATAGAAACCTATATACTGGTCTAATTATATCTCACCTTCTATACAACTATATAAAATTCTCGTGTCGCGGTGTTTGTAGTTAAACTCCTCCGAAACGGCTTGACCGATTCTTATGAAATTTTGTGTGCATGTTGGGTATGTCTGAGAATCGGACAACATCTATTTTTCATACCCCTAAATGGTAAGGGTGACTCATCGTTAAATATTTTTTATGGCAAAATAACGTTTACTGAGTCAGCTAGTACAACTATAGATCTACCCGCCCTCAGTGCATACCAGTCCAATATTTTAAATATATTTTATACTTTTTGTCCCATATTTTTTTTAATGCAATAATACAACACGACCGTTTGATACAAATTTATACAGACACAAAATATACAGGCTTATCATATACATAATTATTTACCGCGAATTGGAATCAAACCCACAATCTCTACTAAGCCTGCAATGGGGATAACTAACCACTACACCAATAATCAAATTATTTTATAATAGGAAAATTAAATTACACAATATATGTTAGCAATTAATCATAATATCAGTAGATAACGTTAAGTATAAAATGAGAAAATTTACTACAACAAACTTGTATTGCAAAAACCTTTTTTGGTCCAAGAGCTGACGACGAATTTTGAGATGTTTCTTTAGGCAAGCTAAACTTGCGAAAAATTACAATATCGTCAATTGGCGAATCCAGTCCTGGGAGCGAGTTAGCGGTTATTTCGCTACTGCGCAGCATACAACTTAATTTTTTTTTTTTGGCTACTTTTTTTATCTTTTAATTTATTCTTTCTAGAATTCAAAAAAAAAATAGAAAAGATTTTGTCGGTTATTAAGTATTGTCAGACGACTTCAAATTTTTATATTTATTCCCAAAAAATATTCTTTAGGCAATCTGTAATTTATATCACGTATTTATTAAGTAATTCCAATAATCCTGCAAATTGCCAGACGATTTTGCCGATTAAAAACAATTCCCAAACGTTTTAAATAAGTGCGATAAAAAAGACTTCGACTTCGGTCTACAGCTCACCGCCTTTTTGAACATTTTTGAAGATATTACTACGTGAAGCTTAATAAGGATAGGGATCTATAATTACATGACCTCATCCTATCAATTAAATATAAACTGCTAACTGTTTTATTTTAACAACGCGACATCATTGTCATAAGACAACTCTCATGACTACAGAGAGATGCATGTTGCGGCCTGTGTCGAGCAATCGCGTCTATCGTCCCGGGTCATTGCACGTAGCTTGAGAAGTCAGCCTTATTACGTTATACTCGTAATTATAATTAGCCTTTATTATTTCCATGACATTAAAAAAATGTATGTATAAAAACTATGTCTATCAAGTAGGTATTTCTAAACTATATATGTCATGGACCCTTTTGAGTATACGCCTCCTCCAGTTGCCCCTGTCGTTGGCTGTTTTCATCCTGTCTTTTCCTGCCAATTGAAGCATTTTGTCTATCCAGCGAGTCTTTGGTCTGCCCCTCTGTCTTTTGCCTCCCGGACCTATCCACCTTGTTACTCGTTTAAACCATCTTTCATCAGAAGAACTAGCGATTTGTCCTGTCCATTTCCACTTTAAACGCTGTGTGTGTTGCAATGCGTCTATCACTTAGGTTTTGTGTCCGATTTTTTTACTATTGACTTTGTCGATTTTTCTTTAGTTTAATTAATTAAAAGTTTTGATTTGTTTTGATTTAAATTTTTTTTATAGTTGTAGTCTTTTAATGTTGATTCTCCTGTCTATTTCATCTAGGTGTCTGGGTTTTAGAATGATATTTGTTTTCCGAGGTAGATAACTCTTTACGTATTCTATATGTGTTTGATTTTTTAGTATGTATATACATATAAAGAAGAATCCTATATAAAAATATATACAAATGTATAAAAAACAAAGGTAGCACATGCTACCTTTGTTTTTTAGGTATTTAGTTGTAGACCTATATTGTCTGCGCTGCTACGCTCAGTTCTGTCAGCAATTCCTCTAGTTGTTTTGATGTCTCGCGTCTCTCGTCAGCGAAATGGACTATATCGTCGGCAAATCGTAGGTTACTGAAGTTTTTCCGTCGATGGTTATTCCTTTTTTGCCCCAGTCTGGGTCTTTCATCATAGGTTGTATGACAGCTAGGAAGATTTTAGGCAATAGCGTGTCTCCTCGCTTCTCACCTCTTCGGATATTAAATTCTGGACCTAGTCTGTCTAATTTTAATAGGCTTGTACTTTTCTATATATTCCTTGAGGATGTTGATGTATATGTATGGAATATTTTGATGCTCGAATACGGCCCAGATACTTTTATGTGAAATGGAATCATAGTCGACATAGGCTATATTCGACATATGTCTCTATTATTTGTTCTAAGGTGTGTATGTGGTCAATCGTTGAGTGCCCTTGACGAAAACCTGCCTGTACCACAGGTTGGTTGTTTTCTATAGCTGGCTCTATTCTTTTCTACTTTTCTTATTACGCTATCTACTACAAATCTTCGTCAAAAGCTTTAAAAAATTCACTGCTAGACATCGTTTAGGCCTTAAAAGGGCTCCGATCACTAGGATCCCCTGAGGGATATATAATTTTCGTCGATACTGATCCCGTGGGGGATTCTTTTTGTTTTGCATTGCATTTTCATTTTGATCCCGCAGTAGATTTACTTGGAAGATTTTATAGACAAAACGTCTATTTGGATCTCCTGCTTAAGCCGAAGGGAATTGTATTTGGAATTTTGGCATAACGATCTCGAAAGGAATTTTTATTCATTTTGAGTCGCTTCCATAGTCGGCTCTTATCGTACTGCGTATTCTTAATCCGTCACCAGAGGATAAGCAACTGCACACTATCTTTGACTTATAGTTAACTTAAAAGTTTATTTATGGAAAAAAAAAGAAAACTCACCTGCATCCATATGTATAAAGTGCCAAATCCACATACAAAAATATTCAAAGCCGTCAGGCAATTGCTATCAACCTGTGAAAAATTACATAAGTTTAAAGTAACAGTTAGGGCGAGTCAAACTTCATGCTTGTAAGTTTTACATAACTTGAATTAGTTACTTGTGAAACCCCTGAATGGCGAATAAGTTAATGTACCTACGCTGTTATGCAAGCATTAATATTTCTGTTATCATAACGGTACGAATTTATTTGTTTTAGTTAAATGATTATGAACATTGTGTATTATGAGCATCGTTAGTTTTTGATACATAGGAATTTTTTAAAGAGCTATAACTCGAGTACAGAAACACATTTGATTAGATGTCACCTGGATAATTATTACGCATTATATATATTGATGATTTGGTATCGAACAGGTACCTTATTGAAATCGGCTAAATAGTTAGACGTTACGGTAGCACACACTTGGGTTCATACAGACTGTCAAAATTATTACCCTTCCTTTTGGCTTAATCTGATGTTAATGGAAAGTGTATAGAAGGTTTCAAACAAATATTTTAATTTCCAGATGAGATTGTAAAATGAGTACCATCTTAATAACGAAACCTGGATGTTTCATTCTCTGAAATGTAGGCTCTTGGTACCACGTTATTACAACATCAACAACTACTTACTAACATAACCATTGACCAATGTTTAAACACCTCAACTGATTTCTAAGCACAAATATTTCGTTAGACCTGTTACAATAATATACTTAATGACTTAAATAATGTGTAACAGTTGTATGTTCATAATTCTTGGGAAATTTAACACTGTGCTTACGAAAATGTAGTGCATGTTTGTGGATTTAACACAAGAACAATATTATTATACTCCTCACTGTTTAATATATTTAGTTAATAATTTTGTTAATTGCCTCAAAACATACACAGGTACAGGGTCCAAAGATACCACACTGGGACTGGGTTGTGGTCTTTCAGCCTAATTGCCTTGCAAGACATTAGTAATATTATAGTAAAAAATTTACTCTACAATTAAGTCAAGATTTTGTAAACAAAAAAAAATTTATGAATTAAAAATTGATCTACTCAAAGCACTTTTTTATCTAACCTTTTTAATGAAGTATTGTTTTTTGGAGATATAATATTAATTTTGCCACTCTGAACTGAATGAGGTGTCAAATCTATTGAAATCTCATTCAGTTCAGTAGTTTAAGAGCTACGGTAAAGAGTCCTAACTTTTATAATAGGATTTGTCTCTCTTACCTTTAACAGGAAGAGGAAGAAGTATACCAGGAAGCCCAGAGAGAAAAATGAGGCTGAAAAGGAAGCTATCCTATTTGCAAAAGAAGTAACATTTGGATTTGTTGTTAATGAACCAAGTATATGGATTTGCTGATATCTGTCATATATAATTTTGCCAGCTGTAAAAAGAGATATGGTTAGCACGCAAACATTAGTTAAATTAACATTGAACTATGGTATAATGGAGGTATAAAAATATATAATTACAATATATTTTACTTAATAAGAATATTAGAATACAAATTGCAAATAAACTTCAGTTTGTTGCGAACAACTAATGAGTTTTAATAATATGGTTTATTAGTTCAGTTGACCAAAGTTCATGGTACTAAATGCGGTATTTTTGGATTATTTCACTATTGAAATATTAACATGTATTTATAAAAATAAACAGCACCAGTACTTTTGTCTATATATACCAATAATAAACTAGATACTTTCATATGAGCATCATACCATGGTCCAATGTGAATACATATGAAAATGAAGTGATTGATAAACTTGATGAATCTGATACTGAATACTAAAATAGAGATAAGTATGATATAGATATAAATAATATCCTTTATTAATATGTAATGTATACATTCTGAATATAAAAAATATAATACCCAGGGATATAATTTTGTTGTGGTTAGTGACTCTGTAGACCCCAAATTACTTTATTTAGAACATTCAGCCAATATAGCTGTTTAACTTTGTCAGCCATTGCAATAACTGTATGCCTAAGTTTATTGAGTTGGACTGTAGAGTTTGTTACATTCAAGTAGTTAATGTTATATATTATATTTCTTCACATATTTATTATTCTCTCCTCTGTTCGTCAAGTGTATGTATGTGTGCATATTCATTTTAATCTTGTCCATTCCAACAACCTAACACATATGCATCTAGTCAGTATGACAATATAACATCAATTCATTTGTATCATCACTCAATTTTTATTTTTTACAGCATAATGATACCTACAGGCTTTCTTGTTGTTTTATTACTATTGACAAGCCAAAGGTTGGTAATACATTATCACCTTGAAGAGACTACAAATTTATGCAGGAATAATAAGGAAACATATTTTAATATTTCCTTACTTCATGTGCAATTAAAAATATTCTAATACTATTTTTTGTAGCCAATTTATACTTATTACAATAGTAAATTGTTTCTAATTTGAATACTATGTATTTTTAACGGAGTTTATTTACATTTTAGTCATATGAGTTTTATTTATTTTTATTTATTTATCTATCTTTATTGTATACACAAATTAAATTAGTACAACAAAATCAGTTATGTGTTAGGTTGTTAAATCACAAAATGACAGCTCCAAAATATTATAGCAGTGGTGTGTTAATAAAATACAAATCTAATAAAGTTATTTACAAACAGTGGTACCATGATGATTTCAAATTTTAAATATGGAGAGAATCATTGATAACACTATTTTGAGTAATCTAGAACAATTTATACTAGAACTTCATATCAATTCACAACACATAAAGCATAGGGTTTCAACACTAAGTTTATATAATAGGCATAAATGCCTCTCACCTATTGCTCCGCTGGCTATGTACAAAAAAGCAAGGCCAGTATCCAATGAACTTATCTCTTGCGAAACTTGAAAACACAGACTGAAAAGTAAAGAAAACAGACATTTGCAGCATTTATAAAAGTAAATTAATTCACTTAAACCGATACAATCTAAATCAAAGTGAAAGTAAAATAGAATCCACAACAAAATTTATTTCACTTTAAAACAATTTAGACACTATAAATCAAAGAATAACGTAGTAGATATGTTACGTATAATTGGATAGATACAACAATTTATACAGTTTTATTTTCTCTTAAATTAAACAGAAAAAAATAGTAAATATTAATATCAATTTTAATATTATTTTTAAATACTTACGAAACAATATATGTAGATGTTAAAATTATTAATCCACACTTAAATATCAACATATTACGCTAACAAATTAAATTAATAACCAAGACAATTTCTCACTACAACAATTCGTTTATTTTCTAAAGACTACCTACAGTGCAACCTGACATTTTAAATTTGACGTCGACATAACAACTACATTTTACAGCCATATACATTTCAGAAATTTCAAAACAAAATTTACTTGTGTGTAATCTAGGCTTTTGGAATCTCTTTTTCTTTGGCGGAATTCTAATTTTTACAGTTTTATGGAAACTCTAAATTTATACAATGCTCATAAAATGAAAAACTAGGTGCAATAGCCTGTTCTACAACCCAAATACCAGTTGTCGACTTTCATTACTTTAAATTTTATCTGCGACATGAACGCCTTGCGATTGGTTGTATGTAACTCTGGTGACGTCACATACTAGTACGAAGATTCCCCAATTGAGTGTTGTTTGTGTTCTATGTTTACGGAATGGTAATAATCGGTCTCTGAGCTATTTCTGAAGTACTTTTATGATAAACTATTAAGTAAGTTGTTTGAATTTATTTAGAAACAAAATGGAATAAAAATTTTGTGCGTGCCGATAACAGCAATCTACATAAGATAGACGCTTTTATGGTAACACTTTACTCTATTAATATAGAGTAATGTTATGTAATGCGTCATTATACGCTGATTATGATGTTGCTGAACTGAATAATGTTGAAGCGGCTACATGTTTCTATAAAAACCTCTAGAAAAATTAATTCATTATTTTTGTTACATTTTGAAATGCTACAAAGCAATATAAGGATATAGCACCACAATACCACGCTTTGTAGCATTTGGTTATCCTTAGGAACAGCTTGTTTGGACCATTTATAGACATAGATATAGATTTAAATTCATAAAACAGTACAATTCTGTAAAATAATAACGCAGTTTGCTACATTTAAAACGATCACCAAAAATTAATCTGACTGATTTTTAGAAATCGATTTTCGGAATATCTGCTGTGTTAAGAATTTAAATCTATGATAAAGTTCAAGTTTGACAACCACGTCAAAAAACGATATTTCTGTAATAGCGCTGGTCACATGAGACGCGTGACGTCACACGCTGGTAAACAAATTCACTCGCTAGGCATAACAAAACAGTTTAAGTGTTTTTTTTTGCAGTTTTCTCAATTTTTATGAAATAAAATGGCCAGTAAATGGTGTGTAGTTTGTAGCATTTCAAAACGTAGCCTAAAGTCATTCAGATATACCTACCTACATAAAAGTAAAATGAGATTTTACAGAAGTAATGAATGAATTTCTCAGAGATTTTCACAGAAACCCATCGATCAACAATACTGTATATTGTACTGTTTTGTTGATCGAAGCAGAAATAATTGGCTATTTAACAATTTTTAGAAGAGTATTTTATAATTTTCAGCTAATTATTATAGACCAGAAATAATTTCGCCAAAAGTACCATTTTAATATAAATAATCGTGTTTTTATATTTAAATTCAAAGGAAGCGCGAAAACAGGCGGTCAAGTGACTTTTTGAGTGCTGACGTCATAGTTCATCAAATTACAAAATTTTACTAGGGCGACTTCGAGTATCGTTTTGTTCATAAAGTTTAATTTAGCTTGATAAAAAGAAGAATTTTTTAAAAATGAATAGTAACTGAACATGTGCAGTGCCAATATATACAAGTAGGACTATTAAATATCCTGATAAATTGTATAAACACGTTCCGAATGATTCAAGACGCCGAAGGCAACGGATGGTTAGTTAATTTCCAGTAAAACATGAATTCAACAAAAATGGATGAAAAATGGAAGTGATTCCTCTTCATTATGATGGATGCATTTTTACCTTAGTAAACATTACCTTAACTGCATTAAAGGTCCAAAAATTCAGTCCATATCACTTTAACAACGCGTGACTACGGCTTTTGAAACTTGTTTCATACTTTTTCAGCGTCGTTTTTTGTCGTAGTTGGGTTTTAGTTTTTACTTTTTTTTATTACTAACTAAGGGTTTCATGTGGTATGGTAACATCGTCGCAAAAGATGTCAGAAGAACGAGCAGAAGCATTTTCCCGCGATGTTCAATCAATGATACAAAGTACGAACTCCTGTCAACACTCAACATTATTTTGTTTCAAATAAATACATTAAAATTGTGTAGAATTTGTAAATGTTGTTGTAATATTATCATTACATTAATCGAATATGTCTTCGCTGCAACCGATTCACGCTTTGAGTTTAGGTGAGTCGATATATGTGACGGTCTTGTTAAAGTTCCTATGGTAAACACCCAAAAGCGTTCGGTTTTTTACATTCGTAAGTTTGATTGTTTTTGCCACAATGATTATAGCTGTTCCATTTGTATACTGTTTTCTCACTGTAAATAACACATAAGGTACAACATAATACTCTTCAATATATTGAAGTTATACAGTTGCCATAAACCAGATAACTTGCGTATGAAGATTAGCAATTTTTTATGTTATACTATTAGGTTGTAAGTTTAACATTTAATAAAATAAGATTTTCTTTTTGTAGTCTAGACAACAATAAATTTTATATCAATAAAAAAATATGCTTAAGTTTTATAATAAACTTCATAAAATTTATCTAAAATATTACTCGGGGCATTATTTTGACTCTATTGATACCTCATTCGTTAAAATCGGTTCAGTAGCTTAGGTGCTCCCGTAGAATATACAAACAGACTGCCAAAACTATAACCCATCAGCTTGGTTTCGCTGTATTCATGTATTGTAAATGAATAAACAACGCTAATTTTTCAAACATTTATTTTTAATCTCGTTGCTCAAAATAAATTATACATAATTCTCAAACTCTTATCTATAAAAAGTACTAATCTCAGTTGGAAGGAACTTGTATCAAACTATATTGACTCACACCAACGAGGCAAGCTAGCTAAAATCTTATCACACTATTACACTTCACACTAATATATAAAGGTGAAAGTCTGTGAGTGTGTATGTTTGTTACTTATTCACACAAAAATTATAGGACTCATTTGGATAAAACTTGCAGTAAAATAGCTTATACATTAGAAAAACTCATAGGTTATTACTTGTCGCGAAAACCAACATTCAGCAGGTGGAGCCGTGGGCAACAGCTAGTAAAAGTCATAATTCATTCACAAAACTTAATGTAATTGTTTAATCAGAGAAAACCTCTTGGTTCCTTAGGTCATGTAATAGTAATGTCATGTATATGTAATATGTAATGAATAAGGTCATGTAAAAGCATAAACATGACTATGACTCCAAGGTCTTGGTCATATCCATCCTATTACCGCAGTAATTCCTAAAGCCAAATTAATGTGCTGTGTGCTGCTTAATATAATTGTAAATTAATTGGTTGTGTCCTTTTTCCATGATAAAAACTTAGTAATATTTTTAATATCCTATTAATATTATAAATGTGAAAGTTTGTAAGTATGGATGGCTGGATGTTTGTTACTCTTTCACGCAAAAATTACTGAACGGTTTTGGATGAAACTTTACAGTAATATGGCTTAAATATCAGAATAACACATGAGCTACTATTTGCCACGATAACCGACATATAGGCTGGCGGAGCCGTGGGCAACAATTAGTAATTTATATTTTTGTTTGATGCAGTAATTTTTTTTCTTAACAATAAATGTTTATGGCCTGCTTTGTATTTTAGTGATTAGTATTGATGCTAGAGAACAGCAGTCTTAGTGGGTAAAATGTAATTTAAGTTTATTACATTAAGTAATTATCTAGAGGACAGGATGATTAAGAAAAAATAGTGGCAGTTTTAAAATAATACACAGTTATTACTTTTAAAAATAATTTACTATTTACTTTTTCATTTCAATTTACAGATTCAGTACAACAACAAGCATTTGTAAAATACATCAATTCTCTTCCAGAGGTGAGTAGTGGAGTTACTTATAATTGCAAGTATATTTTAATATACTTGCAATTTTTATAAGATTTACAAAAATAATAAAATACTTTTGTAATTCATACTTATCTTATGCATGCCCATAAATATATGAAAAGCATAAATTTAATTTAATGACTAGGTCATTTAAGAAATACTCAACAGATATTCTTCTATTACATATTCATTAGGTGTTCCGCTTTATCTAACTTTTAAACCATGAAACTACTTTATCTTTTGCACTTGAGAATTTATTACCTACAGATTTCCAGAAACCAGGTTTTTCAGTTACTTTTTCTGTTATTTGTGGACTAATAATTGCCTTTTGTGTACTGGTAGTAGTAGTTGGACTACTGTTTATAGTACTCTGTTGTGTGTTCTGTTGTATGTCTGCTAACTGTTGACTTTGCTGTTCAAATTTATTTAAATAGCCAAAGGAAGTCTGATGTTGTTGTCCAAAATCCTGTTCAAATTCTTGTTCTAAGCTGCCAATATTTGGTTCATAATCAACAGCATAATTGTGCTCAACAATTTGCTCAAGAGGCATGTGTTCACTTTGGCCTCCTAAATCTTGTACTTTTTGTTGCACATACAGTAAATCTTCATGATTCTGGTTCTGACTTCTTTCATCTTCTTCAATACCTATACTTTTCTGAACACGAGGTAAATTTATTGGTAGTATCTGTTCATAATGATGATTATCAGGTTGCACATGTTGTGTCTGAGCATTATTCAAGCCAATTATGTCTTTATTTCTTAAGCTTTGTTGCTCTTGATTTTCGATATGCATTTCAGTTATGTTGTGATTTCTTTCTTGATGCAGATAGTTTATCTGCTGGCTGTGATTTCTTTGTTCTTTTTCGTAATGTTCTGAGCCAAAAGTTTCTTGCTCTGTATCTTTATTTTTTTGTGTAGCATTGTTCAGTATGTCTTTTTCACCAAAGTTGTATAAATTTTGTTGTTCTGTATTTTTTTGTGTACTCTCTAATACTTTTTCTTGGCCAAAATTATATAAATTCTGTTTTGTTATATTTCTTCGCAGATCATCTAATACTTGTTCTTGACTGGAGCTAAGTGAATTTTGTTGTTCTGTATTTTTTTGTATCGCTTCTAAAATCTGTTCCTGTTGACGTTGACCAAAATTATATAAATTCTGTTGTTCTAAGTTTTCATTGTTTTGTCTAAAGTCCTGTAATGTTTCTGAAAAGTTATGAAGGTATTGATTTTCTGCATTTTCGTTCTGGGGTGCAAAAACTTGTAAATCTTCTTGCCCAAAATTGTATAAGCTTTCTTGCTCCATATTTACATTTTCTTGTTCAAAATTTCCTCCATTTTGCGTTTCTACCTCATGGTTGGTGATGTTTTGATGAATTAAATTGGTATGAGTTTTAGTTTCTGTTTCCACACTGTGGCTTTGATTAAATAAATTAATGTTTCCTGTTTTATTGACTTCAATGTTTTGTAATCCTATATTGTATTGTTTTTTATTTTCATTTTTACTCTGTTCCGAAATTATTTGTAAAGTGTTATTGGTCGCATCACTTTTATTCGAATGAACATATATGTTTTCTTGTTTTTGTTGTTGTATGCTCAACACCGCCAGTTGTTCATTTAGTAGGTAATTTTCTCTATACATGTTATTATTATGGTCAACTTTTTCTTCAACATTGTCATGTTTAACAGGAATATCAAATGTATTGTGTGACACAAAGCTACTTGGATTTTTGTATTGTTCATTAGATTCATTGACATCTTTAATTTCCTCTGGCTCGATATCACCACGACCAATGTCTTGGGGTGTCTCAGGTTTGTCGTCGTTTAATGGTGGTCGATTTTTTGGATCAATTTTATCATTAAGTGACCCTCTATATTCCGGAATTTCCGTAGAAGTGCTGCTTTCTGTTACGTGAGGATCTCGGACATACCATGGTTGGTTTGTTATAGTACTGTTCTGATTTACATCTATTGACGTTAAATTGCTAACTGCTTCTGTTAAGGATGTATCAGTATGATTAATTTCTGTAGATAATCCTGAATCAGCTTTTTCGAATTTCGACCATAAACTTGTTAATGGAGTGTCTTGATTATTGGAGTGAGAATTAACCTTTTGCAAATCAAAGCCTGAATTTCTGTAAGAATGTATTTGTGAATTCCAATTACTTGTTTCAAAAGCACCGTTGTTTTCTGAATATGTACTATCGACGTTAGAAAGTTGATTTTTATGATGTTGATTAAAGAATGGGTTCACAAATCCATTGCTGTAGCTGTATTCGGAGTTGTCATTGGATTCTTTTTGAAGAGTGGTGTCAATATTATCGTTAATGATATCTTTGTATGAATGTGAGTCGTTTTTAGAGAAAAAGTCAGCATCATTTTCATGTGTTTGAACTTCTGTGTTACTTCTTGTGCTATTTTGTATGTGGCCAAAATTAACATTGTAAACATCCATACTGTCAAATTTGTCCCATATATTACTAACTGTTTTCAAAAGTTCTTTTTCTTTCTCAGATTCTGAATATTGCAAATTGGTATTGTTTGGTATAACTTCTGATTTATGAGCAAATTGTGCATTATGTTCATGTTGAGGTTTATAGCTTGACTCATACTCCATATCTTGATTGTGCTGTTCTAGAACATCTAAATTAAGAAATTTATGTTATTTATTGTTTTGTTGGTCTTTTAGTACATACTTTTTTGTTACATTATTAGTGGTTATTACAACAATATAGTTGATGATATTCGTTCATGACGTTATACCAACACCCTATGACTACTATATAATATATACAACACCAGCTTTTAAGTACATGTTTTATAGATTATTATGTCAGCGATAAGTAATTAACAACAGGTAAAAAAGAGAAGTTACTATGCTTTACATAAATTAGAATGAGCATGTAGTTTAGTAGTTATAAAATATATAGCAAGACAAATATTTTACTTGCAACCTGTTCACATAGCCATAGTACTTTGTTATCAGAGACCGGTAAGTCGGTGTTATCAGTCAGTTTTGTAGACGTATAGTTGAGGCAAGTTCACGTTAAAGAAAATAGAACTTATAAACTACACAAAGTAATACATAGTTCAAAATGAAATAATTATATCATATTGATATCTAAAAAGTTAAACGTTGCGTAGTGTTTTCGGTCGACTTTTAAAATACCAGTACGATGTAGTAAGAACGAACCGAATATATATATATATAAATTTATAAAAGTTCTAAATGGATCTATGTGAACAAGCTGTTTCAATTATTACATTATAGTGAGCGCTTTCTGTTAGTATTATCTAGGATTATCACTTACTTCGAGCATGTTGCCCAAAAATATCAGAATTGTCTTTGTTTTGATTAGCCTGATTAATATCTTCAAACTTGTCCCACGTATGTTGGTTGAGTGTGTTTTGGCCTACTTCTTCGGGTTTAGCAAGTGATTGCTGATTTAACTTTTCCATCTTGCCCCACTTGTTATTAGGTTGCTGTACAACATTTTGTTGATCCCAATCACTATTTGACTGTTGATCCAACGATTCTGTCTTATCCCATTTACTATTAGTTTGCTGTCCCAAACTTTGCTCATCCCAATTGTTTTGTGATATTTGACCGAGATTCTCGAAGGCGCTAGTCTGACTATCTGTTTGCTGCCCGACTGTTAACTGCTCCCAATTACTTTGGGTTTGTTGATTTAAATTCTCTAGATTATTGCTCTGGTTTTGTGTTTTTTGTTCTACAACATTTTGCTGATCCCAATTATTTTGCGTTTGTTGACCCAAATTTTCGAAGTTTTCCCAATGACTTTGAGATTCCTGGCCAAAATTCTGCTGCCCCCAATTATTTTGTAATTGTTGACCGACATTTTGCTGCTCCCAATAAGACTGCTGTTCAACATTTTGTTGATCCCAATTACTTTGTGATTGCTGACTTAAATCTTTCAAATTATCCCATTGGTTAAGAGATTGTCCAGTAATTTGTTGGCTCCAGTCTTTTTGTGCTAACTGGCGTAAATCTTGGACTTGTTGCCCTAAATCATGATCGTCATACAAGCTTTGACTCTGTTGTGCCATATTTTCGTTATCTGTACCGTGAGAACGCGCAACGCGCATATGGCAATTTTCTTCACAACTTCTAAGATTGTATTGTGAAGTGGGTTGGTAAGAACCAAGATTTTTGGTAGACGACGTTAATCGTTGTGATGTATGACTGTTGGAATTTGGAATTGACGCAGGCTCAATTACATATGGATCACCTTGACGTTCCCATGACTTATGGTATGAATATGAAGAGTGATAACTTTTAGGCTTCGCACTTAAATCCTCAACTTGACTATTCAAATCTGACTGTGTCCGTGCGTTATATCTTGCTTGCGTATTCAAAGCAGAATCAGTTGAAATACCGCTGTATCTTGATCCACTATTACGCTGAGCCTGGGTATAAGCATTTAAAGAATCTGAAGATGAACCGTGACCTAGTTGTGCCCTATATCCGTTGTGAGTGTATGCGTTTGAGTTGGATGACCCTCCGCTATACTGTTGCGAGTTATAATTCGAATCATATCCAGATTGGCTGGATGTTGATTTAGCTCCATTGTATCTTCCAGATGCACTACTTAAGTGTGCGGTTTGAAAATCAGTTGCTCTTGCATTGTTTTGGCTACCTGATGAATGAACATCAACATCTTCATACAACTCACTGTGTTTAGGAATAGGGCTTTCCGTAGGAATAACTACAGAAACAGATGTAGGAACAGTATCATGTTTTTCCCATTTTTTATTGTACTTATAAGATGCTTCGTAATATTTTGTATTACTCGGTCTGTAAACAGAACCTTGGTTCATGTCACCTGTTGCGACTTCGCTGTCCAATGCATTATGGTTGATTATGGATGAGCCTTGTGTATCGTCATAAGTTCGTACGGTTACTGGCAGCGCTACCCTACCTCCTGGTGCTACAACAACTCTCACAGGTGTATATCTTGTATATATTTTTGATCCATAACCTGTGTGAGAATTGGTACTATCACTATCGTAATGTCTTTGCTCTTGAAAACCCGCTTGAGATTGATAACCTGAGCTATGTCTTGTACTTCCGTAATTATGATGTTTACTTGTTTGTGCATTATCGAGTGACACTAGATCTTCAGCCTGTGCTTGAGTATCACTCGTTGTTCTTCCATATCCATCATAACTTTGAGAATGACGATTTGCATAGTTAGCACTATTATGCGCCGATGATGAATGTGCAGTGAGAGACGATGACCCATAATTTGAGTTATCATATGAAACACCCTCTTGGAAGTTGCGACCCTGAAGATTGCTTGTATCAAAATGTCCGGAGCCGTAAATACCTTTTGATCTAGCGGCACTAAAGACACTTCCAGTCCTCATTTTGGCACCGTCGCCTAATTCCCCTTCGACTTGTCTCACAAGCCCACTCATTTGATGTTGAGCTAGGGAATCCATGTTGTGAGCACGTTCGTAATTTCCACCCATATTACCTCTCTGTGCGTCATAATATCCTGATCTACTGCCATCATCTGATGAACTTCTTGAATACTGAAAATCTTCTTGTTCTTTATATTTCTCTGGTCTCGCCCTGACCAATACCGATATTGCGGCTAGTATGATTAGCCACTTCATATTGTCGTTGTCTATAGTTCTGTAATAAAAGAAACATAAAAAATATAATTTCGTAATCTATAAGAGAAAATTTGTGATTAAATTTTATAAAATTGTATTACTTGAAGCAGATTGAGATCCAGCATTATATATATACAGATTCAAAAAAAATTTGCGCTGCCAACATAAAACCTTAGGTTCCATTATCTACGTACTAAATGTATATGACGCATTTGCTACATCATAATGTTAGTTTTATCATGTTGTCCCACAATATAGTAATACTACTTGACCCGCCGATCTTCGTACCGCTATATTTACATATCTGTCTAAGCTTCCCACAAGCAGGGTACAGTTGCGAACAAAAAAAAGCCTTTTCCCCGTTACCTTTTATTTTTTCTTGTACACAAACCTTGTCCTAACAATAACAGGCACATTAAAAAGAAAGAATTATTTGATTTGGTGCAGCCGATCGGAAGTCATGCGCGTACATACATTTTGGCGATTCATTTTTTATATATATAGACTAGCTGTTGCCCGCGGCTTTGCCCGCGTGTATGTAATTAAAACTGTCTTTCTACCCCTGTTCCACCCGCTTAGTTTCATGGTTCTAATTTAAAAAATAACGGACTTCCGTACAAACTTTCAGCCCCTATTTTACCCTAATTTGGGGTAGAATATCCAGAATCGCTTAAATTCATCTCTACTCTTTTTAATCAGTAGCATAAAAATAAAGTTTCATGTATCGAACTTCAAAAATGAAAGACTTCCAGACTAACCTGTATACGAAATGTTAACCCCTATTTCACCCCTTAGGGTTAGAATATTCAGAAATGCTTAAATACGTATTTACTCATTTTTAATCAGTAGCTCAAAAGTAAAGATTTAGGTTTTTAACTTAAAAAATTACGGATTTTCATACAAACTTTCAACCCCTATTTCACTTTTATTAGGGGTAGAAATTCCGAAATTCCTTTCTTAGTGGGTGTCTACTCAACAAAACGATCCTACTCATCAAATTTCATAACCCTAGCTTTAATAGTTTACGCTCGGCGATTATGAATCAGTCAGTCAGTCGGGACTTGTTATTTTATAAGTATAGATAGATAATGTCGTATAGTGTGGAAATCCCAGCGACTACCACAAAAAATTAAATGTTCCACTAGATTTAAGAACATGTTTTTGTAATAAGTATGTTAATCTACACGGCAGGTTAAATCTTCTGACCGTACACAGCTAATAAATTATTCTGCTACATTGATTGACAAGACATAAAAAAATAAGAAATTTTGAAATCAATTTAATGTGTGTTTTAATAATTTGACTTTCACGAGTAAATTATTTACTTTTAATTCGGTTTGCAATGCTAACTGACTACAGCTACAGCATATATTTTGTATTTTTTTGATGTTTCTCTTCTCTTTAGCGGATAGGTACCTACATGTGCAAATATTTGGATAAATCGGAAGCGTTGAAGTTGGAGAAAAATACGTCAATTCTCTAATGCAGATAGATAAATACAGGTCAAGCTAATATATAGTTGTTTAGAAGTACAGTGTAGAAAAAGATTTAGTTGTTTTGTTGGCTGAGTTTGTTTCACTTTAGTCCGTTTAATGTTTAACATTTCTTAGAAAGTCATCTTTTTATCACACCAAAACATCATCAATCTTACTGTGAATTTGAAAATTAAAAAACTCTTTTCGACCGCAAGGCGTAGAAATAATCTGATGCACAAACTGGTTAAAACGAGTGTTCATTGTCGATTATCACAATTTCTCTGTATTCGCATTTAGATTTAGCTAAGGTAACAAATATTTTATTTAGATATTTTTTATTACAAGAGTTTTTATTCTGATGACCATTACTCATAAATACTCACATTAAGATTGTGGATTTGTTTACTTCTATAAAATATTTTTCTTTGTTATTTAGTAACGTATTAATATAAATGTGTGTCAGTAATATTGTAGCATCTAATACTGTGTTTTTTAGGTTATTGTTGTAATGACGAACCTCCCTATACCATGATTAGTATTTTATATTAATGACTAGCTGAACCCCGCGGTGTTACCCGCGGTTATTGTTGTACCTTGAGTAAGCCGCGGGACAAAGTTAGTCTAAAAAAAGTAGCCTAAGTTACTCCCTGGATCATCAGCTACCTGCCTTTGAAAGTCCCGGAACAAACAGACAGACAAATTTTTTTTTAACTACATATTTGGTATATGTAGCGTGTATACGTATGCATTAAGTAAAAAGCGGTTATTTTAATATTACAAACAGACACTCCAATTTTATTTATAGAAAAATGAAACGACAGGGATAAATAATGAGTTAATCTGTCATTTGTGTGAAAATATAAACGCGCTGTTATTATCTTGACCAGGATGTTTATAACAACAAATACGCATTACGTAATGTGATCTTCACATATTTCAAAATGTAATCTGACGTTTTTAAATTGAATCTCTTTTACTTATCTCAGGCACTGATGACATTACCAAGTTTGTTCATTTACCCTGAATAGTAGTCTTCGCGGATACTTTCGGGGAGTAAATCTATAAATCTCTACCCCATTTATAAAAGACAGCAGGCGTGCAAATGACTGCTGACTCCAATACACAATACCTTTCTTAAACTACTTCAAAAAAAGAGGATGTTCTCAATTTGGATGTATTTTTTGTTTACCGCAGCATTTTCGACTGGGTGAACCGATTTTGATGATTCTTTTTCAATTTGAAAGTTTGTGGTTTCAGTATGGTCCCATTTCAACTTGGTCCAGTCCTTGTCCTTTATTGTTTTATTTTTTTTTAATGAAATCAAAAAAAATCTTTAACGATTTTCTTGCTTCGTCAATAAATTGTTAAATGTTGTTAACCCACTTAATATCAAGCCTAACTACATATTACTACATACATACATACGCTTTTAAAATTTAAACACTGCACTAAATAATTATATTTACATAACATGCCCTGCTCATTATTTAAATAATCATCACTTACCGTTTGTTTTCTATAACCACAGAATAATATTAAAAATAAATAATTAACTTCACTTCACGACCTGAGTGCTTCACGGACTGACATTAGTTCTACAGGACGGGCCAATTTATTGAGCTTTAATTTTCTATCTGCTGAGAGATAACCCTATGACCGGCTATGAGTGATATTTCATTCTCAGAAGTCGGGCGTGCAAAATATACTTAGAACCTTATACTTGGGTCAAAAAACCTTGAGTGGTCAAATGAACACATATTTATTTATATTGGTGACCGTCAAGATTATTTGAATGATTCAGTGATGTAATGATTTCATTCCTAAAATGAGGTAATTAATTACCTATTAGTCCTACCCCAATCAACAAAAAAAAAACCGACCCCATGAACTGGACAAAATTGGAATGGACCACACGGGAAGCACTAGCCTTTAAAAAACAAGAATCATCAAATTGATTCACACTCAGTCGAAAGAGGTAACAAACAAAAAAAAGGCCAGTCGAATTGAAAACCTCCTCCTATTTTGAACACGGTTAAAAAATGCACTTTTGCTTTTGTGGTGTCTCCTGCATAAATATTATTGTAATCGGTATCTTCGGTGCTAGAAGTACAATGATAGAAGGATATAAATCATTACAATCCTAGAAATTGTTTATCATTGAAAACCGATAACTTACGTTAATAAGGAATATAATTGTCCCAACAAAGTAATTAGATTCTATATTGTTTTTGATGCTTCAATACAAGCTACTAAGTTTAATATCAACGAGCTAAATGTTAGAAATGATTAAAAACTGTAAATATCAGATCGTTTGAACATTTTTAATCGTTAGGTTTATTTTATAAACGAGCCTGTAAAAGTGACTCTACTCTGCCAGATGGAAAGCATGAGCAGAATGAAAGAGTCGTGGTCACCATACTCTTTGCGAATGCAGACAAGGCAACAATGCGGCATGGTGACCACACTGTGGTGGCCTGTTGAGATTCTGCTGATTCAATGGGCCACCCTTCTTGTACTCACAACGAAATGACAACACGAATGCTGTCATTTTAGGTTGGTCTTCTGTGGGAGTACCGCCCCGGTCGAGCCGGCCCGTTCCTGCTAAAATACTTACATCTGTAGCTACTTATAGTGTACTTATAGACTGCCTCGTTGGTCTCGCGGTTGGCGTGAGCGACTGCTGATCATGAGGTCTCGGGTTCGATTCCCGGGTCGGACCAAATGTTTGTATGATCTACAAATATTTGTTTCGGAGTTTGGTTGTGTTCTATCTATAATATGTCTGTATTTACAAAAAAAAAGTAAATATGTATATGTATCACTTATCTAGTACCCATAACACAAGCTCTGCTTAGCTTGGGACTAGATGGCGTTGTGTGTTTAGATGTCCGAAATATTTATTATTTATTAATAAGAGTGCTTGCCGTCGTTCGGATTAAAAATTTCAGTGATAAGTATTAAGGATGTCATTAACCCGCTTACTGTACACGACTCGATGATAAATGTTACACTGGACGCGTGTTCCTACTTTGTTTGCTTCAAGGCTTGAATGTAGCTAAAACACAAAAGCTGTGAAAGGGTAGAAAGTACCTACACTACAATCACGAAATATATTTGGATAGGATGCAGTCGTTGGGCTAAACCTAACTCTATTAATAATCGTCCCTTGAAATCAATCCGAGATTTACTTTTTACCCGACTACGGCAAAGCCAAAGGAGGGTTATGATTTTGACAGGCTATGTATGTATGTATGTATGTTCATTTGTTCCCTCTTAGCTCCTTAACAACTCATTAGAACTGGAGAAATGAGGTGTTGTTAGAAGCGTCATGATCGTCTTCTGGTTATAGGCTATATGACGTGTCACCGAATCTAATGTGGCGCCCTCTAACCGATGTAAAGTAGTGCATTAAAAAATATAAATGAGAGAAATATGCCGTGTTTGGTATCATACGAAAGGGCGTTACCAGTACATTTTAAAAATATATATATTATTAGCATTTTCTCGTGACTTTGTCCGTATTTATTCGATAATTGTGATATTTCTTAGGTATCTATTTAAAATATACTTTGCAAAGAAATTAGTATTATTGAGGCACCAAAACATTTTAAATAAAAAAAAGTAAAAACCAAAATTCAACTACGACAAAAACGACTACTTTACGATACTTTTTCAGCGTCGTTTTTGTCGTAGTTGGGTTTTAGTTTTTACTTTTTTTTATTATAATATCGGTAATTTTCAACAGTTAGATGAAAAAGTTAGACACATTCATCTAGTTTAATAAATATTAAACTTTAATTAACAATTTAAACAGTATTGAGAAATATCAATACTGCTTAAAATTGGCCATTAATAATATAGGACTTATTATCAAAATGCTCATTATTGATCATCTCTATTATTAAATGATAATAGTGATGATGTTATTCGAACCTCCAACTCTGCGAAAATAATAAAAGGAATAACAGACTTACGTTAGCTCAGTAAAAAAAATGAGGAATGAACTGCGAACTTAATATCCTTGATCCAATTAAAAATATCAACCACACAGAAAACACGCCCTTGCCGCTTATGAACTTAGTATCTCTGTTCACGTCTCACCAGTTAATGACATATAGTACTCTGCCCAAAATCTTATTGTAGTATTGTGAGACTGGCCCCTATTGTGATTTTTATTGTAAAGTAGGTATACAATGCTTATTTAAAAGTATTCAACTATTTTTCGCAAACCGAAATTCGTTTGTTTACTGAATAATTATTTATTTAATTCGTTTTGATTTCTTTTTTTTATCAAACACTGATTTTGCTCTTTTGTCCAAATTCGACCATATGAGTGTTGAAAATTTCCAAAAACAAATCAACTGAGACGTTTAACATTTGATTTGAAGTCAGACAAAACTAATAACGATCAAGTATATCTATGTACAAGCTGAACCCCGCGATGTTACCCACGTTTATTGTTGTACCGAGAGTAACGCCGCGGGACAAAGTTACTCTAAAAAAAAGTCGAAAAAAAGAAAGTCCCGTCAAAATCCGTCCAGCCGTTCCAGAGATTACCCGGAACAAACAAACAGACAGACAGACCGACAAAATTTTTTTTTAATTACATTTTTGGCATATGTACCGTGTATACATACATATGCATATAGTAAAAGGCGGTTATTTTAATATTACAAACAGACACTCCAATTTTATTTATTTGTATAGATGTGTCAATGTAAGCTTCCTATTACATACTGTATAATTTACGGGCTAAAACTGAATTCGCTTTTAAACTTATTTGATGTCTTTTATATAGAAAATACTTGTTTCTCCTGGCCTGCAATGCAGTTATAGTGAATAGCATAGGTACGCAATCCTTGCTTATTGGTAAAAATCACATCATAATCTCAGCCGAAAGACATCCTAAGCTGGGCATAGGCCTCCGCTAAGGCTTTTTACAACAACCAGTCCTGTCCTCATCCAACGGCAAAAAAGGTCACATGCATTGAAGTATTTACAAGAATTCTCAAACATAATGGAAAGTCTTCGGAAGAAAGATATATAAAACGTACTGTGTGGTAGACACCACGATAATTAATCTTACATTCAAATGACATTGCTCTTATTTAAAAAAGATATCGTCGAGGAAAAGTATTGACATACTTAATAAAATAATTATTGTCAACTACATAACTTATATACTTGATTACTAATGATTACTGACTTCGTTACATCTTTGTTTTTTTGTGATTGAGTTTCCTTATTGATTTTGTAGATGTGTAGTTCTTAAGATACAGAGAGTAACAATGTTTGTTAACAAATCTTATATTTATTATGATACTCCAGTAGCGTCAGTGTTCAAAGGTCGAATACTTTTTATGTTGAATACGTACTGCGTAGATGAAGCTCTAATACCTAACTACGAAATCTGATTAAAATCATTGGCACATCTTTCACTACTGATTTATATGGATAATAATAAAAATAAATCGCTAACTGTTTTGCTAAGCGCAGAACTCGAGAACGGCTTGACTAATTCGGCTGTCTTTTACACGGTTTTTTCATGTTTTCGTTAAAGTTTAATAAAGAAGGTTTGTATGAAACTATGGAGAGAAAAAAGTAAAAGTTGAGAGGAAAATCATTAAAAATAAAACTATTGCCATACACCCCACAAAGCAAATACGCGTGGTAACGGATTAAGAATACAGTGCTTTTTTAATGTTATAGGGGGGAACGAGTAGACGTATCACCTGATGGTAAGCGATTACCGCCGCCCATGAACACCCGCAACACCAGAGGCTTCACAAATGCGTTGCTGACCTTTGGAGGATGGGGAGAGGGATATGAGGAGGGGTTGGGGTATGGGCCTCGGGTATCCTCATTCACTCGGTGAAACAATTCACACGGGTTTAGCCGAGTGTACTCCAGTCGAGCCGGTCTATTCATGACGAAGGTAGTAGAGCCACGCTGATTTCAGCACGAACGGGCCGGCTCGACCGGGGCGGTACTACCCTCGCACAGAAAATCAACGTAAAATGACAGCTATCATGCTGTCGTGTTTCGTTGGTGAGTGCGAGACCGGAGGCCCAATGATGCGAAAGCATCACTAGCCCGCCATGGTGTGGGTCACCATGCTGCATAGTTGCATTGTCTGCGTTCGCAGTATGGTGACCATCACTCTTGGATTCCGCTTATGCTTTCCATCAGGCAGAGTAGAGTCAACATGGCAGGGTCAAACATAAAAAAAAAGCGTGGCTCTCCCACGGTTCACCATCACCCCTATACATTCTATAGGTGTCGTTGGAGCCTACTAACTGAGCAAACTATGCTGGACGATAGCACTGAAAAGAGAAGACAAACCCTATACTGTCTCGTCTGTACAGCATGCTCAGCGTATATGCCAAAACCTGCTTTCTATGGAAAGGCCTACGTCCTGCAAAGGACTATTAAAACCTATTGATGATGAAAACCACTATAAAATTCAAAGAAAAGTTTAAGTCTGAATGTTTTGTTTCTTCTAATATATAAAATTTTCGTGTCGCGGTGTTTGTAGTTAAACTCCTCCGAAACTGCTTGACCGATTCTTATGAAATTTTGTGTGCATATTGGGTATGTCTGAGAATCGGACAACATCTATTTTTCATCCCCCTAAATGGTGAGGGTGACCAATCCTTAAATATTTTTTATCGCAAAATAACGTTTGCTGGGTCAGCTAGTTTTTCTATAATATTACTAGCTGTCCCGGCAAACGTCGTTTTGCCATAACTACTAATAAATTAAAAATTAATTAAAAAAACATTGTCCAGCGGACAAAATTGTGAATCTAAACCATTCCCAGATCCCCTTGAACACACACAAAAAATTTCATCAAAATCGGTCCAGTCGTTTGAGACATACAGTTCAGTGACATACACACTCACAGAAGAATTATATATATAAAGATATTAATATTATGATAAACAAATATCTTTAGACAGAACGAGGCAGTTGGTAAACAATATGTTCAGTTATTTCATTATATATTATATCAAGCCTTACAGTTGGTGATTATTTATCTGCACATTAAAACTTTTTTAAATTACTCTGCTTATCAGTCGTAACCACGAACTGGTGTAGCTAGTAAAAAACCATCAACATTTTTCTAATTAAAAGCGAACTGGTAATATATATTTTTCAGAAACCGCCTACTACAGTGAGAATATTCGACCGCAATGACTACTACAGTGTCCACGGTGATGACGCAACAACTGCTTCGAGGGAAGTGTTTTCCTCAATTTCGAACATCAAAAAAATGGGCCTCGAACCCAACCGCCTCGACTATCTTGTTTTATCGAAAGGAAATTTTGAAATCCTCATCAAAAAGTTATTACTAGTAAGTATCTACTTTGGATCTATAAGGCTTCTAATGGTGTAATACTAACATTAAGCATGCTGTCTATACTTTGATAAACAATGTTATAAGATAGTATATTGTATTGCTTTATAATTTTATCGTGTACTGCTATATTATTAATATTAAAAAAGTAAATAAACTGAAATATCTATTCTATGGCTATCATAAAACTATAACAAGTGAGAGAAACTAATGTAGGAAATAAAGATAAAATGAACAGAAATCAAAACAACAGTTTTAAGAACTTTTGTCTTGTGTGTTTGTGCGCGCGAAGTTCTGAAGGAGCTCAACCGATTTAAATGCGAATTTCATTTTACATTTAGTGTTTTTTTTATTTCAAACGATTGGTATATAAAAGTTACATTACGTTAAAGAATTACCGCGGTGTATGAACGGACGGCGCTGCAGGTAAAAGCAAATTAAATAAAGCATACGAAATTGCCTATCAATCTTTAGTACGGTAAATCCTTACCCTGTCTTAGGTATCTACCTTACGTTTCAACTTTAACATGGTTTACCTAAACATCGTTTTGGCTTCAATGTAAGTAGATGGTATTTTGATAGATACTTTTTCTTCATTAGTTCTTTTTAGACATTGTATGTAATTTCTTTCAGTGGGTATTTAAAAAGAAAAGATTAGAGAACGAAGCCAGTCCAACCATAACAACATTATCTTAAATCTATAATTGAAACAATAATAAATCGCGTGGTGACACTTAACCTTAAACTTTATCAGGGCTATCTCACGACCGTTTATCATAAGTTTGTTCTTGTTAGCTATGCGTAAACATGGAACATCTTTTACATAATAACTTCGAATAATTATTTTAAACTGTAAGCAAACATGTTTATTTAGTTATATTCGGAAAACTGATTAGATTTAATAAAATTAATATGGTATGTAACTTATGCATTACTTAGAAGCAGTCACGGAAATCAAAATTCTTAATTAACGCATTGCATCATTATCATTCTATCGCTGTCCGTTGCTGATCGACCGCTTCTCTCAAGGATCTTTCTCTTGGTCGGTCTTTAGTAATCTGCATTAATCAGTTACCAAACAAATGTATTGCATATTTTAGTTTCTTAACCAAGACAGGACACGAGCTTTTTCACTTTAAATTTTTTTTTCAGACATTCTTTAAACTATACCAAAATATATGGATTGAAAATTATATACCTCTAGCATTTAACAAGGAGAAACTTCGACTGTTTAAATAATGATATTATCTATCACAAAATGTGAAAGATTTCAATTTATAGTCGTCTGTTTATTAATATTACTGAATTTTAACAGAAACTTTGTACAATATTCATGTCTAAACATCTGTTTTAAATATAGAACTGTCGAGTTGTCATTACAAAGATATATTATCTAATAAACTAGTTCAGGAATTGTAAAACACACTTTAATAATATGAATATAGAGCATATTACTAGATTAACTCCAGGATGTCAATCAACTACGAGTACATATGTATTTGTGAGATAAAGTTTAAGTTTAATTCTGATAACTAGTGAGATTTCCTTAGAAATGTTTACATTGTAAGTTAGTTACAAGAGAAACTAATAATGTTGAATGAATGAATGTGTCTAAATTTACGTTATAGGTAAGGCGCTACCGGGTAGAGATATATGTACCTGAAGGTTCAGTTAAGGGTACCGATTGGTCGCTCAAGTACAAAGGCTCTCCAGGATATTTGTCACAATTGGAAGAAATTCTTGGCGAGGGTCTGGGAGCCTCTGAAGAAACCACACCGTGTTTAATGGCTGTTCATATCAAAACTGATGCAATCACGAAGGTATCTTGATTAAATTATTATAAATATTAAATAAACTATTTTCCAGTCCTTTTCACAAAACTCAAGATTTTATAAGGAGATTTTTAGAACGCTCTCGAACTTAACTTTCTTTGCCCAATAATTATCAACACCTGGATCTCACTATCAACGCACGTGTTTTCCTCCAACTATGATCCCGAGCCCTTTAAGCCGCTATACTGTGGGTCACCATACTGCATTATCAATATTTGCAATGAGGATGGTGACTACCACTCTTAGATTCTACTCATGCCGTCCATCAGGCAGAGTAGTCATTTTGGCAGATAATACTAAAAAACAGGACCGTTTAAAAAAATTGAGTTAAAATAAGTACCAGTCATTACAGTTTACAATACTTCCTGTTATCGGAACATGCCAGTCTTATGACGTGCAGTCCGATAACCCTCTGAAACGGACCTATGTTGTACCTTCACCTTATATGTTCAAGTCGTATATATACAACAATAAGAACATTGGTTTTGCACGTTTTAGGGTTCCGAAAACACAGTAGTATGCAGTTTTTGGGACACAATCTTCTCGGTTGTATCTATATTCTAGGTAACGTAGTTTCCATGAAAATTGTGCCAGGTATTTTAAATGCACAAAACAATATATTTTGTAGAACCTGTTGCAGTGTTTTCTTAATTCTTTTATAACCAATCATTAATATAAAAATATTGTGTTAATAGACAGACACACTAAAATGGTTAATTCTAACTTAAAACATAAAGATATATATATATGAAAGCTTTAAAGGTAATGGTCACATTATATCTTCATTCCAGGGTCGTCTCCTCGGAGTTGCATGCATCACTTCCGGTGACTACCAGATGTCTGTCACAGAGTTTACAGACGACGATTTACTCACTGAGCTTGAAACCATTACGGTACAAATGGCTCCCTCCGAATGTCTAATACCTACTAGTGATTTAGATGACGTAAGTTAACCTATATACATATGTTACCGTAAGATTGTCAATGTCATGGGAGAGCCACGCTTCGGCATGAATGGGCCGGCTCGACCGAAGTGATACCACGGCCTCTCATAAAACCTGTGTGAAATAGCGCCACCGCGATATCGGAAGCCCGTACCCCAACCCCACCCCACATCCCAATTCCCCATCTCCCAAAGGTTGACAAGGCACTTGTGATGCCTCTGGTGCTGCAGCTGTCTATGGGCGGCGGTAATCGCTTACCATCAGGTGATACGTCTGCTCGTTTGCCCCCCTATATCATAAAAAAACCGTTAGATTGCATCCATATCGCGAGATTGCAAATAGTCGAAAGATTGTGAAATGGTATCGACGTATCGCAAGTCGCGCGCTGATTATTTGAACAGCATATGTCCTGCGCCACCATATTTGTTTGTTAATTCGTCTTTGTTGCCGAATTGTGAAAAGTATGAAAGTTTGCTGAAAAATATTTTTGTGATCGTGAATTGATTTCATGTTGAAAATACCTCATACCTTTAGAATCTATACAAATAAATAAAATGTCTGTTTGTAATATTAAAATAGCCGTTTTTTTTTATTATTACCCGCGGTTATTGTTGTAACCACGGGTAACGCCGCGGGACAAAGCTAGTCTAAAAAAGTAGTCTAAGTTACTCCTTAGATCATCAGCTATCTGCCAGTGAAAGTTCCGTCAAAATTGGTCCAGCCGCTCCAGAGATTACCCGGAACAAACAGACAGACAGACAGCCCGACAGACAGACAGACAAAAATTGTAAAAGAAATGTTTTGGCATGTACATTCATATGCATTTATTAAAAAGCAGTTATTTTAATATTACACTCCAATTTTATTTATTTGTATAGATGTGGACTAAGATTGTGAATAAAAAATATTTCCTCTTTTAATATCTTATTTATTTATCTTTTGTAGTACAAAGCCCTTAAAAAGGTGATGGAGCGTACAAGTGTCACAGTGACAAAGCTAAAGAAGAACGATTTTTCCACCGAAGGTTTGATACAAGATCTGAACAGATTGCTGAAGTTTAAAGAGAATCAGCAACAGGATGCCAATGCCTTCCCCGAAACGAGGAAAGACATCGCTATGAGTAGTTTAGCCGCGGCTATCAAATATTCATCTTTATTAAATGATAGCACTAATTTTGCAAGGTTGGTATTTCATACTACACTAGCTGACCCACGCAACCTCGTTTGTGTCTCCTATTGCCCGTAGCGTGATAATTTTGCCCCGTTTTTGTAACATTCTTCATTGGTGCTCCGTTTCTGTAGGTCTTAGCGTGATGATATATAGCCTATAGCCTTCCTCGATAAATGTGCTATCTAACACTGAAAGATTTTTTCAAATCGGACCAGCGGTTCCTCAGATTAGCGCGTTCAAACAAACAAACTCTTCAGTTTTATATATTAGTATAGATGTGTTATTTAACTCGTGTGATCAGATTAAGCATACTTAGTGTTTCTGCTCCTAGTAATCTCGTGGGTGTCATAACAGCTGACCTAAGGGTTAAGACAAAATCATTGCAAATAGAAGATAACTTAAAATAAACCCTTTACCAATTCATTTGGGCAGCGTGGTATTCAAAAACCTCCTTTGCTATAAGAGATACCTCTTCCTTATGTCTAGGAGTGAACTACCAAATACTATAGTAGATGATTTACATGCCGCTGTTACATTGTTCACGTACCTACCTGCTCTTAAAATATAAATCTGTACAAATAAATAAAATTGGAGTGTCCGTTTCTATACTAATATATAAAGCTGAAGAGTTTGTTTGTTTGTTTGTTTGTTTGAACACGCTAATCTCAGGAACCACTGGTCCGATTTGAAAAATTCTTTCGGTGTTGGATAGTCCATTTATCGAGGAAGGCTATAGGGTATATATCATCACGCTACTACTAATAGGAGCGGAGCAACAATGAAGAATGTTTCAAAAACGGGGGAAATTTTCACGCTACGGGCAATATAAGGCGCAAACGAAGTTGCGTGGGTCAGCTAGTGTAATATAAAAATAACAGTTTTTAACTAAATGCATATGCATACACGGTACATATACTAAAAATGTAGTTAAAAATTTTTTGTCTGTCTGTCTGTTTGTTCCGGGTAATTCTTTGACCAGGCGAGTAGATCATGGCGACGGTCCAGTAATTTGAGAGGTTGCATGTATACTAATCGACATGAGAATTATTTAGGATTAGCTGTGCCAGCTACGTCGTACACGTGACATTTGGATTTTCAAGATATTTTTATATTTTTTTACCGTTTAAACTAGGACTGGACTACGAGAAACATTTCAAAACCTAAATCAGCTAAATCGGCCTAGCGTTTCTCGAGTTTTAGCGAGACAAACGAACAGCAATACATTTTGATATATAAAGAAGATTAGGATTCAGGTTTAGCGATTAATATTATTAGGATTCACTATAAGTCATCACACATTAAATGTTTGCTACTACATTTGCTAATAAAATGCTTTACAGGTTTCGTTTGGCGACAATTCAAGCTGACTGTTTCTTACATCTAGATTCCGCCGCACTCTCCGCTCTAAACGTATTTCCAGAACTTGGCGATACATCAAATGCTCCATCTCGGAGTTTGTACGGGCTGCTGGATAGATGCCGTACTCAACAAGGCAAAAGGTGAATAATGAATACACATCTATCAATTTATTTATTAAAAATCGTCTAGTAAACACTCAGAAGAAAGGCCATCCTGCCACCTGAAATAAAATACTTTTCGTCTGTGATTTACAACACAAAGCCCTTTTAATATTTGCAGCTGTCACACAGTTGGTGTGATGTACACTAACTTAAATTGCCTGGTTGGTCTCGCGGTTGGCGTGTGCGACTGCTGATCATGTGGGGTTCGATTCCTGGGTCGGCCTAAATGTTTGTATGATCTACAAATATTTGTCTAAGAGTTTGGGTGTTTTCTATGTATAATATTTATGTATTTACAAAAAAAAAGTATATATGTATTTGTATCAGTTGTCTAGTACCCATAACACAAGCTCTGCTTAGTTTGGGACTAGATGGCATTGTATGTTAGATGTCCGAGATATTCATTTATTATATTTACTACACATACCCTATTATTTATATATCCTAAACCTAACAGTATAAGTATTGTAGGGTGAGAACTGCACATCAGAACTTTTCTGGCCCCCTAAAACCGATAATCAGATTTTTTAAACTGTTTATAACGTTTAAGTATGTGTCTGTTAAGCCTAAATACTTAATCGAAAGTATTTTACGTGTATCGGTTTCTCCACGGAAATTCATAAAGATTAATGACGGATCGACTATCATAGTAGGTGTAACGAACTGCTACCCGAAAGGTCAGAGGTTCGATTTGTTAGTAATATCATTTATGAGTTTAATTTACTCAATGCCGAAAGTATATATGTATCGGGTATAAAATGTTGTATTATCTATATCATTTAAGGCTCTTAGCTCAATGGTTGCGCCAGCCTCTGCGTGATATAAATCTAATCAACGAACGGCTTGATGTAGTAGAACTGTTGATGAATAACTCACAACTGAGATTACAACTGCACGAAGACCATTTAAGACGAATCCCTGATCTTCAAGCCTTGGCCAGAAGATTGACCAGAAAAAAGGCCAACTTGCACGACTGTTACAGAATTTATCAGGTAACGAAAACTTTAGATAAAACCAGCTGAACCCCGCGGTATTACCCGCGCTTATTGTTGTACCGCGAGTAACGCCACGGGACAAAGTTAGTCTGAAAAAAGTAGCCTAAGTTACTCCCTGGATCATGAGCTACCTGCTAGTGAAAGTCCCGTCAAAATCCGACCAACCGTTCCAGAGATTACCCGGAACAAACAGACAGACAAACAGACAAATTTTTTTTAACTACATTTTTTGTGTATGTACAGTGTATACATACATATGCATTTAGTAAAAAGCGGTTATTTTAATAATACAAACAGACACTCCAATTTTATTTATTTACTAGCTGAACCCCGCGGTGTTACCCGCTGTTATTGTTGTACCGCGAGTAACGTTGCGGGAAAAAGTTAATCTAAAAAAAGTAACCTAAGTTACTCCCCGGATCATCTGCTACCTGCCAGTGAAAGTCCCGTCAAAATCCGTCCAGCCGTTCCAGAGATTACCCGGAACAAACAGACAGACAGACAGACAAATTTTTTTTTAACTGTATTTTTGGTATATGTACCGTGTATACATACATATGCATTTAGTAAAAAGCGGTTATTTTAATGTTACAAACAGACACTCCAATTTTATTTATTTGTATAGATATAGATGAGGTACACTTTATGGAAAGCTTGAACCACGTAATTAACTCAGATTAGTGGGAAATTAAATTTTCTAAAATAATTATTTATAATGCTTCGTCTGTCTGTCCGTGTGATGACTGATTAAGAATACATACAGTGTCACCACCCCTATGCATCGCGAGAGTGTCGTAAGAACGGACTAAGGACTGCAGAGAGAAGGAAAACTGCACACAACACAAACACTGTACCAAGCTGCGTGTTATGACCAAAACCTACTTTCTGCCTAGCAGTAAATTAGTAAAGGCTTTTGATGATTGATTACAACTTTAAATTTTGTAAATACTGTCGTGTTTCGTTGGTGAGTGCGAGACCGGAGGCCCAATGATGCAGAAACATCACTAGCTCGCCATGTATGGGTCATCATGCTGCATTGTTGCATTGTCTGCATTAGCACTATGGTGACCGCCACTCTTGGATTTTGCTTATGTTTTCCATCAGGCAGCGTAGAGTCATTTTGGCATTGCCAAACATAAAAAAAAAACAAAAAAAAAAAGAAAACTAAACTATGTATGGTTCTAAAATATATGTTAAAGTAAGTTTAAATTCACAGGCTATTAAAAGATTACCAGCGTTATTGCAATGTTTAGCGGAAGCAGAAAACGCAACTGTTCACTCCTCTCTTACTGAACCCATATCTGAACTCAATGAAGACCTTGACAAGTTCCTACAAATGATTGAAACCACCGTGGATATGGATGCCGTCGACAGAGGTTTGGATCATATTTTTGGATTTAAAATAAAGATCTTAAATATTTTTACTCACTCAATAGCGCAATGTTACCATAATTATAGGATTGTTGTGCTGAGGACTCGGGTTCGATTCCTGGGTGGGACCGAATTTTTGTTAGATTTGCAAATATCTGTTTCGGAGTTTGGGTGTTTTCTATGTATAATATGTATGTATTTACAAAAAAAAACCTATATATATATGTATTTGTATCAGTTGTCTAGTACCCATAACACAAGCTCTGCTTAGCTTGGGACTAGATGGCGTTGTGTGATAGATGTCCAAAATATTTATTTATTATTTGATTTGAATTTTGCGTTTTTATGCATGATTTGATTAATATGTATGTATATATTACCAGAAAAAAGTATGTAAATATTCTAACAGTCAATCCAGCTTTCATAGTACAAGCTCTAGCGGTTAGATGTCGTTTTATGTCAAGTGTCAAAATATATCAAATAATATAATATAATAATAATAAATATTTCGGACATATATATAAAAACAAAAATATAATAAACTTGCTTATCCGTCGAACTTCGTCCCGCCATATTTAATTATTTATCTCAGCTTCCCGTCACGGATAAAAAAATAGACTTTGCCTAAAATCTCTTCCTTTTTTACTATCTTGTTCTCAGGTGATTTTCTGGTGAAACCATCTTTTGATGAACAGCTGCAGAACTTGAGTAAGCAGCTGGAACAACTGCAGTCATCGGCTGAAAGGGAACTCAATAAAGCCGCTAGAGAATTAGGTCTTGATGCTGGCAAAACCATCAAGTTGGAGAGCAATCCTCAGAACGGATTTTATTTTAGGTGAATAATATTACATTAGCAATTTATTTAGAAATACTTACAATATTTTAATAGGATAAACTCCTAAGGCAATATTGCAAGCATATTAAAAATAATAAAAAAAATGTATAAACCACTTAAAAAGGGTCTTTTATCAGGACCAAATAAGTGTGATAAGACAATGATCTATTCCACTGTAAGAATCTTCTAACGTTCATTTTTCTGATAGATTTTACAGCAAGGTCAAATAAAACAAGACAATAAAACAAATACAGTAAAATTTCCTTTACCCTTACAGCTAAATGTCTCTACTACTTTTAAAAAAAAATATTTACACTTAGCACAAGTCTTCAACTTGATTGTTTCTTTGTTATAGAGTTACTATGAAGGAAGAACAAAGTTTGCGTGGAAACAAGAAATATACCATAATAGACGCTGTAAAAGGCGGGGTAAGGTTCAAAAATAGTGCTTTAGATAATATCACAGAAGAATATACATCTACAAAATCCACATATGAGAAGGAACAAGATATAGTGGTGGCAGAAATAGTTGGAATTGCAGGTAAGGATAATAAATACCTACCTATTTTTACAGTTTTCACTATCTTCAGATATTCTGCCACTCTCTTTGATGAGTATCGTAACCACCTTTCTCATGTCCTTCTGTTTAACTGGTGGTCGCTATAGAGGTTTTTTTAAATATTGTGGACTAAGATTATTCCTTAGCCTTTAGATTATTGAACGTCTTTACAAGTACTGTGCTGTTATAACGTTAGGATGCCGATATACCACTTGGCTTGTTGACTTAAAGCTCAAATGCTGTAACACATCTGTATGGTAGTAAAAGAGAAACATTAATTTTCTTTCATATATTTTTTTTTAAATCATAAAACTTATAGAAAGGAATTTGTGAAATATTCCATAACTGTCTGCGCTGTGATCTCTAAAGCAAACATCGTCATCCATACTAATATTAATCTGACTTTGAAAAGAGTGCTCATAAGCTTCTTTGCCAGTATTCTTCTCATGAGGCTCTACGCATTTTGGAAACTGGAAGTTATGGATCGACACAGGCAGGCAGTAGATTCTGGTGTTTTCGCCTAATTTACCTCGACAATACAGCACATGCTGTAGCGTCTGTTTGTGTCCATCTATGAATTTTAACTATAGCTTCAATTTAACGTTCATAAATGTCACTTAGTGTCTTAATTGAATAAATGATTTTGAATTTGAATTAGAATTATACATTCGAAAGTAACTCTTTCTGTCTGTTGCGCATTCACAGCTAAACCGCATGCATGCATGGCATGGAGAAACTTTGATTCTTGAGGAAGGACATATGCTACTCTTTACCTCAATAACCGACATATACGCGGCCGGAGCCGAGAGCTAACTAGTCTAGTCCATAAGAATAGGAGCAGTAACATTAATAGTAAGGCGTCACATTAATATAATTTTCTTTTCTTTTTCCATAGCGGGCTATTCCGAATGTTTGTTCTGTTTGTCGCACATTTTGTCGAGGCTAGACGTGTTGGTATCGTTCGCGGTTGCCTCTACAAGCGCACCTGCGCCATACTGTCGCCCACAATTAATTGAAAACCTGGATGAGTTCATTCTAAAGGACTTGAGACACCCCTGTCTTGAGATACAGGAAGGTGTCTCTTATATTCCTAATGACGTGGAGTTCCGGCGAGGTAAGTTCAAAGCGTTGCATCTACTATACTATATGTTATTAAAGTAAAAAGTTTAATTGTTTACCCTATTTTGAACACAGTATGCACCGTTGAAGTTGTTGAAAACATTGTGTCTGTTCGAATGGATCCTCAGAAGCCGTAATTGAAACTACTGACTGTTAACAACTAGTTTTATTTCTCACTAGGTAACAATACACAATAGTTGAAAGAATGTTAAAAAAATAATGTAAATCAATTCACTTTATATTACTTGCGATAACGAAACGATAGTGCGATCTAGTGTTAAGACACAGCGCTATCTATCTAACAGGGGTGTAATCTATTTTCACTTAGACAAGTTATTTAATAACAGTATTTGGTTTACCAAAACATAATAACTTATAAAAAGTAGTGCCTACATCTTATTATTATTATTATATTATTATTATATCTTTTCATGATTTTATTCTAGCTTAAAAACGTTTATGTACTTTTTTATTATTTTATATATATATATATATATATTATTATTATTGCAAGTACTAAAGGAAAAATCGCACAGAATAATTTCATCAGTAGTTTATCAGATCCCTAAAAGTATTATAATAAAGCCGGGTCTCCTGCGACACTGTTTTGTGTTTTTTTTTAACACCTAACATCAAACACCTAACAAAATATGGGCGTGACCTGACTATTTTGTTAGCTTAAACAAGTAAACATGTTATCCGAAGCGGAAGGAAAACATTCCTGCGTTCTCCTGATTTGCACTTTCTGAGCGACGAAAAAAATATTTCAGTCTAAATCGAAAGGGATAATAAATAGAGTAATTACAATACAATAGGGTAATTGACTGTATCGTAAATAAATACCTATGCCCCCTTCCTGAAAACATATATTACAAAACATCTCGAAAAGTATAATAATTACAGCTTTTCATTTCTATTTCAAATTTTAATCAAATAAACATGACAATATATTGCTCAATAACAATTGAGTAGTCTAAAACAGTGACGTCGTATGTTTGTATCATTTTTCGTACAAAGTTATCGTTTTGACAGAAGATAAAAAGTAACCAATTTGACTAATGTGTCAACTACCCTATTATTTGTCCTGTGTGGGAATCCAACCCACGACCCCTGGATTAGCTGTGAGGGCTACTAATCACTACACCGACAGGTAGGTTTTGTCAAAACCGTCAGCATTGTGTTCTTTATCGGTATTCTGGTTCGGGTTTTATCGGAATTCGGGTCTGGTATACGGATGGTTTAGATTTACGATTGAACCCGGTAGGTGGCGTTATAAATGAATTCTAAGAATTATCTTCATTTATGATGGATTTTTTGCTTGAATGTTTGAATATACCGTAGATGGTCCAAATCGAATACTGAGGGTTCCGAAATTCTGTACCATATTGGATATGATGGGTTCCAGAAATCTTTTCGTTTTTGATTTCATTTTGCATTTGATATACATTTTAGTATACTTTCAATTTTAAGAATATTACGTAAATATCGTTGGTTTGATATATTATACGTATGTCATTTCCATTGCTTGCTCTTCTAGTCTAAATTATTTGGCTTAAAATAAAAAACGTTAAGTATAGGTTATGTGACGTCAGAAAAAATCTAGATTGACAAGAAATTTGACCGATAACCTTAAGTTCAGCAGTGGACAATGGACTATTAAGAGCTGGTGGTGATAATATCACAAGGTCCATTAATGATTGTCTCGTCATTTGATGATGTGAAATAAACCCACACTAGGCCTTTAGATACGGAATTACAGCGAAGCATACCCATCGAACGACGACACGATCGACAATAGGAAATAAACTAGCCGTTGTATATGCGCAAATGTCTTCATCATATTCTTAGCCTTTCTTGTTCCCAAGAATAATAAAAATAATTGTGGTCGGCTACTAGTTCATCCGGTCTTTACCTGAGTATCAGTTTTTCCATGGAGCGACTGGAATCGGACCTCCGCAACCCTGAGGGTAAACTGAATCCACAGATGTATTTTTGCTGTTGTATGCGAAAATACACATTTTTTTAACATCTATCCACAATATCTGTTTACGTAATATTACTTGTTTAATCGATGTGAATCTATAACCTCGATGCACGGTAAATTTATCATAATGATTATGATTAATAAATAAATATTTTCGGACATCTAACACCACGCGATCCAGTCCCAATCTAAGCAGTGCTTGTAGTATTATATGGGTACTAGACCACTGATATAAATACTTAAATACTTTTTTTGTAAATATGGACATACATATTATACATAGAAAACACCCAAACTCCGAATCAAATATTGCAGATCTTTTGGTCCGACCCGGGAATCGAACCCGAGACCTCGTGCACAGCAGTCGCGTACCATACCACTACGCTAACGAGGCAGTCAAAACTATTGCATCAATACGGTAACCACTCGTGTAACTCTTAAATAAATAAGGTCCTCCGATTCGCGTTCCAGGCTCGGGTATATTGCACATAGTGACGGGCGCGAACATGGGCGGCAAGTCTACGTGGATGCGTTCATGCGGAGCGGCGGCCCTGTTGAGCCACGCGGGCGCGCCCGTGCCCGCGTCCAGCGCGCGCGTGCCGCGCCTGCGAGCCGTCGCCGCGCGGATAGGCGCCAGCGACGCGGAGGGCAAGGGACACAGCACCTTCATGCGGGAGATGATCGACACCGCCGCCATACTGCGGGTGAGATCTCGCAACACATTTACTAATAATAAATGATAATTCAGAAACGTCACTAGACCGCCATGGTGTGGTCCGCCATGCTGCATTGTTTCATTTTCTGCATTTCCAATAAGTATGGTGACCACCATTTTTGGATTCTGCTTATGCTTTCCATCAGGCAGAGTAGTCACATTGGCAGGTCCATAATTTAAAAAAATGGGTTATTGACCGAGGACACATTTAAAACTTATTTTAAGTTATTTATTCATAAAAATATAATATATATTAACAAATTAACTTATAAATATCAACATTCTCCTTTGCTGCTCCGCTCCTATTGGTCTTAGCGTGATGACATATAGCCTATAGCCTAGAATTTTTCAAATCGTACCAGCGGTTCCTGAGATTAACGCGTTCAAACAAACAAATATTATAAAATTAGTATAGATTTATGGATGCAACAATAGAATTCAATTTGACTATGATGTTCACTCTATGTTTCGTACCCCGGTTTTTCACTTATCATCTTGTACTTAATGTCTAAACAGCGGTATAAGCTGCGATTCAGTTACTATACTCCATTGTAAAATTACATCAATATCCAGTTTAACAAAATCATATCCTAACTAAGGCAGTCGCCCTCGCTGTATCAGAAATCATTACCGCAAAGTTATTACTGTGCCATAATATCAAATATGTTAACGTAGTCAGCCATGCTTGTTGATATGAACGGTGTGACGACAGCCAACTTGCCGAGCTCACAGACTTACTAAGATTTGCTGCTTTTTTAAAGCTGGCCACACACGCGGCCGGTCACTTGTGTAGGTGTGCCCGCCCAGGTTATTGCACAGGTAGACCTCTCCGGTAAACCGAAACGCGTGACCGCCTTGAAATGATTAGTAAAAAAACTGCACAAGCTGTTGCCATACTCTCCCAGGTTTCCCTTTGCATTTATGTGCAGTCGACTTTAAGATTTTCGCATTCAGGTCGATGCCAGCGAACCAGTCAGGGTTAAAATGTTTAAAATTTTGTAGATTTTATTATGTATTAAAAAAACCAACCATCGAGAAAATACTCAGTAGACGATTATAAAAAAGGTCACCCCGTGGCGTCCGTTTTTGTCATTCATGTTTTTCTTTAGTTAATACACAATTGTGTTTATTTTTTCTAGACCGCCACACCCGACTCGCTTGTTCTCATCGACGAGTTGGGACGAGGCACGTCGACGTACGAAGGCTGCGGAATCGCTTGGGCCATAGCGGAGTATGTACTATCAAAATATGATAATCACCTAATATTCACTTTTTTACTACAACTCCCATATCTATACAAATAAATAAAATTGGAGTGTTTGTTTGTAATATTAAAATAACAGCTTTTTAATCAATGCCTATGTATGTATACACGTCACATATATCAAAAATGTTGTTAAAAAAATTTTTGTCTGTCTGTCTGTCTGTTTGTCTGTTTCTTCCGGGTAATCTCTGGAACGGCTGAACGGATTTTGACGGGACTTTCACTGGCAGGTAGCTGATGATCCAGGGAGTAACTTAGGCTACTTTTTTTAGATTAACTTTTTCCCGCAACGTTACTCGCGGTACAACAATAACAGCGGGTAACACCGCGGGGTTCAGCTAGTTAGGAAAAAATACCCTTTGTCGTTGGGAACTTTACTAATATTCATAAAACGCACACAAAGAAGAAAGTGTTGTCCCATGTGGATTTGAACCCATAACAGTCAGCGCAGCAGGAAGCTGTGTGTGGCGACCGCTCAACCATTAGACCAGCCGTGTAGACGTACATTAGTATTAAAACTTCATTTTTCACCTTATTGTATTAACTAGTACACGACAGTCGCTTTCTCGTAAGAATCGAACTTTTCGCGAAAAACCCAAGTACAAACTGTATTACAAAACAAGTAGTAATAATATGCGATAATCTTTTTATCTTTATTTCTGAGAACATCTGGTAATAAGTATCTCTTATATTGTGAGTCATAATTTTTGTCATTCATTTACATATTTGGTTTTTGTTATATCTCCGCCCATATCAGTGACGTTGGGATTAATTGTTAGGACAGTCTGATATCTTTACATACTTACTTCAATATGCATTCTATTCGATCGGTCATTGACTATCTCTTTTGCGAATTGTGTAATGTAAGGTACATTACACAATTTGCAAAAGTGATAGTCACGATAATCGCTCGATCGATTAATAAAATTTGCATTTTAACTGGTTCATAAAAAAATAGATTTTCAACCAACTTTAAAAAATAATACTTTTAGTGCACTTGAATCTTACTTTTTTAATGTTACGTAATTAAAATACGGCTGAACGATTTAAAAAAATCCGTTCTTTAATAGTGAATCTATTATATTATACACAAAATCAAGAAAAAAGTTGCCACTTGTCGTAACAAGTGGCAAATTTTTTTTTGATTTTGTGCCAAAGGTGCTCGATTGGGTTGAGCAATCTAGCACTGATACCGACTGACAGTTAAAAAACGACTTGACTGAACGGGCGGTATGTTTCAGGTCATTATCATGCTGAAAAGTCCATATGATGTTTCTCAGCATAGGGAAGCATAGTTTCCTCTAATATTGCCTTGTATTGATGTTGGTCTAAGTTACCCTGAACTTTCCTCACAGGTCCCTATAATGTTTCCTCCGCCTTATTTCAATGGCTTTTTTGTGAATTTTGGATTCATTTCCACTTTAACAGGACCCCGCACGTATTGCCTTCTATCTGAAGAATTCAAATAAACCTTAGTCTCGTCGGAGAATAATACATGTTGCCAACTGGCGTAGGTCCAATGTCCATATTTACATGCAAACGCCAAACGTGCATTTCTATGTTCATTCTTCAACAACGGTACTTAGCGAGCCACTCTTCCGAACAACCTTGCTTCTACCAGACGTCGTCGAACGGTCCTCGCTGATACACTGGCTCTTTTGTCTGCTCCAAACACTTCGTGTTTAATTAAGACAGAGCCTAGAAACGGATCTTTCTTAGCTAACCTGGTTATCATTCTATCTTCTTGCGGAGTTGTTTTTCTCTTTGTTTTTCCGGGCACATTTAAAGCTGTGTTGTTGCGCCTGAAATGTTACAGTGCATTGCATACCGTAATTTTTGAACAATTTAAATATTCTGCTATCCTTCGGTATAACCAACCACGCTCGACAAACTTTATTAATTTTTCGTAGTGTTGCATCGCAACTTTTATTTTTGCCCATTGTTCTTCAAAATAATTCTCATAAACTTAAAAATCTAGATTGCCGCCACCAAAACCACCACAAACAATAGGAGAAGAAATAAAAAAAAAAGTTGAGATTCAGATTTTGAAAATAGAATACAATATCTCAGTGTCCTTAATTAAATGGCCAGCCAGCAGTCTTTGAACAAATAGCACTGTGATAATCTATCAGCTATAATGTAAAGAGGTTTATTGTTTAAGAAGTTGTTATTGTTTGTATAATCGGGCACATAAATGCGCACTAATTATACTTACATGTAAGAGATATGGAATATTGTTTAGACTCGTTGGAAAATAACAAATAAATTCACAATTTGGTTTAACTAGAGAGTATCCCTAATTAGTTGACCACGACTGTTGTAAATACATACATATTATACATAGAACACACCCAAACTCCGAAACAAATATTTGCAGATCATACAAACATTTGATCCGACTCGGAAATCGAACCCGAGACCTCAAGCACAGCAGTCACATACGCTACCACTGCGCCACTGAAGCAGTCATTTCATTATAGACTGTAGATACAAACACTGAAACACATAATGTTGTATGAAAGCATTAGGAATATACACAATTTATCACGGGGGATATACAAACATATATGAAACTGACACAAAGAACACTCAGACGTGCTGTCCCATGTTTAATTTGATTTGAACTCATAACACTTAGCACAGTCGGAAGCGGCGCGGCGACCGTCTAGTCTAAACCAATAGGCCAACGGGTTAAGCTGCACCATCACACTGTATCAAAAATGTTTATATTTCAGGGAGTTGGCAACGAAAAGTAAATGTTTCTGTCTATTTGCGACTCACTATCAAGAGTTAACACGGTTGGCGAGCATACACCCGGGCGTTGTTATCAATTCACACGCCGAGGCGTCCGTCGTGAACGGGCAACTGCTACTGCTACATCGAATCGCACCTGGGCCCGCATTGCACTCTCTTGGCTTACATGTAGCTAAATTGGCGGACCTTCCTGAATCTATAATTGAGGTAGGTGTAACAGATTAGAATAAGAATTATATTTCAGAGGACCTAGTGTGAGCTTATTTCATTTGAAATGAACGCGATTGGTGAAGATTTCCGTAAGGGCCCATCACAACGCATATCTCTCACTTGACTAGACCCTCAGCTCCTAAAACCATTTTAATTATTATTTTGACTTGCCTTTTATTAACCGACTTTAAAAAAAGAGGAAGTTCTCAATTCGACCGTATATTTTTTTTTATGTGTTAGCCAATAACTTCTTCGTTTATGAGCCGATTTCTATGATTCTTTTTTTAATGGAAAGGAGATATCCCAACGGTGGTACCATCATAAGGACATTAAGATCTGATAATGGCATCCAAGAGAAATGAGTTGAACCTTGAAGTCTGTTTTATTTTTGTTAAAATTTTGCTTGTTTACAACAAATGCCGAATTGCTACATGTCAATCTTTACAAACAATAAACTATAACCTTCATAAGGCGCCTCTTTTCTCTGAATTTGAAAATAAAATATTTCGGACATCTGACCGAGTACGCCATCTAGTTTTCTAGCTAGAAAACACCCAAACCTTGAAACATTGTAGATCGTACAAACATTTGATTCGACCCGGGAATCAAACCCGAAACCTCAAACAAGCCAGTTATAGTTCCATCTTATATATTAAATGAATCGGCCTTTTTCGAGGGCTTTAGAAATATTTAGACATGTGTATTATTATTCCCAAGTTATTTACGAAACTATTTAAATGCACCATTTCTTCTCCCAAAATACTTTTATCTTGTTGATTTATAGCACCATTTTTTTAAGTTTTATAGTTTTAAAGTTGTAAGCAATATGTGTTGTGCGCTTTTACGACTGCGCGTAAGACTTTTTATCGCACTTATTTATAAACTTAATTAACGTCTGGGAATTGTTTATAACCGGCAAAATCGTCTGGCGATTTGCAGGTATTATTGAAATTACTTAATAAATACGTGATATAAATTTCAGATTGACCAAGAATATTTTTTGGAAATTTAAAAAACTATCTGGCTTATACTTAATAACCGACAAAAACGTGTTGGATATTTTTTTTGAATTCTAGAAATAAAAAATTAAAAGATAAAAAAGACTCAAGTTGCGTAAAACATATTTTTTTGCAAATGTTATGTGATGCGCAGTAGCGAAATAACCGCTAACTCGCTAAAAGACTACCGGGCCTCAGCTTGTCTAAAGAACTTTAAAATTCGTTATCAGCTCTCCGTCTAGTATGTACTATTAATTTTATAATATGGGTCGATCGTTCAGTCATTTACCCAAAATTACCCATATATTGAGTATTTATAATAAATCATTATATAACAATAATTATATTTTCAGTACGCAGAAGCAAAACAAGCTCAACTCGAAATTAATTTGTTCGATGTGGAAACAGCTGTGGAATCTCAAGAAACAACGGAGGGCCATAAGCTAATAGTAGATTTCTTGCGCAAGTGTAAACAAATCCAAGAAGCGAATGTCTGTGACGAACTAATGATGAAGGAAATTAATAAACTTAAACAACAACTGTTGCAATCTAACAACAAATATGTCAAATCGCTAATGGGATGATTAAAATTTTTAAAATTACTTAAGTGTAGGTACAATATACAAATTTTGTTCCTAAAATTGTATTTGATTTTTGATTGATTTCTGATTTGATTTTTGTTCCCTTGGTTATTTATGAATTGATTTGTCTTTGAATTATTTATTTTATTTTATTTATTTATTTATTTACATATTATGGAGGATTTACAGCTACTAAATCAAAATAGAATTAAACAAGAAAACAGACAGCCAATAACAAATCCTCGCTTATATAATACAGAACAAAGTTAAGTGCACAAGACGACCATAAGGTGGTATCAATACATGCTATTAAATACACTACAGGCACAAATACAGACACAAATTCACCAACACAGCAAAGGAATTGTATACATACATTTTATAAACTAATTACTTGGACACCTCATCACTATCCCCAAGGAATTCAAGGCTCAATAACCTTCGCACTCCTGACACCATCATTAAATACATCGATATTGAACTGCTCGCATACACTATTTAATTTTCTACTTGCACGGATAACAAAAGAATTCTTTCTATAATTTGTAGATGCAAATGGTACACACAGTGGGGGGTTATAGCGAGTTCTTGACGGAATATTAAGGTTAAACTTAGATAGTAGTTCAGAGCAGTCGACTTCGTTCCTAAAAATCCTTAATCCTTACCACTAGTGTACAATCAGCGATCTCACGGCGGATTGTCAGCGGTAGTAGATGGTACTTCTTACAGAAGGTAAGGTAAAGTTCCGGGTGATACGGTATCTTTGGGTGAAAGCTTAAATATCTTATGAACCTTCTCTGAATGTTCTCTATTTGGTCTACATATTTTTGGTAGCAAGGATTCCATACTTCACATGCATACTCTAAATGGCTTCTCACAAATGTATAATAGAGAATTTTCAAAGTCTTTGCCTCCTTGAAACTCTTGGACAAAGGAATAACGAACCCTAATGCTTTAGAAGCTTTAGCAATAATGATGATGATGATGATGATGATGTTCTCCTAGCCGATTTCGGCCACGGCGGCCAGTCTCAATAGAGACCAACCAACTACGCAGGAGATATTATAGTGCACAAATGTGTGCGCGAACACAAGTGCACTCTCTGTTCCCTCTCTCTCATTAATCCGATGGGACGGTTAACCGACACGATCGGGGAGAGATCAGGCGCAGGACCGACAGCTTTACGTGCTCTCCGAGGCACGGGGGTTCAGACCCCAACTTCCAAACTCCGAGCTGTTATTTTTAGTGTTTCTATAATCAGAAAAACTCATTAACACTTTTGGCCCGACCCGGGATTCGAACCCGAGACCTCTTGATCAGCAGTCGCATACGTCAACCGCTAGACCAACGAGGCAGTTACAATAGCATCTATATGTGCCTCATAAATCAGCATCAAATCGTGCGTGACACCCAGGTCCCGAACCGAAGCACATCTAGGCAGCAACTCACCGTTTAGCACGTAGGTTGTGGTAATAGCCGAACGTTTACGTGAATATGTTACCACTGAGCATTTTGTGGCATTCAGGTCAAACCTGTTAATGCGACAGTACTCCTCTAAACGAGATAGATCTGCTTGAAGCGCAGTCATATCCTCAAGTGATGAGATAAAACATAGTAGTTTTGATGATTTTAAACATGATTCTATGTCGTTCACGTATATCGTAAATAGTAGGGGTCCAAGCAAAGAACCTTGAGGACAGCCGCTGGAGACTGGAACCCAGGCAGAAATGTAGTTATTCAGAACTACAGCTTGAGACCTAGTCTCTAAATACGAGGAAAACCATCGCAGCAAGTCGCCGTGGATACCCATGCCGTTTAATTTCAATAAGAGCGGATCATGATCTATACGATCAAAGGCCTTACTATAGTCAGTATAGATCACATCAACTTGCTTACCTCCATCCATGTTTTCTGTGATGAAATCATTTAGCAGGACAAGATTGGTAACAGTAGATCTACCCTTTAAGAAACCGTGCTGAGAAGAACTGAAAGAATTTTTTAAAGCCAAGTATACCTGATCATAGACTACTTTCTCAAAAACTTTTGCTATAATACAGAGTTTGGATATAGGTCTATAGTTAGTTATTTCCGTTTTTGAACCCTTTTTATGGATAGGTGTTATGAAAGATGATTTCCATATCTTTGGGACAGAAGAGGAGGACAAGGAGCTCTCAAAAAGCATAGAAACAGGCCGGGCAAGGGATGATGCACAGCGCACGAGAAGTTTGGGAGATATGTTGTCCGGTCCTGGTGCTTTGGATGTATCCAGCTTCAGGAGTAAGTTGCCGATGCACTCGATATTTACTGTAATTTTACATATGTCAGAGAGCTCACACAATTCAGGAGTAAAGAGGGAATCGTCGCATTTACGGCTAAAGTCGTGAGTAATTGAAGATTTTTTAAGAAAATTTGATTGAAAATAATTAGAAAACGCGTCAGAAATCATATAGCAATGAATGGCATAGTTAATTTTTAAAATGCTTAGTACCTGTGATACAGATATGAGCAGTGGATATAAACTCCTATCTATCATACTTGTATTCCTTTGTTTGTGACTAACTCCATTGGTTGTTTTGCCTTGTTCACTTTAGCGGGATATTCACTCCCAGGAGATTCAGGTAAAGGTCTTCAAGATCGTATAATTTGCACCAGCTTTTGCCCTCGGCTCTGCTCGTGTGTATGTCGGTCATCGTGGTAAATCGTACATTATGTGTCATCCTGATGTATAAGCTATATTAATGTAAATTTCCATCTAAATCCGTTTAGTATTTTTGCGAGATAATGTAACAAACACCCATACATTCACACACACTTTCATATTTATAGAAATCTACACGCAATTGAGTTTTTAATTCAAAATTAGTATTCTCACTAGCTAAATAAGAATTGATGACAGTGTAATAAGATTTATTGTTCCAATAGATCTAGCAACATGAATGTTGATTTCTTAAGTGATTTATTTTTTATTATAAGCTAGCTGAGCCCCGCGGAACAAACAACAGCTGCGGTAAACGACGAGGGGCAAACTAAAAAAAACAAATTAAAAAGTCCTATCCTATGTCTGACTCCTAGTTTTAAGCTACCTCCCCACCAATTTTCAGCCAAATCGGTTCAACCGTTCTTGAGTTATAAATAGTGCGACTTTACTTAATATATATATATATATATCTATATAGTAATCCGATTATTTCAGGGTTTTAATTAATATTTCGGACACACCGTCATCTAGCTTCAAACTAAGTCGAGCTTTTTCTATGACAGCTAGATTGACTGATACTGATAGAATACTCAATTTTTTTTTTGTAAATACATATATATTAAATGTACATAAGAAATACCCAAACTTCGAAACAAATCTTTACAGATAGATCATATAAGCATTTGGTCCAACCCGGGAATAGAACCCGAGACCTTAAGCTTAGCAGTCGCTTACGCTGTCACTGCGTCACCTAACAGTTTGAAGATTGGTCACGCCTATGTATGTACGAGTGGGGTGACCCAAAATGTGTTGCGTGCCAATAATTTTGTCATGTAAGGGTTTCTGTAATAGAGATAAAAAAAACAACTGTTTGATTTAACAAATTTCTTATTCATATTGAAATATTAATCACATGAAAAACAACTTTAATGACTTTTAAATGAATTCTCTTACATTATTTATATTGTATGTCAAAGAAATTATGGTGAGTTCCACTACTTGATAATATTAATCACAGGTGAACTTATACAAATAATATTTATGTTGTTACGAGCATTTGTATTATTAGATATACCTACTATTACAATTTTCTTGTTTTAAAATCATCCATATAACCTGTTTTAAATGAGATTTTACCTGAAATATTTGTTTGCATTCTATGCAAATGCTAGACAGATAAATTTGTTTCGTAAAAAGCTATCAGTAAATTAATTAAATATGAAACAGTCAGTATTAAATCTTTTATTTACATTTTCATTACAATAAATTTTATCTGTTCATTTAGATCAGCACAATAAAAAACACAAAATGAATTTTCCACCACTAGTATAGTTATTTTAATGCTGTTTACTGTGCTGTTCACTTGTATATCTACAATTTTTGGTGGGACAAGTTATATTTTACAATATTTACATTATTTATCGAAAGCCAGAGAGCAAACACCAGAGTAGCAAATGCATTTTTCCATCTTAGTTTTCTAGTACACATACACAGGTCTGTTGGTCCGTCATTGTATGAAAAAACCACATCTTGTGTCAGAGTACAAATATTACCAAAGGAATGGTGGGTCTATGACAAGTTCTTGTTAGTAATTCGGACTACTGTCCTTACTGAAGTTTGACTTTCACCCAGGAAGAATAAGCGTGTCAAGCTCGATTATCTGCTCTCTAAATTTTCTATTATATATAAGTGTGAAATATATCAAGTAAGTTCAGCAGTCCGGCTACCACGGGCTCCGTTTCCTTTGCCGTGTGTGAAATTTGACAAGTTTTTTTTTTATAATTACATTTTAATTAATTTTAACACTGAACATATACTACTAATCCTTGAGTTGAGTTTTAAGTATGTCCCACCGTTTTTTATTTATTAAAATCACAGGAGAAGCCCTAAGCCCCGTTTCCACAGTAGGCGAGATATGCTGAAGTTATTCGTGTGTATGAATGTTTAATGAGATTAATTTTATGTCACTACTATTCCAATATAACTTTTAAACTCATAACAATATTTCGTTACCAAAAATATATTTTTTTTTTCGAGAAATAAAAACAACATTAATAAATACTACACCTATACTAACAAACTAAGTATACAAGCTGTTAAAATACAGTCTTTCTTTTATTACACCAGCGAGTTCGCAATCACAGCCTAGAAGGCTGGCACTATCCAAAGTAAAGCCCGCTGTGGAAACGTGACCGTAAAAGCGTGTTTTCAATACGCTCCTTTGTCGGACCGTCCCTTAAGACTAGAATCGAACTTACGATTCGGAAACTCTTCTCAAGAGAAATACAATCTGACTGCACTCTGAAACGTTCTGCGGCACATGGGGCACTTGTCTGCCGCCAACGCGCACTTAGCACACGCCACAACATGTCCGCATGGCACAAAGCACACGTTGCGCTCTTCGGCGTAACAAATTTTACATAATTTGCTATCTTCGACGGGGTTTTCCGTGGTTTCCGTTGGGGTATTAGTCTTGACTGGAGATTTCTCCGGTACTTCTTCCTTTACTTCATTGGCCGCTGGGAGCGAACAAGCCTGTGTCATCACTTTTTGAACATAATCTCGACCTTTTACTAATTGTACATAAGCGCAACGGTCAAACCAACGTGCGTGCTGCTCCCATGGTACATCATCGTTTTCCCAATCCTTCAGACCACCGTCACAATAAAAACACTTCGTTTTGTCACCATGCCCAGTATAGAAAAAGCCAGCCTCAGCCAAGTCCTCGGGTTTTTGGCGCATACACCGCGGCCAGTCTTGAAAGCTACGCAGACGAGCGGCTTCAGAGGCAAAACGTGGATGAACTGGGCCAGGCATGCGCGTGGCCGGTGTCGCGGGTACACGTGAACCGCATTCGTCGCGCCCTGCAGAGTCGGGGTTTGTGAGCTGGCGTACAAAAGGGCATTGAGGTGCCCAGCGCTGATGGTCTCTGGCGGGGTCGTCTCCTTCGACCCATCTCATAATTTCCACCTTACAGAATGCGCAACGCACTTCGTCGCCGCGTCCGAGGTAGTAGAAGCCATTGCGAGCGAGTTGTTCGGCGGAGAGAAAACTGACGGGCCATTTGTCGAATGTCTTCATCCTCTCATCTTCGCGACGCATGTCGACTGTGTCACTAAAGCCATAGGTCTCGCGGTTGTCCGTTTTGTCGATAGAATATGAAGAAGGAGGTGAAGGCGTCGAAGAAGACGGCGATGTGGAAGATGGTAAGATAGACAACGGAAACGGTCTGTTCTTGTATAATGATGCAGGGACATTTGGAGCCACTGTAACAAAAAGAAATTCATTCGTTAATTAAATACGAACGTGTTATCTTATCTATTTAAAAATTTTCGGCGGAAATTTATTTATTGTTTTGTTCCAATAGGTACCATGAGACATCATCATTAAACATGGATGAATTTGCAGTTGGCGGAGTGACCACATACATAAACCATTTTTTTTATCTATACAAATAAATAAAATTGGGAGTGTGTTTGTAACATTAAAATAACCGTTACATATATAGTATTTATACACGGTACATATACCAAAAAGGAATTAAAAAAAAAATGTCTGTCTGTCTGTCTGTTTGTTCCGGGTAATCTGTGGAATGGCTCTACGGATTTTGACGGGACTTTCACTGGCAGGTAGCTGATGATCCAAGGAGTAACTTAGGCTACTTTTTTTAGACTAACTTTGTCCCGCGGCATTACTCGCGGTACAAAAATAACCGCGGGGTTCAGCTAGTCGTTGTATAAAGATGAGAGAAGCGTATCAATATTTTGGAACTATATTAAAATTTTATATCAATTTACATGGGTCACACTTCTAGTTACTGTAAATAAGCGGTGCGCGAGTGTGCGTTTAAAAACAGTTCACATAACAACAAGTTCGCGGCCGTCGGGGCCGGCCCGGCTGGCTGCGTCATCGACATTCCATTGCCTGCAACCGCCCCCGCACCTCCGGTCGTACCCCGGACACTCAGTGCGCATGCACCGAATGACTACAATCGCTTTTCTAACCATAATCAAATAGACCTCTAATTCCAAAACACATGATGTAGAAATTTTTAGTATCTTTTGAAAGGAATTTCCCATTATCTTCAAATCAGCGTTAATTTACCCACGTTTATTGTCGTCCCGCGGGTAACGCCGCGGGGCGAAGCTAGTCTAAGAAAAGTAGCCAAGTTACTCCTTATATCATCAGCTACGTATCAGTGAAAGTCCCGTCAAAACCGATCCAGCCGTTCCAGAGATTAGGCGGATCAGACAGACTAAAAATACTAATTTGGAACTGAACTAATTTAAACGTTGGTACTAGCTGAATCCCTCGGTATTACCCGCGGGTAACGTCGCAGAACAAAGCTAGTCTCAAAAAGTAGCCTAAGTAACTCCTTAGATCATCAGCTATTTGCCAGTGAAAGTTCCGTCAAAATCGGTCCAGCCGTTCCAGAGATTACCCGGAATAAACAGACAGACAAAAAATGTTATTTTGGTACATGTATCGCGTATACATACATATGCATTTATTAAAAAGCAGTTTTTTAATATTACTAACAGACACTTCAATTTTATTTATTTGTATAGATTAAGACATATTAGTCCTTAATTGAAAGGTCTAATTTTTTACAAGAGTATTCAGTATAATCTATTATTGCAAAACACATTATCAAACTTTTTAGATCAATGTAAAGCATTATTACGATGCGAAAAATACAGAAAGACACAAAACAATAGGCCTACAAAACAGCTAATGGCCGCCGATACTTGATGGATCAATATTTACCGCTTCTGCTACTAGTGTCGATTAACACAGGCATTTTGGCAATAATACGATAAACTTTTCACGTAACACTACACACTCATTGCAAAGTAACAGTAGCACATTTTTTAATAAATAAAGACAAATTAAGCTTGTTATGCGATAAAAGCGTTTGTGTATGTATGAACATCGTTGGCTACACATTCACTGTGCCGTCTAGTGGTGACATCGTGCTGCAACGACCACCCTACTGCGCACGCGTAGTAGCAAGTACAAAAGAGGGTTCAAATTGTCGAATTGGAACCCTCCGCGGAATGGAGTACTGCCACTGTACACATGGGGAACAACGTCAGCGCGCCATTGAATAATCCAATAGCCACAGCTGTTACATTTCATAGAAATCATGTGGATAGGATAATTTCAACGAATGTGCTTTAATTTAAAATGTGTCTTTAACATTAGTTACTACATTTTATTGCACACGGTGAAATTCTAAAGTAATTTCGTAGTAGTACTTCTTGTCTTAGATCTTCACTGCTAAGGTAATATGTGTTATTTTATAGATCAAGATGTACATACAAAAGTAGAATAAATGTCATTGCTAACTCTAATATACAAAATTCTCGTGACGCGGTGTTTGTAACCAAACTCCTCCGAAAAAGTTGGACAGTTTTTTATGAAATTTTGTGTGCATATCGGGTAGGTCTGCGAATGGGCCAACATCTATTTTTCATACCCCTAAATGATAATGGTGACCCACCCCTAATTACTATTTTAATGGCAAACGAACGTTTTTGCCGGGTCAGCTAGATTCTTTATAAATTTTAAAAACAGTCATCCCATTTTTCACCCTAAATAGTATGTTAAAATTTTGCACAATTTCGGGACTTCTCTGTATTTAAACAAGTGGCAACACTGGTAGTAAGTTCTCAATCAGGCTAGCGTCTGGGGCGACGTTGCCGTGTCGTTCACAGCCGACCGGATTTCATTCATATTTGAAACGCGACGTTGCCGTCTTCAGCGGAAACCCGCGACCACACAACGTAAAAAAGGGACTTTGGAATGTGGCAGTAGTTTACTGATGGGCGGGCCTAATACAACACTAAAGGCAGTGGTCTGGAATGTGGAATTGTGGACCGTACTTAGCGTCGGAAGAAAACACAGCGTAAACGTTTATATAAATAAAGCAGATTTTGAAAATACAGTTTTTTTAAGAATGTACAAATAACAAAATCATTATCCTGTGGTCAATGTATAAAAAATAAACATTGCAAACTACACAGTAGTGGTGAATAACAGCGTTGTTGTACAGCCAAACTGATATTATCATGTGCAAAGTCCACGTCACTCGACGCAAAAAGCAAATGAAATTCAGCATTGTGCTTTAAAAGAGCGGCAAGAGGCGGCGCCGACCGGGAGAGCAAGCGTGGGGAAGGGGACGGGGCCGTGTTCTCATGCCTATGGGTGGTCGGCGCTCGGCTTTCGAATTCCAATGCCTCGCCTGTAGCGCCTACGCGCTAGACTGCTATCTATTTAGCTACATATGTCTACGTTATTTCAGTTCACATGATTACCCACTACTAAAAAGTGATGTGGTTCTAATTTTTAATATCTCTCGATCTATAAATAGATAGTATGAATGAAATAATTGCTTGTTGATATAATGTAGCTTTAAAACAAACCGTGGCTTCACTCATCATTAAAGTTGAAAAAATAAACTAAAGGATAGTCCGGAATTGGTGTCAGCGGAAGGGAACATCCGCCAGATGGGGCACATACATATCAAAGAGAACGGCATTGAGTGTTAAATGAATGTACTAGGATAAAATGTAAAACATGCTGTTTTTTCGTTGTTTAATGACCTCACACAGTTTTACAATCCTAACAAATTATACGGAATTCGCACCCCAAAAAAGTTTTTCTAATTTGGATTTCATCTGCAATGAAATGCAAGTTGCATCTCAGTTTTCTTAAAACTGTAAAACGAATTTTATAAATAGGTACTGTTAAATTTTTGTATCATCATTTTATTACTTTTATGAATTAAAACAAAAAATACTACACATTGATGAAAAATTTAAGAAAATTGTTATAATTCCCTTTAAAATTTGATATAATTTATTGTCAATGATCTATTTACTTTAATAGTATTTATTTAATAAACTGTTCTAGAGTTGTACGTAGCGCATAACAGATGGCGCTAGCAGTCGCATAAAAAAAAAATACATCATTGATAATTGTGTTTTAAATACATTTACAGTTTTATAAAAAACGGCACTCGAATTTTACGAAATGCCTAATAGATGGCGCTACCAGTTGCGTTTAAAAATTTAAAATGAGACATTATGTGTATTACAGGAAAACAGATAAATATTAAAATTAGGTACAATAAACAAAGAGTTTTAAAACGGCAAGTATTTTTCCTCCTTAAGCTTCTCATTTGATCAGTAGCTTATTGAACTTTAAGCATATAATATATTATAACACTTATGTTGATTAACTACTATTGTGTGAGTTTCATAGCAAGTTAATCTTAAATACATATGTGTTTACAAAATATTATATAAGACACCATATGTTGCACTGAATATTAACAGAATATGATACATGATTTAATGGATTATGATAATTTATAGTAACATGTACTCACTAATTTGGTAACACTGAGCAAAGAGGCTCCGCTGGGTAGAGGAAACTCAAATGGCAAGGCCACTGACAGCAACTAACAAAAAGTAACTATGTACCTACTTAATGTTTTTTATAACATTGGAACACTATTGTGTTTAACTACAAGTATCCTTTTATGATATGCTATCATTTTCAAGAAACTTGAGCTTATATTATACTCTAATCTGAATTTTATGACAATATCTTATCAGCTTTTAATGATTGTGGATAAGTACAAGTTCCCAATACAGATTAAATAAGTTCTTGGAAGTATTACAGTATACCTATGAAGTAAGTATGTACTGATAAACAGTTTTAAATAATAACATCAATATGTACATTATGTACCCACATTGTCTTGCCATTTACTAATATTTTTTTAGATAGATGGCGTTACAATTTAAGAATATAATAGTGATATGTGTGAATGATTATAATGAAAATATCAGTTGCAAGCAACATAGAAAGAGGAAAAAACGAAGAAAACACAGATTTATTCAGAGACCTTCAATGAAATTACTTTTAATATTTTTAAGTCTATTTCTAAGATCGTAATATAAATGTCCAATGTTGCTCATTATTTTTGTTTTCCTATTAGTGCAGTTCATAGGCAGATTGCTAGTGATATTATGAAATAGTGAACCAAATATTTTCAGCACTAGGTTTAAGATTTGACTGATGATGGGAAAAACCCAGTACTGTAAACAGACAACACATCTATTATTATCGGAAATAAATGACGTCGACTCGTTCCAAATCTAGCAACATATGGTTGATGAGAGAAGGTTATGTAAGGAAATTATATTTACCTTTCATTGTGTTATTCATTTTTAATCCGAGTTGGGTTTCAATATGATTGGAAAGCACAATAACATGAATAAAATGTTTTGATCCTAGGTACCCACTAGCTGCCTAGTTCTCACTCTCACTTGTCAGACGAACACGAATAAACAAACAACACAACTTTCCAACATGAGCGCAAAACTCGCGACTAACGTTTTAACGTAGCGTAGTTCTGACTTGTGACGTGACGTATGCTCACAATCGATCGCCGCCCAACCAACCAAAGCAGTGAGGCAAGATGCGTCATTCGGCTACGTTCGTTCAGAAACTATTCATTGCACTCGAACTCAACTCAAACTTTGTACCTAGTGTTGCCAAGTTAAAGTTCGTGTTTCCCATTAAAAGTATTAAATGTTTACAAATTAGTTATGTTTTACATTCTATTATTATTTGAGCTTTATTAGTATTAAAATATTGACAAATTCTATGATCCTATACATTTTAAAATTATTTAACCTCAGATTAGAGCTTAGTCGTTTTTTATATATTTTCCTATAGATTTATGGGAGAATCTACTATTTTCGTCTTCTTGCTCAATCGCAAAACGCAGATAACTTTTATCTACATTTATTTGCTATTTAATATAATATATCACTTTACTTCTCATTTTAGTCTGTGATGTACACTAAGGTTACATAAAAATGAATGTACTGTACTGACGTAATGTTTAGTATGCCATTTTTTAAATGTATAAATGAATTAATAATCTGCTTACTTTAAATACAAAGACATACAATTTATTGTGTTTTATGCAAATAGGCTAAATTTTTGCAACAAAATTTCATTTTTGTTCTACATATATGTGAACGCTTATAGAATTAAATTTACTAGTAATAAGGTCTATATGATCACACCAAGATAAACCCACGATGGTAAATATGTATTTTACACATAAATGGAAATTTGGAGGCAACTACAGGTCTTTAGTATCGTTTAATTTTTCAGTTTTACCGAATGCAAAAAAAAAATTACAAACATATTTTTTTTTACTGCTTAGTGACTAAATATGCATATGTAGTTCCTTGTCTTACCTTCTGATGTACAAGGTTGTATAGCATCCTCATCGTCGTCAGATCCATTTGTTGCCACATCTGTAGATTGAGCCGATTCCATCATTTGTTTTTTCACTTACACTTCCACTGTTTATGCCATCTTGCCTAAAACAGATAGGTTAATGTTTTGCCTATTAGTTTTGTAAAAATACTTTAGATTGTACCTAACTTTGAGAAATTGACAGTTGTCAATTTTCAATCAAGACAATTAAAAACAATTAACGTCAAAAAGGTTTATTACGTTTATGAAGAACACTATGTGTTCAACTGCTGCGCTTGAGCGCTAAAATGATGACTTAGGAGACTTGTGATACGATAATAAACTTGGCCCACGTAAACGACAACGTAATCAATGCGCAGGTCCAATTATTATATCACTCGTCATTCATTCAAACGAATTCAAACTATTGTTGCTTAAGTCTATGCAACCATAGGAAAGCATGTTGCGGGGTTTTATTTATGTGTACCTACCTACATAAATAAATTATTAGGATTGTCACATTTATAAAAATACCTAAGTACCTTACTATGTTAATTAGTGAGTTTACATCGTACATACTTATTAATTTACACGGATTGGTATCGTTAAGTGAATGTTATTCACACACAATTATAGTATCTTATCTATACAAATAAATAAAATTGGAGTGTCTGTTTGTAATATTAAAATAACCGCTTTTTACTTAATGCATATGTATGTATATACGATACATATACCAAAAATGTAGTTACAAAATTTGTTGTCTGTCTGTCTGTCTGTCTGTCTGTCTGTTTGTTCCGGGTAATCTCTAGAACGGCTGGACCGATTTTGAAGGGGCTTTCACTGGCAGGTAGGTGATGATCCAGGGAGTAACTTAGGCTACTATTTTTAGACTAACTTTGTCCCGCGGCGTTACTCGCGGTACAACAATAACCGCGGGTAACACCGCGGGGTTCAGCTAGTTTATACTAAACATTGAAGTAATTATAGGGTTAAGTGTAGGTGTTTTTACCAGATGTAAATAAAAGAGTATTATGGATACTAAGTACAGTTTTACATCGTTTACTATGCAGTTTAATATTCCTTAGTTTAATCAAGGCATTTATTACATACCTTTGCATTGTGATGATATAAAAAAAATATGTACCCAATATTTGACGTTGGCAGGTGGGAGCGCAGCTTGCGTTTGCGCGGGTGGCGCGCGGCGTCAGCTCGGAACCAGCTGCCGTTCCACGTGCTTTGCAGCTGTCGCCCTCATCCCTTACTCTTCGCCTCGCTTGCACCTCCTTAATTTTTCTTGCATTACATAAATTTCACTTAATGCACCCATCTTCGATAGAAACTTTTGTTAAAATGTTTGTAGTTTCCTAATTATTATTTTGGATATTTTAAAGGAAATTGTGTGTCGTACGTATCCTAAAATTCATGTTATTAAGTTAAATACAATCTCGGTTAAAGAGCATAATCTTAAAGGTCTGTCTGGCATCGGCGATGCACCACAGACGCACGTAGGTAATAAATGCATATTTTAATGAATGAACCCGGCTCGAGAGTGGTGCCTGTAGCGTTTACATCGTGGTTTAACAAGGTTCATAGAGTAAATGTCCACTGGCGTGCACATGCTGCCTAACATACAAATACGCAGCTATATACTAAAGCATTTATATTATAATTGTATTTTTGTAGTTCTCGTTGCGACATTATTAATGTGTTTGTCACTAGCTAATGGGGATTACAAATTCTTTATCTTACATTAATAGAATTTAGTTTGTGTCAGGTACTGGACAGACGTCCCTAATTTCGTTGGAAACTAGGAACAGGCATAAGTATGCAACCTAAATAAATAATAGCCAATTTTAGCTGATTGCATCCTATTTATCTGCTACGTTTGTTTAAAAAGGGCCATTAAGAATTATTTTCAGGTAAATTGAAAGAAATTCTTTAGGTACTTAGATTTCTAACAGATAGGACAAAGGCGTATTTATGATCAACTTTTTCAGTTATATTCGGCCACAGGCTATGGCGGTGAAGCTTTTAGCGTTTATCGGAGTATCGGACACGTTTTCAGATTTTGTGATCCCTCTGAAAACGTTCCTACAGTAAATAAAAATTTCTACGAGGCGGTAAACGAGTCCAAAAAAGCGTATTAACGGCAGTGTAAAACCCATACCGTGAAGCCAACGTTTACATACTAAGTAGGAAAAATAACTTAATATTAAATCCAGAAGTTTGGTTTTTAAATGGTAAAAATAATTCAAATAAACTTATTTGTTAATAATATTCAAGAAACGGCTGTGGCGCTTCTGAAACACGTTGTCATTGAAAGAGCAGGCGGGTACAAGCCAAAGTGCTCCAATGGTGTCTCGCAGCGTGGTATGCGGTCCGCTTTTCCCAGAACTCTTCGCTCCGTGCCGCAGCCCGCGGGATGGGATTAGTCGCACGACGTACCAAGCTAGCGAACATATAAGTATTATGTATTGATGTGATAACTAGCAAGCCTGGTCTGAAAGAAATATGTGGAAGTTATGAAGAACTATATATATATATTATTTTCTGAAAACATAATAACGGCCAAAATTAGGATGTTGAAAACAGCCGTATGATGAATCGTTACTTAGTACCTTTACCGATCTTGGGATTTTTATTTTGTATTTTGTAGATCTCAAGTCTTTTCAACTACATAATATTACATTTGAGGTCGACTTAGCTATAGGTGCAATGAAATGAAATGATATCGGAAAAACGAATATCTACCGTACAGCATTTGTGGTATCTACCAATGCGTTTTTAAGATTTGCATAACAGGCTCGCTTTTTTAAATTTTGACTTTGATTTCCTTGTTTCTTACTTAGCAGACAAGTTATTGGTCCTTAATTTTTTCCCTGCAAAAGCGAAACTGTCTCTGAGGGAAAAAGACATACTAACGGCATTCAAAATCATCAAAAATTTATGTATTTAGATCGAAAATTCTTTTATGTATGCATGTATACGCTGGCATAGAGAAAAGCTATGTGTGTGCTGGAATATAGAATACTTGCTATACCTACTGTAAAAATATTTGGGCTGAATAGTACATTTAAACCTTATAATGTGTGTGTAAATTAATTTTATTTAAATTACTTAAACAATTCATGAGAATTTATTGTAGACAATTAAACTACGATACTACAATACGTAGCCAATTCATTTTTAGATGAGAAAACGTTACGAAAACGTATCACAATGGATGTTTTTACAATGCACCATTTTTTCCTATCCAAATCCGTTACATTCCAGTCCCCGCAGCCACGGGTTGGGCACGAAGCTATCTCGACGAGATTTCGAAATTCCAAGAAAGGCAGAGCCTTATAAATTATCTCAAAAGCGCCGACGCGGCCCTGCAGCCAGAATACTTTTTTTACAGTACAGGTAGGCTGGCGCTAAGAAGGCAAAGGAATTTATAGTGAGTGCTTTCATATTTGATACTTGAAACATAAATATATTACAATTGAGTAAATGGCGATTGCTCTGAGTTTCGTATTAAAATCATTAACCTTTCTCGATGTCTTTTCCTAAAACTGACTAACGTAAAAACGAATATCGAATTTAATCATGGTCTCATTGATTAGGTATAAAAAGTTTTTATCTACTACTACGTTGGCATTGATGTAGTTAAAATAATTAAAACCTTTACTTCGGTTTGACTATTTTATTGTTTCCTAGACACTAGATACTATTACAATAAATAATAAGTGTCAAATCATTTACCATCGCTTGTGATGGCCATTTATAGAAACGCTGTGTAAAAAATGTGCGTGATACACGCGTCTTCTACATTTCTTAGAAAATAGCTATGTAGCTTCATCCAAAGACATTCTTCGGACCAGGCAGCCTTGAAGGTCGACTCCACTAAATTGTTATTTCTGTATATGAATTCCTTTCCACTAACACACGGTCCTATCACCCCGGACTGAGAAAATGTTCTCAGTATAACTTTTTAAACACAAAATTATTTTGCATGGCAACACGTTATATTTTTACGCTTGCAACGAGCTCGTGTTCAATTGCACGCGCTCCAATTTAAAGTTTTTATTTAGTATCTTGTTACAGTTTTTCTGATCTTGGTAAATATTTTTCGTAGATGGATGATATAAAGTTTTTTATAAGTATAACATGATGCTTTGAGAATCAGAGTTAAACTTTGCTTAAGTAACGACCGAAGGCTAAACTTAACAACAAAAGTAGGCACATCAATACAATTAAATGGTTTCTTCAAATAGCTTTATGGTCATAAAGCATCTGCTGGACATTGATACTATGTTACATTGCGAGTCGACAGATCTATGAAACAATGGCCTCTCAGATTTGAAAATATAAGCCAGTTTGGTTTGTATTACCAGTGCCTTAAAGCTGCTTCTCTAATGTAGACATGTAGCGGATGGTGTGCATTGGAATTTGGGGCACAGAGCTGACTCAACGATCTAGTCCCTTCCCTATCGCGGAGGTAGTTAGTAGGTTAAGAAAATCGTATACTATCTGCATAATATTATTATAGTTGTATCGATTAAGGTAGCGATATGAAGCATAATATCTGAAGGCACCGACTCTAAAGTTACTAGTGATATGGCTTACAATTACAATACTAATCAACTCGACACTATTGTCGAACTTTTAAAATTCCAAAGCTTCACCAGATTCAGCTACCTATACGTAGTTATGTGTTCACAATAGCGTCCGTCAAGGAGAAATCTGTAATATTTATTGTAGGTAGGTACTTATGTTTGGTATGTATTTAAATATAATAAATTTTCCTGAACGCTTTATTTTCCGGTGATGTACTCGTACTATACTCTAACTTTTAATTCAATTCCAGATTTGACAATTTCAGTGTTGCAACGTTATGACAAGTACTAAATAGTGACGTTGCGAAATTATTCGATACGGAAATGGACGATTTCCGGATCGATTTATCTGGTTTATAGTAGTATATCTAAATAACTACTACTTTAATAAAAACTAAGTATACTAGGAAATTAAACATTTCTGAACTGATAATTTAGTTATGACGATTAATTTTATTAAGGCTCTGAGAGTTTTCTTTAATAATTGTGTGTGAAATGAATAAAAAAATGTGATCATGAAGGAACATGAGAAATAAAACCAAAAGATGTAGGTAATATTTTGTTTTGTAAATCATCGCCGTCATCGCTACCGCTGTCGCTGTCATTTTCTGTAACATTTTATTCCCGATGTGTCTGTGATATTGTCAATTAACATATCTAGCCTACTAATTTTTTCCTCTTATTTGACAACATGGGATACGCATTTAGACCATTCCGTAGCCGTAATTTTTTGAATGCCTTCCTCAAATAAATTTCGCACGTCTGTTAATTTGAAAGTTTTATTATTTTGAGCTACATGCCCCTTTACCTGCGCCCATATCAATTCGATAGGGTTTAGCTCGCAATGGTAAGGGGGGTAAAACCGGGATCCCATGTTGTGCTGCCATTTCGTCTACAGCGTACTTATTAAAAGACTCGTTATGTGGAATCAGTTCTAAAAGCGTAGCTTTAACCATATATGGTTCGTAATGAATATTTTTATTTAAAAGCCAGTCTTGAATCGCAGCTTTTTTTCCAGCTCATTTTTGGTGCCGTTTCCAATTTTCGGGAGTGGTAAGGTGCATTATCCATCAATATGCTCTTTTATTATAAGTTTTGTTTTTAGTATAAAATACAAAAATACTAACTTTTTATAAAATAAAACAGCGGTTACTAATTAATAGATAATTATTATGAATAATTATGTATTTATTTTAATAAAAATCAATAATTTAGTCTTTAATTGGCACACCAATATTATGATTACATAAACAAAAATCGCGATTGTTCATGAATTTTGTGTTCATCACTACACTATTAAATGTGGTATCATTATTTAACAAAATGACAGTAGCTAATGTCAAATGTGGAATCGAATTAAAAGTCGTGGTATAGACCGCGTTAATACCTTACAAGCATATTTGACGTTAAATTTCAAATTATGTTGGTCCACTAAAGCTTGATCTCTGTGACAGTTGTCATTAGTGTCATTTCAGAACTTACGACGTGATATAGGTGCCGGCATCTAACTTGGCCAAACTTCGGCGTAGTGGGGGTAAGTTCGCGCATAGTTCACTAATGCAACAAATCAAAACAAAGGAAATTGAAGTGTAGTCGACTTACACACCAATCGCTTGCTCGGAACGTCCAATAGCTTGCTCGGAACGGTGCTACTACAATCCCCGCGTCCCTCTATGACCAAAGGGACCTTAAAAACGACTTTTTGCGCATGGCCAAGTAAGCTGCCGGCACATATAACCTTCAGAGTATTTTTTTTGTTCATAATAACACACGCATTCTCCATCATACATTGGTCATTGGCAGAATTTTCGACATCAGCACAGTTTGCCATATACAAAAAAAAACTTACGAGGTACATTTTAGGTGTTATTTTAATATTGTGATAATATAATTCACTTTCCGAACGCTTTCCATAATCTATTTGTATACTGTATGTGGACTTTTTGGATGAACAAGCGTGAAACTCATCTCATCATCACTCATCGTCACCGCACGCTTCCTATGAGCTATACATATACTCATATACTATGTACTGCTATATGTACATAGATATACCTCGGTAGTTCGGTAGCTATCGGTAGTTCATAAGACTACTTTCTTTATATGTACTTAGTGTCACTCTCTCATTCTTAAGATGAGACCTCCTAAGCCTAAATCTAGAGAGCCGTTTATAATAATCTATACGAATAAATAAAATTGGAGTGTCTGTTTGTAATATTAAAATAACCGCTTTTTACTAAATGCATATGTATGTATACACGGTACACATGCCAAAAATGTAGTTAAAAAATTTTTTGTCTGTCTGTCTGTCTGTCGGTCTGTCTGTCTGTCTGTCTGTCTGTCTGTTTGTTCCGGGTAATCTCTAGAACGGCTGGACGGATTTTGACGGGACTTTCACTAGCAGGTAGCTGATGATCCGGGGAGTAACTTAGGCTACTTTTTTTAGACTAACTTTGTCCCGCGGCGTTACTCGCGGTACAACAATAGCCGCGGGTAACACCGCGGGGTTCAGCTAGTGTATTATAAATGTCCCCCCGTCGTGGGCCGCCCCCCGGCGCCTCCATAGTGGTCAACTCGATCCTCGTACCGGTTCGGGCCCAGATGAGGTATCTGGGCCTGATCCTCGACGGTAGGTGGCTCTTCGACGAGCACTTCCGACAGCTTGGTCCGAAGCTGGTCGACGCTGCCTCTGCCCTTGGGCGACTTTTGCCCAATTTGGGCGGAGCCAGCGTCGCAACGCGACACCTCTACACGGGGGTGGTCCGGTCGATGGCGCTGTATGGGGCACCGGTGTGGGTGGCGGCTCTGACTGCCCTCAATAAGGCCCGCCTCTGGCGGCCTCAGAGGGTATTGGCGGTCAGAGCCATCCGCGGATACCGCACGGTGTCTACCGAGGCGGCGTGTGCCTTGGCCGGAACACCTCCGTGGGATTTGGAGGCGGAAGTGCTCGCCGAAGTTTATCGACGGGTGGCTGAATTCCGGGCGGAGAGAGGCATTCGCCCTCCGCCCGAAGAGGTACGCGAGTGGCGTGAAGCCGCCCGTCGAGCCACGATGGCTCGCTGGTCGTTCCGGCTGGAGACTCCACGCGCTGGCTTTGCCGCCGTGGAGGCTCTCCAGCCGGTCATCCTCGAGTGGGCAGGGCGGCAGCACGGGACCCTTTCCTTCCGACTGACGCAGGTGCTTTCCGGGCACGGTTGCTTCGGGAAGTACCTGCACTCGGTCGCTAGGAGGGAATTGAGTCCCGCCTGCCACCACTGCGACTGCAGTGAGGACTCGGCCCAGCATACGCTGGCGATTTGCCCCGCTTGGGCGTCGCAGCGCCGGGCCCTCACTGCAGTCATCGGAGGAGATCTCTCGCTACCGGCCATCATTCGCTGCATGGCCGGTAGCGACAGCAGTTTTACCGCGGTCGCAGCCTTCTGCGAAGACGTAATTTCGCAGAAGGAGGCGGCGGAGAAGGCCCGGGAGGATGATATCCACTCGGACCCGATCCGCCGCCGGCGAACCGGGCGGCGGAGGCGCGCCTACCAGCGCCTCATGCCGCCCTGAGTGTGGCCGCGGATGGTCGGGATGGGTTTTCCCCACCATCCGCTTTAGTGGTCACCCGCGAGGGGGCGACGTTACGCGTGTGCCGTACGTCGCCTAAATTGAGAGTTTTAACAGCAGACGGTGCCCGCTTCAGTGCGGGCAGGCGCTGGGAGGGGTCCGGATGTGTTAATAACAGCAGTTCCCGGATCCCTCCCGTCTCAGGCGCAGAGTGGCACACCGTGTGGTTTTAGTCGGTTCGATTCCGACACACCGCCCCGCCGCAAACCCCGGCGGGGTGACGGCCCGAGGGGGTTTCCAAACGTTAAAAAAAAAAAAAAAAAAAAAAGTGTATTATAAATGGCTCTATAGATTTAGGTATTACCTAAAAACTTTAACTTTTTCTGGTCTTTAGTCATCATCTTTATTAGTCTGTTATAGTCCACTGCTGGATATCATCCTCTAAACTGCATCTAAACTATGTTTCTTTTTATTTATTAACCAACAATCTTTATCATTTAGACTGATAACTCATGTTCTTCTACAGTATTAATTTAATGAATGAAATATGTCAGCTCATTGGCATGACACAATTTACATCAATTATAATAACGCTGTGGCCTCTACAATCGCAGAACTTGTGTGTGCAACCAAGGTTAGTTGGAGATGTAACAGTCTTAATTCTATTTCTCATTCAAGATTTCGGATTTAATCCCAAGTTCTATTTCTATGTGTTGTTTGAAAATGATTACATCACATTACATGCCTTCAACCGCCCACTTCTTGATATGGCCCTTTACTTTGACAGGAGGTTTTAGTCTACTACAGAGACTGGCCAGAGGAGTTCGTATAGGATTTTTTTGTAGTTTCGTTCTCTGTGCAGTGATGTTGTCCTGCGTAGTTTCCTCCCTTAGTCCTTTCTTACGACACGTATGGGATTAGAAGCAGTTTATTTACTAATCTATACAAATAAATAAAATTGGAGTGTCTGTTTGTAATATCAAAATAACCGCTTTTTACTAAATGCATATGTATGTATACACGGTACATATACCAAAAACGTATATAACATTTTTTTTGTCTGTCTGTTTGCTCCGCGTAATCTCTGGAATGGCTGGACCGATTTTGATAGGACTTTCACTGACAGAAAGCTGATGATCTAAGGAGTAACTCAGGCTACTTCTTTGGACTAACTTTGTTCCGCGGCTTTACCCGCGGTACGATAATAACAGCGGATAACACCGCGGGGTTCACCTAGTAAAAAAATATACCTAATACAACAAATTCCTCTTCAGTCTTTTTAAAAGCATAGAACGGTGCATGGATCCAGTACACAGGTTCATTATTCTCAAGCTTGAAGTGGGTACATGGCTGACAGACATGAGTCATCTTAAATCTAATTATTGGGTGACTAAAGTCACACATGGATGTTTATAAATATTATAAGTGCCTCATTACGTCACTGACCCACTGATTTTACTTTAAATGTCGTATTTGTAGGTGTTACATCATTGACTGCATGATTGTTTTGCACAAATATACCTATGCATTTCTGAGAAAACTCCAATTATTCTGAACTTTACGTTTCCAGAAAAAATCTGACAAAAATGGTAAGTTCTGATTTTCAAAAAATGTTCAGTTCAGTCATATTACTGGACAGTTCATGTTTTTTTCCTTTTATGAGATAATGATACAACCTTAGAGAACATAAGAAGCGACGCGTAGTTAGATCCTTAAGTGCATTTGACGCTTCAATTTCTTCATATTGCAGGTAACTTTTGTGACGTTCACATTTGCCACAGTGGTATTTAACTAAAAATTAGATGATAAGTATGTAGGTAGTAGGTATATTGAACTTAAGCCAGACGCATCGAACACATACTAAAATGTTATATTCAGAGGCTTTAGAAGACTTGGCAAGCTATGGTTTACTGAGAAATAAAACAATTTCTGAAATCCAGTGTACTGTCATGCTACGTTTACTCATTGGCCATTTAATTACCTGAACTTTATTATTTACTTAGTATATTTTTAGTGTGCGAACGTGGAAATATAATCATCATTGATTTGGGATAGCAAACAATATGTTTCTTAGTGTACCTTGCTGAACTATATTGCTTGTATTTTGTGGGTTGTTTCTGAACAGCAAAAACAGGGCAGTAAACGTATGTAGTTATTCTTTTCTTACCACAATGCCCGCATTGGGCCAGTTCGACTAGTCTTATTTCTTTTGTTACTGTCAGTGATGTTGTTCGCGTTTGTTTATTATGAAACGACGCCGCAGACGACGGCGTGGCGTCATTAAAAATTATCCATAAGTGCACAATAATTACAAAGTAAACGTACACTAGTTGACCTAATATACACTTATTGACTAATGACTACATGGTTGGCCTAGTGGCTTAAGAAGCTTCTTTTTAATGTGATGAATGTTGTAAGAAAAACCCCACATGAGAAAAACCTTGGTGGGTTCTGGTGTTCTTTGTGTGCGTTTCATGTATATTTGTAAAGTCCTCGATGCAGGATATATTCCTAATACGGGAGTTGTCTTTTTAAAAGAAAATAAAATTATTTTCCCGTTTCGAAAAATCTTTTGTTAATTGTACTATTCCTCATTTATGTTTTGTGTTTTTCTTTCATCTATCAGTCAATAATTACAATGTTGGATTATACCAACATTGTTATTACCTAGTTTATCAATCATATTGACACTAATTTCTAATTTCTTAAAAAAAAATCACAAGTTAAAATTTGTAGAGCAGGTACTAATATAAGGGTCATAATAAGTGGCTCAAGGAAGTGGTAGATATTGTACATAATAAATTATGTACCTACGATACATCGATCTAGCTAGAATTCATTTCTGGAAAATTTACCAAAAAAATGTTGAGCAAATCTAGGTCATTCAGGTAGTTATCTATACTAATATATAAAGCTGAAGAGTTTGTTTGTTTGTTTGTATGTTTGAACGCGCTAATCTCAGGAAGTACCTACTGGTTCGAATTGAAAAATTATTTCTGTGTTAGATTGCCCGTTCATCGAAGAATACTATCGGCTATACGTATAACATCACGCTAAGACTGCAAGGCATTGAAGAATGTTTCAAAACTGGTAAAATTATCACGCTACGGGCCACAGAAGAGGAGAATTAAATTCGTTTGTTCTGTGCTACGGGCAATAGGAGACGCAAACCAGCTTGTGTGGATCAGCTAGTAGTAGGCCGAACCTCCCTCCGAAAGCGGTGGACTATGAAAAGCTGTTATTGATGATGATTTTTTATTATAAGCTCACTGAAACACTTTGCAATGAAAATTATGATGTATGTGAGCAGTTTAATTCACTGACAATCAATTCACAAAAAACTACAATTAAACATACGACATGTTGAACATCCATTGTGTTGCATTTCATTGTTATGTTTTTTTTGTTCTTAATTATTTTCAATGACCTTTTTGTTCATTCACCGTAACAATAGTTTTCCATGATACGTCACTTTGGCGCAAAAGTCATTGTGCCTAGGCGGAAATCATCGTTTTAAGTATTTAGTTAGTACATACCTAGAGATATGTACTTAATTTCATCATCATTTCAAATATAGAGCAGACATCCTGTACCACATATTGCACCAGACACACAGACTTACAGAATTAGATTGGTAATTCGTTATCCTCATGTGTTGGAAATAGCTCGCTCATCTGACGCCCAGGATGTTTGTACATCGAACACCTATGTTAGGTATTTATGTTATCAATCACTCATTAGTTATTAATATTACTTTACTTAATTAATTAACAGTTGTTTTTAATCTATTGCACTTCTCCTCTATATAAACTTTGACTTGTCAAATTTCGTACTCCTCCGTTCGCATAATTTTCGTAAAAAGAGGTCCTAAATATGAATATAAATTCAAATTCAACCTACCTAGGAACATTAATAATCTCTTTTACAAATTGTGCTTTAAATAATATTGTCTATATAAGTTAACATTAAGTCACAAAATTTTGAAAGAACATAAAATTATGAGGCTTTTTAATGACCACGAACTCTGTTGAATAATAATGATTTCTGTTTCAAGGAGCGGCGGCTGTAAGAATTGTAAAACACGGTCATCAATAAAAAGTAAACAAAAAAACAAATGAAGTGACTACGTAGAAGCAAACTGTGGGGTTGAAAACAAGATGACGTAGGAACAAGAAAAATATTTACTTAATTATTGTGTCAATAATAATTAATCTTTGTATGCCAACATTATTTAAATATGTGCACACAAAGTAGATTATGTACAATGGGTGATCTTTAAGAGAGAACGCTTAATGACAAACTTTATACAACAAAACTAATATGCGAAATAACAATACATAACATGTAGTTTGCATGTAATAGATGTGAAGAGATATAAATCGATTCAAATCATAAGGCATTTTAATTGAGATGAATGTATGTACTGTGATACTATAAAAATAACTAATCTACGATAAATAAGCAAGTAGATAGGTTAAACAAATTAGAAGTCAATTAAAATTATTAGAAGTCAATTAAAAACTTGGTGGAATGCGTGGGTACTTTCAGTACTAGATACTTAAACCATTATTTTCCAGGTGGAGTGATGATTTTGCACAAAATGGCGTGTAGGAACTGGATACGAAAATCCCGAAATCCGAGAGAGAGGTCAATGTCCAGTAATGGACTGCGGTAGGCCGACAATGATTAGGTAAGTGTATAATACATACTGGAGTCGGAAATTAACCAGATAACTCCAAATACCGGACGTTACAAATTCCTTTACACCCACAAGGAATTTTTAAATTCTAAATGAAAAGGCTGGAATGTACTAAGTTCTATTTAATGTGACAGAAAAAAAATCCTCTAAGGCGCATTGTTGTTGATACAAACTGTACGTGTACACCTAAATAAAAATTCTGCTGCGCAGTTAAACTAAGACGCCGCGCAAACATTACTTCACGTTGGAGGTCGACTGCCTGGCATTGCCAAATTTGAACAGGTGACGTCATCACTTTATTACCAGACACATAACCTCGTTACTGACTTGAAATAGGTATATCTCATGCTTTTTGTGTACGGCCAGTGTTAGCTCAAGAGCAGTGTAAAACAGCAATGTATTTAAAACATAAAAAGACAATCTTGTTGTCTTCCGTATTAATGTAAGCCATCACACATTAGATTATAAGACAATGTAAAAACGGGCACGTCTCTTTCCACGGCTGATGTCTCCTTGAGAGATAAATCTGTACACATAGGTTATGATCAAGTTACTTAGCTTCTCCAAGTAGCGGGGTAATGAGTAGATATTTAATTTCACCTTACATTGCAGACTAAGGTATATCATTACTAAATATAAAAATCAAATCATTAGTTTCAACAGCGCGTGACTATAGACACCAATATACGCAGCTATAGAGTTTTCTATTGTTACATATTAGGCTTCTTCATACTGTGTTCGTGTTCGTAGCGCTTCGTGATCTAAAAGTTAGGGACGTTAAAATTAATGCTAACAGTAAACTAGTTCAACCATGTTTATGAACCTGTAAATACATCTGTGATGTCGTGAGCTCTTATAGCATGTTTACAAAACGTCTCGTAGGTATAAGAAGTGACACAGGTGAAAATAACTACATGACCTTGATTCATGTTTTCGAACAATGGGCAAAGTCAAAATATGCGTCTGCTCGTGTTGGTATTTTTTACCCTGCCAAAAAGACTCTACCCTGCCCACGTACCCTGGTGGAAAGCATGAGCAGAATCCAAAAGTGGTAGTCACCATACTATGCGAATGCAGACAATGCAACAGTGCAGCGTGGTGAACCACACTATGACGACCTAGTGATGCTTCTGCCTCATTGGGCCTCCGGTATAAGACTTTTTTGAATAAAAAAAATTGTGAATGTCAATTTTGTATCGCAATACATCTTATTAATTATATGCGTTCAATTTCGAATAACTATCTAGGGTGTTTGTTCCTGAATTTCAAATACAACTAGTATAAATAGATTTATGAAACTAAATTCATAATGAGCTCTGGAATGAGAGTCATCGCATTGTATTTTAGAACAAGAGTAACACAGCATATACGCAGCGTACATGTACCTACGCAGGAACCCATATCAAGTCGCGTTCTGCACAATGTCCATTGTTCAGGTTTCAAAGAAGAATACCTTCACACTGTACATAATATGACACAAGTGCATTGTACTGAGGCTATCCATATGTTTTATGGAAAGAGAATATTTACACAACACTACTTGTAGTGGATTATACGATATATCAAATACTCTACACGTTGCGTGTTTAAATTTCAGCTTCAGTTTGGTTAATTATAAAAAGAAAACTCTGAAATATTTTAGTATGATTTGTGTAAAGATACATCAAAGATTAAGATTTAATGTAAGTATGTTATATGACGTGGATGAGAAAATATTTAGTTTACATCTTAAGACGCGTCTACAGACTGTTTAGCGGTTTTTTTTTTCTATGTATGGCTCTGCCAAAATGATTCTACTCTGTCTAATAGAAAGCATATGTAGAATCCAACAGTGGTGCAGCATGGTGACCCACACAATGACAGCCTACTGATGCTTGTGCATCATTGGGCCTCCGGTCTCGTACTCACCAACGAAACACGACAGCACGAACACTGTCAGTTTACGTTCTTCACAGTTGATCTTCTGTGCGAGGGTAGTGCCGCCCCGTTCGTGCTAATATCAGCGTGTCTCTACTTGGTTATGAAGACTTTGGAGATGTGTGATATCTTATCTTGATTTAGTGTTTATGAAATAATTAATTAGTAATTTAGATTAAAAGCACTGATCAAAAACTATTATAAAAGTAAACAAGTTTTTCTGTGGCATTAGTTAAACTGGGACTGACAAAACTCACATAGACATATTAGCGGCTGAAAAATTTTTGCTGGAAAAGTTGACCGGACTGAAACTAGACATTAAAATTAGCCAGTTTAGCGCATAACTTGTATTCTGTATATTTTATTATTTTAATTCCAAATACACACCTACTGGTTATAATAATAAAACTACAACGGAAATGTTTTGATTGATTTTGTGATTAACTTTAAAACATTCAAAATTATTTTTTCGTAAACACATTTTGAGAAGGAATATTAGAGAGAATTTACGATAATCAGATACATTAAAGACACTACACATATACATTATGGTGGAACTTTTTTGAAAGCAGTTGATAAAAATTCACTATATTAACGCAGAGATAAATTTTATTTTGAAAATAACATAGATACCTAGCACTAGCCGAACCGTGCCGTCTTCGTTTGGCGTTAACCGCCCGATTTTCTTCGACTTGATTTACGAATACTATTATTTTTAACTGAATTTTTTGTTCAATCATCATAATATGGTGCCCTATGTTACTCCTGAAAAGTGTCGCTTTCTGTTAGTGAAAGAATTTTCAGGATCGGGTAAGTACTTCCGAAGATTACTCCCTACAACCATACAAACAAAGTTAAAAACTTTACTTCTTTCTAATATTATAGTATAGATTATGATATAACGAGTTTGTTAGTCCAGAGGTTAATGGTCTTGACTGCTAAGCCAGATGTCAGCTTCAAGGGTTCAACTCCCACCCAGGACAAATCTTTGTGTAACGAATACGAGCATTTTTTCTGTGCCTGGATGTAATTTTTTTATTATATTATACAGTATATGGGGAACAGTATGTGTATTAAAAAATATGTAAGTATGTTAATCAGCAGTATAGTTAGCATAGTACAGGCTTTGCCTAGTTTAGGATCAGACAGCCGTGTGCAGCGTTGCTAGATTTTTTTTAGTCAAATCGGGATTTTGAGACTTTTTATTGAGAAAAAGCGGGATTCTTACGTCGAAAGCTGGACGAAGAGTAGAAATAATAGTTGCCTGACATTTTATTGACGATAAACCACTACGGCTTACCTACTAACTTCACTTTGGACGTCTTGACAACTATCCTCAAAAATCGGCAGAAAAACTATGTAATTTTGATTCAAAAAGCGGGACGTCCAGCTAAAATCCGGACGTCTGGCTGTCAACGCTGGCCGTGTGTGATATGTATGAGGATATTATGATTATACTCACTGGACGTGTTTGACTATTCAGGTGCTTCTAGTACCTTACATCTAGTGATATTCGAGTTGGATCTCAAGAAATAAAAATGCGCCACGGTGTTCTCCGCACATTTGCCAAGGCCATGATAAGTTATATATATTGGTGGTATAAAAGCTGTGAAACATAGCAAGACGAACACTAACAAAATTACGATATTGCTTCTACGCCGGAAATATGAGCGAGATATCGATGTAATTACTATTTTAACCATTATAATACCGTTGAAGTTTTATCAATAGTCATGGCTTTATAGATTTGTAACAGTTTAAAATCAAAAAGTCAAGGCCTGTACGTCTGTACGTATGTAAAAAGCTGTTTCTTTTACATACATATTAAGTAAAATAAAAACACTTGGACCTTTTAAAAACGGATACGGACGGACGGACAAAACTTTTCTTGTCTCAACTGAAGGAAGTATCAAAAACTCCATTTATAGGCAAACGTATTTATGGTACCTTAATATATTTTTACGTATAAAACGAGATTTACTCTTGATATAAAATGATACTCTTTAACTCACTCGTTTGATTTACAGCGGGGGATAATGATTACCTATACCACTAACTCTATTAAGTAGGTAGTAGATATGTTTCTAATAGCATCGCTCGTAGTGAAAACTACTAACGCACTCATCAAGTTCTAAAAAGTTAAAAAGTTCTAATTTCGGACTACATCAAGTTCTAAAAAGTTAAAAACTTCTGATTTCGAACTACATCAAGTTCTAAATAGTTAAATAATTTGGTAACTACATTTTATGGTGCTTTAAGATAATATAAGATACAAAAGAATTAGAGTTTATTAAATTTCAAGGTTGTATATAGGTATCTGAAAAGAGTCATAGGATCGCGTCGGAGTGTAAGTAAAAATTAAACGAAAAACATTTTAATAAGAATATACCTTATTCGACGTTTCGGCTTGTAGCTATATACATACGTAGTGAACTTACAGGGTGTCGTAAATGTCCTGTCCTGAATGGCTTCAAGAGAAGAATGGTACAGCTGTGTCTTTGTTGGTTTTTTTCTCCGATTTGGCGGGAACGCTGCGGTGCGTAGGCACCGATGTATGTACTCTTTCATGAAATCTTTTATGCATGCTTATCGCGTAGTTACCCATCGAGGTTGTGGAGTTCCTATTAACTATTTCATTCATTATTATTTCACACATCGCGCAAACCGGGATCTCAAAAAAAAAAACAATTGAAACATATAGTCAAGGCGGGATTTTTTTTTTCTTTCAAGAGACAGATGAAGTTTTGTGGTTAAGCTAGTGGTGAAATGAAATGGCAGGTCGTAAACTCATGATGTCAGAAAAAATAGAGAAATTTGTTTTAAGTTAATAAATAAATAATAATTTAATAAAAATTAAATCAAAATGAAAAATAATAAAAATTCTAATTAGAAAATACATGTAAGAAAATATTTCGTTTGACTTTACTTGAAATTGTGTTCACAGAAAAAAAAATGTCTTGTATAAAATAATAATGTTATATAAATAATAGTAAATAAATACTATAATAATTTGTTACAAATGTTTATTTTAATACGAATTTATTACAAACTTGCAGTACTAGTATGTTTCTAGCTGCTACTTAATTGAGACAACATCCGTAAATACTTCTATGTTGGTATAGAGATTGCTCATACAGCTTTCTATTTGAAAGAAACTAACATGATAGCAGCGGGCAGCTTTCGCAAGTGCGGCAAAACCGGCACGAAACACGACCACGATGCGGCTCCGTTGCGGATAGAAAGCGCGTCGCGACCTCACTTTCACTTGGGCTAGCAAAACCAGAGAATGAATAACGCTATCGTCACATTCATGAGGTCGAGGACCTTTTCTGCTAAGAAATCACGAAGTAGTACAATCTGTGGAACAGTTAGTTACAATAGCCTCGCTTATAATGTAGAACTTAATTTTTGCAAAGCACATGGCGTGACCCAGTAAGTTTTACGTTCTTAAAGCTTAACAAAAGAAGTTAATTTTCATAATTTTCACATATGTTCTCTGTAAAGTAATATATAATTATATTACTTTAACTACAAATAAGAATAAGTTTCATAAAAAAGAATTCAAAAATGTTTCACTCCAACATATTTTTTATACATTTGTTTTCATAATGTAGGTAAAAAAGATAGACCACTTCTGGGAAACATGTGTTTTGTTGAAACAATGTTTAATGAAATGTATAGGTACTAACACAGTTTCACTGAACATGTTGAGATCAGTAAACTCACATAATTATTTAAAATATTTTAAACTTGAAACAAATGAACGTGATCATCTCAAAAAACATCATTCACCAGACTTGTTGAGTCAATTTATCTCGTGTCAATTGATTTCCAATAACTGTTTTCAATTGAGACGGACGATGCATGCGGGACCCGCTCAATTGTTTAATTAACCGACCAAAGCAAATTTTGACGCCATATATAAAGAATAAAGGCCTTTAAATCACATTCCATTGTAAATATTTTTCTAACTATCATGGAGAACTTTTAGTCAAAGCGTCCTAAAAGGCCGAAAATTTACACAAATAACTAAAAGGAATTCTTTTTAAATGTATTATTGCCATCTTAAAATTTATAGCCATTGAAGTTGCCAGTCAAAACAGAAACTCTTGGAAACCCAAAGTAAATATTTGTTGGCTATGACCGTAGCCAATTAAATTATTACGCTTTCGACACAAAAGATATTTACTAAATATATTTGAGAGAGCTGTAGGTACAGCCCTGAAATGGAACTGTTTAGTTTTACTGATACAACATTTTTATTTATTAACTGTGTAGGTACCTATGTAGTCGTCTGTAGCCATATATGATTTTGTGCGAAAACATTTTGGTAAAATACTGGGAAAATTACAACTTGTATGAGGCAGGATGCACGGTACAGTGGAGCGCGACGGTCGCGCGCTGTGGCGCAGAATGTTCCTGAACATATACATTATGTAACCAATAATGTTCATACATTTCTTAACTCTATTCAGAACTGCATAAGGTTTAATTCTGTGATATAAGTATTGATATTTTCAGCCTTTATTTGCTGACGGAGATAACATTTTGTAGCCGTACTTTTCGAAAATGTTTCAAAGATTACATTCAATTTTAAGTCTTTAATATAAGGTTCGATTTAGCTTATTATCTAGATGGTTCCAGAGCTGTTGTGGCACTTTGCTGTTCGGTTCTATGAACCGCTTCCGCCGCTGCTCCTTCCGTCTCGGGTTGCTGGTCGCAGACATTCCTGAGGCGGACACCGGACCCGGCTTAAGAATGTTGACCAGACGAGGACGCGCTGATGGCGTGATAGCTTAATGCATCTTCGAACTATGTAGTCTTCTTGTATTCCACTTTGAGCGAATAGCACAACTTTTTAAATTTCTCTGTCCATATGAAAAATATCTTGTGTTTTCGGGAAATTATTAGTGTAATGTATTCTGAGGAATTTGTTATTGTCTGTATTTGGTAGCCTGATAGGAAGTGTAGGTATAGACGGAGAGCTGATAACGAATTTTGAGAAGGTTCTTTAGACAAGGTGAAATTGCGAAAAATTATAATTTCGTGAATTGGCGAATCCAGTCCAGGGAGTCTTTTAGCGAGTTAGCGGTTATTTCGGCTGCGCGTAAGAGTTTTTATCGCACTTATTTACAAATTTTATTAACATCTGGGAACTGCTTATAACTAGCAAAATCGTCTGGCGATTTGCATTTATTATTAAAATTACTTAATAAATACGTGATATAAATTTCAGATTGCCTAAATAATACTTTTTGGGAATTTAAAAAAAGTACTTTTGAAGTCGTCTAACTATACTTAATAACCGTCTTGGATTTTTTTTGAATTCTGGAAATAATAAATTAAAAGATAAAAAAGATTCAAGTCAAACATATTTTTTTTGAAGTTTTTTTTGTAAATCTTATATGCTGCGCAGTAACGAAATATTCGCTAACTAGCTAAAAGACTCACAAAACTGGATTCGCCAGTTCACGAAATTGTTTTCGCAATTTCAGCTTGCCTAAAGAACCTTCTCAAAATTCGTTATCAGCTCTTGGACCAATATACGTTAGTGGCTTTGTCATTCACAAGGGTACGTTATTTGTGTAGTGAATGAACAAAGATTTTATATTTTCGTGTAGACTATTGGTACCTAATTGAGAGGTAGACAGACAGTAGAATCACTTCACGACATGTCTGATAACTACTAAAAAAGTTGTAAAGTTAGTTTTGAAATAAAAATAAAACCTTTTTTTTCATTATGGGTTTTTTTATGATATAGGTGGCAAACGAGCAGACGTATCACCTGATGGTAAGGATGTGGGGAGGGGTTGGGGTATGGGCCTCCGGTGTCCTCATTGAAACACAGCGCTATTTCAAACCGATTTTCTGTGAGGCCATGGTATCACTCCGGTCGAGCCGGCTCATGGCATCAGAATGGCAACGATCTTACTTTTGCTTATAATAGAGTGAAGCTAGCAGGAAGAAGAGTAACAAAGAATACTTTTTTTCTATTTTCTTTTTTTTAATAAACTTTTAATTTAAATTCTTATTATCTTTAATTCTTTACTTATGAGTAGTTTATGCCTAACTAGGAAGAAGTTATATATATTTCGAATTAAATAGCTAGATTTAAAAAACTCAAGGTCTATTCTTTGTTTAAATTTTCAGTTTAACCAAGGTGATTTTGAAATATAATCAGTCAGTTTTAAAAGTCGTATGCAAAGGAATCATAGTTTGTAACATGGAACCGGAATAACCGTAAATATTAGTAATTAGTATTGTATTTTCCATTTGGTTAATAGTAGTAACATATTACTAATAAATACTTTTTCCTGCCTGCGATGACTGAGGCAACCACTATCAAACTGTAACAAGTTTATTTTATTCAAATATGTACTAGTTTTGGTCACGGTTCCACCCGCGCGTATGCAAGTATCGCGTTAAAGAGTTGCCAATGTCCTTTCTTAAAAATCAATGCATCTTTATGCCAAATTTCATTAAAATCGGTGCAGCGGTTTAGCTATGAAAGCGTAGCAGACAGACAAAGTTACTTTCGAATTTATAATGTTAGTATAGATACCTACGAGATAGTGGTAATGAAAACTCAATATAGGTACGAGCAAAATAATTTTTCATTCAAAGAAAAAAATAACCGCCAATGCGTCTACGCGCAAAACTCCGGAACCGCTCTATTTTTTTCAAATATTTTAGTTAAGAAAGGTTCTGCTTCTAGGAAAATAGTAAAAGCAACACTTATTCATTATTCCATTTGAACTGCGACAGGCCAATAACTTTTGACAGAACGAAGTCTGTGGGCCGTAGGGGCTGCTAGTTGATATGGTAATAGAGATGAACACACAAAATGTAAAGTAGTACCGATACATACACAAATATACCTCCTATAAAAGTAGTTACTGTAGTAACTAAAACATAGAATATCCACCATCAAAACATCGTGAAACACTAAAATAATGAAATGCCGAGAAATGCTAATAAGCGATAAGACATAGTCCACACTATCTCTTTGTAGCCCTGTTTACCAATAACTCAATTTTGTTATTGAATGTTGACACCGCTTATCTAAAAAATTACCAGTTAGTTCTGTCTGGTTACGTCATTAAGTTTTTATCTGTTTGTGTAAACCGTGAGAATGATTATGGTCTGCGGTCCCATGTCTTGGCCCATTCATAGGCGTTTAATACTCGATCCCACGCACATTTGTGATCCATGTGTGACAACAAAATGCGGCTTGCACTATAGCCTGTTGCGTTTCTTTATTATTACAGGCAATACAATGCAATACACCCTTTTACTTTGAAAAATTAGTCAGTAACACACTAATAATTGTTTGGAAATTACATTCTAAAGGGTAAACTCTAAATATATAAAAAAATATGCTTGTCTGTATGTCCTTTATAGAACTAACTATCTATTTAATAATGTGAAATGCAAAAGTGTTGTGTATGAGCCCACAAAGGTTTCTGAGTTGGTTGGCCGACATATACGCGGCACCTAGTAAGGAATAAATATTTCTAAGGAAGGCCGTCATTTTTAACGCTAGAAACATGAAATAATACATAATTCGTACTTTATTTACATAAATTCGAAAATAACTGTCTGTTACGCTTTCACAGCTAAACCACTGCAGCTGTTTTAAAAGAATTGGGTATGGAGATATTTTGGTTCTTGAAGAAGGACATAGATTACTCCATACTCAATGTATAGCTGACATACATACGGGCCGGGCCGAGGGCAAGAGCTAGTTAATCATGTAAATCAGAATAGATGCAGTAAGTTGATCGCATTGAGGGCAACACTCTTCACCTGAATCCACTGAGCTAGTTATTTTTTATGAATTTGGGTGTACACATCGCTTTGTTACCATGGCAGGCAATGTGTATACAATCAATCACAATAGCTGTTGAATAACAGGACAATAATAATTTTAGAGTCGAATATATCGTCAAAACTAAAGTTACAAATGATGTTTAGGTTTTAATAACCGACTTGAATCAAGCTTGCTCAGAGAAATTAGCATATCCATACTTTTTGCTAAAGATCAATGTGAGTCTTACATTAGTAGATATTTCATCTATACAAATAAATAAAATTGGAGTGTCTGTTTGTAATATTAAAATAACCGCTTTTACATACATACACGGTACATATACCACAAATGTAGTTAAAAATTGTTTTTGTCTGTCTGTCTGTCTGTTTATTCCGGGTAATCTCTGGAACGGCTGGACCGATTTTGATGGGGCTTTCACTGGCAGGTAGCTGATGATCCAGGGAGTAACTTAGGCTACTTTTTTTTAGACTAGCTTTGTCCCGCGGCGTACTGAAATAAAACATGCGAATACCAGCCATTAATAGCTTAATGAATATTAAATTATAATGTACAGTTATGTTCCAATTTAAAACGGAGTCAGAATCACACGGATCAATTTATACAGATTTCTCAATGACAGACATTCACAAGTTATGGGAACATTTTTTCGGGAGCGTAACGGTTTTTGTATTATTTTTTGTCGCCTTTGACCGTGTGAAGGGACCTCAATGGATGCATGTGAACGGTTTGCCCATTTATTAAGGACCTGCGATAATACGTAATCTACCCTCACCGTGTAAGCTTTAATGCGATACGAGGGGGCTGAGGGAGGTCTGTGTGTACTGGTGTACGTGTTAGGCGTCTTCAATGAGATGTTTCTTTGAGAAACGTCTCTGTTTCATCATATTGTTTAGTGTGTTCACATGGTGGCGTTACTAGGAATTGTGCAAGAAATATCTTATTTTCTCACAGTATGTATGATTTAAGACAATCTAAGTAATATTTTTTAATCTCTAGAATATAAAAAATATAACAAACAATAAGATATTCCAGGAATAATCTTTGATTGAATTAAATCCTTTGTCTTTCCTCAATGTCTTTAAACTTACCATTTCATTACTTCTTATTAGTTACTTTCTGCAGATTTTTTTTAATTGCATAGTTTCTAAGTTTTATTTTTTCTTATTAACTCATTACTGTTACAAATAAAATAGGAAAAAAATATCTGTAGAAAGTAACTCATAAGAAGTAATGAAATGGTAAATTTATATTTTTATTCGTCTTTACCTACACGGCCTTTCAAACATTTCAACCTTTATAATAATAACTAAAACACGTAAAAAATATTAGGAATTTACACTATTGACATATAAAAAACTATTCTCGAACAGAGGCCCTTTTTTTCTATTGCCGTGGAATGTTTGTCCGTCCTTCACGTGATTACGGGACAACGACTCGCTCTAAATTCCTTTAACACGTTCAAACTCATTAAAACTCTATTAGTTAATAGTTTAGGAAATCACATTTTTATAGATATCAGTTTAAAACTACATTTCTCATTTAATGTGTTAAATAAACAAAATTTTAGGTACTAAGTTACATGATTTAGAGACAACTCCCGCCTTAGGAATGATCTCGGTGTTGCGGGGGTCTTACAAATTTAGAATTATACTAGGGATCCGTCCCGGCTTCGCACGGGTGGATTCAGATGCACCCACCGACGACACGACTCGTGCATTTTAAATCTGTAATATTTTCGAATATGTTCATTTAAATTACTTACTGTACAGGGCTATATTGATCTATATTAAATGCACAATGTATTTAAGGTACTTAATTGAATAAGGATTAATGTTGTATTGCTTAAAATCGCTTTTTAAATAAGCCATTATTTCTAGGAATAAGAAAGAAATAAAAATGTTTTCTTTTTTGTTTATGATTAACATACCTATAGCATCGCGGACTTATTTGTAGACCTTTTTAAGGTGTACAATACTGTAGTACATTATTTTGATCTATTTTTAAGGTTTCCTTGCTCCATGTGTTCCATTATGTCTTTATTTATGACATCACATTATAAACCTTTAAAATTATCATTGTTTCTACACTATATTATACATGTATTATATAAACATTCCTCTTAAATCACTCTATCTATTAAAGAAAACCGCATCAAAATCAGTTGCGTAGTTTTAAAGATTTAAGCCTATCAGTAGAGACAGACAGACAGCGGAAGCGACTTTATTACCCGACTACGGCAAAGCCAAAGGAGGGTTATGATTTTGGCAGGCTATGAATGTATGTATGTATGTATGTTCATTTCTTCCCTCATAGCTCCTTAACCACTCATTAGACGCGTTGTTAAAGTATTATGGACTGTGATACATTACTAAGTTTCAAAAGCCGTAGTGACAACGCGTGACTACGGCTATTGAAACTTGTTTCATGCTTTTTCAGCGTTGTTTTTTGTCGTAGTTGGGTTGGGAAAACGAAGCAAAGAACATCGAACATCGATCAATCCATTTTCAAAAAAGGGGCACAGGAAGTAGAATAAATATATTAAAAAAAAATGAATGAGACTTTTAAACAATAACTTTTATTCTATGGAAAATATGCATAATACCGGTTTTTGTTTTGAATAAAACAAAAGGCTAAGGCGGGAAAAATGAAAGAATGAAGTTTCGACTGCTCGATGTTTTTTTTTAATTTCATTAGCAATGTAAATGTAAACAAGTTTTAATTAAGTAGAAGTAAGATATACTTATTTAAGGAAGATATAGAGTTAGGATAGATCTTCAGATAAAAAAATACTTATGGGTTTCTTGCAAGCGATTAAGATATTCATTAGACGTTGAGGATGTGGTTCCATAATTTTATTTACATCCATTTTAATTAACTCTCGGGTTTTAATTTTATAATGGCTTTTAATTAATTATTTAATCATTCTAGAAACTGTTAAATCATAATTTGTAATAATACTTACTATTGTGTGGTAACCAAATACTGTTTGTTCTTAATTACTTTGACAGGCTTGTATTGACTTATCCTTGCCATTCTGTTAAATAATTATTGTTTTGATGTATGTTCTTCTACTTACCTAATATGCTTTGATTGTATTTATCTTAGACAGTAATTAAGATAAACGGATACTAACACAATTAATAGCTTAACAAATATTTATCAGCTCATCTTTGAATAGGACAAAATTTATGTTTATAGAGACAAATCTTGTACGTGTAACCTAAGAAATTTTGGGTAAAATTTTCAGTTTTTCCATAGTAGGCAAAACATTTTGTTATTGAATAGGTATCCTAGAAGGCAAAAAGCGTTTCAATCTGGATGGCTATTTAAGTGACTACAAAAACAGTTAACGACACACAAAGTGTTTTTTTTATATGAATTTCAGCTAGATACCTCCACGCGTTCCAGAGAAAAAGGGTCTTGACAGACTGACAGACGGACAACAAAGTGATCCCATAAGGGTTTCCTTTACGGTACGGCACCCTAAAAACAATAATATATTGTTAATGTCTTGTCTTTGTTTGACCTGATACTGTATCCTTTTACGCATATATCAAAATAATAATAATATTTCGGACATCTGACACACAATGTCATCTAGTAACAAACTAAGTAAATCTATATTGACTGATGTAATATAATAAAATAATAATAAAAATAAATTCATGGGGAAAAATGCGAAAATACACTTTTCGCGAATTGGTGTGACCTTTCGTGCGGCTTGGCACGCAGCGGAGTGCGGGGAGTGTCGGTTACGTTCTCACGGGAACGCGCGGTGATTGCACCGCATTACGCCCTGCACTGGGTCGCTACAACCGCCCGCACATACAGCCATAACTTGCTGTGGACGAGACTTTATAATATTTAATATCAACAGTCAAGAAGGAAAATACTTATGTAGGTACATCGGGTTTGGAACGGTAATACAATATCCATGTACCACTTAGGAATTTTGCTCATCATTGCTTTAGCACTGTCTTCTCTGAAGTGTAATCGGATAAAGGTTATATTTATACAGTGGCCATAAGAAATGTATTGTATTTTTTATCATTATCATTATGCCCCGAAGTTTACGGCTGGCTCGATAATGATAGTCAGAACTAAAAGTAAACTTAAATGGAATCAGTTTGATCTTATTTTTGATAAGATTCATTGCGACACTTCATAATTTACTACTTACCCCGAGGATTTTTTTTTTGTCGGTTTTGTATTTAATTTATTTAAAAAAATACCTGAGCAGCTTTCCATACGCAGGCGTCTATCCCAAAAAAATGCGTTCCACAAAAACCTACATTTTGCCAAATCTGTCATTGATAGGTCAGCAAAAACAAATAATAATTCAATACAAATGATTAAGCTAGCGACATGCTTGGAAATTATTCATTTAAAATTATACATACATATAAATTATCTATTCCGGTTTTCCCTTATAGGTACGGAAAGCACACAAATGAAATATGTAGTTGAAAACAATAATATTATCGCCATCACTAGCACAGTAATTAATAACTCACCACGCTACAACTAATTATTAGGATAATTATTGAATAAATATTGAGGTGTAACTTTAGTACGTAACTTTGAGTAGTTCACATAGTAGTATGTAATATAATTAGGTACTGTGAACTCACCACAAAATTCTTGTCATCTTCTACACAGTTGTCCTTAGTGAGCCACTAGCAGCGGGTTCCGAAGTGGCCTGCATCCACAGGTACTAGATATTTTTTAGTTCATCTGTCCATCTGGTCAAAAGATGCCTTACGCTATTCTTTCCCTTTCGTGGACTCCATTCGCGAACTTTTTAGCTCTATCGACTATCCGTCTTCGTGTCGTACAATTTTTCTGGCCTAACACTACTTCAAACTGTTAGATATCCTCATTTTAATTTTGTGCCGTGGACAAAACACCAACTATGAAAAGCTCAATCACAGCTTCTGAGTTTGACTGTCAAGGTCATATTGAGAGATTTTTTGGACCTATGTCACATATGTCATCCGCTACACATCAATCGAAAATCTTTTGTTTTTAAGTGAGTACATACTGAGAAATCTTGAACAATAGGATGCAGCGTTTCTTAGTCCATGTTCAGATGATGAAATAGATCATGTTCTAGAAACACGCAATAGCATGTGTACTCCTAGAATGAAATTATATGCAGTTAGCAAAATGCGCGTTGAGCGCTCATCACCTTAACATGGCCTTATACGACGACAATATCGAGGATTGACCTCTAGTTCAAAATTGGTTCTAACTAGTTGGACTGTTTGTCCGTTCTCCTTCCGACCTTCATCATGATGGGAATGAACAAAACATGGTATCTGTCTTGAGTTAACTTTGAACCATTAAATATTCTTAACGCTAACTACAGTAAAACAGCTTCTGTTCGAAATAATTCCTTATAAAAAGTTTCGACTTTTTCAGGAATTTACCCATTCATTGTACTAAACCAAATTGTCCTACTTTCAACTCACCGGCTTTTCTCTTGTTCAGCTTTGCTTTGAAAGTATATAGAAATAATTCATTACTCTTTGTTAATGACCAAAAGTACCAATACTAAGTTCTGGAGGCTACAAGCAAAATATCATGTATTATTATTTCTGCATAAATTTAATAAATTTTATAATTCCAATGGTGAAATATAGTATTTTGATTATATTATAGTATTATAATAGTAAATAATCTACAAAAAATACTATAATATTTTTATAGTATTTGACATTACGAAATGCGTAGGCACATGCACTCGTATTAGTGTCCTTGCAGATAAAGCATGCAAAACAACAGAGTTTCGATATCAATTTGGGACACATAGGATTTGTTTTAGGGGTTGACATAGAAACATAACCTTATCAAGTGTTACGAGTGCTATCAATGTTGCTTATAGTCCTGATTTTTAGGTGAAGCGTATCCATGGAAACTGCAAATATCCATAATAACATCCGAAACAGAATGTTTCGTTCATACTTGTCATGTACTAGTCGATATTTGTCACACATTGTTGTTGTGCTCAAACATATGTTTTTAGTTGTTTTTTTCTTATTTTTGGACTCAACGGTTAAATTGCATCACATCTCATTTAATTACAACTTCACAAATGTTTGTAAGCGAGATAATTTGATTCTAAAGTCCAAACTAAGGTACCACGAATAACGATAAAGGTAAAGTATCTGAGGAGTGACTCATTTCAAATAATACTAAGTCTCCTAATGTCCAAATACAAGTGTGAGATTCAGAGCAACTTTGTAATTACACTTTCTCTAACATACACGTAATTTAATGGTGGACTTCGGTAATCTTCACTCACTCGACGAAAAAACTAGTCTTTCTGTGAGGCGGTGGCATCATGCCAGTCGATTGTGCTCATTTGTGCCCAAGCACGTCTGTTCAACCAGTAGAATTTTTATGAGACACACAGAAGACTTAGCCAAGTCGACATTCTACCTAATTAAATCTAAAGAAATGACATCGTCTTAACATTAAGTCACGCGATCAAAACAAAATAATAAAAGAATAAGCTTATAGAGGCGCTAATAGCCTAGTTGCACTCGGTGATTAGAAACAATCACAGATGGTAAGCAAGGATCCCGCGGTCAGGACCTGGATGGGTGACCGCTGGTGGCATTATACCATGAGCGTCTCCGTGATTCGGAGGTCATGTCAAGCAGTTGGTCTCGGTTGTTATCCTTGCATAACAGGCGGCTTAAAAATATCCAACGGCAAGATTAAGTAAACACGACATTGTCTTGCCAGTCCCCAACCCGCACTCGGCCAGCGTGGGTACGTATGGCCTTAAGTCTCTATTGAGAGGAGACCCGAGCCCAGCAGTGGGACATTATGCGTTTTTGATGATGAAGCTTATAGAGGCATTAGCGATTGTAGAAACAGATTCAACGCGCAACACTTGTATCTGCTACAAGGTTTGCAGATCACATGTTTTAAAGAGTATATCGGTGTTACAGCTTCTTGACATTATTAATCGTTTGATCTATCGCTACTTTGACACTATCGCTTTTTAACAATTTCCACTCCCATCACTCAAATTAATCTCGTACATATCGAAGTGAAATGCGGCAGCATTAAAATCTGATGCAATATTTAGATCTCGTCCCTTGAGAATGAAATGATGATTAAAGAAACATGAAAGCGGTCAGGATGTGTATAGCGTAGGGGCCGATACTAGAATAGTTATCGTTAACTGTTGTGGTGACGATTTAATAATTATTGCCCATTTAGCACCCAAAAGGGGTGGAGTGGAGCCAATTAAGGTATCAAACAATGATGCAGAAACATCACTAGTCTGCCATAGTGTGGGTCAGCTTCATTTTTGCATTGACTGCATGCACAATGAATATGGTGACTGCCGCTCTTAGATTCTACTTATGCTTTAGATCAGAGTAGTTATTTTGGCAGGACCATACAGAAAAAAAAACTGCAGGAAAAGAGCACTATAAACAGATACAAACCCGTCGGGACAGTATGGTTTAGAAGGTATTGGCCTACCAAAACCATATTTTTAAGAAGAGCTCTATGTCCAATACTAGTCTGATAATGATTTTTCACATTTTGAACTATAATTACAGTTCAAAAAACTAAAAGAAACTTTTTTTTAAATACACATAAAGTACATTTAAAAGTTTACACTTCTAAGACCTTAGTAGTGATAAAATTTACAATAAAACATATTTTAGGAAAATTATTTCTTAGGTATAGTAGAATTTCGCAGTTTAAATGCTTCTAAAGTATTTGATCCTAAAATGTAATAAAATACCAACTCCACCGGCTCGTTGCTTCTTACATTAAGAATTGTGCGACTTTTCCCATTGGAGCTCGCGACCGCGACTTGTTTCCAATCAACAATGGAATGCGTCGACTTTTTGGTCTGCGCCCGCGCAACTGCTCTCGTACAGGGAAGATCAAGTTTTTATCTACTCGGTGTTAACTCAATTGGAAACAAGGATCTTAGCTTGCCCTAACTGTTATTTTTCTAGTGGTATTCCGCATTTTAAAGTATACCTATATAGTTTAAGCTGTATGTTGATGCATGTGAATTAGGGTGGCAATGCATTTGTTTGCTAGTTTGCCTCTCTCGGGGATCTTTTTTTTGGATAATTTATAATGAAACTAATTAGGTTCACTTTATCCTAAACTTAAAAAAATCTGCTATACGATGCTGGGAATCCAGCGGTACATAAACGAGCTATGTTGGTACCGTTTGACAAGAGACTGGATTGTTTAGCTGTTAGTTTTCAACGGTACACAGTAGGAAGTCAAACAGCCTTTGGTGTATAATATAATATCTCTCAAATCATCAATATCTCATTGCGAGTCATTTCCCTGTTTAAAATTTTATTTTTTTTGCCAAACAACTGTTTTGCATAAGTTTTTGCGAACTCTATTTTTAAAAAGTTAGCCTGAAGCCAATGACACATACTTTAAGAAGACAAAAATAAACAACATACAACAACAGCATGAAAACTGTGCCAAAGAGATGAAAATATAGCTGAATCATCGGCAAAAATCAATTAAAGAGTCAAAAGACTATATGGGAGGATGAAAAACTTTTAGTCACTATTTTCAAAGAAACTAGACATCGCAAAGGTTTATTTATTTTGACGCTAATTACGAATAAAAAGCCTGGCCCGATTTCGCGCGAAAATCTTTGATATTTTCGAATTTCATCTACTTTAACAGATCTCTTCGTTCAGACTCTTCTGATATGTCACCTAGATTCCGTTAAGATTTTGCATGCAAGAAAGACACCAGATATGTCCCTCGATTTTGCATAAGTATCCCAGATTTGATATGGCAAATTGTGCAATGGAATGTCATAAACCTGATACGCAATACGTTAATTAAAGGTTATTACCAACGTTAGAATAGCGTTATGAGTCACAGTTGATATTCGCCCACGATTCGCATTTTGCATCTCAAATCTGTTATGGATTCACGTGGCATCTGTTATATTGGAGATAATGATTAGATTGCTTTGAAGGATTTATCATATGCTATCTTGAGTGGTAACATGTAAACAGGTTACGTTTCCAGGTAATTGATGTTATTCAGCTGACGTATTTTAAGAAACTGCAAAAACAAAATTGTTATGTCTGCTAGAATATAACTTAAAACTTGAACCTTAATTTATTTCGGATTCAATTTCCTAACTTTGTAGTACAGAGCTTGCTCAAGTTTCGTGGTATAAAACAATGACTGCTCAATGTTTATGTTTTTAGCAATACCCCAGCTGCTTGTTAAAACAATGTTTAGACCGTTCCAACTATATTAAACAGATTCCTAAGTTTAGAATATCAGACATTTAAAAAGAGTGGCCATGAGCTTATTTGCCAGTATTCTTCTCATAAGGCTCTACGCACTTTGGAAACTGGAAGTTATAGATCGACACAATTGATTTTGGTGTTTTCACCTAACTTACCTTGGCAGTCCAGTACATGCTGTGGCGTCTGTTTGTGTCCATCTATGTTTTTTAACCGTAGCTTCAATTTAACGCTCATACATATCACTTAGTGTCTTAATTGAATAAATAATTTTGAATTTGAATTTAGCTTAAGTAAAAATATTTGAAAGTTTCTGTTTTGGCCAAGTTCTGGAAGTAACTAACTGTAGAACCTTGAAGGTTAACGTCGATATCACAGCGGTGAACGTTTATCGGTTTGCCACATTGGTATCCTGCATAGCTGATAAAGCCAAAATATTCAAATTTTGGTGGAAATGTATTCTCTTTGTTACTAACTAACAAACCGCCTACATAGTAACTAAATGTGAGAATATTGTATGACACACTATACTTAAATTGTAAAGCTGAAGAGTCTGCTTGTTTCTTTGTTTGGTTTAACACGCGTATATCTGGAAGTACTGGTCAGATTTGAGAAATTCTTTCAGTTCTACACACCCCAATTATCGAGGAAGGCTATAGACTACATATCATCATGCTACGACCAAAAGTAGCAGAATGTCAATAAAAAGTGTTTTCTCTATAAAATATTATACATTTTACAGACCCAAAATTATCGTATTATAAATTATGATATTGTTTTGGCTGATTTTCATGAGATTCCTAAATCGCTGATGTTTGAGTTATAAGTAGTCTTATACTCTAATAGCTAGGAAGTCGCTGTAATTTATAACCCTATGTGACTTACGTTGAGATGGCTTCATATACTGTTGGTAACCAATTGACACAACACAGTTGCAAATTACAGATTACTCTTGTACGCATCAAGCAATACCAAGTTTAGATAAAACCTAAGTATTCTCAAAGACTTGGCAAGAACTGGCTTTGGAACCATAAAATGAAGCACTTGGCCATGTTGTTGCAATTTTATAGAACCGCACTTCTGTATGTAAAAACAAGAAATGTTAGTTTATAATATCATTAAAAATTTGAATGTAAAATAAAGTATAGCCTATTAAGATTACAACTTTATTTTCTCTTTATATTTACGAACCACAGTTGCACTTGCGTTTATGGTTTCCTCCTAAATGTTTGTAGCGTAAAGTTAATTAGTCGAAAAAAAATGGGCTATGAAATAAAGATTACATTAGCATGTACGACCAAAAACAAACAGCTCTGTTCTATATTGTTATAATTATTAGTAAATTTAATCAAATTTAAATTCCCTAAATCATTCAAAAACTCCATCAATAGTGCAAGCGAAGTATGGACTGCCCCAATCTCATGGCACTTTCTATTTGTATGAGTGGAAAATGTGTTGTACAGTTGAACAGTTGTAAAAATTAACAAGGAAACCAGTATCTGTTTTATTATTGTTTAAATTTATACATAGACTCGTATTTCGTTAACCTCAAAACAAACAGAATTAGGCACAGAGATCTACAATCATGTGTGTCTGCACTTTTGTACAATCTGCCTTACACTAATGCTCTTTCTCGCTAGAGGACGATTATAAACGAAGTATTTTTAACATCGGCGACCGGCGATTTGGACTTTTCATTGATACTTCAACGTGTTTTGGTATTTAAAGCTTTAGTTAAATCAGTGACAAACTAAAATGTACTTTATTACATCGTTCGACAGTCGATATCGTTTATTTTCTTTATATTTTTAATGTGTGACTTTTATACTAACATTATTTAAACTGTTATCTGTGTGTGACCTAGCTATGTGCCTCATTATGCTCTTATCTAGGTTATTTTCTTTCTTTAATTATCATATTGAAGTTATTTACCACCTACCGAGTATGTGAAGCAAATCACTAAAGAACATCTTCATTTCTTACTCAAATCTTTTTCAAAGTATTTAAAACTGTCAGAAGAAAGTCACTGTCAGTGTTTAGAAAATATTGTGTCTGGAAAATGTCTCTATGAGAATATGAGTGATTTAGTTGTATTATAGTATTGTAGTTGATTTATAGAAACGAAACACATTAGGAAGATCTCAGATCATAGATGGAGTTCATCAAAAATTTTCATAAAATGAAAAATTTATACGGCTAATAAAATTTATTCAGGCAGCTAATAGCTAGACGCTAATACGTAATGAGTATAATCTTAAATATAAAAATCAATTGCTGTTCGTTTGTCTCGCTAAAAGTCGAGAGTCGGCTGGGCCGATTTGGCTGATTTTGGTTTTGAAATGTTTGACGTAGTCCAGGGAAGGTTTTAACGGTGAAAAACTAAAAATAACTTAAAAATCCAAATGTCACGTGTACGAAATAGCGGGCACAGCTAGTACTTCATAATAATTATCTACCGCGATTTGTTATTGTTCAAAATATTATGGTTAATTACACTTTAACAATTTTTTAAGTCTATAATATGGTTGTGTCAATGAACACATACATACACTTTGAAAGCTATGAGTAAGAACGACATAGTTTTTGCCCACGCTGATTCGTATAAATTAGTTTTTAGCAGATATGTACATAATAGAACGACGCTTCTATCGCAGTGGAAGGGGAAGTAACGGGCTGCCCCCCTTATATTGCTATAATTGCTGCCAAACTAGGCAATCTTTTCAAAGCGGTTGTTAACCTTCAACGGTTTTTGTATCTAGGAATCAATGAATCATACACATGAACAGACATAATTTTGAGTTTTTACATGACCTCAGCACAAATTATTTTCCTTGTAAGGGTTACGTTACCACCAAGAGTTTCTGACCACAACTTGACCGATTTCAAGTGAGTTTCTTAAGAAGTGTGTGTGTAACGAAAGCGGTCTCGCGTAACTTTTAAAAATCCTTGGGTTGGCTATTCCTTTAATTGATTTTAACTTGCTGATTTGCGCTGAGATGGATATGGAAAGCTACAGATCAGTCTGTGTGGTTCGTATGCCTTGGTATGCCTTGCTGCTGCATTACAGCAACGGGCTTATGAAGAATAACTTATTATTTAAGCAGTACCTTATTATTGTCAATCAGATTAAAAGAAAAAAAAGTGTTGTTTTACTATTTTCCCCGCAATTTTTACGTTTATTCTCTCCTTAAAAATCTTCCTTGTGCCGTAACGGAAATATAAAAAATAAGCACAGATATTAGATAATAAAAGAGAATAGAGACGTTGGTCATTTTAGGCTCTTAGCTAAGCAGGCAGGTCAGACAATATCGTATATGGACCAGTCGGTATTTATGCTTTCTTATTCTCTCTAACTAGTGGCCCAGGAGGCCCATATCCTTCCCCCATCCCCTCTCCCCATCCCCCAAAGGCCGGCAACGCACTTGTGACGTCCCTGGTGTTGCAGGTGTCCATGGGCGGCGGTAATCGCTTACCATCAGGCGAAACGGATGCTGGTTTCCATAAGAAAAATGTATACTACCTTCTATAGTTAAGTACATATTATATTTGTTGTAATTATGCAGATGACAGTCAGACAGTTCAATACTTAACATGTTTACTCGTATGAGTGTAGACTTTGATCTATGATATCACTGTTATGATATTAAATGTTCTATTAGCTTGCAAGGAATGTATCAACATATAAAATAAAGGCATGGCCAAACAGATCTGAACTTGGTAAGATATCCAGTTTCTCATAAAGAGGTTTGTCATCATCATGGGAGGTAAGGTATGCCAGTAAGCCATTTTCCTAGTCTTTATTATTACCAAGTTTATTTGGAGTGGGCTACTAGTTCAATCGGCTTTACCTGAATATCAGTTTTTACACCCAGCGACTGGCATCACACCTCCGCAACCCTGAGGGTGAACTGAATTCAAAAGTTTAAATAGTTGTCAGTATATTTGAGGGCACTGACTTTCCAATAACGATTGCCATGATGTCCATGACAACCGGGACCGACGACGTAACGTGCTCTCCAAGCACGAGCGGGAAACACCGCCATGTTTATTTATTTATTTATTAAAAACTTTTTGCACATTTGTACATTGGCGGACTTAATGCCCAAGGCATTCTCTTCCAGTCAACCTTAGGGTGGTGTAGAAATCTAGTAAGGTAGGTCATGTTCCATACTCCAGGCTGCTATTAGGAATTCTTGTAAGAAAAACCCAACAGCAGTTCGACCCGGGAATCGAACCCGAGACCTCTTGATCAGCAGTCGCTTACGCTAACCACTAGACCGACGAGGCAGAATTAAGTACCTATATGATTTTTACAAAAACTTTCCAAATGAAAAGACTGCAATAAATACATTCTGATTGTCTGATATGGACCTATTCTCGAAAAAAAACCATTTGAATATTAATGACGCTCACAAAGCAAGCACGGGTTAAGTTAGGTCATATTTAAAGACAAACACGTTCATTTGACATTTATTTTTTTAAATTAGACTATCAAGCTCAATTTGAATATTCACGAATGAAAGACGAGGACGAAGTGCCTTTTCGGACATGTGATATATATGTCTGTGGCCTGTTTCCCTCTGAGTCAACAGAGCAACGTTTTCGTCCAAAGGATTTATGATAATAAGTATTAGCAGTTGCAAACGAAATAAGTGCCTAAATTGCTCCCACGCATGAGATCGATAGCTCCCATTCTGGAGTTGCATCAATGCTACGGCTGTTTATTTTGGTCGTATGACTCGAAGAGGTATGTCAGAGCACTGGCCCCTGCATGAGATCACCAGGCCGCAAGCGCCCAAGTGGTAACATTACAAAAAAACATTTTTTAAAAGGACCGCCAAGCTCTTAACGTCTTAAATTTATTATCTATATCTAAACTGGGTTTAGTCATCTTTTAAAAAAAGAACTCGCTTAGCTGGCATATATAAATAACAGCCACTTGTAAACTTTGTAAAAAATGTGTTATGGAGAAAATTAATAAGTGCGCTATCTAAGTTAAGAATATTCCCCCACAGATTATAAGAACAGACCACCGCGTGCTCAGTTTATTTGAAACATAACCGTCGCTTATCTTGTTCTCCCCCTCAAAACTGTTTCAAATTAGGTTGATTTTTTTAAGTTTATAAAACGGAATAAATGATAATATTAAATCTGTATCATAATTATTGATGAATATTAAAAAAATAAAGCGAAAATTCTTTATATTATAGATTCATAAATAGATGATTTATAACTTATCCCCTAGTTTAGTAATTAAATGAATAGCATAGGTTAAATAAAAAACGGTTTTTAATCATTTTGTTTTCTTGTAAACTTTGCCAAAATTAAAAACGAGCGCAAAAGAGTTTAAATGTTATCGATCCTTTAGTTATCTGACATTTTCAATGAAAACCTTAATACATGGTATAAAAATGATCTTGGATGATCCATCCATCGATGATATTTGCATATTGTTTGAAATTACACTGAAATGGTTTTTATTCAAGTAATATCTATTCGGAGCAGCAATAGTTCATATTAAGCGATTCTTTTTTTGCAAAACAGTTCAAAGGTTCTCGTTATAAGTGTACAAAAATTACAAAATGTATCTAAGGGGCAGCATCTGGCTACAAACGTGTTGAAACTTGTTCTACACACGTGCAATTAGAGGGGGTCACACAAATAATATTACATTATTATTTAAACTTTTCGCCATCCATTATTCCCTCCCTAATACAGGGCCCGTACCAAATTACGTATTAATGTATTCAATCCAGTTTCTATTCATATGTAATTCAATGTTTTTGTAAGCTTTTTAGAGCAAGAACTGGGTCGCAGATGGGCGTTGGATTGAGAAATTTAAATAAAGACTATGTGTGATCTTCAAACGGTATAAATAGCGTCATGAATAGTAATAATAGTGAATCTGCAACATTTATTTTTACTTTGGATGGTTCTCAGTGAAGATGACTGTTTCAGCTTTTGATATAAAAAGTAAGTACAAATTTTAACCGACTTCAAAAAAGGAGGAGGTTAAAAATTTTGCTAAAATATTAAAAAACGAGGTGTTTGTTACCTCATTACTTTTGACTAGGTAAACCGATTTTAATGATTCTTTTTTTATTTGAAAGAACAGAGACACAGTTCGTGAAGTGGTTTTTTTTTTTGTTAAAATTTGTGATTATATTTGTTGAGAATAAAATGCCAAGATATTGTTTTTACTGAAATAATATTATATTGAATGTTTTGTCATGTGTCATAAATGACATGATTTAGTAATGAGTACTGCTTAAGCATAATATTGGTTGAAAATGCGCGCGTGCTCACGATCGAAGTATTGTCACTTACATCATTGACCATTGTTCCCAGCTCCGTGACACGACAAAATATCTAAGTAACATACTAATTAGTTAGCGCTAAAGTACTTTATATTTATCAAATGATACGATAGTCTATAAATCGGTCAACTTTGTACATGAACCTGAGAAATCACTGCGCATTAGATGCTTCTGTTGACACCAATACTTGTTTAAAAATTTCCATAAAAATAAATATGCAAGAGGAAATAATGAAATGCGCAAACGAATAATTGAACACCTTCCAAGATTTCCTCTTCTTGTAAATATTTACAAAACTGACAAGTTACTTAGACTTCTCAAACCTGTTTTGTTTATTATTATTAGCACATTTAACGGGATATTTACTATGTTTATTTATTTATATATTGTTTAATATATCGATATGAGACAAGATATTTCGAGAACATTCGACTACATAATCTAATATACAAAAATAAATTAAATACACTAATATCAGTGATCATCACTGATTAAGTTTCTTTAAAACATTTGCCTATCTACTGTCCCAATCACAATTAAAATACTTTTGAGTTAGTCATAACGAGTTTTTAAATATATAAAGATCTTCGAATCTTATCGTTTGTGAACATCCAGGTGTTCACAAAGATAACAATAGGAAAAAAATAATATTAGAGTTTTATGTATAGTGTATAGGTACCGGTATAGATGAAATGGTTGAAATATTTTGATAATTTTAGGCGCATTCAACTTCAGTATTCTTCAGGATTAAGGGCCAAGACGTGATGTTCACCCACAGTGGCCACAGTTCTTAAAGGGGCATATAGGACATTGCTGGACATATAGGTCTCAATGTAAAAAAAAGTTTTTGACCTATTATACTACTGGCCAGCCGGTTAGTATAAGGTTTGTATCAAGTTTTTCCTTCTCTTTGCACTGCCGTTGTTTAGTATAGTTTGCTCCTTCAGTAGGCTTCCACGACACTTACGTACGGCATGAATAGGGGTGAAGTAATTTTCAATAACCTAAAACCGTTTTCAAGGATTAAGCTTTTAAATGTCTAAAGATATATTTGACTAGCCGACCCACGCAACCTCGTTTGCGTCTTCTATTGCCCGTAGCGTGATAATTTTCCCCCGTTTTCGAAACATTTTTCATTGGTGCTCCGCTCCTATTGGTCCTAGCGTGATGATATATAGCCCATAGCCTTCCTCGATAAATGTACTATCCAACACTGAAATAATTTTTCAAAACGGACCAGTAGTTCCTGAGATTAGCGCGTTCAAACAAACAAACTCTTCAGCTTTATATATTAGCATAGATATAGATTACACTTGTATTTCCTGAGATAACATGTTAGTGTTGTCCAGAAGAACAACTTTACGGTTTTAGAACGTTACTTTATGTTCGTGTGTAGTAACAGAACGATAGGTTGTTTTTTACAAAATGATTTTCACTTTTATTATTTAGTTACTGCATTAATAGGTTCATGGATGCATCGCTACTACCGTGTCAAAGTTTTGGTGTCAATATCAAAATGTAGCAAAGTTGTAGTGATTCGCACTTGGTTATCCCGATTCCCGAGTTTGAATTCCTTTTGCCTTGTTGGAATGTTTGTGAAGTCATCTGGCGAACTGGTATTGACCGTGAATTCCATGCAATACCAAGATCCGCAGACACCGCCGTTTCGTTCTAATTGAAATTAAATAATATTTCTATTACAATAATTTTGATCTAAATCTATACTAATATATAAAGCTGAAGAATTTGTTTGTTTGTTTGTTTGCTTGAACAGGCTAATCTCAGGAACCGCTGGTCCGATTTGAAAAATTCTTTCGGTGTTGGATAGTACATTTATCGAGGAAGGCTAAAGGGTATATATCATCACGCTACTACTAATAGGAGCGGAGGGAAATTTTCACGCTACGGGCAATATAAGGCGCAAACGAGGTTGCGTGGGTCAGCTAGTGAAATATAATTTTCAAATATATCAAAATACCAATATATTATGCAATAACTAATTCATACAACAAATGAAACAGGATAATTAAAATTGTTTTCTGATTAATTCACTCTGACATCATTAAAAAACTATTTCAACCAAAATCAATAAATTAACTATTAGTAATTTTAATTGGGGACATTGTAAGTAACATATACCTACAATCTTTAAACATATTTGAAGTAACTGCTTACCTGAGTGTGTTATAGATCAAGACTATAATTAAAGTATAAGGAAATACCTTCCACTGTGCTATAATCGAATGGAAAAGTTACCTACTTATTTCATACACAACACTAACACCTATACACTACATTTACACACACATTCACGTATGTGAAACGCACAGTTCAAAATGCCAGTAACATAAACGTTTCAGGTATTGTATGAAGTAGTTACCTAGGAATTATTTATTTTATAATTTACCTAGGTATTCTATGCAATAGCCAATGCGCAGCCGGTATTGTGCTGTCTACGGGGACAGGCCAAAACAATCCACTCAAACTCGTCTAATCCAAATGATCCCAAAAACAGCAGTTCTAACTGTATAGCCTTCTTGATTCTGTAAAAAGTTGATTATAAGTTGATTTTAAAAACTACTGAGGAAGAGCCACGCTTCGGCACAACTGGGTCGGCGCGACCGGAGTGATACCACGGCCTCACAGAAAACCGGTGTGAAATAGCGCATGCGCTGTGTTTCACTGAGTGAGTGAGAATACCAGAGGCCCATACCCCAACCCTTCCCCACATCCCTTTCCCCATCCGCCAAAGATTGGCAACGCACTGTGATGCCTCTGGTGTTACCGGTGTCCATGGGCGGCCATAATCGCTTACCATCAGGTGATACGTCTACTCCTAAGCCACATATACTATAAAAAAAAGAGAATATGTTTCATTTGCTTGTCATTTTATGGGGAGGTAGATACTACGTAACATTGATGCGTGTTTTGTAATGTATTGTGTAATTGTACCTTTGTTATGAGAGAAATAAATGCATTATTGTTGTTGACTAGTTTTAGCACGCGGCTTAGCTAACGCAGACTTTCATTACCTGATTTACCCCTTTAGGGGTTGAATTTCAAATATTCCTTTCTTAGTGCTCACTTACGTTAAATAAAGAACCTACATGCAAATTTTCAGGATTATAGGGTAAGCGGTTTGGGCTGTGCGTTGATCTATCTCTATGTCAGTGTCACCTTCCTCTTTTATATAAATACACTAGCTGACCCACGCAACTTCGTTTAGGTCTACAATTTCCCGTAGCGTAATAATTTTTCCCTGTTTTCGCATCATTCTTCATTAGTGCTCCGCTCCTATTGATATAAGCGTAATGATATATTGCCTATAGCCTTCCTCGATAAATGGGCTATCTAATACTGAAAGAATTTTTCAAATTGGACCAATTGGCTATATAGCATCACGGTAAGACCAATAGGAGCGGGGCACCAACGGAGAATGTTTTAAAAACGCGGAAAAATTCGACAATAAGAGACGCAAAAAAAGTTGCGTGGGTCAGCTAGTTAATTTTATAAAATATTATTTTAATTACTATACAATGGTTATGGCGGTTATAAATAGTATTATTATTATTACCATTGCCTTAAGAAGCGTGCGGTTTATTACCACTAATAGTTTTATATTTAATAACGACGTGCTAAAATCTGGACATTAAAATATCCAAACACATTAAAATACAGATAGAAATATAAATTTATTAGTGTCTAAGTCGGCATACAGGATATGATTTTGATACGCGTGACTATGAAACGGCGATATGAAAATTTGATTTTAAATAACACGGCTTGGGTGGTACCTACATTGGAAATGTAATTTTGAAATTTTTTTTTTTTTTGTTATCCTACTAATATTGTAAATGCGGAAATTTGTAATAATGTGTGTGTTTGATACGCTTTCACGCAAAAACTACTCAAAGGATTTGGATGAAACTTTACAGTAACATAGATCATACATTAGAATAACACATAGGTTTCTATTTACCGCGAAGCCGCGGGCAACAGCTAGTAAGAGATAAAATGAGAAAACCTCCTAAAGCCCGAAGACAGATGCATTTTTTTTTGTAATCGGCGGGTTGATACGGCTATTCGGAAGATCACTAGTTTTACGAAACATATTGTAAATATCGAGTAAAAATCGGCAGGAACCGTGCGTGTGTGTGCTTAATGTAATTTACTTACAGACTTTTCACGAGTAAAACCAATAGCAAAAACTTCGCAAGTAGCAAAAAGCAAAGCAAATATTTTACAAACACGCTGTCATTCGGTGCCTTACAATGATGGTGATTCTCTTGTTGTCATCACTAAACTAAATTCACTATAATTTGTTATTGGATTATATACTCTAATGTCATTTACTCACAGTCCATTTTTGAATATCTCACATCTCAGCTGTCAGTGTGTTTAGTTTTGTACCAAATACACATTAATCAGAAACACGCTGTTTATTGTTTATTACTTGAAAAAGTAAAATTTACTTTGGCATAAACAAAATTCATTAAATAACTTAACATAAACCATTTTTTTCTTTTGCTATTCTTGTGTTGAACGTTTAAAACTTGTAACGTGTGACGTAAAACTTGACATATCGCACCAAACTTAGACGTCGTCTAAATACATACCGACTAAATTACCTACGTAATTATTTCTTATAATTTTTAGAGTTTAGTTTAGTTTTTTTTTCTAATAAACAAGCGTGTACTCCTTGATCGACTTTTAGTCAGTACTGAACAAAATACAGTTAAAATTGAGATATGAGATATTGAAAAATGGACTGTAGGAAGATGGGATCAAATTATCTAATCCAACAACAAATTTTAGTGAATTTTAGTTTAGTGATGGCAACAAGAGAATCACCACCTTTTTATCTAAGTTGGTTGGACGAATTGCTATACTAATGAATATCGTTTGACCTTTGGTATGTAGGTATGTCCAAAACGATAGGAAAGTCATTAACTGCAGTTACAATAGTGTACCGATAGAACGGATGCTCCCATTCCTCAGTATAGTAACGGTAACTACTACACGCTCGCAAATAAGTATTCACGTACTAAATTCCAATGGTCATTCAGTCATAATTTTGAATGAGTTAAACCGATAAATATTTTATTTCATACATAGGTAGGTATACAAAGGTCAATGGCATATACATGTACATTATTTTGATCCCTTAGGTGCCTATTGTAGGCATTAAAACTTAACCCAGTCATTGTAAATTAATAATAAACAAATATGATTTTATATAGATTTATGATGGTTAGATATTATTAAGAAAGTATACATAAGTGTAATCATAATAGGTATGCCAGAAATTTTAGAGTTTCATTTAAAATATTAGACTTCTTTGTAGTCTTATTCTAAAATGCTCTTATATATATTTTTGTTTTATGGAATTGGCTGGCAAATGAGCAGACGTATCGCCTGATGGTAAGCGATTACCGCCGCCCATGGACACCTGCAACACCAGAAGCGTCGCATTTGCGTTGCCGGCCTTTGGGGAATGGGGGGAGGGGAGATAGGGGGAAGGGTGGGTATGGGTCTCCGGTATCCCACTCACTCGATGAAACACAGCGCAAGCACTATTTCACACCGGTTTTCTGTGAGGCCGTGGTATCACTCCGGTCGAGCCGGCCCATTCATGCCGAAGCGTGGCTCTCCCACGGTTTTTTGGTTATTAATTTAAAATCTGTGGTTTGCCACCAAAAACTGGAATCGGAGACGCAGTTTACCTACAAAGTATTCTTACTGGCTGACGATAGTTATAAAAGTAAACTAGATTGCTCTTATATCGGTGCAAAGACGGCGGTAACGGTCCATTTTTCCTAACTAAATATTACATGTAAATGTTGATGTAATCTGAACTTAAAGTTCATGAGTATACAGTAGATTATTGAAAAAAATTAACTTCTCTGTCGTGATCTATCCTTAGTTATGATCTCTAATATAATCAAGCGAAGTTAGTAGAATTTAGTTTAAAAAGTTGGTGATGCCATAAGCGGTGTGTGCGAAACGTGCAACCGCAACATTCCCAGTGCTTAGGCTAAAACGATGCCACTTGTGGCGATCGGCGACAGACACCCGTTTATGGCGAGGACGATCGCGCAGGAATGTGGTCTGCTCTTCGAGTAGTGCTGATACACGTGATGAGTGATGAGAGAACCAACACGAGCCCTAACCGAACATTAACTTCTAACTTCACTTACAATCATGATGTGAAACTCGTCATATCTGTGCAAACGAAAAATTTTACTTTGTGTGTGTAACATTAAAACAACAGCTGTTTACGTAAGTAATTTTGTAAACGTAGTAGGCTGTTGAATCTATCTGGGCACATTATGCCGCCGTTTTTTAATTTGCCAATCTAATACTGAAGTCCTTCAAATAAATAGTGAAGTAGAAAGTAATGAAAACCGGCGACCAAACAAAGGCTAGAAGAAAATGGGTGGCAGTGGGTAGACTGACCAAGACTGGGATGGTTGGTTCTAAGGAGCTGCTAATCATTAACCTAAATATGTAAGAAATTAGATAAAACTGCCACATAAGGCTTATCAAGTAGAGCAAAACAAAATAAGAATACTCGTAGAACAGAGAATAATCAGTTCAAGATTCAATGATATTCCGGAATTAAAGTTAAACAAGCTATAATTTAATCAGATACCCACACAAAGAGCTATTTTCTTCAATCCAATTTAGGTACATGAAATGACCACGGTAGAATAAGCACGAAGTTATGCAGGGATACTGATGGTAGGCGAAGGAAAAATCAAAGTATTACATTTTAGTTTAGTTTAAAACACATTACTGTATAGAAAGTCAGTTTGTAGATATTTTTGTATCTTTTTTATCTTACCACCACTGGTTCGTTTACTGTGTGTTGTAAACTCTCAAATCGGATAAGTACATATTGTGTTATCTGTTACTTCTTCGAAACTTTCATAACTGGTAATTTTGGAACACTGTTATTTGCATTTCAATCTCTCATCACTTACACCAAAACACAAAATGACTCGACAACCGCGAGAATGCATGCCAACTACATATTCAAATGACACTCAAACTTATTTGTTTTAAATGCTTACGAACTCTTGGGAATTCATGCCGATAGCTAAACTTAATCAGAAATTTGTAACGAGAATTGCTGAAAATTCTTTTGCTGAATATGCTTGTACTACACGATGTATATTGCGAACTGTATCATTAACAAGTGTATGGAACTAGGAAGTTCTTCAGTGTACCAAGCCTTGTACGGGTCAATGCACAAAGGTGCCGACGACCATCTAAGAGTGTATCAAGCCCACACAGTGCCCGCCGGCTAACGGTACCACGCTCAAATATTTTACCATTACACTGAACATGAACTTACCCACCGAACTGTGAATAAATAGTACCACCATAACCTATACATACATGTCTAAATACAGCCCATAAACCGCGAATTGTCTGAAGATATTTTTAGGTTATTAAACGAAAACGTGGACAGTCCAGTTGCGGCATTTCGATCACGGTCAAAGACGTGTCTGCAAACTCCATGCCTACGTAGACTTTACAATGTGGACAAGTGATGCGGGTAACGTCGAAACCTGTAGATTGAAACGTCGATACGAGATGTGGAACCACTTCAATAAATCTTCTCGTTTATCATAAACCTGCTCTGCACAATATTGTGGTTAGCGACGACTAAGTTTTCATCAAACACACTTCGTATGCAATAAGATTTCATATCACGAACACTGTTACGTGGTTGTTTACCTATTGTGTTAAATAGTAACGGTCTTGGATTGAACGGCGCGTGCTGAAATGCGGCCAATCGACTCCAAACAAATATAGTTTGAGCAAACATATGAATACCCAGTACATTAGTAGCAAGCTGGCAATTCTTCGTACTCTTAAATAGAAACGATCACGCTCTCAGGGTTGAGTCAAACAATATTTCAAAAGAGCTTTCATCACTCCATCAGCATCCACTTAAGATGTATCCATACTACCAAAGTGGATATTTTAATCAACAAGATGGAACATATTAGTCGATCGTACTGATCGTAGCTTAGTCACATAAATTCTGACTAAAACTTTTTTATTTGTGACTCTTCCTTGTTCGATACGTACATATTATTTACATACCTACTACAATAAGTAAAATTAGTAACTGAAAATAAATAAGTTTGTATTTACGCTTAACTACACTTCGCGTTACGAACATTAGTAGTTATGGTAGTGTCATATTAGTAACTCTAATTGATCACTATGTCGTGTGTATTACCAAAATCACCCTATTGGAGTTCACAACTGGATATAGGCCGCTCGAATTGCATGCCACTTGGTTCGATCCACAGCTACTCGCAACCAGCTCCTGCCAGCAAGAAGTAAAAGAAATGATCGTATTAATCAAACAATATTCATTATGGTTGGGAATCGAATTCACGATCTCTGGTATCTGGTTTTATAATTTTCTTCTTCTTAGCCTTTATTATTTTCAATATTATTTGGGGTCGTCAACCAGCTTTTATCATAAAATATATATATATATATGTAATAACATATGTAATCTCTCTAAGAAACGAATGCATTTCATTTTCTGCAAATTAAATAGAAAATATGTTATTTAATTATGAACTAAAAATTAAAATAAAAGATGTAACGTTCGTCTGCTCAACTGGTAATTTTGGGCGTAACTCTAGTCTGATCAATTCATTGAAGCAATGGTTAACAAATAGTTTTTAATATTCGTACTTCGCAATTGGAACTTGTACCTAGCGATTTCCGCATAATATGGCAACAACACATACTACAGCGCCATCTATTGAAGACACACTGAACTACGGAGTAACTGGTAATCCTGTATCATGATATAGAAGTGATTATTATTTATTCAAAAATAAATGAATAGATTAATTATTAAATATATAAAACTTCACAATACCAATCCGTGGGACCGTGGTCCGCCAGACATGATATCCTCATCTGATCGGAGTAACCTTCCTTTGTATTGGAGGGACACCCAGGGACACCCGTTTCTCTAATCAATCGAAAGTTATGCACGTACATTTCGGTAATTCATTTTTATTTATATAGACTAGCTGACCCGGCAAACTGTGTACCGCCATCTTTTTTTTCTTGGATATTTTTTAAATTTCCGAAGACCTTTTTTATATTTATGTCCGCAAGAGCTGCCTATTGGTACTCACGCCACAGTCACGGGCTAAGAAATATAATACTACATACATATATTTCGGTGATTCATTTTTATTTAAATAGATTTATAGACACAAATAGATTTAATTATAGATTTTGAATTGGACTATAAATCGCACTATTAACTTGGCATGCTCAGCGGAAAATTATTGTATTTACAAGACAATTGAATACGACTGTACAAAAAGTTTTTTTTTTGTTAGTTTACAAGGGGCAAACGAGCAGACGAATGACTTGATGGGAAGCGATTACCGTCGCCCATGGACACCCGCAACACCGGAGGCGTCACAAGTGCCTTGTCGACCTTTGGGGGGTGGGGAACCCCCCAAATATCCCCCTCCATAGTTATAAGATTAAGGGCCTCCGGTATCCTCTCTCACTCGGCGAAACACAGCGCAAGCGCTATTTTACACAGGTTTTCTGTGAGGCCGTGGTATCACTCCGGTCGAGCCGGCCCGTTCATGCCGAAGCGTAGTTGGCGTAGTGTTTCTTAGAACTTAGCTCTGATAGGTTTTGGCTTGCCAAACCAAATTAGAGAAAAATTAAAAAAGTCGGCGTCGTGTGAAAGTCGGCATAAAAGCAAGCAAGTTTAACGATTCATGAAAAGTCGGCATAAAGGGAATAAATGTATATTTTGTAAATATAACAGGGAAGTCGGCCAAAAGGTCATTATCCAAATAGATAAAGTAAAAATGTATATTTATATCGTTCAATATGGAAAGAACTCTACATATTATAGTGCTTCTTTGTGACAAGTTCTAAAATATGGATATACACAATGATTTCACTATGATGTCATTCAAGTCTGTCATCATTATTTGCACTGTCGTCTGTTCGTGGGTGCGGGGACATTTTGTTCTCTTCATGTAATCTGCAATTGAAATGGCTACTCCAACACGCCATTTGATTTAAATGATTGTAGTAATTGTCATACCGTTGGATGTGTATATTTATTATACTTTAGAGACTACTTTGCAGGCGTCATGAATGCTGTATATTTTTTTACCCGACTTTTGTGTTGTGGAACCAAAAGGAAATATTTGGCAGTCTATGTTCCAATGCCTATTGGAACGATTAATAAACCGATATTAACGAATGAAGTGTCAATTCCTAATAATGGCCCAGGTGATCTAAGCCATATAAATATTATCATAAGTGTTAACGTTTTCGGTTTTTAATTTTTAAATCTTTTCTTCAGTTCAGAATTTAAAAGAGCGAGGAATGTCAAACCCGGTAAGTTCAATGTACCTTTTCATTTTCTTGAGAACTTGGAATCAGTCCAGTATTGTAGCGGTTTAAAGTAACAACGGAACAAAGCCACAGAAATAAATCAGTTCTACTAGTCTACTACTAAAGATAAACAGTTCGAAAAAAAAATTTGGTTCGGGTTGGATGTTGTTGGTGTTCATACCGCATCGCGGCAGTGTTTCAATTCGTGGTATTAATATTTTCTTCAATATACATACTTCAATTTTTATTTTTTTATCGTATAAGGAGCAAACGAGCAGACGTATCGCCTGATGGTAAGCTATTACCGCCGTCTATGGACACCTGCAACACCAGAGGCGTCACAATTGCGTAGCCGACCTTTGGGGATGGGAGGAGTATGGGAGAGGGGTGGGCTTTCGGTATCACGGCTCACTCACTTGGTTTTCTGTGAGGCCGTGGTATCACTCTAGTCGAGCCGGCCCATGCATGCCGAAGCGTGGCTCTCCCACTGTCACTTTCACGGTCAATTATGCTTAATAAGTATTTATATAAGTGACAGCAATTTATTACTCGTCTCAAGCCTCGCTCTCCGGAGGTCTGCGACATATTGTACACATGTACACTCACGCATCTTGTTTCATTGTGTTTTGTTTCTTCTTTTTCTCTTATTCAAATAATTTGTACAAAATACTTCAAGTTTAAAGTGTATTTTTTAGATTACTATATTGTAGGTAAGATATAACCTTATTTATAATATCTTTATTCTATACTAGTTGTTGCTCGGGGCTCCGCCCGCGTATATGTCGGTTATCGCGGCAAATAGTAGCCTATATGTTATTCTGATGTATAAGCTATATTACTGTAAAGTATCATCCAAATCCGTTCAGTAGTTTTTGCGTGAAAGAGTAACAAACATCCAAACATCCATCCATCCTTACAAACTTTCGCATTTATAATATTAGTAGGATTATAATATTAGTAGGATGGTAGGATTTATAATATTCAGAGTCAAGACATAAAATTCTCCATTTCATGTTTTTGTATAATTTTTCATATTTTTGGGTGCACGGTTGGCCTAGTGATTCAAGTGCCCTGTATGTTGTGGGTTCAAATCCCACATGGGACAACACTAGGTGTTCTTTGAGTCCGTTTCATTTATAAATGTCTGTAAAGTTCCTCGTTTCACAGGATTTATTCCTAAGTTGATTGACTGCCTCGTTGGTTTCGCGGTTGGCGTGAGTAACTGCCGATAATGAGGTCTCGGGTTCGATTCCCGGGTCGGACCAAATGTTTGTATGATCTACAAATATTTGTTTCGGTGTTTGGTTTGTTCTATCTATAATATGTATGTATTTACAAAAAAAAGTATATATGTATTTGTATCAGTTGTCTAGTACCCATAACACAAGCTCTGCTTAGCTTGGAGCTAGATGGCATTGTGTGTTTAGATGTCCGAAATATTTATTTATTTATTTTATAGTTAAAAGAGAAAAACATTGATGATGAATTTTAAGTAAATTGCTGTCTTTATAGATCTTTATATTTCCCCAACTACACTTAAAATATCTATTTTTATTTTGAATTTCCAGCAGTTAAGTTTTGTTATACAGTTAATTTTTAATGTTGGGTTTTAAATAAGTTTTGGGTATATACATAGTAACAGTTGGATCATATTTTTGCTAATATTTTATATGCGAATAGGTACTACGTGGTACTACATACTTCGATCTTTAATAATAAACTTTCTCTCTTCAATGCATGTTTAGAAAAAGTTATATCAACTAAAGATCAGTGGTATCCAAGTTAAATGATGTTTATGATTTAGTTGAATTTTTTTAGAAGTATTATTCAGAGAACTTTAACGCTTCTACGTAAGCGAGTAAAATCGTTATTATTTTTGAATTCACATTTGAATTTTTCTCTTAAATTAGACTATTTCTTACGTAGTGTTTACCTCAAAGGACCACTTTTTACACACCTTATGCATTTCGATTACTTCTTGTTATTATTTTTTGTTTCTCCGGAAATGAGTTCTATTTTCTATGCATTTTCCTCATTGTAATTCTGCTTTCATAGAAATGTTTATTTACCTTATCAAATACCTTTCTGATAATTATTGCTCATTGTTTTAAGTACAATATTTCCGACAAACGATAACATTGCGGGAACAATATAAATTTTATCAACATACTATTGCAGAGAGAAATTGTGATCCGTACACTGACCGGGACTGAGTAACACTTGTTGCGATAACCCTACTTTGGCCGTATTGCTTTATTTCTGGGCTCGGTGGTGGTAAACACTTGTGCGTCATCCCCAGTGGTCTCTAGTCTACAAATAAATAAACATGTGTCTTATTCTAGTACTGAATTACTTTCGCAGAGTGTCCTGTTAATATTTTTGACACATCTTATTCTATCATTCATACATTATAACTAAACTATATATCTACCAATGTTTTAATCTTGCAGCTGTACATTCCAGAAAGTATTTTTTCCAGTGTTGAAAGCTTTCCTTTGTTCGATAAAAATATGCGGGTTGACAATGATCCTCTTATAGAAACGATACAAATAAATGGCCGTCTTATTTGCAAGTACTCCATATTGAACGCGTTTCCCCGAGTTTGAAACAATGATCGACGCATTAGTCGTGACTCCGATTATGACATGCAGCATGTCAAAACAGAAGAACATATGGATCGGCTCAAGACACTTCAGCAGTACAAACACTGGATGTACAGCCAGTCATTTGCAAAACAAAGCGCCCAGAACTGGGCCGAAATAAAAATATTTACGCAGCCACTGCTGACTCAAGCGCCGAGCTGCTTTGTTTGGGCAGAGGACTAACCTTATTGCAAGAAAATAAATTACTGTCAAGTTGCAAAAACTAAAATAACATGATAATTCGGTGGGATTTTACCCAAATTTGAACAAGACAATAAGACGTAACAGTGCGTATTTGATTTAAATGAACTGACCGAATTAGTAGAGGTTATATAAAATTAAGTTATATTGTAATGAATATTCGATACTCGTACTATTATGGAATAGGTTAAGGTTTAATTAACTAGTTGAGTTACAACTATTCGTGATTATAGGGTGAATGTGAGCGTGCTTAGTTAAGTTTTAAGCCAATTACTGTAATATCGAAAAAATAATAAAAGGTTCATCAACAAACCATAACGTCCCACTCCTGGACTCGAATCTCCTCTCAGGAGAGGGTTAAGGCCATACGTCAGTGCGGGTTGGGGAAAAAAAGGATAAATTAAACAATTTATGAACAACTATTTATTTAACTTTAGGTACATTCAACATATTTTTAAAACGTTAAGGAATGTTTTCGAATGTATATGCTTAATTATATGGCAAGCGGTGTATCTGACAGCCTTCCATAATGTTTTAAATATGTGCAGACGCGAATTACTGGCTGACTACTGTTTTTCATCAGATTTAATCAAGAGTCAACTTTTAGTTTTAGGTTTCCTTCCTTTTTACTTCTCCCTTAGACTATACTTTGTATGTGATGAATAGACCACAATTTAATTATAGGTTTATGTAGATACATACATACTCATACATATATTGCAAGCGGACTGCAACTCGTGATCGTTCCGATTAAATGGTTGTGTGTGATCAATTTACCAGTAACATTATTTCCACGACCCGTATGGTAAAGCAAATACCTATTAAATTATAGATAAAAATAATTTATACCAAAAATAATCGTAATTCTAGATTACGATAACCAAACAAAAGCGGAAAATTATAAAGATTATAAACTTAATTATTGATATGATTGCTATTTTAAAACTAATAGACGTAAAAGTACCTACCTACACACAAAGTATCAGCTAACATTGTTTATAATAAATGACGGCGTCGGCACGCGAAGGCGACACGGGTCTCGCCGGATATGCAGCATTAGTTTAATGAAATAACGACAATTTGCATTAAATAACTCGGCAAAACCACTCCACAGTCGCAAGTGACAAGTCCTATCGTTCGTTCGTGTGACCGCGTCCTTATTCCATGAATGCTCTCAATGACTGCCACGGAGTCACAGCACTATTTGACTCATATTCAATGAACATGAATCTTAATTGAAGCGAAGCCAATGAGAATTGTTGATGAATGTTGGCCTTTGTGGTGCCGTTTCAATTCTTACATTCATGCGTTATCTGTACGAAATGAAAATTGTCAATTTGATTCGAATATCGTTTTGTTATTTTGTTATAATTCCTCAAGATATATATTTTTGTTCGAATGAAAATGCGTTTGTTGACTTTTCAGTAAAATGTATTTTATAAAAATACTGTATTTAAGTCGATATAAATTACACTGTTTGATGCCAAAATAAACAGCAATCTTCGAAATGACAACTGTAGTGTGGAATTGCAGTTTAGGAAAATATCTGAAATATGTGGTTCGAAGCGTAGAACATTTTAATTAATAGTATACTAACTAGACTTAAAGAACATACACTGCACAACTAGGGAAGATGCTACGTACATAGGAACCAATACATAATTGGAACTCGTTTTCTTACGAATACGCATTGTATTGTAAAAAAAAAACAGAGTTATTGCCGGATAAGCATGCCATTAAAATGTACCGAACCTAACTACACACACACAGATTGTGTATAGCAATGATGTGCAGAAATGACAAATTTGTAGTTTCAGATTACGAGTGTTTTACTGAGTACGTAGTGAACAAAGTTTTATGCCGGACAGACTACCAAAGGAAAGTGGAATGGACTGCGTAATATATACTAACATTTAAAGCTAAAGTTTGTTTGTTTGTTTGTTTGAACGCGCTAATCTCAGGAACTACTGGTCCGATTTGAAAAAATATTTCAGTGTTAGATAGCCCATTTATCGAAGAAGGCTATAGGCTATACATCATCACGCTAAGACCTACAGGAGCGGAGCACCAATTCAGAATGTCACAAAAACGGGGGAAAATTATCACGCTACGGGTAATAGGAGACGCAAACGAGATTGCGTGGGTCGGCTAGTAGATGATATACGGCAAGAAAGGCAACAGTAAATAGAGTGATAGAGGTGGATGGAAGAAGAAAACAAATGATTGACAAATTTTTTTTTCAGTGCAAAATTATGTTGACTGTAACTCACATAAAAATTAAATAATTACCATATGAACACATCATTTTACCATAATTCGTATTACGCTAAAGAAGGTAAAAAGATGGTGATGTTAATTTTATCAGTACAATTTTTTGGTCATATCAAAATTATATTGACTTTAACTAAAGTAAACAAAAATATCATAATAACTATTTCACCTTTCTCCATTTTTATTATTTTTTTGGTTATCTGTTTGTTTATACCTTATCGCAATCCATCTAATCTCCAAACCGCTGGGTAATTCTGTATGTGTTATTGTTCGATGGAGAATTAAAATTTGTAAATATGTTCGTAGTTAAATTTCGTTCACGAGTAATAACGTTTTAATTATATTAGAGTTTACACATTTGTAAAAAAACTATGACTCAGTAATGCAATGGTGGTAATGCTTGATATTTAGTTCAATTTTGATGAAATTCGGTTTCAATTAGTATAGGTTTTTTGTGTTAGAAGTTTTTAATTCTATTATTACTTTTAATTTAAATGAAAAGCTATCTATAGCAGAGGTACGATGAAGATATACGGCATAACAGTCTGAAGATACCAGCATGTTTTACTTGCAGTAACTACTGATAAAATAAACGCAATTACAGATTAAGTCCTTATCACACAAATTTAAAAACAATTATGATTTTAATCAGCGTTTTATCTGCATTTTTTTTTCCAGATAACTTGCGATAGCCTGTAGTTGTGAGCACACGACACTCTTGCAACGTCACACAAGTTGATTTCTAAAGTAACTGATGATATATGGCAAATTTTTTAGACTTGAATAAAAAATAGCTTAAAATTTTGTATTTATGATAATTGTAGTTCTGTTAGAATGACCACAAGTTTTGTGTACTCCGTGGTAAATAACAAATTTTGCAATTAAAGAGATGACCATAAACCTATCAATATGATGAGCGACATATTTCGAAAATAAGCAGGTATGGCTACTAAAACTAGCTGCACTCTTCTAAGGACTGAAGGTTCTTTAACAAGCTAGCGACTGTAAGTGTGAACAATAAATACACGAAAATTGTTGTTGTCAATATAACATAAAAAACCTTGAAACACAAAATCTCTAGGTCTGATCTGACGCCACCTGAAACAAACAATTCGTAGAAAATTTATTGAATTGACATCAAAAGGCGTCAAGATACAAACGTTTGAGATAATGATAAAACTTTATAATCCGTAATCTTGGGGACACGCCTTGAAGATTGCATTATCAACGGCAGCTGAGACGCCAGATATGTCATCGGCTATTTATACATAGACTAGTTTTCAAACACCATCGGTGATCAATAACAACTTTTAATAGGCTTTCTGAGACCCATAAATGGGAATATCTAAGCATTTACTTATGAGCATGGAAAAACTATTAATTGCGCTAATTAAGGTAAATATAAATGTACAATAACCTTACCGCGTATTTTATATGCTACTTATCACGCTGAAAATGCATGCTGATAAATGAGCAATCAGTCCTGTAATGTTATCTTCGAGCGATGTTTTGGCGCCGGTATGACATCAATAACGATGACTTTGCTTGTCTTTATGTTTTTATCATTTTTTTTTAGAAATTGCAATGACGTCACATCAGTGTTGAAAATTTATTAGTTGATTAAAAATACTTAATACTTTTTCATCAATCATCAACAGCGTTCAAGAGACCATTGCTGGACTAAGGCCTCTTCTTTTTATCAAACCTGTAATACCTTTTTTGACGGGGTGCAAAATCCCTTCAGATCTCTGACTCCTCTAGGGTTGAGGAGCCAGGTATGTGGTGATTCCACAAAAAATCACCCAGGCCTCAGGCGCTCTGCTCTGAGGAGAATCCGGACCATAAACCTTAGTGCGTTGACAGCCTTTAAGAAGGAGTACGCTCTTTTTTTTTTTGGTTTGAAGGTCGTATTGGTCCGGAAAAACTGCAAGCGACAGTTCATTCCAGTTTTGTTGTGCAAGGCAAATAGTTTCTGGAAAAGCGCACAGTTGTAGACTGCCATCCATTTAAATGATGTGGATGGAACTGCTGTCCCGTAGGACGATTGCGGAAAGAGGCGGCAGGGCTCAGTTCGAACAATTCCTCGCAGCACTCCTCAGGTAAATGCGATAAAAGATGCATAACGAAGCCACATCTATACACAGTGCCAGAGAGACCAGCGGAATTGAAACCTTTTGGCAATCGACGATTCGAGTCGCTCTCCGTTGAAGCCGGTCAACAGGGAGAAGCTGGTACTGGTAATATAGGCATATAATATCCATCATTTAACGATTATTCAATGTTAATATTTTCTGTATCTAGGTTTAGAGAAATATTGATATAAAATGAAGGTCTATAGACGAGTGTTGTTTGGTAAGCGATTACAATGAAGTTCGTTCATATTTAAAAATATTCCGCTTATCATTATTAATTTATCAATACGCTTTAGGAAGGTCAAATTGTGGAAATATTTGTAGTTATTTGGGATAAAGTAATTTATGGCGTTGTAAATGAAGCCATTATCATAGTGTTTTACTATGAAATGAGTTTAGCTATAAATAAAAAGTGTCGAGTATCCACCATCGCAGATCATAAACATCTGAGTCTTCTGATACTTACTCGTAACGATGACGTCCATACTGCATATTTATTGATTTTATGAGGAAATAATAACAACGGTATGTACGTGATTAGCTCGAGATAATTTAAATAATATTTCACAAATTTCCTTATATTCTATTTACACTGAAACCAGTGATTAGCGATAGGACTTCACAGTCTCATAAGTCCCACGTTGGGCGCCAAAGTAGCCGTTTCCAAAAATCATTATTATTACACAGTGTTATCAAAAACTCTTGGTAGATTTCCTACTTATGGTCAGTCTGTGGGTATATAATGTTTCATTGCGCATATAAAGAGCTCTTGGATACATAAACAATATTTACATATCTATGAGTGGTTAGCGTATGCTTTATGATAAAGGGATTGTCTAGATAAGATAGACGCCCGTGGCGTTTATGCAGCGGTTCTGATGTAAATGGTTTTATTGCGACCTTAATAATTATACATGTATTTTTCTCTACTCAATAAAAATGTGTGAGATAGTAAAATCTAAATAAACAGCTTTATTTCATCCCGGTGATAGTGAGCATTTGCCTCTCTAAGTACGAGTATATAAATTAAAGTCTTTATTAAATACTTTTATTTTATAATGAACATAAAATGTGTAAATAACTTTGAGATGATTAAGATAAATATATCAAAAGAAATATATACAAAAAATATATATGTATAAATATTAGTCATTTATTAGTACACACTTATTGTTTACCTAAATACCACTACCCTGAATCCTAAACGAAAATTTTATTAAAATCAGAGCAAGCAAATTTCGAAACAAGCGCCATCTATTGGCAATCGCTTAAACTACCATGTCTAATCGGTCGTCTTGTGTTATTTACGTTTTGAAAATTTAATTCGTGGAATCTAATGTATTAAAAATATTTCATAACGTTTTGACGTATTTCATATACGTCAAACGGTTATAAAATGTTGGGCAAGAAAGCTTAAATCCGTTTTCGTGATCTCCCTTCGCATTGTGAAATAGAGTAGGTATTTACTCGAGAGTTCGCTTTCGATATTAAAACCATATACCAGTTTCACGACTGATAAAGTTTCAGATAATTATCTGCCATATTTAACAGATAAAGTTGCTTTTTACAGAAGATTTAATATACCTAAATATTAATATGAAGTACTAGCTGTGCCCGCTACTTCGTAGCATTTTCGTGACATTTGGATTTTTTTCACCGTTTAAACCTTTCCTGGACTACGACAAACATTTCAAAACCAAAATCAACTAAATCGGCCCAGCCGTTTTCGAGTTTTAGCTAGAAAAACGAACAGCAATTGATTTTTAACCGACTCCGAAAAGGAGGAGGTTCTCAATTTCATTGGATTTTTTTTCTAATGTATGTATGTATGTAGACTGATTACTCCGCCCATTGTGGACCGATTTAAAAAATTCTTTTAGTATTCGAAAGGGTATGCTCCGCATGTGGGCCCATTGCCACTATATCAGGATCTGGTCTGGTGATGGAATCCCAATGAAATCGAAGGAAACCCCTTAAATTTGTTAGACAGGTACTATGTTTTTAATATATTTTCTAAAGCTATTGCAGTATTTACACCTGGTAGTCCTCATTTCATGATGGTGAGCTAATGATAGAAGATACAACTAACTCCTTAACGGTTAGGAGTTAGAAGATAAATCTTTAAATGTCACATGTATTTATGCTACCGTTACTCGTATTCTTTTAAGTTGTTTAGGTGAACTGATGATGGAAGGTATAAGTATTCAACAGTTAGTTGAAAATATGAAAGAATCAAATAAAACCTAAGACATCTTATATATATACTAGCAGACCCACGCAACCTCGTTTGCGTCTCCTATTGCCCGTCGCTTGATAATTTTCCCCCGTTTTTGAAACATTTTTTATTGGTGCTCCTCTCCTTTTGGTCTTAGTGTGATGATATATAGCCTATAGCCTTCCTCGATAAATGGGTTATCTAACATTGAAAGAATTTTTCAAATCGGACCAATAGTTCCTGAAATTGGCGTGTTCAAACAAACAAACAAACGAACTCTTCAGCTTTATATATTAGTATAGATAAATATTCAGAATCTCAGAAACGGCTCCAATGATTTTCATGAAATTTAAAATGCTCTAAATACTATCTTACTATCTTATCATGCCAAATTTCATTGAAATCGGTGCAGCGGTTTGGTCTTGAAAGCAGGACAGACAGACAGAGCCACTTTCGCATTTATAATATAAGTATGGATTTAGTTTAAACCTCTTCAAATATATTTGAAAAAAAAGGTAAACAAATTTGTTCTCCTATGGTTCTCCTGTGGTTTTTCATGGTTTTTATCCATTGGTTTTATAAGTTTTTTACGACCATTTTGTGATTTCACTACAAGGAATTTCACTGTCCCAAATAAATACATCAGGTGTGTGTGTGTGTAAGTAAATGCTTAATCATTTTGTTTTTGTAAACTCAATAAAAATGAAATCGTTTCGGTATTTACGTGAGTGATAGCGTTTATTACTTCATAGGATTTTGACCTGGTTTGATTGCGTTACAGTAATTCCCGCCTTTATGGTTTATCCTCAAGGAAAGAAAGCAAAGGATAATATTGAATACTGTATTGTCACGATAACAAATAAAGGAAATTTAAAAGGTAACCTAGAAATTGATATACATCATCAATCATGATAAGAGCACACGTACATCAATCACGTCATATTCTATGCATGTTTATGTAAATCTCCACGTCAATTAATGGTTTTACCAATATTCTACCTACACTATTATCAAAGTAAACAAAGAATTATGGATGGGATCCGTGGATGGGACACGAAAGGCATGTGTGGGACTCCCGACAAATCAGTCTACCCACTAAGCCCCGCAGCGGCCTAACTCGGCAGTTAAGAGGAACTCCAGAAACGTATCAGCGGCTTCTGGAGTATCCGCTGCCGCACCTGACGAGTGAGGCACATCCCTGTGTAACCAGATTATCCCTCGGGGCAGGTTGCTGTTGAGCTTCTAACAGCTCTACGCAGTAAGAGTCGGGACACTGACCCGCCTTAGACGACATCCCCCGGCCGCACCGAGGTGTCACCGGTCTCGGGTCGTTTGTAGTGACCACATCTCCCCTGTAAGTGGGCACGATGACCCTTAACCGACGATTGGGGAGCTAACGGCATCTAACGCGCCCCCTTCGTCGCCTCTTTCGAGAGGGATCGGTCATATCGCGATCTCGCTCATCGGAGTCCTACTGGAGCATAACGTCTCCACAGAAGGAACCCTCGGCCACACATCCCTCACTACTCGCCAGCATTGCCGCGATCAATGCTGGTGACATGTAATTTGATAGTAAAAATAATGGTTACCTTCGTCGCGCCTATCACGGGCACTGACGACACCACCACTCGACTAGTTTTATCCATGTATTGATCTCTCGGGTGTGGTGTCTGTGCTCGAGGCTTCGTAGGCGTTGTATAAGTTACAGAGTGCATCATGCGTCTGTCACCATCCTGAGAAGAGACACTACATGGGTGCATATGATGTCAGTCATGGATGGGTGGCTAGTGCTGCGGCGGTTGTTGTGACTGATGCTGTTCCATGGCGTGGCGGGCGGTCCTGCATAGCTTGTATAGCGAATTCTCTTCTTTGTATGTGTATATGCCTATCTATCATGTACTATTGTTATTGAGATCGGATCCTTCTATCCATCATCAAAATACTGAAGCACATACATGGTAAATGTAATACTTTAATTTTCTATTTCTATCTAATGATAATATTGCCTTTAGTGCCTGAGTAGTCTTGTGGCGCATTAAAGTATGCAATATTACATATTATAATGTCAGTTTTTGAATAGGCAGTTGTAAATAACTGATTGTCCTAAGTGAGATTACAATATTATTTACATACACTTTAAGGTAGAGATTACTGCTTTCGTTCTCTTTATCTCATTTAGAAAGCAAAATTCATTTACAAATCGTAAAACTTCGCTAAATAAGTTAGTTTCGTTTCAAATACTTTCAACTTTACGACTGGATTACCTACACAGGAAACGATGAACTAAATTTAGGACGCCATGTGCTTTACTTTTGGGCAACATCACTTTCGATAAAGAGCATTAAACAGGTGTATCTTAATAATAGAACATCAGTATAGTGGTATAAAACACAAAATGTAAGTAGGTATTTTAGTTGATATATACCTGGGCAGTATTAGGTATATCGACTTTCGCAGCTTTGCTATGTGCAAAGTCGCGAAAGTTACACATACTACACACAGCACTTAGTTTTTGTTGTACAGTGCGATTTATTCACAATGAAATGATTACGATACCTTCTGTTTTCTGACATTTCGAACAGGCAAATATCATCTTTTAAATAATTATTTTTATCACGAATAAGTCTGGCTGTGTAACAAAAACTATGAGTGTGTATGAAAGTTGCAAAAGTTTAAAACACTTAGTACCTACTCATCCTACAAATACTATAAATGCGAAAGTTTGTAAGGATGGATGGATGTTTGTTACTCTTTCACGCAAAAACTACTGAACGGATTTGGATAAAACTTTACAGTAATATAGCTTATACCTCAGAATAACATATAGGCTACTATTTGCCGCGATAACCGACATATACGCGGGTGGAGCCGCGGGCAACAACTAGTATAGCCATAAAGGAAATACTTCCCGTGAATATACTGCCTTCTAACCTTTTTTGTTCTACACAACAACCCGATTCCAATACAATTTTCTTAAGTATAAATAAATAATATTCTGAAATAATAAATTGGTGGTTCATTTACTGGACTAGTGTGGTAAACGGTTAAAGTTATATAAGGAAAATTGATTACATTAAGGAAAACAACAAGTCCCTTTAAAGGATAACCTACTACCATAGCAACGTGGAGCTACCAGGCATATATGTTATTAATTTCCTTCAATAAAATTTATAATAACCGAAAAATCAAATATCGAAATAAATAGGCAACTCTCTGTTTGCAACATTTCATTTGAATGAAATTTATTAATAATTATCTAGTTCTGAACAGTTTCCATACCAACATAAAAAAGGCTCCGTGGGAGCTGAAAGGGAGACCCCTCGTATATGGAGGGAAAACTTGGGCAACCAAGCACCGTTGTGAAGGATCGGCTCAACAAAAAACCTTGAACTGGCTGATACTGGGAAATCGGATATCTCCCGTAGTGTTCTGTTCTGCAAGGAGCCATTGGCTGGGTGCTCCCACTATAATAGCCAGAGTAAGCGACAAGCCAAAAGAGACAACAAATGAACATGAAATTGTTATTAATTTTGCTTTAAAATGCTAAATGAACGCAAATGTAAGCTTAGAAGCAAGAGGTAAAAAGACAAAGTTCTTTTTTAACTGACTTCAAAAAAAGGAGGAGGTTTCTCGATTCGACCCTAAATATATATATTTATGTGTATTCGCTGATAACTTCGTCGTTTATGAACCGATTTTGATGATTCTTATTTTAAATGAAAGAAGATGTCCCAACGGTGGTACCATGATAAGGACATTAATATCTGATGATGGCATTCACAGAACAAAATTCTTCTCTTCTGTGGATGGCATCCAAGAGAAATCGAGTCGAACCTTGAAGTCGGTTTTATTTTTGTTAAAATTGTACTTGTCATATGCGTTAAAGGTGTTTAATTTTTTAAATGACACTTCTTCTCTGGATTCCAAAACATAATAGTTAAATATATAATTAGTACATAATATAATGTATCCCAAGTTATTATTATTTCAATGAAGTGCAGTGGTGTTACGCATTAGATTAAATATAGATTTTCTTCAACACTAACAAGGTCCGGCTGATTCTAGCTCTCGAGGGCAAGGACACAGCAACTCTAAACCGCAGTGTTTTGTTACGTAAGCTCAACTATACTAAGTGTTATTCTTCGTAGACAACATATAACACAAAGAAATGCAATTTATTAATTTATTTCTTCAAAAATGGTCATATATGACATTCTTCATAACTGGATAATTAGTGGATGGATAGTAAAACGCCTGTAGGGTGGTGATATTGTATCAATAAGGATGAACTCCATACATTATTTGTTATTTGTGTACTCATTTAAGAAATGTGCCAAAAAAGCGTCGGTAGACTTCAGCTACTTAATGTTTTGACCTGTGTTATATAATCTTATTTCGGATTTCTTTGAATTCTAAACCTCTAAAGGAACTCAAAGCTGAAGTAGCATTCCAAAAAACCATACAGAATCTTCGTCATCAGACATTTTGTTCAGTAAAAAGCAATGCACTTTATGATCTCTTCACGCCTTAAATTTCCACTTACAAAATAGAGCACTCTCCTTCCTGAGCACCAAACGTAAATCAAATGACATGTTCTTTGAATTCCTAGTAAATTACTGGACACTTCTTCCAGTTCATAAGTTCCAGTGACTAAGTAAGTATTTTAACCGACTTCAAAAAAGGAGGAGGTTCTATATTCCACTGTATATTTTTTTTATGTTCCCCGATTACTCCGTCAACTGCGGACCGATTTTGAAAATTCTTTATCTATTCGAAAGGGTATGCTCCCGGGGTGGTCCCATTGCCATCATATCAGAATCTGATAAAGGGATCCTAATAAAGTCGAGGGAAACCCTCATTTTTTTTGGCACGTACTATGTTTTTCGTATATTTTCTGAATTTGCGGTAAAACTCCGGTATTTGCGTCTGGTAGTCATCATTTCATGATTATGAGTTGATGATGTAAGGTACAACTCCTGAACGGTTAGGAGTTGGTGGATAAATCTTTAAATGTCATATGTATGTATGTTACCGTTAGTCGTATTCTTTCAAGTTATTTAGGTAAGCTGATGATGAAAAGTACAACTTCAACGGTTTGGAGTTGGAAGATAATTCTTTCAATTTTAAACGTATCTATACCCCTTTAGTTGTATAATTTCAAGTTATTCAGTGGAGCTGATAATAGAAGGTTAAACTTTTCAACAGTTAGGGATTAAAGAATAATTTTAATATCACACAAACAATTACAAAAATCTAAGCGACTATCAAAATTAAAATAAATTTTTGCTTCGAACAATTTATATATGCGGAGAAACACAAGGCGCTCCGCAAAGTAATGTAGTTAAAACATCCAATATCTTACGAAATCAGTAGATTATTAGTTCATTAGAGCGACTTATTTTAGTTTTAACAAAACTTAGTAACTAGAGTCGATCATCTTGCATTACACTAATCGATTGTAGTTGTCTCAAATATAGTTGTGTAGTAGTGTGGCGGAGCCGGACGTACGTAACCTATCAAATACCAATTGGGTTTGGCACTGATTTCAAACAGATTTTAGGTACCTAGCACACATTATAATAAAAGTTCACGAACTGTTAATCGAAACCAGCTCAAGGTCAAGGTTGCAACAATGAAAGTCATATGAGATCTAAGAGCTTTTTTATTTTATGCGGTGGAATACATTAGTAGTCGTTAATCAGTAGAATGCTACAAGGACTACTCCATTTTTTCGCCAAGAGGTCGTATGAGATTTGGAAAGCTTTCCTTTTTCTTCTGGTTTAATTTGTTGGTGGTTTTATCCATCGGATAACAGTCAAGCTTGTTTCAGTGCAAATAATAAATAACTTAGGTATATAAAATAAAATAAAAACGACTTGAAGAATAAATTGAAATAGCACCAGCTTTCAAATAAAAAAAGAATCATTAAAATGGGTTCACCCAGTCCAAAGTTTTGAGGTAACAAGCAAAACATAAAAAGAATACAGTCGAATTGAGAACCTTGTCCTTTTTGAAGTCGGTTAAAAATAATATGTTGTTGTTGTCACTAACTATAAGATTTTATAATGCCTTCGAAAATGAGCCTGTTTTTTGACAGCTTGTTACAAAGTTATTTGAATCTTGCTTTTGTTTTCATGCTACAGAAGGGTTTAGGTATACAGTATAACAGGTAAAATTTTATTACTTCAAACTATGTTATTACATTGTTGTTTTGGAAAAACCCCAGACAGATTTTTGATCAGATTAATAATGTTATTTATTTATTTACTCCTTTCGAGTCCTTGCTAGTCGATGTATAGTAATTAAGGTTTTTTTTCAGACGTCTAACACACAACGTCATCTAGTGTCGAATTAAGCACAGCTTGCACTACGGAAGCTAGATTTACTGATAGAATACCTAACTTGTACTTAGTACCTAGTAACTACGTAACGAAATTTTCTATGCACATTTGTAGGCAAAAACTCAGTAAAACGCTAAGTGGTTTGTAGGGTAACTGGAAAAAAACAATAAATGTAATGAGTTTGCTATCCATGACATAGAAAAGAAACGTGTTTGGGTGCGGATAATGTTTACATTCATATTAGTTTTGCCTTAAATTATCTAGGACACACATGTGGCTTACGCATTTTAAACATACGCCTATACGCCTACTTCGTCGGCACTAGATAAGGTTATCAACGGACAAACAAACGTACATAGACATCGACACATTATTGTGTTGTTTAAAATGGCAAAAAATATTTTAGTAACATATTTAAATCCTTTTTAAAAAGAAGTTGTACCGACTTAAAACTATATTGTGATTACCTAAAAGATTACTTATTTATGTCACGGCAGTAATCGCGGAAGATTTGTTTTCATTTTAGGGTTCCTTACCCAGAAGGTAAAACGGGACCCTATTACTAAGACTTCGCTGTCCGTCAGTCATGTTAATTTATTCTGTTTTTTAGTATTTGTTGTAGAAGCGGTAACAGAAATCTCTGAAAATTTCAACTGTCTATCTATCACGGTTCATGAGATACAGCCTGATGACAGACGGACACACACGTCCTTCTGTTACATATAAAATATAAATATATAATAATAAAACATAAATTTAACAACTCTGCTGTTGAGTTCTGCTGAGTTTGTCCTCATGTGCCATAAAAAACACAGTAACTCTGGAACAGTAACTCTTTATAGAGTGTTGGTCCACAGCGTACCTGGTATAGCCAGTAGTTCCTGTTCAACATTAATGGAGCCGTATTTAGAACTATAAAAACAACAATTTGTATGCTACCTACTACTTAAAATACAAAACAAGTTTGTTTATCGTCTCGCCGTATCGGACTTCAAGGGGACTGGGGAGTATTAATTAGGGCATTTGCCTTTTGTCCTTTATTGATATGCTGAAGACATGAATAAATGTAAGAGAAACCAAGCAAACACATTGTAAAGGCAAATTGTTTTATGATCAGTTTGTATCATAGTAGGTATTTACCTTCTTATGTTGAGTATTTGACGGGGGTTCTGTGCACCCTATTAGAAACTGGTAAAAAATCGCCCTTTTACGTCATTATTCCATATGAAGCAACCATCATTAAATAAAATTAGAAACAACAAAATAAAATACCTTGGTTTGTTAACTACATACTCAAATTAATTTATTCTTATGAGTTAAAACTGGTTCTGGACTTTTTGTAAGAAGTTGCTTTACTTAATTTCATTTTATGTTTATGTACTTTAAAATTATTTTTTAAAAGTTCCATTGTGCCATCTGTTGTGATATTATCCCCCTTCTTCCCAACACTAAAACACATAACGTTACACCGTCATAATACTGGTCTTATACTGTCTGGTATGGTATGGTCTTATATAGCTGACCCGACGAACTTCGTACCGCCATATTTACATAATCTGACTCAGCTTCCCACAGGCAGTGTACAGTCACAGACAAAAAATTGACTCTGCCCGTTATCATTTTTGAACATAATTTTTCTTGTACACAAACGTTGTCCAATCAATAATAAACACATAAAAAAAGAATTATTTAATTTGGTGCAGCCGATCGGAAGTTATGCGCGTACATACATTTCGGCGATTCATTTTAATATTTATAGATAACAAGCTGACCCACGAAACCTCGTTTGCGTCTCCTATTGCCCGTAGCGAGGTAATTTTCCCCGTTTTTAAACGTGATCAATTGGTGCTCCGCTCCTATTGGTCTTAGCGTGATGATATATAACCTAAACCTATAGCCTTCCTCGATAAATGTACTATCCAACACTGAAATATTTTTTCAGATAGGACCAGCGATTCCTGAGATTAGTGTGTTAAACAAATAAACTCTTCAGCATTATAATAAATAAATAAATAAATAAATAAATAAATAAATAAATAAATATTTTCGGATATAAATATTTTTTTTTTTATAATATTAGTATAGATTACTAGCGCGCGATTTAAGCGCGTCTGCGTCTGAGTCTACTATTGCCCGTAGCGTGATGTTATACAGCGGAAATAGTTATAAATTTTCATTCCACCTCAGTGAGGAAATGACTGAATGACGTGAATAGAAAATGGCGCTGGGAAAGCAAATCAAAAAAAAGTATCCCTAGAAGGTTCCGAGTCTGAGTTCTTAACAAATTAAAAAAGATCGCATGCTAAATTAGGCACCATGGAGTTAATAGTAAATAGGTTTAATGATGTTTTGAACTCACAACCTTAGTGCACGCGATGTTCTAAATTCAATTTTACTTTATCCTCTAGCGGATAAATACGACTTTTACACTCAGATATCGAAGAGCAAAAATACTCCTTCCGAGATGGTAGGATGAAAAAAATATTATTTATCAAAAGAGGCTCTAGTGAGCTAACCTTGAAGGTGAACATAAATGCTTCTGCGAACTTTTTTAGATCTTTTCAAAAAGAACAATTCCTTTAAATAGTGAATTTACGCAGCGCAAGCAAAAACTTCAGAAAGCTTTCAAAAGAAATCATTTTCCTCCATTTTTGAAACATTGTTCATTAATACTCCGCTTCTATTAGTTGTACCGTGACGATTCCTATTTTTTGTAATGTTATTAGCGTGATTAAATTACTCTATACCCTTCCTTGATAAATGGCCTATCTAACACTCAACGAATTTTTCAAATCGGACCAGTAGTTCCTGAGATGAGCGCGCGAAACAAACAAACAAACAAACTCTTCAGCTTTATAACATTAAATATAGAAACAGTCTAATGCTGCTGCTGGACCAAATTGTGTAATCAGGACTGATATCTGTATCTGAGTGTAATGTTTACTTGTATTATCTTCAAATTTAAATCATGACCCATCATAAGCTTACCTTCTTTCTTACAGACATTCGTGGATCATGCTTCAAGTTTGTCGATAGAACCTAGAAAATCATAAGCCAAGCGAACTAGCGTTTTGATTACCTGGTTACTTCTGCGTAACTTGGGATGAGATAGACATGAGTGAAGTATGCGTTAAGTTTGTGAGTATGCGAGTGAAGATCTTAACAGGCTGCCATAGTGTAGGTCACCATGACCATGCTGAATTGTCTGCATTCGCAATGAGTATGGTGACCACGACTCTTTGATTCTGCTCTTGTTTTCTATCAGGCAGAGTAGAGTCACTTTAGCAGGCTCGGGATCTTGGGATTAAATAGCCATGAGTAAAATGTATCAATTTAAAATAAATTGAATAAACCAATCATGGTTTAGCTAAAAAAAAGTAGACATTAAAAACATTAAGAAGAGACCTATGACCGACAAATATATAAACTGTCGTTAATTTCAAGAAATTAAATAACAAAAATAGATGATGAATCAATAAATATAAATAATATTGCTAAGACACATTAATTAAGATGCAGGTGACATAATAATATGAATAAAAAAGGATTACTCATGTTAGGAGTAAATGGCTGCTGAACACACCTAATGACATCATTCGATATTGGGAAATTTATGTTAAACTAGTTGAGTCCCGCAGTGTTACTCGTGGTGCAACAATCAACGCGGGCCAAAAGTAGCCTAAAAGTCAAAAAGTAAAAGAAAAATCGGTATAGCCGTTCCAGAGGTTAATCGGAACAAACAGACATACAGATAGATAGCTAGAGATTTTTTTTAAAAAAACTGCTTATTTGATGTAAGTTTACTTTCACATGCATTTAGTGAAAAGCTGTTAACATTAAATTACTTAGACAAATGCGGCGCTTCCGCCGCCGCATTTATCTCTCATCATTTCATCAATGTTTTGTTATGACGTTGTCACGTTAAACAGTCCGTAATCGTCCATAAACCGACTTTACAACCAATATTTTTAGGTTATTGGATAGATGAAATCAGGTGGACTACCAAAATCATCGAAAAGGAAAAGAAATCGCTTGATATTTAATATCGCTTATTAAGATATTTTTTAAGATTACAAGAATTGTATAATAATATTATTATTCGATTTAATGTTACGAATATAAGCATGCAAATTTTAAACATATAACAATAATTTAATTTTCTGTACAGTAAATTTTAGAAGTATTCAATATGACCAGCCCTTAATAATTTAAAAACAAGAACAAAGGCGTTGGTCCAACCACCATCAATGACCGATCTCACTCTGTCAATATCGGAAATGTGCGAGAGACATACACAGTACCCGTTTGTTAAAATAGACCTAGAACGCATTATCAACCCAGACAAACAATTTGATTTTGCGGGAACAGAGACTGCTAGCCGAAACCTTCAAGACAGCCATCCACAATGATTCACCACCTGATCAAACAAATGTGAACATGCAATGGGAACACTTCGAAAAACACATCCACAATGCACTGAAGGCAGCAACGAGAACTCGGCCGAAAGTCACCAAAAAGTCCTGCTGACTGCGCGATCACACATGGAGGCTCATCCTGGAGAGAAAGGATTTATAATCGAGAGACTCATCGACACCTGAAAACCGGTTCAAGTACAGAGAGCTATGTAAAGACATATAAACTGAGTGCCGCAGAGACAAAAACAACTTCATAGAATCAATTTGCGAAAATCTGGAGAAGCACTCAAAATAGAGGGCAGACCCAGGGGCCGTAACCCGTTGCGCTGGGCGGACTAAGTTTGCACTACTCTCGGCACTACGATCGATGCTGCTTTACACACTGCTCAGGATAGAAACTGGTGGCGAGCTGTCACTCGCACATTAGTTCCAAATAGAGGTCACGACACTCAGAATTGAGGATAGCGACGCAAGGAGGAAAGAGATTTTTTAGGTATTTACCATCATCATCGAATAAGAGAAATTAAAAAAAATAACAAAGAAACGAATAAAAGAAAATAATCCATTTACGGTGTAGGTAATGTATTGATAAAAATTTAGTAAATAACAATTTATTTTAATTCTGATTCCGATCCGATCATGACCTGACCTGATCACCTGATGATCATTAATCGAAATAATAATAAAGTCTATCTTATTTCATCGTAAGCGTAGACAGACTGCCAAAAACCAACAAAACGCAGGAGTAATAACACAGGGCGCAGCTAGTTACAAATTAAATTCATAGCAAGATTTTTGGAATGTTGTTTAAGTTATTCTAGCTGATTTATCAGCTTAAAACAGTTTGAATCACAATGTCAACATAACTATGTCAATAATAATTCTCATTAGAATGCCTTTATTCTTGTATATTTCTGTTCAACGAATCTTTTATTATTGGTGATAAAAGTGTTCCTTAATGTATCTATCGGCCAGATAGACGTGATAGACCCCTATTACCCTTCCACCCCTATTTATTACGTGGGTGTCGTATAAACTGACTAAAGGAGCAAGCAACGCTGGAGAACTACACTGCAAAAGTGCAAACAGAAGGAAAACAGTCTATACTAACAAGTCTGGGCAGCGTGGTGGCCACATTAGGCCAAAACTAACGAATGTACTAATAAAGACTGTTGATGATAATGAAAGTGTGACCACCACTTACTTAACTGGTATAATAGGTGCGGTACTAAGTTTACTCTCCTGCTAAAGCACGTAAAGTGTAATGGCATCACAAAATAATATATCCATGCTAATATTATTAGTTCGAAGGTCTGTCTGTCTGTTTTACGGCTAAATCGCTGTAGAGATTTTAATGAAATTTGGCATGGAGATACTTTGATTCTTGAGGAAGGACATAGACTACTCTTGACCGCAATAACCGAAATAAACAAAGGCTCAAGTGCGGGCAAAAGCTAGTACCTGTTATGATAACAATTATTTATACTTAGTCCTACATTTGTGATATCAATACGATTTATCACAAATAAATGATTATTGCAAAGAATCCCTGCAAAGTGGGCAACGTTAACATTTCTTTATCTTTTCTAAAAAGTCGGCATGTTGATGATCTGTTTCACTATTATAATACTGAGACAACAAAGCGGATGGACTCATTTGTCACAAGAAGCCGCGGCTTTTATTACCGTCTCTCAGCCGGACCGACAAGCTTTCTTCTCTGCCTCTGACTGATGACTTGATGGACACTTGAACGATTATCGGCTGATCCCTTTGTCAGTAAACGTTGACTACTCGCGTGTAACAATGAGGCGGCCAATAAAAGTCTCACCGAGTTAAAATGAGCCGGTGTGGTTTAAATGACCTCTGAAATATTTACTTAAAAAGTGGTTCATAAGTTATGAAAAGCAGTTATGACCAGCAAGTACTAACTGAGTAAATACAAAGTCTCACTGACTTACTTGATAATCACAGGGAGTGTTATTTAAGCTTTGACTATTATGTAGTTACACTGTCAGTCTACCAGTGTCCTTATGCTTCTAAAAACGCTTATGTCTCTAGTTTAGGTCGAAAAAAAGATTTTTATAGTCCTTTCTACTATTTACTAATCTCTATTTAAAAATGATATAATTTAATAATCTACTATTTAAAAATGAACTAATGAATGAACCATGTATTAAATAATGTGATAAAAATCTAATCAGTTGTAATCAAACATATTGAAAGGAAAAAAAAAATTTGAACCAGTTTTTTTTTTTTTTTTTATGTTTGACCCTGCCAAAATGACTCTACTCTGCCTGATGGAAAGCATGAGCAGAATCCAAGAGTGGTGATCACCATACTGCGAATGCAGACAATGCAACAATGCAGCATGGTGACCCACACCATGGCGGGCTAGTGATGCTTCTGCATCATTGGGCCTCCGGTCTCGCACTCACCAACGAAACACGACAGCATGATCGCTGTCATTTTACGTTGATATTCTGTGCGAGGGTGGCTCTACTACCTTGGCTCTACTACCCTACTACCAGTGACATAATAGTACATTATGATATGATATAAGTGCGGTAAATGGAAAATTACAACCGAGGCGATATTGCTACAAGAAAGCTGAGGCTGTAATTATCAAAGCGCACGTATGTCATACGACGTTTTATAACATATTTGCGAGGAAATAAATAAAACTCGGACTTTCTTGATCGAATAAATATTTAATTACTTGTTAAAGCAGTTATAAAAAATTGAACAATTTGTAAAATTGATTATTACGTTGCCAGTTGGCATTTTTAAGCTTATCAAGTCATTGCGGCGGAGGCGGCTGCGGCGGCGGTGTCGATGGTGGAATGTACGCGTGTGTGCTCGTAGATGGACGAGAGTCAACACTTGGCTCCAAATATATATTCCTTGTAATGCGGAAGCTAATCTCTTCTTTATTTGTCATCGAGTCATCTATGTAGCCCTCGGCTACAATGCTCGACCGCCACCCGCCGTGGCGTTTTAGTGTCAATAAGTCCGCACCTGAATCGGCGAGCAATGTAGCCGAGGACCTTCTGAAACTGTGCCCTGTGTATTCATGTGGATCATTCAAATTTAGGAAAGTGCCAATTTGATTCGGCATTGCTCCAAATTTATTCATGCCAATGGGTTGTGTATTACTAGGGCATTTTCCATTTTGATAATTTTGAAAAAATCTGTTTGACATCGCTTTTGTTGAACGAAGCGCTTCGTATTTTTTCACTGTTTTGTAAAAAAGGCCCCCGTATTGTAAACGATATTGGAATTTTATTTTTTGTGTTTTTGACCTGGACAAGAAGAATCCGCCCATGTTTCTCGACATCATTAGTTGTGATGTCTGTACAACCGGAAAAGAGATAAATATAGCGTACAAAACACCTACACTAAGAAATGCGAAAGTGAAAGAAGTTAATAACAAAAATTTAGTTTCAACTGAACTTGGTTGCCAAATATCGGCAATCCGGAGCCTCTTTTAGGAACTTCTTGACATTGTCAGCCGAAAATACTTTCGACTCCATCTAAGCGTCTTTTTAAAAATGCCAGCAAGTTGTAGTATGTCTTGATATCAATACCATGTTTTGTTTTCACAGTGCTTTTTAGCATTGAATAGTAGCACCACAATGAGCTTGACTTATATTTTTGAGAAAGTTCCATGAAATAGGCTAAAAACACACTTTCTGAAAATTTATTTGCATATTTGCTTGTTTTCCATATTATGAAATTTTAATACGCCTGTAAGTATCTATCGGTCGATTTTTCGGGTAAGAGGTTTAGAGTAGCCTTTTTCGCTGAATCTAGACTTCTAGTGGTGTCGAATTAATAAATTCATTACTACTTGACGACATTTTCAAATAAAAACAATACAGCGAAAAGAAAAAGCGAGTGGAATATTTTTTAATTGTTCACAAATTAGTAACGCGCGCGCATCGGCGCTTTTTTTTAGGCAAATGCACAAACAGCCATTATTACTAATAAAGTATATTAATATTTTTGTGTTTTGTCACAGTTAAATGGCTGTAATTTATTGTCAAAAGTAATTAAATTAAAGAATTAAATGTTTATTTATTATATTTATCTCTCAAAGTTAATTTTATTCATAAAATGTTGACCATTTTTCTGACATAAAAACTCTTTGCTAATATTTAAAAGAGTATTGTTCGAGCATCTTGAAAAACCGTGAGTTTTACTTTATTAAAAAAAAGACGTGCGTTTTTCATTACAATAACGCACAAGTACGTAATGAGATACATTACGATATTGAAATTGGTGAATTATGAGACCCTTTACGAGCAAGTATGTTATAAACTATTTTATAAGCATAAGGACATATATAATTGTTGGATACTCTTAGTCTTGTGAAAAAATCCTACTACTTTTCACAATGATGCCTTATAGTATAGATACTAAACTTTAACATTGTTATGAAGAAATAAGATTCCAGACAAAAAGACTCGAAAACGGCTAAACCTTGGGAACGTTCTAGTTGGTTTCTTGAGGCACAGAACAATGAACCTTACGCGGAGACACATAGCGTCGAATATTCAATTCGCGCGGTTGGCTTGTTTAGATTCGACAGCGTGTTCTCGGAAATGGTTATTGTGAAAGGCCGCTGAACTCTCCCGAATGTTCTAGTAATAGCGGCATGTACATACTATAAGAAGCCGTCTCGCGAGCCTCAGTTCAGTTCAATTTGAGCTACAGTGCGACAAATATCTGAGTGAAATCAGTGATTAACCCATCGACCTCGGTGACAATTAAAGTCTCTTTCATCGGTCAGAAGGTTTATTTCTCGAATTCGTCGAACCCTAACACGTAACAATATACGAGTATTATGCGGTTTCTTGCTCCTTTATTTAAATGCTTTGTCTTCTTAAGTGTTCTTTTAGGTATAAAATATAACTCTTGCATACGAATCCTTGTACTTGGATATTTTACTGGTAATCTATATAAGAATTGTATAGAATACCGAATGTATTCTACACAATTCTTAAAACGTGTAGGTTGATATATTATTTGTTTTATACTTTGCCTAGATATTCTAAACAGTACCCAATAAGCAGCTGGCAACGTGTAATTTACGGTAACAAGGCAAAAATAATCCACTCAAACAAACAAAAAACATTTATTCCAAATGATTAAACGACAACAAAGGGCGCTCGACGGTCTTATTTTACACAGTGCCATGCTCAAAACAAATTTTTGGGAAGAGTTGACTCTAATTGTGTTAAAAAGTCATTTGTATTACAGTGACCGATGTGATAAATGTATTGGGAACATAATATGGGAAATTGACATTGAATGCGGATTTTAGTGAATAACGTGTTTAATTTAATTATTAATTCTCAATATATTATTGACTATTCAATACCCTTTTTCGACTTTGTAGAGGAACTATAGTGTGACCAGTTTTTAAATTACAGAAGCCGTTAGATGCGTTTTGATGAGTTTCACGAGTTCCTGATTAAGTTTCTGATAGTTATCTGACATATAACATTATTTAACGCATAAGGGTTGCTGATACATTATGTTTACCTGACGACATTCATGACTTGTGAAACTGAAATGACAAATAAGCTGACATTAGTCTATTAGGGACATTGTTAACAAGCGATGTACCTGGCAAATAGTCTACTAAAGCACGTTTTGGGGTCAAAACTAGACTGGTTTGTTTTGTTACCGATTAAAAATTAATAACTTCATTAAAGTATTGTTCAATGATATAGAGGCATTGTTACAGTTCGTTAACCCCGCGTTTCTGTTACATTAATTGTTTGCGATTGCGTGATGCAATGCGCGTTCGCAGACGTCAGTGCTACCGCATATAACTTAAGAGCCCTTGTTCAATAATAATATTAATTCAATCGTATTTCAGAATACGTCTATTATGTGACTATGTTTATCAAATGTCCAACGCGTATTCTATATAATGTGTAGTGACTAATTCAACGTACGAAATCTAATTTTCGTGCCACAAAATTAATGAGGTACCTCTTGAAGGTGAATTTCATCATAACTCAGTGTTATAATTATTACAACATTTCATAAAGTTATCTATGCTTTAATCAAAAACTATATACAAAAGGCAAATAAAATTAAATGCAAGATTTTAATCATTTTAGGTATTTGATAAAATCTAAACATTTTAGTAAATAGTCTTCACTTAGGTGTAAGGTTTAACAAAAGATTTGCTTGGTAACGTAATAAAAATAGTGTATAAGGAAAGAAAACATTAATTAAATTATTATGGAAAGTGCATGTTAATGTGGGAGAGTCATGCATGGGCCGACCGGAGTGATAACACGGCCTCACAGAACACTGGTGTGAAATAGCGCTTGCGCTGTATTTCACCATATTGTAGCTCAGAAAATTCCAGAACCTGATGACACAATTAAGTAAAACAATAGGACTGGTCGATCGGGGCGGTACTACCCTCTCCCAGAAGATCAACCTAAAATGTGAGCATTCGTGGTGTCGTGTTTCTTTGGTAAGTACGAGAAAAGATGCCCACTGATGCAGAAGCATCTCAATAGGCCGCCATAGTGCGAGTCACCATGCTACATTGTTGCATTTTCATAATTCGCAATGGAGTATGGTGACCATCACTCTTGGATTCTGTTCATGCTTTTCATCTGACAGAGTAGTCACTTAGTAGTAGTTAGTAGCAGGCTCATACATAAAAAAATAGGTAGGACATAATTATACTAAAATACAAATATACGAAGTTTGGTTGTCATCTTGCTAAAGAAACAGACATTCTTAAACAATTTTGGGTAAGGCTTGCATTCGATAAAACTTTGAAATTGGGGACACGACGGTACAATACCATTTCTGTGGTACAACACAATGGAAACAAGATAAGAGTCTGAAGAGTCACGAATTCCATGACGATTAACGTCACAGATATTTGCATTACCGATAACATTATGCTATTCTAAAAGTTTTTTGTAAGGAGTCACACTGTTGCTTAACATAAATCTAAGTCTTTATCGATGTTTATTGTGATTTATTATGCTTAATATGTTAACGAAATGTCTGAAGAACTTATATACCCGGTACTCACTACCAGCGTTTGTGTTTCTCTGCCACATAGTGGCATCTTTGGTTCTATAAGCGGAGAGTGAAAAAGCATCTCACTGGGCCGCCATAGTATGGGTCTCCATGCTGCATTGTCCACATTACCTTACATAATTCTCTGTTCCGTGGTTGCAACCATTGATCTATTCTAGACCTCAATGGTTGCAACATTCAAAAAACTACAATTAACACTTTAAAAGATTTACTTGAAAATAACATTTAAAAGAATAACAAAGGAACAATGCAAAATAACATACCCAGCTACTTTACCTTAATAAATACATTTTGTGTTTTTGGATAATTGCCATTAAAATGATTCGAAGTTTAAGCGTGGGCGTTTCCTGTTATTTGGATGCCAATCTATTAAAATAATAACAAGCCCAAAAAACTAATTTAATACAGTTTGAAGTATTTAATAGCAGCAAATAGGTGTATAATAAATGCGGGCTCTAAAGTACTATTTGTATTTAAAGAGTGGGTGGATTTCCACAGTTGATGCACGGTCGTATTTCATTCCTGATGCAGTATATGGTATTTTCAAATAAATATTGATTTATACTTATTTTTGCGCTGCTAATCTTCTATATTACAATTTCAGATACACCAAAAAATCTATGCATCATTTTAGCGATAGAATATTACTTTTAGCCATGAAAACGAATGTGAACATTGTGTATCAGTGTAACTGCAATAAAACAACACACAGAGCAACGACCAGTGTCTATTACAGAGCGGAAGTTTCTTTACCCCTTTGTTTATCAGCAGTAGAGCGGCGCGTGCGCAACTACGCCGGATATGCAGTGTTGCGGACGGAAACGCGCTGGCAGGGCACAATAAATTTAGGGTTATCATTATTCCATTCCATTTATATTCCAAACATTAATATTACGTATGTATATACGAAAATATTTAATCCGTGACTTTTAAAACACAATTTAATCTATGTATTTAACTATCATTTTTGAATACAGATTGTTTAGTCCGTCGACAGTGTTTCGATTTCCCCTGAAGTGGGAAGAACCCTTGTCTATACGCGCCCATGGTAAACGAAGGTCAACTAGAGGCGACAACACCATTTCCAATTCAAACCACTCCTACGAATATTCTCGAATCTTTCCTCTACAACCCGAGCACAATCACTTCGTGAGGAACCGCGACAATTACGTTAAGTTTATACAATTAAAGCTCATCACAAGCAGTAGCCGAAAGTATTCACACACTGAAGCTTCAAATCACAATTCCTTTTATTACCTATACTGGTGCGATGACCTTTCGAGACCAAATTTTAAAGGCCATTTTACTTTTATGACGTTAAGGCGATCCCGCAAGCACTAACCATCAACACTCAACCAATACACTCTTCAAAACGAATTATTATAATTCCCGATCAAGCTCTGGGACTCTGGGAGGATTTTCCAGTTATAACTCGGTCCGAGCCGAGACACGCCCGTACGTTTTTTTTTTTTTATTTAAATAGGGGGCAAACGAGCAGACGTATCACCTGATGGTAAGTGATTACCGCCGCCCATGGACACCCGCAACACCAGAGGCGTCACAGGTGCGTTGCCGGCCTTTTAAGAAGGAGTACGCTCGTTTCTTGAAGGTTTGAAGGTCGTATTGGTCCGGGAATACCTCAGGCGACAGTTCATTCCACAGTTTTGTTGTGCGAGGCAGAAAGTTTCTTGAAAAGCGCACCGTTGTGGACTGCCAACCATCTACATGATGGGGATGAAAGTTTTGTCGCGTAGGACGATGGCGGAAAGAGGCGGCAGGGATCAATCCGAACAATTCCTCGGAGCACTCCCCATAGTAGATGCGGTAGAAGATGCACAGCGAGGCAACATCTCTACGCAGCGCCAAAGAGTCTAGCTGAATCGAAAGTTCTTGGCAGTCGACGATTCGAGCCGCTCTCCGTTGAATGCGATCCAGAGGGAGGAGCTGGTACTGGGGTGCACCCGCCCAAAGATGAGGACAGTATTCCACATGAGGCCGAACCTGCGCTTTATAAAGCATGAGGCGGTGAGCCGGTGTGAAATACTGTCGCGATCTGTTGAGCACGCCAAGCTTCTTTGAGGCCAATTTGGCCTTATCCTCCAAATGGTCACAGAACTGAACTCCACTCGAAATGTCGACTCCAAGCATCTCAATGTTGGCTGAGGCAGATAGGGGAGTGTCTTCAAAGCGAGGACATACGACCCACGGCAGTTTTTTAGCGGTGAACGCGCAAATTTGTGTCTTTGTGGGGTTAAAGTGGACTAAATTGAGTCTACCCCAATTTGAGACCTTTTCCAAGGAGGTCTCAACTTCAGACACAAGTTTGTTTCGACTCTCAATGACATTTTCCCGAGAAATATTAGCGCGGCCGGTGTAGAGAGCATCGCCCGTGCTGTCATCCGCATAACAATGAATGCCACTAATTTGCAGCATGTCATTGATATGGAGGAGGAACAAAGTAGGCGATAGCACACAGCCTTGCGGCACACCAGCATTCACAGATATGGAGTCAGAGCATTCACCGTCGACTACGACCTTTATGCATCTATCTGCTAGAAAGCTAGTGACCCATTCGCATAATTTCTCGGGAAGCCCATAGGAAGGGAGCTTCGTATTCCTTACATTTTCCGAATCGCCTCGAGAGAATTCTATGAACCAAGTGACATGACACTTTAACTATCAACATGACAAAGTCTAAGTAGTTTATACTACACATGGTCGCTGTGTCTACAATGGAAGATTTGTAAGGAAAACTATTATGAACACAATAGAATTCAAAACAATGAATTTTAGAATTTTTGTTTGTTTGTCTGTACGTTTGTATACGCTTGCGTTGGATGCAGGTTTCATTAATGAGTTGCGGTTTGCTCTACTTAGCATTTAGTATTTGTTTCATTTCAATCGGTTCATAAATAAGAAAGTTATTCAGTCAGTTTCAAGAATAACCGCGAAAACTGACCTTTACGCGGGCGGCACCGCAGGTAAAAGCTAGTTATAACAAAATGGAGATTTTATTTGCGGTTCAGATAAAAGTACCGAGTAGAAAGAGACTTTGAACGCTTGTAGAAAGTAGCACTGCTATATATAATCTTGATACAATGTTATATAGGTTAGATATTAGTGCCCAAAGTGATATTATACCGTTATCATTTAATACTACGCATTTATAGAAATCAGCCGTAAACATATTTTTTATTATAGATTTATCATAAAATATCAAATATTAAATCTGTAATTATAATACGTGCCTGATGAAAGTTGTGTTCTCGAAAAAATACCAATAACACAATACATAAATTGGTCGGACCTGAAATATTCAGGCAATAAGCTATTCCAGTTGCTCTCCATTAAGTACGGTCTAGACGGCGATGCTGGTACTCTGATGCCTCCACCCATAATTTAAAACAGTAAAGTATGTATATATATTTTAAATCAGAGTATGTATATATTTTAAAGTGTATGTACATATTTTCAAGAGTGTGTTATTAAAAAAAGTGGTTATGAGTGACAGCACTTTTTTCTGTGCGAGAATCTCCGCGTATGCCAGCTGCTAGTGGCTATGTCGGATTCGAACCGACGTCTCGGGTACTAGAAGCTGGGGAATCAGGTGCATCCTAGAAAGGAAATCCCTGGGATCCCGACTTACCTCGGGCCATCTACGGTTTGTCAACGTACCCATTGCAGTCGGTTAGGCGCGCACTCCGTAGCTCTTATAGATGGCCTAGGGGCCCTTAATAACAGCAGTTCCCGGCTCTCTCCCTTCTCAGGTCCAGAATGGCACACCGTGTGGTTTTAGTCGGTTCGATTCCGACACACCGCCCTGCGGCAAACCCCGGTGCGGTGATGGCCCGAGGGGGTTTCCACACATTAAAAAAAAATAAAAACGGGGCCCGGGTAGAGAATTTTAAACTCCTCACGGTTCATCTCAATCATCTTCTTCGCAATTATAACTTGCTCGCAGAAAGAGACCGGCGGAGTTCCGAGCTCTCGTTCCGTAACATGGCCGCAATCATGTTACTGAGTGAGAGAATCCCCCACCCTGGAAATTCTGCCAGCGTGTGGAGTGTCGTGTCCACGGTTCGGCCATCGCAGTGGTGGCACTCAGGTGTTGACTCCTTGCGGATCAGTCACAGGTGATCTCCGAAGCACTCTTTTCCAGTGATCTGCGTCAGCCGGTATGAGAGGGTCACTTAATAATTAAACTAAATTAAATAAAAGGGTAATATCCTCTCGAGCCAATTCTCCATAGCGGATCTTATCGCCGCAATAACGGCTTGATGAGGGCCAGCCCTACGCATTGTAATTTAGTGTAAACACGTAGTTCGTCACTACCCAAATATTAAACAGTACTAACTTAGTACAAACAGTTTACTCTACTTAAGCATGTAGTGTAGTGATACATATATTTAACACAACACCTTTGTTTAGTGAATATCTAACTCTATATTAGATAGAAGATAGAACTTCTATTTTAATTTGTATTGGCCATATTTAGCCTATACATTTGGCTGAATATATTGATTGTACAGCTTACATAATAACATTTGAAATCAAGTAAAAATCAGTGAGCCAATTACAAGTCCTCACATATAGTGATACGCTAAACATAAAGATGTGAGCTACAGCAAAAACAATTTATAAAATAAATAAATTAATATTTCTGACAATTAACACACAACGCCATCTAGTCCTAAACTAAGCAGAGCTTGTATTATGGGTACTAGACAACTGATACGAATACATACTTACTTTTTTTTTTTAAATAAATACTTATTATACACATAAAACGCTCAAACTCCGAAATAAATATTTGCAGATCATACAAACATTCGGAATCGAAATCAGGACTTCAAGCACAGCAGTTGCTTACGCTACCACTGCGCCACTGAGACCGTCGAATTTATGTTTTCATTGTTAAGGCTTTAACTTTTTTTTAAACATGAGGCTCAGGAACTTTTGCACCTTTGAGACACTCATAGAGAATGAATCTATAATGTCCTGTCAGCATGTTGGTGACGCGAACTTATAAGATTTTCCCCTACCGAAAAGTGCTCAACGTAGCCATAGAAGCTTTGTTACGTCAGCATGTTGGTGACGCGAACTTATAAGATTTTCCCCTACCGAAAAGTGCTCAACGTAGCCATAGAAGCTTTGTTACGTCAGCATGTTGGTGACGCGAACTTATAAGATTTTCCCCTACCGAAAAGTGCTCAACGCGGCTGAAGAAGTTTTCACTTCAAAAATAAATACCAAATATTTTCATTACTTACTTAGTCTGAAATTATGTCAATTTCAGACTAAGTAAGTAATGAAAATATTGGAGGATACAGGACAGGACAATGGAAAGTTTGCCTAGCATAAAAATGACACGTTAATATTTACGTAAGAACATGATAAATTTTCCGTAAATTCTTCCTGTTTAACTAAAGTTTCCAACAGTCCTTAGTTCGTGGAAAACGTCTTAAGTTAGAAACCAGTTAACTCTTCCACTGAAAATCTTTTCTTATATTCGACTAGGTATCAAAGCTTAACATCTATACAAATAAATAATATTGGAGTGTCTGTTTGTAACATTAAAATAACAGCTTTTTAATCAATGCATATGTATGTATACACGATATATATAACAAAAATGTAGTTTAAATTTTTTTTGTCTGTCTGTCTGTCTGTCTGTCTGTCTGTTTGTTCCGGGTAATCTCTGGAACGGCTGGACGGATTTTGACGGGACTTTCACTGGCAGGTAGCTGATGATCCGGGGATTAACTTAGGCTACTTTTTTTAGACTAACTTTGTCCCGCGGCGTTACTCGCGGTACAACATTAACCGCGGGTAACACCGCGGGGTTCAGCTAGTCTATTATATATTTTAACAATCACATGCTGCAGATAATTATTAGCGAGATTATTTTATCGCTTATAGATGGGAACATTCGTACCTTTCTGCAAAATATAGGTAATTAACTTGTTTTATTACATAGTTTTTATATATGAATGTTATATTGGCAATCACAAGTTTTATAGCAGAGGGCGGCCACGTATTAAAGACTCCAGAGTTGTAACAGTCCATAGGCAGCTTAAGTCACCTACCCATCACCTCGTTTTCTACCTATACCATAAAAATAATCTATAGTACGCTATAAGTTGATTCTGATCTAAGTACATGGCTTAAGCCATGTCTCCCTTCAACATCTTACTCGCTACCTAATTATAATCTTATCAGGAATGATCGTGCTAAGGGTGCGGGTGGTGGGGTTGCCATATACCTGCGTGAAACAATCACGCATCGTGTAGTGGATCAGTCAGCTCAGCCGTCTCCACCAAATGCTGGGGAGCATCTATTTTTAGAGATAGAGTTATCTCATAACAAACTCCTTCTTGGGGTATATTACTCTCCTTCTTCACGGATAAACTTTTTTTCTTCTTTTGAGAGGCTCCTCGAGCGTTTTACACCTGCTTACAGTCAAACTATCATAATGGGAGATTTTAATACATGTTTGCTCAAAACAGACTCCCGTTCTTCCTGCTTCACCAGTACCATCGAGTCATGTAACTTATCTATCCTGCCATCAAATGCCACTCATAATTTTCCTAACTCTACTCCTTCTCTTCTTGATCTCATTCTAGTTTCCTCGGCTCACTTAGTCGCTAAGCATGGCCAATACTCAGCGGATGACTTTTCATACCATGACTTGATATTTCTCTCGTACAAACTGCGTCCCCCTAAACCTAAGGCCAAAATCCTAAAGCAGCGCAATTTTAGTGACATGGATCTCATTAAACTTCGCCAAGATGCCAGCATAATCGATTGGAGTTCTCTATTATCCACAGACTGCATTGATGAGAAGGTGGATATATTAAACAGTAAGCTGACTTGTCTTTACGATGTACATGCACCAGTCCGTGTTATTAAGATTAAGCATCTACCCGCACCTTGGCTTACTGCTGAAATAAGAACACTTATATCGAGGAAGTCCATAGCCAAGAACAGGTTCAAAATTCGCCCAACGACAAGCAATAGGGATAGATATATAGCCATACGAAATCTCTGCAGTAAGGCATGTAGGAAAGCACAACGCCAACACATTCACACTTCGGTCGAGAACGGTGACCCATCGAAAGTATGGAAATTTCTTAGAACACTAGGAGTTGGAAAATCACAAGTAAATATGATTCCTAAAACAACCAATATTGATTCGCTAAATTTGCATTTCTCTACTTCGTCTAATTACAGTCAAACCTGTAAAGATAATACCTTACAATATCTTTCATCACTTCCAACTCCTGACTTTTCCCCGTTCTTTTTTCATCAAATTACTACTTGTGATGTTAATAAGTGTATAATGTCCATAACTTCCAATGCTGTTGGAAGTGACTGCGTCAGTCGAAACATGATCCAACCTATTGTCGATGAAATCCTTCCCACTTTATGTCACATTCTAGATCACTCCCTTGCTAATAGTGTTTTTCCTGATACTTGGAAAGACGCTCATATTATTCCTATACCGAAAAAATCCAATCCTTCATCCTTCTCCGACTATCGTCCCATTTCTGTACTGTCCTTTATGTCAAAAGTCTTAGAACGCCTCGTCCACTTACAACTAACTTCTTACCTAATGAAGAACCAGCTCCTCAATCCCTATCAATCGGGCTTCCGTATAGGTCACAGCACGGTAAGCGCGCTGGTTAATGTCACTGACGATATCAGGTTGGGTATGGAGCACGGAAAACTGACTATACTTTCCCTGCTGGACTTCAGCAATGCGTTTAACACAGTAGATTTCGATATCTTGCTGGGCATTTTACACTCTATTAACATATCTCCAACGGTGGTTGACTGGTTTCGTAGTTACCTGTTAGGGCGAAGGCAACGTGTACGCATTGAGGAATCATTTTCTTCGTGGTGTAATACGTCTGCTGGAGTACCGCAGGGTGGCGTTTAATCTCCTTTACTCTTTACGATATTTATAAATTCTATCTCTAAAACATTACTCTCATCCTACCACCTTTACGCAGATGATCTTCAAATCTATACGCAAGCACCATTGAATAAGTTGTCGGAAGCTTTTGCAACTATGAACTCTGATTTAGAGCGGGTGTGTAAATGGAGCAAACAGTATGGTCTGATTGTTAATCCATCTAAGACTAAAGTTGTTGTTGTAGGTAGTTCCAGAATGCACGCTAAGATCAATTGGACTAATTTCCCAGATATTAAATTTAATGACGTTATACTTCCCATCAGTACATGCGTCAATAACCTAGGAATTCTGATCGATAGTACGTTGTCTTGGGGCCCCCAAATACGTGAGGTTAGTAGAAAAGTATTTGCATCGGCGGGTTCACTGCGAAGACTTCGCAACTTTCTACCCACAGTTACTAAAATTGCGTTAGCGGAATCCTTGCTCCTTCCTATACTCGATTACGCTGATGTCAGTTATCTCGATATCACTGAGGAGCAGCTTGATAAACTTGAGCGCCTTCAAAAATTTTGTATTAGATTTATATTTGGCCTACGCAAATATGATCATGTGTCTGAATTTCGCAAATTGCTCAAGTGGCTCCCAATTCGACTTCGACGGAATTCTCATATTCTTTCTATACTTTATAGTATTTTATTCAATCCCTTTACTCCACCTTACTTAAAGGAACGTTTTGTATTCCTCGGTGACACACATCTGAGATCCTTAAGGTCGTCGGTAACTTTGGAGCTAATGGTACCTAGTCATTCTACCACGTTCTATGATAAATCTTTTACGGTACATGCCGTCAGATTATGGAACTCCTTACCGATATCCATTAGACGGGCCCAAACCCTGATGGCATTTAAAAATATGGTTATAGATCATTACTTGGAGACATAATCCTAATCTCAGTGGCTGTACATGACTAAATGCTGTCTATTTATGGATATGTATTGTGTTTATTTGTATTATGTATGCGTTTGTGTATATGTGTATGTATGTATGTATGTTTATGTATGTATTTTATAGTTGAACACCATCATAGCTTGAAAACACCTACACTACCCTTTATTCCGTTTATTTCTTTCTACAGTCAATATATCCATCCAAAGGTTGCCTGGAAGAGATTGCTTTTGGCAATAAGGCCGCCCATTGTACACATCTTCTTGAATTTTATAAGTGTAACAATTTGTAATTGGTGTACAATAAAGTATATTCTATTCTATACAGTAACTGATATAAAATCTTAAGTTCACACCTGTGGCCCACTAGGGATTAACCACCCACGACCAAGACGAACAAACACCTATCTCTAAATCACTTGTAATGTTTGTACGACCGCAACTACTATGTTTACATCTCAAACAATGTTACCCTCAAAGCTAAGTTTGTCTTTCGAAGTTGCTGCTCATAGATTAGAAATGTATGTAACTAGAATATGTTGTTTACCGATTATGTAATTTATTTGAAACATTAAATCAAACGATGTAAATGCTCGTTTAACTTTTAAAGTACAATTCTAAAATCGTCTTAAATCGTTTTAACATTATTTCCAAGATTCTTAAGAGGACTTTTGTCTTCAACAAAACGGAATGCAAAACCTATTTTTGTTACAATTTTACATATTTAAGAAAAGTTAGATAACACTATAGAAATACAATAAAAACCAAAATCCCCTAAGACACAAATGAGAATTGTCACACACACAGTTCATGTACCCGTGAGTTATCAGTTAGAGCAGACCGCTCAAAATACGGCGGTGATAATTACTCCGCCACGACGCCCACGACCGACATAGGAAGGATGCTTTCAATTAGCCCTCAGTCGGCCATTGACGACATACTGCGTCATTCATGCACCCGTGGGATCATTCATCCTTGCCACCACACTTAAAGCTGGCCTTTGTATCAAACCAACAGGTAAATGCTGCGTAAAACCAGATTACCTTTAAAACATGTTTTTTTAGTCATTATTTACGGTCTATAAGAATATCGCGTTTTATAAAAAAGTAGGTACATAAATAGTCAAAATATTATTAATTGACTTATTTATGTGTTAGCTTTTTTTAAATATTTTATTAGGATCATCATAAACTATTTATATTTTCCCATTAAAAAAAAAAATAACTAAAGTATTCTGTTCAGGATTTTTTTAGACAACCTATTTTTCATATATTTTCTAATATACGAAATTTATTATAAAATAAGTTTTATACTAATATCAGCTCGGTGAAGGTCGATCTAGAGTCGGATCTTCTACTACTAGGCGCTATGCAGACGACGCGAACGAACGCGAACGATAGAAGTATGCTTTGGATTCTTAGTTAGAAGAAAGATTTTCCATGATTTAAACACACAAATACTTGCTCTTGTTACCTTACTGATCTACTGTAAAGTATTCTTAGGTATATAGTGCACCAAATTTGTTTACCAAGGAAGGATACGTGCATCTCATAATACTTTCAAACTTTATTTATCACAAATAGTTTAAAAGAAAACAATTCATTACCTTTATTTGCCTTTCTCACGAAATATGTCACTCGGGTCATTTTTACGATTCTATTGGCTCCTCATTCATTAAAATCAATAGTGTAGACGTATACAAATATACATTGATTGCAATAAATATTACCCTTCCTTCACCGATATTATTATAACTTATATGGTTCTTGGTGTTATCCGGGCTAGTTATCCTATCACGATTTACAAGAGTAAAACTTCATTTAATACTTTGTTATACTTACTGACCTTCTGTTCCCTTCGCTTTAGAACAAGTGAACCTTGAGGTTACGCGGAAATGCGATTGTGAAAGAGACTTTCAACATTAATGCTCTTTTGTTCTCACATGAGCTCTTCGTACAATAAGATTTATTTTAATAATGGAGAAGATAACGATTTGGTTATTATGACACGAAACGTAGTTACAAATGTTATAATATAATGTTGTACAACTAACGAGCGCCTCTTTAACATGCTTTGAACGCTGAATATAGACCTCTCTGGCCTTAGAAATAAGTTTATGGCATACTATCGTCCTTTTACTGTGGGAGAGCCACGCATCGGCATGAATGGGCCAGCTTGACTGAAGTGATACCAAAACCTCACAGAAAACAGGTGTGAAACAGCGCTTGCGCTGTGTTTCACCGACCCCAATCCCTTCCCCATCCCCTACCCCATTCCCCCAAAGGCCAACAACGCGTTTGTGACGCTTTTGGTGTTGCTGGTGTCCATGGGCGGCAGCAATCGTTTACCATCAGACGATACGTGTGCTCGTTTGCTCCCTTTTTACGCTTCTGGCTAATCGGGTTAGTAATGGGTTTGTTTTAAGTTTTCCTTCTCTTGCCGTACTGTTGTCCTTCAAATTTTGTTTCCTGAGTCAGCTCTTACGAGTACGACACCCTCGCTATAAACGGGTGGTGACACTTCGAATCCTTAGTCCGTCACCACACAGATGACGCAACATATAATCCTTTTGTTCATATCTTGTCTTTGTATATTTGCATTTAGCCTGTGTTGTCTCACTACATTACAAATTGCTCCCTCTCTTCTTTTTATATCTCTCTGTCGTGTATTAAATCCGGATCAGTCTTTACAAAATCCATCTTGACTAAATTCTCCGGCCGTCGTCGCCTTGAACCGCCAATAACCACATTGTCGTTTAGCACCTTGTGGGACCTAAGTTGTGCTAATTTTGCCTATGGATCTCAATCTCATTTAAGTTCGGTTGCCTTGTGAAGGACATCTGCAGTTTGTGGATATCTTATGTCCTGTAAATAAGACCAGCTATTTTTTGCCCGATTTTCGCGATCAAATGACAAAATTATAATTTTAGTACCACTTACCTGCTAAATCATACTAAATCTATTGTATGTTTTTGTTAATATACCTACCTACTAATTATGTGTTTTGATTACAAGGTGTGTGGTCACGTGAAATTTAATATGTTTTAGTATTAGTTTTTAGTCTTTCATTTTATTGAAACACTAGCTGACCCCCGCAACCTCGTTTGCGTCTTATATTGCCCCTAGCGTGATAATTTTCCCCCGTTTTTTGTTACATTCTTCATTGGTGCTCTGCTCTTATTGGTCTAAGCGTGATTATATATAACCTATAACCTTCCTCGATAAATGTACTATCCAACACTGAAAGAATTTTTCAAATCGGACCAGTGGTTCCTGAGATTAGCGCGTTCAAACAAACAAACAAACTCTTCAGCTTTATATATTAGTATAGATTATTTAGTATACTAAAGCGAAGTCAACTGACCTAGATTAACATTTTGCTCGATTCTAAAATCTATACCAATCTCACTACTTTACCACCAATATTATGTTATTTATTTAGACTGACACATATTGCTATACACAGGAAGAGATGAGCAATATGATAAATAATGTACTAACGAGAATTTCCCAGAATGACATGATGAGTAACAATTATAAACGGACGGACAATAACGAATTGTTTAGTTTTAAAAACATATGGCTATGATAACCGATGATGATAACCTTACTTGTCAATGGCGCTTGAGTATACATCAAACGTGGTCAGAAACAATGATGATGTATAAATAACTTTTGAAATTCCGTTGGAATTACTCAACAACACAATACACGTGAGGGCAAAGTGATTTATTGTATGTACGAGTATAAATATATGTATGTATAAATATACTAACATAAAAGTTCTCGAGCGGCGAACGTACCGGAAAACGCAACGTTGGTAGGCACGAGATGGTCCGACGACCTGGTGAAGGTCAATGGAATTCGTTGCACAGGACCAGCTGTTGTGGAGAACCTTGGGGGAAACCTATGTGCAGTAGACGTCTTTTGGCTGAGATCATCACGATGGAACTAATATTTTAAAGCTGTAAAAGTATTTTTGATTAAACGCTCTGATTTTGGGAGCTACTATTTAGAATTGAATTCTTCCAGTATTGGATAGAAGGCCAAATCATCACGATAAGGCAATTAGCCAAGTATTTTTATATATTTTATACCAGCAGCCTGTCAATAAATAAATAAATAATGAATGAATATTGTTCATTAATTCATAATAGGTATTTTTTTCTAAAATGAAATTAATCTAGTTACTTCCTACAATATCAACTATCTGCCAGTGAAAGTCTCGTCAAAATCGGACCAACTATTCCAGTAATAAGCAGAAGCTGGAAAAAATGGAAAAACAAAAAACGTAATATTGATTTTTTGACTTAAGTGCCGTACGTATTTACTTTCATACGCGTTTAGTAAAAATCGGTAATTTGCAATTACAAATAGACACTTTTACATCACATTTATTAGTTCACTGCTGAACGTTGGCCTCTCCTTAGAAAAGCGGTTTTGGGCTACTACTATACCACTCTGGCCAGAGAGTACATGTTAAATTTATTTATTTGTTTGTAGAGCGGGCAAACCATCCTTGAATTTTCATGAATAGACACAATAAAACTAATTAAAATTGGTTCAGAGGTTGTGTTTTCTTTCATCCAGATTACAGATTGCGGTGTAAATAGACATAGCCTGCCTATCTCTTTCCGATTGTTGTTCACGAACAGATGGCAAGAACTGGTAAAGGTGGCGCCCCTCATATGAGTCGTCCCATCATCATCGTCCCAAGCACACAGGTCACCTGTGTCCACACTTAATGGAAAAATACACCGCCGCCGCGTTCCTTAGGCCTTAACGCATCCAGGGAGTCAAAAGCGCAATGAAAACTTTTAAAAACGCAGACAATGACAATTTTTTTATGAATTAAAGAGGCTATTGTGATACTAACTGTCGCTTATCAGTAACTCTACTAGTTTTTCATTCAAGCGGATACCGTTTTTATCACCATATCATTCATGGTAACTTAAAATACGAATAATTTATTTAACTCTACGGAAATTGACACACAGGCGGCAAGATAAGTTCACACAACCAAAATATGTAGTTTTCCTGTCGTACATACTTATGTATTAACATACAACAACTACGATATTCCTACATACCATAGATATACCTACATTTTACTCGTACATGCTCAGCAGCGGGTCTGTGTTTATAGATCTAAGTAGGTACATAACCAAAATTTTAATGTAGTTTGAAATACCATGAAGGTCAAATCAAACTTATTTCAAAAGTAAAAAAAAAAATAAGATTTATTGCATTTTATTAAACCAGCAAACCAAAATCCTTGTGAATCAATCTTACATTTCCACCAAATTCATTTGAGTTCGGTACAATTGGCCACTCATTTCTACGCCCACTAACTCTCTCGATGTTAGCCTATGCCCTACTCTCAACCAAGTGATACCAATCATACCTTGATCTCATAGAAAAGCTGAAGAAAATATTTTCAAGAGTCCGGGAATATGCCTCTAATGAAGATTTCATACAAAATAAACAAAATAATTTTGTGATCCCACTTCATACCAGAATACTTAATGTTAATTTTGAAGTCATATGAAGCCTCTCGTTTGCTGCTGGCTATGGAAATGGTTTCGTGAAAATGTGTGATAATAGGAAACAGCGGATACACTTGAATTTTCAGGATAAAATGTTAATATTGAATACTATTATACTAATATCCTTCTCGCATATCTCACACACGGTTGTCTGCCCCAAACATGACAAAACAAGTAACCAGAATGACTGATAAACACCCTGTGCGGTTTAATTTTTTCCGAAGTCTTGAATAAATATTGGTTAATTTTGTCAATGTGTATCTTCAAAAATTTGACAAAATATATACCAAAACCTTCCTCAACAATCAATCTATCTTTTATAAAATCCGCATCAAAATCCGTGCAGTAGCTTTTGAGTTTATCGGGAACAGAAAGACAAACAGACTTTGTTTTATAATATACTAACTGACCGGGCAAACGATATTTTGCCATAAAGAAAATTAAGGATGGGTCACCCTTACCATTTAGGGGGATGAAAAATAGATCTTATCTGATTCTCAGACATTCTCAATATGCACACAAAATTTCCTAAGAATCGGTCAAGCCGTTTCGGAGGAGTTTAACTACAAACACCGCGACACGAGAATTTTATACATTAGATATTGATTTATACTTAAGTATGTATTTAGAAATATATAAGTGTGTTTCTCTTATTATAGATAAATTAGGCCCAGACACAACAAATGATCGTGTTCATCATACAAAGATTTGTCCTGCGTGGGAATCGCAACCACGACCTCGGGCATAGCAGTCAGCATCACTAACCAACAGAGCAAGGCCTGGATATAAATTTACACTCGCTATTTTCATTATATAGGCATGTATATATAAACTGTACTATGAACAATATTGTTTTGTTATTGTCGTAGAAGCAAGACATGTTTAATCTAGTTCAGTGAAAGCTACATAGCAGTTATTGTGGTGGCGCTGTGCTCGCTTGCAACACCAGTTACGGCCAATCACGGAAGCAATAACCCAGACGTACCTACCTCGTTGTTACCAAATGCTTACTTCGATTAGAGGCGTACTATACAGACAGAACTATACTTTGATTACGTCATGGGCGCCGTCTGAAAAATGAAAACTACATATTATATGACATATCGTCAGTATATCTTTTGGTTTAAGATAATACTTTTGTACTATGAATCTATACTAATATATAAAGCTGAAGAGTTTGTTTGTTTGTTTGAACACGCTAATCTCAGGAACTACTAGTCCGATTTGAAAAATTATTTCAGTATTCAGTGTAAAAAAGTTAAATAGTTTCAAAAACAGGGTTGCGTGGGTCTGCTAGTTAATTATAAGACGGAAATGTTTTATAACATCGTAGCTGCTAAATTTCTCAGTAGTTCTCAGTAATATCAGTAAGTTTTGTCAATAGTTTAGTTTTTACATATATCTCTTATCAATCATTGGTTTAACAATCTGATAATACATTTTACGCAAACGTAAATCGTCTATTGGTGCAGCGCTGTCCAATAATATTAGGTAACATCCATATCAGGGATTTCCCGACTGTTCAACTCGGGGCATCCCCGTCATACTTTTAAGTATTATCATTGTTTAACACAACTTTTTATCAGTACACGTTTTGATAACAATTTTTGAACACTGGTCAGTGTTCAGTCAGTTAATATAATAACAGAGGTTTCGATAATATTTTAGTTGGGATGGCGTACGGGACTTTTAAGTGTCAAGGCATCGGTACGTATTTCACCCACACATTATAGCAAAGCTTTTGTTGAGAAACTTCTTAACAAAATCGTTTTTTATATCACTGTTTATGTAATCTGATAAAGCTTTCTTATTCAAGCAGCGTTGTCCGATAACGTCAGTTAGTATTGCAAAAAAAAACATTTTGACACACTTAAAGTTATTATTATAGTCATCTTTAATAAGTTTAATCCAGATACCTGGATCATCAGCTAGCGTGGGAGAGCCACGCTTCGGCATGAATGGGCCGGCTCGACCGGAGTGATATCACCGCCTCACAGAAAACCGGTGTGAAATAGCGCAGGCGCTGTGTTTCACCGAGTGAGTGAGGATACCGGAGGCCCATACCCCAACCCTTCCCCACATCCCTTTCCCATACCCCAAAGGTCGGCAACGCACTTGTGACGCCTCTGGTGTTGCGGGTGTCCATGGGCGGCGGTAATCGCTTCCCATCAGGTGATACGTCTGCTCGTTTGCCACCTATATCATAAAAAAAAAACCTGACAGTGAAAGTCCCGTCAAAATCGGTCCAGCCGTTCCAAAGATTACCCGGAACAAACAGACAGACAGACAAAAAAAAATTTAAATACATTTTTGGTATATGTACCGTGTATACATATATATGCATTTAGTAAAAAGCGGTTATTTTAATATTAAAAACACATTTTAATTTTATTTCTTTGTATAGATAAATATAGGTAGAATTAACTTCGCCACTTCAGAGAACAATGGTAAATCTGGACATTAAGTTTATAAAAAAAAACAAGTTCAAATTCCGACAAAGCATTGAAAGTAACGATAATGAAATCAAAAGAGTCGTGACCAGCAATATGTTGGGTTGATTCCTTAACCAGAGGACTTGTATATCCTTTGAGTAGGTGCGTGCCTGTGAATCAGCGCGTGACTGCCTGAGCCATACACGATACACGCGCATACACACTTCACGTTGTTCAAACTAAAATACAATGGCTGATGTCATCGAAGTTGATGTGTTTTTAAGGGTATATGAGTCTTATACTTGATTTGCTTTAGTATTTTCTATGTATGACCTGGTAGAACAAACATTTCAGACAAATCATTTTAAGGTGTATTGATAATGGACAAATTTTAATTGTGTAGGTTTCAGCTCGGTTTTCGGCTAGGTTTCGGTTTATTATTACTTTTATATTATTATTTATCTAGATAGTACTTCCTTAAAAAATCTGCCGAAACGAGTCGGATTCGCTCAGGAAGGGTTCCGTACCATAATTTATACATTTCAAGCGTCTACCTGCAAAAAAATCACGTTTGTTGTATGGGACCCCTTAAATATGTATTTTTTCTGTTTTTTAGTATTTGCTGTTATAGTGGCAACAGAAATATGTCATTTCTAAAAATTTCAACTCTAACTATCACGGTTCATGAGACAAAAAGTTCAAACAGACGGACGGACAAACGACGGAAAGACTAAAAAACTATACAAATGAATAAAATCTCAATTATAATCATCATCATCATTGTAATAATCATGTGTCATAATTAAATTTGTAATTTCAAATTATCAGTTTTCACTAAATGCATGCGAAAATATATAACGTATATACGTACTTACACCAAAAAAGAATTTTTTTTATGCGTTTGTAGGTCTGTTTGTTTCGGCTAATCTCTGAAGCGGCTGGACCGATTTTGACGAGACTTTCATTATAGATAGTTGATGATATAAGGAGTAACTTAGGCTACTTTAAACTGAGCCTTGCAATGTTACTCACAGTTGTTAATGTAAAGGTACGACAACAACCGCTTACAAACCCTCTTTACAACTGACAGACGAATATTCATCTGTTAGTTGTAAAAAGGCTTTAGTTACTTAGTGCCTAAATAGGTACATCGGCTCTGTGTAAGGCCAAACATAAATAGGTAACTATTGTGTGTCTATTTCAAAACAATGCAAATGACTAAATGCCATACATCATGACCACAATGGACTTTAACATTATTTCCAACGATGCTTATGACATATAGCTAATGGAACTTATGCGCTCATTCGATAATGTAGTTATCGAGTGACCCAGTGTGACACGGTGTGCTGATAGGCTGATAGTCGCAGAAAACAAAAGGGTCTGCCATTTGAATAATAACCACATACATTAAACACTAACGGTTAGAAGTCATGGCACAAAAATGTCACTTAATTTGTTTTTTAATTACCTATCTAGGTACAAGACTATAATTTAATATGAGTTCTGACATTAATATTAAATATACCTACACACAAATTCGTTTTTACAAATTTGTCGCCGCAATCCATACTAATAGGTATTATAAACTACTAATTTATACTCTCGATTGTTGGCACTTGATGGAAATTGTTCAAATACATTCTAGAATTTAACTAATTTGTACTTATTCCTACATATTTTAATTAACTTTAATCCTGACCGGTTTCGCCATGACATTATCAAATGTTACTGGTTTTATTATAATCTTTTGGTATTATTAAACCAATAACCTTTGATATGCCATTGGGCGAAATCGGTCGGGACTAAAGTTAATTAAAATAGTGGAACAAGTGTGAGTGAGTTTAATTCTATAATGCTCTATAAACTAGCTTTTACCGGCGGTTCCACCCGCGTGTATGTCGGTTATTGTGTTAAAGAGAGCCTTCATCCTTCCTCAAGACTCAAAGTATCTTTATGCCAAATTTCATTGAAATCAGTGCAGCGGTAGATTAATCTTTACCGCGATAACCAACGTTCACGCGGGTGGAGCCACGGCCAAAAGCTAGTCAGAATATATAATATAAGAGATGCCTTCAGAGTTAAGCGTCTTCAAAAACAATCACTTTACCAAAACAAGCAAATGAAATAGAGATGGGATGATAGAAACTCTGAAGGGAATATGATGAGAACTCTTTACAACTCTATCAGAAATCTCCTTATATTAATGTAGTGCAACGACTCCCAAATTCAAACCCTTCACAGCATACAAAAGAAGTGAAATCTCACTCTGTAAATTGGTGATAAGTCCTCCTAAGACAATTATAATGTGCCTTCTATAGGAGTTCTACAGTAATGATGGTCACTATTAGTCAGTCAACACACAAAGACAAACTAAGTACATTCTCTTAACGCTACGACTGAGAGCACTGAGAGATGCAATGTCGGACCCCTCCAACGAAGCTCCGTTTTTCGCACCTATGATGGTAAAGTCAAAAGCCGTTACTAAGATTTAATCCGTAGTTAACGTGGAAGAGTTCTGCATTATTTCATCCTTAGTACATTGCAATGCAATAAAAGGGATTATAAGACAGAAGTGAGACTGAAGTCAAATAGCGCACATTAAATGTGACCAAATAGGTTCTTTAAATTTATTAACACTTTACTATCAAGTCTGCTGACCATTTGCTGTATGGGTATGCACGGTTACCATAAAGGGTAGGTAACCGTGCGAGTCGGTGCATAAATTGCGGATAACTGTTCTTTACGAATGCATTCATCTGAAGATCTAAAGAAATGCATTTCAAAGAAATGGTTATTTATGAAATGAATTTTAAAAATTCAAATTCAATAAAACCTTCCATAAGCAAATCATTAGATATAAGTAACCTGGCTTTAATGAAAGTATTAAGTTATGTTCTTCTCCTATGTAAAAACACAATCTATTAATCGTGAGTAATTTAAATGCCCTATGCATTTATTTATGTCATTATAAAGAAATCAATGAAAGACAACAATTTTGTCGTATCTTAGAATTTCTCATCTACCGTTAAAAACCAAATCCTTGTTAAAAAAATAATGTTTTTCGTATATAAACTGAAATAATTAGAAAAGTCATGCAGTTTCGTTTTTTCATAGTACTAGGTTTCTTTCTTTTTTCTTTGATGAAATGGCAATCAGCTGGATCTCTCGGATCAGCTATTTCTGCCAATGTCAAGTGTTTATAGTCTTCAAATCTTAAGTCTTCAAGTCGTTAAGTCTTCGTCGTGATGAAATTAATGATATAAAACATAAAAAATGTGGATGAGATGAAATGGGGACCGTCTTCCGATAAAACAAAAAACGATCTCTCCATAGCTAGGTTGTTCCGAAAATTTATAGCCACAGAATAAATACAATCGCTTCTTTCATGAAACTATTTTAGATTGACGGCTAATTTCAACACAAACCTCTTTAACTTATGAGAATGGAGTGGCTATTGGGAGAGAATAGAGAAATTGCACATCGAGAGATACAGGCTAGAGATACTGAACTAAACATTGGACCACAGTTTCCACCACCCTGCATAAACACCTTAAAGCTAGGAAGCTTGCTTCGCAATGGATACTTCATTCTCTCAACGATAAGCAAAAATGCCGTCGTATTATTGGTGCAAATTTATGTTGGAAAAGTTCAAAGGAGGAACTTCGCAAAACGTATCCTCCATTCATACAACTGACGAATCATGGATTTATAGCTACGATCCTCTCACGAAGCAGCAATCCACGCAATAGATGTTTAAAGAGGAGGATCGCCGTGGACCAGTAGCAGTAATTCCGCTAGAAGACCGTAGAACAGTTACTAGTGAATGATATAGCGAAGTTTGCCTGCATTCGTGGATTTGTTTTTCACAAAGATAACGCGCCGCTCACACAGCTGCTAGAACTATTTGTCAATTTTGGTGGTACAAATGTTACCCCATCTTCGTCCAGCCCAGATTTAATTCCATGTGATTTTTTTTTTATTTTCTACGGTAAGGAAATGCTTTGTGGGCGAAAATTTAGCACTCCAGACTAGGTCGTCGAAGAATTTTGGCGGTTATTTTTCGACCTCCCGCAAGACACGTTTTTTAAATGTTTTGAAAGCTGGGTCACCCGAATATATATAATAAGTGCATTGGGATTGGACGGGGATATTCTGAAAAACTGTAAATAAACTTTTTTTATATTCTATCTATTTTTCATTTCACTATTTTTGGAACAGCCTACGTATTGTCGTCTATTTGCCGTCTATGAATTTATTTTGCGTTTTGCAAAGCGAATTATTCTATCGCTTAATAATTATTTTATAAGGTTATACATATGTATATACTTTGTATTATGTGGGTCTCCGATCTGCCAACCCATAACGGCCTTAATATGAATGGCGGCAACCAAAAGTAGCGCTAAGGGAGACCGTTATCGGACAACTTGAATGGACCACATAGTGCAATTACCTGTGTTTCAGTTGCTTTACAATAGAGGACAAAGAACAGGATGGATAAATAGATCACATGGAGGAGAGTAGACTTCTCCTCTTTAACAACAAAGTCATAGATAAAATAGATAGACCATTTCGCTGTAACAGACACCCATTTTCTATATTTTAATATATATATCTATCTATTATATTATACAAATTATGTGTCAGATAATAAACCATACAAATAAATAGTGTTGACGTGTCTGTAATATCAAATTAAGTATTTTTACCTATATCAAAATATCTATTTAATTTTTTTTTCTCTATCTGTCTGTTTCTTCCAGCTAATCTTCGGAAAGGCTGGACGGATTTTGACGGAACTTTCACTGGCATATAGTTAATGATATGAGAAGTAACTTGTACTACTTTTCTTTGACTAGCCTCGCTCCGCGGCATTGACACCGCGGGGCTCAGCTAGTCTAACATATTTTTTTTTAGCTAAGTCTGCTAGAGTGCTGATAAGCGTTAACACGATTCACTATTAGTTATGATGATAACTGTTCATTAAATTTTCCACACATAAGTGTTTATAAACATGTTATGTTTTATCGTAAAAACAAACACTTCACGCTAAATGCTTTTGTTGATAGCATGTTCTTTATAATGTGATTTAATTGTTACACTTGATTCGTCGTCTTGTTATTAATGTGTGAGTATTTAACATAGAGCAATGGAGGGGAGTAGCTATAGCGTCTTTTCCGATACAAAACAGTCTGTCATTGTTTGCGGGGGGAAATCTTCACACATACACACTTCAGACCCACATCCAAGAATGATCGTCTGTCGCAACGCAGCTACGTACTCACACATAACGATTAAAACAAAACATTCAGAATTTACAATAGACAACAACACATAAACACATTCTGTGATATAACAGTGTGACGCGTAGGCTCATTTGGGCTTATACTTTGACAGAGAGGAACGCCTGCATATGCCTACTCCCTACCGTCTTGCTCTATGCTATTTAAGTACATAGATAAATCCTCATGCCTTATACTAAAATTATATTTCAGTTACAACTACTTAAACTTCTTAAAAACACTTACCTACCTGTTAAATATGAAGATACAAAACATGAGAGGTACCGATCCTTTCTTTTGACTATCGGTCCACTACCTTTGTAAGTTTATTATCGGTCGTTGATCAATGATCTGTAATGAATGTTATAATTCTATTGTGTCTTCACCGATAGCTTGATCCTCCAGACTATTGACTCCATCAGTCAATACGCTAGAATCTCTATTTTATAATAATCGGTTAACAATTGTTTGAAATCTTCCTTGTTTAAAAGGACTGCAGATAAACACATAATGTCAAAGCAACAATAGATTGCTTTATCAAAAGGATAAGGTTAAAAATAATAAGTAATTACAAGTAGTTGGGGCGATTTCATAGGAAAAAATATACCTTACCCCTTCTAATGAAGACAGAGAATTGCGGAAGAACCACAGTTTTTGCATCGGGCAATGGAAGCTCTCACTCACACCGAGTGCTATATTCAAATACCATCTGCCGAGGGATTGTCCGTGAGGAGGAGAGAGCACACATCATTCCTTCTTCTTCTTCTTTTGAGAAGATGGTAACCAGCCGGGTCACCTATTTCTGCCAATGTCAAGTATTTAAAGTCTTTAAATCTTAAAAGTCTTCAGGCCGTAGTCGTGACGAAACTAATGATATAAAAAAATATAAAATATGTGGGTGAGATGAAATGGGGAACGTCTTTCGAAAAAACAAAAAACGATCTCACCTTCATTCCTTTACTCCGCGTTAAAACCTCGATGACATTTAAAATGACGATATTGTTATGCTCTAGATTTCCAAATAGCTATGCGTTGTGAAAATAAATCCGGCCAATAAACACAGTGCAGTTTGTTATTAAAAAATTGCGAACTTCTATGTTTTGTTTGAATATCCAAAACACAGATATTTCTTAATTTTTATAAAGATTGCGAATAAAGGCTCGATGATGATGTTGATGATGATGTAGTCTTTCATTTTGAGCTAGTTCCTCTTTGTTTGATTATATTTTTGGTCTATAAAATGTCCCTTAGCTCGGTGTATCGCTTGACATAGCATGACCTCCAACTGCCTCCACTGCTCTCTGTCTGCCGGGACTCTTGTCCAGTACGGTACGAAGGCCAGGCGAAGATCAACTTCCCATTTTCTTAGTGGACGTTTCCGTTCCCAAGTTCCATCCCTTGGATACCACAATGTGACTTGTTGGCTCCACTTATTCGCTCTGCACGTAACATGTGTCCTGTCCAGCCCTATTTTAGATGGTCGATTCGAATGAATATATCTAGCACTTTGTTTTTTTTTCGCACCTCTGTTGAGCCAATTTTGTCGTTGAGCTTTATTCCCAACATACACCTTTCCATCGAACGTTGGCACTTGGCAAGTTTTTCACTTTGGCTTTGGGTGAACGACCAAGTTTCCACCAAGGACCAAGTCAAACATGGGAGGATGCATGTGTTGAACATTTTCCGTTTAGTGGATATACTCAAGTCTTTGCTTTTCATTATTTTTTTGAGAGATTAGTACTTCTTCCAACTACAAGCAATTCTTTTGTAAACCTCCTTTTCCATCTGGTTACTGGATGATATTATTTGTCCTAAATATATGACATACTCGTTGACATATTCAAGCTTTTTCCCTTGCACATCGTTTTTTCTATCCCATAGAACATACAAAAACACATAGATTGCCAATATGTATGTAACTGTATGTAACTTCGCGCTGTGATAGTGTAAAAAAACACTTTTCACAGACAAAAAAGATTTTAACATGCACGTGTAAAAAGATAAAATTATGAGACTCACAAAGTTTTCATCTGCTGTGTAAGGCTAATAATATTATTTTTTTAACTTTTTTGAAAACAAGCTTTTTTAAATGCCTTAAAAAGTCGATTCCAAACTCGATGGGGTTGAGTTGAGTGAGTCGTTCTATTACAGAGTTCCTATGACATCCTGCCGACTCCAGCATCAGATTGACTCCATGTCATCATATTATTGCATTGTCACGCTATATACGCAAGATTCCACTCGAACAAACATAGTTACATACAAACATATATTGCAAGTTAAATAAAAGTTTGTAATAAGCATTACAAATCGGAAGAAAAACCTCTAAGAGTCCAAAAAAGGAATCTAATAGTAATACCTGCACAGATTATTTATGTAATTAAGTACAGGTCAGAAAAGTAAAAAGATACAATGGATAGGAAAACAGTACTATAGCATTCTGTGTATATTGTGATTGTGACGTTAATCACACGACACCGCTCATGGTCTCATCCAGGTCAGGGCGATATGAGGTCAATTGCTTTGTCCTAAATAGATTTCTTTTGTTCTATTTTATTGCCGCAATTGCTATCAAATTAGAATTACATTCGATATCGTTGGGAAGTCAATTTAAAAAGAACTTCAATTGTGTTGAGCTCATTGCGCTGTTTTTTTTTTTCGATAATTTCTAGTGTATGCTCCTAAAGAATAAAGAAAACAAGAAACAGTTTAAAGAACTATAACCCGACTTCGTTCCTAAAAGCTTTTTATAAAAATACAATATTTAGTAAAATCGGTTCAGAAGCTAAGGTTGACAAAAATATTACACTTCCTTTGGGATTCACCGTAGTCGGGTAAAAAATCCATTACTCACAAATGTAAGTACTTGGCAGTGTTTTAGATTAACTTAGAATTACGTTGTTGGGTTTAGATTTCTCGTAGCTAGTAAGCGCTTAGGTATCTCGGATTTCCCGGGACCGAACGCCGGCCACGATAACTGCTGCAAATGGAATAATCTCTAAACTTCTATATTCATTCCTAATAACCTTCATATGGAAGTTCTAAATAAGTTTTGTGTACGGAAGTTATCATACGACACGACACCGCTCATGGTCTCATCAATGTCAGGGCGATATGAGGTCAACTGCCTATTCAAATCAAATCAAATAGCCTTTATTACTGATAGGTTTTAAATACATTTCAACTAGTTCACTATATATATTTTTCAATTCAATACAATATATACAATTCAATTCATACTTATTAGAATACAATAAAATTTCATGCATTTTTAATAGTTAATAACATTTCTAATATTCGTCATTGGCAACAGAATAATCAGTTTGTCGTTTGGCAAAGGCCTCCCCTAGGCTTTTCCATGCCTCTTTGTTTGCGGCTCTCTCTTTGCCGCCCTTTTCTTCTTTTCCCATCTCGAGGGTACCATTCAGTAACGTATTTTGTCCATTTGCCCTTTTTGCTCCTTATCATATGAAGAAGCAATTGCCTATTGCTTTGTCCTCAATAGGTTTCTTTTGTTCTATTTTATTGCCGCATAGGTTATCAAATTAGATTTACATTCGATATTAGTAGGTACCGTAGTCCAGTGATGGATATAGTTTAGGCCTACCTAATTGCACGTCACTTGGTTCGATCCTCGGCTTCTTGCATTCAACTCCTGTCAGCAGTCTTACGCAAATCATTATGCCCCTCTCGCCTGTGGATGTGCTACACTACGTTTGCCGAGACGTGGCGTGGTCTCCAGTCAAGGACCCGTTTACCCCAATCTTTACCCCAAAGTTATCGGTTCTACGGCAAACGGAAATTAAAGTATTTCATTAAAGTACTGATAAGTCAATGATTATGGTAGTTGTCGCCACAAAGAACCACCGTTTGCGAAGCTGGTATACTAATGTGAACGCAGGACACGAGCGGATAGCGGCTTCCGCCTACAAAACTTTGCACTTTGAAAGTAAACCTGAACCTAGTTCTGGTGAAGTGTTCTGGGATATACCTAGGTACCAATTGTTGCTTCATTATTATTTAAATGTATCAAATTGTGAACTGGATTTTGTACCCTCCAAAACTCAAGATACAACCAATTAGACGAGGTACAAACCGCTTCATCAATGCAACCACAATGCCAAACAGCGAATCCTTGATTAAAATTACGACTTGAAAGTAATGTGCTATTTAATTATCGATTTTTTTATAGAGATATAAATTAATATGTAAGCTTTCCCAGACTTTGTAATGATTTAAATATCAACAAAAGGCGTATTGCACACAGTGCGAATGGTTTGCGAGTTGCGACTTAAGGCGCCAAGACAAGGAGTGCCGTGAGTCACACGGGTGGCGCCCACGCCTTTATGTACAAGTTCTTTGAGACAGATTCAGCCATATTGCATGATTCTATTGCTAAGGAATTTGTTTTAATAGAATATAAACTATTAGCCTCCGTTGAATTGAAATCCTTAGCCTAGAAATTCCTTAACAATCGTTTATAATCCAACTGATTAGCTTAGATGTTAAGCTCAGTCAATATAAAACTGTAATTGTGTGTGATTACTTTAGTATTCGAATATATGTAAATGTACATTTCACTTCTACCTTCTCTAACAACTTTTTTCATTTCAGTTTTTATCTTCTACTTGTAACACGAGTTGCAGTATTGCCACCTTCATTTATGCTTGATTTATTGCGCCATGTATAGGTAATTCACTTATAGATCATTGGTTCACCGTACACTTGCCTACAGAAGTGCAGGCTATTGACGCACTTAACTTTAATAATTTCGTCTACCATCTACTACTTTATATTTATTTCAAATCAAAAAAAAAATAACATTAATTAAATGGGATTCGTACTATAATCGAAATTTGTTTTAGTTTTCTGTTTCAACCCAACGATTGCATAACTCCACCAGGTCAACGACAACGTGTAATGCCAAACTCAATGCAGTTAGTACGTTCTCTGGACATAGTCGCTAGTCATACTGCTGCCGGGGCGCCACCACCGATTCGATACGCGACCTACGCGCCCACATCTATACAATTGTAGACTTAAGAAGATATACCTACCTACCTAATATAAACAGACGATGACCTTGCTTACGCCATGAACTAATTCCAAACGAACTTGTATTATAACAACGATAAATCAGGATGTCCACCAACCGATTTCGTTCAGTAAGAAAGTACATGTACTCCTAATCCTAAATGAACTGGCAGAACGATCAAATCCATAGCGTACCTCACGTTGCAGTGTTTCACGAGAATATTTAGAAACAAATATAGTATTTTTATATATATGTTAATCTATATTTGTATTTACTATGTGTAGGTATGTACACCCGAAAGTTGGGCAGTCCGCCGATGTACAAATGTAGTGCATAAAGTTTTTAAATGAAAAATAAAATAAAAATAGCATTTACTTTATAAAAATTTACAAGTCACGCAACGCAGTACGGAGCCAGTAGGTATCTAAAAAAATTATGCAATATCATTAATCGGAATGACGTAATGGTAAAGAAACTAAATAGAATGTTTAAGGCGTAATAGATATACCTATTAATTTAATGGCTTTTTAGAAACAGCAAAACAAGTTAGAATTGCGATCGATAAATAAAAAACAGGAAAAAACTATGTTTTGAACATTTATTTTCTTCACCCACTCAGTGTTTGTACCTCCACTAAACTCTTTATTAATTCCTATAATGGCTAAAGAAGATACAAATCATTGAAAAAATATACAATTTTATTCTAAATAGAATTGTACAGATCACTCTAATAAACTGGATGAATACGCAAAATTAAAAGTCAAATCAGTATTAATTCAGGTTACGTACGCGAGAGGGCGATTTGACAGCACACTGAGCTCGCATGCGCCCGGCACGTGATCAGGCGCTGCAGCCTTGCAAGGACGTTGCGTCTATGCACCGGCAACTATCGTTAATTAATTCCACCTTCACGCTGACTCACTCGCAAACTGCAGTACTTATAATAAGTGTTTACAATTTTGCACCATCAAGTCCTACGCGGTTTGCTAGAAGGAGCAGCGACATCTGTTGGTAAAAATAAATGATTCCAGATAATTGAACAAACTAGAAGTAAGGCAAGTCACATGTCATATTTATATGTTTTCTTTCTTTTTCTTGATAATTGGCAAACTGTGCCGATGTCGACAATTCTGCCAGTGTCAAGTACTATGGAAATACGTGTGTTAAAAAATAAAAATTAACTGTCCAGATTTTCCGACTACACTATTTATATCTTATTTACCTGTATAAGTATATATGTCAAGTAAGTCCCCACAGAGTATAATGGAGGAGATATGCCTCTTCCAACTTATCTCTTTTTTTTCTTTTTATATCACAACTTCTGCACAAGGAATATTCCAGTGTCATGGGGAACTTTACAAACATACATTAACTGATACAAAGACTCAGACTGAGAACAACAATTTACGGATCACACAAAGTGTTGTCCCACGTGGGATTTGAACCCACAACACATAGCGCAGTAGAAACCAGCGAGGTTAAACCACTACCCCATTTGTCTAACCAAATTTTAATTAGTTAAAGTCTATTTACATGAAAATTACATAATTCCGTTGAATTTTACATAAAACCTCAATAACACTGTACACCTGGCTTAAAGTAAAATGTCAAATTATATCTATACATCTATACAAATAAATAAAATTGGAGTGTCTGTTTGTAATAATAAAATAACCGCTTTTTACTAAATGCATATGTATACACGGAACATATACGAAAAATGTAGTTAAAATTTTTTTTGTCTGTCTGTCTGTCTGTTTGTTCCGGGTAATCTCTGGAACGGCTGGACGCATTTTGACGGGACTTTCACTGGCAGGTAGCTGATGATCCGGGGAGTAACTTAGGCTACTTTTTTATACTAACTTTGTCGCGCGGCGTTACTCGCGGTACAACAATAACCGCGGGGGACACCGCGGGGTTCAGCTAGTTTAATATATATTTCGGACATCTAACACACAACGCCATCTAGTCCCAAGCTAAGCAGAGCTTGTGTTATGGGTACTAGACAACTGATATACATATATACTTTTTTTTTGTGAATACATACATATTATTCATAGAAAACATTCAAACTCCGAAACAAATGTTTGTAGATCATACAAACATTTGGTTCGACCCGGGAATCGAACCTGAGACCTCATAGTCAGCAGTCGCACACGCCAACCGCTAGTCCAACAAGGCAGTTTTAGCGTGGAATATACTTCGGCGTATCTTTCAAATCTTTCTTATAACGAATCCCAACGTTGATTTTACTCATAGCTTACTCTCCTTAAACCGACTTCAAAAAAGGAGGAGGTTTTTTTATGTTTATTAACTGATAACTTTCGACTGGGTTCGAAATCGGTTAGATTTTGACGATTCGTTTTCTTATTTGAAAGCTGGTGTTTCCCGTGTGGCCCCATTTCAATTTGGTCCAGTTCCTATAGACGGTTGTTTTTGTTAAAAAAAACTATTAAATAGAGTGTTTATTGATGTTCACTCTTAAAATAATATTCAATTACATCGTCAAATCGGATCGATAGTAAAAAAATATATTTTAAACTTATATTTAAGACCCCAATGAATATAAAATTAACCACTTCATTTTGTAATAGTTATTTTTGCAATAATTAAATGTACTTTAAAATTACAATATGTATATATTTTTTTAAATATACACGGACAATCTTAGATCAATACATTGAGCGGAACTAATAAAAACAACTAAAATACATAAATCCCTGATAATAACCTAAAATTTCTAGTATATTAGTTTAGGCTTACAAAATATTTATTTTATTTAAGGAGCCTAAAGAGGACAGTCCCTGATGGAGTGACGGATGATAACATTTTCCTGGTTCAAGTTGTAATGGAAATACACGCATAGTGACTTATGTGGCTTCTGCGAAATGTTGACTCATTCAACTACTTAGTGGGTACCTACTATGCCCATACCGAAACATCGATTGCTATGCAACTCTAGCTTCAGTACCTTTTTAGTATTCAATGGACATATTTCTTCAGTATATTTCCAATTGCAGTAGATCAGTAGAATAAAAATGTTCGCGAATGATTTACGTTTACTCAAGAGATGACATCATAACAAGGCAAAACTTATGTTGAACAAAATACTTTATGTATCTGGACAAGTATGTACGTACGTACATGTCTGCCTTCGTCAAATGACTAAAGCAAACTAAGTATCGCATCTATCTCACTAACTCAACTAACTGTGACGTCTATACATGTAACCGTTTGAAAACAGCGCGTGACGAGTGTTGCCAGAGGCGATTCTCAAACTCCCCAAATAGATTTTTATAATTGAAAATTAATATGATAATTTGGATCTTAGTAATTATTATAAAAATTATAGCCACCCCACCAACATCGTATCGCCTCAAGCTTTCTATTTTTGTATGTAGTATTAAGGGTTTACACTCACTATGTCAACTCCGTGGCGCATTGTCTGCGGGTTAACCACGTGCGGACTGCAAGTGGACCGTGCGCTGTCTGCGAGTGGTTCCCGACTATGCATCGGTCATATTCTCTCCCGAATCCCCCTATTTGATGTATTATTCTCTGGTCAACACAACAACTCCTTGTCCATCCGTGAACCAACCGTTATGTTAAATACACGAAAATACTTAGAATGATTTACTTTTTTAACGGAATTATAAATCTCATAATAATCCATTATGTAGGTACATATTGCAAGCTATGCAGTATCTGCCATTCTCTTTCCTAGCGCTTTAATTCGCATAAAATCTATTTTTCTCTGTCAGAAAATGTATTGTATGTTTTGTTTCCCCCGTTCTTGTAACATTTTTTATTGGTACTCTGCTCCTATTCGTCTCAGCGTGATAACATATAGCCTGTAGCCTTCTTCGATAAATGGTCTACATAATACTGAAAGAATTTTTCAAATCGGACTAGTAGTTCTTGAGATTAGCGGCTTCACGCAGACTTTCATCCCCTGATTTACCCCCTGAGGGATATTTTGAAAAATACTAAAATACTTATTTCATTACTTTAACCCCACTATATTTTTAAAAAGTTTTAAAAAAATCCATCACGTGAATAAAACGTTTCATACAAATTTCCATCCCCTATTTTACTCTCTTAGGGGTGGTATTTCTGAAAATTCTTTCTTAGTGCTCACTTACGTTATATAAAGAACCTACATGAAAAATTTCAGGATTCTAGGTTCAGCGGTTAGGGCTGTGCGTGGTCTCTGGGTATGTCAGTCAGTCACCTTCTTCTTTTATATATATAGATAACTAGCTGAAACCCGCGGTGTTACCTGCGGTTATTGTCGTACCGCGAGTAACGCCGCGGGACAAAGTTAGTCTAAAAAAAGTAGCCTAAGTTACTCCCTGGATCATCAGCTACCTGCCAGTGAAAGTCCCGTCAAAATCCGTCCAGCCGTTCCAGAGATTACCCGGAACAAACAGACAGACAGACAGACAAAAATTTATTTAACTACATTTTTGGTTTATGTAGCGTGTATACATACATATGCATTTGGTAAAAGGCGGTTATTTTAATGTTACAAACCGACACTCCAATTTTATTTATTTTTATAGATTAGCTAATCCACGCAACCTCGTTTGCGTCTGCTATTGCCCGTAGTGTGATAATTTTCCCCCGTTTTTGAAACATTCTCCATTGGTGCTCCGCTCCCATTGGTCTTAGCGTGATGATATATAGCCTTCCTCGATAAATGTACTATCCAACACTGAAATAATTTTTCAATCAAATTCTTCAGCTTTATTATATTAAAATATATAGATACTAGCTGTCCCGGCAAACGTCGTTTTGCCATAACTACTAATAAATTAAAAATTAATTAAAAAAACATTGTCCAGCGGATAAAATTGTGAATCTAAACCATTCCCAGATCCCCTTGAACACACACAAAAAATTTCATCAAAATCGGTCCAGTCGTTTGAGAGTAGTTCAGTGACATACACACTCACAGAAGAATTATATATATAAAGATTAGTATAAATTATACTAGCTTTTGCCCGCGGCTTATATAACAAGTAGGCTATGTGTTAGTCTAAGGTGTCAGCTTCGTGCTTACCAAATTTTATCAAAATTGGTCCAGACGTTCGCGTCGCGTGAAGAAGTAACAAACATACACAGTCACAAATTTTATTCCTTATAATATTAGTGTGATGATATATTAGTATAGATACCTACTTTATGCATAAGTATATATTTATTTTCTCTCTCTCTCTACAGAAAATCAATCAATCATCGCCATGCAAGATTTTAGGGTGATTGCCTTAAGAGTTATGGTATAAAACTTATATGATTTGTAATGTTAGTTAGTTTTTTTTTAAATATTACATTACAATTTAGTTTTTAACGCAAAATCGACACACTTATAAAGTACAACAGTTTGATAAGTTATCAACGAATGCCTCTATAAATAACCACATGCCCAGTCCTAGCTCGTGATAACAAAGGTACACATTAATACGAATATTTACAAATATAATAAAGTCGATACCCCAAATTATGTTTTCAGCCCAGCTGTGTCAACAGAAAGATGATATAACTAGTTTCAAACTCACCTAACGGCCAACATAGAAAATATTTAGATGTTCCCTATTTAAAAAGGTAGGTCAAGGAATCATGGGCCGGCTCGACCGGGGTTGCAACACTTGCAACTGCGTTGTTGCATTGTCTAGTTTTTTAGCAATGACTATGGTGACCACTACTCTTGGTTTCTGTACATGCTTTCCATTAGGCAGAGAAGAGTCAGTTTTGCAGGCTCATATATAAAAAAAAAACCAGAGCTGCGACACTAGAAAACCTTATCTTATTAAAATGAAGAAACATTTTCAGTTCGACTGAAACTGAATCGACTGATCTATTAACACCGATAATATTGAATATTAAAGTTATCAGGGATAATTACCATTAGTACCTATGTTTATCACGATTATAATATGTCTTTTCCAGTTCCATTAGGTATATGTCTTTTGACGAACCACGTCACTTCACTTGAATACACAAATGGGTGAGATAGATATCCTACAAACTGCTGCTGAAACCTCTTTAAACTTACTTTTTAAATTTAGTACATAAGTCTCTTTGAAAATTGAGAGCATAATAATAATGCAGTTTCGTAACTACACCGAGACTACACTAACGTGAGGATGAATCCCTACTCGGGGTATTAACAGTTAAGCAAGGCGGTTACAAGAATATTAGTAATGATAAATAAAAATAAAATAAATAAAGGTTAAACATAAACTTCTGACATCTCATTGAAACAAAAAAATCTAGGAACAAAAATACCGATCTCCATACCTTTCTGATATTATTCTACCGTTATTGGGAGGGTTAATTACGTTCAATTAGGACAACGTCATGATAAAAAAAGTGACTAAAATGAAACAATTGAACTTCTCTGAGGCGCTTCTTCAATCTCGAAGGTTGGCCGTCAGCTCCCTGTACTCCTCCCTGTCATTGGCCTTCTTATCATTTGTCCTGAGGCCCGGTTCCAACTGTGCCGGACCGGTGAATTTGCTATAGTGTTCACATTACACCAGATGCCACGAGAAATCCGGACAGTCAATTATTACTCATCTCAGTTTAATTCGGACCTTTGCTCACAATGGACGACTAAATTATTGTGTTGTTAGAGTCTTATTAGTGTCTTATTAGAAGTCTAAATAGAGTAAGAAGAAAACATTGGGTACATCTTATTTTACGGGAAAGATTTTCACTTGGAACATTTGAAACATTAATGTTTGAACTGAGAAGAGAAGAATCAAAGTTCTTCAATTATTTTCGAATGACAGCATCTTCTTTTGACAATTTATTGGGATGACTTCCAATAGACATAAGCATAAATGACGCGAGAGGAGCGCAGGCGGGGCTAGCGGGGGACACAGATCCTGGCGTAAACTCGTTCACATCACATTACTCCGGTCCGGGTATTCTACCGGTGCTGTGCAGTGACAAAATGCTAGGTTTAAAATGTCGGGCTCGGTATTTTTGCCGGATGCGGCGTAATGTGAACAGATTGACAAAAATTCTTTACCCACTAGCTTTTCTGGCAGTTTTATCGTACTGGTAAATCTGCCGGTCGGGCATAGTGGGAACCCGGCCTTAAAGCGTAAAGGGGCGGCAAAAAAAAGTAAAAGTAGGTTTTATATCTCTTATGGCTATTGGGCGCTATTGTGGACTATTTTGTCTACATCAGACTTGTAAAGATAAGTTCTTAGCTTTTGTACAATCACCTATACCAAAAAGCTACCTTAAGTACCAATTAAATAAAAAGGTATGCGCATGCAGTGACATGTATGTGTTAAGTGTAAATAGTTCTCAACCAACAGGCATACGCATAATTCCCCCGTGAATCAGCGCCTACAGCATTTGGTAGTGAAGGTGTGCGACTTTCGCATATTAATATTGTTCCAAATGCGTCGTGTCGTCGGATGGCGTCGTCTGCGCTATTTGCGTGCACGTCGCGGCGGCGCTATTCCCGGCCAGACGCCGGCGAACTGCATAGCAAACTCCGCACACGCACTTCACCTTTATTCCAAAAAAAGTATGCCCTTTGATCTACTGAAACAAAAGTTAATTTACAACGCCTATTTCTATTATTATTCGCCATGTTCTAGAATATACACTTTTAATCTCGATAATGTACCTACTTATTATTATATATTGATAAATAGACATCGGATTAGATGCATTTGCATGTTTGCATATGCAAATGCATATAATTCAATGATTATAGCGTTATTGCATATTTTGTTACTTTTTCATTGACATTGCTTATTTTAGTAGTTAGTGTTAGGCGTGTTGTATACTTATAATTGTTGGAAAATTATCTAAAGAGCCCTCTACTTCCCATTTGGTTGCTTGCAAGGTCGTAGAAAAAACAAACCATTTAACTATCACCCGGTTCATAGATGATTCCATCAGCACACTATTTCCCGATTTGTCTGTAGACGAGAAAATATGTGTTCTTTTTTCTAACGGTGCGCCTTATAGGGTGAAAGCTAGTCAAGCTCTGAAAGTATTCTACACAAAAAATAATTCACATCACCTTTTTAGCCCACGGATTACATCGAGTTGCGTAAGAGATCAGAAAGGACTTCGGGATTCTAAAAAAAGTGTCCAAAGCGAATACGAGTATATAAAGACCAACTACCAAATGTAGCAATACCCCCAGAACCATTAACATTGTGGGGAACGTTTTTTTGACTGTGCATATTTTGTGCATATTTCGCCTTGCTTTTTGTGCATACTTGCATGCATACTTCGGCATTTTGATAGTGCATATAATCCGATGTCTACTGATAAACATTGTAATAAGTGTACCTACCGCTTATGAAGTAACTATATTACTTACAAGAAAAGGTCAAAAAACTATAATCCAACTACACAAAACTTTTGATTATTTTCTTTATTTTCTATATTGGCTCACCAACAATTGTTTACACTGAGTATATATAAAAAAAATACAGTTAAAAAGGTATCTTAGTCTAGTGTAACAATCACTAACAGATAAGCACCGCATGCACCTTTATCTTATTTAAACTTTCAAATAACCAAATTTTACATAGGCTGCAACAACATTTCTCTTGCAGCTATAACAATTCCGTCCTTTAAGAATTAAAAAAGAAAGAAAAGGCGAACAACTTAAAAATTACAATTTAAATATAATAAAAAACGAACAACTTAAAAATTATAACTATATACAAATTTTCGGAACCTGTTAAACGAGTCAGAATGAATATCAACCATATCACTGCAGCCATCAATCAATTTACACAGTCGTGGAATAATGGAATGTGCTCCTAGGACAGTCCTGCGAAGAGGCGGATGCAAGGGCGTTATAGGTGCTCGAGGACATCTTGAAGGGGCTTGAAATTCAATTTTTTCCAATAATGAAGGACAGTCTATTTGAGATCTTATTAACTTAAACAAGAAAAGGGCGTCAATTACATTTCTTCGTTGCTCTAGTGACTTCACTTTAAAGTGAGTAAGTCTAGATTTGTATGACCTTATAGTTCTACGCAAACCCACAGAAAATGTTAAGTGCCAGAGAAACCTCTTCTGAATTCTTTCAAGTCTTAACGTGTGTGTGGCATAATGCGGTCTCCAGACCGTGCTGCAGTATTCCAAAATACTGCGGACAAGGCTATTGTACAGCAGTATCTTGGTCCCGCAAGACCGGAACCCAACAACGTTTCTTAGAACAAAACCCAGCATTCTTGAAGATTTTTTTATTACCATTTCAATATGGGGGATGAATGTCAACTTACTGTCGAACAAGACGCCGAGGTCCCTGATTTCATCCACCTTTTGAATTATATTGCACCCTATGTAATATGTAGTTTGTAGTTGATTACGCCTTCTTGAAAATTTTACGTGGTAACACTTTTTGACATTTAGGCTCATATTGTTATTCGTGCACCATTTCACTACGGCTTCTAAGTCCCTCTGAAGTAGTAAAACATCTTCTTCAGCCCTAACAACTCGATAAAACTTAAGGTCATCTGCGTACATTAAAACTTGAGAGCAACGAAAGCAATTAGATAAATCATTAATGAAAACATTAAACAATATTGGGCCCATGTGAGAGCCTTGTGGGACTCCAGAAGTAATCTCATAGACATCCGACTTGAAGCCATTTACCGCGACGAAGAAGAAACGATTGTGAAGATATGATGACAGCCAATTAAGGAGAGCTCCAGTAATTCCATAGGCTTTTAGTTTGTCCAACAGAATACCGTGAGGAACACGGTCGAAGGCTTTGCTAAAGTCTGTATAAATTACGTCCACCTCCTCACCACGATCAATGACCTCAACCAGAGTTTCAGTAAAGTGAGAAAGATTTGTACATGTTGACCTAGATCCGAGAAAACCATGTTGTGAGTCACTTAAATAAGGCTTCAAATGGGACTGTAAATATGGGCATATTAAGGATTCAAAAATCTTGGCAAAAGTGGACAAAATGGAGATGGGTCTGTAATTGAAGACAAGGTCATTTTCAGCGCTCTTGTAAATAGGTATAACCTTTGCTCTTTTCCATATATCTGGAAATACACCGCTACTGAGGGATTTGTTGTAAATCAATGATAGGGGCAACACCAGTGAATTGGCACATTTAGAAATAAAAATGGGTGGTATCTCGTCAGGTCCAGCACCCTTTCGACAATCCAATGAATTTAATTTACAGAGTAAGGTCTTATGTTCTATCCTTGGCGCTGTCAAAGGTAGGCTTCCATTTATTAATTCTAGTAGAAAGTTCGAAATAGGTTCCGACTGTGCAGTTTTTGGAGCGCTATAAACTGAAGAGAAGTGCGAGGCAAACATTTCGCAGATTTCAGGTCCATCAGATGTTGTTGTCGTATTATCAGACATAGTTAGAGGGAACGAGCTCTTACCGCCCCGCTTATTCTTAATAAAAGCCCAAAAGCGTTTTGGATTCTTGTGAATTTCTGTTTCAATGTTAGAAATATATGTGTTATAGCGTTGTGTAGATAACACAGAACACCGCTTACTGATCAATTTCAGTTCTATTGCGTCCATAGGATTTTTGTATGTCTTGTATCTTTCTCTTAACTTTTCTTTTTCTCGAAGTGTTCGTATTAAATTTCTGTCAAACCACGGTGGGAATTTGCGTGATTGGGCTTTTTTGGGAGGTTGATGGGTTATTACAATATTGCTTAGTAGCTCATAAATTTTTTTAACCATTTCATTAACATCTTCCATTTCGTGAAACAATTGCTCCCAGTCTGTGCTATCGAGTATGTTCCGAATACAATCATAATCTAGCTTGTGAAAATTTAATTTGACATTATTGGAATTATATGGAAGCCTTGAATCAGTGTCATATTTTAAAATAAACTCAATGGGGGGATGTAAGGAGTCTATTACGGTTAGTGCATTACAAACCGAGTGAACTTTACTGTCAGTTAAGTGAGTTAATACAAGATCCAATATCCGACCTGAGATATTAGTAACATGATTTAATTGCAGGAGCTTGTTGACATGCATAAAATCTGTGAGCAATTGACTCACGCCGGGCGGTGAGTATCCACTATCTGAATCGTTTACCAGGCTCCAGTTAATGCAACCCAAATTAAAATCACCAACTATACAAAAATCGAAAGAATGTTCTAATACACAGTTACAATTGTCCAGAAAATATTCAAGGGTTGAACGCGTTACGGGAGGTGGTAAATAAACTGCGCACAGGGCTATTCGACGCTTAGGTCTTGTATTTGGTACATCTATAGTGACCCAGAGATCCTCGCATTGACTCTCCCATTTGGACACACGTTTTGAAATAATATTTTTTAATATTGCCAATAGTACCCCCCGCCATCTTTTTTCTTATTGTCCCTATCCCGTCTGTAAACTATATATCTATTGTCAAATAACTCTGTACTCAATACCGACCCATTCAACCACGTTTCTGTTAAAATTATTATGTCATATGATTCGCATGATAGCTGACTGTAGAAATTATGTGTTTTAGTCCGTAACCCTCGTGTGTTCTGGTAATAAATTTTTAACTTATCGAATTTAAAAAGAAATAAATTCCATAACAAAGTCTTAAAAACGCTTAATAATTATGCTAACTTATTTAAACTGTCCATATTTTTAACCAAAATGTGTTCGTGTTCTTGTGATTTGCGCATGTAAACACGCCCCCCTCTAACCCAGACATACTGATAACCCATCTCCTTCGCTCTCAATCTCGCCGCGGTGTGCAGAGCTTTGTTAGTACTCGATAGATGCTCGATATACAGGGGTCTTAGGTCCAGAATAACCGACGTGTGTTGATGATTAAATTAGATTGCATCACATGACCTTCAAAAGATAGCCTTGAAGACCACGTCCCCACATGTTTAGTAATACGAAACACTTAATGACAAATGCACACTACCAAGAAAAACATAAAACCGTAGCCAAACGACCTCGAATATCAAAATCACTAAATTCCAGATTTCCAATCTCTGCGTTTCCAAGTGTGATTCCGCAAAATTGGTTTGTTCAGTGCAAACATGTAATTACATTAATAGTTTGGAATAAACCCAATCGGTTTTAAATTATAACATGAACATTTTTTAAATTCTCTTTTATTTGATCTCTTCCCTTTTGAAATTAGTTTGATATTTTAAATAAACACGTACACGTACGAAGTACGATCTGCTCAATTTTCTGTACTACTAGGAATCCACCCTCTAATTAGGGGGTTTTGGGGAATCCAATAATAGAGATGGCAACATTCTGTCGCATGACTCCAGCGCCGAATCTGCGGGTCTTCTTCCTTATGACGGGGTATGGGGTATAAAATTGATTTTAAAACTGGAAAAGATGATACATTGTATTATTACATATTACATAAGTATAAATTATAAAATAAATCTGTGAAATTACATTATTTACCGACATATACTTTAAAATAAAACATAACACTCGAAGTCAATTTCAGTTCGTTCTCTCTCATCATTTCTGTGTACTTAACCATTTTTTCTATTAAAGAAATAAAGAAAAAAAAAACATCTTATCGGTGTGAATATATGTTGGAATATGTCACTTCTATTCCTATGTCTGCTTGAAGTGTTTGTGTTTTTACATAAGTAATATTTTTATTAATACATTCTGTATTTCCAAATTACGACTTTACATTGAGTACGAAGTTACATTGAGCCAACTGTCGCGAAATTTATTTTAGAACTTTTCAAGGGGATCAAATCTTTTATTTCATATATTATTTTCGCGTATCTTTAACCATTTATGCAGCGCACGCAATGGAAGCTCTCAAAAGAAATATTTTTTTCTCGTTTATGAAATATTTCGATATTCCGCTTCTATTGGTTCTTCGATAAATGGGCTATTTAAGACTGAAAGAACTTTTCAAATCGGACAAGAACCAGACAAAAAAATCTTCAGCTATATAATGTTAGTATACTGTATAGATAAAATAGAATAAACAGTCCCTAGAAATATTTGTCTCGGATCATATAATTGTCTGCCATACTTACTAGCCAACCATTTAATAAGTGAATCCTCCTAGTTATTTTCTTAAGTTTATAAAATTTTTGGAACAGTGCTAAAATAATTATAATTCTGCTCCAAAATTCATTGGGGGGGGGGGGGGATCACTAATTATCAATTTAAGTCGATTAAATTAGACTTTATTGCACAATATAGAATTTTATTGCATACACTAAAAACAAATGGATATCTTTTGATTTTATTGGTAAGTCCAGAATTGCCGGTCCGATTGCGGCGGAGAGATTGGGGGACTGTCCTGGATTCCTGGGAAGAGCGTGTCTGTCTAACACTCTTCCTAAAAACTCCGGTCCAGACTAATAACATACTATTAGTTATTCTGTGCTAATAGTGTCATCTGAGTCTTTATGGCAGAACAAGCCTGAATCACGACAGCCTTGGAGGGCAAAGTTTTGTTATCCACAATAAATTACACTTTTAATTTATAGGTGTTAAACAAATTATGGAAACTGAGGAGAAAAAAAAATCAGGTTGTAGTAGCAGTTGGAAAGAATTACATGCGTACGATATTGGGGAACTGTTACATATAATTCGGTAAAGGACAGTCACGAGCACAGTTTTGAGCGGTCCGTGATTTAGGGTGAATTAGTTTCGGTGTTTATTAGTGTCGTCTAGTATTTGCTAAACTGACTAATTTATACACGAGTTTGAATTCCGCAAAAATGGCCTTGTTAAAGTAAATGTCATTGTCGTGCGGTCGGCTGTAAAATCCCGTAGGAGTGTTGTATGTGTAGTACCCAGGAGCTCCGTAACAGCGTACTGAGGGCCCTCTTCGTCGCTTAGGACGTCAACAAAACCTACACAACTCCAAGGTTAGTTTGATTTCATAACTAGCTGAACCCCGCGGTGTTACCCGCGGTTATTGTTGTGCCGCGAGTAACGCCGCGGGACAAAGTTAGTCTAAAAAAAGTAGCCTAAGTTACTCCCCGGATCATCAGCTACCTGCCAGTGAAAGTCCCGTCAAAATCCGTCCAGCCGTTTCATAGATTACCCGGAACAAACAGACAGACAGATAGACAGACAGACAAAAAAATTTTTAACCACATTTTTGGTATATATACCGTGTATAGTACATATGCATTTAGTAAAAAGCGGTTATTTTAATATTACAAACAGACACTCCAATTTTATTTATTTGTATAGATTGTGAGTTTTTCATGTAGGTTTAACGGGTGGATAGGTTTAAGTGATCCGTCGATTATTTACAAACAAAATTATGTTTACACAAACCTGACGTCACTCGCTCTTTTATTTAAAGAACTTTTACACCAGCAATCAGTTTCAATAGTTTTTATGTATGTATATGTATTGGCATGGATTTTAAAACGATAACGATATCGCAATACAAATAAAGGTACATCATTTTATAATGTCAAATGTGAGTACTAGTGACGTCACTAGATGGGGCTATACCTATGAATAAGGAATCCTACTATTATTCCTACCTGTATGGGCTATACAAGAGTTACACGCGCGCTCCGAAAAGGCAATTCGAGACAAAAAAATATTATGGTAACACTGTTCCACGTTTCATTCATTCTTTCGTTCCCTCTTCGAACGATACGAAGACGCTTACGCTTGTTTGTTTTGTTTAAATAGCCAGTGTCCATGTACTACGTTGTAAATGTAAAAAAATCTAATTAATGGTCGTGACAGCGAGTAATTTGATTATGGGGTTGTTTCGTGTTATGTACTGGCTGTTTTTGTCTAACTTCTTATTCTTGATAGATGTTTATAGTGTAGTGTTACAGAATTGTACAACTACTGAGGCGTCAAGGATGTGATTGTGGGTGAGTATCATGTAACAGGTGTTCAGTTATTTTGTACGTCAGGATAGTAGGTTTTGTATCTGATAATAAGGTGTATCTGAAAACTGGTTTCAGTGCATGAGCAGTGGTGGCAGGTCATTCCAGCATATATACAGTCTTATTAACGAATTGTACCGCGGTACAAAATTAGCAATTAAAATTAAGGAAACCGTACATTCAATCATTTTTTTAATAAAACAATCTATGTAGTACTATTAAATTTAGAATATATAGATAGATAATTAAAAAAACTGAAATGTCATATTAATTTTCAATTCTTATGAGTAAATTCTCTCATCTAATAAATATACTTTTTTCATAATAAGCCTATGGAAAACGTTTACAAAAAAACGCTCAGTTTGAAACTGCTTCTAAAGGCAGCAGTCCCATGTCACGATCTGCTCATGAAATAAGACAATAATAATAATAATAAATCTCTTTATTGTACACCAGCTTATAGAAAATATAAGATAAACTTAAAACTAGGTACAAAAAAGTATGTACAAGTGGCTTTATCGCTCGCAAGGCAATATCTTACAGGCAACCATGTCTCCAATTGTCACCAATCCTCTGGTTGCAAATTTATTGTGATCCTTGGATTTGAATTACTGTACCAGATAGCAACCATCCTCATCAGGTAGTGACAGAACACATACATTTTGCACTCATCATAAGAGTCTCGAACTAAGTGGAGTGCAATTGGAGAGGCCTATGTCCAGCAGTGGACTGCAATAGGCTGATGATGATGATGATGATGTAAGTCTCTCAGTTTTATTGGGCAACCAAGCCTCAATCACATTGTCAGCGAAGCTCAGCTTGGATAACATTAATAAAGATTCAGAAAGCATTATGGGCATGTTGGCAGAGATGTAGGGAATTTTTTTATAGAGTAGCTTCAGGTGGTAAAAGCGGTTGCATATTGCTTCCCACATGTTTCAAACCACAGGTAACCATAAAAAATCACTCATAGGTTGTTAACTTCAGTTACACATTCCAGTGCACAGTTTGACAATGTTATGTCTTGTTGTTGGCTGGCTATTTGGTATATGTTATTTTTTGTGCCTATGATCAGGTAGGTAATTGAATTTTTCGAAGTTTAACACTAAACAAGCAGTTTTGGCCCACTGTAAGATGCTTTTTAAATCCTGGTTCTATTTTTATTTACAGCTTTGCAGATCATTAGGATACATATGGAATCTACATTTTAGAAGAGGACCAGTATTTTTACAATCATGGATCCCTGGGAGCCCCTCTGTCCAGTTGCTGGTAAGAAAATGGGATCTTAATTACTTCCACACCACTAGCAACTTGCAAAAACTGATGCCTTACTCTGAAGTAGATATTAAAACACTCAACTGCGTCTTGGCACTCTCTGTAGTGTGACAGCTTTGAGAAAAGGAGTTTAATTTTTATAATGTCAAACATTCGGTTGAAATCTAAGAAAGACAAGATGGCCATGCCTCGGCCTCCAACTTCCAGAATGTTATCCTGTGATGTGTACATTGAAAAACCCCTATTGGTGACTCAGGTCATACTCTTCCACAGATCTGGAAAAGGTGTCAAAAATGGTAGTGATTGTTGGAATCGATTGTGATAGTGCCATGTGAGGGTATCAATGTGCTCCATGGTATGCAATGCAAGGAGAGGTCATAAACCCCTTCCTAATTGGATGTGAGACTCAATACAATTTATATACATAGTCTTGTAGCTGACTTGAAAGCTGCTTGTGCTGAACCTGTGTTATTCAAAGTATATTAGATTACTGATGAGGTTTTACTTTTTTTTAAATGGATATTTTTGTCAAAACTTGGCATTTCATATCTATACTAATATATAAAGTTGAAGAGTTTGTTTGTTTGTTTGCAAATCCCTCGAAAACTGGGCTATCTAAAAGTAAAAAATAATTTTTAAAATCAGACCAGTACTTTTTGAGAAACAAACTCTTCATCAGCTTTATAGTATTAGTACAGATTACTAGCTGACCCACGCAACCTCGTTTGCGTCTCCTATTACCCGTAGTGGGATAATTTTCCCCAGTTGTTTGTAACATGCATGATTGGTGCTCCGCTCCTATTGGTTTTAGCGTGATGATATATAGCCTATAGCCTTCCTCACTAAATGGGCTATCTAACACTGAAATAATTTTTCAAATCGGAGCAGCGGTTCCTGAGATTAGTGCGTTCACACAAACAAACAAACTCTCCAGCTTTATAATATTAGCATAGATAGATTATTAGTTATTTAAATATGTTTCTGTACTTTCTTACAGTGAATTGATGGTCTCTCATTGTGGAATATTAACTCTTCTTGATTTAATCTGTTTACATTAACATGATGTAAAAGTTGTAAGAATAGCTTCAATGCCAATGAGTTATTCAGATATACCATCTTGTTTGCAGGCTCCGCTGAATTGACAAGAGAAGTAGCTGCATATAAACATTGAAGATAGAAATGTCTCAAGATGCAATGAAAACCACTGCAACTGTGAATATTAAATTGTAAGTACCCCATCAAATTAACACCTGAGTGCCTCAGTCTTAACAGTTGAGTCAAAATAATCTTTAAAAAGTATAAAATGAATTCACTTCCCGCTGCGTGTTAGAGGTTCCTTTGTGTGCGTTGCTTAAAAGTTCTGAAGTAAAAAGGGGTACATACAATTCTTTCATACAATGTGAAACTTTACGCAACGCACGCAAAGGAAGCTGTTAAAAGGAAAATCAACGTAAAATGAGTGTTCGTGCTGTCGTGCTTCGTTGATGAGTGCGAGACCGGAGGCCTAATGATGCAGAAGCATCACTAGCCCGCCATGGTGTGGGTCACCATGCTGCATTGTTGCATTGTCTGCATTCGCAATGAGTATGATAACCACCACTCTTGGATTCTGCTTATGCTTTCCATCAGGCGGAGTAGAGTTATTTTGGTAGGATCAAAAAAATAAAAACTATAGAAAATTAATATTAAAGCTTTTTTATTAAAAGTATCCAAATATGTGCAATGTTCAATATACTCAACGTAAATGGTTTCATCACAACTTTTGCAATGAACATAACAAACTAAAATTATTACTACAAAATTAGGTACATACTACTAATTCCATTGTAAAAAGGCGTGTTACAAAAATCATACTGAATAATTCATACTCATACTGAATAAATGAATATTCTTAGCTTACGTCCACTTGCCACTTGTAGTCTTGGTACCATTTTCGCTATACATATCTCTCAAACCTTTTTTTCAGGGTTTATGGTATTTTAGAATAGGAATAAACACAATATTTGAATAAAAAAGGATGCCTTGCATACAGTCATTTAAAATGTACACGTTATTAATTCTATCGTTCGTAATTTTTTTAAGTTTGCATCTACACCATCGCAATATCTAACATTTTCAGATTGGTGGACAGTTCTGAGAGGTGATGGTTGTGGCTCCAAAAGTGCTACCCATGGACGACAAGAAGCGGCTCGGCACCTTCGGCGCCGAAGGAAAGTTTTACGACATTAAAGATATTACTCTGGTTATGTTGAGGTTGCTGCAAAGAGTGCATATACACGACGACGTGAGAAATACTTTCTGGCAACCAAAATGGAGGGTATGAACGCATTCGACAAAAGATACAAGACAATGCGTCTCTCAAGATACACGGCATTAGCACCGATCTAACCAACGTTGCGACGTATTTGTGCGTGTACGTCGGTGACATTCAAACAAATACAACCGGCACGACATGACTCGTTTCGATACGTTTCTTCGAATCCCAGGGCGAACCTATTGCGTGTTTAGATATACGTTGTTCAAACAAATACTTCAGAAACATCCGAAGTCCGTGTGGCCATTGGTCAGATTCGACTACGACAGAAGCGTCGCTGGACGATCAAATAGCATCGTTCCTATTCCACGGATCGGCGGCCGAATTTTTGATTGACAGAACAACCTGTGATGTGGTGCAGTAGAATTGAATGAAAGTTTCGTCAGAAAAGAAACAACCGAGAAATATCTACGCTCGTGGAATCGTATCTATTACAAGCGGAGTCGCTTGAAATTTACATTATCGATGAGACTGTAAACGCCTCTTGATCACAACGCTAACGTGCTGACGTGGGCCGAGAGTACCGACACGCTTATGTTCGCCGATTTACTCCTCATATCAGTGGCTGCACACCACCTTCCACATGAACCATTCGAGGCATCGCGGATACAGTTTCAATGAGCAACTCAAAGTGACAGGCGCTCGTTTCGCGCGTACCTCACACGCAGACACCACACTGACCACTATAAAAGCGATTCAATGTTTGAAGTGAAGAAGTTGCTATCAACAAGTACGCGGTGTTCGGTATGGAGAGTGTTGCAATTGTCAGCCCGGACTTTTGCTTACTTCAAGCAGAGTCGAGGAAGACCATGAAAATGTTCATTATCGTACAAACCGTGCCATTGACACATGGTACTTGAATCAATGAGAAAAAAAAAAGAATTTTGCTCTAGTTTTTTGAATATCAACATTCATTTTGCACTAAGTTGTTTCTCATAATATACATACATACTTTACCTTTAGTGGTGCTTTACTATCTGAGTTAAGAAAGTACACATGCAAACAGGGAGAAGGCTTAATTTATTTTATGATGTGTATGTGTAAGGTATGGTCGCCAAATATAGCTTTTGTAAAAATAAATCAGTTCAAATAGAATAATGAATAAAACATCCAACATTAGGCAGAATATATCTTTATTAAAAAAAATAATGAACGCTAACGTTGTTTCAAAATGTATCAATACAAATTCATCAAGTAAAATTTTAACAAAAATAAAACCCACTTCAAGGTTTGACTCGATTTGTCTTGGATGCCATCATCAGGTCTTAGTATCCTTATCACGGTACCACCGTTGGGATATCTCCTTTCCATTAAAAAAAAGAATCATCAAAATCGGTTCATAAACGACGAAGTTATCCGCGAACAAACATAAAAAGAAAGTAAAAAATATATACGGTCGAATTGAGAAACCTCCTCCTTTTCTTGTAGTCGGTTAACAAAGTAAAAGAAGTTCTAAAGATATATTTAAAGGCACTTCATTTCGTCCCGGGGACGATATTGAGATCACAATAATCAGTCAGTAAACTTAAATTGTAATTTTATAGAAAATATGCTTAGTAATAAAATAAAATAAAAATTATATTCAGTCTCTAATCAATAATTGGTTTGATAAGTAATTCGAACTCTCCAGACAAGTTGCACAAAGAAATTTGAGTCCTGGGTTTTCAACGCAATTCTCATGCATCCATTCGAAACATTTATTGCATCTTGTCAATTTTTCTCCTTTCTTGTCTTGAGGAAATGTTTTAAGCCACTCTGGGCTTTCAGCATCATCATTGCCGCTATCATCTTCATTAGTAGAGACCAATACTGATTCTTTTTCCGATGTGTCCTCGTCAGCAGAATCTGTTTTCCTTCGTTTGTAGGATTTGTTTCAGTTTTTTCCTCCTGTTTTAATTTTTGATAGCCAATTGAAAAGCTATCTATTTTAAATCTGAAGCTTAATGAATGAAACTTAATGCCATAATAAATCTTTTACATTTGCAAGTAATCATTTATTAGCTTTGCTTGTAATTCTACCGGCAAAACTGGTTTTCTTCCCATTTTCCTCGAAACTACATGTTCTACAGACTTTTCCGATTTTTCACATAATCTGTCAATGTAGCTTTTGGGACATTAAATATTTTTGCTGCTTTTTTATACCCCAAATCTTTCGTACGTCCTGCTTCTACAGCCTTTTTCATTGCATCGGGATTCCACAGCTTTTTTTTTGCCATCTATAATATAAACATTAGAATAGTTTACGAAAAAAAAATTGAGAAAAAGTACCTAGCTAATACCGTCCCGAGGAAGAAATTAGAGCGACAAAGGGAGACGGCAATACGAATTTAACATGTTGTGATGAACAATCCATTCAACAAAAAACATCTGTTATAATCTAAACATTTTTCTACCGTTTTAAATCATACACAAACAAAAACATATTTTACAAATTTTGTTAATAAAATTGAATAAAATTCTTTACAATTTACTTTTAATCAATGTTAAGTCGATTCCGTTTTTCGTCCTTTGAGCATTAATCAAAGAAAATGTTCTTTCGACGTTGGCATTATGTGCAATAATTCCAAATAAATATTGTAAAATTATTGGAAGTACTGTACAGTTGCTTTTTCTGGTCATAAAAAGTCAATCAATGGTGTGGTTAAAGGTTGAGAAAAAAATAAGAATTTTGTCTTGTACAATACTCCTTGAGAGGTTGGTATTCGTCAAAAAGTTTAATGCCGTCTATGGTTCCCTTTTTTTGAAAATATTCGGGAGATTCAGTTAAATTCGTGAAATCCGTCGTATTGTTCTCCAATACAATCCAGCCAAATCATGAAAATTCTTTGAATTTTTTGGTCCACATCTACTTAATGCAATTTGAAAACATTATTGTCATTTCTAGGCGAAAACATATTGCCTCATCTTCGAGGTTGTCGAGACTATTCAATAGTCTGGTTTTTGTCGATTGTTTGTTATTTTTTTGCGTCGTTGTTGCGTCCAGAAATATCCCACGAACCATCATAACCAAAGCATTTTTTGCAGGTTCCGGTAACTGCATTCCATTAACATCATGAAAGCTTATAATTTTATCTTGCTTTAAGTTATAAAATAAATTAGCCTTTAAACGAATGGCATCAATGACAATTGAGCAGTTCTTTTCCATTTCATTCATGGCATCCACTTTAGTTTTCAGAATTGGCATAAGTCTGTAATTTATTTTAGATGTTACTGGTATCCATGTGTATTTAATGTTCTTGGACTTGGGAGACATATAATACTTTGCAGTAACTGATAAGTATACGGACTGTTACAATATAAATTCAAGCAAGACATTTTGTAGTTTTGGTCATACCTATTTCCGGTATAATTAAATTTTAAGTGACTCTGTGCTTTTACCACCACAGCTAGCTCTTTCTTCAGAAATTTGTCACACAATTAATGGAATTTATCTCTTTGATATTTTCCCGTTTTATTATCAATTTCGTATACATTTTTTTTTCTACTTTCTAAAAGATCGGATTTTAGTTTTAAGCTATTGCATAGCTTCTATCGCGGGTCTTGAGCATGGAGACCGAATCCAGAAATTCCGTAACGAAAATAACCTCACCCCCACTCCGACCGGCACAGCGTGCCATCTATCGATGAATAGCAGATCTTTTATCTTTTTTTGTTTGGTGTAATTTTTTATTACTTATTTAATGAATACCTTTTACCACAATATCCAGGAAACATTCACAAAAAGACGACGACGCCCAGTTGAGATTTGAACTCGAGGCACCTTCATCATAAATCATTCACCTACGTCTTCCAGCCAATAACTCATTACTAAAAAATGTTAAAATTGTTGTCTTATGCTACTTGATAAATTCTAACGGTCCGGTAATTCCAAACATACATTTGTTTGTTGTCAATATGGCACCAATTTGAAAATAGTTTAGTATTTTTGTGGTTATAGAATTTGTGGTTATAGAATTTTATTTTCTCAAAAGAAATTAACAACAAATTTCACTTTATGAGAACAGTTAACAAAATAAACAATATTTACATAGTATATTTACTTAATGATATTTTTTAAATATAGGTACCCATAGTAATACGTGCTTTTAACTTGTTAGGTAATAGGTAAGCACTAGTACATACCCACATTATCATGTCTTATACCTTCAACTACGTGTATTAGGTGTAAACGCACTCAGTTAGGACTTACAAGAAATAACCACTTTATGTTCTAAAGCAAATAATACTGATACAAGCTCATGATCACAACAAAAACGCTTAAATACATTACAGAGATCAAATACTACTTAACAAACAATATGGAATATAGAAGGTAGCAACAATAGATTCACACGAATAATAAATAACAAAAGTGTATGGTGTAGGTAGAAACATGTCACCGTCACCAGGGCCGGATTTAGATCTTATCCAAAACGAACTGTTTAAGTTTTTTCTTAAAGATATTAAAACTTTCTGTCATTTTAATTTCGTTTGGCAGTTTGTTAAACATTTGTGCTCCCTCAAACGTTATGTTTTTTTTACCGTAGTTTGTACGCGGTTTTGCTAGGTAAATATTATTGGCATTACGTAGGGGTCGTAAACCTTCTTCCACATTTGTTTTAAATTCGAGATGACTTTCGATTTTTTTATCTTTAATCTTTCTAATTAGAATACATGTATTATAGTAATATAGTTTTTTTAGGTTCATCAATTTGGTTTCCGAGTAAATTCTGTTTGTAGGTGTAAGAAAGTCGTAATAAAATAAAACTTTTACTAGCTTATTTTGTACAGTTTGTACGCTGTCCAAAGTACATTTAGCAGCGCTTCCCCAAATTTCTATGAGATAATCTATATGCGGTTTGACAAGGGAATAATATATATTCATTCTAACCTTTTGCGGCAGACATCGCACGACGCCGTATAGGCGCCCGCAGAGTGACGACAACTTAGTTCTTATATTGTTTATATGCGATTTCCATGTTAAGCCACTGTCCAATATTAGTCCCAGGTATTTTTCTTCGGCAGATTCCTTCAGTTGAATATTATCTATGTATAGTTTAGGGTACTTTTGTAATAGTTTGTTTTTTGCTTTAAATATTACATAACTTGTTTTTGAGATATTAATTGTAAGTAAGTTGTACTGAAACCATTCGTGCAACCTTTCCAGGTCATCCTGAGCCAATCTAACCATCTCATTAATGTCCGATCCATAGTAAAATATACAGGTATCATCAGCGTACAAACTGATTTCCCCATTTAATGATATCTGACTGATATCATTGACATATATTAAAAATAGCAAAGGTCCAATTATAGAGCCTTGCGGTATTCCGCAAGTAATAGGCTGAGTGGTGCTTATGTGTTTCCCAATTTTTACTCTTTGGAATCTGTTTGTTAAATACGATTTGAAAATTTTTAAGGCATTACCAATGATTCCAATATGTTTCAGCTTTTTTAGCAGGAGAGAATGACTTACGGTATCAAAAGCCTTTTTTAAATCTATGAATATTCCAAGACATAGCCTTTTCTCATCGATTTGTGTCTTTAATTTGGAAATAAGATCAATTGTAGCAGACAGGGTATTTGATTTTGGGCGAAATCCGTATTGGCGTTTGAAGAGAAAATTTATTTCATTCAAGTAATTATTCAGACGCTCATATACAGCACGCTCAAAAACCTTTGAAATGATTGGTAACACTGACACGGGCCTGTAGTTACTAGGATTTGTCTTCGTACCTGATTTGTATATTGGTGTGACTTTTGCTATTTTAAGTTCATCTGGAAAGTGACCCACGTCAAAGCAATGATTAATACAAGATGTCAAAGTAGGAATTAGATAATCTTTTATACATTTGATCGTTTTTGTATTTATCCCATCTATACCTGAACTGCAATTTGTATCTAAGCTATTTATTATTTTACTGATTTCCAACTCAGTGCATGGTGTAAGGTTTACTAGTTTTAGGCGACCTTCGGACTGATCGGCGGTATTGTAAATATTATCTGTGTGATATTTTGCAGGAATTTGTGTCGCCAACCTGGGACCTATTGTGGAAAAAAATCGGTTAAACTCTTCGCATATTTTATCACCGTCCTCAATAAAACCAGAAGTTGTTAGAAGCATTGGTGGTCTGCAGTCAGATTTAATTGTATTGTTAGATAGCGAGTTAATAAGTTTCCATGTGTATTTAGGGTTATTTTTAAGTTTTTCGAACGCTTTAAAATAATAGTATTTTTTGGTTTTAGCTATTAATACCGTAGTTTCGTTTCTTCGTTTTTTGAAAGAGTTCAATAGATCAGCATTCCCCGGGTTTTTTTTTATTTGTCTCCAAAGTTCATTCCTCGAATTTATTTTAGTTATTATATCCTTATTGATCCAGTCTTTGCGTGGAAGATTTTGTAGTTTAGTTTTTTGAATAGTGTTATCTTTTATCAAAGCTTTGATATTTCGTTCTAAAATTTCATAGTCGCGGCTGTCTGTACTGAAATCAAGGGACTTGGCGTGCCGATAAAGGTTTTCGTAGTTTAAGGTATTATATGCAAATGCTACTATAGGATCTGGCTTGCAATTTTTTAATCCTAATACAAGTTGTTGATGGTCTGAAATTGCTGAATCGATCATTGCCACCTGAAAGCTTTTCTCTTTTAGGTTCGTTATTATATGGTCGAGAATACTGTGTGTAGTCGCCGTTGTTCGCGTTGAATATGTTGGATTTATCTTGTTTATAATATGATACCCGTTTTCCTGGATTAACTCTTGGTATTTCCTAGTAATTGTGTTATTATTCAGCAAGTTTATATTAAAATCACCAAATATGATGGCTCGTTTTCTCTGTTGTAGTAACTTTTCAAAGTCATCCTCGAACTTTGTCAGATTTGTATCTCCAGGCCTATACACAAGGCCAATATCCAAATTGTACTTCTCTGTATGTATCCACAGATAGTTACTTCCATTCAAATATGTTTCTTGCCTTAGATGATGTTTTACACTATTGTGAATGAATATTGAGACTCCTCCGCCTCTTCGGTCTGGTCTGATGTTATAATAGTGTGAATAATTAGAAATCTGTATGTAACTGGCCTCTTCTTTAGACTTTATCCAGGTTTCTGTCAAGAGAACAACATGCATTTGCCTACTGCAGGATTTCAAAATGCATTTCAATTCGTCTAGTTTTCCTGGTTTTACAATACTTCTGACGTTGGTGTAAAAACAATTAAAAGAAAACTTTTCGGTTTCCAGATCATCATAGTTTTGTAGAATTTGGTGTACCACCTTATCTCTCCCGCAAGTACCATTTTGTGCTTTTGAGTATTTTAGTTTTTTGGATTAGTAATTATTTTGGGAACTCCCCTTATATACTTTATTTGAAGGTTATTTTCTCCTAATTCTTGTCTGTGAAGTAACTCCTCTCGCAAATCCTTCATGTATTTCTGCTGAGCCGGTGTTTTGTCCGAATATATTTTTATGTTTTTGTTGGTGATATTGCCTGCGCTTTGTAGGATTTCTTTCGTTTCCATCACAGAGTTAAAACATACTTTCAGCGGGCGATTTGCACCAGGCTTATATTTACCAAGTCTTCTTATTTTTAATGGCTGTATTTCCTTCCCAGTCACACACTCTAATTGCTCTTTAACTTCCCTCTTGTCGTGAGCTTGTCGTTCATTTGGATCTTTTGACTCAGTTTCAGTGATTCCGATAACAATAACATTTTTCTCCCTTTCCACCCGTTCTCGAATCTCACTTAAAAGATGTTCTTCTTGCAGAAAGGAGCTAGTTGAAGGGATTGAAGTAGGGATTGCTTTTAGTTCTTTGATATCCCTCTCTAAACCTTTTATCTTTTCATCGGTGTCTACGCTTTTGGTTTTTAAATCGGCTACTTCGTTTAAAATTTTTCTGTTTTCTATAATAAGATGGTCGGTAGTAACTTGGATGTTATCTACTTTTGTTACTATTTGAAATATATCCTTGCGTAATGTGTCGAAATGTCCATCTTGGGATTTTACAACAGCTTGAAACAGATCTTTTATTTCCTTGCGAATCTCCGCCATTTCCGTACTGCATTTGCAATCCATCTCTGGATGTTTGCGTTTGCGCTGTGTAATGTTTAAATCACCGACATCTGTTAACTTTGTCAACTTTGATAGGTCAGGTTGCGATCCACTCTTTGGAGGAGACCTCATCATGTTAGGCATTATCTTTAAATTATTTTGCCAATATAGCTTTTGTCGAGGGTAGGTGCAAAGAGGTAATAAATAGTTTATGTCTCTTACCCAAGGATGTGAAAAGCGCTGTTCGCTGTGTATAACGATTTACTTTTCTTGTATATTGTTATAATTCTTCTAAAACTTCCTGTGATATTAAATTACCCGATCACTCAACACAATTAATGAGTCTAGACGCGTTATTTAAAAAACGTATGTTGTGTGTGTTCTTTTTTTAAATTTATAGATTTGGTTTGAACGCGGAATTACAAGATTTTATTTTTATAGCTGTCAATCTAACAACAACACAATATTAAACATACTGTAAAAATAAAAATTTATAAATAATTATAATTGCATAAGCTGATAAAAAATGCTATACAATAGCTTTATCGCGGCAGTCCCCGAGTGCCACACGTCTTTTTCTTTTACGTGGTGTGTCCAAAGAAAGAGATTTGGAAGTTTGACTACTGTCACTCGCTGAAGTATTACATTTTTTTCTGTGTACAGATTTCAACGGCGTTGGCAGCGTTGCGTTTTATAGCCATAGTTAATGTTCGTCGTTTTTGTTTGACATTGACACTAGTCAGACCTATGACGCGCACTCTGACCAAAAAAGAAAAAAAACATGACTAGCAGGGGCCTCTATCAGTCAAATTCGGCAATACAAGCGGCATTCATTCATTTCATTTTGTTTGACTGGTAATGTTGGCTAAACTTAATCACAAAGAACAGGGTGTCCGCCGGCAGATTTTATACTTAAAAACTTAAAATAAAATGAACTATCAGTACTTATCTTACACAAGAATAACGCAGATTTAACTCAAATGCCGTCCTTCTCGCTGCAAAACATTCTTGCAATCTTACTTTCATGTTGGTGAAAACTTGCTTGCAAACTTCCGGACTGATAGCGGCAATTTCGCGTTCGATATTTGCTTGTAGGGCCTGTATTGTTGATAGCGAATTACTGTATACGTGAGATTTAAATATCCCCACAGGAAAAAGTCGCAAGGACTCAGATCGGGTGATCTGGGGGCCAGGGTATGTCGCCAAATCGACTTATCAATTTTCCGGGAAAAAGCTCTCTCACCTTTGTCATTGTGTCCCTTGAAATGTGTGCGGTGGCCCCGTCCTGCTTAAAATGTGTCCTGTTATTGTAACTAACATGTTGATGCAGTTCCGGTATAAAAAAGTTGTCCAGCATTGCGCGGTAACGTTCGGCGTTGACAGTTTGATCTCTTGAGCTTTTGCGAGGCCTTGAACGTCGGGGGCATTGTGTTACGATGGATAATTTTTATAATTGTCCATCGTTAGCACGATACCTCAAGAGTTCAATCTTTGATTGCTTGGGGATTCTGCGGACTAATCGTCGTAATGTGTCTAGTCACTAGACTTCTTCTAGACTTTCGAGAAGTCACTAGACTCTAGTGACTTCTCGAAAGTGCTAAAAAACGTGCTAAAGGGGACTATAATCTCTAGCCAATGTTTCCATCGTGACTCCAATTGTATCCATCTATCACGATGACAGCACTTTCGTAGGATCGAAGGCCGGTAGGACATTGATTAAGCCTGTGTGCGTAAAGGACAACAATACGATGGGGGGTATTGATCTTAATGATCAAAAACTATCCATGTACTTGTTAAAGCGAAAGAGAGGTGTGAAATGGTACATAAAGATGTTTAAAAGGTTTTAGAATGTAAACTTTGTGTGATCGACAAATTCTTGTTCTGAGTCTAGGTGTTCTTTGTGTTCGTTTCATGTATCTTTGTAAAGTCAAGCCACACAGGATTTATACCTAGTGCGGGAGTTGTTTTTAAAAATAAAATAAAAAATAAATAAAATCTGTTCAGCTGTTTGTCTTTTTCAGATTTGAAAATGTAACAACTATTTAACGATTTATGTACATTATATAATGTGAATTTACCACCACTACACAATACACTTCTAAATAAAACAGAAAAAGCTTATCTACGTTTTACGAAGCAGTTTTAGTATGATGCTATTATAGATGCATAAAAATAGTCTTATAAATAACACACTTTTATTTTACAAAAAAAAATAATAATTATCTAGTGATAAATAAATTTCTTTAACCAAAAATACAATACTAAATCACCAAACAATAATATCATCAGTTTGATTTCATTTGTTCAAAAACACTTGAAGAGAGTAAATAAATCATAATAATAATTTCACATACGTATTACGTTTTGCATGATTTATAATGTTGGCGGTAGTCTCGACCAATCGGAAGCTAATTATATCACGTGAACGGACGAGTGCCCTTTAATAGGCAGTAACACCGACGCGACGCTTCTGTTTGGCGAAAGCTGTTATTGTTAAATGTAAATATTTGTTTAATTCTGATAGTTTTACGTTTTGTAAGTTCATGAGTTATGTAATAAGTGCATATTACGCCTTCATTTCGAGAATGCCGTTACCTCCCGTCCCGCTTCCTCACCGCGCGTCAAGCGTCGCCCCTTTAGTACGGATAGCAACGCTGCCCTGTAATTACGTCCATTTTTGTGTTACCGTACGCTCTCGAGTTTGTTGTTGTTTTTATTTCGTTAAGTTTTTTTTCTGTTGATTTATTATTTACGTTCGTTAATCTGTGTTGCTACAAAGAGTAAAAGAGGAAAGGTAACACAAAAAAGTGAACACGATGGTTAACGTAATTTGTTGTATAAGTTAATGACATTCTTTGAACAAGAAAATAATGAAAAACAGTTGATAACGCTTTATGATGTTCAAGATATCATAGCTATGAAACATATTGCCAGATTAAAAAATGAAAACGTCGCCTACATTTTTTTCATATTCTTTATACCTAAATAATGTATTCTATTGACTTATAAGGGACGCCAAACTTCAAATTGCTCATAGCCCACATCTATGAATATTCATATCGACGGTTAACGGCCAAAAAGGGATAACCGCCATTCTACAAACTTTACAGGAGACAAATAAACTTGTAATATTAATAAGTAATAATAAGTATTAAAAATTATAAATCTAATACAATCATAAAAAAAGTTTTTAACAATCCTTGTACAACATTTTTGTTCTAAGCTACAAATAGTAACTGCTTAGGCTTATGAATCGGTCTGGGCAACTTAATGAAGTACACTTAATTATTATTATTAATAATAATAGTATTTATTTATTTATGTAATAATTCAATCATACATTAATTTAGATCAAAAAGTATTAAAATAATCATGACTACCCACGATAAGGTCTTGCCTAATGTGGGGACTACTGAAACACACTTGTGTTTCAGTGGTCCCCACATTAGGCAAGTCTGTATCGTCCCTGACATTGGCAGGTATTTATTTTAATAAATAACTTAGCTAAAACGTACGTACTAAAAACAATAAATGCAAAACATTTACTCAGAACAAAAAAATACAAAATTATTTACGACATAACTTTTACTCAAAAAATACAAAAAAAAAAAATTGAAGACATTAGACATAACTTATTATAAATAATATAAAAACCAAGTACCTATTTAATTAATATCATCATCTTCGACATCTGATTCAGGGAGTGTATCTCGAATGCTACTAGCACTTTTAAGGCTCTTATACTCCCCTTGAAATATTTGTGGGATCACATTATCGGTACAGAGTTTCAGTAAGTCATCAAGTTTTATTTTCGAAATGGGTAACTAAGATTTATAACAAGCTGGGACATTACCTATGGACTTTGATTGTACTACGATTTGATGTGACTCAGCGTTTTCGTTCATGGAAGTTTTGTAATTAATTAAACAGTCGTTTTTTTTTAAATTTTACTATGCGCATTTTGCTGATTATGCCAGTGAGATTTCCCTTGAAATATTTTTCACTGATTGAATCCCATTTGTAAAAATCATTGAATTGCAGTGAGTCGACAATGTAAGGTTCTGGATTTTGTCTCGCTGTAGTAAAGACTGTAAACCACTGACAAGGTGCGTGAATGGTAGTTTTTTTTTAATTTTTCTCAATAACGGCATGGACGGAGTCTACTGGCATGTAAGTATGCCCTGTTAGCAAGAAGTTTATTTGGATTACATTGATATTATTGCACGTTTGCAAAGTTGCGTGTAACATTGCCATGATTATCCGGTTTCTATTTTGACCGGGACAACAATCACAGTATAGTAATAAATTCTTTACTGTACCACGTTTATCTACAATTTTAATGTACTTATTGAGTATTGTTGCAATTTCGTTGGCACCTCGTTTACCGTTACTTTCGTCCCAATAAAAACAAAATACTTTTCGCGTGCCATTTTCATAAATAAATAGACTATATACAGCTAGTTTACGACTATAAAATAATAACATGCTCTCTCCGTACGGAGTATTTAAAACTTTTTGTAGATCGAAACTAACACATAGGTTGGCAGGATCGTTTTTATCTATATTCTGATGTGTTTTAAATCTCTTATAACTATCTTCTTTTTCTCTTTCGTGTTCTTTTATTTCGTTTTGCATACTTGCATTGTCTTTATTTTGTTCGTATTTAAGACACTTTAGGCATTTATCCTTCTTAGGAACGTGAAACCCGATATTAAATTTTTCATTAAATATAGTCCGAAAAATACGTTACTTACAATATCAATTCCTCTCTCTATATAACTATTTTTATACATTTCATACAAATATGATATATTTTTTATGCAGCTAGGCAAGTAAACACGGGCAGAGTCCTTACGGCAATAGTGTGAGGGAACAGCTGGGAGACCCTTGATGTAATTATGCACTAACACTATTGTACTTTCTTTAGTTATGTTATGTGGTTCGCGTTTACCACGATTATCCTCTTTTGCCAACCCAATTTCAGAGTTTTGTACAGTATATTGAATAAATTTCAGACCAACATCTTAAGTGGCTGCTAAAAACTGAAGACACACGAATCGCTTCCCCTCACCTTCTGTTATTGCATACTTGCAACTGTATGAGCGTTTCTCAGAATTACTTCTCTTCCGTTTTATAACTGACCTCTGAGTCATTGATGATGACCCAACCAGTCTTTGCGCCGTACGGTTGACAGGCTCCAAAAATATTCAAAAATACATTTTCGTCGCTCATCTGTGACCATTTCACAACCATTGCCACACTTCTTGCCTGTACAAGGGTTAGGTTTAATTTCTTGAGCAGGGACTTCAATGCCATTTCTTTTCACGTATGCTTGACCAGATTGCCTTAGAGTTCTTTGTACTTTCTTTTGATTTATACGTCGTCATCTGATTCTGAAGTAGGTTCATAGACATCTGAATCTGCTTCTCCTTCTTTTTACATGGTGGTGGGTTACTACCTATATTAGAAACAGACACTAAGGTAACGCTAAAGCTGGTAGAGGGCAAAGGTTCTATATTGATGTTATTTGTTGAAGACAAAGGTTCTGTCTCGATACAACTAGTTGAAGGTAAAGGTTTCATATCGATGTAGACGGTTGAAGAAAAAGTTTCAGTCTCGACAGAACCAAATTTTTGAAGACTTCAGTCTCCATCCAACCATTGGGTGTCGCCGCGTAAGCTGTGCCGGGAAATTCTTTGTCTCCATTGAGCGCCTTCCATTGAACTCACATATTTTTTCCTTTGAATATTATTGAAGGAGGCACTCGTTGACCCATAGCATTACAAGCCAAAACAAAAGTAGTGTTTTCTTTACCCGAAGTGCTTGCGACGAATTTGGATTTGGATGGATCGATACTTAGGCTGCTTTCATCCAAATTCCAGATACGATCAGGCTTGTCCTCTATATCCAGTTCAACCAAGACCTTTTTCAAAAGATTTAAATATCCGTAAATATTAAATGAGTCTGTGGCAGCTTTCTTTCTAGCATATTCTAACGGCTCTGGTTTTCGAATGGACAGATTATGCCGCTTTTTTAAATTAAGAAACCAGTCCTCCCCTGGAATCCCATCTTTGAAAGGTGTTTCAATATCATTCTTAGAAACAAACTGACCCACCAATTCCAGAATTTCTTTCCTGCTGAGGCCAAAGCCCCACTTTGCTAGTGTTTTTACGGAAGTTGCTAACACGTTCTCTATATTTTCGGGGAGTGCTTTTCTCCTCCCTTTTGATTTTTTGATAACTCCTCGCGTACCATTAGTTCGACAATACAGTGTTGAAAATGGAATTCCGTACAATGTTGACGCCTTATCTATTGTTAACCTACCGGCTCGTACTTCTTCAATAGCTCGGTTTAATCTGTCTTCGGAATATTTGGGTCCCGTTTTTTTTTTAACGTAATTTTGCACCATCTGGAACAAGAAATTGTCTTGGGGTAAATGTAACAATCATATATCACATTTGCCCCAATAACACAAAAATCCGGGGCAAATGCAATAATGAACGTACGATGTAGACGGTACCAAATATTTAAAAAATACACGTTTAAAATAACTTTCTAACGCATAATCATACTATCACAAAACAAATTAAAAACTTACGTTAAATCCTTGGATGAATCCCGATGCAAAATTAGGTTATGAATTTGACCTGCACGCTTTCACGATGTCCGACACGCAATGACACGTCACGCCTACATCCTTCAGTGAAACTGTGTCAACAAGTGGTTAGCTTAGAGTTGAAGAAGTACGTATGGTATATCAGAGATGGCAGCAGGGGTTTCTTAAGTGAAACTACTTTTAGGCTAACGTTATCGCATTTGCCTCGTTATTGCAAAAGCCCCATCTGACCCTATATAAAAAGTATCATTACCTGGCTTGGGTGTTAAATTTTCAGTCGAAAAATTTAATTAATCGTTTAAAACGATTGGTTCCTTAGCTTGAGACTTATTCAAACTTAAATCTAATTTTTTACATGGACCTCGTTTTACAACTGAAGACAATTCTAAAATCATAATTAGAATAATATTGAAACACAATTTGAAGAATGTAATCAAAAAATAACAATAATAATAACAGAATTTCACTTAAACCTCTATAAACGGGTGTAATCAACAATAATAGGAACATTGTCTACTGGTTTAAGTGAAAATATACTAAAAATGTACATAATAAGATTTAAAAAATTGTTATCATCATATATAAATTACACTTACTAAATCGCAAAGCAATTTTATTAGTTTCAACACCACTGTCCAAATCGCATCATCGTCAGCTTTGTATTCCAGTCACACCAACAGGCGATGTCTTCCTGCTGCCTATTTTTACTTTGAGAAAAAATTGTGACTTTTGTTTTTATAAAATGTGTCACGTACTTTCAGGTCGCTGCCGAGTACGCTTGAGACGTACCCAAAAACTGAAACTTAAATGGATTCTTAAAAGTTGTTTGGTATTGTGCGTTAACTTTCCTCGCTGCTGTGGGCGAGATAGGATAAAAGGGAAAAAGATAATAGACAAAACACTTAAAAATGTCTGCGCTCATCTTGATTCTATTTAGTTCCATGTACAACTCTTCGTTGTCTAATGGCGAAATATCTTTAAATTCTTGGAAGCTCTGTCATGAAATTCTCTCTCTCGTGTCATGTGATCGGATTAGAAACTTACATTTTCATTTATGTTGGAAAAGGATTTTTTTTAGTTTATTTTATAAACATTTCATAGACGTCATGTGTTGATGATCAATTTAGATTTGATACGCTTTTTGTCAATATCGAATATTATACGGAATTCTCGGCCATAAAGTATAAAATTAAAAGGATTACTGAAATCGAATCTTCTACGGGTCCTTCTAAATATCATTCTACGTCTGCGTGACGAGAGCGACACAACACGTGTCCTACGACATCAACAAAATTGTAATATTTGAACTGTACCAACTCATATACCTCGGATATCGACAGACACCTGACTGATTGGGTAACTTTTCTATGAACGCTAATAAACTTTTCAACTGTTTATGAAGTTTTTCATTTATGGACTTTTCTCGCCAAATTCTCCTAAGGAAGGATTTTTGTTCTTGATAACTCCATGGACACTGCAGTTGTGAGGGAGACCTCTCGGTGCGCTGGTGCAATATGTGCATTTCAATCAAACCGAGTATTATTGAGATGGCGTACCTACTTCTACCAGTTCTTTGTTACAGTATCTTTTTGTTTGGAGAAATGATGTAAATAAAACTTTTTTTTTAACAATTGCATGTTTGAAGTGTCAAGTACAGGTGACAATTCTGAAAATATTTTCTTAAATTATCAACCGATGGGTCGATTTAATTGTTAGATTGTTGAGAAGTGGTAGTTTGAGATCCAGAGTCAAAAGGAACAGTTTAATACTGAGTTTGTTGACGAGCTGGAGGGCTTCATTTTTTGTCACTGACAAAAGGGTAAATTGCTCTGGCTGTCAAAAAACTAAAGTTGTCGGTTCTAGCAGTTGAGAATTGCAGCGACGATTTTAAGCTGAAAAATCATTTACATCCACTGATTTATATACTGACATTGTTCTTAATAGCTTTCGTTTAGATTTTTTTTAGATTAAGACCAACATTCAAGAAACTATTAAAAGCAGAAGTTCCAAACTCTACTACTTCGTATTCTTATGTGAGAGTTAAGCAAGGGCTAAGCATATTTAAAAGGTTTCATATGCGTTCGGTCAATCGGTTGTAGTTTGGGTTGTGTGTGGAGGGGTGCTTAACATAATCTAAGATTATTTTTTTTGGCAAATTGATCTGGCATCGACATGAAAGTTTTTATTACAAGCATGTCCGTCAAAAATCAACAGAACTAGGTTTTCTTTGGTAGGCTTTGAGTATTTCGTGAAGTGACCCCTCCATTACAAAACCAGTTCTGCATTCATCCAGCTATTTGGCTGAGCTTCACCTACACTTTCATGTTGCATTAATCGTTAGTCTCATGCATTCATCCAGCTATTTGGCTGAGCTTCACCTACACTTTCATGTTGCATTAATCGTTAGTCTCATTTATGCGATACTAAGTGAATACTAATAATTGTGGTACGAACTGACCTCCAACGTTCATTGCAAAAAGCACAGTCACGTTTTTTCCAGGCTCTGCCGATGTCAAAGTAGTCTTTGGTTTATAATAACTATAACTTACCATGTTTTTGAACAATACTTTCCTTACTTGGCTATTTTTCGCGGCTTTATGCATATTTCCCGTATTTTATGCATATAATATGCATTAAGCTGAAGCCGCATTTACTCAATCGCGTGATTCTGCATCATCACGCTACTACCAATGCATGGGTCAGCCAATACAGAATATACTTATGTAGGCTTGCATACTTATTTCTACATATATAGCTACTTGGCAAGCAGGTATCAAAAAGTGAATCAATATTGGTACCTATCTACACCGTATTGATAACCAATCGAAATGGTTTCAAAATAAAAATTATTTAATAACAAAAACAATGGTATAGGCTTGTCTGCGAAAATTAAATAAAAAATATGTTTTAAAATACTAAACTAAAATATTTCAATAATGAGGCGAGACATTATTGAAATGTTTTCAGAAAGCACCCCACGCTTTTTACATTTTTTTTTTGTGTATCTTCTGCACTATGGCAATCTTTTCGAAAACAATAAGCCACTTGTTTGGCTGGAACTATATCTCCTGATTTATGTTATTGTTATCATCGAAAGCCAATCAATTGCAGAATTTTCCAGCAAACCCTCTTCTTGACTCAGTCTACAAATCTTTGGGCGAGACTGGGGATGCCTTGTCTCTTCAGTCGATTGTACTGTAGTCCACCCTCTCCACTTAAGGCCTGTGCGAGTTCGTTTGTGTGACTTGCTAGTTTCACCTGGTATTTCAGGCTTGCCTGGACTATTTTCTCACGAACAGTGTTCATGCCTAGGTCAAGATATATGTATTTGTTGCTAATACATTGGGGTATACTGAACATGGTTCTTAGTGCTTTACTTTGGAATCTTTCCAGGATGTCAATGTTACTCTTGCTTGCTGTTCTCCATAATTGTATCCCTTAAGTCCAGATGGGTTTCAAAGTTGCTTTATATATCAGCATTTTGCTGGTGTTTTAGTTGCGAGCTTCGTCCGATTAACCAGTGAAGACCATGAAGTTTTCCATCCAATTGTTTTCTTTTAGCCCAAATGTGCTTCTGCCATGTGAGCCTTCTGTCTAGGTACATTCCCAGGTACTTTGCATTGTCTGCTTGAGGTATTTCTTCGTTGCTTAGCTTAACCGGAGGGCAAGTGCTTTTTACACAAAAAATATTTTTTACGTTTTAGTTCGATTGCTATTAAAGCGTCTTTATTTTAGTTTTTTTAAACTATAATTTATCTTCTATTTTTTTAGTTTGCTATATTTATAAAAGCGTGTTGGTTTAGTTCATTAAAACTATTCTTTTTACTAACTTTTAAACTTTCGCGTTCCATGATATATTAACAATTATTTTATTTAAAGGTAAGAAAAGGTTATTAAAAGATAAACACCAGAATAGGAGCACATCGGTTTGCTTACAGAATAGGGACACTGTTATTGTGGTATGTGGACGATACATGGCAAAACAAATTTATCAATTATATCGAAAAAATGCGGGTGAAAATGAAGTTAAAAGATTCTGTTGCATACATACATACAGGTCAAGCTAATAAAAGCGTGTGAAAAAGTTACTAAAATTATTTTAATTCAAAATTGTCACGATAGCTTTGCGATATTCATGCAATTATATGTGTTGAACACACATATGATTGCATGAATATAATATCATTTATAGAAAAAAAAACAAAAAATGTCCCTTCTGGTTATCAGTTGGTGTAAGTCGATCTTCAGTGGCTCTAAGACCAAAACATGGTTACCTCAATTTGAGAATGAATGAATATTTTAGGAAAATAGAGAAAACAAAAGAAAGGGCGATAAGCTTAAAGATCTGGTAGTGTGGTCAAGCCACTTCCGGTGTAGGTAAAGATCATTTGGAACCAACAACTAGTTTCCGATAACAAACGAGCCTTCGATTTCAATATTCAATATCAAAGCCGAGTCACTGGCACCGCCGCCGGCGCGGCGTCCTGTTTCATGTCGGCGTATACCGAGCCCATATTTAGCCTGGGTTCGACCACTATCGTATCTTTTCATTCTTTAGCTAAATTGGACGTCGCTCGGTTTATATGTAAAATCAAAAAAAATCGAGAACGAATGAAGTCTCAAATTTTAAAAGGACCTTGGTCTCTACCTAAAGATAATAGATTTAAATTTCTACAAAACGTAATTTTGCGCTTGAAAATGATTTTGTTTTTCTTTATGCTAAGTTTATTTGAAATGAAATTAATGAAATTTTATTGTTTTTAAAAATGTTGTTTTACTAATGAAATGTTTAACACTAAGACAGAAGGTCTTTTACTAGTTTTAAATTTATTTGATTTGTATATAATTAGAATGTTTATCAACGTGGGCTGATGATCATTCTTCGGACAATTGCATTTGTCCTGTTCTGCTGAGAGTTTGATATTGATACGAAACGTGCAATATCCAATTCAGCAGGAAGCGCTCTGCGTGCGTTTCTGTTATTAATACACGGTTGTGGAAAGTTCCAGGGCACTGCTTGCGTCGCCTGTTCGTCACAACACCAATTGGCATCGCTTCGTCCTACAGCCTCCTTCGTGAGTTGATAACCCTGATGTAGGTTGCTCCGAAGGTTTTGGAGGCGGAAGTGCTCGCCGAAGTTTATCGACGGGTGGCTTCTTTCCGGGCGGAGTGTGGCATTCGCCCCCCGCCCGAGGAGGTATGCGAGTGGCGTGAAGCCGCCCGTCGAGCCACGATGGCTCGCTGGTCGTGCCGGCTGGAGACTCCACGCGCTGGCTTCGCCGCCGTGGAGGCTCTCCAGCCGGTCATCCACGAGTGGGCAGGGCGGCAGCACGGGGCTCTTTCCTTCCGACTGACGCAGGTGCTTTCCGGGCACGGATGCTTCGGGAAGTACCTGCACTCGGTCGCACGGAGGGAACTGAGTCCCGCCTGCCACCACTGCGACTGCAGTGAGGACTCGGCCCAGCACACGCTGGCGGCATGCCCCGCATGGGCGTCGCAGCGCCGGGCCCTCACTGCAGTCATCGGAGGAGATCTCTCGCTACCGGCCGTCATCCGCTCCATGGCCGGTAGCGACAGCAGTTTTACCGCGGTCGCCACCTTCTGCGAACACGTCATCTCGCAGAAGGAGGCGGCGGAGAAGGCCCGGGAGGACGACCTCCTCTCGGACCCGATCCGCCGCCGGCGAACCGGGCAGCGGAGGCGCGCTCACCAGCGCCTCATGCCGCCCTGAGTGTGGCCGCGGATGGTCGGGACGGGTTTGCCCTTCCATCCGCAATAGTGGGCGCCCGCGAGGAGGCGACGTGACGCGTGTGCCGTACGTCGCCTAAACGGAGAGGTTGAGGAGGAGGGTGCCCGCATCTGTGCGGGCTGGCGCCGGGAGGGGTCCGGATGTGTTAATAACAGCAGTTCCCGGATCCCTCCCGTCTCAGGCGCAGAGTGGCACACCGTGTGGTTTTAGTCGGTTCGATTCCGACACACCGCCCCGCCGCAAACCCCGGCGGGGTGACGGCCCGAGGGGGTTTCCACACGTTAAAAAAAAAAAAAAAAAAAAAACGGGCTCGCGTTTGCTGACGTCGGTCTTACGACCAGTTGCGTCCAGCGCGCTTTAGCGTTCACATTCTCATCAGTGGGCTTAGTCCTGATGAACTGGGCACTATCTCCGTCCACAGTCAACGCCTCCAGTTTGACTTTTTCGTTTCGGAACGTGGGAGATCCGGCGAAATAGTCGCTGATGGCTTGTAACAGTTTGACGTTTAGTCTTGTGCCTGCAATCTGTTCTTCGAAGGTCGTGGATCTGATGCCTACTGATTCTAGTAGGATTTTCACCTCTTCCTTGCGTGTACCGATTGCTCGTGTGAACGTGTAGCTCTGGTGTTGGCTGGGAGTACACGGAAATTTGGCACTAGGTGTGCCTCATCCGATGTCTCAGCCATGAGGATATCTCCACAGATCCCCAGACAGGGAATCTCTTCGTAGAGATTGTGTGACTCTGCGTCTATGACGGCGGAGTGATAATCTCCCAAACCTTGCTGTATTACCCTAGGTAGGACGTGGTCTGTAAGACTAACGGTTTTACCCGTTTGATCTTTGACTTCGCCTATTCCTTTCAGGAATAAGTACAGCGGTTGTGGAATGTTGTACTCCTGCGTTGCCATAGCTTTGCAGAATTCCGTTTCCTCAAAAGTCAAGTTTGCGTTTCCGCGCTTGGCTTTAATATCCAACAAACGTGTCCATAATATTGCCGTTGTGTAATACATCAACATGTTTTTAGACATTTGTTTGTTGAGGTTCTTGTCATCTCCGCGTAAGGCAGAGTAGACCTCCTCCACGATGTCAGGCAGCCAACCGAAGGTTGGGCTGGTCTCCTGATTTACCTGGAGTTCTCTGACTGAAACGTCAATACCGAACACTGAGTCCGCCCACAGTGGGGTGTTCTTCATTGGTGTCGGATTCTTTTCCACTTTTCGACTTTTCCAGTGCAGTTGGCGACGTTACTTCTTTTGAAGAAGGTCCCGCTTTCTTTGTTTGTTTGGCGCCTTCGTTTCTCTTTCCAACTTTCGCTGGATCGAATTTCTCAGGTTGGCCTCGATAGCCTGGGGCTATGCGTTTGATCTCTTCTTTTGTATAGATCTTGGGTTGTTCATTCGCGTTTGCGTTCATTTTCAATTAATTCTCTTTAGCGTTCGTCGTAGAATAAATTGGGATAAATGGATTGAAAAATATATGATTTATCTCGGATTTTTTATTTTCTTATTTATTTATTGAATATCCTTATCTTTTGGTTTTTTTGAAATTTTTGTCCAGAATATTAAAAACAGAAGTGAAAAGAAACATTAAAAATGTATATTTTTCGGTTTTTTATATTTACTTTGACTGAATTATTTGGATTAAAGCATGAAATTTTTTTTTTACTTAAGACAATAAATTTGCTATCTATATTTAAGAAATTTGAGAAAAACGCTTTACGTTAAACAAAATTTCATTTATTTTAAATACTCCTTGTCCACACACGAGACACAAAGCGGGAACATCTAATGAATTTTCAAGGCATTTAACCTTTAACTGCTGTCAAAACTCGTTGGGGTTGAAGTTCAACGGTATGATATGATGCCCTTAAAAAATATTTATGGTTAACATTAAAAGCTACTATAACCGACTACAAGAAAACATCTATAACAACCGTAGCATACTAATCACACTAATCTCATGTTTAAGATTTTTTCAATGAAATATATTACATAAATTCCGCAATAAAAACCATCGTAAAGGATGGATGGTCTTGAGATGGATAAACCATATTTTTTAAAAGCCAATCATCCTTTTTGTTTTTCTGGGAAAAAGAGCACTGAAAAATGTTTTAAAATTCGGGATCTTCTTTTATTTGGCCAGAATCTAATAAATAAATCCATTTCTCTTTTAATTGGACATAAACAAGAATCCAATGAGAGATCTGAACGTGAAGACGACGACGTGACGTGACGGAAGAAGATGGGTTTTACGAGACCATTGTTTTTTCATATTGAGGCTAAAGTTGTGGTCGAAATTCTAAATATAGATTTTTTTAAATTTTAGAGCTATTTTCACAGATAATATAAGCTGTTACTAATGATGTAGCACAATAGTCAACGGTAAAGTTCAAGAGCCATGCTCTGTCGTACAAAGTATTGTAATCTTGTCCGTTCAGCGACGATATATTCACGAGGGCAGTTTGGATGATAATAATAATCAATATTTTTTATCGTACCGTTGCCATGAAACATATAACACAGTAATGTGTGAAGGAATGTATTTTTTTGCGATTGCGTGCAATGATGTAGGAGTCAAATCATCAACATTTTTAGCCAGGGCCGCGCCGACAGCGCCTGTGTGCGAAACCTATGAAGCGCCTCTTTTTTCACGAATCTTCATGTTTCAACTTATGTTTTTTTATTATTTGTTAATTTTGACCGAAATAAATGTTCTCCAGTTTTAAATACTTAGATGATATTTAATTAATTTACAAATTTAATTTTTACATACTTTATTTATGATGTTAAATCTAATTGTATACTTAGATATTAATAACGAAATAGCTGCCTTTTCTAATAATACTGATTTAACTATTACGTATGCTATGTTTAAAAAAAATAACAAGAGTCTAAAATATATAAAAATATAAACATACTTAAATTATATTATTTCCACTCTTCTCGCTTTTCTGTTGGCGAAATCCTTAATAATCTCGTGTATGTCCATATGGTCTAATATGGCCTCCTCTATGGATATTGTTGCTAAATTTGTTAATCTTTCCTGGCTCATTGTTGAGCGCAGGTATTTTTATATAACTTTCAATTTAGAAAAGGACCTTTCTGCGCTTGCTACGGTAACTGGCATAGTTAGCAAAATTCGTAATGCTATGGTGATGTTAGGGCAAACAGCTGTCAAATTGTTTAAATATATAAATTCGTGAATTTTCACTACATCATTATTTAATTTTTTGAAAAGAGACTGACACGACACAATTTCTTCATACAAATCATCGGCGTTAATATCCAATGATTCATTTGCAGAAAGTTTTTTCTGCAAACGATGACAGCTACTTCTTAATTGATTTTGATCTTGGTCATCACTTAGTTTGAATAAAAAATTAAACACGTCATTTTGATTATTTAATAAATTAAATCTTTCGTCTACGGAGGATAAAGCTTGATCCAAAATATAGAAATATAAATTAATTTTAAAAGCTGTCTTCAGATCATTTATAGTATAGTCTTCGTGTTCATAATCAAAACTCTTTGGAGTCTTACGACGTCTTAGGGGTCTGGATCCGGAAGTTTCAAATTCAGCCTCGACACCTAATTTTTCGGCAATTTTCATGGCATCATTTACAATTTCCTCAAAATTTGCGTCGGTTCTAATTTTTATCATAAACTTCTTCAATTCCGTTAAAGCATCTAAAGCAACTTGCATATTCATATCGATGGACTGCAGAATTTTGCTCACAAAATTTACTTTTGTCAAAATCATATGTCATATATTTAGTGAACAAATGAATAAAAAGGAGCAAATTTTTTCTGCTAGACATTTAGCGTCATATTTTGCCTTCTGATCATATGATACACCATTTGATATTTCATATAAGGCGTCATAAAATTCTCGTAAATTTTAAACAGCGGTTTGATAGCATCTATTCTGCTTGACCATCTTGTTTCAGACAATGGTTTTAAGGTCAGATTTAGTACATATTTTTTTAATATATCCCATCTTTTGGTAGAGGACGAAAAATATTTGTATAATTCTTGCACAATACTAAAAAATCCAGTCGTATGATAATTGAGATTACGTGTGAAACGTCAGATGTACAATCCAGTATTATTGGAAAATATTTATTCATTTGACATAAATTTAAAATAAAATGTTGGATTTGGTTACCGAGTATGTAAATTATTTCATTTTCGATCTTATCTCCAAGATAAGTCGGCATATTTTTGAAATCCGGATCATTCGTTACGCGTCGTATATGTTCAGTCATTGAAAGATCGAATTTTCCTAACAGTTCAATACATTTAAAAAAATACCATTGTTACGGTCATATAATTTTTTGCTTTGGCCACGAAAAGCCATATTTTGTGTACTTAGAAATTGGACCACATATATTATTCTTTTGATTACATCGTACCAGCGCTGCTTTTCAACCTCTAAAAGTTTTTGTTGAATACTATCAATAGTGTTTTTATTTTTAAGAGCGTGACATAAATCTGTCCATTTTTTATAATTATTGAAATGAGCAGAACTTTTCTCATGTCTGCTGCAATACAAAGCCACATGTTGCCAATCACTAATTCCCTCGCAGAATTTATTGTTATGTTTTGATTCAAATAGTTTGCAACAGAAGCAATAAACGGCATTTTTGGACACTGAATACAGCAGCCACTCTATGTGATACTTTTCACCGTTTCCTGAATGCCTTTCATTCTTTTTTTTTTTTTATTTTTTATTTAAATAAGAAAAACAGTATACATTAACAAACATAAAACACCCATAAAACCCTTATAGGTTTATCTTGGGTGTGAGTGTACATTCCTCTGTTAATTTATTTGATACAAACCAAATATTTGTTTAATAATATCTACACGCATGGTATAAACGAGTAATCAGATACATATAAGATTATAAAAAAATGTTGGTAGCACTACAAGAATTAATAGGTGCAGGGTAGGTAGGCGTAAAACTATTTCTAGCGTTTGACCGGTATAGTTGTTTATGTTCGATGAGTGAATATTATTTTTACTTCTTATGTTGCTCAGAGTCTATACAGGATGATTGTTAGCTATTACGTTATTTTTTTATTTTATAGAATATCCTGTTTTATTATGGTTTATGTTAGATGATTAATATATAGATTTATGTTAGATTACCGTTTGCTTTAGGTAAGTATATATTTTTGACTATTGATTTTAAGTTAGATGAATTTATTTTATTTCTTGTTTCCACTGGTATTTCATTTATAAGTCTTGGTAAGAGATAGTCAGTAGTTCGCATTCCGTTGTAGTTATTGGCTGTTTTAGTAATTAGCATTTTGTTAACCATTTTACGTGTCGTAATTGGGTGTTTAATTAGATTAAAATTAAATTTATGGTAGTTTTCTATAGTGAGCACCATTTTTACTCTCTCATGAACTGGTATTGCTTTACAAAATTGAAATAGTTTTTCATCATCATGGTTGAATTGTTTTCGAACTTTTTTAGGTACAATAGATTTTAACAAACGAAGTTGTAAGGAATATATTTTATGCAAATATGACTGAAATGTGCGTCCATAACTACTGAGCCCATATAGTATAATACTTTCCGCTAAGGCTGCATAAATATCTAGTAAAATAGCAAAAGGTATTTTATATTTAAGTAAACAGACCTTTGCTAAAATCGCGCGTAGCTTGTCACACACAGTATCAATATGAGCAGCCCAATGGAACCTATTATCTATTGTAACTCCCAAATACGAGATTTGTTAAACTTTATGAATGCATTCGCAGTTACATTGAGTTTTTCTACCATGCAAACAGTCGTGATCATGCGCAACCAATTGAATGTCATCATCAGTGTTCGCTTTATTATACGCTGATGACACATGGAGCAGTTTAGTTTTCTGTGCATTTAGGACTAGCCCCACATCATGAGACCACTTTGTTAGAAGTGTGAAATCTGTTTGTAGTCGGCTCATGGTTACCAATATATCACGATCAGCCGAAATGAGACATGTATCATCAGCATACTGATAAACGACACAATTTTGTATGATATTGTTCATGTCATTCACATAGGCAAGATAATGCAGAGGGCCTAGTACCGATCCTTGCGCCGTTCCTTCCGTTACTTTAACCTGGTCACTCAATGCCTCATCTATATTTACGTGATATGATCGATTTTGTAGGTAGTCTGCGCACCAAGCTAGAGGGGAACCACGTATGCCGCTGCATTCTAATTTTTGTAAAAGTGTGTCATGTCTCAATGTGTCAAATGCTTTACTATAATCTATGAAGACCATGAGAACATGCTTTTTTTCATCAAGACTGCCATTTACGTAATCTGTAAAACTGGAGAGTAGTTGTGTTGTATTCTTTTTAGGCTGGAAACCGAATTGATTCTCTGAAATTATATGATGTTGTCTATAAAAATTATGAATTTCATTACAAATGTATTTTTCTACTATTTTGTCAATTATAGGCAATATAGTAATGGGCCTATAGTTGCTATATTCGTTACGTGGTCCTTTTTTATAGATTGGTCTGACTAATCCAACCTTTAGTTCATTAGGGTATAAGCTCTTTTTTAGACTTTCTTTAATTAATTTTGCAATTGCACAGGAGAGTTTTTCCGAAATTGTTTTAATGTCTATTGGTTTAATTTTGTCTATTCCAGGAGATTTATTGATTTAATGTTATTAATAATTTTAAGAATGTCTGTTTGTGTGGGTTTTTTCAATAACATAGAAACGTTTGCCTCTTTGACATAGGAATTAGGGTCGAGTAGAGAGGTTTTACATTTAGGTACTATATTTTTAACGGTGTTTTCAAATTCTTTAGCAAAGTTATTAGCTATAGTTTTACTACAATTATTTTGCTCCGCAAAGTCTTTTAAAACTGTGCTATCTATGGAGGACTTCAGTCGGCCTGTCATTTCATTTAATATTTCCCACAGTTTTTTTGGGTTGCCCCGGTAAGTATTGATTTCCTTTTTGTAAAATTGGTTCCTAGATCTTTCTACAGTTTTATTACATTTATTACGCAGTTTCGTATATTCTAATTTCAATATCTTGTTTGTGGGATCTTTTTTTAATTCTATTAGTTTTTTATCTTTCATTTTACACATATTTATTATTTTATTATTTACCCATTTCTTTGTGTTTCTGTGGGATGTGCTTAATTTTGTTAAATATTTTGATTTTTCGTAACAGTTATCTATATTTGTTTTAATTATACTATATATTTCGTTTGGACAAGTGAGGTTCTCTATGTTGTTCCATACTATACTATTTAGCTCTTTTTGAAGCACAGATTTGTCATAACGACGCAAGTAATTACAATCATCCTGTATACGTGCACTACACGGGAGCGAGGCAATAGTGACACGGTGATCCGCTAGTACTGTACCGAGCGCCGCACAATACACGTCCTGCGTGCGGGATCTTATAAATATGTGGTCAATACAAGTTTTTGTCAAGATTTCTTTTTTAAATTCAATTCTTGTATAATCTTTGATCCCGCACACAAGACCGTGTTCGTACATTAAGTTCATGTACAGTTGTACTGAGGTACTCTTGGATTTAAGATCTATATTTATATCTCCAATAAGTATGACATCCTCCGAATGATAGTTTTTGAGTATGTTATCTAATTCGATAAGGAATCGAGCCTTACTCTGTGCTGGTGGTCTATAAAGTGCAAGCAGAACGGCAGTCAAGTTGGAATTTGTAGTTATTTTGCCTATAATGCTTTCTGTGTGAATCGTGGTGGTTTTGTAAAGCGTAAATTTGTGGTTTTTGAGTACGTAAACTATTATACCACCGCCTTTTCGCTTGTCCCGCAATTCCGTGTGCATGTTATAGTTAGGTATGTGATACAAGCAGCTTATACATTCCGATATACCTACTTCAGTCAGCACAATTACATCTACATTTCTGTTTGAATTAAATAGTAGCAATTCGAGTTTAGAGAAATTTTTAATTATTGAACGAATGTTACATACTAACATAATAATAGTCGGAAAATTTTCGCCCCGAAGAGTCACGCGGAAAATTATACAGTTTAATTTGTTTAATCGGATTTTCTATTAAATACTGGATCACAGTAGCATTGAAAACTTTTGGCCAGAGTCCAGGGTCATCTTTGGAAAAAGTTGGTATTGGTGACGATAATTGTCTTGGCGGTGACAATGGTGTATCAGGCAGCGGCACGGACATAACTTCGGCGGCATCATCTTAAATTAAAGACAGACAAACAAACACATATCAGTACCTATCTACCTGTCTGAATAAACTGATTTATCTATCTATGAATGATTATATATATATCTATGAATCTATGATGATTTAAAAATATTATCTCTAACGTGAGTTAAAAAATTCTAAAATCCAAGAGAACGTTGTTCCCATGTTATTTGAATGGGAAATTGAAATTCACGATGCGGCACGTCTTAATATTAAGAGCTCAAACTTTCACAGTATTTGCTTTTCACCGTTTGTCACAATATTTTCGCTATAATTAAGAAAAAAAACATTGTCGATTTTGAAACAGTCTTATAATTATGTATGACAAAATAAATAAATAAATGAATATTCCTCGACAATCAAACGCCGTCAAGTCCCAAGCTGAGCAGGGCTTGTAATGAAATTAATAAAGTAAATGTTTTTTTTTTGACGTTACAAACTGACTAAAGTTATATATATTTGTATATTATTTTAGTTGTGTTTTTATCACGTTCTTCTTCTTGTTTTCTTTTCCTCATTAAATTCTGGTAACCAGATAATATATTTTTTTTTATCTTGAGTACTATCACTCATCGTGAAACCAAGTTAAAACAATCACCAACACACAAACAATATATTGTTTTAGGAGCTAGAACTTAATCTTACTATGAAAAATCAATGCGCACCTTGCACACACTTTCAATTGACTGATTGTTCAATTGTTTTGGCACTCTCGTTCCTTAAAGTCGTTGAATCCCCGTGACCCCAACCCGATTGCGTCGCACGCAACGCATCGGGTATCGGGTTATATTCATTTAAACAAACTCACGGCGGTTCTTTTGATTTTAACGCTGAGCTCATAACTAATGTTAACTAAAACCCGAAGCGTAAAATTAAACCACACACGTGAATATTATCTTAGAAGACTTGTACAATAAGCGCATTATAATTATGTTTTGTTATTTACAAGGCATATGTTGCGCCTATTGTACCTACTTACTTATCGATATTCGAATACGAAGAATATGTTGTTGTGTAAGTGTAACAAAAATAATTTCGATGGCGGCGCCTCTATTGTCTTGGCGCCTGTGTGCGCCGCACACTTTGCACACAGGGGCGGCGCGGCCCTGTTTTTAGCATATAAAAAAGACGAATCATAGTGCACACCTTCAAACACAAATCGTTTCTTAATCTGTACGATTGATTCAATATAAAACGATTTTGCTGACTGAAAAGTCTTCTGAACTTCACAGTTTTCTTTATTTTCCACCTCTGTTGAAATGGGTTGCATCTACACCTAAAAAAATACGTTTGAGTTCAAGATGTTCTTCTGTCTGATAAGGATTAATTTGATTAGCAGGGGTTTGTTTGGCAAAAATTCTATTCATGAAATTTAATGCCAATGTCTTAATTAATTCCTCAGTTTGAGCCTTTAATTCTGAAAATTGAGGATAATCAGCTTGAAACATGCAATTAAAATCATTAAACAGCTCAAGAGCGTATTCTACGAAATTCATTTGGCATTTTATCAAAGGGTTCTCCAAGGTTCGGAGAGTGTGGCGGTTCGCATGTGTTAGATCTTCAAAGCTTATTATTCTTCAGTAGGTAACTCATCAACGGATCCCACTGTTCTAAAATTCTTCGCACGCATGTTTGAAGCGGCAGCCACCTGGTTTGACAAACTCTCAATATTTTATAAGGTTTGACTTCATAGAAGGTTTGAAACTCTTTGAAAGCAGCAGAATTTTAAATGATTGTATATGTTACGGCACAAATCTTCTAAAGAGTTGCTTAACTTGGTGCATGGTGCATGCGTTACTCGCCACCAGATCTATCACATGGCATGAGCATTTTGACACAAATACTTGAGGATAGTTTTGTTTGATTAGTTGAGACACAGAGTTGTGCTGACTCTTCATGACTGCAGTCGTGTCAGCACAAAAGCCTATCCAGTTTTGCAGAGGAACACTGTTTTCTTTCAGCGTGTTAATCATTTGTCTGGGCAATATACTAGGGAAAAAGGGGGTAATGGGAGTCACTTAAGCAAGTTATCAAATAAAACTTGGTGCATGCAATATTCAAATAACACAATTTTTACTTAAACTTTGTTTTATTCAACTTTTTATGTATTTTAATTATCATACTACCAGTCTTGTAAGTGTCATTATCTTTGGAATAATATATTAATTGCCATTAAACTTTAAAAAAAAATCACCTTTGACCACCATTGTCCACAAATGAGGGCAATTATAGTCACTATGGGGATAATAAGAGTCAGCTTAGCCTAACAATAATGGTCACATACGTAACCTTGTGGCGAGTCCCATCCTATGCAGTTAGCGTGTGCCCATAAGCCACAAGAAGTGCATCAACTCATTATTGCGACCAAATTCATCGCATCCTAAGCATTTTTTCAGGTCGTCATCATCGTCATCATTACATAACTGATTAAGAGGAATATCTGATTCTGAAGAAGTATTTAGATCTTGTAATACGCGCCTTTTGGCTTTATTCACAACTAGCTGAACCCCGCGGTGTTACCCGCGGTTATTGTTGTACCGCGAGTAACGCCGCGCGACAAAGTTAGTCTAAAAAAAGTAGCCTAAGTTACTCCCCGGATCATCAGCTACCTGCCAGTGAAAGTCCCGTCAAAATCCGTCCAGCCGTTCCAGAGATTACCCGGAACAAACAGACAGACAGACAGACAGACAGACAAAATTTTTTATAACTGCATTTTTGTTATATGTATCGTGTATACATACATATGCATTGATTAAAAAGCTGTTATTTTAATGTTACAAACAGACACTCCAATTTTATTTAATTGTATAGATATCTTTCTTAGGTCTTCTGCTTCTTGCTAGTTTTTGGCACAGGGTTCTTTCCGTTTGTTGTCTTTAGATGCTTTCTTATTTTCTTTTACAACAACACTATCTTTGACTGGTGTTGTTGATATTATAATTTTTGCATGTTGCTGCGTTCGTCATTTTCTTATGGGCTTCTCAGAAATCATTTTGACAGGTAATGGAAGCAGATCTTCAATCATCAACAAACCATAACGTCCCACTGCTAGGCTCGGGTCTCCTCTCAAGAGAGGGTTAAGACCATACGTCCCCACGCTGACCAAGTGCTGATTGGGGACTGGCAGCACAACGTTGTGGCAACGTCATCTTGCCGTTAGATGTTTCTAAGCCGCTCAAAGGCCTCCAACTAAGCTTCACGACAGTTATCATACGATAACAACCGGGACCGACTTCTTAACGTGACCTTTGAATCACGGAGACGCTCATGGTAACATGCCACTAGCGGTCACCCATCCAGGTACTGACCGTGCCGTCGTTGCTTACCCTCGGTGATTGTTTCTAATCACAGAATGCAACTGGGCTATGAGCGTTTCTTCAATCTTCTTCTATATCATCATCATCATCATCAGATCTTCAATAATAGGATTTAATGTTCCAGAAGTTAACGTTGCAGATGATGTTGATGGTATTGGATCGGCTGCTATGGTTGATGTTGTAGCTAAATCTTTTGCAACTGATGAATTACACGGCATTAGATGTATTGTTGTAGACGACGTAGATGCAGTAAAATCTTCGTCAGTAAAGACATTCGGATTGTATGGGACTATACCTGCTGCCCGGAATCCTGATTCACCTTTATTTATAGAGGCCACAGTAGAATATGCTCTATTTAAAATAGCAGCCACGTCGTATGGAGTTATCTTCTCTGCTAGGTGATTTTTCAAAAATAAATCACACTCCTTTTTGTACATAGCTTTAAGAGGACCAAAAAATGTGAGATTTAACGGCTGCATCCTGTGAGATGTATGTGGAGGTAATGACAGTATATGTATATTATTTTGTTTACAAAATGCATAAGTCTTTAAAGAAGTATGACTGGCTTGATTATCAAGTATTAATAAAACAGGTTCCTGCGACGATGGCTTCTTATGCATGGTAAAGTGTTGCAGCCACTCAAAGAATAATTGTTCATTAATCCACCCATTATCTGAACATTTGTATATAACTCCTGCAGGCCCGTCTTTCTCAAGCTGAGGAGTCATTCTCTCTCTCGAAAAGATGAACATTGGTAGGACAAAACCACCAACAGCGCTCATGGTACATGGAGCTAATATATTACCGTGATCTTGCACTGTGGAAATGCGTGTCTCATCGCAGTTATAATTATGATTAGGTGTGAATTTATATTTATCCATTAGATCTCCTAATAGGCTGTAGAACAGCTGCACTTCTTCTTTATTGAATGCCTTTATTCTTTTTATACTTGTGGCTTCTGGTTTCCGAATTGAGATATTATTTCTTTTCAAAAAGTCATCTAGCCTGTCGCGTTCAGCCATGTTAGCACTCGTCTCAAAATGCTACTTTCCTTATTTGATTTGCAGTGACACCATAAAAAATGAAAGATAAGTATTTTATTCGGTCTGCTAAAACCCTTTCTGCATCTGCTGTAAATACAGGCAGTCGTCCAAGACGTGGTCCGTCCAAGACGTCCAATTTTTATGCTTTAAACGCTTTTGAAGGCTTGAGAACGGTATATTCATGGGTCAAAATCAAAATAATTGCTCATTTCATAAATGTTACTTTTATGCCACAATAACATAAAAGTAACATAAAGGAAAACAAGTCATAGTTGTAAATAAAAACAGTTTTTTAGTCTTTTATATTTTTAATAATCAAACACTTACACGTAAATGTATGGTTCGTGAGGTTTAAGCTGAGCTTTGCATTTGTGTGTGTGTACCATAGGTTTATACCAGCGTAACTCCGCCGCGCACCTTCATTTCTAAGTCACTCACACGAATGCTAAGCTGAGCTTAGGCCTCGCGAGTTGTACTGGACATAGTGAACATAAACAATGACAAAATAAAAATAATGACAATAACTCCTTAATCGTCAGGGTTATGTTTAATTTGAAGACGGTTAATCTAATCACACATTTAAAATAAAAATAGAATATAAAAATGCGAACTTTGAACATTCTCTCTATCGTCATGATAATACTGCACGAGTAACTTCCATAAGGTCTACCTATTCATACACAAAATATTTTAACAGTAGCTTCTATAAGTCGTAAAGACGCAAAGCGCCGAAAAAAAAATTTTAATAGTGTTTTTGTTTTTACGAAATAATTTCAATTTTCAATTTTTGCATAACACTTTGAATGAAGTTTGGTAAATAAACGTTCATGTTAAAAGTAATGGATGTTCAAAAAATAAGAAACCAGTATTTATTTTGAAGGTCAAGTAATTTTAAATTTAATACAAAATGATTTCGTTTTAATACAACCGTTAGATGATTCCCTTAAAATATTTTATGTATGAATAGGTAGACCTATACATCTACACGTATTAGTCACTATCGCTACTAAAAAGTTCCCAGAAATTTCTCTTCAAATCAACCGTAGAAACGTTATAACATTTTGATGGTTTTTTAACCATCTGTGCTAGAACCTTAGGTTTAAAATTTACTTTAATATCAGATAAAATAGTAACTTGTGAAGTTGATGCATTACTGACATGATAATCATTAGATTCTTCTGTATTTTCGACATCGTATGAATTAGGTAAAACTTTATTGGTTATATTATTTTTGCCGATATGTTTTACTAACATCTCAAGGTCTTCTTGCTCAGATTCACTTTCAGATGAAGATTCTATAACGAGTCGTTTTGCTCTTGTACGCTTAACAGGAACAGTAATTAATTTGTGACTTTTTATAGCAAAACATTGGCAAATATTGGGCTTTAAACAAAAGCAACTTAAAATTCGATATTGAATTATATTATCTTCCTTTGGTATTACCTGGTGTATTTTTTGTGTATTGGGAACGGCCACAAATTTACAACCCTCAATTTGTTTTTCTATTTTCGATTCTCCTGATCAACAAGAAATAATTTTACAGTGGTAGCAGGTGTTTAAGTAATTGAATCGCAGTTTCAGCATCAGGTATATCGTGTCCGTATGATACTTGTTTATCTAACAACCTTTTTATTACTCCCCCAACCCCATCCGCTGCACCCTACCATGGGCCGCTTCAAAAAATTCCAGGTTGCAAAACTAAAACCATAAAAGATTCAATCATTTTGGTAAGAAGGGCAAAGTTCTTTTTTTTGTCTGTATTGGCTTGACGGACCATCTGAGAAGAAATGTACAGTGTCTTTCGAAGGAAATCTAGGTTTAATGTCTCGCATCAGGGGCTCCAAGTGAGCCCAGATCGATTCCGGTGTGTGTTTGTTGCAGTTAGAAAATGTACAGAATGATTCGGGATCACTTTCATTATTATATATAATGTTTGTGTGCAAGGTGATTTGTGAATGTGATGCTCCAAAATGGACTGCTTGTATTTCATTATGAAATTTGCAATTATAATTTTCTGAGAAGTCACAATGTAGCATAATTTAATTTCTCTGTAAATTCGCCTTCAATGTTTTATAAACTTTGTATTGATGGGAAATATTGTAAATATGAATTTTAAAGCCTTTTAATTCCGTGTCAAAATTTGATAATAGAATTGTAACGTACCTGATATTATTTGTTTAATTGTTTTTTTTTTGTTAATTTTTTTTCATTGTTTTTTTCATATTCTATGTTTTTGACTGTCCATTCTAGCCATGACACTGTTTCATCCAATTTCTTATTCAATAAGTCATAACTGACCGATTTATTTTTGCAAATATCACAAGTTGAATACATGCACTATTGGGAGTACAAATCACATACTGTAGACTTGATAAAGGTGTCCAAAGTATCGCCGTCCTTAAAATTTTTTTGTGTTTTTAGTGATGTAAACTTGAAATCGATGTTACTGTGTCTTTTGCAAAGACAAGTATTTCGATTTGATAGATTTGGGATCAATACGTAAAATGGCTTGAAACGTCTGGATGTGGCATATGATATTGGGATTCCAGTCTCCTTTACCTTAACCGTAAATTTACCATTGAATCTAGCAAATATCGCTTTTGCATTTAACTTTATTTTTCGTTTTAGTTTCTTTCTTAGCTGCAGTAGCCCTGCTGACATCATCTTGATTAAAAAAAAGCATAAATTTTATTTGCTAGGTTATTTCGTTTAATATTAACTTTTTTTGCATTACATCTGATTGGGTTAATCCCAATAGCAGACCGTAATTTACTTTTCATTTTATACCTTTTTACGATGTCGTTACTCTCAGTTTTTTTCAATACATTTCTCTTTTCATTAGTTCCTGCCTTAGTAGTTTAGACATTCTTTTCAAATAACTCTTTTTTAATAATTTCTTTTTCTTCTTCAGTAGTGTTTAAATTAGCAACAAATGAATCAGTTTTGATTTTGGGCTTGACACAGTAAAAATTTCTGAATCTCTGCTAAACATATTTTCCTTTTCGTCGTCTTCTTTTATGTTTTGCAAAATTTTGTATCTATATATTTTTTTCTTTAAAGCTTTATTCTCTTTGATTAATAATTCATTTTTTTTCTTTATATTTTTATTTTCTTTGGTTAATGTTCTATATCTTTTCTGATATATTCTTTGATATTCTTTTCGAGTTTTACTCATTTCTACAACTTCTGGTTTACAGTCTTGTTTTAAAGTCCTCCAATATTTTCGCCTGCTTTCTTTCTCTTGATCCGATGCTCCCCTATTTTTTTATAGAATTTTTTAGCTCCTTCTAAATTTTTTCCTGTAGTTCTTTTCATTTTTGAGGATTATTGAGTGTTAGTCGGTCTCTGTACCGTTTCTGCCTCTCTGCCACAAAGGCATATTTTCAAACAATAAAAAAATACAATGTAATAACTCTTAAAATAATAATAAAAAACTTCGTTATTATCGATTAAAGTAGTCTATTTTGAAGCAAACATCCTTTTACATTTAATTTTGCATCACATTAACAAATCATATTGCATACAAGCATTTTAAACATAAATATGCATAATAATAATAAATAATAATAAACATTTCGGCCATCTAACACACAACGCCATCTAGTCCCAAACTAAGCAGAGCTTGTATTATGGGTACTAGACAACTGATATGAATACTTATATACACTTTTTTTGTAAATACATACATATTATACATAGAAAACACCCAAACTCCGAAACAAATATTTGCAGATCATACAAACATTTGTTCCAACCCGGGAATCGAACCCGAGACCTCAAGAACCGCCACCGAGGCAGTTAATAAATACAGTTAATAATAATCACTAATAAATCAAAGCTGAATAGATTGCAATATACACTAGATCGCAGAACTTGCACAGTATAAACTAAAACGAAATTAAAAAAATGATTAGTAAATCACAATCAGCTATTATAGGGCCAAACACTGAATCAAGCCAGATACAAAAAAAATAGGTTTCAACTGTTATTGGCATTTATTTTTTTAAATCTTCATTTTTTTTACGAGTGCATAAGCGATGAAGTTGCTAGAGCTTAACTTCACGCACGCCATGTTACGCCGCTCTAAAAAATCTTAAAAGAAATGGATGTATTCAGTATCATCTGTATATAATATCTATTTCTTCTTTATTCGTCTTTTTAATTTCAGTAAGAGGAGAATACGTCTAGTGCGGTCTATTATCGAAATTTACCTCTACCAACCATCGTACCGTGCATCGTGATCTAATGCAACGTCGTATCGTGTTTATGTGTACGAGCCATAAGAAAGAAATCAAAAGTAAAGGTAATATTAAAATGCAAATACGATATTTTCGGACAATATTTGTAAAGAAGACTGGAATCCCAATATCATACGCCACATTCAGACATAAAAAATCATTTTACGTATTGATCCCAAACTGATATCAAACTAAAATACTTGTCTTTGCCAACGACACAGCAATGAGGATTTTAAATTTACATCACTTAAAACACTAAATACGACCAAAAAAAAATATGCTCATTTTTTATTATACTATTTGTATAATTATAATTTAGATAATATTTTAAAAGCATGCTGTGGACACGCCTTAATCCAATTTTATGTAACGTAACATAAAAAAATGTTACATAAGTGTGACATAAAGGAAGAAATAAGCATGTTTTTCTACAGACTAATCGCAAATCACAGAACATAATTAACTCGATCGTTGTCGCTAATTAGCGACCGAATAGCAGTAACATAATAGTTTCCTGACATTAAGAAATACTTTAAATTTACTTACCTAACGTATTTTTTCCAATTTACCAAAAAATAAACCGGTTTATGTTTTTTTTCGACGCACACCACACACTCAAACTTTTTGCCGAGAAGAAAATGGCTGCTGCCCTAGGATTGGTCGCCTGAGGTTCTGACGGTGACAGCTAATGTTGCCAGTATTAAAGTTTTACAAAATACCTTTTTCGCGACTAAATAATGCGTTACATAAATGAAATAACATCGAACAACTAAAGAGATTTGCGATGTGATTGCCTTCTCTGGTAAATATTTAATATATTCAATCAAAGGTTCAACAGATGAAATAGGAAGATTATTTTTGACGATATATGAATAAATGGCAGCTTCAGTGTTTTTCAGCTTTGTATTTTATGAAACAAATGTTGTAATACACTAGGTTGATTCGTATTAGACTGAAGCAAAGCATCCATATTTTTTGTGAACTTTCCCAACACCCTGCTTTTTGAGATCAAATTTTCCCGCCTCCATAACCACATTGCACACATTACAAATTCCATTGTCATCACTATTTCCCTTTAAAAACCATGCTTTGAATTCTGGTAGCTTAAGCCAATCATGCATAAACTATTTTTAAATACCTTTTTTACATCTAAAAGGTGTGAAAAAGGTATTTTAGACCTTAGACTTTGAATTAGTCGACTGCTTTTTCTGTTTCTTTTCAGTACTGTATCCTTCTCCTTCATCTTCAGCACAATAATCAACCTACAAAGATAGGTAATGATTTAATTTACAAAACTCATTCATACACTCGTAGGTAAATTACAAATAAGCGAAACTATTAATTTTATATATATTATAAATATCTTGGCCATTTAACATGGAAAATACGACATCAATAATCATGTCTCATCCACAACAACGCTGGATCCTCAAACCAAGTGCCAAACGCTGAATTGCCTATCTGGCCTTACCAGCCCCAATATTGACTCTTTCGATTATTCTCCGGTGCCTTCTGGGGATATGAAGAAGATTGTAATGTTATTGGGACATGAGTGAAACCAGAGGTGTAGATGTAGAATGATTTATTTAGTTCACCTTTTACTATATATATAGTTACAGATATCCGTGACCGTGATTTCGTCTTTATTGATTACCCACATTACCTATATAATTATTCATCTCATGCAAACATATGACATCTTCCTTCTTAATACAAATAGAGAAAAAAAAAATAACAATAATAAGTATAGATAGTTACAACGATATGATTGTTCATTAAACTGTGAAAGTATAACAATATTTTAGTATGTATTTGACGGGTAATTCAAAATAATTCACAATGCAATTACAAAGGTAATAATAAACAATTAAGAAAATTATAATGTAGATTAAATAACAAAAATTAATTACTCACCAAAAATATTCCTACAATATTTTTGTTGTACATAAAACATTTGTTTATTTCCAAGATAATTAACCATAATTAAAGTAGGTACATTACTAACATGAAAACTACACATTCATAAATATCAAAATTTTATTTATTAGTTATCTAATTTAATAGCCCACATAAATTATGTCAACAAAAGTCAGTCTTATTTTGTACCTACATTAAAACATTTTCAAGTGCATAGCTAAATTAATTTTTTACTGTGTTTACCAAATTGGTACTTGACAAGTTGTTACATGTAGGCACACTAGTTAATATCACAAAATTATAATAGATAATTATCTAAGTACACTATGATTGAAATAATATGGAATAGGAATCTTGGAGCATTGCATAACACAATTAATCTTATTATTTAATTTTAATCTTAATATATTCCATAAACAATTAAGTTAATTTATTAATATAACATGCAATATCTTTGTAATAATAATAATAAGAAACATTTGTTCTTTCATGGCATCTGTTTCATTGCTGTCGTTATGTATAGCCCCATCTATTCGGAGGTCTCACCGTCCTGCCAGAACGAGTTACATATAAGTCGGATGAAGTGCACATATTATTAACATTAACATTTTGACTTGGACACACAATATGATCGTAATCAAAGTTGTACTCTTGAGGAGTGTTCTGTGAGGTCCTTAATGATATGCCGTCTATTTCTCACCATTACTTTTCCAGTAAGCAGACGTATTCCATAGGATCTATTGCCTAAGTAATTTAATATTGGGCCTGAAACCCAATTGTTTTTTAGAGAATCATAGACCCTAACTTTTTGATTAGTACTCAATGGAATTAAATTTTTAGAACCTCTGTCATAGTACATTTTTTGGTTTTGTTGCCTAACTGTTAATTTATGTTTCATACTTAAATGAGATTTAGGATTAAATAACCTAACAGGCGTTGGTACAATACTTCGCAACTTTCTACTCTGAAGAAGTTCTGCTGGTGAGGGTAGGTCATTGCTAACTGGTGTATTTAAGCATTCTAACAATCCAAGTCGATAATCAGAATTACCTTCTAAAGATTTTCTAATAATATTTTTAAAAGTCTGTACAGTGCGCTCTATTTGGCCATTTGATTGATGGTAATACGGCGATGATGTTTTATGAGTAAAATTCCATTCACATGCAAATTGTTTGAACTCTGACGCTGTAAACTGAGGACCGCAATCAGACATGACTGTATTCGGTATTCCTTGACGGCTGAATATATCTTTTAAGCTATTAATCACACTGTGAGCCGTCGTACTGTGTAATTTAACTAATTCAAAAAACTTACTATAATAATCGATTAATAACAAATAATTCTCACTTTTGAATTGAAACAAATCGACTCCTACTTTGAACCATGGCCTGTTTGGAACTTCATGGCACACTAAATCCTCCTTCTGATTATTTTTTCTATGTGTTAAACATATACTGCAAGTTTGAATAATGTTTTCTATGTCATTATTTATACCAGGCCAGAATATCAATTCTCTCGCTCTTAGCTTGCACTTTTCTATGCCCATATGACCTATGTGAATTCTTTTTAAAATATCTCTCCTCATACTTTTAGGAATAACTATCCTTTCCGATTTCCAAATCATGCCATATGTTACTGTTAAATCCTGTCTAAAATTCCAATACGGTTTAATTATGTCTACTAATTCTTGTTTAGTGCAAGGCCAGCCTTTCAAGATACATTTCTTTAATTCTATCATCTCTTCATCTAGCTCTAATTGCTTTTGAATGTTTATGAACTGCGAATCCGTAAAATATTCACACTTATTCTTTGTACTATCATTAATCAACAAACACACCTCATCCGCCGCGCTAACAATATCAGAAACCTGTTTCTCGCCTGCATTCACCGGTGACTCATTCTCATACGCACGAGATAGTGCATCCGCTATATATAGGTATTTACCTGGCTTGTACACCAAAGTGAATGAATAACGCTGCAATCTCAATAACATTCGCTGCAATCGGGACGGAGCGTCAACAATTGGTTTTTTAATTATACTTATCAATGGTTTATGATCCGTTTCTATTGATACATCTGAACGTCCAAAAATATAAGTATAAAATCGCTCACAAGCAAATACACAAGCATACAACTCTTTTTCAATCTGAGCATATCTTTGTTCCGTTTTAGTTAACGCTTTCGAAGCATAACAAACCGGATGGCCATTTTGTAATAGACACGCCCCTAGGCCTGTACTACTCGAATCTACTGATATTATGATAGGTATATTCATGCTATAGTATTGTAGAACTGGGCGTTTAATTAAATATGATTTCAGGTGATTAAAACACTCATGATGCCTCTCATTCCAATGCCACTCGACCTCTTTTTTAAGTAATTCTCGCAGTAGTAAAGTTTTATCCGATAAATTTGGAATAAAGGAACCCACGTAAGTGATAAGGCCCAAAAAACGCTCAATGTCTTTTTTATTTGTAGGTACTGGCATGTTTTTTATAGCAGATAAATGAGAATCATCAGGACTAAGACCATTTTTAGTAATACGATGTCCTAGGTATTTGATTTCTTGTAAACCAAACTTGCATTTACTTCTATTTAATTTTAAATTAATCTTCCTACATCTCTCTAATACATTATTTAATATCTGATCATGTTTTACCTTATTTGGGGCATAAATTAACAAATCATCAATATACATACACACACCCTCAATATCATCGAAGTTTTCGTATATTTTCCTATGAAAAACCTCAGATGCAGAACAAATACCAAAAGGAAGCCTCAAAAATTTGTACCTACCAAAAGGAGTGTTAAATGTACAATATTTGCTACTTTCTCCTAGTCTGACATTCCAAAATCCTGATGATACATCTAAAGTACTAAAATACCTAGCCCCCGCTAATTTTGATACGATCTCATCAATAGTGGGTAGTTTAAAATGTTCTCTTTTTATAGCCTGATTTAATTCCTTCGGATCCAAACAAATCCTAAGATCGCCGTTTGATTTTTGCACCACGGTAATGCTGCTCACCCAGTCAGACGGACCCTCAACTTTCTCAATAATCCCCTGTGATTCCATTTCTTCTAATTTTTTTTTGAAGTCCTCTCTAATTGCAAATGGCAACTTTCTAGGCGCGTGAATCACGGGTACAGCATCTTCACGCAACTGAATGTTATATACACCCGGCAAACAACCTATACCCTTAAACACATCCTCAAAATTGGTAATATATTTCGGCGAGCTATCTCCAGACCTCTGCACTGACAAAACCCTCTTTATTAAATTTAAATCAACACATGCTTGTCGACCTAACACAGGGGTGCTGGTGACATCTGCGATTTTAAATTCAAGTAAATGTAACTTATTTCTATAATAAACTCTAAGATATATTTTACCTAAAACTTCTATCAAAGTACCTGAATAACCACTCAACTTAGTATTCGTTTGCAATAGCTGATTACAAGATATGCCTATACTCGACAAAAAACGTACAGGCAAAACATTTACATCTGCCCCCGTATCTAATTTAAATTTAATTCCACAATTGTTTATATTTAAATTCACTGTCCACTCATCTAAATCTTTATTTAATGAAAAAATTACCTGTTGATTCGCTGTTTCCACTTCGTAAACACGACATACTTTTGCAAAATGATTTAGTTTTGAACATCGTAAACAGGTTTTACCATAGGCCGGACACGCATTGTATTCATGTATCCCACCACATCTACCACAAGCGGGAGTAGGCCACGATCTATTTGAGGTACGCGCAGCTTGATCGTTGCGCCCGCGCACCTCCCGCCGAGCTACATCTCCCCGCTCCGGCCCAGGGCGACCGTATCTCGATCTCGAGACGTAACCGCTGCCACTGCCTACCCTCGACGGCGAAGGCCTCATATTATTGTATCTGCGATGACCTCTAATCGTCCATATATCATTCATCACCTCCTGTCTATTGCTGTCTTGAATTTTATGCACCACACTTTCTTTCTTGATACCTTCCGAATACATTTTTGAAACAACTGCCACTCGACATATCTCTACTGCTGTACATAATGTAAGCTTGTCTTCTCTCAATAACCGTTCTCTAATCGCCGAACTGATAACTCCACACACTAACCTGTCTTTTATTAAATCATCTTTCAGATCTCTAAATTCACAGGTCGCCGCTAACTTTTTTAACTCCAATACATACTGATCTATTGTTTCATTTTCTTGCTGGTTTCTGATAAAAAATTTATGCCGCTCGACTGTTAAATTTTTCTTAGATTCAAAATGTTCATCCAACTTTTTAAGGACACCCTCCAAAGTAATTTCCTTAAACTGTTCTATAATGTCGCGACATTGTTCCCCTACTATATGTAAAAATATGTTCACCTGTATCACTTCAGATTTTTTCTGAAGTTCACATGCCTCAAAATTTATTTGGAAGCCTTTTCTCCACTTGTTCCAGCTATCATTCAACTTTCCTGAAGCCTGATCTCTTTCATCGAACAAAAATGGTTGCGGCGGCGACAATACTGTTTCCATCTTGTTTTATTTTTCTTTACAAATTTAACATTAATACGATTAAATACTAATTAACACGGTTTTATTTTTCTAGTTTAAATACCGACTGCGCCATGTAATGTTATTGGGACATGAGTGAAACCAGAGGTGTAGATGTAGAATGATTTATTTAGTTCACCTTTTACTATATATATATAGTTACAGATATCCGTGACCGTGATTTCGTCTTTATTGATTACCCACATTACCTATATAATTATTCATCTCATGCAAACATATGACAAAGATCATACTATCTATCCGCTCCAATGCTTTAGAATGTGATGTCATTAACCGGCGCGTGATCATAACCATCTTGGAACATACGCTCTCGGCAATAACTCACATAATAAACTACTCTCTAGACTCTGTAACCTTTCTCTCTCTTTGGCGTAAAGCTTTCATCTAACCTCTTCCTTAAAAAAAAATCCTTCACTACCTGAACACTTTCGACCAATTTCCATCCTCCCCTTCTTATCTAAAGTGCTCGAAACCTGCGTATACAAGCAGCTTTCTGAATTTGTATACCGACACAAATTGCTAAGTCCTCTGCAGTCCGGCTTCAGGCTCAGTAATAGCACTGTTACCGCTCTCCTCAAAGTGACCGGCGATATTAGAAAGGGAAGACACCAAAACCCTACGAAACGTTTAAAAGAATTAACCCTACGAAATAGCAAGCAATATTAGTTGACAGCAAGTACATGATAAATCGATTGGATACCACGTCAATCTCGCCGGTCGTCTTCAACGGCTTAGTCATACCTTGGAGCCACGTAGTCAAGGACCTTGGCCTGTTCATCGACTCAACGCTTGATTGGCGAGCCCAGATTACTCATGTGAGCCAGAAAGTAACAGGTAACCTAAGAACACTACCGACTTAAGAACTTTTTACCTCCTAAAACAAAACTCTCACTCCCACAGTCCCTCATTATCCCCTTAATCGACTATGGTGATGTGTGTTATTTCGACCTGAATGCAGACCCTCCTTAATTAACTTGATCGTCTTCTTAATAATTGTATTCGATTCATATTCAATTTCCGCAAGTATGACCACGTGTCTACCTTCCGTTCTCAATTGCAATGGTTACCTATTCGCCAGCTCCGCAGTCAGCGAGCCTTGAACTATCTCTTTTCGTTCCTCAACTCCCCACCTTCACCTACTTACCTTCAACCCTACCTCCGTTATAACAGTTATATATATTTAAGCATATATGTATACTGTATAACAGAGGCGGAATTAATGCAAACAATAATAAAAAACACACAGACATAATATATATATATATATATATATATATATATATATATATATATATATATATATATATATATATATATATATACAATATATATATATATATATTGTAATGTATATATGTAGTATATCATGTATTATGTTAGATTATGTCAGTACCATATTATATTGATGGTAATTATAACCTCGGACTTCCACCACGATGCACCCACCACACAAAATTTCTACATCACCCAAAGGTTGGCTGGTGGCCTTGGGCACTAAGCCCGCCGTTGTACATGTGTGCATAAAGTTTTAAATAAATAAACAAAATACAGTCATTATTTAATTCCGTGGGAGAGCCACGCTTCGGCATGAACAGGCCGGCTCGATCGGAGTTATACCACGGTCTCACAGAAGACCGGTGTGAAACAGCGCTTGCGCTGTGTTTCACCGAGTGAGTGAGGATACCGGAGGCCTATACCCCTTAATTCTTGGAATTCCAATCTTATAGGATGTAAGGAACAATGCTCGAGGAAGTATGGCGCTGGTTGCGTTTTGTGAATCGTTATTTGCTCGATATGACCATACCCTGGTCGGTACCTGTCCTTTTCAATGGACGATATAGAAACACTCGTAAGTCGTGTTTGGCTCATTGTAGATCTTAACTAAGATTTTATCAACTTTAATTATGAGAAACTTCTTTCACAATAAGCCACCAACACAATTTAAAAAAATCTTAGACACAGCACTAGACTTGAAACAGACTCAGAATAGTCCCATTTTACAATAAATTTCAAATGCTCCAAAATATTCCATTGGACCGCTTCTTGAAGAGAAATGCTGGTGGCTTCCAAGTGGCGCCTCAGTCGTAAATGTTCATAATAACGTCTTCTGCAAAAAGTTCATCATACATTTTTGTAAGCTTTAGAACTATACGACGAAGTTCTTCTTCTGTTGACGTAAGCAGAGTTTTAGGCTGGACAACACCAAATGTTATGAGAATGTCTTAATTCTAATAGCGCTTCATCTGGCATACGTTTTCGGAATCTCCTCCTTCCTCTTCTTTTAACGGAAATATCCAAGTCAGTTGCGTAGAAAATAGCTCTTTACACTTTTTGAATACGTTGAGTTTGAAGATTTTTTTTTGATAATACTTGACAATAACACTGACTAACTGACTAAATACCAATCACACATTTCATTTCTTCGATCTTTACGTCTGCCGGAAATAATTTTCTAGCCAAATGTTTGTTTGTGTCGGATGTAAGTAATTCAAATACTTCTTCGGCAAAATATAAAGAAAACTACTCTATTGGTGTTTTTTCCTGTATCGGCATCCAGCTTGATAGTTTCGGCGAAAAGACTACCTTTTTTCAGTTATACTGTTTAGTGCGTTTTCGTAACGGCTCCATATTTACTAAGAGGTATGTCAAAGAAGTGGTGGACTTGGTCCGAGAAGATATTGTACAGGTCTCAGAGTATGGGCGCGGCAAAAGGTACAAGACGATGCAACTGACGTATATGGCATGAGTCAACAATCAATCACTAATGTTTATCGCCGCGTTGCCGTCGCCTTAGCAAGTAAAGTAGCGCAATTAATCTATAAGCCACGAACACTCGAGGAAGAGGAAGAAGTGATGGCTGGCTTTTACAGTATTTGTGGATTTAGACATGTGATAGGTGCAATTGATTACACACACATTAAAATAAAAAAAAATGGTGGAGACAATGCCCAATATTATATCAACAGAAAGAGAGTATCCTCAATTAAATCAAATAAAACATGCAAGTTATCTGTGACTCTAAATTCCAAATTAGAGATATTGTAGCACACTGGAGAGGCAGCACATATGACTCTCGAATATTTAGAGAATCACGTGTGCGACAGAGGTTCGAAAATAAAGAATTTCATGGACGCTTACTCGGAGATGCCGGTTATAGGGCTAACCAGCTATTTGTTTACACCTGTACAAAATCCTAACAATATGAAGGAAGAAAGATATAACAAAACTCATATCCTTTCCAGGAACCTTATAGAAAGATGCTTCGGAGTACGGAAGCAGAGGTTCGGTGTTTGTTGCAAGGATTTAGTGTCTCTTTGGAGAATGTAAAAACATTCTTAGTTGCACTTGCTATACTGCGCAATATTGCAATGAAAATGGGAGAAAATGCGGAAATTCTTCAAATGTTTCAGACTGGTAACCAACCACCAATTCATCAACAACAGAGACAGGCAGCAGACAATACTACTGGACAAACTACAAGGCAGTTGTTTATAAGTACACATATTAACAAATATTTCATTAAAATAAAAGAACAAGTTTTTACTGAGAACTTATTTTTATTAATTGAGATTCAAGTAAAATCGTTTGCATTTTTAAATTTCTAAGTAGAAGGTCATGTTCAGCTCGTGCCCACTCATGGGCTTCTGACATATGTTTTATTTTCACCGCATTTTCAGCCTTTATGACATCTATGAGAACTTGATCTCTCATCATGTTCTCCTCATGCTGAAACAAATGGCTAGTAATTTAATAAATTGATAGTTATACAAATTAATTGGTGCAGAACTTAGTAAATAAAACTTACTTTAAATATCATCTTTTGATTCTGCTTTTCTTTTTGAGAACTAGTTTTAATACCCTTAGGTGTTACACTTTTTTCGGCAATCTGAACAATAAAAGAAATGGAATTTCAAATATGTGAAGTTAGAAAACATACAATAATGAAACAATGGTATAAATATAATTTCAGTATAAATTTAGGAAGGGAGAGGAATTGGGCAAATTATATAATAACTATTGTTTCTGAATAATGGCAAGCTTTTGCCTGCGGTTTCGCCCACAATACCCAAATAAATTACACATATTAGACTTTTTTTTAAATCTCTATCTATTACAAAACTCATCAACGTCTATTGCATAGTTTTACAAATTTAAGTATACATGGGGGTAGATAGGCAGACAACACGAAGCAACTTTGTTTTATACAATATAATTAGTGATACTGCAATATATATTTATCTCTCTGTAGTAAACACCTTTAGCGCCTGTACCACTGCTTAAGAGTGTAAATATATATATATACTAGCTGCCCCGGCAAACGTCGTTTTGCCATAAAGTTGTGTATATATATATATATATATGTCGGAGTCGCAGTGTGGCGATCGGTCGAAGCGGTTATTGAGAAACGGTGACGTCAGTTTCGCCGACGTCACTTGCATATTTTGTCAAGTGGCACTCATGATTTAAAGCAATAGAAATCGCTCTTAATCAAGTCTAGTCTAGTCTAGTAATCAATCTTCATTATTACACACGTTGGTAGGTAGGGTTTATTTGCACAGCCAAAGACAATATAGAATTCCAATAGTTTATTGAATCAATGAAGCTACAGTTAAAATCATAGATCGGCACAACATTATCAAAGTGAATTAGGTGAGAACACCAAAATCCACCGAACGTCCGTGACGACCCATAACCTCCAGTTTCCAAATGCGTAGGGCCTTATGAGAAGAAACCGGCAAAGAAATTCATGGCCACTCTTTTGAAAGTTACATCTTAACTTATTAGTTACAACGTTTAATAGTCAATTACAATAATTAAGAAGCCTATGTACTTAGCTTATTTACAGCTTGTCCTTCCTCGTACAATGCCCGTACTAAACTGATCTGTTGATTCTATTTTACTTCAATACGAAACGGTGGGTAGTTAGTTTAAGAGCCAATAAGTTAGTAGTCCCGCAACTCGTGCGGCCGCTCTCTTTTATACCGGCTAGTCTAGTGGTGACACCTACCACTATATTCGGTGTTACCCGCACACATTTTAGTAACATTTAATATTGCTTACAGAATCGACTAAAACTAAACCAACATTATTAAATCAAGCTGTAAATAAATTAAGACGTAATAATCACATTTAAACTTAAAGAAACTACGCGTTCTCCGACACGGCCGTCCTGATGCATCACACGTCCTCGTGTGAGTCATCTGTAAACAAAGAAAAAGCAACCACAGTAGCTCAATTTATTCGGCCGGTATTGCCTCGTCGATACAGGCATTCTGATGGACTTACACGTCTACGTTTTTGTTAACTGAGGAAACATCTGGACAGTGAATCCGTCCTCTCGGCTATTCCTGACCAAGTTAAAGATTCATAGAGACCAATTTCAAAGATAACAAATTATTTTGCCTTCATGATTTTAATTTTAAATTAGATTTTTCTATTCACGTTAGATATCACGATAAGGTTCTGACCATGCTCATTACGTCTCTACCAAGTATAATCACGTAAGTCTTAGTGCAAACAATAATGATTGTTAACCCAGGTTCAGCACCTCTGTCTAAATCGCCAGTAACAGCGTTAAGACGTTTTGACTTAGTCGCTTAACCAGCAACTGCGTATAACCACTTCACCAGCGGCTTTTTGCTCAACTCTTAGCCAGAGATCGAGATCTTTTTATTGTCACTTAACCAGCGACTGACATTCGCATAGCCACATGCGCACCGCGCACTCTCTACAGATAAGTACTGCACGAGCTACGGCTACAAATGACCAGCGAGACCTAAGTAGGTAGTGAAACCAGGCTACCAACACTACATATCTTTTAATCAAATAACTTTGTTTATTAATTAAAGCAAACTTAAAGAGTGTAATCCTATCTCTATCAACAATTAACAATGGTCTGGTTAAACGTCACAAAATACATTCCAAATAATTGTTCACGAACAAAATAATCAAAACAGAAATAAAACCTTCGATTAATTTAATAAACTATTCAAGGATCATTGTTTTCTACATCATGTTCATCGGACAAATCAATAGAGACTTCACTAGTGGGTATCTGACGGTCTGTATTCACTTTGATTACCGCGGGTGTAGATGATCAATGGTCGGTAGAAAATATGTGTGTACAGCAAATTCGCGGTCTCCCTCTAGTATATCGGCGACCACGTAAGGACCTGAATACTGTGGGTCTAATTTCATTTGATTGCGATCCTCATTTTATAAGAGAATGTAGGCACCAATAGAAACGACCTTATTATTTTAAGAACTTTTCGAAAATTACAACTGAAAAGCGTAAAGCAAGCAGATTTTCATTCTTTTCTTTAAATAATTATGTCATTTGAAATACAGTAATCGTGTACCTACTACAGGAAATACTATTCAGTGCATTTCTTCAACCCGGATTTCTTGACAGAATTTATTGTTTTATTAAAAAGACAACTTCCTCACGAGGGACAAACATCGTATGTCACGGGGACCTTACAAACGTACACAAAAACACCCAGACTCAGGGCAACAATTCGTGGACCACACAATACTATGTTACTATAAGGACGGGCGTTACCTACCCTCAATAATATTACTACACTATATTCTCGTTGGCCCAGAAATCTATCTGACAGAATTTGTCTTATTAAAGAGCATTTGAAACAAAATGAAAACTTCTCACCAAATCTTTCTTGGAGCTGAACTAGAGCTGGTTGGATGGAGCTGACATTTACTGGTTACTCGGTTTGTAAATCGTTTGCCTTGGCATTCATATTGGAACTGCATCTATGACACCACACTTGAATAAGGCTCAAGCAATCGTCTTCTGCGCTTTGGTTTCCTTCGACTGTCAGGCGAGGTAGTATCTGAAATCTCAGAATATGTGTTAGCAATATTGTCACGGCTAACATTGTCCTAATCTTTACTGGATTACGTAACCTTTTTATTTTGCCATAGCTGTGGCAGCGCTTGTATTTTTCACACATCACTTTTTCCCTTTTACAGTCGGAGTAGTTCTCTCACTAGTTGGCGGTTCTCGTTTAACACAAATTAATTCCGTAGCGAAAAGATTTTTCTTAACGTAGGGTAAACGTAAAATAAAATAGTAACAATCTGCCCTGTATTTTGTGCCTGATCTGTTATGGGTAACCCATATGGGTAATCCATAGGGGTAGTACATAGGAGTAATCCTCAGGTAATCTCTAGGGGTAGTCCATAGGTAATCTCTAGGGGTAGTCTCTAGAGGTAGTCCACAGGGGTAATCCATAGGGCAATTCACAGGTAATCTCTAGGGGTATCACAGGTAATCCATAAGGTAATTCACAGGTAATCCCACTTCTGATGTCGGAGTCACAGTGGGGCGATCGATCGAAGCGGTTATTGAGAAACGGTGACGTCAGTTTCGCCGACGTCACTTGCATATTTTGTCAAGTGGCACTCATGATTTAAAGCAATAGAAATCGCTCTTAATCAAGTCTAGTCTAGTCTAGTAATCAATCTTCATTATTACACACGTTGGTAGGTAGGGTTTATTTGCACAGCCAAAGACAATATAGAATTCCAATAGTTTATTGAATCAATGAAGCTACAGTTAAAATCATAGATCGGCACAACATTATCAAAGTGAATTAGGTGAGAACACCAAAATCCACCGAACGTCCGTGACGACCCATAACCTCCAGTTTCCAAATGCGTAGGGCCTTATGAGAAGAAACCGGCAAAGAAACTCATGGCCACTCTTTTGAAAGTTACATCTTAACTTATTAGTTACAACGTTTAATAGTCAATTACAATAATTAAGAAGCCTATGTACTTAGCTTATTTACAGCTTGTCCTTCCTCGTACAATGCCCGTACTAAACTGATCTGTTGATTCTATTTTACTTCAATACGAAACGGTGGGTAGTTAGTTTAAGAGCCAATAAGTTAGTAGTCCCGCAACTCGTGCGGCCGCTCTCTTTTATACCGGCTAGTCTAGTGGTGACACCTACCACTATATTCGGTGTTACCCGCACACATTTTAGTAACATTTAATATTGCTTACAGAATCGACTAAAACTAAACCAACATTATTAAATCAAGCTGTAAATAAATTAAGACGTAATAATCACATTTAAACTTAAAGAAACTACGCGTTCTCCGACATATATATATATATATATGTAAAGTTATACATATATATGTATGTAAAGTTTCAACCAAATCCGTTCCGAAGTTTTTGCGTCAAAGAGTAACAAACATCCATCTATACTTACAAACTTTCGCATTTATAATAGTAGTAGTACGTTACGAGTTTATCATATGACACAATTTCTCTAGTAAACATTCGTACTTCAGACTTGTAACTTCGTTTGTCGTTTATACATAAACACCGAAACGCGTTGGACAGTAGGACCCTCATCTCATTCGGTTCCATAATTACTTCCCTGCGTTAAATTTTCATTGCTCTCCTCCAAATAATATGAATATTAAAGTAAAAGGTCGGAGCTAGTGATGTGAACTGGCTTCGGTTCCGCACATGCTCGCTGATTTTCCGGGACTCCAATCCCGGAGCGGACGGTTAAACTGTCCTGATTTTTGCTTTATCATATTAAATGTGTCCTTTGATGCGATAAAATTGGATTCCTTTGTGTTCATACTTAACTATATACTTTCTTATAAAAGAGTACAACGAATATGATTTTTTTTTGACAAAATGTATGTAGGTACAATATTGTGATTTAATATCCAGATGTTCTTATACGAAAATATTACTGTATACTAGCTGCCCCGGCAAACGTCGTTTTGCCATAAATTTTTTTTAAGGATGGGTGACCCTTACTATTTAGGGGGATGAAAAATAGATGTTGGCCGATTCTCAGACCTACTCAATATCGAGCCGAATCGGTCAAGCCGTTTCGGAGGAGTATGGCAACGAAAACTGTGACACGAGAATTTTATACATTAGACTAGCCGACCCACGCAACCTCGTTTGCGTCTACTATTGCCCGTAGCGTGATAATTTTCCCCCGTTTTTGTAACATTCTTCATTGTTGTTCCGCTCCTGTAGGTCTTAGCGTGATGATATATAGCCTATTAGTAGGGGAGCCCACGAGGCTAAATGGGGATTTACTCGAGCGTCGTAGAGACCTATTGGGATGCAAAGCTTAGATGATAAGAAGAAAAAAATGTTATATGATATATATCTTTACATCGGTGGGGGAAGCAGCTATAGATTTTTAAATATGTAAAAAAAAACTGTTGCATGGACATCCTCGAGCGCATCAGATATTGATAGCATCAATGCCCTACGTATTTTTAATAATGTACGTATGTTAATCTGATCGTTTGCATGATGCGGGTGGTTGTATTTAAGGGTTGAAAATGAAAAAAAAAAAAAATATTACCGAGCGCGTCAGATTTTCTAAGGGAGTGTTAAGTACACCAAAAAAAAGCTCTCATTCACTAATCTGACGATTTCGATGGGACGCAAACTCGCGGCCATTTTCATAATGTGCAAAAAAAAATCGCCATTTTGAAATACTCAAGCGCGTCAGATTAAGTCAAGCCCTGCACGAGTAAGCACATGTGATATGATTCTTGTTCGCGCTCCATGATTTTTAGCTCAACGTTGTCTAGCAGAAATTGAATTTGTGAGGTTAACAATTCCAGTAAGACGACGAGCAGCATCACCATTTATCGTCTGCTCTAGCGTTAATCCACAGGAATTCGTGAGAAAGGCTTGCTGGTCCTTCTGATTCCAAACGAACCCTTAGCCATTTCAGATCGGAGGCCTGGATGTGTGTTATCTACATGTTGCAGTAAATTTATGTAGTACACTAGCCATCGACTATAGTTTGGTTGATTGTAATAGAAGAATAAGCTGACGATTTTCGCAATTGTTTATATATACAATTCTAAATCTCCAACTCTAATGAATAATTAAAATAAAATTTAAAATTAATTAATTAATAAAATTAACGAATAAAAAAATTTTTTAATGAATAAGTGGTAAAGATTTATAAAATCGATGTACATTGCGTAAAATTGCGCCGTTCTTCCGTGCTTGCCGTCTAATGTGTCTTCTGTGTATTCTTCATAAGATTGAATGAGACGTTGTGTTTCTGCATGCTGAACTTGAGGAGAGACATCTTCATGAGCCAAAAATGTGGTGAGATATTCGAACACTGATTCGTCAACTGTCAATTGTTTGTTTTCCAAAAATGCTTCGAAATGTAATTGTTGCAATGCCAACGCCAGGAGAGAATGCAACCGTTTACATCTGTTATAATTTTTTCCGCTAATAAAACCTGACACTGAACCATTAGCGATCAATTCACATTCAGTCATGATATTGCTCAGTCCACAATCTTCAATAAAAGTACCAACTGCATTAAAAAAAGCCAATTCAATATGAAAGGCCCCTAAATGAATAAAAAATCAAATCTTGGAGATTCTTGTGCTTGAATACAATAACTAGTGCCAGCAATAGCTAGATCATAGGTGATCTGGATGTAGGGAGCTTGACACTCATTTGCAATTTCCTGACTCAATTCTAGAGTTTTCAAAACAGTTGAATGGTTGGTGGGAGATTCATTAATTGGAGTAAGATATGAAACTTTTTGAACTCGTGAATCGTCAATCAAAATCTTACTGTGAAATCCTACCGACATTGGAACATTCGATATTTTATACTTATGTAATAACATCCACGTAACGTCCAGCTGTTTCGACATACTCAAATTGTCTGGAGCTTTATTAAGCTCTGAGATGTCTAGCTGACTCCAGGTGGTAATTTTTAACTTCTTAGTAAATTGATGCATTTCAAAAGTAACTTCTTCAAAAGCCCTGCGTTTTCTTTTTTTTGTTTTTTACATTACTAAATGGAAAATTCTGGAAAACTACCATGCACAATCTCATCGATTGTTGAATTTTCATTTGCAGAAGGGCTAGAAGACTCCAATGACACCGGATCCGGATTCTGCACGATACCCTGAAAAATTATTCCCACCGTATCATGCAAAGTATCTTTGCCGTTGAGGGTTTCTGCGAAGCGGTCGAAATTGTCGAATGCGTCACCAGTATTCAAGTCCGGGCGACGTTGAATATGTTCAGGACATACGTGATCACTATTTACCGTTGAAAATGTCAGCTCAGTCTCTAGCTCTTCTAAGGTTGTGTAAGAGCAACAGTGCCCATATTTTGAAAGTAAATTAACAACTTTCTTACTGTTGCATAAGCTCTTCACTGCCAGACCTAGGGTAATTTGTTTCGAAGTTTTAATTTTGTGACCAAAAGCTGCATAAATCAGATCTTGCCCAATGGAAAAAATAGAAAGTTCTTTTTTTTTCTTTCTAATTTCCCGTGCTTTTTGGGATAGATGAGAAACATCACCACAAATGAAAGATTCCAAAAAACAATGAAGAAGCTCTGGCACGTAATCGCACTCTCCCAATATCAAATCTTCAGCTGTACAATTTTCAGGCAATTCTCTTCTGGTTGAGTTAAGAATTTCTTCACGAAGTTGTGTTGCAACTGAACGGATGGTTTCTTTTACTGCCATCGTTTTAAATAAATCCGTGTAAGTTAAAACAGAGGCGGAGAATGGAGCAAGAAACTTTTTTTTTTCAGCGTAAATTATTTTTATCTTATTGTCAAAAGTTTCCATCAATTTTCTTTCCAAGTGACGTTCTGAGAACGAAGAAATATTGATGGAATTAGATAATAAACTGCATTGCTGCTCTAACAATTTTTGATATTCTTTTTTTACGAAATCAAAAATCAAACATTCACTATTCTTGACCACTATTTCTTCTAAAATTTCACAAAGAATAGTGTACGCAGTATTGGCAACTTTTTTTTTCCTTAGAAATTCGCTATTATCATTCTTATAAATATCGCGTAAATATTGATCCTTGCAACATTTATGGTAGGGAATTTTGGTATCATCAGAGAAAGAACTGAGCTTTTCCAACATTTGTACATCATTTTGTTCCGTGGCCGCGCTTTTCAAATGCTCAATAGTTTTTAATCTATTTACAGCTAAACGAACTTCACGACCATGATGCCGTTTACGCTGTTTTTGGCAAATGAAGCACGTTTGTGATGCTGAATCCTCATGAGCGACAGGCTCATCTGTACTGAATGAATTATTGGAATTCTGAAAGCCTTCCTGAACGTTGCTCGACTCTCCCGCTCTGAAAATTTTATAACAATAGTTTAAGTATAACATAAAATAAAAATACTGGTTAAAAAATTTCAAATTCGATGGAAATATCATTTAAAATGAAATAAATTATTTATATGAATAATCTATTGTAAAAATGGTCAATTAAATATTTTAGTTTTTATTCAACTTGATAATTTTTTTTTTAAATTAATATTTTCTCAAAAATAATAGTAATTTCATGAATTAAAATATTTGAACTAAAATATAAATATTGTAGTACCTATATAATATTATATTTAGGTATCTTTTTATTGAGTTCATAATTTTTTTAATACAGACTTAATCATTTTGTTTATTTTAAATTTATATTATAGAAGATTTTAATAATTTTCCAGAACTTTGTTGGAAGCAATATCTAGTTTCGTACTACAACTTTGTCTTTTAATTCATGTAATTAACATTATTTTAAAATAAATATTAATTAAATTATCACTAAGTTAAATAATGAACTATTTTATAAGAAACATAAATGTTAAATAAATAATTAATGATACTAAAGTTAGCCGACGTTTTTAATTTTTTGATTTTATTTTTAATAATTAAATTGTAACAAAAAAATATTTTTAAAAAATTGCACTTACAGTTTTTTAAGTTTTTTTACAAGTTAAATTTTTTTTTATTTTTTTTGTAATCATTTTTTCAAAAAAAAAAATATTCTAAAATTTTTTATATGTCAGCTAACTTAATTTTCATATTAATTAAAATATTTTATAACTATCGATTGTAAACTATTGATACTTTGCAGCTCCAAAATTAGTTGATTTAGAAAAATCTTAAATAATATTGAATTAAATCATAAATTCATATGATAATTAATAATTTTATATGTGCCAATATTTTATTATGTGCCAAAGAAGTACAACTTCTAACGCGTGTACATTAGTACACACACCATTTTTTTTGTATAAAAGTTTAACTAAATAATTTTTTTTCAAAGAAAAAAAAATTCTATAAATACTTATGAGACTGAAGTTAACCGACACTTGACAATTGTTTGATTTTTCTTTAAAAATAAACTAGACATAGAAAATTATTTATAAAAATCTCATTTATAATTTTTCAGAGCTTCCAAAAATGAAGTTTTAAATAAAATTATCTTCCTAAAATTTTTTTGTTAAGAAAATTCTAAAAATTATCAGATGTCTCTCAATTTCAGTATTATGAATATTTAATAAATGAAGTCATATTAGCACTAACTTATCTGTCGATGTACCAGCAACCTCAGTAGACAAGGAATCAACAGTACCATGTGCTTCGGAACACTCTCCAGAATCAGGAGCATGTGTTTCGGAGCTATTTCCCGAAACTTCCGGTGTATTGTCATGTTCCACTACACTTTGATCTTGTAAATACTGAAAGTCTCGCGGTATTTTAATTGCAGTAAATAATTTATAGCACTGTGCGTGATATAAATCATTTATTGATGATTCCATCGACAATTCGAGGTTATCATATGTTCCTCGAGACATTTGAATTATTTCCTTCAAAATAAAAAAAAATTTAGCTACGCTCGAGAATGTCGAGATGACGTTTTTTTTTACAACTTTTTTGCCCTCCCCTTTTTTTACGTCACTCTCAAATTGTCAGATTAGTGGAATGTACACTTTTTAGGATGTAATTAACTCACCCTACCTTAATCTGACGCGCTCGAGAATTTCTGATGGGCAATTTTTTTTACTAATCTGATCCTGTATCCTTCACGGGCGGCCTTATATATGGGCCTCATGTTTTGTGAAGGTACTTAACCGGGTACAAGGTATCCCCCTGTATATTAATCTGCCGCGCTTTAGTAAATCCCGAAATCCCCGCTTGGGCTCCCCAACTATATAGCCTACCTCGATAAATGGGCTATCTAACACTGAAAGAATTTTTCAAATCGGACCAGCGGTTCCTGAGATTAGCGTGTTCAAACAAACAAACAAACTCTTTTTTTTTTTTTTGGTTTCAGAAATATTTATTCTCATAAGAATTTGTACATTCACTTAAATGAGAACATATACATTGTTATCCACACAACATTTCGACGAGCATGCATTAACATTGTTAGTATAAAATAAATACATATTTCGGGACAAAAATGAAAAATAAAAAAGTTAAGGAACAAGAAATGAGAAATAATTTACCTCTACTGCACTACTTAAACTTATTTTGCAATAGCTACCATTTGGTTACCTCATGGTTCATTGGTAATTACATTTCAAACAAAAATGCACCATTAACGCAGTAACTCCACTCTTAAAACATGTGAATGTAGGTAAACATACATAGACAGTTAGTTATCAGAAATGAAATATTTTTATGCTACTTACATTAGACCAAATACAATGCAAAGAACACAAAGATAGCAAGTCACTAGATACGTTACAGGTATTGACGGCTAATAAATTCAGTTGAGTATTGAAATTGGGAAGTTAGTTGATTAATATAAATGTTAACATTATTTATTATTTTAAATGTGAAAATAGTTTATTTTTAAAACGCATATATCTAAACATATAATTTGTTTGTACTTTTTATTTAGTATATTTGCTAAGCAGGTGGGTTTTTAATAAAGTTTTGAATAGATTTAATTTTTTTTCTTCTCTAATAGAGCTTGGTAAATGATTGTATAACTGAGCACTTGCATAGGTTATATTATTTTTACCATAGTTAGTTCTAGGAGGGCGTAGTACTAGATTATTAGCGCGCCTGTGTGTCCTCTTAATTGATTATCTTCACTTCTCAATTGGAATGAGATATTAGTGTGTATGTCTTTTGTTAGCATCTTTCTAATTAAGATGCATGTGTTGTATTTGTATGTGTCATCAATATTCATTATTTTAGTTTCTTTATAAAGCTTTACAGAAGGTGTAAAATAATCATAGTTAAATAATCTATTAATTAATTTGTTCTGTGATACTTTTAGCGAATTAAGGTTTGTTTTAGCTGCAAAGCCCCAAATTTCGACAAGATAATCCAGGTGTGGTTTAACTAGGGAATTATATATAGTATAACGAACATTACGTGGCAAACACCGAACCACACCGCGAAGGGAACCCGTCAAAGAAATGAACTTTGATCTAAGTTTTTCGATATGCGGTTGCCATGTTAAATTTTTATCCATTAGCAGTCCCAAATATCTTTCCTGCTCCGATTTACCAATAGATACATTATCAACTTTTAGACGAATATTATCGTTATGGATTTTATTTTTGGCTGCAAATATTACAACTCTTCAGCTTTCTATATTAGTATAGATATCAATTAAGGGACAAACCTGTTCTGTGTTTTCTTTCTCATGTTGTGTACTAAGAATGATAACTTCTATCGGGTCAACTTTATTTTCTTCAATGAATTGGATTTCCTTATGTTTAGTTTCCTGTTCCAAAAACATTAGTGAAAATATAGAAATGAAGCTAATAAAAAGACATAATTTATGTACCTAAAATATTATGCCATCACTGTCAAATTTATTAAAATCCACCTTAAATTCCTATGGAGTTATCTCCAATATTTAATTGGTTACAGGATCTGGGCTCCGCGGCCTATGACCACCACCTGTTCGATTCTGTTCTCTCTTATAATTAGAGAGTTTCTTCTTCGCATCTAACTTACTAATGCGCCACTGTTGTTTTATTTCTATAGTTGTTCTCTCTATGTTATTTTTGCCTTGCTCTATTGTAGCCTTGGATAAGTTTGGGAGGAGATCGTGGCTTAAGAAAAACAGTTTTCTTATGACTAGTTGAAGTAGGCATTCTATTAGGAACAGGAACTGATGGTGAATGAGCAAAGTTTTTAGGAGGGGAAGATAGAAGTGTATCTGCATAGGATTTAGATACTGTGGGATGTAATTTAGAGGCTTCACACAGAATTCTGTGCCATATAAGTCTTTATTTGTTTTTGTCTAGAAAACTCTGTGCAAGAATTATTGGTTGCATAGTGGTATCCAGAACATAGACAGCATGATGCACTTGCTACCACTCTTTCGCAGTTATCTCCAGTATGACCTTGACCACATTTATAACAGCGAGGTTTAGACCTGCACTGAAGCTTAGTGTGTCCAAAACGACAACAATTGAAACATTGTATAGTAGGAAAGATATATAAATCCACTGGCAAAGCATTATAACACATAAAAATTCTTTTAGGTATAATCTGTCCATCAAATGTTACAACTATGAATTGAGATGGTTGCCACACAGCTACGCCATCAATAATGGTTTTAAAATTAAGTCTTCTTACTTTTAGATAGGGCCACAACCGATTGGTACTGAAATATTTTCAGTTACTTCCTCCGGAGACAATTCCGCAGGAACACCACGCACTAATCCCATTCTAGTAACATTAAAAGAAGGTATAAAGGCCTTATAATTGTAAGTTTCAAGACTATTGTGTGAAATAAATGAATTAGCGTCCAAGAAATGCGAAAAAGACAGCGATATTTCATTGCGTCCAATTTTTTTAACACTGCCATTAAAATATTTTTAAAGCATTATGTATGTGTATTAAAAATTTACCGAAAGTGATAGGGTGCAATGTCGTTCCATCTTTGGGAGATATGACATTTTTTTGCACGTGAATAATGTATGGTGCACTGTCTGTTTTTTCATAAATCTTTCTACCAACCGGAGTGGGAAAATTTTGAGAAATAGAGAGAGCAGTCTGGGGAGGAGTTGTAACTTGAGTAATATTAGATGTTGTGTTGATTGGTTCAGGAACTAACTGTGAAGATTCTGAAACACACTCACAACCCAATGACTCTGCTCCATGCCCATGATGTTTCCGACGACGTTTATTACAGTGCTTGCACATGTACACGACTCCTTTTTAGAGATCGAGCTGAAGACGATCCATCGGTATCAATACCAGATTCATTTGCCGATATAGTAACATAACTGCCTGCCGGGGGTACAAAGTCATTCATTTTTCTAAAGCCAAATACAACAAAAAACTTACCACTAACGAAGAAATAAATAATAAAAAAACTAAATTTACAGTTATTATCACTAAATCTACTACTACTGATCTTATATTACAGTATAGTCAAAATTTCAAAATTATTTTAGAAAAAAGACACGTCCACTAAGTTTGCAGTTTCCCGCGCTTTTTTCCAATCGGTTCAACAATTTAAAGACCAAAACTAATATTGTTGGCAATACTTTTCAGTCTCGTTTTACGTAAGAGTAGTAATAGATTAAAGGATAAGTGAAAAGGCTAAACGATAACGTTAACGTATTGTCACAAAACGTTCAAAAATTTACATTTGATTAAAATAATTATTACCATAACTTTTTAAGTAAGCCGTTTAAAAACAATAATTTTGATAGTCTCTTTCCTAGAATACAGTTTTGTGTCTTCCTGGAAAATAATCTTTCGGGTGGAGGAGACGTGGCCATCACAGAGCCAATTCGGTTAGCTCAGGAAAAGTCCCTTCAGAGCCTCTTCCAGACCTTGAGAGGATCTACTATAAGATCCGATAGCGGTGCCGCGCGTATGGGTTCAATTCGGTATTTTTGACCATTGACAGGTTAGACGCCGAGGCCATTATTAATTATAATGTACCTGCCTTCCGTCGACCGTAGCTTTTGATGAAACAGATGATTCAGAACTAGCTGCTCCCAAATTATCATTATTTTTAGTATTCCAGTTTGAACATGTCTTGGTATAATTGATTGTTTTTGTTAAGGATAAAGGGTCATCTGAATGTTTTTTTTAAATCTAGGATCCAGAAAGGCTGCAACTGAAAAAAGGTGCACTTTGTGAATGTTTAGGAATGTTTTATTAAATTGCGATTGCAAGGAATATTTCAATTATTTTGCCAAATCACTTCTTGGCCTAACTGTGTCTTAACACGGTTCTCAAATATTTTACTATGGGTATAGCTTTGCTAAAAGTCACGTATTTTTCCACACTCATTTGTTAAGGGACGTTATGAAAGGCTTTATAAATCTCCATCAATTTCTTTTAGCACGACAATTTCATTTGCTTGAAGCATTGGGGGCGCATTTGGGTGGTTTATCAAATCCGATACTGTAGTGCATTAACACGAAACGTCACATGTGTAGTTTTGAGTTCCACCTTGTTGGTACGTCCCCTTTTAATTTTCCCTCGACAATATTTTACATGCTTAGCTAGACCAAAAGTGATCTCAATGGCTATAACGATGTTACTGCCATTGTCAGTAATACTTACAGTTTTGTCGTGGGACAAACTCTAAACATCACAAATTTTACTTTTTATTAGTCATTTCTGACAAATACTCTCCTGTATGATTATCGTGAAGTGGTTCACATGCAATGTTAAATGAGTTTAATTTAAAATTTTCCATAAAGCATACTGTTACGACAAAAAACTTTTTTTTCTTCATATTTAGAATCTATGAGTTTTGTAACAGTTTTACGGTACGGACCCTTACATTTTATAAATATATAATAGTTCATTAGTTTCTTAAAACCTAATCCTTCTACTATAATTAAGGGTAGGCTGTCTTGGCATATCATTCTTGCAATGTTTTGGGTCATTTCCTTATTTTATTTCCATCTGACGCGTATGCCGAAATTTTCGCAAAAGAAGCTTCAATGCTTGATCTGGCACGCTTTGGCATTGAAGATGCAGCTTCAATTTCTGTCGGTGGAGATTCCATCGGTGCATCTTTATTCCCAGGCATAGTGATATCTTGAATATCATCTTCAAATAAGTTCTACGGCAATAAAATTAACAGGTAATCAATTATCACACAAAATTTAAATTAATTTCAGCAAAACTAATTTTCTATTTCTGGTAACACTAAAAGAAACGTCAAGTCGTCAACGAAAAGTCAAGCTCGCTTTACGTCACTTTGACATAAATATTTATCACATTGTCTCTGTCTCTAGCACAACAATATCAAAATTTTTTCTCAACTCATAGTCATACTAAGGGTTCGTGAAATGTTGCGTTGTGCGTGGAATTTCAAACCAGCAAATTGCTCACTTACTTAAAATATGTTCATAAAAAAACAATCAAATATAAAATAACCGCTTAGTTTCGAATAAATACAATAATTTCCTAAAACTAACTTGTCTTAGTTTGTAAAAACTTATTGATATCGAGTTTATCATATCACATTTTGAGGTTAAAAAACGTATGACTCGCATGACAGACGGTTGTAGTTTTAATAAACGAATTTTAGACATCAGACACCATTATTTTACTGTCATACGGACCACAATAAATCATTATAAAATATAGTTATATGGGGAGTTTCAAAAACTCGGTACAATTGATGAAAACGTGACTTAAAAATAAACTTTATTGTAGAGGTATTTTGATGAAATTATATTATTAAATATATATTCTAAATGATTAAAAAGTGTATTTCTTTTAAATCAAAAGACTATTTACAGGTAAAAAACTACAAAATATGAGGATAAGTCTATGATGAGGATAAATTGGTGTCCATTTCGTTACCATTTTTAATAACTTATAAAACAGAATTTCTGCTCTTAAAATATCAACTTTTTTTTAATTGGTTAGAACAATACGTTATTTTGTATTAGTTAAAGGTACAAATAACAAACAGAAACTATTCTAACTGTTTAAAATAATATATATATTTCTGGTTTGTTACTATTATTGGTTCAAAATCATCCGGATTTTTCATCGCTGTCAATGTAATACTGGTAATAATATATCAAATTGAGTGTATCCAAAACATTAATTCTTTTAAAACAAATACCAGAAAATAAGAATATTTAAAGAATTACAGGAGGTAATCCCTAAAACTAGGGACAGTAGGGACCGTAACAAAATCGACGGTAACAAAATTGTAAGGCATAGTTTAGATATGACCTCAAATGAGAAATATAAATTAAACCTAAAAAGCAGTCTCATTATTGTGTTTATTTATATCATCCAAATTGACATTTCCATGCAGGCAAAGGATATCGGTATCGGGCTATGTAGGCATATCAGAATAACATAGGCATAGCCTGTGGGATTTAGGAGAAATATAGCTTTCTAATGGTAAATTTTCTTCTTAATTGGTACAGTAGTTTTTGCGTTTATCTATTGAGTTAAACCACAAATCAAAAATTCTTTTTATTTAATTTAATAACTTTTTTGTGACTTTATTGTTGTGTGTTTCTGATAGTGACTGTAAAGATATGTGTAATCATATTTCCTAATAAAACCTTAAAATCTAGTAAAAATCCTTTTTGATTGCGCATAATTTGATACTAATAAACGACTTACTTAGTAATCAACATTTTTATAAATTTAGTCATCTTGAACTATATTAAGTAATATCAAGTATTTGATATAAAAAGTTAAATCTAGTCAGTCAATATTGTTCAATGACACTACCTAGAACACAATAAAGTTTAAATTATGCAGAACAACACTAGAACAATAAAAGAATAGAATAAAAGTAGTCACAGACGATCGAACTTGGTGCGGAGCGCGCCACGAACCGCACCACGAACCGCACGGTGCGATCTACACAACAGACGATCGCACCAGACTTCGAACCGTCCAGTCGTATCGTGCTAGCGTTGCGTGAACACGTCTCCTCGAAATGCCGCCCATTCTATCAAAACAAGCCAAAATTACTTTAGTTGCGGCAGCTATCGTTACTACATCGCCGTTATATAACCAATGTAAAAGAAGAAAAGAATGGGCAAAATTTTATCTCAGAAACAGACAACGGTACAGTCATATGAATCTCATTAAAGATCTCGATAATAAAGATTTTCGTATATATTTTCGAATGAGTTCTGAAGCTTTTATTGAATTGTTGGATCTTGTGAAATCGCATATAACTAAATCCGATACAGTTATGCGACAAGCTGTGAGTGCTGAAGAGAGATTGGTGGCTACTTTAAAATTTCTAGCGTCAGGTAGAGAATTCAGAGAAATTAAATTCAGCACTAGTATATCGTCACAGTTACTATCAGAGATAATACCAGAGACTTGTGAAGCAATCTATACAGTGCTCAAAAACTATATAAAGGTATGTTTAATTTATATTATATAAATAATACTAACATAACTCCAATCACATTTTTTTATTTATTCATTAAATTAAAAAAAAAACATGAAAAGTAGGTACTTACTACTATTTAAAATGACAAAAAAAAAGCAGTTTATTAATTCAAAGTCATTTATTTTTGTAGGTTATGTAGTTTTTTTTGAAGTCAGTTACATTTTTATAAAGTTTATTTTTATTTTTTAAATATCAAATATTCATGAATGTCAGCCCCTTTTCCCCTAAAACCGTTCTGCTGGCGCATCTCAGAAGGACTGTTATTTGAAGGTGGTGGAACAATGACATATTCTAATAGTTCATCTATGGGTAATGATTGTGAATGCTGTGGTGATGGCGATGGTGAAGATTGGTATTCAGATGGATGTGAATGCTGTAGTGATGGTAATGGCGATGGCGATGGTGAAGGTTGGTAATGAGACGGATGTAAATGTTGTGGTGATGGCGATGGCGACGGTGATGGCTGGTATTGAGATCTATGTGAATGCTGTGGTGATGGCGATGGTGATGGTAGGTATAGCGACTGTCGTGGGGTTAAGTAGTAACGTGAATTTATGGATATTGAAGTTTCTAAATTAAGTTCGCCTAATTTTGCGTAAAAAAACAGTTCTGCGATTAATTTCTCACAAATTAATCTTTGCAATTTTGGTAACTCTTTAAGCTGGGAGGCCACCGAGTGTCCAAAAGCATCAGCTGACGTCAATTCCGATGAGCTGTTGGCATTCACTAACTGTTTGGCAGACTCTAATAGCTCTTCTTGTTTCCTGAAGATAGCACGTCGTTTAATTGAAGATTTTTCCTTTTTTGTTACAGGTCCCTGAAACAGAAGATGCTTGGTTAGAAATAGCAACAGATTTTGAAAGAAAATGGCAGTTCAGTCATTGTTTGGGTGCCATTGATGGTAAACACATCATTATCGAAAAGCCATCAGGGACTGGTTCATTATATTACAACTACAAAGGAACATTCAGTGTAGTTTTACTTGGTATCGTAAATGCCAATTACGAATTTATTTACGTGAATGCAGGAGCAAATGGCACTGTTTCTGATCGCGGAGTATTTAAACATACAGTTTTTCACGAAAAATTACTGAATAATCAATTACATTTACCAACACCTTCTGCCTTGCCCACATGGGATCTTGTTGCCCCATATTGTTTTGTTGCAGATAACGCATTCGCAATTAATGAAAACCTTTTAAAACCATACCCACAGAGAAATTTGACACATGACAAAAGAATTTATAACTACAGATTATGCAGAGCTAGAAGAATTGTCGAAAATACATTTGGTATTTTAGCTGAACGTTTTAGAGTATTTAAAAAACCCATACAAATAAATGTTAAAAATGTACCAAAAGTGATAATGGCTTCATGCGCATTACACAATTATTTGAGGAAAAAGTCTTGCAACTGCATGACAAGGAATTGTGTCGATTTGGAGGACACTGAAAATTCCGGCCAGGAGACTGGCGACAAAATGACAACTCTGTGAGCGTTAATAGAACAGAAAGGCAACGCACTGCAGATGGTAATTCTGTTAGGCAAATATTTACAGAATACTTTAACAATCAAGGGCGTGTTAATTTTCAAGAAAGAATGATTAATGTACTGAATATTTAATGCTTACCTCAATAGATGAATTATTAGTAGTTTCAAAGTTGTCTAGTATTTCAGACGTCGGGTTCGTCTTTTCGTGCAGAAAACTTAGGTATTCGTAGTACCACAATGCCGGGACATGTAAATCTTCCACTCCAGCGCCACTAGTTTTGCTAGATTCTACCTAAAAACAAATATCATGACGAATAAATAATAAATATTATACCTACTTCGTTATTAAGTAAGTACCTACCCAATAAAAAGTAATAATAAAAATATCATCTGTTTTATTTTATTTCTCACCTTATTCCGTTCTCGTCTATAGGCAGCTCTGAGATGTGCTATTTTTTTCTTAATATCGGCAATAGTTGCAAGGGAGTAATATGTCTTCCACTTTTCTAAAAGTGTTTCAAATGCTTGATTGCTTGCATCTTTATTACAATAAAGGCTATGAGTGGTATTCCACAAACATGGAAAGTCTTTATACAACTCTAACAGCTCTATAATCTTTCATTTCTCGTTACTAACGATGTGTTCTTGGCGTCGCTCCGAATCCATTTTTGTGAACGCGCAGCGACGCGTTGCGCGTACGATAGCACAATAACGACTAAACCACAGAACACATTTACTCAGAGAGAAGAATGTCAACTCCATACAAAATAAATGAGGAAATTTTTCCTTAGCGTCCAGAGCCATCTATTAGCGGCCCCCGCGAAACTGTTAGTAGCGCGGGCAATTCAAAATATGTTTTCTATTTACTTGATATTATTGGGGTTCAAAATTAGAAGTACTGCACTTTTCGATTAATTCTTTGAAGTTAATGTCAATGCAGATTAGTTATCCGAAAGAAATCTGATTATTAATAAAATCAGAGAACCACATATTTGAAAAAAAATTAATCGAAAAACACAGTTTAGAGAGTTCAATAAAATCTGTAACTATTTTAAAACGTTTATTACAATTACAAATCTTGCTTTATGAACGTACATGTACATGATTACTTTACATTTATAGCAGGTTTTCAAGTATTTAACAAAAGATTTCATTAATTTCCTTAAAAATAAGTCTAAACATTAGTCGGTATCCAGTTGCCATTCCAACATCTTTAAGGAAATAACACCATCATTAATATTCTTTCCAACCAGCGACGGTTAGAAAGAATATTTTTTAAACTCTAAAGTTTTTTAAATATAAACTTAGATTATGTTATATCTTTAACTCAAGGATACGGACCATAAGCGGTAAGCTTACTTAATATTAACATCGTATCATTGTTTACATTTACCGTACGAAAATAAAATACCCAGGAACTGATACCACCTTTCTTTAAAGTAATACAACAACAATTGTTGAGAACTGACAACTTTACTAATTTAAAACAAATAATATATCTATGTTTTAATAAAGTTCTGTTTTTATTTCATTGTACTTAAAATGTTCAATTCGTGGAGATAAGGATTAGATCCTGTATATTAGCTAAAGCCGATATCCAGTTACCACTTTAACATCTCTAAGTAAATAACCACCTCTTAGGAAATTCATAAAATCCTTAATGTTATGATTTTCTACTGGTAACTTTTACATTATAATATCAACAAGAGCTGCATGAGTTTTATCTTGTAATGTTAAAGAATAATAAAATTAATTGAATATTGTCAAACACCATCATTAATACTCGCTGGTTTAAAATAATATTTTTCAAACTTTACTTAAGGACACGTTTAAATTAAAACGTTTACTTATTTTTGTAAATATAAACTGAGATTATGAACCCAAAGGATATGGACCATATCCGGTTAATGTTACAAAATTATACATAATATCTAATCTTACATACTATTAACCGCGTAACATTGCTTACATTTACCGTAAAAAAATGTAATAACCAGGAACTGATAACACCTTTCTTTAGTGTTACTTGGCGTGTGCGACTGCTGATCATGAGGTCTCGGGTTCGATTCCCGGGTCGGACTAAATGTTTGTATGATCTATAAATATTTGTTTCGGAGTTTGGGTGTTTTCTATGTATAATATGTATTTACAAAAAAAAAGTATTCATGTATTTGTATCAGTTGTCTAGTACCCATAACACAAGCTCTGCTTAGCTTGGGACTAGATGGCGTTGTGTGATAGATGTCCGAAATATTTATTTATTATTATTATTAGTAAACTAGATCATAATATAATACAACAACAATTGTTGAGAACTCTGACAACTTTTCTAATTTAAAACAAATAAACATAATACATATCTAATATTGGTCACCATATGCAATCTCTTGAAAATATGTAAAATGGTGGACAAATAAAGAGTTTTCTATCTATCTAAGTTTCAATAAAGTTTGTTTTTATTTAAATGTTCAATTCGTGGAGTTAAGTATTAAATCCTGTATATTAAATTATAGTCGATATCCAGTTAACACTAACATCTCTAAGGAAATAACCATCTCCCAGGAATTGCATTAAATACTTAATGTTATCATTTCTTATTGTTAACTTTTGTATTATAATATCAACACGAGTTGCATAAGTTTTAACTTGCAATGTTAAACAACAAGAAAATGATTAGATTTTACCATCATTAATACTCGCTGGTTTGAAAGAATATCCTTTAAAATCTATAGTTAAGGACACATTTAAATTAAAACGTTTTCTTATTTTTGTAGATATAAACTCGGATTATGTTATATTTTTGACAAAAGGATACGGACCATAACCGTAAGCTTACTTAATTTTAGCATCGTAACATTGTTTACATTTATCGTAGAAAAATGAAATAACCAAGAACTGATAACACCTTTCTTAAGTAAACTAGATCATAAAGTAATACAACACACAATTTTTTTAGTTTCATTTCTGGTTTTGTTTGGAGAGATTTTGGAACATCAGAATTAGCACCAATCAATAATGAATGATCTGCTCTTGGTTGCCGCGACACAAGCCTTGAGCTTAGTGCGGAAACCGCCGATAAGTTTGAACCTGTAAATTGTTTCTGTACAAATAAATAAATAAACAACAATTGTTGAGAACTCTAGACAAATTTACTAATATAAAACAAATGAAAGATAATCCATATCTAAGTTTCAATAAAGTTTGTTTTTATTTCAATGTAATTAAAATGTTCAATTCGTAGAGTTAAGGATTAAATCCTTTATATTAGATAATATTCGATGTCCAGTTACCACTCTAACATATCTAAGGAAATAACCATCTCTCTGGGATTTCATACAATCCTTAATGCTATCATTTCCTTGCTACATATCCTCACCTACATATGTATGTAATAAACTGTAAGGGGTCGATGTCTGTACATTAATATATAATATGTATTGACAAAAATCCATGTGAAAGTAACAGAACATAAAACAACAGTTTTTTGAATTATTCTGTTTCTGTATCTGTGAGTGCTAATCGCTGAAGTGGCTTACCGATTTAGATGCGGTTTTTTTTGTATTGTGGTAATCATCAGTTAATATTTAGTGCTAGTTTTATTGACACTCGGTTAACAAATAAATAAGTTGGATAATTTTTAAGAATCACAACTGCGGGCTAATTTTAGGTACATGAACATCATTTTACATGAATAAATTATATGTATGTATTGTAATATTGTATATCATATTGTTGCTGTGAAGCGAGTTGAATTATTGCATTTTCATAACTTCGTTCGTAAAATAAAAATACATTCTTATTCTCCCTTGCATTCCCATTGACAGATCATACTGGTATTTCGAGTTTTTGAATGCAGTAATCGCCCATCGAGATGACAACACAGTCAGATGTCTTTGGATAATTCATGATTAATAAAAATTAGGCAAAATACTACTTACACTCTAAACTATTTCATTTCAAATATTACTACTAATGAGGCAGTTGAAAGTGTACTCGTATAACAATGATTTTGTTAGGATAATTTTCATCAAATAGCTCTCTAGCTATGTAATGAAAATCATATAGTTATAGTCATAATCATTAAATAGCTATAGTCATAATTAGTAATGACGTGTCAAAGTATGAATGTCCCCACAATGATCGTCACTCTGCTTCACATCAACAAAATTCATTTTATTTATGTAGAATAATATTCATTTTTCTTTTAAGCGTACTTGCAGCAGCCTCCTTAGCAAATGATCTATTTTTTAATATGCAATATCTTTTAATACATATAAAAAAAATGCTGTTTATTAAATAATCAATATTGTCATTTAAGTGCATTGAGCAATTTAGGAGGAAGTCATAATTTATAGAGTTTTTTAACATCTCATCAATTTTCTTTTTAATGTCCTCTTTATACGCCTCTACCTCTAGGAATTTGTTTATAGATGTAGCACTTTTTTCGACAAAATGTATTAAGTGCTTTGAGGCGTATTTAAGGGAGTTCTTTGCAGTTTCATAATTTTTAAACTCTATAAAATTATGCACTTCCTCTTGTGTGTTGGCTACAAATACCTTCTTACATGCACTACAATCATTTTTATAATTTTTAACTATGAAACCACAGACATATGCACAAGCTTGCATTTCGCCACTTGCTTCTTCCATATTTTCCTCAAGGGCAGAATCAATATTTTGATTCTCTATTGCTATTTTAATCGAGGTGCTATCAGTTCTGGTCTCTGTTATATCTGTGGCTGGTCTCAATAATTTTTTAAAATTGCTTAATATTGCCTCATTATCATCGCTTTCGCAATTAGTAGATCCAAGGTTTCCAAGGTTACTGAATACAGCAGTTTTCAATCCCGCAACAAATTGGCTAGCAGTGGGATTACTATTAGAGCCACAGTTTGCTCTAATTGAACCAAATAAATTTTCTAGTGGATCCTGCTGTATTCTTCTCGTTGAGAGGCTTTTAATATCATTATGCTTACCAGTTAAAAAATGCCAAACTAATTGTAACCCATTAAGGGTCCACACCCAGCCTCCTTTAGAGGGTGGTATAGTCCTACAGTTCAAAAAAATTAAGTTTTGAAAGAAATGTTTCATCTCTAGAAACAGTTCCATGTGTCCTGTGCTTTTTTTGACATTAGTTGAATACTTTTTGCCTCTCCTAAGGTCTGGCGTCGCTGCATTCACACTATCAAAAAGCACGTCCATTTTTGCTATCAAGTTAGCTGTTGCAATGGCCTCACTCGGCATGTCCCCTGAAAATATACAAATTCAAATTTAAGTAGCAGAAGTAGATGATAGTAATATGAATGTATGCATCATCATCACCGACACCTTTCAATAATAAATTGTTTGCTTATAATCACACTAATATTATAAAGGCAAAAGTTTGTGTGTATAATAATAATAATATTTCGGACATCTAACACACAACGCCATCTAGTCCCAAGCTAAGCGGAGCTTGTGTTCTGTGTGCTAGACAACTGATATAAATACAAGAGCTTGTGTTATGGGTGCTGGACAACTGATATAAATACACATATACTTTTTTTCTTAATGGATACATATTAGACATAGAAAACACCCAAACTCCAAAACAAATATTTGTAGATCATTCAAATATTTAGTCCGACACAAGATTTGAACCCAGACCTCAAGCACAGCAGTCGCACTCACAACCACTGCGCTACAGAGGCAGTCGAAGGATGTATCGACACTGATGTGATGATATACAAAGCACGTGGATGCATCACAAACTGTTTGCCTAAATGCATATGCTCACGGTAAATATACAGAAATAAAATTTTTTGCATATTTTTTTTGCGATTTTGACGACACCTTCACTGGCAGATAGCTTATCACATAAGTTGTAACCTAGGCTACTTCTTTAAGACTAGCTTTACCCCTTTGGTTGTTGTTGTACTGCGGGTAACACCGCGGGGCTCAGCTAGTCTTCTATACACATTAATAAAATTGGTGTCTGTTTGTAATATTCAAAGAACCGCTAACAAATTCAAATATTTTTTTTTCAATTTTTGTCTATCTGTTTGTTCTCTGGAACGAGTGGATAGATTTTAACAGGAATTTCACTGACAGGTAGCTGGTGATATAAGGAGTAAATTAGGCTACTTATTTTAGACTAGCTTCGCCTCACGGCGTTACTTGCGGTTATTGTCTTACCGCGGGTAACGCACCAAGGTGAAGCCTTACCCGCGGTACGACAATAACCGCGGGTACAGCTAGTTCATCAATAAAATTAAAAACTTCAGTCGCAAAACCATAATCGTTATATATATCTAGCCATCCATAATAATATTATAAATTCAAAAGTAAGTCTTCTGACGACCGTCCACATCTATAGTAGCCAGATGCAGCTATTTATTTAAAAAATATCACGGGATTCATAACTCTAAGCAACTACGAAAGTCAGCACGAACAAACACGGCCAGTGACATACAAGGATGACGTCATCTGTCGTCAATTAAGAACTTAAAGTATTTTACATTCAAGAATTAAACTCACTTGCACAATCCACTATTTTAATTAAAATAGTGGATTATGTGCAAGTGAGTACAACAAGTTCCATCAAGTGCCGACAATCGAGAGTATAAATTATAAAGTATTTTAATTGTTTATTACACTCGTGGTCTATTCTACCTGAAATTTATTCAAAAGAGAGCAAAAATAATAATATGTTAAAATGTTGATTATAATAACCATGATAACATTGTAATAGATAAGATTTTTACAGGTTAGGTTTAAAAAAACTTAACCTGTAAATATCAGTTAGGTAAAAAATATATGCATATAATCTTTATATATATATTTCTTCTGTGAGTGTGTATGTCACTGAACTACTCTCAAACGACTGGACCGATTTTGATGAAATTTTTTGTGTGTGTTCAAGGGGATCTGGGAATGGTTTAGATTCACAATTTTGTTCGCTGGACAATGTTTTTTTAATTAATTTTTAATTAATTAGTAGTTATGGCAAAACGACGTTTGCCGGGACAGCTAGTATATATATATATATAATATTTAAATAAATAATATATATATATGAATAATATCCGGATAAAGTGAATAATTTATCACATCGTCTAGGCAATTTGATTTATTATATACAATAACTGTAAACTACTATTATATATAATATCGTCTATTATATATACCTAAATACCTACTATATATAACAGTTTAATATCGATGTATTTAAGTAATTCAATTACAAGAGTGAGAAGGTTTTTGAGCCTTGAATTCTTTGGGGATAGTGATGAGATGTCCAAGTAACTAATGTATGTATACAATTCCTTTGTTATGTTGGTTTATTTGTGTCTGTATTTGTGCCTGTAATTTATTTAATAATATGTATTGAGACTACTTTGTACTGTCTTGTGCACTTAACTTTATTCTGTAGTATATAAACGAGGATTTGTCATTGGCTGTCTGTTTTCTTGTTTAATTCTATTTTGATTCAGTAGGTGTAAATCCTCCATAATATCTAAATAAATAAATAAATAATATCTAGTAGTTTATATGGAGCAAAAAGTGTTTTCTTACCATTAGCTATTTTAGAATAAATCCCAGCTGCAACTGAGTGACTTAAAACTTGTGCTGCAAGTTTCACCTTCATTTTTTGTTTTGAGTTAGGGTTTAGGTGTTCCTCTTTCAAACATGGTGCAAACACGAAATTTGGATTACTATTATCTAATTCAAAAAATTGTTTGATATGGCTCCATTTAGCAATTCCTGAAAATAATGAACAACTAAATGAATAAAATATTCTTTATTTGATCATACACTCAGTTTTTGTGGGAACTGCACCTAAAAGAAGTTATCGGTAAATCTATGTAAACATTATTTAGTTCTTTGCTTTTAGCTTTAAGTTAACCAACAACTTTTTGTTTTAATACATAAACACAACGTTAGTAAAGTATTTCATTAATACAATTTTATTCATTCTAACTCTGATTTTTGTCACTATCACTAAACTACTCGTACTCCTTTTTGAAAGACAGGTAAGGCACTTGTGACGCCTCTGGTGTTGCGGGTTCCATGTGCGGCGGTAATCGCTTACCATCTATACTTATAAAATAACATGTCCTGGTTGACTGACTGATTCATCGTCGTCAAGCGGAACTATTAGTTAGGGCTATAAAATATTAGGGCTATAAAATATTACGGCTATTAAAAATAAGTAGATACGTATTTAAGCGTTTCTGAATATTCTACCCATAAGGGGTTTAAAAGGGGTTGACATTTCGCATATGGATTAGTCTAAAATCGGTCTTCTTTAAAGTTAGAAACATGAATCTTTATTTTTGGTCTACTGATTAAGAATGAATATATATTTATTTAAGCCCTGCCGGATAATCTACCCCTAAGGGGGTGAAATAAGGGTTGAAATTTTGTATGGAAGTCCGTCATTTTTAAATTAGAAACATGAAACATTACATTTGTTCTAATGATTAAAAATGAGTAGACATGAATTTTAGTGTTTCTGGATGTTCTACCCCTAAGGGGTGAAATAGGCGTTGACATTTCGTATATGGGTTAGTTTGGAAGTCCATCATTTTTGTATTTAGTAGCATGAAACTGTCTTCAGGCTTTTGATTACAAATAAATTAATACCTACATCAGCATTTATGCGAGTTTTATTTCTAAAGAGGTTAAAATAGGGGTCGAAAGTTTGTATGAATGTCCTTTTCAATGGATTATTGATTAGAAATAAATATGTACGTTTAAAAACATGAATAAATTATTCACACAGACTTACACAGTTTTAATTAAAAACATATAATCAACTTCCACGCGAGCAAAGCCGCGGGCAACAGCTAACAGGCGATAAGTCCGATGGTTTGCCTCTATTCTATAAAAAAGTGATTAACAACTTACCAATTCCTTGTCTGTTGTCAGATGTTATGTCAGTCTGAAATTGTACATCATATTTTAAAAATAAATTTCGAAAACACTTAAGCAAGTGTGGCGTGTCAAATATAGTGACAATCTTGTGTTCGCCTATATTAATTACAGGATGCTCCGCAGATGCTCCTAAGAGACATAGAGCTCTCTTGTTGACTCCATCCATGTCGCAAACTGACACACTTATGTCCAAGCCAGCATCAAAGCAAGACTTTAAAACCTGAAAAAATAATATATAATATATTTAATATACACAAATCAATTGCTGTTCGTTTATCTCGCTAAAACTCTAGAACGACTGGGCCAATTTAGCTGATTTTAGTTTTGAAATATTTGTTGTAGTCCAGGGAAGGTTTAAAATGTGAAAAATCCTACTAATATTATAAACGCAAAGGTTTGTATTTGATTGCCATGAAACTTTACAGTAGTATAGCTTACTAGCAGACCCACGCAACCTCGTTTGCGTCTTATATTGCCCGTCGCGTGATAATTTTACCCCGTTTTTGAAACATTCTTCATTGTTGCTCCGCTCCTATTAGTAGTAGCGTGATGATATACCCTATAGCCTTCCTCGATACATGGACTATCCAACACCGAAAGAATTTTTCAAATCGGACCAGTGGTTCCCGAGATTAGCGTGTTCAAACAAACAAACGAACAAACAAACAAACAAAACAAACAAACAAACAAACAAACAAACAAACAAACTCTTCAGCTTTATATATTAGTATAGATATATCAGAACTAGCTGAACCCAGCGGTGTTACCCGTGGTTATTGTTGTACCGCGACTAACGCCGTGGGACAAAGTTAGTCTAAAAAAAGTAGCCTAAATTACTCCCTGGATCATCAGCTACCTGCCAGTGAAAGTCCCGTCAAAATCCGTCCAGCCGTTCCAGAGATTACCCGCAACAAACAGACAGACAATTTTTTTTTTAACTACATTTTTGTTATATGTATTGTGTATACATACATATGCATTGATTAAAAAACTGTTATTTTAATATTACAAACAGACACTCCAATTTTATTTATTTGTATAGATGTATAGATAACACAAAGGCTACTATTTGCCGCGATAACCGACATACACGAGGGCGGAGCCGCGGCAACAACTAGTATAATTATAAATATAATACACACTGCAATCCTTTAAGCATAAAATGTAAACTGCTTACCTCTTTTATCAATACAGACAATCTATCTGCTGTCACAGATGCACCTGACAAATAATACGCAACTGGCTGCTTAACCTTTTTCCGGATACCCACCACCATAAAGACAAGGGCGTGTGAAGCCACTTGTGATGATCTCCCTTGTGTTGCATGATTTTGGAAGCCTTCAATTACATCTTCCTTTGAGTTGTACCACAAATGTTTCCTGATGGACATCTCATCCCACAAAAGAGTGAATTCTCTCTGAGATGGCAGCAAATACTTTGAATAGTTTTTCAAAATATGCAAAAAGTTTTCATTTGGTCCAGCATGCATTTTAAATCTACTTAATAATGACTTCAGTGTACTGGGTGTAGGCAGGCAAATGATTCTTCTTAATAGTTTATAGCAAGTTGGTGATTTTTTGTACAGCCTCAGGGCTATTATTTTTTCTTCCATATTCCAGCGACGACCACGCGATTTTTTTTTAAAATTTTTCAGTTCTCCTTGAAGCAATAAGGCAAAAGTGGGAGTCATTTTTGTTTGTAGAAATTCTGTGACTGACTCGTTTTTACTCAAAACATTTAAAAAGGATTCATTTTTTAAATGCTTAATGTTTTTTTCAAGCCTATAAATTTTGTTCATCTTTCTTTTCATTTTTAACAGAACCTTTTTCATTTTGGCACTTTCGTTCTGTTGTTCGTTGGAAGGTCTTTGAAATTTGGTTTCAGTAGAATTTAGAATATCCATTCTCGGTTCCAAAACAGTAAAATCCATTCTAGATGTGCCGACATTAAGAACAAACGTGTTATTTATTTCTACAACACTAGGAACACACACAATAGGAACTGTCGAAACCTGTAATTAAGAGAAATAAATTATCAGTCTCCAGACTTTGTTCCAATTACTTGGAGTCTGGTCTGCGTCTGTCTGGTCTTCTTTACACATTTCGTAACAAGTTTTGGCTAAAATGTAATTTATTAAATATTAAAATAAACATGATAACAACTAAGCTGTTACATAACCTAAAATAACCGTAGTTTAATATATATAAATAATATTAGAAAAATTTCGATGCTAGGGTTGTCACAGAGCGTATTTAGTTTTTTGTTATTTTGATCCACAATTTCTAATTTAATTAGTACATTGCTGGAGCGTTGTAATGTTCCAAATTCAAAAAACGCTCCTGTAATGAAATTATTTTTCGCTGTCCGTAAATTATATACTTCGCGTGTTCTTTTTTCATGATGTGATGACAATATTTCCATGCATGTTTGAGAAAATAAAATTAACTGACCTCATCACTTTCCACATCAGGTACTGCTGTTTTAAATAGCTTATTATTGATATAACATGTTGCTCTAAAATGTTTACTGCACAACATTTTGTGTTTGGTATACAGTTCCTTTTGAAAGTTTGGTGAAAACCAAGCTTCATTGGGAAAACAATACTTCGCCCATAGTTCACAACTGAAAAAGCAAAAACAGCACTTCACAAACAAAATTTCTAAAATAGTTCACCAAGCACTACATTCAATAATTAGGTATATTAATGTTGTTAGTACTGCGGTAGTAAACAAGTTGAATTTTATGTTGAGCACGAGTATGATCATCTCAGAAAGGATTCGTAAAACTACAAACAAATCATAAAATACAAAAATTTAAATGATTCAACTAAAACTGTTATTCGCAATAGCAGGAATCACACCACTAATAGAATACAAATATGTAAAGATATTACAGCATTAATTCATAAAAGTACATTCAATATGGCACCTATCATTTATAGATAAATTGAACCTTCTTTTAGTAAGAACGAATTAAGCGACAAAATTGAAAAAAATGAGATTTGAATACAGATCGATTCTAGGCATTCTAAACTATTTTTGTGTTCAAAAGTCACTAGTGCCTTTCAAGCGACATGTCTAAATTTTTTAGAACTTGTGCACAAATTTATTACTTAATAAAGAATTAACTGCCTAAGTTACAGTTACAATATATACAAACAGGATTTCAAATAGCATAAAAGAATCATATCCACAAAAATTATATAAAATCTGTTCAAATTTGTATTAAAAATGCGTAAATGCAAAAGAACAATTTCACAGCTTTTATATATACAAGTTTTTCGGAGTTTATCGAAGTATTCGGTTATCAATTCGACTGTATCTTTGACCGTAAACCGATTTTGATGATTCTTTTTTTATTTAAAAACTGGTGCTTCCCATGTGATTACCATTTCAATTTGGTCCAGTTCTTGAATACGGTTTTTATTGTTAAAAATGGTGTCTTATTTAATAGAGATTTAAAACCAATGGAAAGAGTTATGATTTTACAAAGGATTTCGAGACAAGCAATAATTGTATTATTATTCAGGTTTTAACTATAAAAAAAAATGTGTCACCTAATCAGCAATGGCATACAAGATCTTAAGAAATGATATATTTTTGGTTAAATTTAGGACTTTCCATTAAAATGTTTAAATTTGATCTTATATTGCTTTTTATTTCTCCCAAATCAAACAGTTAATTTAAGCAGTCGGATTATAGCTAAAATACATTACTTAACGAATTAGGTAGTAAAGTAACTATATCTTTTAATGTATATTCTGTCTCATACCTAATTACACACACATCTTACTTTCAAGGAAAAATATCATACACATTACATAATTAATAATGATGAGCGCAGTGACAATTTTAATTTAAAATCTCTGACGGTCATACTTTGAAATTTTCTCCATTGTCACTTAATCTATTCTTACATAACGCTGTCCAACTGTTATGTAAATTCTGTATTAAATTTCTTGATACATGATAGTTATGAATTTTTACATGTATCTGTTTATTTAGTTCAAATTTATTATGTTATAAATTTTATACTATTTAAAAGTATGAATTCTATAAAATTATTATTAATGCATACTTTGAATATTATATTTAAGTTTAAATTATTGTAGGCCTAATTGGCAGAACATAGTTGATCATTGTAAATTCTGTAAACATCACATGTATACCTATGTTTCACAATAAAAAAAAATGATAGACTGATAATAATAAATTAGCTTCTAGCATAAGGGCTATGTTATAAGATGTCTCAAGTATCAGTTAAACTTTGATTTTCTGAAATTAAGTTTCAAAAGTTAATCAGCACTTCATTAGAATGTTTCGTATTTAGAAACTTGTCTCAAAATTGAGTTTAACTTACAGTCTGTTCCTAATTGTGTTTTTGCAATTTACAACTCTACTATTGCATATCATGTAAACATATTCTTATCATGCAAAATTAAAATATGAATATTTTACAAACATCAAATCAAATCCACTGCTGAACGAAGATCTCCTCCAAGGAGCGCTAACTATCCCGGTCTTAGGCAGTCCACATCCATCTGCTAGCCAGCCACTCAATCTTGATGAATTTATCATTATTATTTTATATCATTCTCATATCATTAACAAGAATCAGCTCTCCTAAAATTAAATAATTATTAAAATTAAAATGAATCATTATCATTATTATTACCTGTGTCGGAACATTCAAATTATTATTATCAACACTTAACATGTCGAACTGTCAAAGTATGTATTTGTTTCTATAATATTATACTTTTGTATGATTACAAAAGTATATTAAGATACTTTGATTCTAATGCAAACGATTGTGGTGATTCAATTTGAAAGAATTGTACTGGGCCATCCATAAAAAGTATAAAACTGCATTATTATTTAAATGATATTTAGTTTATATATCATGAAAGTTAGGGAAATTTTCCTGTTTTATACTGATTACGATGTACTGTACTGAACTAAGTAGGAGTAATAATTATAGATTTTATGTTCCTAATATGTTTATAGATTAGCAGGTTATAGTTCGCTGTATGAATCGTGAATGTTGCATAGCTTCGATTGTGTCAGACTGTCAATAACGATTTCGGGCCTCTAAGCAGCCTGATTCTTATTCTGAAAGTCTGAAATTATAAGTACAGCATAAAATTTTTAGAGAAGTAACTACTTACCGTAGGCTATTTTTAGAGCCAGGATTAGGAAAGCGATTCAATGTGATGCTGGAATCTTTGGAAGGCGAAGACCCACATTTGCAACATGTTCTCGTTTTTTCTTTACTGGAACTCATTGTAAATTAACAAAAAAGCTTGCAAAAAAGAATCACTTTCTTCAGCTTTCTGATTATTTTATACCTAACACTTGATTTCATCAAAACTTTACTACAACGAAGGAACAGAGTATACGACTCAAGATTGAACGTCTTTATAGTAGGATTAATCGAAATTAGTTTACTATTGTTGAAATTAAACCGAAATTACAAGTACAATTAACCTATACGGAAGCACAGGCAGCCATTTTTTATTTTACATTTTGTAATGTTGTCAGTAAATGACACGAAATTATTGGTAAACATTTGATTTTTTTTTTTTTTTTAATATTTACTACGACTAAAAAATTAATTCGTAATTATCTTCAAGGTTCTAACGGAGCGTTAGTATTTAAAAAAAAAACAACTTTTCAAACTTAAGTCAATATTTTCAGTGGTATCATTGTAGCAAAACCTATATCGCTGTCCTTGTTTTTCCTTTATCGTTATCTCCGTCGTGTAATGAAACCTTCCTAAAAACAGCTTCTAGTTGACAGTTGACTGGGACTGGACTAAACCGACATGTGGTTCGGTGCGCCGTCCACACGATCGAATCGGTGCGGTACGCACCGCGTTCGATGTGCAAGCGCTCCGAAACGATATTAATAATAATAATGTCCGCCGGACCGTGCGCCATACGATCGTATTTGGTGCGGAGCACACCATGTTCGTGGTGCGCTGCGCACCAAGTTCGATCGTCTGTGACTGCTTTCAGCATTCAACGTTGGTAATGTAATATGTTTTTTTTTTAAATTTATTTATTTAAAAAGTTTGCATTTTCTTATCTAAACTAATTAGTGTAACAAAAACCAGAACGGTTTGTTCGTACACTAACATTCGTCAATGTACTCAATCGACACAATTATAATATTCAAAAACAAAAAGTGCACACAATACGAAATAAATAAATTACACAAGTAAGTGGGTATGCTTAAACTAGGACTAGTAATTCATACGCGGTGACAAATAGCTTTACATTCTATCTATATTTCAGACTACCTGCATTTTTGTTTTGTTATGGTTGCGTTAGCTTGCAATAGTAATGAGTGCTACACTGGGCTGCATACCCCTTTGACCGCCAGGCTAATTACGCAAAACTATGTTCCCTACGCCAAGCAATAAATTCCCTAAATTATACCTACAAAAAAATAGTGACGGAAAAAAGTAAATCGATAAAGCATCGATACATTTTGCTTGTGCGTGGTTCACAAATAAAATAATACTCATACCACTGAAGATTTAGTTATAAACAAATAATAAACATTACTACATTATTATTCAGTATATATGTCTCTATTAATATTGATTTTGCCACAATAAAAACATTACTCGTTACCTTATTTTCCCGTAACTATTCGACGCTTTAAAGCGTCAATGGCGTAGGAGAGGGGACATTTTGTGATTAAAACGTAACATAGACAGTGATGTGATGATCAATTTATTAATAATAGTCGATATTTATTATTTAGAATGAAGACAATATGTTTGCGCTAGTGCAGTATTTTTTTTTCATGATACTCACGGAAACATGTAACACAAAGAGGCACTTTACAAATTTCGCACCAAAATCTCGTCTCTCGCCTTTTGCGTTTTGAATTACTACATAATTTACACCGTAATTTTTTTGTATCCGGTAAATACGCTGGCATGTGGCGTGCCGCACTTCCGAGTAATCGCATTGGTTGATCTATATTTCGTGAAGTTGTCGGTAAGGTCTTGTCTCCTGCATACTTTTGGACAATTTGTGTTATAACTGCCAGTTGATACTTAGCAAAACGTAGTGTTTTGTTATCTTGTAAGACTTTGTAGTAGTTGTAAGCGTTTAGTAAATGGAGGTCGATTATGTGAAAATATAACTTTTTGTACCATTTCGTCACTTTTCGAATACTGTGTAAAGAACTTAACATCATGTCATTCAAGTCAATGATTCCCATGTGTTCGTTGTAGTCTATAATACATTCGGGTTTCATTTTTGGTAATCCCGTAGACCGATCAATTTTTTCAGTAGGTCCCATTTGATCTTTATGCATGGTAGTGATCATGTACACATCTTTTTTGTCGTGCCATTTTAGAGCCATTAAATTGGGAGCATATTTAACATCCCTCTCGCCTTTTATCAGAATCTTAAATTGTGGCATTTCTTTGCGATTTTGTTTTACAGTTCCACATGCGCCTATATTTAGATTTAATAAGAATTTAAATAGTTTGGGGCTGCTGTACCAGTTGTCCATATAAATTTGTCTATTCGAAAAGTAATATTTTTGTAAAAAGGTAATAACTATTGATCCACTTACACCTAAGTCTACATTGCGTATTATTTCAGTTTCTAAACCAGTATATATGATGAAATCCAATATAACTCGCGTTTCTACATCACATAGGACAAAAAGCTTTATGCCGAATCGATTACGCTTATTAGGTATATATTGTTTGATAATTAACCTTCCTTTAAATGGAACAATACTTTCGTCAATACATAGCTTTTTATACGGAATAAAATAAGATTTAATTTTTTGTCTGGCGTCATCTACCACTGTAATTATCTTGGACAATATTGGGTCGTTGGCATGCCTTGGTCTTGGTTCAGAAAAATGCAACATTCCTAATATCGTCGTGTAACGATTTCTACTCATTAGAGTTGTGTAAATTGGAGAATTCAATGAGGATTTGTTGACCAATGCTCCTCAATCGTTAAGCGACTGTTTCTCGTCATTAACATACTAATAGCCAAAAATATATACATTTCTGGAACGGTTACTTCTTTCCAAGTCTGCAGCCTAGAGTGGTTCCTCAAGTCCGTATTAAGTATGAAGTAGCGATGATACCAATTAGTGTAATATATTATTGTGTTTATTAACTCTTCGTCCACAAACTTTTCAAAAACTTGTAATTCGTTTGACGATGATGTTAAGTTTAATGAGGGTGAAATACCACTACCAAAATCATCAAAAGTAGGTGTTTCAATGGCGAATGGTTGCCTTGTCCATTGAATAGGAAGTGGTCCTGGTACGTTCTCAACTACATCACTTTCATCTATATCTATACTTATAATAAAACTGTAGAGAGGTCAATTCTGTACATTAAATATATATTAAAATTTATTATTGGGGGATGAATGGTTATCGATACTGATGCCAAAAATGTAATCAGTAAGTTTTTTGTCTGTCTGTCTGTCTGTCTGTCTGTCTGTCTGTATGTGCACGCATGGATCAAAAACTACTGAAGGGATTTTAACCAAACTTGGTACGATTATAGTCCATACTCCTGGGCAGGTTATAGGCTATATAACATAACGCTAAGATGCATAGGAGCTGAGCAGTGACGATAAATTTGAAGCAAGTCGGATGAAAATTTTCGCTTTCGAGCTCTTATCCTCGCATACGTTGATCATACACCAAAAATATGTATTACAAAGATGATGGTCTTCAAAAGATCTACAAAAAAGTCCTGAATAGTATATTTCTATCTTTTATAAATTAGCCACAATAACGTGTTTAAGCGTTAGGCATTTCTTCAAGATGTATTAAATACTTAAATATATTGTATTTCACATGGATATATCCTTATCACTATACACTTTAATATCTTTTTAAAGTAAAATACAGAATTATAAAAGTATAATTAATAAACACACAAGATGTAGATGAAATAAAACTTCCAAATCTCGCCGCACCAGTATTAGTACGCCATTATGGTTGATTTTTGTTTAACACGCGAAGCGGCGGGAAAAAGGCGGGAGCGCTCACGCCGCTCACGCGCTGACTTCACTCGAATTGTCACTGTTAATGCGAACGAACGTGGTTCTTATTGACTCTTCTCGGAATAAGCGCGCTTTAGATTTAAAAAATACATAGATACGTAATTTTTAGATATCAGTTTATAGTAGGTATTAGATAATAATATAATTAGTTTGTTTAGTGTTTTTGTTTGTTTCTCCTTCTTTTCCTTATATTTATAGTTGTAAAATTAATAAGTATAATTTCAAATAAGTAAATTTATGCAATGACAATAAATAAATCTCATCATCAGACTTTCCGCGTTGCTGGAGTAGATCTTAGTCTCAGATGTTTTTCACATGGGCAGTTGTACGTCGCTTTTTCCTGGGTCAGTAGTTCCACAAATCTTTATGCATACGTACCGGAAGCGTCCACTTTGAACAAATGTAAACAAGTGTAGTGTGCAAAACAAAATTTACTCTTCGGTCTTAAATAGATTTTAAAGGCAGCGTCATATTTATCTATTAAATTGTAGTTTAATAGTCTATAGTTACAAAAAAAACATTATTGTAAAAGGAGATCCACGCGGACGAAGTCGCGAGCACAGCTTTAAACAATAAGATATTATGTCGCATGTCTGGTCAAAGTACAGAATATTGCTTCATCCATCGGGTGGTGAAACGACTACTTACCGAATCAAATTTTTAAATTCGTTACTTTACTTACCACTTTTACCCAATAATAGGCTATTTGACTGATTATTGGAAATCGTTTTAAATTATTCTTTATTACATAATTAGCACACTCCGATATTTTGCAGAATTTCTACTGTATTATGAACTATTATAATAGTAGAATATTAATAATAGTATAATATTAATAAAATTGGGGAAAACTGATAAAATGAACTTAAATTTAAGATAAAGTTCAAGTTTGACAACCATTTCAAAAAACGATATTTCTGTAATGGCGCTGGTCACTTGAGACGCGTGACGTCACACTCTAGCCACAACAAAACAAAACAGCGCAGTTTAAGTTAATTTTATCAGTTTTCCCCAATTTTATTAATTAAAATGTCGAATAAATGGTGTGTAGTGCCACAGTGAACAAATCTATACATCTATACAAATAAATAAAATTGAAGTGTCTGTTTGTAATATCAAAATAACCGCTTTTTACTAAATGCATATGTGTGTATACACGGTACATATACCAAAAATGTAGTTAAAAATTTTTTTTCTGTCTGTCTGTATGTTTGTATGTTTGTTCCGGGTATTCTCTGGAACAGCTAGACCGATTTTGACGGGACTTCCACTGGCAGGTAGCTGATGATCCAGGGAGTAACTTAGGCCACTTTATTTAGACTAACTTTGTCCCGCGGCGTTACGCCGAAATGTATGTATGCGCGTAACTTTCGATCGGCTACACAAAATTATATATTAAAATGGGAATCTGCGGGATTGCTACCATGTACCTTTTTGTTTGTGAGTATCCGATATTTCGGCGCTGTTGCAAGCGCCATGATCCTAATGATAACCTAAAATTATATTTTTTTTTTATGTGTTAGTTATTCTTAGGACAAGGTTTGTGTACAAGAAAAATAAAAAAATAAAAAAAAAAGTTTTTTTGTCCGTGACTACACCCTACCCATGGGTAGCTGTTAACGAAAGAAAAATATGGTGGTACGAAGTCCGTCGGGTCAGATAACATCTTTAAATACCACGCTTTGTACTATTTCAAAATGTAATATAAAAGCATTGAGATATACCTACCTACATAAAGTAAATTAGATTTTACAAAAATAATGAATGGATTTTCCAGAGGTATTACAGAAACAATTTTATGTTGTACTTATGCAAGTGCAACATAACATTTTTCAGTTCTGCAGCATAGTTATCAGTGTTATTATTATATACTAGCTCAAAGCCGCGGTGTTACCCGCAGTTATTGTTGTACCACAGGTAACGCCGCGGGACAAAGTTAGTCTAAAAAAAAGTAGCCCAAGTTACTTCCTGGATCATCAGCTACCTGCCAGTGAAAGTTCCGTCAAAATCCGTCCAGCCGTTCCAGAGATTACCCGGAAGAAACAAACAGACAGACAAAAACATTTTTAACTACATTTTTGGTATATGTACCGTGTATATATATACATAGGCATTTAGTAAAAATCGGTTATTTTAATATTGCAAACACACTCCAATTTTATTTATTTGTATAGATAGAAAAGTGCAAACATAAAAGCGTCTATCTTATGTAGGTTGCTGTTATCGGCACGCACAAAATTTGGTTCCTTTTTTTTCGAACCACTTATTAAATAGTTTATTAAAAAAAAGTACTGCAGAATTAGCTCACAGATCGATTATTACCACTCCGAAAACATAAAACGCAAACAATATTCAATAGAGGAATCTTTCGTTTATTAGCATGTGACGTCACCAGAGTTGCAACCAATCACAAGGCGTTTATGTCGCAGACAAAATTTCAAAAAAAAAATTGATAGTTTTATTTCGTGCAATCTGCGAGAAACTTAAATTATTTTGTTTGATTTATGTTATATGTCTTTTTAGACTATTATCTTAAAGGATGACCCCAATCCATAGTATATTTCCCTTTCTGCTTTAAACGCGTGCAGTGTCTGGTGAGTATGTGAGTCTATGCTTTGCGATGACGATAAACAAGACATAAGGTCAGACGTTGCGCACCGCAGGCATAGACCTCACCACAAACTGTTTCAGCAACGGAAAGCTCTATGTGGCAATGGCATTACACATAACATAGTATACAGTGAAGCTCTTTAAATAAAGGTAACACTGTCACAATATGTGGACATATCAGTGAAATTGCATGCTTATACAGGGTTAGGGAATACATACATATAAAAATCACGGTAATACTCATAACTATTACCAATGATATTTAATATAAATCATTGACTATTACCGTGAGTTCGAGCCCTGAAATCGGGAGAAAAAGAAACCGCTACTAAAAAAATGATTTTTCAACCCCCTTTCGGTTAGCATGAACTTTCCTTTTATACATTTTTTGACATTTTGTTGCAATCTTGCTCAGTATTAATTATAGTTTTTATTCATGGGCATCTACGAAAAAATGTTAAAGTAGTGGAATACTTTGAGATTTATCCGCTAAGTATCAACTAGAGACTACACAAATACCTATATGTATATTACGAGAGAGCTTCGGGAAAGAGACAACGTTTATAGTGCGTCCAATCGTTTATTTAACTTTTGACAGATCACGCACATAAAGTTTTGTAATAATTTTTGATCAATGTACTAGAGGGAATACTGTACTTCATGGACGGGCTCCGCCCACTTAGAGATGTGTCATTCATAATGAATGACCACAGACTATAAAAACAGGTTTGAAATAAATCGATTATCGATTATATTAATAAAACATACAATAACATTATTGTGATTATATTTTATATCAAATCACACGGTCTCTAAACTTGAGTCACTGATATAAGAGGCCCATTATTACAGCTCTCCTTTTCAAAGTATTCACGAAGTCGCAAGACAAACTCTCTTGTTTGTCCTTTGAGCACCTTAATTTTTGGCATTTTGACAGTAACGAAGGGAGGGACGATACGCTCAACTCAACCAAACGTGAGAATTCACAAATAAATCAATACGGAGGAATAAAAATACTCAACTCGACGTATGAAAATGTGAATTATGACAACTACAAAATGTCCGCTACGCGTCCGGTGTTGCGGTTTAATAATCGATAAAATTACGAAATTATCGGTAAAATAATGAGTGTGTTAAATCGATTAAAACTTCTTCATGTACAAAATCGATCGATAAAAGAAATCGAATCGGTAACGGGTCAGGGTATCACTATTTGATTAAGTATTAGAGCTGTCAAAAGTTAAATAAATGATTGGATACACTATAACACATGAAATAATAAAGACTTGCACGAAGCACTTTGTTTCAGTATTTTATACGCACAATGAAGAAACTCCATACCTGATTTACTGTCTTCTGAGAAATACAAAGAAAGTCTTGCAAAGTGCAACGGATCATAGCTTTGCTTAATCCTACTAATATTATAAATGTGAAAGTTTGTAAGGATGTATGGTTGGATAGATGGATGGATGTTTGTTACTCTTTCACGCAAAAATTACTGAACGGATTTGAATGACACTACAGTAATTTAACATAAACTTCAGAATAACACATAGGCTACAAATAATAAAGATAGTGTGTGAATTCTCTAAAATATGACGATAAGTGTCAAGTAGGTAGTAGAAAAAATCTACCATCTGTGAGCTATACTGGCGTGCGCCGCCAAAATCGCTAAAGTTTTACATATGTAATGTTTGATGGAAATGTTTATCTAAAAAGCCGTTATAGTTAAAATGTGTAAGCCATTAAAGCCAACATAGTGAACCATAACCACAATAAAAAATAATGATTTATTTCAAATGCACATTTGGTATGGTAGTAATAAGTTGATTCCCAAATGAAAATGAACACATTTATCGCTTCTGGTATTTAAAGTAAATAAAATATATCTTTCGCGCTATATCATTTGGACAAATAAATATTTATACAAATAAATACATACAAATAAAGACAAATAAATAAATATTAAAACTAATAGTTGCGATGATGACAAACCGAGTGCGCGATATTATAATATGCGAATAGGTTGCTTATCGCTGAGTGAGCGACCCGAACGCGGGTAGGTAGGTATACGCGTGAGGGCAGACGTCGATGATGGTTGTGTCCGTTTTGCGAATTTTCTTAGCATTTACGATTAGCTAAAACCGCATTTTACTTAAAGTAATATAGGACTAAGGTTAAGTATTGACAGTTTTTTTAGAAGTTACACGTACAAAATTCCACGTACAAACTTCATTTTTATTTTAATTATTATAGATTGTAGATAGATTACGTAGCTGTAATTATACCGAATTACTTCGTTTTTATTTTAATAACATTACATTAGGTTGTAGGTAGGTAAGTTGTCATTGTCAGGCTGTCATATTTTTCAAATGCGACTAGCACCAAATATATTAAATTATTTATATAATTAATATATTAAATTATACATGGTATTATGTTTATGTTTGTTTAACTGTTTTTATCATCAATTACACTAACATTATAAAGGTGTTTGTAAGTGTGTATGTTAGTTACTCTTTTACGCAAAAACTACTAAACGGATTTGATTGAAACTTTACAGCGAAATAGCTTATACATCAGAATAACACATAGACTACTATTTGCCACGATAACTGACATACACGCGGGCGGAGCCGCGGGCAGCAGCTAGTCTAAAATATTTGCAGGATTTGTTCTTGGGAGGTTCTCAGTTGCCACAGCCTAAAAAAGATAAGTGAATATCATATTATTAATATCAATTAAAATAAATTATTATGGACTACTATGGAATATATCAATCAATCAATTAGCGCACCGCAGTCCACTGCTGGACATAGGCCTCTCCCAGTGCGCGTCCACACTGCATGCGCGGGGACTAGGCCTTTTGCGGGCGCGGGCGCGGGTGCGTGCGGGTGGCCACACTGACGCGCGAGCTGTTGTCGTACTTAGACGTATTTCAGATGTTGTGAATCATTAATCATGGACGAAGATTTAGTATGTTTACTAGACAGTCCTATCCTGAGATGGGAGGTGATGAACATAAGAGACAGTGTGCACGAAATAAATAAAAATAGAGCAATAAAGGGTGAATTTTTACTTTTACTTTGCCATATAGCTGGTCTAGATTGAATCGCACTTATAAACAACTCGGTATTTATCGCCATTTTAAAACAAAATAAATTAAGACGCGCATACGCCAAGCGACAAGACCAAACTGGTTTGATATCCCCGCCACCCGCGCATTGAGACGCTTGCCTACTAGGCCCGTAGTGTGTCCATAACGCACGGATAGGAACGTTTGAAAAGTACGCGTGCTATCTCGCTTATGCCCGTCGCGCTAGGCGCCCGCCTTAGCCACTACACTATGGACGCAAACGGCGGTTTCATATGTTTAATATTTCGCGCCCGTCGTCGCAACCGCGCTAGGCCCGCACTGTGGACGCGCACCCAATGTGCGCCGTTTCAAAACTCCGCCTTCCGTATCCATCCAACTGCTATAGTTAGTTGTATAAAAAAATGTTCAGGCTCGGTAGTCGAGTAGTTTAGTTCGTGGGTACGATTACCACGTAGGGCACACATTTTTTATCAATCTCAGTGTAATTTGTGCTCGTTAATTCTTAAATTACCCCATGACACCATGGCATGATCCCTAGCACAGAAGTTGTATGATATGAACTAAATTTCGGTCATGTCGGCCAATCTCAGCGGAGTGTAGCTTGCCTTTTCGAAGTAGGTGAAATTAGAAATTACTCACCTCATATTCATCTTCAATCTCACTGTCCGATGCAGATTCAATTGTGATTCCAGCATCATCAACACCTTCTAAAATACGAAGTAGCTCACCGTGATCCATATTTTGTATTAATCAAATTTATTAAAGACGCGTAACCCAAAATTATGTGCTAGTAAAACACGTATTGCAGTTATTATAATAATTTATGTCTCGAAGGTATATTCATAAAATTTTATTTTTTTCTACCTTCAAATCCCAACACTATAACTACCAACGTTCTCACTTGTGACGTCATAGGCGGACGCTTTAAGTCGTCAACGGCGATAACGACATAGGAAAGTATGTGATGAGTAGTAATGTTGTAATGCAGTTGTCGATGTTTATTTAAGTAAATGGAAAACTATAATGTGACAAGGAAACTAAGTAGGTAATTCAATTTTATTTATAGATCAACGTATGTAGGTACTGCAAACAAAGATAATAAGTAATAGGTAGGTGGTTTGTAAATAATAAAAAAAACTGTATTATGAATGGGTATTGTTTATTTTTTAATTATTCGAACATAATCCAAACCTATTGTTTCTCTGTATTTGACAAATCTATTTCGTCAAAGTGAGTGTTCTTTGCCTGCTCTAAAAAATTTAACATTTTAATGTAACAACGTGAACGAATACAAGGTTTAATGTACATAAATTCTTCATTTAGTAATTGACAAAAATAGTAGTTCCTTTTATCATCAATTTGATGTTTATTGCATTCCAAACATGTGATATTTTTTTCAACATTTGTATGTTGAGAAGTTGCTGCTGATTTAGGTGTATGTGCCACATGGGGTAGGATGCTCGGCGATTGCTCTCTTGGGCGTTTCAAATCTGTGTAAAATGCAATAGGCAAAATAAATATATATTTTTATGTAAAATCACGTTTACTTAATACGTTACACATGCTGGCTGCATTTAAGTAAGTTTTATAGGTACATTATCTCATTTGATCTATTGAAATTCGAATGGTTTGCCTCTTCCTATCTCAAAATTTGCAAATATTTTTACTCGAGGAATAACAATTTTTCAAGCAAAGGCGGAACAATGTGTATGCTTATTATATTTTATAAAATCAACGTTAATCAAAGAAAAAGAACGTAAACTTACCAGTTTTCTCCATTACGGTCCAAGCGCAACTTCAAATGTATGCGGAAACAATAATAATTATACTGTCACTATTACTTTTATGCAGCGAAATAAAAAATACACACGTCGTTAACACGTCTTGTTTTCGACAGTTAGTGTAGAGTAATCTAGAACGCTATTACAACTTGACCGTCACCATATTTGAAACTACCTTCCTATCATATTTTTTATTTTCCATTCGGAGGTAGTCACAACATTAGTCGACGCTTTAAGGCGTCAATGGCGCTGTGAATGTAACTTTCTAAGTACATTTTTTGATGAGTTTATTTTTAATATAACGTGCCCAATTATACTATAAATTTAGAAATATATTCAAACTACCCCTTTAAAAAAACCACCCGTATCTTGTGGGATATATTGCCAAGGGCATTGATAAATATATTACGCTATCAATGTATCTCTACAGATACATTGCCAAATTATCTATGACTTGATTATATAATAATTTATATGAAAATAAATTTAAAAAACACGTTAATAATCAGTAGTTTGTACTATTTATTTAATAACAAAAATGGAACTTCAATGAAAAAATACAAAATCAGATTAATTTTAGACATTCATATTATGGAAATTGAAAATACAGTTCCTATCCGGTAAAAGACACAGCTTCATACCACATTTGATGCACATAACAGTAGTCTGACCTTTGATACATAGTTTGCATCGTCCTTTGGACCCAAAAGTAGGGAAATGATTGTATCCATCATATTTAACGTCCGCAGTTGGCCTTACGGTACAGGGTGTTTTTATAATCTTTTTTGGTGCTGGTGGTATAGAATCATAGTTTTTGAATGGCTGCTGTCTCCCAGAATGTAAGAGCCCTTGTATAATATGATGTCGAAACTTCTTTGAACTCAGTCGTTTTATGTTATTCACGCCAATATGTCTGCGATACAAAATCCAGCTATTGTTCACGCACATATCTAACATTTGAGAAAATGTCGGTAAGTACCATCGGTGGCTTTTCATCTCCGTTCTGTACAAAGCCACTAACATATCTGCAAGGTCGACTCCTCCCATATGTGCGTTGTAGTGCTTTATTATATTGGGACAGGGGACAGCAGCTCTCTGTTTTAAATCCTTATTGTAACGTTGTATAACTCCAACAGGAGTTTCAGAAACATAACTGCTTGCCACAGTAACCACTTTGTTGTCATGCCCACAGAACAAAAGAATAATAGTTAGAAATGGTGTCGAGCAGCAAGTGCAAGGTATACTGTGTCGCCTAAACGCACAGATTAACGATCAATAATATTATACACACATAAAGAACAATATCCTAATTCGTCCAAATGATGCTACGAATATAAGTTCTAAAAGCCACTTACAATGTTACTAAATACAACCTTATACCTTTCAACTAAGGTAGGGTTTCACTTGCATATTTATGTTCGTGGGAGGTTTCGTCGAAAACCTTAGGGATTGACATTTGTCGAATACAATATAATTATATTACAATAGTTTTTAAATTAATATTTATTTGGCTGATACTTAGATGTCCTTTCATTCTACTTTATAATTATTTTGTTGCAAAACATTGCAACTCCCTTATCTACCTAAAATAAATTATACTTTGTGTATTTAGGTATATTTCAGAAACTTTAAATGAATAAAAGCGGCTAAGTGCGAGTCCGACTCGTCCATAAAGGGTTCCAGAGCAAGTAACATAATATAATTTTTATTTTATTTTTATACTAGCAGACCCACGCAACCTCGTTTACATCTCCCATTGCCCGTTGCGTAATAATTTTTCCCCCATTTTTGTAACATTCTTCATTGCTGCTCCGCTCCTTTTAGTCTTGGCGTGATGATATAGAACTATCTAACATTGAAAGAATTTTTCAAATAGGACCAGCGGTTCCTGAGATTAGAAACAAACAAACAAACTCTTCATCTTTATATATTAGTATAGATTGGTGTTGATTGAATAAAAGGTAAATTGCAGTTTACTATTTATACCGTATTAAAAACAACTACTTAGTAGATTTCATTCAAAACAAATTTTGGGGGAATTTTGTGTTGTAATGTAAATCATATATATTTTATTAGTTTTATCATTCTCTTATTTTAGAAGTTACAATTGTACCACTTTGGAATTGTCTCTCTCGTAAACTATTCAGTTTAGATAAAATAGGTATTAGAAACCTCAATTTCACTTTTGAAGACCTATCCATAGATACACGTATGAGTTTAAAGATTTTTTTTTTTAATTTCTTTTTTTTGAATTATTAAGCCATAAACGTTACATAATAATAATGTTATCATTCGCTTGAAAACAAATGTTCAAAAAAAAGTAATTGCCCATAGTAAAGCAAATAATATTATAAAATTGCTATATATTAGAAACTAATGAATAATCATCACATGTGCACACAAGGACATTTTTCCTGTAAAAATTAAAGAAAAAGTATATTTTCATCGTCAGAATCGTCTGATATGAAAGCTGACGTCGTTTCTTTGGTGGTATTTCTATGGAAGAATCGGAAGTCTCTGAATAGAAGCGACGTACTCTCTTTAGGGGTCTTTGGCTTAGTGAATTTAAGTTTTGAATTAAGTTATCAGGTGTTAGTCTTTCAAAGTAACCGGGTGTTATTGACTGAGTTGTAGGTTCACTAGTTCCTGGGCTATCAGAAGACTGAATAGAGTGAGCTCCAGCAGGACTATTGTGATTATTAGAAGATCCTGCTTGAGGAGAAACAGGCGAAAAATTGGCCAAATGAGGATCAGATAAGACAGAATTAGTAGGGGAATTTGGGACTTTGAACTGTATTTGAATTTGTCCTAGTTCGTAATGCGAACATTCTTCATGGGCTGTGCAGTTTAAACAGCTTAGTCGTCTAGCACGGATAATATTTGGGTTCTGAATATTCCACATAGCTTGATGTATTTCGAGCGTTGCTTCAAAAGGACTTGCAGCACTCTCATTCAAAAGCTTATCGATTTCAGGAAATTTCGACTCGTCGATCTTATAAGTTTCTATACCTCTACAGTTTAAATGTAAACATGCCATTAAATCGTACAGCACGTTTTTGTAGAACAAATATGGCATTAATATCTGCACAGTTACCCCAGAGTAGGATACCGTAAGTCATTATGCTATGAAAGTAACTGAAGTAAACTATTCTAGCTGTATCAACATCACATAGTTAATTTCTTATCTAATCTGATCTCTTATCCAAGAGATATCTCATCTGTACTTGTTTTTTTCCTGGTCTCCTTTGTCTTAGACGAACAAGTTTGTGGGGTAGATAAACATCAGTCTTTTTTGACAATTCATTATTATTGGACTTTTTTCTGGCAAAGTAATTAGTGGCATCAGGTCTATATTAAAATCTGTGTCTAGTATACTAGGCGAATCCCCCATATAATATTATATTCCTTCCGTATAAAACGTTTCGTATAAGGCTGGACGAGTATCTTCTAATAAACATAATTCTTATTGTTCTTCTGGTAAAGTCTGGTAAAGGGATGAATTCAGTAAATCTATTTCAGAGCCAGAAATGTCATTTATATTGGTTGATAGCAGAGTGTTCATTTGGAGAAAAACAAGAACAGTCTCCTCTTAGCGGTTCGCAGAAGCAACTGAGATCTCTGTAGTTTATGGTAACCCCATTGCATGCAATTATTCTGTGGAGTTTCATTGTTTCAGGTAACACAAGAGCACCATTATTTGAAATGTAATTGTGTCTTCCTGAATAAGGTGAACCTGTATTACTGTATTAGACTTTTTTATGGCCTCGTATGCATCTCTGGCGGTTTTAATGTCCGTACCGTGACAAACTTTTGAATTCAGCATTTGTTTAATAGTCCCGCCTATCCCGTCCGCAACACTTTTCCCACGTCCGGATTCAAAATACAACCAACGTGGAGTAAGATAGATTCAGGTCTCTGGTAAAAAAAGTGTAAAAAAAAAATGCTTCAAACGATACTGCGAGCTTGGTCCGCGAATGCGAATGCGAATAGAAAAAGATAACTTCTATGTTAGGATATTTATCTCTTATTGTCTTCAAAATTGGAGGTAGGTAGGTGAGCCCATATTGCCGGAGGTTGGTGAGTCAAATTGTCAGACATTGTGCAAAATTATTGCGATTCATCTTTAAAATAAATCATGCCGGTATGGAGACTGATTTAGATGCTCCAAAATTCATTGACTGTATTTCTCTTGTCAATTTACACACATAATTTTCGGAAAAGTCACAAACTACAACAGCCTCAGTATGCTACATATTCTTGATCGCCCTTTGATATTGGTATTGTTGATGAATATTATTAAAATGATGTTTCTTAAAAGCGATCAAATCACGGCTACAATCTTTTAATAATGTTTGTGCCGTGACAGTCTTCATAGCTCGTACAGTCTTTTTAGTGTGAACTGTGGTTCCACCCTTTTTAGAGTATAGATCCTGACGTTCCCATTGACACCAATTAACAGTTTTCTCAAGTATGTCTTGCTCTATTACAAATGTCGGGCTTTTGTTTTTACACTGATTGCATATATACATATATGCATAGTTTTTAGTATCACAAACTAATTCTTGGTATAATTGATCAAATTCTTGTTTTAATAGCTAATGTGTTCGCAATGCTTCGTATTTATAAACAAGTCAAAATTTCTTTTATGTGTAGAATGCAAAATAAAATGATTCGTTGTCTTTTCAGTACAAGGTTAATTATTCAATCATAACTACATCTGCTCAATCTCCTTGTTTGCTGTGTTTGATTCACCTTGTTTTATTTCTGTTGTTTCAGAAATCAAACCAGCAAATGTAGAACCTAAAATAAAATATACATTTAAACAGCGTGACCCTACCATTACCATTAGACATTAAATGAAAAGATTGGTAGTACTATTTTTGATGATATGACAAGAAAGATTGCACTTTAGCCCTACAAGAATCTGTTAGCACTTGCATACCAGTAACAGGGGAGCGCTATGCTCATTCTCTTTTATAAAAAAACTTCTCAACTTTTATCACTACATCTCTAACACCACTGTGAGCTTTGCTTAATACTTGGACTTGCCAGCACCTGGGTTAACATAGTTAATCACAATCAGTTTTATCTTGACAGTTCAACAACAGTCATTGCTGAGCAGCAGATTTTTCGCACATTTTCAACGGATTAGCAATGTCCTTAATGATTCAGATTAACCCTGTGTTATGCAGTTGGTAGGTGCATCCTAGGCTATCACTGCAGCTAGATATGCTGACTGTGCATAGTAAAACCCAATATGTATGTATTTAAAACTAGCTTCTGCCCAATTTTCTAAATCCTACTATCCGAGTTCCCGAGACTACCCCTACATAAAACCAAATTTTAACTCTTTATAATATTTGTATCTATACTAATATATAAAGCTGCAGAGTTTGTTTGTTTGAACACGCTAATCTCAGGAACCCCTGGTCCTATTTGAAAAATTCTTTCGGTGTTGGGTAGTCCATTTATCGAGGAAGGCTATAGGGTATATATCATCACGCTACTACTAATAGGAGCGGAGCAACAATGAAGAATGTTTTAAAAACGGGGGAAATTTTCACGCTACTGACAATATAAGGCGCAAACGAGGTTGCGTGGGTCAGCTAGTGGACTAATATAGATGAAAACATACCTTCATTCTGCAAATAAAGAGAGACATCCGATTGGCTGGTTGTAGGAAGTGAATATACATGTTGAGGAATTTGGAACCAAGTAAATAGGATCAGCAATGTGTGTAAATTATAATACTTAAAATCAAATATTTAAATAAATAGCAGGCACAGCCTGTTATAAATATTGATACGTATTATGTATATAAAAAATTATAATTTAATGTTATTATTATAAATATAATTCGATAGAGCACTATATAGAGGGGTTACAAGAAAAAAGAAGAGTCTTTATGGAAGTGGGGAAAGGAACACTGAGTGATATCAAGTCATTATAAAAGGAAGTACGGTCATGAATCGGACAGGAAAGGAACATATGGTTCAGATCCCCAAATTCATATCCACATTCACATTGAGGACTATCTATAATGTGAAACCGTGCCAGATGTACTGGACAGGTAGTGTGACCTAACCTCATTCTTATTAAAATAGTTGTCGCAATCTTGCCAAGTTTGAGGACAGAGAACCAAGGTTTAGGAGTAATTTTTGATAATATACTATAGTAGTATTTCCCTTTTGGACGGGCACTTTCTTCCCAAACTCTATCCCAGGCATCCATAAGATAACGTCTAGGGAGAGTAGCTAAGTCCTGAGTATAATGTTTAAAAGGTACTGTATCGCCACACACCACAGCCCCATTGGCAAGTCTGTCAGCTCTTTCATTACCACTTATGCCACAATGACTCGGAATCCAGATAAAAACTACAGAAAAGCCGTTCACAACACACTCGAAAAGTTTACTCCTAATATGCGCTATTACAGGAAATGGTGGTTTAGACTTAAAAGGATACGGCGATCATCCCACCAGTTGTTTACAACAACGTGACTATACCATTGAGCGCAGTGGTAAAGAACCTGGGACTACTTATAGACTCGACACTTGATTGGAGGGCACAAGTCTCATACGTCAGTCAGAGAGTCACCTCGTGGCTCCGAGCACTGTATCGTCTCAAGAACTTCATTCCCGTTAAAACCAAGGTTACGCTTATGCAGTCCTTAATTATTCCCCTGATCGACTATGGTGATGTGTGTTATTTTGACCTGAATGCAGATCTTCTCAATAAACTAGACCGCCTTCTCAATAACTGCATTCGATTCGTTTTCAATCTTCGCAAGTATGATCATGTGTCTGCTTTTCGTTCCCAATTGCAATGGCTCCCAATTCGTCAGCGCCGCAGTTTGCGAGCGTTGTCTACTCTTTTTTCGTTCCTCAACTCCCATCGTTACCCAAATACCTGGTACCACACTTCCGTCTCTTATGTTCCAATCACGACCAAAACCTTCGGTCAACAAATAATCTACTTCTTCTATGTCCTCCACACACCTCCAACTTCCTCCATTCTTCCTTCTATGTGCAGTCAGTTCTTCTCTGGAATGCACTCCCTGCTGAGATCAAGATGTCAACAAACCGCATTACATTCAAAGTAAAGGTACGCGAACTTTTTCGGAATGAGTTGGCAATACAGTCACAACCCTAATACTCGACTGTGTGCTAGTATAATATTAAATTTATGTATGTGTATGATTATATGTATTTTATATTATTAATTTGTGTAATAGTATATTTATGTTAATCCTTATTTATCATGAAAAGGTTTATCTTTGCACCTACCGCATCTTATTTCTACATCATCTGAAGGTAGACTGGGCGAGAATGCCTCATGGCATTAAGTCCGCCTTTTGTACAATATGTGCAACAAGTTTAAATAAATAAATATCTCAAGAGCGCCTGACGGGCACTCATTGAGTCAGTTAAAATTAAACTATTTCTAAGTTTTAAAAGTAAGACGTATTCCAGAGCCTTCAGGATGCCAAGACATTCACCAGTAAAAACTGTTGCTTCAGGTGGACACTTTACTTTCTGAACGATATAATACTGTGCATGATATATTCCTACGCCTACAAAATCTTCAGGTTTTAATTGGATGCATCAGTGAAAATACGGTACCACTCAGGCCAATTTTTTCCAACAATAAAATTAAAATTGGGGTTAGCATTATTTTTATCAATATCTAAAATGTATTTAACAGATGGCTCATGGATCAACGATTCGAATTTATTGTTAAACAAATCAAGTTTTGAAGATCGATATGTTGGGGCATTAATTGATTTAAATCGAATATAACTTTTAACTAAACAAGGAAGATATTAGTGATTCCAGTAATTTGAAGTGAAGAATCTAAATCAGAGGTATCAGACGTATATAAATTAAAAAATTATCGGCAGGTAAACGCTGGTGTACCTCAAGGCTCTGTCCTGTCGCCCACGCTGTTTCTTCTGCATATCAATGACATGCTGACCCTTGGCAATATTCATTGCTATGCAGACGACAGTACAGTTCATGGACGATATCTTGGTCACCCTGCAGCCAAGTCTGCGGATGTTGAGGAGAGGCGACGGGATCTTGTCGCTGAGCTCGACCTGGTTCTAAGCCGCATCTCTCAATGGGGCAGTGAGAATCTGGTCGAGTTCAATGCCAAGAAAACACAGGTGTGCGCGTTATCTACCAAAAAGTCTCCTTTCCTTCCCCTCCCCACTTTTCGGAACACTCAACTGCCCCTACAAGATAAGCTCGGTATCCTGGGTATGGATGTCTGCCATGACCTCAACATGCGTGAGAACATCGAAAGCGTCATTAAAACGGCCTCGCGGAAGTTAGGTGTACTTAACAGGGTGAGACGGTTCTTCTCGCCCGGGCATCTGTGTCTTCTTTACAAGACCCAGGTTCGCTCGTGCGTGGAGTACTGTTCTCATCTATGCGATGGTGCCGCACAGTATCTGTTTGACGCTCTCGATCGGTTGCAGCGGCGAGCAGTCCGCATCATCAGTAATCCCGAAGCCACCGAGTTCCTTGAACCTCTGCAGCTGCAAAGAGATGTCGCCTCTATGGCAGTCCTCTATCGCCTGTATCATGGGGAGTGTTCTGAAGAGCTCTTTCAACTGGTCCCCCCTTCTCCATTCCTCTACAGGACAACACGTGCTGGCCTTCGCAGTCACCCTTTTAGAGTAGAAGACATACGCTCTCGAACGCAACGTTTCGGTTCTTCTTTCTTGTGCCGAGCGATTAAAACATGGAACTCACTGCCACCGCACGTGTTCCCATCCCATTATGATCTCGGGTCCTTTAAGCGGGGCGTGAAAAAGCATCTTACTAGGCCGCCATAGTGTGGGTCACTATGCTGCTCTGTCCACGTTCGCATTGAGGATAGTGACCACCACTTTTGGATTCTACTTATGCTTTCCATCAGGCAGAGTAGAGTCATTTTGGTAGCTTGATCATAAAAAAAAAATAAAAAAATATAGGTCTTAACTGAACCCTGCGGTAGATCTTTCCATACTAATCTACTTTCATCCTGTGTTTGATCTAATTTCATTTTTCTACCTGAAAGAAGGTTAATTATAAAGCAACACAAAATTTCAGGAATGCGAAGCATATCTAATTTTTTCTAAAGGACATTCAGAAGAACATTACCATATGCTGATTCTATATCTAAAAAAACTGCAATTACAGATTCGTTTTGTGAAAATGCAACTCTGATATCTGTTACCAAGGTAGCCACGCTATCCAACGTACTCCTGCCTTTCCTAAATCTAAACTGGGATTCTGGTAAAATTTCAACTGTTCAACTATCCATTCGAGGCGATTTTTAACTAAATTTTCAGCTACTTTTGCAATTACGGATGATAAAGCTATTGGTCGATATGATGAAGATTCTGACGGTGTTTTCCTCGGTTTCAGAATGGGAATAATCGTTTGAGATTTTCACGGTAGAGGAATATTATCCGACACCATAATTTTGTTAGTTAAGTTCAAGTAGTATTCAAGTGAGCTTTGATTCAAATTAGCCAGAAATGAATACAGAATGCCGTCTTCCCCTGGGGCAGAATCTTTAACCGTAGATAAAACGCCCTGTAAGGCTTCGTTCACACGGCATTGTACTGCACGTATTATTTGTATTCGTTTTTTTAACGTACAATCACCCGGGTGTTCACACGGTAGATTTTCCTTGGTGTAAAAAACGAATAGCCGGTCTTCACACAGTTGTGATTGTGAATAGACGTCAGTGATGGATCCACGCTTGGTTGTTCTTTTATATTGGTACAATCGAAGGTGCAAACGGTTTCGCCGCCTACAGAGCAGAAGGTTTTGGGTACATCCTATAAATGAAGAAAGAGGGCGTACTAAACTGTTTGAGAAGTTATACGATAAACTTAGAAACGATGAAAAGAAGTTTTTTAATTAATTTCGGATGTCTATTGAAAGTTTTGAAAACATACTAACTCGACTGGAAAATTCTGGCCTAGCAAAAACAAATACAAATATGCGGAAGTGCATCAGTACTAAAATGAAATTAGCCATCTGTATAAATATACAAATTGAAATTATAAAAGTTTTATTAATGTTATTATAAAAAAAGGTTTATTTGGATTTTATTGACTTATGTCTTCGTATTAAAATTCATTAAAATCAATTTCTGTGTAGTTGGAGTAGGAGGATTCGACAGAGGCCGGACTTTGAAAAGAATCGATTGTAGGGATAGAATTTGTAGTTAATTTAATTTGTAGTATATTATTATTTTGGTACTCCTGAGTAAAATATCCTCTGCTAGTTGATGGGAAATTAAAAGACTCACGACGGCGACTGCTTTTAATATTTTCCAATAACTGTAGCACTCCCATTTGGAATTCTAGGACTTCATCATCGTCAAACTTATCTAATGATGGTATTATTCCGTTAAAAAAATTAAAGATGGCGAGTCATTGTTTTAGGTTCATTATTTGAATAAGAATCCATTAATTTCATCATCTTCGAATCTAGAGGAGTAACTGCATTCTTCATAGGTCTTTTAGGTGTACTTTTAGGCATTGGGCTTATTGTCGCCATATTATCTTGTGTCTGTATAGAATTTGCTTTCTGATGCTTCATTTGTATCAGAATTATTTTTCTGTTTTTCGGATTCTGTGTTGTTATTTTCGGTAATAACATTGCTTATTGTCTCTTTATGTTGAATTACTTTCTGTAGAAAGAATAACTGTTTACTATAAACATAAGGCTTTGCTGTTTTGGGGCCACTTCCTGATCTCTTCTGATCTTGCTACAGGGCGAACATTAAATGCCAAGACGTTTGTGACTTGAAGTTTATAATATAAAGTAGGCACCTAGAGGGTAATTTGTGTATTTAATAAGAAACTTACGCCTATTTTTTTTTATCACGTCTTGTCACGATCGCTTTGGCTCTCTATGCTCACCCAGATAAATGACAAAATGTTTTCAGAAAACTTTACATAATAATTATATATTAGGGTGTTTTTGTTTTCAGGTATTTAGCATCAGGATGTTCCATGAAAGATTTACACTATGCGTATAGAGTTGGAGTATCGACTATAAGTGGGATCATCTGGGATGTTTGCTGGATGCTGTGGCATGTTCTTCAGGGAGAGTATCTTCAAACGCCTTGTTCAGAAAATGAATGGATGAAAATAGTGGAAGGTTTTGAAAGAAGGACTAATTTCCCTCATTGTCTGGGTGCCATTGACGGTAAACACATAAAAATCTTAAAGTTTGCTCATAGTGGATCCATGTACTTCAATTATAAAGATTACTTTTCCACTGTGCTACTTGCAGTGGTTGATGCTGAATACAGATTTACAATACAGAATTCCTTCTGGAGGAACACATTTAGATTTACGTAAAAAAAACTTTAATTACCGCCTGAGCAGGGCAAGAAGATACGTGGAGTGTGCTTTGGTATCTTAGCAGGAAAATGGAGAATCTTACATAAGGCTATTGGCGTTTCACCAAGTCTAATGATAGAAATCGTAAAAGCATGCATCGTACTACATAATTACGTGCGTGAACATGAGATGGACACAATCTTGAAGATGTGGCAAATCCTCTATTATTTGAAAATCTTCAAAGTGCGTCCGTTCGACGACAAACGACGGATCTGTCCCATGGCAAAACGAATATATTTAGAGCTAGCTGTGCCCACAATTTCATCCGCGTGAAACTTTTTGACTTCCCAAAAGTCCCGTTTTTCTCGCGGGAAAATTAGGAACAAACAGACAGACCGACCAAAATTGTAAAAAATGTTATTTTGGTATATGTACTGTGGATACATACATATGCGTTTAGTAAATATCTAACGGTTACTTTAATATTACAAACAGACACTCCACTTTTATTTGTCTAGACTTAGTAAAACATAAATTGAGTAAAGTAAAACATGTTGTAAAACAATTTTGTTATTAATGATAAAAGATACATACCGAAGGCTTGTCTTGATTTTTCTTCCTTTTTCTCGAAATTTGGATCTATTACTACCATGACTTCTTTCCAAGCCGCTTGAGTTGCGACGCGATTTTTATAAAGTTCTATAGTTTTATCCCACAAAATGGGCTTTTGTTCCACTAAACAAATTAATAGTTCGTTATCTATAGAAGATTCCTCCGCCATTTTGAAACATCAAACACAAATACGCGCGACTTCTCCAAAAGACGGGTAACTACTAAACGCTTGTGCGGTTGCTATTCGATAAAAAACGTATGAACATCGTGCCGTGTGAACGAGACAGAACTATACTATGTGCCACTGCAAGCGGAATACGTAAAAGTTCATTCGATTTGCTTGACAAGTCCGTTGAGTATTCGTTTAAACGTATAAACGGTGTACGATTTTTTGCAGTACAAGCGACATGTGAATGGTTCTATAGAGAATGTATGTGCCGCTATTAATACGTTAAGACGTATACTGCAAAAAAACGTGCAGTACAATGCCGTGTGAACGAAGCCTAAGGGTGAGAATTTCAGCAATTCCGAAAACAGTGAAGTAGCTGTTCCGCTTCTCCTGACAAAGGCGTTTTCAAATAGCTTTTTCACGCCCCGCTTAAAAGATCCGCGATTATAGTACGATGGAAACACGTGCGCTGGTAGTGTGTTCCAGGTTTTAACCGCACGGCACAGGAACGAAGAACCGAATCAATTAGTGCGAAACCGTATGTCTTCCAATCTAAGGCGGTGACTTCTAAGGCTGGCACGTGTTGTCCTGTAGAGGAAGGCAGAATGGGGGACTATTTTTCAAATCTTTTAATACCAAACAAAATCGCCATTGTTTCCTACTCTATCAGAGCATATTTATTTTCACAATTAGTCAGAGTCCTTGACGCGTAAGCTACTGGATGTCCATCCTGCATCAATGCCGCATACAAACCATATCCACTTGCATCTACGTGTATTACAACTTTTTTGTCTCGTCAAAGTATTGTAAAATTGGGGCCTCTTTCAACTTATATTTGATCGTTTTCCATGCTCTCTCTTGCCTAACACCCCACGTGCTAAAATATATTATTATGCAGCGGAGCTGCAATACTTGATAAATCCGGTACAAATTTTACCATTTAATTAACTAGACCTAAGAAAGAGCGCTCTCTGGTCTTCCCATGTTTTTACTGCTTTAACCTTCTTTTGATCTGGCTTGATACCTTTATTTGTAAATAAGTGTCCCATATATTCTATTTCTGTTTTCCTTATTTTGCACTTTTTTATGTCATGGTCTCTTAAGGCTTCTGAAAAGGTGTAAGGTCCAGATGTTATGAAAGAAGACGACCTTTCAGTGGACTGTATTTAATAGCTGGTTTTACAGTAAAAGATCTCTAAGAACACTTTGCAAGGTTAACAAAACAATTTTTAATACTTTTATAATTGTCACAAAGTAGGTAGGTTTGGATCACTCGGCGATGTTCGTAACTATTCGTGTCCCCCGCCTCGGTTGTCCCGCTCGCACCGCTCGCCGCGCTATTTTCTGTTCTCACCAGCTTTCTCCATGGTATCTCCTTCTCCAAATGCCATGATGTCGTCAGCAATGGCGATAACATCTTCTATACCCTCCATAATTTGAAACATTTTTCATTGGGATTCTTCAGGTGCTACAGACAGGCCAAATAGGCAACGCTTAAAGCAATATCTCCCATATACCCATTCCATATCCCATGACATGTTGCAGTCCATAAAAATCCCAAGATTTTTAACTTGTGTCAAATATGGTATGATCGCATTATTATAGGACACTTGAGGTACTGAACTCAAATCAAGACATGTACCTGCCACCAATAATGATGACTTGAGACTTGGCAGGATTGACAAGCAGCCCGAACGATTTTGCCCATGTATAGATGTTTTGGAGATCATTATTGATGGCAGCTACAGCTTCCGTGACCTCGTTAACCTTAAAATGTCGGTAAAGCTGCAAGTCGTCCGCATAAAGATGATAACGAGAAGAAATTTCTTTAGTGATAGCATTTATGAAAATGGAGAAGAGTAGAGGAGATAGTACGCCACCCTGAGGTACACCCGCAGTAAGATTACACCAATTAGAGGCAGATTCTTCCGAGCGAACCAGTTGCGAGCGACCCCGAAGATAAGAACTGAACCAAGCAATTACAGATCTAGAAACATTCAGAGACGATAGAGTGCCTAAGAGGATGTCGAAATCAACAGATGTCAGCTGTTTATTTTCCATAGCCAGTCTAATATCGTCAGTAATTTTGATTAATACGGTCACAGTGCTATGATTAGTACGAAAACCAGATTGGTATGGACTCAACAGGCCATTAGAGGAGAGAAAATTGTTAAGTTGATGTCGGACTATCCTCTCAAGCACTTTGGAAAGGATCGGGAGAATGGATATGGGTCGAAACTGGGATACTGATGATGGGTTAGCTGTTTTAGGGAGAGGGATAATATGAGCTTTTTTCCATTGTGATGGAAACACATTCTCCTTTAGTGAAAAAATTATTATGTGAGTGAAAGTTGGAAGGAGGTCACTTACAATTGGCCTTAACATTTGTTGTTGACTTCCATCGTCACCTATTGCTTTTGAGGATATAGATAGAATATGTTTCTGAACGTCACAGTCTGCAACCGGTTTAAAAGAAAATGAGGTACATTGAGGCAAAGGAAGACTAGATAGATAACTGAGAGTGGATGCTTTATCTGAAACATCAATACAAACTGGTGGAGTGGACAGCACATTAAGATCAATACTAATTGAAGTGTGATTAGCCGCTTTACCATACCAAGAGATTTATGAAATCGCCATACCTGTGGTGTGTTGAAATTTTTGATAGAATCATGAATGTGGCGTCTTTTAGCATCCCGACACAGACGACTGCAGCGATTCCGGAGAACCTTATAGACCGACCAATTCACATCTGATGAGTGTTTTTTGTATTACCTCATGGCTCCCGCTTTGACATTAATTGCTTAATGTTTTCGGAGAGCCAAGGCGCAGGAAGATTTCGAACCCGTACTTTTTTTAAAGGCGCGTGTTTATCATAGAGATCTAAGGTAAATTCTGATAATTTTATTAAAATTTTCAATTTTAATGTCAATTGACAAGATCCCTGATTGGCCCGATATGTACGTCAAAATTAAGTGTCAAATTCGTCTTCGAGTGAATGTAAACAAATAAAAGTTGAGTGACTAAACTAATAAAACTAAAAAACAAGGTGGATGTAAAGTGATAGAGGAATGAAAAATAGAACTGACCTCAACTAGTGGTTAAAATTAAGTAAATATAAAAGAAAAATGAAATGGCACACAATATTTATATCACAGGACCTTTAGCTTGCTTACGGGATCGCCTTTCACCAATTAAAGCAGTCGTTTTGTGAGAAGTAGATCTTGTAGGTTCGTCGGGAGGTGATTGTGATGCTGGGTATTCCAAACAAAGTTTTCGTAGTTCGCCAATGCATTCGAATTTACGTCGCAGATTGTTAGGGAGTTGGACCACAATCTTACCATCGGAAGTCCAGCAGTTCCTAATGCCGAAGTGCTTACGAGCCTCCATAAACACGTCGTGACGAGGCTTTGTGAGAAACTCCGATGATGTCAACCCTGAACCTTTAAGCTTAGTCTTGCTGCTCCATACTTTATTTCTCAGCCGATAGCTATTGAAGCGTATCAACAGAGGACGCGGCTTTTTAGTGTTGCTTCCCAGGCGATGACACGATTCAATGTCGTTGGTCGAGATGTTAGGCAATTTAAATTTATCAGATAACACTGACACTGCCCGGGAAGGATGTGCATCCTCATTCTCCTCCTTTAAATCATGCAGCAGTAGAACCTTTCGCCTTGACTCCGTCTCATGCCTGTCCAGGCCAAGTAGCAGAAGCTCCATTTGTGACTTGAGCATGGCCATTGTTTTCCACATGAGGGACTTAAACTTTGCAAAGTCGCGTGACAGACTAGATATGTTCTTGTGAGTTGCATCTGGCCCCGCTGCATTCTTCAGGTTAACCTCGTACTGGATCATCCGAGCTTCAAAGGTAGAAGAGAGCTCCTCCATGCACGTTGAAAGTGTGTAATAGAGAAGTGATTTAATGCACTTGAGGACACTGGTTAGTTTTACCACCTTATTAACATTAATGTAAAATGTTATATATTTTTTAATTTAAAAAAATTACAGAGCTTAAAATTTTGATGTTAACACACTGACTACCCTAAACAAAGGCGCTGGCTGTCTGGCTAAAGAGAATTGGCGCAAACCTGTAGTACTTAATGTTCAGTATGACCAAGCAAACAATTACAATGATTTGATGTATGTAATTTATTTCCGTTTAACAAAATTATAAAAGATGAATGTTCGTTGAGTGCGGTGAGTAGTGTGTTTGTGAAGTAACCTTTGAATGCAAAATGGTTGGCTTGTGTGACGTAGAACGTGATGTGTGGATATGAGGTGTTTGGCTCGATACATTGATAAACTAGTTATGCTCGTAGATGTCAATGAAGTTAACTGTCGAAGTTGCGTCGACATCCTCCGGGCCCTTGAAAGCGGTAGGTTTCAAGGTTTCATCCTCTTCCGGAGAAGGAAGCAGGCATATCCGGTTGATGGCTCTTCGTATTATACCATGCGTAGCATCTGCAACGCGGGGAACCCCATCAGTTCCGGAGAACAACTTGACAACTCGTCCGAGGCGCCAACACAGCGGGGGAGCGCTCTCATCCTTTATCAGAACTAAGTCGTCCGGCCGAAGGTCGCGGCACCGAACCTTCCACTTGGTGCGTTGTTGCAGTTCAGCCACGTACTCCGCCGACCACCGCTTCCAAAAGTGTTGCCGTGCCTGTTCAAGGCGCTGGAACCTGTCAAGGCGATTAAAACTGTAATCCAGCAAACAAGGTGATGGCAGTGAGGTTAGCGGCCTACCAATCAGAAAGTGACCCGGGGTGAGCGGAGATAGGTCATGAGGTGAAGGACTTAATGGACATAAAGGTCGGCTATTTAGGATTGCTTCTACCTAGGCAAACAGCTAAGCAAGCTCTTCGAAAGTCAGGTGAGTGTTTTTTAGTACTCTATGCAAGTGAAATTTAGCTGACTTCACTCCGGCCTCCCAGAGGCCACCAAAGTGAGGAGCGTATGCTGGCGAGAAGCGGAACTCTATTCCTTCACGAGATGCATAATCAATTAGTAAATTACTGTGTGAATTTAGAAATGAATTTATCTCCTTGGCCGCTGCCACGAAATTTCTTCCATTATCGCAGTAAATGACCCTAGGCTTTCCTCTGCGATCTGTTACGCGGGTAATCGCGATTTGATTTTAAAAAAAGAGAATTTAATGATTTTAGAATACACTTTAATTATTTCTACAAATATTCGGTAATAATTATCCGAAGGCAACCGCACTGTTTGAGAGATGGAAACGGACTGGCGATGACCAGTGAAAAGAGTAAAGGGCTTGGAGAGTAGAGCTGCTGACTAAGCAGGAAGGCAGCCAGACAGCACTTAGGGGTGCACATCTCAGATATAACACCTCCCCCTTTTAGAGGAGACTTGGGGTTGATTTCAAGTCTCTGTTAAATTCTAGTTCTTAATGGGGCAACAGGGTTGATCATATCTAATTCTGGATCTTTAGGGTCTTGTCTGTCTGTGGTGTCTGATGGTTTAGGGGTAGTTTGAAATGAGGGTCTTATATTAAATTTAAACTGAAAAGGGCGGTTGCTGCCAGATTTACAAAAGATTTTCTTAATAATAAAATAACCTATTAAGAGGATAATGATTACAAATATTATAATTATAAGAATAGAGTAATGTATCCCATATTTCACAATGTGTGGATTTACCGCGTGTTCAATGGGTTTTAAGTCTTCTAGGAGAGCTTTTATTCTGTTTTAATTTTCGGAATGAAAGTCGTCTAGATCAATATCATTTAGGTAAATAGGAGACACATTACTAACAATTACATCATTTAGTTTATCTATGGTACAACAAGCGTCACTGATTAAGTTAAAATCTGGTACATGGTTAATAGGTGAAGTGATATTCAAAACGTTATATTTAGGGATTAATGTTGTACTTTTACAATATCCTGTACAATCCTTAGGAATATTAACTATACCTGTGCCTAAAATATTTGCTTTATATAATTTGGAGTTTCGACAATCTATTGAGATTTTGTTAGGTTCTGATTGTATGTAGATCCACTTATTATTTGACAATGGTTTCCAAATATCTAATTTACCGAGTATAATTTTAGATTCACACTGTGACGGTTTTTCACTTATCACTTTTGCCAAAAGTTCACTTTAACAGGTCGTTTTTGCATCTGTTGAATACAGGTTTCCGATGTCACAAATATAGTCTTCTGCGCTTACGGATTTGCAGATATTCAGATCGTCGAAAGTACAATAATGTGATTTGTCTTTGGTCATTGCAATATACTTATGGTTAGGTATGATTAAACTAAACGAATTTGGTTCTTTGGAATTGTATGGTGTAGGGAGTGCGATGGTGTGAAATAATACATACTCTCTGGTGCTGACCAGTGGCACTTGCAAAACAAATATAATCTTATCCTTAAAGTAGTAGCATACTAACTTAGAAATATTAAAAATAAGATATACAGAATTAATGTCTAAAGTTACAGGCAACTCAAGGTCGTTAGGTAAATGTCTGTAATTATCGGCAAGCTCTTGGTGTAGTTGACTTGGTGTTATTATTGCAGGATGTAAAACATTTTGACTGCTGAATAAAATAGCATTAGTTATATCTTCTAGCTGGAATGACAAGGTAACTATTGATGTTTCTAAAATATTAAGTATTTCATTCACATTGGCGCGTATTTGCAGACCATTAGTGATATCAGAAATATTTCTAATGTTAAAAGAGAGCTCGTCGATAGCTACATTAAGGTTGGCTTCGTTTTCTCTTATTTTATGTAAAGTATTATTAAAGTATGTCAAAGTAGAACTAGTGATCAAAATATTTTCTTTCATTAGCGAAGCTAATTTCTTTTCGTTGTTTTGTAAGGACGTTATAGCTTCATCATATTTTAAACCATCGTTTTCATCTAGGGAACCGAAGATCTGTTTCAAAATTGTTCCTATACCTCCTATCCATGCACTACGTTTGGTTTTATTGTCTATCAAGTGAGAGATGGATGAATACTCTCTTCTCATTTCCAGAAACTGTGCAGCTAATGGCTGCAATGAATTACGGCATTCTATATCAATATTTATAATTCGAGTTTGATTGCATAATCGCTTTGTGATTTCAAAAACAGTTTCAAGATTTTGCAGGTGTGGTCTAAAATGTGATATATCTACCGGTATTACAATTTTTAACTGTCCATTATTTGTTTTAAGTTTCCCTATGTAATCGTAGTAGAGGCCTGAACTTGAGGTAATCGGCTGGATGAAATCTTGGTGAGATTGACCTCGAGCTGAGCTGTAATTAATAATTTTTTAAAACTATTAATGATCTTAAGATAAGTTTCTAACTCTATATTTATGTATATTTTACATGTTAATTTCAACATCGGCCAAGTTTACCTCATCGAAATGATGAGTGACGTGACGCCGGTTAATGAGTAAGGTAAGTGTATTGTTGCCATTTATTTTTAAAACCTTGTAAGGTCCCTTCCAAAGGGGTGAAAGCGCTTTACGCATTCTTAAGTGGTTTTTGACATAAACATAGTCGCCAGTTTTGTATCTCCTTTGGCGAGTATGGGTATCATAGTAGGATTTTGAAGATTCCTTAGATCGTCTTATGTACTCTAGAGCTTTCTCCCGTGAATACTTCAATCTGTTTTGGAGCATTCTTACATAATCGGGATAAGTGGCTCCTTGTGACTCTTCGTATATAGAGTTTGGAATTACTGGTTTACTTCCAAACATTAATTCGTAAGGTGTGAAATGAGTTGTTGAATGAACGGTCGTATTATACGTACGCATCGCTGTGTAGACATAGCGGGGCCAATTAGTTTGTTTTTCGTTAGTGAAGGATCTAAGGTACTCTTTGAGTGTTGAATGACTCCGTTCCAGGGCACCTTGGGTTTGCGGATGATATGGGGAAGCCCATAGGTTTTTAATTTTAAGGAATTCGCAAGTTCTTTTGAAGAGATCAGACGTAAAATTAGTTCCTTGATCTGTTAGGATTGTTCTAGGGATACCGAATATAGATATGTAGTGAAGCAGGCACTCGCTGGTTTCTTCGGCAGTAGTGCTGCGGATGGGGTATGCAGAAGAAAATTTAGTAAGGTCGTCTTGAATTGTAAGGATGTATTTTAATTTTGCAGGTCCAGCTTCGGGCAGTGGCCCGACAATATCTAAGGATATTCGTTGGCAGGGTTCAGTGGATGTGCTGGTGATCTGCATCGGGGCACGGTTTGTTTGCCTAAGGGCTTTATTGGTCTGGCATTGAGGGCATTTCTTTACGTATGCCTCGATATCACTACGCATATTTCTCCAATAAAAGCTATCTTGGATTCGTTTAAGCATACGGGTCATGCCAAGATGTCCAGCAATCGGGATGTCATGGTTTTCTTTCAGAATTTTGGGTATTTCCGAAAGTGACGGATAAATAATTCTATCTTTGTATATGTGAATACTAATACGCGTATTATGAAATAAGTAGAGAAACATATTATAAATTTTGATGAATTGATATGTATCGAAAGGGTTCTTGAAGTCTGTTATTGCAATGTCTGAGGTGATTTCTGTATCTAGGTTAACAATGAGTTCATTTCTAAGGGATCTAAGGCTGTCATATAGGTCCTTGTAGGTGGATTTGTCAAAATGATAGACTTTGAAGAAGAGCAAGTAGTATGATTTGCTTTCATACGTAAATGTGATAAAGGAATTAATGGTTCTCTCTCTTCCTAAAATTTCTGATTTGTCAGGTATTTTATCTAGAATGTCTTGTACGAAGGGGTTAGATTCATCAAGGTCAATGGAAGTGGGTAAAATAATGATCTTAAATTCGGTTTTATTTATGTTTTCGTTGTGTTCTTGGATAACTGTATTATAAGAGTTATTTTTATCAGTGATTGCTTTCAGGTAGGTAGGGTAATCATCATTGGGTAAATCTAAAATAGTAACTGGGTGGAGTTGGTGCGACAATAGCTTGGGTGTCAGAAGTTGCTGATTGTTCGGCAATGTTCTCAGGTACGCCTATTATGTCATTTTCTGCTTCGATTCTATGCGTATCAGGATCGTTGGGATATGAGTTTATTCCAGGTGCAGGTAATGGTATGATAGTTTCATTCGGGTTATGAGCACTTGGAGATGTTGGACATATTTCAGGTAAGGGTTGGACTTCTTCATTAAGATCGAGAGGGTCTAATAAGTTTATTTCGTCGGGGTCGAACGATGGTGGGGATAACAACAAGTCCATTAGATCTACGTCTAGATTCGGGGTTAGAGGATTTTCTGGTTGTACTGGGTTGACAGGAAATCGTGATAGAGCATCAGCATTAGTATTTATTTTCCCTTTCTTGTATTTAATGTCATATTCGAACTCTTCAAGTTTTAAACGCCAACGGATAAGTCGTGATCCTGGATCTTTACATTTGAATAGCCATTCTAATGGTTTATGGTCTGTGAGGACAGTAAAACGGTGACCGTACAGGTAGGGTCTAAAGGTTTTTGTACCGAAAATTACTGCAAGGCACTCTTTTTCGGTAACGCTATAATTGTATTCTGCTTTATTGAGCGTGCGAGACGCGTATGCAATAGGTCGATCTTGTCCTACAGGGCCTTGTGATAATATAGCGGATATCGCATAGTTTGAAGCATCAGACGTCAAGAGGAAAGGTTGCGTAAAATCTGGATAAGCTAGAATCGGGGCTGAGACGAGTTTATTTTTCAAGGATTCAAAAGCAAGTTGTTGCTCGTTTTGCCATTTAAATGGCATATCCTTCTTTAGGAGTGAAGTCAATGGTTTGGCTAATTTTGCAAAGTCGGGTATAAATCTTCTATAATATGAAACGAGACCTAGAAAAGATTTTATATCTTTTGGGGATCCAGGTGTGGGAAATTCGGTTACGGCTTTAGTTTTATCAGGGTTTGGCTTAACGCCATATTCGCTTATTATATGGCCAAGGTAAGCCACTTCCTTCCGGAGGAACTCACACTTATCTGGCTGGAGTTTTAGATTAAAATCTCGGATTCTTTGAAAAACGGTTTCTAGGTTGTTAATTTGTGAGGGTAAATCTGAAGAATACACGACGATGTCATCTAGGTAGACAAAACAGCGTACCCTGTACCCTGAAGCCCAGAAAAGCAGTTATTCATGAGTTTTTGAAAAGTGGATGACTGGTAATGTCCCTGGGGGACAGAAAAGGCTGTTTTAGGGGCGTCCCCTGGAGAAATCATGATTTGGTGGAAACCGGAAGTAAGATCTAGGGTGGTAAAATATTTACTATTACCCAATTGGTCAAGTATTTCGGTGATTTGTTGAATAGGGTAAGTTTCACCAATAGTTATATCATTAAGTTTCCTGTAATCGATGACAATTCGCCATTTTCTTTGTCCTTGGGAATCGAGTTTTTTAGGGACGACCCAGATGGGTGAGCTCCAAGGAGACGAAGATGGTTCTATTATGTTTTGTTCGAGCATATTCTCGATTTGGTTTGACACTTCCTTTTTATGATACTCAGGGAAGCGATATGACTTAGTGTGTATGGGAATATCGGTGTTCGTTCTTATTTCATGGCGAAGCGCTGTGGTGAAAGATAACTGATCACCTGGAAGGTGGAAAACATCAGAGTATTTTGAACAGAGTTCCGTAAGGGCCTGGGATTCTTCTTTATTTAAGTGAGAAGTTCGAAGCAGTTTTAATACTTCATTGGTACGACTGGAAATGTTAGTTGAATGTCTTACGAGACTCTGGAAGGCACAGTGGTGTATCGGTTCTAATTTCAGTTTCAAGTTACTATTGACATTTATGGGGTTTTCGGAGATGTTGGCGACGGTCACTGTAACCCGATCGTTTTCTTTTACTCTTACTAAACAATTTGAGATGAGTAGTGAATCTGATAGGTGCTGGTCTATAATTACACCTTCTGATATCTCGGGATTTTTGACTGTACATTCTATAACTGTTTCAGTGCGTGGTGGAATAATATAAAATGGGTCACAAAAGTAAAGTTTTATTGTGTCTTTGGATATTTTCAGGGTATCGTTAGTGTAATCTATATTACAGTTAAAAGTTGAGAAAAAGTCAGAACCGATTATACCGTCATAGGGTAAATTAATGTCTTTGACAATATGGAATTTATGAGAAATTGATTTATCCTTTCCAGTTTTGAATTTAAAATTAAAGTGACCGAGGGTACAAGTTGTATCCTCTCCCGGGTCGATACCCTTGAGTTTGATCATCTCCCTTTTAATGACAGGTTTTCTTGAAATACAGGATTGTTTTAATAAACTTACAGCGGATCCAGAGTCTACAAGTAGGGTTAGTGGTAAGTCCGATATCTGTGTCTCGACCACCACATGAGGTAACATCCTTTTGGTTGTGTCCACATTTATTTCATATATTTCATTAATTTCTTTGGATACGATAGAGATTTTGGGATTATTTAAATTGTTTGAATTCGAAGGAATGATTGGACCGTTTATTTGGGGCTGGTGACCATGTCGGTTGATCGGATTAGGTTTTCGGGTTTGACCGTCAGTTTGGGGCTGGTTACCCTGTCGGTTGGTCGGATTAGGTTTTAGGATTTGACCGTCAGTTTGGGGCTGGTTACCCTGTCGGTTGGTCGGATTAGGTTTTCGGGTTTGACCGTCAGTTTGGGGCTGGTTACCCTGTCGGTTGGTCGGATTAAGTTTTTGGATTTGACCGTCGGTTTGGGGCTGGTTACCCTGTCGGTTGGTCGGATTAGGTTTTAGGATTTGACCGTCAGTTTGGGGCTGGATACCCTGTCGGTTGGTCGGATTAGGTTTTCGGGTTTGACCGTCAGTTTGGGGCTGGTTACCCTGTCGGTTGGTCGGATTAGATTTTGGAATTCGGGCGCTTATTTGGGGCTGGATACCCGTGTGGTCCCTTGAAACGGTGTCATTAGATAGGTGTTGTTGAGTTGTATTTATGAGACTGGGTCTCGCGAGACACCTCCGCGAGCCCATTATTCGTTTAAAGGTTCGGCTGGGTAATCAACTTCGTCCCGACCGTTCTCTTCGTCAGGATTGTCGACGAAATTTACTCGTGGGGATTGGTAGGAATTGTTACTGGGGTTTTGCGGATCCCTGAAGCGATTGTTGTTGTACTCACGTTTTTTACACGCCGAGATATCATGGCCAGGGATCTTACAGTAACGACAAAATACGTTGGGAGCCCCCTGTGATGTGGGGTTAAATGGTTTTTGTGAAGAAAAGGATGGATTTGAATTTAATTTGGAAGGACCGGCCCTGAATTTCTTGGCGTTGTTATTGTTTGATTTTTGGTCTGTTTGTGGACGTCTATACAGCGTTTGTTGTATGCGCTCTTCTGAGATAGCATAATTGATTGCTTCATTTAATGATTTGGGAGATTTACATCTTATTATATTTGAGATTCGGGGATGAAGTCCCATTACAAAGTGATGAAGGGCAAGGTCTTCCATAGCCGCGGTGCGGCCGGCTAATTCTTTAACTTTAGTATTGGATAACGATATCTCGGTAAGTAATTGCGAGAGGCAGGTCTCTGTGCGTAGAGCGTACTGACTCACGGAATCCTGCGGGTTTTGTTTGTTTTCTTGGAGTTCCATAAGGAGATGTGAATAGTGTTTCCTTTCACTAAATTGTGTTTTCAAGAATTCTTTAAGTTGTTCCCATGAGGTGAAATCTTTAATAGAGCAGGCAATTTCTGCCTTCCCATGGAGTTGGCTAAGTATGAATTTAAATAAAATGGGCTTCTGCGTCTCTGCTGCTAGACCAAAAGCGTTGTCACAGTTAACTAGAAATGAGTTAAGAGTTTCCCTGCTACCATCATATGATTTAATAAACCTGAATAAAATACTTAATTCTAGTTCGGCCATGGCGAGAGTTGCGGTTGTCTTTCGAGTGACCCGAGGAGAAATCTGAGGTGACTTCGTGTCTGAGATACCTGAACTCGGTTTTGTTTCGGGGATCTCGACAGACAAATGATCTTCTTCGGGTTTTAAACCTTTTGGCATAGTTATTTTAAAACGAAAACTTTAGAAAGTCTGGTTACAGATTATATAAATATAACATTGAATAATATTCACTAATAACAATTTTTTGCTTTTTATAAAAATTTACTATGAAATAAATTGGTTGATATTTATTTGTAATTTGTAGTACTGAACCCTAGTCACTTTAAATTAAGATTAAAACTTAGTCTAAACAATGACCAAAGACTTACAGTACGAAAGCTGCGTGGGCGACGGATATGAACGCGACGGCGGCCGGGAACATTCCGATGCGATAAGAGCGTAGTAGGTCGAGTTCTTACACTTGAATAATCTTGAATGCAACTTGGATTTTGATGTGATGTTTAGGTTCAGAATACCACGACGAAAAAATCACGGAGTATGATGGGAGTAAGGTATGTCACGCTGAAGGTTTTCTTTTGTAAATTGGAACTTCGAGAACTTCGCAGAGCAGGCAGGGGATTGCGGTTCAGGATGCAATCTTTTCTTCTTTGCAGTACTAAATTATCCTTTCAAGGATCTGGATGAATTTTGTAGCACAGCACTTTAAAACAGCACAGTGAGTTATTTGTTACACTTATGTTTTGTTCACTAACACAAGGTGAGTTTTAGGATTAGCGTTTTTCACTAATTTTAGGATAGGGATTCGGAGTGAGTCCGTATGGGCGGTGCCTGGGCACTGGGGATTTCCGAATCCCACCGCTGCCACCAAAATGTTACGCGGGTAATCGCGATTTGGTTTTTAAAAAAGAGAATTTAATGATTTTAGAATACACTTTAATTATTTCTACAAATATTCGGTAATAATTATCCGAAGGCAACCGCACTGTTTGAGAGATGGAAACGGACTGGCGATGACCAGTGAAAAGAGTAAAGGGCTTGGAGAGTAGAGCTGCTGACTAAGCAGGAAGGCAGCCAGACAGCACTTAGGGGTGCACATCTCAGATATAACAGATCGATAAAACGTTTAAGCGTCAATATAAAGGCATTCATGGATAGATCACTCACAGCTTCTAAGTGGATACATTTATAGCGAAAACAAACAAATATACATAAATAACATTTTGTTATTTTACATCCCCGACCTTTGCGGTCCGTTATGAGAAACGGGCCCGCGAAGTCAGTACCAACAGTACAAAAAGGAAAATCGGGTTCTACGCGATCCACTGGTAGATTACCCATTATGTTATTGAGAGTGCGTGCCTTAAATCGACGACACACTATGCACTCGCGCGCTACACGTCTGGCTAGAGTCCGGCCTCCAACTGGCCAGTAGCCTTCTCTGATAGAAGCAAGGAGATGCTGCGGACGTGCGTGCATGAGGCGGGCGTGTTCCTCTTTGAATATGAATTTGGTTAAATAATGGTTAGCATGTAATAAAACAGGATGACGTTTGTCGTACAGGTAGTTTGACGAATCGATTCGTCCTCCAACACGTAGAATACCTTGCGCATCTAAAAATGGGTTCAAAGACGTAAGAGCAGATTTGGAATTTAGAGCCCTAATAATAATACCCTAGCTAAAACTCTTTGCAAGTTAGTTAATTTGGAAAATTTGGTAAAATTTAAATTATCGTGCATCGAAGCTGCAGCCTCGCCCACAAAGGCAGGGAGAGCCTTCAACTCGGGCAACTCCATGTCCTGACTACTGTCAATGGGAGGCCAGGAAGACCCCTGTTGGACCAGAAACGCTGGACCATTCCACCACATATCGGGATCCACTTGATCAGGATCTACGCCACGAGACACAAGGTCAGCTGGGTTAACATACGTGGGTACATAGCGCCAATGAGTAGGGTCTGTAAGCTCGTTTATAGCGACGGCCCATTTGCAACGAATGTTTTAGCCTTACTTGGTGAATTAAGCCAACCCAAAACAACCTTGGAATCAGTCCAGTAGATCTGACGCTGTATAGAGCAACGAAGAGCAGCAATAACTGTGGCAGCTAACTGAGCTCCTAACAGGGCGGCGCAGAGTTCGAGTCGTGGTATCGTAGTGGGTTTCATTGGTGCGACCTGCGATTTAGCACACACAAGACTTACTTGAATCTCACCTGTGGAGTTAGTGGATCTTAGGTATATACAGCTACCATAAGCGCGTTGCGATGCGTCAGAAAAACAATGCAATTGAATAGAAGTAGGTTCATCAATTAAGATACGTCGCGGAATACGTAACGAAGAAAACTCCTTCGATTTGACAGCAAATTTCTGCCATAAAGCCTTTATTTCGGGAGTAACTGGTTCATCCCAGTCAAGTTTATGACTCCATAATTCCTGTAAAAGGATCTTTGGTTTTATAGTATACACTGACAGTAGACCCAGAGGATCAAAAATTTTGAAAGTTGAAGATAGTATAGACCTTTTAGTGACTGTATCAGAAGTACTAGTCGCCTTGCTAATCATCAGGTCACCTTCTTCCAGGTTAATAAACTCCTTGAAAATGTCAGGTAAGTTTGACCGATACTTCCTTAAGTTGAAACATCCCTTCGCAAGCTCGGTGGAAACAGAGTATTGAATGTGACATAATTCATCTTTACTATTAGCTCCTGTAATCAGATCATCACAGTAAAGATCCTTTTGTAAAACAGTTTTTATTTGTTTATTTTCAAATTCTTCACCAAGCTGCCAGCGAGCTCGAGTTGTAAGAAAGCTAGCGCTAGCGAAACCATAGGTAACAGTGTTTAGACGCAAAGTTCTAATCGGCTTGTCTTCACTATCGCGCCATAGAATGAGCTGCAGTTTACGATCAACATCCCTAACCAATATTTGTCGGAACATCTTCTCTATGTCCCCTGTTAGAACGTACTTATGCTGTCTAAATCTTATTAATATATTAAAGAGGGGGTCTTGAACCACTGGTCCTATCAGCTGTAAGTCATTGACTGACACACCAGAAGTAGTACGAGCCGACGCGTCAAACACGACGCGTAACTTAGTCGACTCGCTTTGTTCTCTAAGAACTGGGTGGTGCGGCAAAAAATAAGCGTTATGTGGTCTAGGCTCAGGTGATTCTGATAGGTGACCTAGGGTTTCATATTCATTTATGAAATAATTGTATTGCGCTTTCAAAAGAGGCTGTTTCCTAAAGCGTGACTCTAAATTAAGAAATCTTTTTCTCGCTAGATTGTAAGAGTCACCTAGACAATCTACATAGTCACGTAGAGGTAGCCCCACGCAAAATCTGCCATCATTAGTCCGCGTAGTATTTGAGAGAAAGTGCTGTTCGCATAGTCTTTCTTCGATACTAAGTGGTTTTGTTTGTGGGAAACTCTCAAGTTCCCAAAATCTAGACAACTCATCGCTTAGGCTGCTTGACTCATTGTCCTTCAAAAGAAGGTTGCATGTGACAGATGAGTGTGTTTTTTCTTTAATATTAGTAGGCATGGGTCCCGCTACGAGCCATCCCAATTTTGAAGCTTGAAGCTTGGGGTTGCCGCATCCTAACGAGTGTTGTTGGGCACTTATAATGTCCCAAAATAAATCCGCACCGATGAGCATGCTAATGGGAGATGGTTCGTTAAATGTGGGATCTGCTAATTGGAAATTGTTTATATTAAGTTTTTTAATATCAAAATGAACCCTGGGTAAAGGGCCTGAAATTTTAGGCAAAACTAGGCATGTAACATATGCATTAAATGGAGAATTCTGAGACTGGAGGCGTATAGCACAGCGCTCTGTATTTATACTTAATTTATGGTCACCAATGCCTACTATGTTAGTGGTGGATGGCTGAGGAGTCAGGTTAAGTTGGTGTTTTACAACTTCAGTAATAATCGTCGACTGACTCCCACTGTCGAGCAGTGCTCGTACTATCATAGAGACATTAGTGACAGGGTTAGTGACTTTAACTCTTGCAGTACATAAAATTATTTCAGAAGAACAGACTGTTGACATAGTCAACGAATCATTTACACTTGGAGTGTTACACTCGCTCGTTTTATGAAGAAGGGAATTATGTCGTTTTTTGCAATAACGACATGTACCAGCAAGACGACAACGTTCGGCAGCATGACCACGCCTCAAACAGTTTTTACATAAATTATTAGAAGACACGAAAGCCAACCTATCCTCCACAGTCTTTGACTTGAATGTCGGGCACTCATATAAACGGTGACTATTTTTACAGAAAAGACATTCAAACCCATTGGAAGAGGAAGGTTTACCGTCTCTTGAGGTCACTATTAAAGCCTTTGTAGTGTTACTCTTAAATTGAAAATTGTTGAATTGTTTAGGCTTGTCCTGCCTGTCCTGCTTATGACGATGTACCGTTTCCAATACATCGGCACGGGCCTTCAAAAAGCTGAAGAAATCATTAAGTGTTGGTATGTCGCTTAAACCGTTCCTATGCTCCTCCCATTTGAAGTACGTACTACTGTGAAGCTTTCCTGCGACAATATAAATAATCAAAACATCCCATTTATCCGTGGGCAAAATACTTAATGCTCGTAAATTCTTTGTGACATGGTCAATAATGAACCGTAACGATTTGTCACTTTCCTGTACATTCTCAATAGTAAACAACGATTTTAGGTGATTATTAATTAGTTGACGTTTATTGTCGTAACTCTCACACAGTAGCTGCCAGGCTTGAGTATAATTATTGCGCGAAACTTCTAAGTTCGAAATAACTCGAGCGGCTTCACCCACCAAGTATGAATTTAAATAATGAAATTTATGAATGCTGTCGATTCTATCATTATTATGAACTAGGGACACAAATGTTTCCTTGAACTCCAACCAATTGAAGTATGTGCCGTCAAAATCAGGAATTTTTATTACCGGAAGCTTAAAACCCAACATATTGCATTGATCATGATCCTTATGTTGACAAGTTGAAACTGTACTGTTTGCAGATAAGTCAGATTTTTTATCCTTAGAATTATTTTTTATTATGTCTTGTGCCAGTGCGATACAATGAAAGAAATCCTGTTCTATCAAATCTCTAGTAGCTAACTCAGTTAATTGATTTTCCGAATTAAATATCTCTATTTGATTCTGCACCTCATCAAAGTCAACAAATAAGGCTTCCACTTTAGACAATTTCATCGAGAGTTTACTTACTTCAAGTTCAGAGATACTTTCTAAAGATACTAAAACATCCAAATTAGTTTTAAATTTCGTTATACGTCCTTTCATAGAACCGCGTTTGCTTATTAACTCTTTCAACTTAGTGTTGTCCGTCATTTTTAAAGTATACTCTCAAGAAACTGTCGTAAACAATTTAACGGTAAATAAGAAACAATTGCATACGATACACTCCTCGCTTTGTTGACCAGCTGATCGGGCGGCTGCGAGTGGCGCGGGAGCACGCCGGCAGGCAGTCAGGAAACTGGTTTTAGTTGCACTCGAAGCGGCACAGTCGATGCATCGATGCACGTTACTAGCATTAATCACTGGAATAGATTGAGCGTCTTAATACACTGATAAGTAAAACTTAACAATAGAAAGGGAATGAATATATCCTTATGTGAATAAAAGGCAGAAATGTATAGCACTAGTTCTAAATGATATAATATGTAAGTTAAAATGACTAAATGTTGTTTAATTATCAAATAAATGGGCAAAATGTTCAATATTCTATGTACCTAGATAGGCGGACAAGATGGCGGTACACAATGACTTGGCGGTTTAGTGAAATTGATTTGGCTATTTGTGCTTTACCTATCCAAAGTAGATTAGAAAGATATAGGGGCTAGGTACACTAGACACAAATAGGAATGCTAGACAATATAATCACTAAACTTCGCCTAACCTTCAGACACTCGACTCACTATTTGCACAGATTGAAGAGGATTGAAATAGGGTTAAATAGATGGAACGGGCTCACTTTACGTACGGGCAGGTACGCAATCCTTTCCAAGTCTTGATGAGCAGAAGCAGCCACAGACGCTTCCGCACGGCACCCGCGTTGATGTTCCTTGAGATTCCGTTATTTCAATGATTTTTCCCGGTATACCTCGACGAAGGATGGTTGCGCTGCACGATCCACGTTGTAGTCCACACAATATCTGTATTCTACCAGGTATTGCAGTCGTATTTGTGGTGTAGTCGTGGCGATGTCCTTCGGATACCCTTGGCCGCGGGAACAAAAACGATGGTAGGTATTTAATCCGATGATTGTAGGTCCTGTCACGGTCGCCACTTCTTGTTCAGTATGAACAAACAAACAATTACAATGATTTGATGTATGTAATTTATTTCCGTTCAACAAAATTATAAAAGATGAATGTTCGTTGAGTGCGGTGAGTAGTGTGTTTGTGGAGTAACCTTTGAATGCAAAATGGTTGGCTTGTGTGACGTAGAACGTAGTGTGTGGATATGAGGTGTTTGGCTCGATACATTGATAAACTTTCGTGATTAAGCCCTCATTAAATAAATAATACATTGATAAACTAGTTATGCTCGTAGATGTCAATGAAGTTAACTGTCGAAGTTGCGTCGACACTTAATACTAATGAACGCAAGGAGGTATGGAAGGGCAAAGAACTCCGTGGACGGTTAAATCGGGCCCTTAATGGACCCGATATAGACTTCAAGGCCTCAACCTCCTGGCTACGGTATGGTGATCTCTTCGGAGAAACCGAAGGTTTTGTTTGTGCGAATATGGACGAAGTTATCATGACGAATAGTAGTAGTATATCCTGAAAGATGGTACGGTTGATATTTGTCGGGCATGTCACCGTCATATTATTTCTGGTTGTTCTCGTCTTGGTAACGGAGAATATTTGCACAGACACAACCAAGTAGCCAGGATCGTGCATCAATAGCTTGCCCTTAAATATAAACTTGTGAATTCAGAAGAATCTGTGCCCGACCCAGTTCTAGAGAATGGTCGTGCTATGTTATATTGGGATCGATCTATTATCACAGATAGGACTCTTGTTGCCAATAAACCTGATATTGTGGTGATAGATCGACTGGAGCGCCGCGCAATGATTGTTGACATCGCCGTTCCTCATGATGAGAATCTCGTGAAAGTCGAAAAAGAAAAACAAATAAAATATTTGGATTTATCTCACGAGATTGTCGATATGTGGAATGTTGATTCGGTGATCATTGTTCCGATAGTCGTATCTGCTCACGGATTGATAGCCAAGAGCCTGGACCAACACCTTAAGAGGCTCACGTTGGAAGGCTGGATCAAGGGTCTGATGCAGAAGGCACTCCTCCTTGACACGGCACGTATAGTGAGGAGGTTCCTGTCTTTGGAGCCCTAACCACCGGTTTCTTGGTCCCTGTATCCGAAGGCGGTGGTCTACTATTTTTTATATTTTTAAATGTATTTGTTTTTATATTTATATTTAAAAATGTGATATGTATATAAAAATATAATAAAGAGAATAATAATAATAATCTTTATTTCGTAAAAACATAACCTTTACATAATAGTCACAGATATTCTAGCTAGGCTACTTAAATAGCCTGTATTAAGAACAAACTGTTGCTGTGTTCCATAAAAATTAAAAAGGCACATAGGTATACAACATATTATTATAAAATTGCAAATTGTTTTAAAATTTAAAAAATAAATTACATTAATTTGTGTGTTTGTTTGCGTGCACGTGTGAGTGTGTTTGTGTGTGTGAATTGTTTATGTGTGTAAATCTATGAAATTACGTAGTTATCATAGGCTTTTTGATAACATGAAGTTTTCGGTTTCCGTATAGTTTTTTTTCGAAAGGTATTCAGTAATTTGAGGTTTTATTGAAGCATATGAGGATTTGTGTATCGAAAATATTTGGTTTTCTTTATTAGATATTACCTATTTTAATGTATTCGAGGGACATTTTTTTTTAAAGTGGCAAAAATTCAGTCACTGTCACACATATTTAAAAATTGGCTACACTTTCTTAATCTACGTGCGTTATCTACCTTTTCCTATTAGATCTGAGGAGCAACAAAACTCCTCCCCTCATCCCCGTCGGCCGGCGCTTGCAGTGTGCAGCGACCGTTCGTGGCATTCTCCCACAGAGTACAATGTATATTTATCTATGAATAAGGAATCCTATGGAACTGCCCTAACCACGAAAAAGGCCTGCATACCTACGGCAACCAAACATGGCCGCCTAGTGTTGTATTAGCGTTAGCTTTTAAAGATATCGATTAAACGTACATTTCGAAAAAGTTTTCTCTATAACTTTTGCGCAGCATAGTACTGTTTTCGTTTCATAGTCCGATAAGGTTGTTTTATCCGTTGTGACATGAAGAAGGACTAAAGAGAATGGGAGAAGAGAAACGGAAGAACACACGTCAAAACAAAATTTGTGCTATCGAAAACATATATGTACATAGTATGTATATAGAATGTACTGGCATTATGTTAGTTTTAGTATAACAAGGTATCAGATGACGATGGTAGTAGGTCCCATACCTATTACCGCTGTCATCTGATGCCAGGGCAAACCGCATTTTTTTAATTTTGCAATTTTCAGGTTAGTATCAGGTTGTATGTTAATAAAAATAATATTCGCGGCCGTCGCCGGCACGCAGTGGGTGGAGCGTACTTTGTCTGCTTTATCCCTCAAATACCTAAAGCTTCGAGTCCCATTTCGTCTTAATTATCGATTTCCTCGGGTTGGTCCCTAAAAAGTTGAACATAATTATTAGTTCAATTAACCCCTGTCAAGTTTTTTTAGGTTAATTGGATTGCATTTTTATAAGGAAACAAAATAAAAAATCAAACAATATTGAAAACATTTATTACACTATAAATAATCATGGATGCTATTTGACAATATTGAAAATAAACTATAGATTGTGGTCTATAAGATAATAGTCTAAAAATACATATTTCACTATAAATCAAACAAAATAATGTAAGTTTCTCGCAGATTGCACGAAATAAAACGAACAATTTTTTTTGGAATTTTGTCTGCGACATGAACGCCTTGTGATTGGTTGCAACTCTGGTGACGTCACATGCTAAGAAACGAAAGATTCCTCTATTGAGTATTGTTTGCGTTTTATGTTTTCGGAGTGGTAATAATCGATCTGTGAGCTATTTCTACAGTACTTTTTTGATAAACTATTTAATAAGTGGTTCAAAACAAAAAGGAACCAAATTTTGTGCGTGCCGATAACAGCAACCTACATAAGAAAGACGCTTTTATGATTGCACTTTTCTATCTATACAAATAAGTAAAATTGGAGTGTCTATTTGTCTATTTTCTAAATTTCTGAAAACCTTGGTTTTAGCAGTTATGCCGGCTTCAGCTTCCTATGGGTAGGGTCACGGACACAAAAAAAAACTTTTTCCGTTATTTTTTATTTTTCTTGTGCACAAACCTTGTCTTAAAAATAACTAACACATGAAAAAATATATAATTTGGTGCAGCCGATCGAAAGTTATGCGCGTACATACATTTCGGCGATTATTTTTAAATATAAGATTTGTTCACATTTTAATTAATAAAATTGGAGAAAACTGATAAAATTCACTTAAACTGCGCTGTTTTGTTTTATTGTGGCTAGCGAGTGGATTTGTTTACTCGCGTGTGACGTCACGCGTGACCAGCGCCATTACAGAAATATCGTTTTTTGACATGCTTGTCAAACTTGAACTTTAAAATAGATTTAAATTCATAATACAGTAGAAATTCTGCAAAATATTAACGCAGTGTACTAATTAAGGAATAAAGAATAATTTATAACGATTTCAAAAAATCAGTCAAATAGCCTATTGCTATTGTTGTAAGAATCAAATGCCAATATTTTTTGTTATTCATTCATTTCTAAACAGTATTATTTTGTTTAAATAATTGCGATAAGATATTTTTTCGGTATTTCTCTTTCCAAAGTACGTAAACCTTATGTTGATGTAAGTTTGAAGGACACATTTCATCAATAAATATTTATGGCTTGCATCATGTTCGCATGACTCAGTAATGAATCTGTTTCTTTCGCCGTAATGTTCAATTATAAATGAAAATATATACAAATAATATTTATCAAAACTTTGTTTTTTAAAATTACTTTTTATTAACTTTTCTGCTATTTTACAGAGGTCCTTAACATCTTGGGATGGATAAACGAGACCACCTCGACTTTTATATTTTATTAAGGAATGTCCATAGGCGCTGGGATCACCAAAAAGCATTGATGCGCAAATGACACATTTGATGGTGCGCGATAATTTCCTTGCCACAAAACCAGCAACATAAGTCACAACACTTTCAGAATACTTTGTGAGTGTGCTATTAAGGCAGTCTATATATTCCTCGTATAGACTACTATCATCTTCTGGTATTTCTATTAATGTTTTATTGGCAGTTAAATCATTTATTGTGGCTACAGGATTAGTGTTACTTGAACAAGTCAAAATGTTAACCTGTTCAAGAGGAACGCAATTACTATTGCCACCACGAATCTCTGCTCGTATTAAAAGGCGTTTAAATGCAGCCCTAAATTGAACCGCATTTGGGTTATTATTGAAGCCACCCCGTGCTCTTCTCGCGGAAAAGAATAATTCGACATGATCCTGGCTAATTTTATAAACAGGAAGATATTTTAAAATTTTTTCTTCTAATACCAAGTGCTGAAAAACGAGTATAGCATTCCTCATATCTATTATGAGACCTATAAATCCCGTCTTTCTTTTAGATTCGATAACCAAATTTCCAGCCGGGAATTTTAGGTTACTAATATAACTAATGGCGCCTTCAAAAAGAGCTTCTACAAGACCAATATTTTCGGGACATATTGCTTTTTTCCACCCTGGGGGTCTAATGGAACAGCTATTTAACACGTCAAATACATCATTCAAAATTCTTATAAAATTAATGGTTCCTTCACAGTCTTCGAAACCATTCAGTTTTAATTCTTTTTGGCAAAATTCCAGAGCATCTGCCACTGAAGAACTCAACAGTTGAGTTGCTAAGCGTACCTTCATCTTTTGTTTACCAAAATATATATGAGCTTTCGTAATTTTTGTCCCCATATGCAACCCCTCTGCTTCCTGTATTTGCAGGAGTCGTTCTAATAAATTAAAACTAATTTTACGCCCATATAAATCGTAAAACAATTTAAGTTCACCAAAAGCGTTCCTAATTAGCTTGACAACATGACAAGGATCGATAAAAGCATAAATTTTATCATTACCATGTTTAAAATATGTATTGATTTGATTTTGCATTAAATTGCAACCTAGATGTCCCAACATGCTTAAATTGGCAGCAAATTCCTAATTTCTTCAGTATACTGCTTCTCTATAGGTAAATTTTTGGCTTTGGAAATTTGTCTCAGAAGAAAATCTTTAGGTCCAGCACACTGTTCCAAAACAATAGCATTATCATTACTTAAAAGATATTTTTCCTTAAGCTCCTTAATAATTGCCTGAGAGCTCATTATTTTAATTTTCTGCCTGCGGACAGTGTCATTAAGACATTTTATTTTCCTCTTCTGGCTAACAACTTTTTCTTGTAGAGCTTGCTTTTCTTTGAGTGCTTGCTCCTGAAATAAATTTTTTGTGTTGATTAAGTTTATGAATTCAACTTTATTGTAAGGCGATAAAGGGCACAATCAGTTAACCGGTAGATTGGTTGGGCAATAATTTATTTATTTATTTTACAAACATAACTTCTTAGAAACCTATGTTCTAAAAAAATGCAAAATATTAAAGTAGGTAGGTGGCAATAGTAGTAATTGTAATAAATAGTCATTCTAGTAGCTACACGGTGCGCGCAATACATTGCTGGCTTCTGAAATGAATAAATATCTTGATACATTGTTTTTTACGGCTACAATTTTTTTTAAGGGAGACTGTTTGTTTTTTTTAATAGGTTTTGGGGTACTGAAGCTACCTCTTTCGTTTTCGGTCGACGTCTGGTTACACCCTGTATTTGTCAAATAAACTATTATTATTAATTTGTGATGAAATTTAAGTCGAGAATTAGTCTTACCAACATAGGATTTTGTTGACTGCTCGAAGGCTTATTTAGATCGATTGGTGTTATTGCTGGACATTCGGCAACGGTTGATAACTGCTAAAAATTAAAATAATGGGTATGTCAATTGAGGACTTCTCATTTCAACACGTATGTAATAAATCAATTGCCGTTGTAAGCCTTGGTAGCGCAGTGGTAGAGAATGCGACTGCTGTGCTTGAGGTTTCGGGTTCAAATCCTGAGTCGGACCAAATTTTTGTGTGATCTACAAATATTCGTTTCGGAGTTTGGGTGTTTCTATGTATACTATTTTTTTTTGTAAATACATACAAATATTTATACTAGTTATCTAGTACCCATAATACAAGCTCTGCTTAGCTTGGGACTAGATGGCGTTGTGTGTTAAATGTCCGAAATATATTAAATAATAATAGCTTTATTGCACACCTAATCTATACTCTATAATAATATATATAGCTGAAGAGTTTGTTTGTTTGTTTGAATACGCTAATCTCAGGAACTACTGGTCCGATTTGAAAAATTCTTTCAGTGTTAGATAGCCCATTTATCGAGGAAGGCTATAGGCTATATATCATCACGCTAAGACCAATAGGAGAGGAGCACCAATGAAAAATGTTTCAAAAACGGGTAAAAATTATCACGCGACGGGCAATAGAAGACGCAAACGAGGTTGCGTGGGTTGGCTAGTTACTTATAAAGGTAACTTAAAGCTAAGATGTACAACAATACGCACGAAGGCTATCTCTTACAGGTATTACTTACTTCATTTCTACATTCTTACACTTTTATTATACAACTATTTGGTACTAATCCATATAAAGTTAAGGTAACCTGTTTATACAGAGTTGGTACTGCATCGTCTTTCAATCTAACAACGTCAAGTGTTCTGTTGAATGAACTTTCCTCAAAATGTAAGGAACAGATAGATATCTCTTTGGTCTGAGTTATTAAATTTTCATTTCCAATTATTTCTAACCACATTCTTTTCTTCGCTTCATTTCTAGGTAGCCTAAGTGTAAAAATACAAAGTCAGTCGTGATTAACGTTTAAAAGTTATGATAAAAAACTATCGATACTCTTGTAGCTTTTCGCACATCACTATAAACAAAATAAAAACAATGCTCAGTAACCCAAAATATCAATATGACCTAACTAAATTACACACGGATGGATTATACAGAACAGTTTCATATCTATTTAATGACGCACTAAAATAATTTCATGTATTTAAGGGCTTTTTAATATTTTATATACATTTGACGTTACTCACTTGTGAAACGACAGATTTCGCAAATTTTGGCGATAAGACGCACCACAACCTACAACAGCGCACTTAGAAGGCATCGCTATTTAGTATCTTTTCACTTTTACAAACAATATAAACACAATTTCCTGATAAAGTAAGAAAAAAATAGATAACAGTGAAAGTAAACAAAGGCAAACTTCACGTAATATACTCTGTGACGGGCAACCGAACATGGCGGATTAGCTCGCAGGTATATTCTAGTGACGTTGTTACCAAAATCAGCAAAAACAAATATATTGACGTCCTGCTTTCCTTACGCGAGACAGTACAAGTTAGAAAGAAAGAGTAATATTTTTGGTATTGCTATATCGATTTCATTAACAAATGTATTTATGGTAAATTACGTTCACTCCATATTATTCCTACCTCTATGATATTTATAGATAGAGAGTCTTCTTGGCGCTGTCAACTGTCCCCGATGTTAGACGCCATCTATTAATCCTGACCCCTAAACTATGTTACACGTTTTACTCACACATACGTAATCTAATCTTGGTGTGCTACAACGTTTAATTGATTTATGTTTGTCTACAACTTACTAATTCTTAAAACCACAGTTTTTGTTTGTAATAATCTATTTGTGTGAACTTAAAAAACATACTATTAGATAACAAAAGCTGCGTTTTTAAGAAGTAGTGTGGATTACAAAAGGGGAAATGTAGTAGGTAAATAAAACGAATTATTTTATTTTTTTGTTTTATTATGTTTGTGTTTGTTAAAATATTCTTGAGAGGCATTTTCACATCGTCATTTCTTTCATACACAACTTTTCCAGATAAAATTCGGTTAATTGTACGGCACCAACTATAAATTAAAATATTGAAAACCGAATCCTCGAACATTTTCTTAAAATCGGTACCGTGTGTTTTGCATTTTAAAATAAAATTTTCGAGTAACATGTCGTTCACTATCTTGATATTTAATTTTGTGTTCAGAATACCTATATTATTTTTTAAGGATTCGGTCGTTATTTTTTGGATTTCATAAAAATGATCCATTAGTTTTTTTGATGGATACACAAGCCATTTTTTCCCACTCTCGAATTCTTTATATTTGTTAATAAGGCACCATTGTCGCTGTCATTGGAAATTAATTCTAGTCTACAGGTTTTGCACGATTTACACACTCGGGATAAACATTTTTTCAGGACCCAACCGCAAACATAATTTCGTATTTCTAAACCTGCATCTCGCATTTCAATGTAATTATTGAAGAGTTCGTAACTTACTGGTATTTCTAGAGGCAGGTCATTTACTCGATCTTTTAAAATTTGTGGTTCCTTTCTGTCTAGAAAGAAGTTCAGGCTTTGTAAATATGTAGCCATATCCTCCTCACAATTAGCTTTGATTATGTATGCACCTTCGTAACCTATGCAATTCGGGGCTACATTTCTGGCACCTAAACTTCTTATGTTTCCAAAAAAGTTTTCAATGGGGTCCTGATTAAAATTTCTGCACAACATCGTATCAAAACCATGTTTTTTAGACAATATTTTCCAAATGGCTTGCATACCTTGAATGGTTTTAATCAGATTACTTATAGATGGCACTGTTTTCTCAACTAAACGAATTTTATCATTGATCTTTTTGTGTTCAATAAATTTCATTCTTCTTAGAAATTGGATAGCATCTATCCATAGTTGATGATGGGGTGACTTTGATTTAACAGCGGCTCGATAATTTTTACCATGTTTAACATTGTAAGTACTACAATTTAAGCTGTCAAATAACTTTTCAATAATTAATACAAAATATTCTACATGCCTTACTTCGGCGTTTACTTTACCGGCATCTGCCAAATGTTTCGCCGCGATAGCTACGCTGTGGCTAAACACTTGAGCTGCTGTTTTCACCTTCATTTTATTTATTTTATCTTTATTTATATGTGCTTCAGTTATTTTTTGTAAAATTTTTAACTCCCCGTAACTTTTGTCAGGCTCATACAGCTGTTCAAAATACTCCCACTTGAGGACTTTTTGTTTGTTTTCAACAAGGTCGTAATATGTTAATTTTTTTGTTAGAAGATTGTTACGCAATCCTTTTAATAAATGAGGAACATCATTTAAACTGATGATATTTTCTTTTTCAAAAATTATTACATCTTCCTTCCAAATTTTCCCCTTCTTAAATGTTCCTCTTTGCTTTCTTTTATTAGCATATCTATTGCTCCCACGTTTGTGGCGCCTTGATCACAGACCGTAGCTAGTATTTTTAAGCCGGTAGCAAACACCTCTTTAATTACACTTTTGACTATGTTTTTTAAGTCAATTTTATTTAAATTTTGTGTAAAATAGTATGCTACAGGCTGCTTATAGTTTTTTTTATACCTCTCACCATAAATGTAAGAGCATGGTCAGCGATGACGTGTTTCCCTTTGGTTTCATTCGTTGTAAAATCCTTAAGTTGGTCACTTCCCACATCATAGTGTATTTGAGGTGTTATGTACATTTCGTCAAACATCAAAATGCACAGCTTATCGTCTTCACTCATATTCATAAGAGTCCTTAATTTTTTCTAAAATGGGTTGATTTAAACCTGGAGTTATCTTTATTTTCGCGAGTAATATCTTTAGAGATCTTGCCGATGGTAACGTGAAACATTATGATAATAAATTATATGATTTAGGGCTTCGCTTGAACAACGAAAGTGATAATTTTTTTTCGTCCATTGTGAATCGCCTGCCTTTCGGCTTTTTCTTCGTTTCACGATATTGCATGTTTGTGAACAGTCTTGCTGATAGTGTCATTTTTGATGTTACTATATTAAAAGCTTTGTGATTGGAAAGTTTCTCAGCATTTTCCACTCTTGTTTTATAAAAATTTCGTCTTTTTTTGAGTCTAGTCTAGACAGTCTTTCTTAGTTTCTCATGAAGTTCTGGGGCAAAGTTTATCATGTTGAAGAAGACAGACACTTATTACAATCAGTTAACGAGCAGTCAGAACTCCTACAGTCCGATATTTATAAATTATTGCCCAACCAATCTACCGGTTAACTGATTGTGCCCTTTATCGCCTTACAATAAAGTTGAATTCATAAACTTAATCAACACAAAAAAATTATTTCAGGAGCAAGCACTCAAAGAAAAGCAAGCTCTACAAGAAAAAGTTGTTAGCCAGAAGAGGAAAATAAAATGTCTTAATGCCACTGTCCGCAGGCAGAAAATTAAAATAATGAGCTCTCAGGCAATCATTAAGAAGCTTAAGGAAAAATATCTTTTAAGTAATGATAATGCTATTGTTTTGGAACAGTGTGCTGGACGTAAAGATTTTCTTGTGAGACAAATTTCCAAAGCCAAAAGTTTACCTTTAGAGAAGCAGTATACTGAAGAAATTAGGAAATTTGCCTTGACTCTTCATTTTTTTTCACCAAAAGCATATGATTTTATTCGTAGTACATATAATTCATGTTTACCTCACCCACGTACTTTATGTAAATGGTGTCAAAATGTTGACGCGGAACCTGGTTTTTGTACTGAGGTGTTTGATGCTTTAAAAGCCAAAGTACAATATAATGAAAGGCAAGTAGTGTGTGCTCTAATAATGGTCGAAATGGCAATAAGGAAGTCTCTTTGTTGGGATCCTCGTTTACAAAAATATTTAGGCCGTGTCAATACTGGCATTGAAATTGCAAGTGATTCTATGGAGGTGGCCAATCAATGTCTTGTGTTTTTAGTTAATTGCATCAACGGGCGGTGGAAATTACCTGTTGCATATTTTCTAATAACAAGTTTGAGCGGGGAACAAAAAGCTGCACATTTGCAAATATGCATGCAAGTGTAACATGTGACGGACCTGCTGCCAATTTAAGCATGTTGGGACATCTAGGTTGCAATTTAATGCAAAATCAAATCAATACATATTTTGAACATGATAATGATAGAATTTCCTGTAGCCACAATAAATGATTTAACTGCCAATAAAACATTAATAGAAATACCAGAAGATGATAGTAGTCTATACGAGGAATATATAGACTGCCTTAATAGCACACTCACAAAGTATTCTGAAAGTGTTGTGACTTATGTTGCTGGTTTTGTGGCAAGGAAATTATCGCGCACCTTCAAATGTGTCATTTGCGCATCAATGCTTTTTGGTGATCTCAGCGCCTATGGACATTCCTTAATAAAATATAAAAGTCGAGGTGGTCTCGTTTATCCATCCAAAGAAAAGTAATTAAAAAGTAATTTTAAAAAACAAAGTTTTGATAAATATTATTTGTATATATTTTCATTTATAATTGAACATTACTGCGAAAGAAACAGATTCATTACTGAGTCATGCGAACATGATGCAAGCCATAAATATTTATTGATGAAATGTGTCCTTCAAACTTACATCAATCAACATAAGGTTTACGTACTTTGGAAAGAGAAATACCGAAAAAATATCTTATCGCAATTATTTAAACAAAATAATACTGTTTAGAAATGAATGAATAACAAAAAATATTGGCATTTGATTCTTACAGCAATAGCAATAGGCTATTTGACTGATTTTTTGAAATCGTTTTAAATTATTCTTTATTCCATAATTAGTACACTGCGTTAATATTTTGCAGAATTTCTACTGTATTATGAATTTAAATCTATTTTAAAGTTCAAGTTTGACAAACATGTCAAAAAACGATATTTCTGTAATGGCGCTGGTCACGCGTGACGTCACACGCGAGTAAACAAATCCACTCGCTAGCCACAACAAAACAAAACAGCGCAGTTTAAGTGAATTTTATCAGTTTTCTCCAATTTTATTAATTAAAATGTCGAATAAATATTGTGTTGTGCCACAGTGAACAAATCTTATATATAAAAAATAATCGCCGAAATGTATATTCTTATAGCTTCTAGCGAATACGAAACTGTGTGGCCTCTAGCGAATACGAAACTGTGTGACGTATTACAGATACGGAACTGTGTGACGTATTACAGATACGAAACTGTGTGACGTATTACAGATACGAAACTGTGTGACGTATTACAGATACGAAACTGTGTGACGTATTACAGATACGAAACTGTGTGACGTAATAAAATTAAAGCTGTCAGGCAAAAAAAAAAAAAAAGCTGTGTGATTAGTAAACATAAAAGCTGTGTCCAAAAAAAAAATTTGGTAAATATAAGATTTAATTACGGCGTAAACATTTCAATTCCAGGTACCGAACAAGAGTGACAAACCAGGCAATGATAGTGGCAGCTCCGATCACCGTGGGACACGGCATATGCAGAATGGCCGAGTGTTATCAAGTGGCACTTCCGGCTTCATGTAAACGCCTGGTTCATCTTAATAATTAGCATAATTACTTATAAATATTTATAACTTAATAAGTGAATTTACAATCAAAGTAAATAATTGATTTATCTTTATATAATACTAGCTGACCCACGCAACCTCGTTTGCGTCTACTATTGCCCGTCGCGTGATAATTTTCCCCCGTTTTTGAAACATTTTTCATTAGTGCTCCTCTCCTATTGGTCTTAGCGTGATGATATTAGCCTTCCTCTATAAATGGGCTATCTAACACTGAAAGAATTTTTCAAATCGGACCAGTAGTTCCTGAGATTAGCGTGTTCAAACAAACAAACAAACAAACTCTTCAGCTTTATATATTAGTATAGATTAATATCTTGGCGCCTTCCGCTTATCAGATTCCGGCGCAACTTATAAATAGTGCCTATTGTTATTAACGTCTGTGATTTTTCATACAATAATTATAAATCTATTCTAAGATAATATTGCTTTACTCTGTTTATATAGTATATAATGATTGGGCTATTAGATTATTATTTTAGGTGCCGATTGTGTTAGGTTAGGTTTAATTTCATCGTACTATGCCTACTAGTACTTCCGGAGCATAATAAATCTTTAATGTTACACAATTCTGCAATATCAAATAGTAATTATATGTTAATAATCATCGGAATAATTATAACAATGTTTAATATTATCTACTAAGTTTGTAAATTTAGTATTAAATTGGATCAAGCCTGTGAAACTTTAAAAATACCGTCATTTCGTAATTCAGATATATTGTTATTCAGACCATACTACTTTCTACTCAACGTACATTAAAAGATATTATAAAGTTGTGATAATATAACGTGTTTACTTGTCGCCATCTTGACTACCCACCTTACACCTGTTTATCAATCAGCACTCCCCGCCCTAGATTAAGGGTTCAACGCTGGCCGAGTTATCCCCGGCATTATTTGTTTTATTAGGTAATTTGGTAAGTTACCACTGGGTGCATTGTTTAATTTTGGGCCGACTCCTTGGCGCCCGAGATTTGTTTTTTTATTACTATATTTTATTTGTGGTAGCCGGAACAGTTTGTTTGTTTGTATTGTTCACACCCAGTGGTAACAAGTCAAGACCATTTCAATTTATTAGTTTACTTTATTTATCATTATTCACAACAAAAACATTATATTTTTTATCAATTTGTGCTGTTTATTTACCTCCACCTGTTAAACTTAATCAATTGTGAGATATATTGAACTCTATCGGCAATTTCGTTAACGACAGTAATGACATAATTATAACTGGAGACTTTAAATCTAGGTTTCATCGAGTGGCACTCTAGTAGTAGTTGCACCCATATGATTGTATCAAATTGGACCGCAGATCAAATAAAAAAAGGTAGATAACGCACCGCCTTGTTCTTGTTGAAGCAAAAACAGTAGCAAAGTTGTCGATACTTGTAAGATACTAACGAAAAGTAGCGCAGTCTATAGCATAGTTAGTGCGTAACGCGTGTGTTTACTTGAAACTACGTTACTTTTTTGCTTCAAGAAGAACAAGGCGGTGCGTTATCTACTTTTTATTTGGTCCGAGTATTGCACCCATATGATATTCTATATAATACTTAGGCAATGTATGTATAATATCGTACTATCCTACTAGTCCTACTAGTATTATGCCTGCCTCGTTGGTCTCGCGGTTGGCGTGTGCGATCGTGAGGTCTCGGGTTCGATTCCCGGGTCGGACCAAATGTTTGTATGATCTACAAATATTTGTTTCGGAGTTTGGGTGTTTTCTATGTATAATATGTATGTATTTACAAAAAAAAAGTATATATGTATTTGTATCAGTTGTCTAGTACCCATAACACAAGCTCAGCTTAGCTTGGGACTAGATGGCGTTGTGCGATAGATGTCCGAAATATTTATTTATTTATTTATTTTATTATAAATGCGAAAGTTTGTAAGGATGGATGCATGTTTGGATGTTTGTTACTCTTTCACGCAAAAACTACTGAACGGATTTGGATGAAACTTTACAGTAATATAGCTTATACATCAGAATAACACATAGGCTACTATTTGCCGCGATAATCGACATATACGTGGGCGGAGCCGCGGGCAACAACTAGTAGAATATATAAATATACACAATAAAACAATACAACTAAGGTTTTACCAATGTATTTGGGCACCATGTTGTTATAAAAGGTTACGGCCTTACTATCGAAACTACACACAACATAACAATTACATATTATCTTAATTATCTGTCACATTACACATCACTATACTAACAAAATGGTTACAAATCACCTTTACGAATGGCAGTGACTACAAAAGGCCTAGTTTGGAAATTAAGTGTAGTTAGGCACAATTACAAGGGTTTGCTTTACAACAAAGTACCTTCAACGGAAGGTTCCAGAACACATTTGGAATTATACATCTAAAAGTATCTTTCACAAAACCGTTAAACACTATTCAAAATCCTTTTCGCTATTATTTACGCCGCTACATTAATGACTTGAAGATCAAATTTTATTAAGTACACCACATCCAACAGACGCAGCTTAAAGTGTTAAACCGAGGCTTTAAAACTCCGTTTCTTCCAAATACTGTTTACCCATAGTCAGTCACTAAAACAGCTTAAAAAAACCTATCTAATGGTATTTGAAATGCCTCTATTGACGGCTGGACCCAGACACCCTAGACGCGTTCCCTACATACCTCCTGTTTTCGTCTTAAATCCTTTATTAAGGCAATTAAAATCATTTATTACTTCGATGAAAAGCAAACCAATACTTCTATAATATCAGATCACTACTACAAATCACTATGAACTAAGTTAAGATGCTACATCGAGAAGGTAAAACGTTAGTAGAGGCCTACTTTATGATAGTAATGTCAGCCTTCTCCTTTGTACCATACCACAGCCTACAATAAACTAATCTACTAATTTTACATGTATTTAATAGGTCTTTACCTATGAAATTGCCGTTTTGTATGCAATAAGTGAAAGTACTTATTTTTTTCAAACTTTTTGATTCTGTTATTCGAAGTAATCACCCATGCAATCGACGCATCTTTGCCAACGCATTGGCAGTTATTGATGCCCTTCTTGTAAAAATCAGCTGGACGGGAGGCAACAAACTCTTCAAAGGCATTTTGTACTGCCTCTCGGGAATTGAATTTTTTACCCACTAAAAAGTTGTCTAAATTTTGGAAAAAGTAATAGTCGGTAGATGCAAGGTCTGATGAGTATGGCGGATGAGGGAGAGCTTCCAACCCCAGCTCTTGCAGCTTGGAGACTGTCTGTTGCGCAGTATGGGGTCGCGCGTTGTCGCTTGTGCGCTAACGTAACTCGTAACTCCGCGGGGCTTATTAGTACCTATTATTATAATAAACATATGTTTGTAGTCACAAATTTCGGTAATTTTTTATTCAATCTATACTAATATATAAAACGGAAGAGTTTGTTTGTTTGAACGCGCTAATCTCAGGAACCGTTGGTCCGATTTGAAAATTTCTTTCAGTTTTGAATAGTACATTTATCGAGGAAGGCTATAGGCTATATATCATCACGTTTAGATCATTAGAAGCGGAGCACCAATGAAAAATGTTTCGAAAACGGGGGAAAATTACACGCTACGGGCAATAGGAGACGCAAACGAGGTTACGTGTGTCGGCTAGTTGACTATAAATCTTTAAACAACAGTTTTCATAGATTAAAAGTTCTATACATTTTGAATAAACTTATACTAGGCAGATTGATTGCTATAATCATTACAGCCAATGCCGTACATTGGTTGTCATGACAACATTTATGTAAAATCATACTAAACCCCAGTAAAGTGAAGCGGAGTCAGTGACACATTATTTTTGATATTTCTAACCGTCTTCAAAAAAAGAAGGAGGTTCTCATTTCGTCTGTATTTTTTTGTTTGCTACCTCAGAACTCTTGACTGAGTGAACCGAATTTGATTTTTTTTTTGAAATTTGAATTTACTTAAAAAATACGTGATATAAATTTCAGATTGCCTAAATAATATTTTTTTTAGGAATTTAAAAAAAGTACTTTTGAAGTCGACTATACTTAATAACAAAAACGTCTAGGATTATTTTTGTTTATTCTAGAAATAATTAATTAAAAGATAAAAAAGATTCATGTTGCCTAAAATATATTTTTGGAAGTTTTTTTTTGCAAATGTCTCAAAATTCGTTATCAGCTCTTGAACTATAATTGCGCTGTTTAGTAATATAGACTTTAAATACTGTGTGTAAAGTTTAATTTCATTTGTAAAACGCTTTTCGATGTGAGCCATTCAGTGGACATTACTCTTAAGTGTATACATTTATTAACAGTAATAAAATCATTATATCTAATTTAAAATTAGATTTTCCTACGCCCAAAATTTAATATAACATCAAAATACAAATAACAAATGTAGTCACATGCAAATTAATTAACAAATATATTCAAGTTTTTTATATGTTTATAATGAGATTGATAACACATTTTCGGACTTGTTTACAATGACACTTTTGTCCTTCGTTTAACAATAAACAATATTTTAAAACACGTTTTGTAGTTTTACTACTAACGGATTTAAGAATAATCTTCAATTTATTTTTAAAACAATAATTTCATTTTATTTTAATAAATTAAGTACTTATCAGAAGAAAAGATACAACAAAAATTATAAAAGAAACTGATTTTTATATCACAGTTGCGAACTGATCTCGCTTTAAAGAGACTATAGTAGCCTTTCGAAGCTTTTGAAGGGCTTGCGTTCTCTGCATGATTGCGTATTACTAACAATTAGCAACACATTTACGGAAATTACGTCACGTCTGTTAAATAAACTCAATAACTATACATAATGTTTGTTTGATTACATTGAAAAAAAAAAGGAAAAGAATAAAGGATAGATTAATACTTATACTGTGTTCTTTGCTCAATTATTTTTGCAACAGGCAATACTTACATTAGTGTACTTCAGAACAATAACCTTTGTCAATAGAATAGACTTACAAGCCGTCACGTAATCTAATTTATATATAATATTAACTATATGAATCCAAATGTACGTGTCTATAAACATGCAGAAAAAAGGACTAGGCACAAAACTTTATTTCAAACTCTGTGCTACAACTATTAAAAATATTGCTTTTCATTTCTTCTTATTCAACCATTTAAAAGTTAAAACTACACATAGGGAGGTGTATATCTTTAAATGTTTTTTTTTTCTTAGAGTTATGTTAAAAATGAATAAATTTTACTTGCTTTTAATGATTTTTATTATCTTTATTTTTAGATACTTAAAGTAAGCACTTTTACTAGTCAATAAATAGGACAATAATTGTTGATACTTCTGTTGTTTATAAATATGATAAAATGTAAAAGAAGAGGTGTAAATGTGTGTGTAGATGTATCACATGTCGTATATTGAACATGAACACAGGGGAGTTGAACCCCTTTACATTGAGGCCTGAAGTTAATTTCTCACTAGTACTTCTTCACTGTATTTAGCAAATATAATTATTCGATATAAATAAAACGTACATCTAATGTAGGCCAATGTTAGATATTTCTGCACATTTAACTAATGAAAGTAATCTATATTATGCTATATGAGCTACACTCCCAATTCTAATATAGAAACTAAATAATGTTCTAAATTCTGCAACTGTACACACGAGATGTAGGTACGTCTTGTCTTAATATCTGGAAAAAAGAAATTGGTGACAATCATATTTGTGATTAATTGTATTCGTAGGTAGTAGAGCCACGCTGATTTCAGCACGAACGGGTCGGCTCGACCGGGGCGGTACTACCCACGCACAGAAAATCAACGTAAAATGACAGCGATCATGCTGTCCTGTTTTGAGACCGGAGGCCCAATGAAGCAGAAGCATCACTAGCCCGCCATGGTGTGGGTCACCATGCTGCATTGTTGCATTGTCTGCATTCGCAGTATGGTTACCACTACTCTTGGATTCTGCTTATGCTTTACATCAGGCAGAGTAGAGTCATTTAGGCAGGGCCAAACATAAAAAAAGAATCATAACATTATTAGACTGTTGATTTCGTGGGTTTCAAACAGGCGTAAAAGTACGATTTGTTCATCAAATAGGAATAAAAAAATATAAGCGACCGACCAAATGTTTAATTTCAGTTTCCACCAGTTTGCCTTTTTTTGTATTTCTAAAGAGCATTTTTAACACGCTCTTATTAGCTTGACCTGTATGTATGTATGTAACGGAATCTTTTAACTACATTTTCACCTACTTCTAGTTAAATAATAATTTCGGGGGTATTATGTATTTCGTTGAAAGATATTCAGTCACAGAATACTTTTGTGAGTTTTAGTTGTTTCATACCGCTTATTATGTACAGATATCAACATGGGGAACAAGTCAAAACATATTTCGAACATGTCTTTTGTTAAGCTGGATCTGAAAATTATGTATTCTAGAAATAAATCTAAATAAACTCTTATTATTATATTTTCATGTTACCTCTCGTAGTGGCAGTAGGTCAGGCGAGGTAAGCGCGCACCATCGCCCGCACGCTTGCTCGGCACAGCGGACATGATGGTAACGCCATGGCACACATTGCGCAAGACAATAGGTGACCGCACGGCAGGAACACCACACTCGCCTGAACGCATACGAAAACATTGTAACGAGGGAAAACAGATCTTGCTTTTATTTTTTAAAGATAACTCCCGCATTAGGAATATACATCCTGTATCGCGGGGGACTTTACAAACATACATGAAACGGATACAAAGAACACCCAGACTCTGAACAACAATTCGTGGATCACACAAAGTGTTATCTCATGGAGGATTTGTACCCACAACACTTGACGTAGTAAAAAGCGGCGTGTTGACCGCTTGAACCACTAAGCCAAACGTGCAGTCAAAATTTCGCATAATTTTATATTCTCCGTGTGCTGATGGATTCTGAATTCGGGGTGTCACCACCTCTATATTCTATTCAGTGGGTGTCGCATGTCGCTGTCGTAAGAAGCGACTAAGCGACCGAACTATCCAGGACAACATCGCTGTAAAAAGATGGAATACTTGAAACAATCCCTTGACCATCCCCCATTGTGGTATTTTATTTATTTATTAGCTTAAATTATCTTACCACTTAGTGCTTAATTTAAATCTATCTTTCAGAGATAATATTTCTGTAGCCGCTTTAACAAAAAATACTAAAAAACAAAATAAAAAAAATATTTAGGGGTAAACGATGTTTTTAAATTTTTACCTTTTTTGTATTTGTTTTTTATTTGTATTTGAATTTCGTATTTAATAAACCTAACTACTCTCTCTAGACCCCCTCCTTTTTGAACTCGGTTAAAAAGATCAGTAACTAGTGAAAGCTGCTGTAACTATATGGTAAAGACAGTCCTCCAAACAATCTTTTAAAGTATCAAATCAAGTCGGATCAAATGTTTTGTATGATCAACAAATATTTGTTTCGGATTTTGGGTGTTTTTTGTGTAAAATATGTATTTACAAAAAAAAGTATATATGTTTTTATATCAGTTATCTAGTGCCCATAACACAAGCTGTGCAGTGCACGTACAGACGAAACCATTCACTTTGTTCTTCACTTTAGTCGCCTATATTTTTTGGAAAACAATAAATGTTGACTTGAAAAACAATTTTCCGACTCATATTACAGCCTAATTTTTTAAAGGTGTATACATTTCCAGGACAATATTTCCTAATTTACCTAAATTCTTGGGAATAATAAACGCTAGGAAGATGATGATGAGTTGCTTTGTTCTTAAATAAGTTTTAATACAACAAAAGATCGTGTTCAATGGTACAAATAAACTTTTGATCTACTAAATAAAATTGTTTATAGGTTTTTTTCTTTGAAGTGTGTTGAAATACGTCGTATGACACACATAATAAATATTTTGGACATCTAACACACAACGCCATTTAGTCCCAAACTAAGCAGAGCTTGTAAACTTGCTTCTAACATGTATATATTACTAGCCGACCCACGCAACCTCGTTTGCGCCTTATATTGCCCGTAGCGTGAAAATTTCCCCCGTTTTTCAAACATTCTTCATTGTTGCTCCGCTCCTATTAGTAGTAGCGTGATGATATATACCCTATAGCCTTCCTCGATAAATGGACTATCCAACACCGAAAGAATTTTTCAAATCGGACCAGCGGTTCCTGAGATTAGCGTGTTCAAACAAACAAACAAACAAACTCTTCAGCTTTATATATCAGTATAGATATATAATGATTACCGTCCTCGGCTATCTTAAGACCCTCACTTAAGGCGCCTCAGCGGTAATCACCAACATTACACACTTTTACCGTAATGTACTATTTCATCGCTGAGCTCTGAATAATACGTCAATGACTCACCTCACAGTCCATACAAACTTTACACAATCTAGCTTCCTTCAACTGTCTGTTTTCTTCTTCTAGCGTCAATTTCTTTTCTTCCGGTCTTGAGGTGGTCTCTATCTCACACTCCTGAATGGGAGTTTCGTCAGTAGTAGGACGACGGTCAGGGTAGGATGAGAGAGAGGTGAGAACCGGAGATCTCGCCGTTCCTGACTGAAACCTGGCACTATCAGGTCTGTCCTCCCATTGTCCCATAGGTATTATACTGTAATCAGAATTGTTAAGATTGTTATGGGTTGGGGATTCAATGAAGGTATGTAAAAAAATGGCCCTCGCGTCAACAAAAATCATTTATTTATTAATAAACTTGCGACCCGCCCGGCTTCACACGGGTTTATTTCATGCACCTACAGACGACACGTTTCTTGCATTTAAAATCTGTTATATCTTTGAATATATTCATTTCAATTAAATACTATACAGGGCCATATTGATCTATATTAAATGCACAATGTATTTAAGGTACTTAATTGAATAAGTTTGAGTGCTATATTTTTTTAAATGGCTTCGTAAATTAGCCATTATTTCTCGTAAAAAGAAAGGAATAAAAATGGTTATTGCGAGTTATCCCTAAGAGATAGACATAAACCATTATGAACTTTTTTGTAGACCTTTTTAAGGTGTACAACACTGTAGAACGTTATTTTAATCTATCTCATAGGTTTTGGCCAGCGTTTGCAATGTATGCGCAAAAAAATGTGTTTATTTACTACATCACATTAGAAAACTCTAAAGTTATCAAAGTTTCTCTGCTATATTAAACATGTATTATACATTTAAACCTTCCTTTTAAATCATTCTACCTATTAAAGCAAACCGCATCAAAATCCTTTGCGTAGTTTTAAAGATCTAAGCATTTATAGGGACAGACAGACAGCGAGAGCGACTTTATTTTATACTATGTAATGGAGTGACTATCTAAATTACTCCTTATAGCATCAGCTATCTGTTAGTGAAAGTCCCGTCAAAATTGATCCAGCTGTTCGAGAGATTAGCCAGCCCAAACAGACAAAGATGTTAAAAATATTATTTTTATGTATTTGCGGTACTTACTTACACTTACTTAATTACATATGCATTTAGTTAAAAGCTCACTAGCCTGCCATGGGGTGGGTCACCATGATGCATTGTTGCATTGTCTCTTGGATTATGCTTTCCATCGAGTCATTTTGGCCAGGCCAAACACAAAGAAAAAATAACAAAAAAGCCTCTCCTTAGACCGGACGTTTTGGCTAATATACCATGGTGGAAAATATAGGGTTTGTTTCAAGTTGCTTACATCCGGCTGCAGAATCTATACGTTCATCACGTAGATACTCCAACTCAAATTCTACATTCATTTTTATTTTATTTTTTTTAAATACATTTTTCGGACATCTATCACACAACGCCATCTAGTCCCAAGCTAAGCAGAGCTTGTGTTATGGGTACTAGACAACTGATACAAATACATATATACTTTTTTTTGTAAATACATACGTATTATACATAGAAAACACCCAAACTCCGAAGCAAATATTTGTAGATCATACAAACATTTGGTCCGACCCGGAAATCGAACCCGAGACCTAACGATCAGCAGTCGCATACGTTAACCGCAGGACCAACGAGGCAGTCATGTCAAAGTCAATAGAACAATACATTGGTAAAAGGTTGCCAGCCAAAAAGTGCCCCTGTAATAAGAACAATATTTTATTTTACAACAACATGAACCAATTTTTTTTAGAAGAATTAATTACCAATTTTTTACTTAAATATATTTGCGGGACCTTTTTGAATGGCAACCTGTTACCAATGTATTGTCCTATTAAAAAATGAATGTATAATGTATGTTAGAGTATCTACGTGATGAACGTATAGATTCTGCAGTTGGATCTTAGACCATGAGAGTTGAGTCCGTCAGTCAACGTAACCGCCGTATAAACCGAAACCGACACGGCACGTTTACGTAACGTGAAACTATTCTTATCACAATTACGTATATTGACTTCACAAAATCAAAACATAGAAATAATGCGACTGCTGCACTTGGGTCACGGATTCGATTCCTAAAAACAATCCCCTGTCACGGTTTTTACAGAAAATCTTCCTCGAAAAAACTCAAAACCCAAGAGAAAATGAGTGGGCTTTTGCAAGATATATATTTATTTCTCTATTGCCCCTCACTTTTAACCGACTTCAAAAAAAGGAGGAGGCTTCTCAATTCGACCTTATATATTTTTTATTTATTTTTTTATTTTTTTTTATCAACAAATCTTAACAAAATTTCAAAAAAATTGCTTAGTACAGACTTGTATGAACGACTTTCCAAATAGCAGAGAAGCGCCCAAATACATGTACATTGTTACGGAGTATTTACATTACATACATTGTATTAACATCAGTTGTCTAGTAACCGTAGCACAAGCTCTGCTTAGTTTGGGACTAGATGGCGTTGTGCGTCAGATGCTGAAATATTTATTTATATATATTTAAATACAAAACACCGAATAGATGTAATAATATTACCCAGATTGCGGTGCGAAGTCTCTTAAGGTTTCCGCTAAAATATCTCTAGCGAGTCGTGGTCTGCTAGGCGAAACATCCCTGGACGGCGATGTTAGAAGCGCCTCACTTATTGGCTCATCTAATACCGCATCGATTAATGCCCCCGATGAACTAAAAGGAACGCCTGTAAACGAAATGTTCATATTTATTTCTAATGTAATTGCAACATGTTATGTGATTTACTCTACAGTTAATAACTTAAAATTTTAACAAAAAAAACCTTCTAAGATCTGAACTAAATTAAAATAATAATAATAATCCGACCAATTTCGGCCATGGCGATCACTTCGACCCCCTTATAGGGCTTGACGTTGATGCACCCGGAGATGGCTTACATAGCCGATTTTCGCAGCAAACTCCCTTGCACAAAGTGGGCAAGTGAGTTCTCTCGCTCTCATAATTATGGTGAATGACAACGTGTGCCAGTTATAACTGTGGTGATACTTGCGCGTGTGGTAGGCACATAAGATAGGAGAATCAGGAACCACTGAACCAGCTTATATTACGACATTCAGACCCCTCCGTCATTTTCCGCCACTTACTTAGGATTCCACAACTGTTCCCTCAGCTGTTAACAGATAACGAATTGTTCCGACATTCTCATGTCGGAATAATCCTCAGCTGTTCACGGAACATTCGCTGAGAAAATAATAGTCTCGTGTGGGTTCTAGTTTCATAAATTCTATAGTTTTTCTATAGAATTAACGTACCTTGACACGAGAATAAATATAATTATATCAACGAGGCCATAAGTGCCCGGATTCCTTTCCAATAATGAATGTATATTGTCACCCGCGTGTGTTGACGGGTAGGTTGATCCTAATATTAAACTATTTGTATATAAACCCAAAGTTGACCACAAATACCGCAGACAAACTATTTATACATAGAAATACACTGTTCCTGTGGGTTGAGCAAATAATTTTAACTAGAGAACATTACACGAAAATACCTATATTCTGTAATACAGGAGTAAACGAAAACTGTAAGTAAAAAATTTTAACACAAACCAGAAATTCGAAGTTTATGTGCTATTACTCTTCGTATGTCATCCGCGTCCAATCCTGCGTCTAGAGCTGCCCTCGTTATACTACTCTCCATACATTGCTCCACCTATAATCATAAAATAATATGAGTCTTATTTAATTCACCGAACTAAGGTAATTTAGCGGCACAAAAAAATAAAAAAATATTATTACGTGTTAGGGTTTGAACAATTTGAAATGTTTATATATAATTTTATTAAATTTCAATGTATAATAAGTATGTATCCACAAAAAAATATTCTAGCTCGGCTTAGTTTGGGACTAGATGGCGTTGTGTGTTATATGTCCATAAAATTTATGAGGACTAGAGACTTTATTCTAAACACTCTTGAAACCACAGAATAATCTTCAACCAATCAAATTCTTGAGCTTTATAATATTAGTACAGATTTTTCTTACAACGTTTAATCTTTATAACACATTGATCAATTTATTTACCTGACTGTCTGTAACAGGAAAACTAGCAACTGGAATTCGACGCCTTATACTGAGACCGCTCTCAGCTGATACCTATAAACCGCAAACAGAACAAAAGGATCATTGAAATCTGTGTACACTGAGTACATAAGTCGTAAATAGAGGAGAACAGGAAATCATACATCATTACTTATAATACAAATTTTAATAAGAAAAGAAAACCACTTCAATGGCAAACGATTAAAAAAAGAATCATCAAAATCGGTTCAACCAGTCGAAAGTTAGAAGGCAACAGGGCAATATGCATGTGATTTAGAAATGGTCAAAAAATCATATGCTAAAGAAATATACCCACGTAAATCTTTTTAAAAACAATCGTGTTTTTAATAAAAAAAATAATTTAATTGTTTAAAAGTAGTATTTTTCAAATTTCCTCGTAAATTTCGAAAACGCAACGCTGCAAACGATTAAAAAAAGAATCATCAAAATCGGTTCAACCAGTCGAAAGTTATGATGCAACAAGGCAATATGCATGTGATTTAGAAATGGCCAAAAAAATCTTAGTAGTATTTTTCAAATTTCCTCGCAAATTTCGATAACGCAACGCTATTGGCGGTAAGAAACGTAACGTCACCATCCACTGTAAACGGCATGTCAACGGGTCCTTTGTATGAGTATTTAAGGTTATTCGCATTGTTTTGATGAAATTATTTGTGTTATTTGAGGATTATAAACTGAAAGCAGTAACTCCTTGTGAAGAAAGACTCGCCACAATGACTAAGTGGTTTTATCAAAGCACAGTCGGATAATCTGCCCAAAATTGATGGCTTCATGATGACTACACCCTTTTAGACCAATGCAATTTGTTCTATTTAGTTTAAATAAAACATATTTTTATGCAAAATAAAATTACTTTTCTATTAAAACATGCTCTTAATTTATTAAACCACAAGCTATCGTTATTACTTCGTCTATTACTGGGATCAAGTTATTGTCAAAACCTGCATTCATAAGGCAATAACATACGAAACTCTCGTAGTCTAACTATTATACGTTCCACATGTATTCTTAATTGCATTTTGCTTGAATTGCCTTTTCCGTTTCAAAGCAACCTTTCTCTCCGGTGGTAACCGCAGTTTATCTTTTTGTGTCATGTCAGAACATTGGAATATATGTGGTACTACAACACTTCTTTTTTTTTAATAAAAGTGCATTATTTTGTACTTCGTATAATTTTCGGTATCTTTTTCAATGTAAAAAGCATAAATAATATTAGATATACAATGTAGGTAAAACAAGTTTGTGTAGGGTTACTCAGAAAAAAAGGATAAGTATATTCTATTAAAATGAATACAAACAGTCAGTTGTTGAGCAACAGAAATCACATCAACATCATCAATTGTACCACACATCCGTCTCTTAAACTAATTTGGATATTTCTTAAGGATGTATTCCTTAATATTAAAGTGATAATTTGTTATGGGAGTGTAAACCGTTCGTTACGCAACGCGTTACGGCGCCAGTCTGTCTGGCTTCTCTTTCTGCCACGCATACGGCAGGGGTAGGCAAGCTCCTTTTCTCTATTTCCCTAAACTCACAGCGCTAGCCGTAAATAGTTCAACTTAAATTAGTTTAAGTCATTACTTCGAGTCGGGAGTCCTGAGACGCACACGTTTTTTTTTTCAATTCGAACTTATACCTACTGAGATAATCTCGTTAAAACAATCTCTTCAGCTTTTTAATATTAAGTATAGATTATATCAGTTTTAGACCTTTATACCACGCAGATGTATTGGTTCAAGTCGTCTTAGGTAGTTCATTGCTTTAGATGGCTCTTACGAAACTCATAGAATAAATAGGGGTGGATACATTACGTATTTTTAATCCATTACTACACGACAGCGGAATTCATACCAAATACTCAGGTCTACTGCCCTTTAGAGCTGTAAAAAAATCAAACTTTTAAACCAACGCAATCAAAAGATACAGCCGTTTATGCTACAAATTTTCGACACTCGCCAGGGAAACAAAACCTACAGGGTACTTCCCGTGAATTCAGAATCTTGAAATTTGGTACGAAGCAACGTCTTATAGCACAGATAAAAGAAAAATTGCGAAAAGCATTTTTTTTTCTTACATCATACATAATATACCTACAGGTTTGTACGGAACCCTCGATGCGCGAGTTTGACTCGCACTTGACCGATTTTTATTAATTGTATAAACTCTCGTAAAAAGTAAACTCACAGTACGTTGCACAGTGCTTCGGTTCCTGCAAGATTCGATGTACTCCTGTCCTTTGACGAGCAGCACGTACCCACAGTGAGGGAACCAGTGCGCGTGCTCTGACCACGGAGTATCGCCTGCCTCCCACTTGCCGAGCCCACCATCGCAGTAGAAACAACGAACCTACAAGTTAGAATCATAACAGTTTATGTTACACACAATATACTATGCCTATTACGGTATTTTGGAAAATAAACCTTATGACGTCTTAAAGAGAATTTATTACAAACACTCTTAGAAACTTGAAATAACAGAGAATAATCGTCCTTAATGATCGCCAAGGGTAATCGCTTAGATATTATCGCACTGTAGCTCAAACTGATCTGAACTGACTTCCGGTCAATGAGGCGTTTTTTTTTTTTTATTTGACGCCACGAGTACTGGTTCAGCCCCAAAAATTCCAACGGCCACAGAAAATTCGTATATGAACCTTTCCGAGAAATGTGAACTAATCAGATTATACCCATCTTCGGCCTTATGTTTATTTTAGTAAGGTTCATTGTTACGTACTGTAATGCATTATTATTAGAACTTATCTAGAATTTCTACAGTCAAACCGAAAGTCGAGTCTTCCATCGAATTTTCTTGATGTTTCGTGACACTATTTTAAAGGATCGACAATCCCACATCGGTCTTGAAAGAGGAAATCTTCTACGCCAATGAGCTGCTTCGACCGGCGCCACACGAAAACTTCAGTAACAGGTGTTCATTGCCAACGATAGTGACTTACCATCAGGTACTTCGCCTACTCTTTTGTCATTAACATAAGAAAATAAATACTTTGTGATCGTGTTGAAGTTAGTAGCTGAATATTGACCCAGTTCTTATACTGATATCTCTACAAATAATAATAAGTGAATATTGCAGCAACATTTGAGAGTTGCATGAATATTTTAGTACTTGCACATTCGCCTTATCTATACAAATAAATAAAATTGGAGTGTCTGTTTGTAATATTAAAATAACCGCTTTTTACTTAATGCATATATATGTATACACGATACATATACCAAAAATGTAGTTAAAAACATTTTTGTCTGTCTGTCTGTCTGTTTGTTCCGGGTAATCTCTGGAACGGCTGGACGGATTTTGACGGGACTTTCACTGGCAGGTAGCTGATGATCCGGGGAGTAACTTAGGCTACTTTTTTAGACTAACTTTGTCCCGCGGCGTTACTCGCGGTACAACAATAGCCGCGGGTAACACCGCGGGGTCAGCTAGTGAATAATGTCTTGTATTCTAATCTACTCGGTAATGATATACAACCTCAATCGCTTATTTTGCTTTATTCTGTGGCGTTGTGTATTGTGCTGCTAACGACGAAAACCCGAAAAAATAGATTCCTGAAGATATTTCAGTTGGTAATTTAGCTAGTGTCAAAATATCATTTTAATTTTGATTATTTATATGCTCTTAACGTCTAACCTACCCACTTATTTCTTAAAAACAAAGTAAAACATTTAAAAAATACAAAATCTCGGTATCACCAGAATCAAAAATATTGGCAGCTAAGGTGAGATTGGTTTGATTTCAAAGATCTTTTATCGTAATTAATTTTCGAAGGTTATTTTACCTGATCGTCTGTTCCTGTGTAGTAGAAGCCGGCTTCGGCAAGAGTCTTCGGAACTTGATGTCGATCCGCCGGCCAATGTTCGTAACTCGCAAGACGGGTTGCTAACGACGTGTATTGTGGATGTCTTGCGCCTCCACTCACTACACTCTTAGCTCGCCAGGTTCCTCCCATGTCTAATACCCGCTCGTTAACTTCAGCGCCAGACCTAATTTTTAGGGTTTGAGATTGCCGTTAAAAGAAAATATACAAGGCAACTTCTTAATCGTTAAAGAAATAATAACTTAAGACTCATAATATAATTATCTATCGCTATCGCAGTCAATTTATTTACTTTTATTATTTTACTTAACAATTTAAAACGGAGGCCAGTAGAATGTGGATCTCTGTGACCTAATAGTCTCTGCAAACAAGACGGACACATGGATAGGCAGATACGCCGTCTTTTCGAGTTTCTTTAACACTCACGCACATAGTAGACATTAGTATCTTTAGATAATTGGTATAGTATAGAACTTGGAGAAACAAACTTTTCTTGGGTAAATTTATACATATTTTATGTATTTAAATATACAGGCTTTTAGGCACCGTATCTACTTTGTTTAGTACAAATTCGAAACTATTATGTCGAAAACAACACATTAGGGTATATGTTCAAGGAATAGAAACAAAAGTTGTTCTATTTTCTGGTAGTATTTTTACACTTTATGCAAACACGGAACACATTCCAAACCTGTTGAGTTTTTGGCCCACTGTAGGTGACGGTAGTAGAACCGGTGGAATGCGAATGACATGGCTATATACATCACCATAGAACGCGCACCGACTAATCATTCTACACGACTATCACTCACACGTTATGGTCCAAAACGCGTTTAGTACCAAACACTATACAAACGTTCACAGACAACGAACTACCTGGAAATTTTAAGTTTAAATTCAGGTTAAATCAGACTATTGGTATTTTCACACTCGCGTTTAACCAGTAGATTAACTTCAAAAGTAACAAAGTACCTATCTGACAATTGTATAAATTTGACAATATCAGAAAAAGAAGTTATTTTTGAATTAACAATATCGGTACTAATTATAGCGTGCAACATTACCAACCGCTATTGTATCAATGACTTATTTTATGTATTTGAACTAGTACGGGAAGTACTAATTTGTATTCGAATGCGAAATTACTAATTGAATATGTAAACAGTTCAGGTAACGGAAATAAATTAGGTAAGCAAGATAAGAAACTCTTTGTTGTATTGTTTACTTGATATTGGTCCGAGTTTTTTAAGGTCGCAACAAATTTGGATAAGCGTTAATAAGATAGAGTATACATTCTTGAGCCATGAAGTTTTTCACAGTTCCTAATACCACTGTATATAGAGAGGACGAGGATGTGCAAATCCGCACAATATTTAAATCGTATGGCAATATTTATTTGGATAAAACTATATTATAATGCTCAAGTGGCTTCCAATTCGCTCTCGCCGGAATACTCATATCCTTATCTTCCTTTATAACATCTTGTTTAATCCTAAAGCCCCCTTCTACCTCAAAGAACGATTCAAGTTCCTCAATGACACACATGACAAATGTCTAAGGTCATCTGAAGATTTGGGACTGGAGATGCCTCTGCATTCTACAAAATTCTATGACCAATCCTTTACGGTTGAAGCTGTACGCTTATGGAATGTATTGCCGATATACATTAGAAAAGCGCCAACACTACATAGTTTTAAGAAAATGGTTCAGGAATATTATACGACATAACTGAGTCAATCACGAATATGTATATTTAATGTAATTGTAGTATAATTGATTAGTTAAAGTTATTGTCATGTATGTGTATGTATGTATGTTAATGTGTATGTGTATGTATATAGATATGTGTGTTCTAGTTATATTCATTACAAAATTATAATTCCTCAAAACTACGGCACCGTCAACTACTGTCTCTCCGATACATTTTTATCCATCCTAAGGTTGCCTGGAAGAGATTGCTTTTGGCAATAAGGCCGCCCTTTGTACATTACATTTGTGCATTTGTCATTTTCTGTACTCTATTTTAAATATGTTGTATGGTGTACAAATAAAGAGTTTTCTATCTATCTATCTATCTATAATTAACAAGATAATAATCTAGAGGTGAAAAAAGCTATAGTTGATAGCTATGGTCTTCGTGATATGTGCAAGTGAAAGGTGAGAAGTCAAACTTAAGCTACTGATGCCTTTTGTTTTTCATTTCTTCTTAAGATTACTGTTTTGTCAAGATGTGTTTACCATGTCATAGACCGCTTTTTTATGTTGGCAATCACCTAGGAATAAAATCGCGAGATTGTTTATTTTGTTAAATTGCCAATTGTACACAAAATATTTTCAAACGAAAATAGAAATTGGCAAGAAATAAAAATATAACATTACCGTAAAAAGAAGGAAAACTTGAAATAAACCTATCAACCTCCTTTCGAATGAGAGGCTTAAGTCCAGTAGTGGACTATTAAAGGCTGTTGATGATGAAGATGAAAAATAAAAAAGTGACATTTGAAGGATACCTTCAAATTATACTCGTTCGAAGTGAAAGCCAGGAAGCGTGCTGTTAATTTTGATTTAATGTACAGTTTACGTATCAAGTATCAGTAATTCGCACTATTTCATACAAAAAAAAATGTAGAAACAATACAATTGTCATGCATAAAAAAATTCATCATTCATCCCCCTGACTGATTAACTGAGAAATGTAAACAAGCTAAACGCGCTACAATCAATCCATGCTCGATATGTAAAAAATCCTATTAGTTTCGTCACCCTGGCTCCTGGGGGCCATGTTTTCGATTCCCATATAAAATAATTGTGTAATCAGCGAAATCATTCGTTCTGTATAACTTATCAAGAGTTATGGATATATTTAGAAACATAAGTATATTTATCACCAGTCTAATGACCATACCGTTAGGTACATAGCGAAACAGGCAGTACCTATTCTGCATGGTTTTAAATCAGATTGCCGTGTGTGATGTAAAGTAATTACTAAGATTATAAAAATAAGGTATTTAATACAACATACGACTGCAGTTGGTTTTCCAAGGGTTGTGGTGGTGTTGGAACACGTGGCGCATCCAATCTTGGGGACGGTGGAAAAGATACAGTTGCAGACCGCTGTGACGCTTCCAATGACGCAGCATGCTCACATCGTGGGAAATACCTTTAGATAATGAAAATGATATTTATATTAAACTCCGTGCGATATTTATCTTTATTGACATAAAATTTATGTTAAACGTCATAGCGTCAGTGATACCTATTACAAAGATATAAATAAATAGTAAACTTATTATTCTTCATGCATACTTTTGTAACTTTTAGAGCATATCTATACTTACTAATATATGAAGCTTAAGAGTTTGTTTGTTTGTTTGAACGCGCTAAACTCAGGGACCGCTGGTCCGATTTGAAAAATTCTTTCAGTGTATGGATAGTATATTTATCGAGGAAGGCTATGAGCTATATATAATCACGCTAATACCAAGAGGAGCGGAGCACCAATGGAGAATGTTTCAAAAACGGAGAAAAATTATTACGCTACGGGCAATAGGAGACGCAAACGAGGTTGCGTGGGTCAGCTAGTATTATATAAATAATAATAAATGTTTATTTCATCTCCACAAATTACATCATGTTTACAGTATAGTTGACAGAATTTTTACAGGAAATTCGTAATTTGTAGGAGATCTGGAGTCCAAACTAAGCCGAGGCCTGTGCTGTAGATCTCCAGGCCCATATAATTCCATACAATGGAACGTTTAGTGTGTAATTTGATTAATGACACATATCTATTATTATAGGTACATATATATAATTCTCCTGTCACGTTGTTGATCACGATAAAATCCGAAACTATCTAAACGATTTTCTCGTTTTTTTTTTCTTGGTTTTTTACTGACATGCCTAAGATAGGATAGTTGACATTAGCCGAGCATTATTGAAAAGAGACGCAGGTGGAGTATCGTGGGTCAGTTTCTTTAATAAAAAAGTTTTTTATTATTCTCTTAAAACTGAACTCCACTTTCCAGCGACGCGTGTAATTCCTAGATTTTGAAACCTTTCTAAGAAAGGCAAGGCCGTCTTATAGTTTCCAATTATATGACAGTTGTACAGTGATTCAAGAGGATCCAAGAGAGAGAGAGAAATTCGTAATTTATCTAATCAGTTTTTATGGTAACAACAATATCATAAGACTCTTTATTGTGTGACCCCGTCGCCTTCGCCTTATCAGCAGGCTACGAATTACAATGATACTTTTGCACTGGGAAAAGATATTAGGTATCTGTAAAATGACCAACGTAACGAGGCATTTCTCATGTCTACGTTACCTAACTTGTTAAGCAATTCATTATGGAATTGCACCAAGTATTATAAAATAGATAGGCATTCATAAAATTTCTAACACAGAATGCAGAGGATTTGTCCTCTGCATTCTGTGTCATTTCATTTGTGAAATGCAATAAATGTTATCGTTCAAGGATTCATGACGACTAACAAGTACTAAGGCTAGACTTAATTGATCAGTTTACTAATTCTTATAACGCGCCATTTGACGAGGTTGAAACTAGTGTTTCGTGACGTCGCTGAAGGCTTATTGTCCATCAAAAGACCTAGTTGGGCTAAACACACACAGTAAATAGTTTAACCCATTTATTCTTATTTCCAATGAATGTAACATAAAGAAATTCTAATTCTTAACCATTAACAACAGCTTAACAGCTCTTAACAAAGCAGTTTGTCAACGCAACATAGAAAGAAGTATGCTTAACATAAAACTACGGAATTGATGGACAACTTCAAAAATAAGGGAAAGAACAAAGGTCAGCGACGTGTTACAAAAAATAAGAAAACTTAAATGGAACTGGACATATAATGAGGACTAACATAGAACAATGGACTAAGGATGTACTAGAGTGGTATTCGAAGAACGGGAAAAGATGGAGGAAGGAGGTCAAATCAGAAGATGGTAGGACGATTTACCAAAAGAATGGAGAAAGTCTGCCAGGGATAAAAAGGCGTGGCAACAATTGGGGGAGGCCTATGTCGACAGACAACCTGATCAAAGTAGTTGCTAATAAATTGATTATTTATTTGGCTATGTAAATAAGATTTAAAAGAACTAATAGTACTAAGATGTTTTATAAGAATAGTATGTAAGTTAAAAAGGTCAGCGAATAAAAGCTTTTATTATTATGTTTTAGAAGCAGATATAAAAAAATCATGCTAAACAATATTTTTCATTATTTCTTAAACCTTTACTTGATTAGTTTATTACCTGCTATTGACTCTCGACAAATCCCTTTTTTATTGTTACACACAACACTAGGAGTGCGAGCGAGAGTCCCAGAAATGCCTATAAGTGTGAGCGAGAGGTCTGATAAAAATGATTTATTTTCCCAGTTCACACGTTCGTATATATAGTACACGTACTTTGCAGTACAGGAATGTATCAGGCCTAGGCGATGATAGTGGATCTAAATGTATTCCGACTGACTGTTCCGAACTAGAAAATAACGGAGTGGGAGGCCTTTGCCTTCCGGTGGGACAACATCATCATCACCATCGTCTTAGCGTTGTTCCCGGTTGCTTGCTTTTTGGAGCCCGGGGACCGCTTTCCTACTTTTTCTTCTCCACTTTGCCCGGTGTTCGGCATCCTTAGTAGTGCGACCATTGGCACGCATGTCACACTTTACGACGTCAAGCAAGCACTTCTTGGGTCTACCCTTTATACCGGGACCCAGCGACATTTTTCCACTACGTAGGAAGACAGTTGCCGCAAAACGTGGCTGAACCAGCACTATGTCAGCAATATATAGCAGGTAAGCATTACATCGTTTGTCGCAAGTTACAAACATACATGAAACATAATGAACACCTACACTCAGAACAATCATTTATGGATCTCTCAAAATGTTGTCCCGTGTGGGGTTAGAAGCCACAAACACTTGGCGAAGTAGGAAGCGGCTTAAACCATTAGACCATACGTGCAGTTAAAATATTATGTAGTGGATGGATAATATTTTTTTCCTACTACTTCAAGCCATAGAGCAAAACGGTAGGGAGTAGAATCATGCAGGCGTTCACATCTGTCAAATTATAAACTCAAAGGGCCTACGCGTTACCGGCATTTCACTGTTATTTTCCGAACCAAACTTTATGACGGTTCTGAAGTTAGTTGCGCTAGCAGGTGTGCGCAGGTACAGTTAAGTCGAAAATAATTAGACGAGTGGATTTAAATTAAATATGAAATCTATTATTGCATACTTATTTTAACAGGTACTTATTTTAAAGATACAATTTAATTTATAAAAATATGAATAGGTATAACTAGGTATATTACGAAACAATCGAAAACTATTAAGAACTCGAATGTACTTAAATAAGACTATGCTTGTTTGTGTGTGTGATTGTAGTGTAGGGACACAGATCACACACATAAGCTAAACTCTGCGTGTGTTGACTTCCCCCCGCACCCCTTTATGTCCCGCTGATACCTAAAACTGTTTACTAGTTTACTGCGCAGCGACTTTCACGATGTTCTGAGACGTCATGAAGTTTGATTCGGCCTATAACATAGAATGTATTGTGTAACATATGTGTGTGTCGTGAAATCCTGAATGTACATCCTATATGTGTGAGTTGTCAGTAAGTCTAAAATGTCTATGTGTGAAGTTTCCCCCCCGCAAAAAAAGAAACTGTTTTGTATCGGAAAAAGACGCTTTGAGCACTTATCAAAATCGAAATCAAAATTCAAGCAAAAATATTTGCGTGCATTTAAAACTTACATTCTATGAACATCAAGTGGTTGTCCAAATGAACCAAATCTTCTAAACGGTGCAAGTTCCCCTCCACACCAGGCACATCGCAGACGTCCTTCACCAGCGTGATAGAAGCCAGCACTCGCAAGCGATTCACGGGACACTGATGTATCCTATAGGCAAATAATTTTATAAATAAAATATACGTTACCTTGCTATTTATGTCTTGTGGCTAACTTGGGTCTGATGGCATGGCTGAAATGAATCTACATAATAGACTAAAATTCGACCCCAATCTAGTTTGGAAACAGAAGTCGAGGATGATCATCAATACATATAATAAAATCGTAACTGGTCGCTGTCGGTACATGGAAGATTTGTAAAAAAAAAACTGTTTTAGGGGAGCTTAGTGAACGCAATAGAACCCAAAACAATGATTTTTGAATTTTTGTCTGTTTATCACGCTAATCTCCGAAACGGCTCATCCGATTTAGATGTGGTTTTCACTTATGTATTTTGGTAAGCTTCACTTAACATTTAGTGTTTGTTTTATGTCAATTGGTTAATAAATAAAAAGTTATGCTAATTTAAAGAAACACGTGGCTGGACGTTAAATCTTACGCGAGTATATAAAGCGCGCCGAGCCACGCGCCGCTTTGCATTCGATAACACTGACTATTTTATATTTAACTAGCTGACCCACGCAACTTCGTTTGCGCCTTATATTGCCCGTAGCGTGAAAATTTCCCCCGTTTTTGAAACATTCTTCATTGTTGCTCCGCTCCTATTAGTAGTAGCGTGATGATATATACCCTATAGCCTTCCTCGATAAATGGACTATCCAACACCGAAAGAATTTTTCAAATTGGACCAGTGGTTCCTGAGATTAGCGTGTTCAAACAAACAAACAAACAAACAAACAAACAAACTCTTCAGCTTTATATATTAGTATAGATTTGTATATAATTTGTTTATTTTTTTATAAATAAAATGAATAACTGAAATATATGTACGGACATAACTTCCGATAGGCTGCACCAAATTGGATAATTATTTTTTCTATTTGTTCGTGTTCGTTCGTTGTGAGGAAAAGGTTTATATAGAAGAAAATTAAAAGATACCTTAAGTTTTGTTTACACTACTTGATGTTATTTACGACAAAAAATATGCCAGTACGAAGTTTGCCGAGACAGCTAGTTCATACTAATTTCATACATTCGAAAGTAACTCTGTCTGTCTGTTACGCTTTTATGGCTAACCCATCGCACTGATTTCAATAAAATTTGGCATGTGATCTCAACGTGAAACACTTTCATTTTTAAGCTGAACATAGCATAAGCTATTTCAAAAGCAATTATAGCACTTAAATATTAAAAAAAATGGGTCTACGCTTATTTAGGAAATAATTGAAAAACAGTTTTAACTAGCGGAATAAAAAAAATCTGAAAGAGTAGGAAATTTCGACAAAAGTATAATAATAATTTTTCTTTACTGGTGAAAATAGGGTTCCGCGCAGTGAGCAGCACCATAACATTGCTCTAAACCACTAATCACAAAAACTTTTTTTCTCGTAGTATAATTATGTTATCAAGAATAACACGTTTTTCAACTAGTTGACTAGACTATTAGAACAAGTATTATATTAATACCTTTAAGTAATGCTTTCTTACTTATGAATTAGTAGCTGAACCCCGCCGTGCTACCCATGGTTATTGTCATACCGGGGGACAAAGCTAGTCTAAAAAAAGTAGCCCAAGTTACTCCTTGGACCTCAGCTATCTGCCAGTGAAAGTCCCGTCAAAATCGGCCCAGCCGTTCAAGAGATTACGCAACAGACACAATTTTTTTTTTTAAATATTATTCGGTACATCTATTGTGTATACATACATATGCATTTATTAAAAAGCAGTTATTTCAATATTACAAACAGACCCTCCAATTTTAATTATTTGTATAGATATGTAAGTAATATTTATTAAATTACTGAGCTACTTGTTTAAGATAGTCATATTTGTTTATAGAGATAAAAATATAAACTTGTTTACATTATATAAGCACTACTATTAATGTAATTTCAATCTAGAAACATCTTAAGCAATGTAACAGCAAATTAACATTAATTATTATCATGTTTTTATTATTATCATTATAAAAAACCATTAAAGCAAATATGGGTGTCTTTCTCTACATTATATAAAGTTACTGTATTTGGTTAAAGGGTTAATAATTTCTTTTGTACATAGTAAATCTGAATGCTATCCCTTATCCCTTATTTATTTATTTATTTATCATTTATTTTATGTTTGGGCCACTCATACTAATCATCTTAGTTTACTACGTAATCCTATTTTTACTATAATGATGGTCCTGTCAGAATCGGTCCAGACTTTCAGAGATTGGTGGAAACAAACAGCTTTCATATGTATTTTAGTGAAAAACTGTTAATTAAATAAATAAATATTTCGGACATCTATCACACAACGCCATCTAGTCCCAGGCTAAGCAGAGCTTGTGTTATGGGTACTAGACAACTGATACAAATACATATATACTTTTCTTTTTGTAAATACATACATATTATATATAGAAAACACCCAAACTCCGAAACAAATATTTGTAGATCATACAAACATTTGGTTCGTTTGATTCGGTCCGTCCAATTGAAATTACAGACACTTCTTTTTGATATATTTGTATAGATATGAGTCAGGTTGTTTGTCAAACATGGCAGAAAATACATACAGACTGAATGTACACAGTTTCATCACCATGTTTGACGGACAAATGAATGAATTGAGACACAGTTACTAAATATACTGTGACTATTTTTCAATAGTACACAATAACAAAATGATTAACTTATAAATCTTAAAACATGTAATCTTTATAGCATTCTGAATTAAAATAAATTTGAATATGCAAAAAAAACATCCATAGAATACATTATTAAAAATTAAGGGTAGATGTTAAAAAACAGACATGAGAAACTAAAATTGTGTTATATCAGAATAATTCCACACCCATTTAGTTAAGATGACCAGAGTACATGTTTTTCCCCTAAATGATAACATGCTCATGGTTTACTAGTAATATTTCTACTAATACTCTTGTGTGTAAGCTTTAAAGGTCTTTCCCCATTAACTCTATGACTAATCATTCTTACTATATTAAACAACATTAGTAATAGAATTTTCCTTCAAAGGTATTGTAATCTACATTACCTGTACCAGGAAACAATAAATGTTAGTAGATCATACACAGTAACTATTGTAATGACAAACTATCAGATGAGACAAATAATGTTCTTACATCCCAATTAGCATAAGAGAGAAGTCGCAAAGCATCATTCCTATACATTTCATCCTCCTCAGTAGGTCCAATTTCTTGTGGAACATCTAGAGAATCAATACTTCCTTCAGGAAGAGCAACTCGCGATGAAGTACTTTCAGCAATGGACGGGCATCCTGTATCCAGGACTAAAGGCACATTGGCCGAAATTTGAGGGTTCACCACAAACGGGCAGTTAGGGTCTAATCGTCGATGTCTCCACATGACTTGGTCCCCGTAGTTCCACTGGGATATTTTACCACCACAACTGAAGCACTGCACCTCCGTTCCACTACCAGTGTAGTAAAATCCTGCTTTCGCTATTCTTATAGGATCTACTGGTGCTGAAGAAGGCCAATTAACGAATGTATTAAGCCTATTAGTCTCATAATTCATTATAAATAATGTGAACACACAAACTGAAGTGACACAATTCTAATATGCTACAAGTACAAGCAAACTTAAGACTCTTACTGTTTTAATGTTTTGTGAACTGAAATGGAAAAAAAATATTTTTGTGCAAAACAAAATTGACGTATTACTAAAGTACAAACACCAAATGGTATTTGAATAATGACAGAAGTGAATCAATAATAACACAGATAAAATAAAGTTTTTTTTTTAACCTAGATTTTACGGCTCTCGGTTCTAGCTCTTTTAAGCCAGACGTTGATATTTGATTGGCAAAAGTTTAATGGAACTAATCACAGAACTGAAAGATATATGTAGATAGTAGATATTAATAGTAGGCATGACGCGCCACTAGTAAGCGTTGCAACGCTTACCTTTATGAGTTGTAGGTATTTTGTAACATAGTCGTATTACAACGCTGCGTCGAATAGGTCGTGTCGAATAGTCGCCACAATGCAGTACTGCTCTATTTTTTTACAGGGTAAAAATGATAGCAGAAAGCAAGAATATTAATAATGGAACTGTTTCTTACCATTGGTAGGTACAATTTTAAATATTTTATCAATAAAATCATAAAATATTATTTAAGTAATAAGCGGCTAGACATTTAAGCTTAACTCTTCCTTATCTCATTCACATAAAGCTCAATTTGGTATGATCGGGTTTTATCAATTTTCAACGGTACTCGATTAGTGTTAGTTTAATTTAAAATCTTTTCGTATTTTGTTAGTAATATCGACCGGATAGGGAAACAAAGTGTATTGTTTTAGTACTGTGTGATATATGAAAATTTGACGGACAGTTATCACTTTGAACGATTGGGAAATTATGGTTGTGGAATATAGAAATTGTGGCTACTTTTAGGATCGCTCTTTGGCCTTGTTCTAGAGGCAGCAAAATAGTTTTTATTGTTTACAAATAACCTTGTGTAATCAATTTAGAATCTGTTATGATAACTTATGTTTTAATTATATTATATTAATTGTATAAGTTCTACTATTACCATTTTGATAAATACTATAACAAATTATTATTTGAGAATAGCTGATTGGATAGTGACGTCACCCAGGATAGCTTTCGGAATGTCATACCTGTATTGTTATACCATGATTCTTTAAAAAGGAAACGATGAGCATCCCAACAATATTACAACATTAAGGCCTCTAAAAGTAAAAATCAAATGTCCAGTATTATTTTACTCAAGACTAGTTTTTTAAATTAAATACATATAACGATAATTAAAAAACTAAACTACTAAGTTGTGGTTTCAAAAACTAAAATAAAAACAAATCTTTTAAGTTTTATTGAACGAATTTCAGACACCAGGCTCCATTATTTACTGTCGTAAGGACCACAATAATCATTATGAAATATCGTAATTCATGTTACCTGTAAGATAGCTGGATGTTTACGTTCCATGTGCTGCTTTAAATTTGTTGTATTATTGCAAGTTTTTAATTATTTTGAACAATTGATGCATATTGCTATGGTATTGAGATTCTTCATTGTAAAATACTTTCGCCAGCCTCTTTTAGGTAATTTACGGTTAGAAGACATTGTTTTAATATAAAAACGTCTAACAGTTATTTTATTAACGACTATTTTGATGTTACTCAACACACTAAAAATATTTTACACGCACACATACGCACATATAGATGGCGCCGTATTTTATTTAATCATTTTGGTAAAAATGCCTTCGAGTTTTTTTATTCCTGCAGAGTTTTTTTATCCGTCGCCACAGATTTACGAAAATCGTTTTAAACACGGAATTTGTATGATCGATTTCTAAACAATCGATTAATATCACTACGAAAGTCGATTATAAAAATCGAACTACAAGAAAATAATAATCGATTTTTATTTAAATTTTTTAACATCCCTAAAAAATTTTGGCTTCACGTCAATCACGTCGTCTATCATAGTTTCATACTATTTCAAATTCTCTATACAGTTTGCTATTCCCAAGAAAAAGAAAGAAAAATTCTCTATAATCTAATCTAAGATTGCATTAGAATTTAAAATCGTGACTTAAATTTAAATATTACAAATCTTATCTAAGATTGCATTAGAATTTAAAATAGTGACTGAAATTTAAGTATTACAATGTTAATTTATTTCTTATTAGTTCTGGTGGTATTTTTCTGTTTAGGAGTCGTTATTAATTTCTCATTAGATAAAAAAATAGTGTACAAAGATTTGAAAGGGAGGCATGTTGTAATAACTGGTGGCTCTAGTGGTATAGGAAAAGCTGCAGCAATAGAAGCGGCAAAACTCGGAGCTCACGTAACTATTATCGGGCGTGACGTGTCTAGACTTACCGAGGCTGTAAAAGAAGTTAAAGCGGCAGGCACAGACAGCAATCAGAAAATACAACACGCCGCATTAGATGTCACCTCCGATTTTAATGTCATTCAAGAATGTTTCTCATTATTAGAAGAAACCGTGGCTCCAATATTTATGTTGGTAAATTGTGCCGGTATGTGCATTTGCGGTCAGTTCCATAATATGAAAGTAGACGCCATAAAACAAATGGTAGATTTGAATTATTTCGGAACTGCATATCCTACTCGTTGCGTTTTGCCTGGAATGGTAGAAAGGAATGAAGGTTTGATTGTTTTTGTCAGCTCTGAAGCAGCCTTGATAGGTGAGTCCCCATTGATAAATGTGAATTTGTTAAATCATACTCTGAAAGCAATTTATTAGATAGATATTTTGTGTTTTCAGATGCTTTATCTACATTTACCTTTTTACAATGCATGTTGATAAGTTAACAATGATGTGGTCTTCATCAGTATTGATTTTTCTAAAGTACTATAAATATTCTTATTGTTTAAAACATCTTTATTACGATAACATTCTAAATATATTGTAACAGCTATGTACAATGTATAATTGACTAAAATAATTGTCATTCACAAAAAATAAAATCCTATATCTGCATATTATGTGAACTGCATTTATACTGTAATCAGTTGGTTAATACTAGTCATTATCTATACTAATATATAAAGCTGAAGAGTTTGTTTGTTTGTTTGTTTGAACATGCTAATCTCAGGAACCACTGGTCCGATTTGAAAAAATCTTTCGGTGTTGGATAGTCCATTTATCGAGGAAGGCTATAGGGTATATATCATCACGCTACTACTAATAGGAGCGGAGCAACAATGAAGAATGTTTCAAAAACGGGGGAAATTTTGACGCAAACGATCTTGGGTGGGTCAGCTAGTATATAATATATTTAAAAAGATTAAAAAGCATGGTTGACCAAGGTCATTTTGAAGAATTAAATTCTATTTCTACCCATAACAAGTAATTCTGTAGCAATTATGATTGTTGGTTCTGGCTTAAAACATGGCAAAAATACTTACAGTCAAACATAGCGCAACTCAACTCAACAACATGTTCAAAATTTATTAGTTAAAATTTGAACATCTTAGTAGTATCAATTTGTTATTTCTTTCATTACAGGTATATATGGGTACAGTGCTTACAGTGCAGGCAAATGGGCTGTCCGTGGATTAGCTGAATCTGTGAATATGGAACTCATTGGCACTGGAGTGAGGCTAATGACAGCTTTCCCTCCAGACACTGACACTCCTGGTTTAAAGAATGAGGACCTTACAAAGCCAGAGGAAACAAAACTTATATCTGGTTCTGGAGGATTACATTCTGCTCATGATGTTGGCAAGAAAATGATCCATGATGCTCTTGTAAGTTGATCTTTCTTTATGAGTTACACTAGCTTTTGCATACACTTCTGTGTTTATGTTGGATATCATGGTAGGAAGTAGTCTGTGTATTATTTTGATGTATGATCTATATTATATCTGTCACATTTCATACATCCTTGCATTAAAGAGTAACAAACATCCTTGCAAACTTGTGCATATTGTTTATGATGAATTCCAAAACTATTTAACCGCTTTAACATTTTTTAAAATGTGGGTTTTGCTGGCCTGGTTAAGTACGATCAGATGAAAATGTATGTGTGAGTTAGTAATATTATCTACATTAGTAAAAAGTAGGATTTAAGAATTTATAAATTAGCATGCATGGATTATGTAGAACCATTGCCTTTTCTTCTACAAGGCAGACTGAGAATGCCCTATATTATATAGGTCTGCTGTATGCCACATTCACAATGTATATTACCTTTGCTTACAGCTCCACCAGACTTGTAATATAATCACTATAGATAGTAAGTTATGTCCTTCCTTGAGATTCAAGTCGGACAGAAAGACAGAGTTACTTTGAACTCTTAATATTAGTACGGATAGACATTTTGTTGTGCTTAATAGCTGAACTTTATTTTTCAGGTTGGTAAAACATATTCTGTGTACAGTGTGTCTGGAACCTTACTCACCACGTTGTTTGGTGGCACTATAGAAGACGCTAAGCAGGTTGTTCTACAAGTATTTTCTATGGGGATACTGAGAATTGTAATGGTTGGAATATTACTGTCCTTCCACAGTATAGTGAGAGATGGTCTTAAAAAGAAGTTTTCTGCCAAAAACAAATAATGAATGTTTTAGTATTGTTGTTATAAGACAGACCTGTTAGTCTTGTGTGATGAACACAACTATTTGTTCTGTATATGGGTATAATTTATCTATAGTATGTATTGAGAAATATATAAGCATGTTTATCAAAAGTGTGGTTACCATAGTACAGGCTTTGCATGGTTTGGGACCAGACAGCCATGTCTGACACATGTGGGGATATAAAAAAAATTTACACTTATAGGATCTTAAAAATATGTATTGTGTAAGAATGAAACAAGCTCTGTCATAATATTTACTTATAATATTTTTTTAGAATATACTAGCTGAGCCGGGGTGGGCAAAATAACAAAAAAACCTATGTAAAAAGTATCCTCGTTCAATCTCCTGGTTCTAAGCTACCTTCCCACCAATTTTCAGTCAAATCGGTTCAGCCATACTTAAATTATAAATAGTGTAACTAATGCGACTTTTATATATATAGATTTTTTTGTATAGAAACATTCCTGACTAAGTCAAATTGTAAGTTTTTAATAAAAACTTGGGTGTCATTTATAAAGTACATTAATTAACTATAAGTACAGTATTTTATAAATCGATAAATAAATATATGTGAAAAATATAGTTTGTCTATAATTTCAAAATGCTACATGAATTCTGTTGATAAAATAATTTAAACCCATATCCTACATATGCTTCGTCTGATCTGAACCACACGACGATGGGCCCAGCGTTATTATCTGAAACACACAGAGCAATATTTTAATAATTGTAACAAAATAGTTTCTATAAAACACTGAGGCAGACTTTCCAGGACACCATACAACTGTCTTACACTACCTTTACTACTAATGACGTAGAAAAGTAATGCCTACCTGTAATGGGTGCATTTATAGTGAAATCTTCAAAGACTGAACCGTCGTTGAGGCGATCACCACAAAGACGCGTAGCTGCTAACAGCAACCAGTCGTATGGACAATTTAGAATTTCCACACCCGCTTGCCCCGGTGGTATTAAAGGCAGTCCATCTAGTGCGAAATAGATTTTTAATAATTTGACTTTGCTTGACGTAGATAATCTTTTACCATTTTTGAAACAATTCTTAATTAAAAATTCCCATAATTAGATATTAAAGCCAAAATGTTTAGTTTCTTACCTACCTTCTTAATATGTTTAGTAGATAGACATTATTAGGGTTCCGAACCCAAAGGGTAAAACGAGAACCATTACTAAGGACTTCGCTGTCCGTCTGTCACCAGGCCGTATCTAACGAACCTGATAGATAGACAGTTGAAATTTTCAGGGTGATGAATTTCTTACCGTTATAGCAACAAGTACCAAAAACAGAATGAAATAAATGTTTAAGGGAGTTTCCGTACCATAAACGTGATCGTTTTGCTTGTTTTTGATTACGGCAACAGGTAGGCGTATAGACGTTTGAAATGTATAGATTCTATATATTGTGTGCAGCTTTTAACCCAACTACAGCGAAGCCAAAAGGAAGGGTGATATATTTTGCAGTCTATGTATATTTCACTGTAGCCTCTGAATTACCTAACCGATTATAATAAATGAGGTGTAAATAGATTCGTAATAATGTCCTGGGTGACAAAGGCTATATCGATTTTATCAAGATTTTACGTAGTCGCCCGTCGGGTCATAGTTTCTTAACTTTTTCTTGTTATAGTAGTCCATTGCTAACACATCTACCTGTGTCGTAGTTTACTATCTGCATAATGTCATCAGCGTTGGTGTAAGTGACACTACAAGACTCAGGCGCGCGCTCGATACACATGGCATAATTAAGATTGTTCTGAAATGATAATTATATTGTTTAGTAATTTGACCTCCTTGATCTCTAACTATAATTATTAATGAGCTTGCATTAATGATAGGTGGGTTAGTTCTTTACTATGTTGAAATGCAAATGTATCATGAGATTATCATCATCAACAGCCTTTGAAAGTCTACTGCGGACATATGCCTCTCCTTAGCAAGGAGGCTTTGGCAATAAATGTAAGGAATAAATTCTAACATCGTTAATTGACCGAAAAGCTACCTACTTACTAAAAATCTAATTAGTTTAGTACCACGTGGCTATCATCACTGACTCGAAGTTATTCGCTACGAATATTCAATGTCTTTTCTGGAATGGGGTGCAAAAGAGCAGACGGATCATCAATCATCATCAGTATTTGAGCCCTACCTCTCCCCCAGAATGAGAGAGGAGCCCTAATCCTGGGGTTTGGACTCCCAAACCCACTCGGGTAAAACAAGAGAATTAATTACAGCATGCAGAATTAAAACCGGTTTTTCTCGAACCGGTTCACTTTCATCTTTCTCATAGTTCTTCTCCAATAGAACCTTACTTTTGTTGAAAATAGTTATCTATACATCTACCTATATCTATACATCTATACTCTATACAACTAAATAAAATTGGAGTGTCTGTTTGTAATATTAAAATAACAGCTTTTTAATCAATGCATGTGTATGTATACACGATACATATACCAAAACTGTAGTTAAAAAAATTTTTGTCTGTCTGTCTGTCTGTCTGTCTGTCTGTCTGTCTGTCTGTCTGTCTGTCTGTCTGTCTGTCTGTCTGTTTGTTCCGGGTAATCTCTGGAACGGCTGGACGGATTTTGACGGGACTTTCACTGGCAGCTAGCTAATGATCCGGGGAGTAACTTAGGCTACTTTTTTTAGACTAACTTTGTCGCGCGGCGTTACTCGCGGTACAACAATAACCGCGGGTAACACCGCGGGGTTCAGCTAGTCTATAATATCCTTTTAAACAGACTGTTTTCTTACCAAGTAAGAAGCATATCTAGTAATTCCTATGTCAGATTTATCACGATAGTTGAATGATTCTAGATATCCTTGTGCCGCTTTGAAATATTGAAGGCAGCCTGAAGGTGCTGCCATTTCGTCGGATGACGTCAACTGTGTCACCTTTATCAGTAAAAATAAACAGTTTATAACGTAAATGAACCAAAAGATACACATAGCGAAACAAGCTTGAATGACCATAAAGGTTATAAAATTAATTTACCTGGATGGAAAACAGCCTGCTTTCTGAAGTAACTGTTTGAAATGCGAGGTAAATGGGACCCTTTGTATGACCAACTTCAATATAAACTGTAATCAACCGAAAATAGTTAGACTGCAAAAAATTAAATTAGTTAACTACGTGTAAGGATAAGACTGTTCATATTCCATAAATAGATATGCTTCTATGTAGATCGTGATAAACAAAATACCTAATTACCTAAGGGAGATATTTCGATTCTTGAGACTACTCTATACTTGCCGCGAAAACAGACATACACGCGGGCGGAACCTAGTAGGTAGGTAATGTCATAAATTCAAAAGTCATATATAAAAAGAATTTAATCTACGTTGAAAAACAAAGAGCGAAAGATAATAAATAAAAGATAAAACAAAATAAATAACTACGCTAATGAGGAAGCGGGCAAAAGTTGTATGTAAAGATTTGTTTGTTGATACTTTTGCGATACTGACGAAAAGTAGCGTAGTTTATAGCATAGTTAGTGCGTAACGCGTGTGTTTACTTGGAACTACGCGCCTTTTTCCTGCTTCAACAAGAACGAGGCGGTTTATCTACCCTTTTTATTTGATCTGAGATCGCGGATAACACCGCGTGGCAAAGAAAGTTTAAAAAAATAGCCTAAGTCATTCTGCCAGCGTTTCAGCCGTTCCAGAGATTAGCCGGAACAAATAGACAGACGGAGAGACAGACAAGCAAACATTGCAAAAATGTTATATAGGTATGTGTACCGTGTATACATATAGTGATATGCATTTGGTAAAAAGCATTTATTTTAATATTAGAAATTGGAGTATCTGCCAATTATATTTGCTATGTAAGAATTTAACTTAAAACATGGTGTAAAGTATTTAAGATAGTATGAAAAATAGTGTACCTAGGTACATCCCAGCTTTTGCCCGCGGTTCCATTCGCGTGTATGTTGGTTATCGCGTTTCTTCCCAAAAACTCTAAAGCATGCCATGCCATACATTAAAATCAATGCAACGATTTAGCCTTGAAAGCTTATGACAGAGTTACTTTCGATATCTATACAAATAAATAAAATTGGAGTGTCTGTTTGTAACATTAAAATAACAGCTTTTTAATCAATGCATATGTATGTATACACGATACATGTAACAAAAATGTAGTTAAAATTTTTTTGTTTGTCTGTCTGTCTGTCTGTTTGTTCCGGGTAGTCTCTGGAACGGCTGGACGGATTTTGACGGGACTTTCACTGGCAGGTAGCTGATGATCCGGGGAGTAACTTAGGCTACTTTTTTAGACTTACTTTGTCCCGCGGCGTTACTCGCGGTATAGAAATAGCCGCGGGTAACACCGCGGGGTTCAGCTAGTTATGATATAAATATGGATAACTAGAAAAGAAGTAGATGTTCGGTTAAAAATGTAAAACATCGTATTATGTACATAAAGTCAAAGCGCAAGAATAAATTGAAAGTTAGGTATTCACCGTGTTGCCCAGTATTAATACCACAAAGAATTGGTAGCACGTTGTTAACATTTTGTCCTGATACAATAAATTGATCATCTTGGCACACTCCATTAACAGGTGGCAGTAACTAAAAAAAAACATGCAAAATTTAAAAGGACTGCCTGCTTCGGTGGTGCAGTATTGTGGATGCGACTCACAGAACAAAAGAATAATAGTTAGAAATGGTGTCGAGCAGCAAGTGCAAGGTACACTGTGTCGCCTAAACGCACACATTAACAATCAATAATATTATACACACATAAAGAACAATATCCTAATTCGTCCAAATGATGCTACGAATATAAGTTCTAAAAGCCACTTACAATGTTACTAAATACAACCTTATACCTTTCAACTAGGTAGGGTTTCACTTGCATATTTGTGTTAGTTCTCCTCTTCTGTGATGCGACAGCTGTGCTTGAGGTCTCAGATTCGATTTCCGGGCGGACCAAATGTTTGTTTCGGATATAGTAAATAGGACGAAACCGGCCAGGATTAAAGTTAGTTAAAATAGTGGAATAAGTACAAGTGAGTTCAATACAACAAGTTCCATCAAGTATCGACAATCGAGAGTATAAAGTTTAGGAGTTTTCTTTGTAAAAATATCCATGTCAAAAAAAAACGGTATACGCGCTGTATATACCTCAAAAATGTTGAAATCCAAACGAATCTGTGTGATATCCTCTGATGATTTGTCTAAAGTGATGTCACAAGAGAGTCTTTCAGTGCTTGGTAAAGGAAAGCCTGGATTAGTGAACCATCCTGTTTGTGCAGCAGAGCGGGCGTCGCATTTAAATTGAGCTGCAAAAAGTTCTAAGTACAATTCTTTTATTTAAATTTCAAACATATATACTAGGATTAAAATTAATCTGATAAGCTCTTGTATTATTATATTTTTCTATTTATAACAAAAAGTTATCTATACAAATAAATAAAATTGGAGTGTCTGTTTGTAATATTAAAATTACCGCTTTTTACTTAATGCATATGTATGTATACACGATACATATAATATAATAGTTAAAAAAATTTTTGTCTGTCTGTCTGTTTGTTCCGGGTAATCTCTGGAACGGCTGGACGGATTTTGACGGGACTTTCACTGGCAGGTAGCTGATGATACGGGGAGTAACTTAGGCTACTTTTTTAGACTAACTTTGTCGCGCGGCGTTACTCGCGGTACAACAATAACCGCGGGTAACACTGCGGGGTTCAGCTAGTTAGATATAAAAGTTGTTATTAAATATACTTACTAACGCAGCAAGTACCATACTCATCAGCGCAAGTCCCCATTGTAGTTCCTCCTGTATCAACACATTCAGACTCGGGTAGACACCTTCCTTCCAAGCCACTACTAGACTTACACGGCACATGATCAAATTCTACCACTTGGAAGACTTCTAAAAACCTCGTTTTAGACTTTTGTTTGGAAAGAAACGTTTCTTTTGATTTAATACTGGGACACCTTGCACGGATGTGTTTTCTTTTTGGTGGTACATTTTTTAACACGTTTAGGTTGTCTATTGTGTTGTTAAGCCGTATTACAACAGGTAGAATATCGTTAGTCCACGATGAATTTTGAATTGGTTGCGCTTCAATTGAGTAAATTGCGGGGTTTATATTGTCATGTTCATTATTCTTTTCCTTATAATTTGTTAAAATTAAAGGTGTGAATTGTTGCTCATTGTTTTGTGTAGGCTTATTCGACGAAATGATGTCGGAGTCTCTTCTTTCAAAGATTGTTGCTAAGTACCAACGTTCACTGTTGATTATTGTTATCGTATAAATAAGAAGAACGGTGTGTTTTCCAACTGAACACATGTCTGTGTTCAATACACAACACTAGCGGATGTTTCTTTGTGAAGTATAAACAGAACTGCATTACGGTTAGCTAGTAAACGATGCACTTGGCTTGTCCCGTGGGGACAGCGTGACGGATGTAATTATTGTCTAGAAATCGTTATGGTTTGATAATTTGGTCCCCTTGCTATGGTGTGGAAAATATATTAGTTACCTTCTTTAGTATACACATTTTTTATGGAACTTATATTAATCCCGCTCTAGTGTGATTAGGTACGACCTAGATTATTAGGAATAGGTACTTGGACCCAATTATGCTAAAGCATCTTAATAGGTCGTTATAATATGGGTCACTAACCCATCATACTGCATAATTGCATTTTCTGCATTTGCAATGAGTATGGTGTCCACTCCTATTGTATTCTGCTCATGTATTCCACCAGGAAGAATAGAGTCGCTTTACCAAAATCGTAGATTAAAAAAAAATGGAACCCAGGTAGGAAATACAAGTTCATTGTTCTTGATATCCTATATTTTTTAATCATACAAATACTTAGATATACGTATGGTGCAGTTGTATAAGCGGGCATCTCATCGCACACTAACCACGACCACCCACCCACCTTTTGGTCCGCCTGGTCTGCGAGCGATGTACCCCGTCCACTGCCACTTTTGTCTGGCAACTGTATATACTGCAACTACTTGCAAAGCAGCACAGGAACACCCTTTATCATGCTGAGGGTCACAAAAAAACCGTACCATAACAAATGTATGCTTATCCGCCTCCTGTCTTACAGCTTTTGTTAAGCGGCAACATGTCTTTATGTGCACTTTCCTATTTAATAGAACAAATAAATTAACAAATATTCATGCCTTATCTAATCACGACGATAATATTACATTGAAAAACTGGTTGCTTGGTATCACAAACTCACATCACACACGCACTCATCCCTACGCACTTTTATCACATCACTGTACCAATTTGCATAAGATTTATGTATTTCTTTTAATGGAAGAACACACGACACAGACTTCTGTAACACAGGTCATGAGCCTAACTCAGGAGTCAGGTACTTCAAATATTTATGTACTTATTTATTGTGTAAATATACGAAATCTATACAAATAAATAAAATTGGAGTGTCTGTTTGTAATATTAAAATAACAGATTTTAACTGAATGCCAATGTATGTACACACGGCACATGTACCAAAAAATTTTTTTTGGTCTGTCTGTCAGTCTGTCTGTCTGTTGTCCATTTGTAATCCGGGTAATCTCTGGAACGGCTGTACCGATTTTGACGGTATTTTCACTGATATGTAGCTGATGATACACAGGGAGTAACTTAGGCTACTTTTTTAGACTAGCTTCGCCCTGTTGCGTCACCTGCGGTAATAAAAAAATTAATAGCGCGGGACTCGCCTAGTAAATGAATAAAAATAAATAAAATAATCCGTGTAATGTTGGTGACTTGGTTCATCTGCGGATCTCCTCATTCTTTCTTCGATCACGCTTAGAAACTCCGAGCATAAGAACACAACACAACCCTTAAGAATACATTATTTTAATCTAACACATTAACTCTTCTATGTTTTAAACAAATTGAAGCAAAATTGCATAAAAGACATACCTAACTAAGAAACTTACTTTATTCCAATTGATCTTGTCAAGCGCTGGGCAGAAAATACCTATATCAGCTGCGTTGACTGACGGGTTTAGGTCATATAGATCACTGGTAATGAATAAAAGACAAGTTCGACCACACCCTGTCTAGCAATAATGCCACACGTGCTCATATGTAATGCTAGGTGCTTAGGCACAGTTAGATTTATTATAAACACAGGGTGTTGTAATAGCCACATGACTACAGTTTGCTTAACAATTTAGTCTAGACGACTCAAATAACTTTTCACTCTTCTTGTATCGATCTATGCATGTAATATCTAGGCGCTTTTTTTTTTTTTTTAAATTTTAATTTATTAGCTGAACATAGCTAGGTGTTCGCAATGAAATTCTACCGTTATCTATCTATACTTCTATACTAATATATAAAGCTGAAGAGTTTGTTTGTTTGTTTGTTTGAACACGCTAATCTCAGGAACCGCTGGTCCGATTTGGCTATAGGCTATATATCATCACGCTAAGACCAATAGGAGCGGAGCACCAATGAAAACTGTTTAAAAAACGGGGGAAAATTATCACGCTACGGGCAATAGGAGACGCAAACGAGGTTGCGTGGGTCGGCTAGTATTTAATACGAGCCGAAGTACTACATACAGCTCCCTCGATTACAAAGTTTGAATGAAATCACAAGAAATAAAAAGACGAAACTTTGTGAGTATGGGTTTATCCTTGTGTTATTCTTACTTCTGCACGTTCACTAGGCTTTATAAAGGTTGATGAAAAAAATATAGAGGTAGCTGTTAATCTAGGGTGGATAACACATAAGCTACTTTTATCTTAAAAAAAAAGTAGTAGTCCTTTGAGTTAAATTGAATCTAATAAAGAGCGGGTTACACCGCTGCACAGTAGTTAGTAATAAAAAAAATAACAGATATACCACGATTCGAACGATTGGTACATATCCTAAGTACCTACGTATCTAGGCCCTTTCATTTTTTTAGAACAAATATAATTTTCCAGTTATTAAATTACCTACGTGTTCGCACAATTTAATGCAGTCATAAAGTATTGCAGTAGACATATCTAGGCCAATATACTAGTGTTATTCTATAATAACTGAATTCCCTACAAATAGACTTGTCGATCTTGCTCTAGTTATAAACGGACACTATTGATGCCATATAAGCATTTTTTAAGTGGGCTACTCTCTGATCTGTGGAATGAGTAGCTGTAACTGCCTTTTGATAACAATAACACAAATGGTGTATATCCTTAAACCTAGACAGATTTACTGTACTAAATTATACTTAAAAATATAATAGAACAAATTAATGCGTTTCAAGAATTTTACGCACACACTACGCATACACACAAGTACCTATGTGTGTAGTGTATGTACCTATACGTTGTGTTGTGAGTTAAATAAAACGAATTTTCTTCTATTACGCCTGCAATTAAGGTGTTTTAGTCAGTACCTAAGTATAGAAAATAAGAATTAAATATGGATTTATATGAATATAATTCTTTATGAACATTTAGGTATGAGTCTATACTTAGTCTTACCATAAATATTGTTCAAAGAAAAACAACATTTTTTATTGTAAGTATAATTTATTACTGTGTTACAGTGTATTGTTTTAATAAATTAATATAAAACCATTATAATATAAATATATATAGCTTATTCAAAGTGGTCTCTATTGACTGCAATACAGTCCTTTAAACGTTGAGGCAAGTTATCAATAGCAGCACGCACTCTTTCTATAGGAAAATTCGAGCTTTATGACCCGGCGCTGAGTTTTGCTGAAAGGGCCATTCTAAGTTCGAACAATCGTTTATAAATGACAGATTCCAAATTTAAAAGTAATCGAACAGTATTAATGGCCTGACTAAGAACATACAACGAATTTTACAGGTTAATATTTACGTAACTTATCTTTCTAACAGATGATTTGACAAAATCTTATGGAAGATACCTACGTCAAATTATATGTCAGTTAAGCTATTCAATAAACTTAACTGTAACCGGTGGAAAGGGGCTTAAGTCTAGCTAGTTAAGTGAACAAATAATAGACACTCAAAGAGAGAATGAAAATATTCAAACTTTTCTCTTATGGTTTATGTCCAGCCAGTGGATTGCTAGAGGCTGTTGGTGGTACTACTGCTAATGTCAATAAAGGCTGCATTCTGCGTATGGGATTGGCCAAGCTATTATTATTCTAATATTATAGTGACGCATATTACAATAACAATGATAAAATGCAAGCTATACTGATATTATAAAGCTGAAGTGTTTGTTTGAACACTCTAATCTCAAGAACCGATTTGAAAAATTATTTTAGCATTATATATCCCATCTATACCTCTCCAGTGAATCAAGGGGAATAGCAAATCACGCGGAAACGACGCACCCGATGCATTAGCAAGAGGTAGATCGGAGACAAAGGCAGTAGGCCTAGAACCAATAGTGCCCTTGCAAATGCTTGGCTGCGACGGACACTGCAACAGAACACTAAGGTAGAACACCAAATATATTGGTCAAACCTTTGTATCTGCAGGCAGACCAAGGAGGTGATCAACCCCGGATTCTCACGGAAGCTGAAGCAATTGAAGAGGCCACCGCTTCGACTTCTGATCGGAGCAATAACTGGTCATGCACTACTAAACAAACATCTTTGCACTCTAGGTGTAACAGACAACCCTCTATGCAGAGCATGCATGGAGGAAGATGAAACAGTCGTCCATGTCATCATGGCATGTCCTGGGGTGGCAGAATACGAGACACCTCGGATCGCCGAGGTCACTCTAAGAAGTCGTCGGCAACGCAAAGGGTCTCCTAGGCTTCCTGGAGGTATTGGGTTGGCATGTATAGTGCCGACCCACTACGCAAAATAGACGTAACAAAGTCGTCGAGTTGTGGAAACTCAGCCCGCGAATTCAAGTATCAAGTATCCCATTTATCGATTAAGTCTATACGCTATATATATGAGCTATATATCATCAAGCTGCAACCTCAGATCTAATAAAAATACCTTTTATTTGATCTGAGGCTGCAACCAATAGCAGCGAAGTAACAATGAAAAATGATTAAAAAACGGGGGAACATTATTTCTTCTGAGATCTTCCATTAATTGCGTTGAGTAAAGGCTTTAAGATTAAATAGTATAGGGGGAATATATTTTTTGAAAGAATTGTTCCTCTTGAAATCTTCTTAAAAAAAGTCCGCCACTATATGTTTATCTTATTAAGTTTACTCAACATAACGCTTTTTTATGGAAAACAAATTTGCTTCGGTGATATAACATCACGCTTCGAGCAATAGAAGACGCAGACGGGATTTCGTAGCTCGGCTATAAATAAATAATTGTGCTTATTATTTCATTTGTCAATTACTAATACCTACCATGTGTCATAATGAGAATGGATTATCCTTGCACAAAAGCCAAGCCTTCACTTAGGTTATTCATTAAGCTCACTGTGGCCTACTAATGTATATTTTATTCAATCTTATCCACACATGTACGCCCTTTCATTAGAACACGTTGACATACTAGGATTAGTATAAAAGACCACACTGCCCGGTGATATGACATATTGGTTTAAGCGTCGAAGGGTTGAACACCAAATATGCTTCTCAAAGTGAGTAAGCTCAGATATATTCTTTGCTAGAAGCTACATAAGCTTAATCTTGGTTCGCAATACATACTTTACATTTTATCTATATATCTATCTATATATATATATATGCCGAAATGTACGTACGCGCATAACTTCCGATCGGCTGCACCAAATTAAATAATTCTATTTTTTAAGTGTTTGTTATTGTCAAGACAAGGTTTGTATGCAAGAAAAATTAAAAGATAACGGGAAATGTCTATTTTTATTGTCCGCGACTGTAGATACACCGCCTGTGGGAAGCTAAGAACGAAGTTCGTCGGGTCAGCTAGATGTTTGATAAATTATAACAGATTTTTTCGTATGAGACTTTGATACGGGGTAAATATATAAAAAAATGTAGGAATAAAGCGTTTTGAACTAAAGAATAAAGTCGAAAATTAAATTAAAAGAAAATACAAATGAAATCAGTCGAAGAAGTCAGAGTAAAAAAAGAACAAATTTTAACTAACAAATTTTAACTACTGACAAAATAAAACTACTAAAAATTTTTAGGTCGGTGACTTTTTTTCTGGGAATACAAGGATTGTTTTAGTTATGTACTTATGTCGTTACTCTTAAATTTTGAGACTCTAATTATTTATCTATTATTCTATTGTTTAGTCTCTTTTGGTATAATGCTTTTCGTTCACAGTTATAGTCCTAGAATGGATTGATTTAGGTAGTTACAATTTCAGAGTCTGCCGAAAGTTCTGGCACTGAAAGCCAACCACTCCTAGCTTTCCGCTATGCCGTAGTCGCATCAGTTTAGGCAATTATATCATGGCATATGTGTTATGTAGTAACATTACTTTTTATTACACACATACATAAATCAATTGTAAAAAAGACTTCTTTGCCCGTTGTCTATACTCAAATAAGTATTTCATTTTTTTTTCATTTTGGGCGCTATAACAAGTGGACGAACAAGACCATTTAAAAATATCTTATTTGTTACATTACGTATAAAAGTGAAGTGAAAGCACTTAAGCATACATACCTGCAATAATTCAAAACCACAATCCTTTTGTATGAATCGATCAATCTGTATTCTTCAGGTAATTTAATAGATACAATATGGCCTCGTGCATCCTGCTTCACTTGGAACTTTAACATTGTTATTTTTTAAATTATTTTTAAATTTTCTTCTAGATTATCTTTTTGGCGTGCCTAGCCGCGGCTTTTGCCGTCCCCATAGGCCCTATCATCACCACGGGCTATGGTGCGTGGAACCCCTACGGCAATTACGGCGCAAACTACGCCGTATCCGCCCAACACTCTAACATATTAAGATCGCCTTTTAATCTTGGTCAGGTAAGTAAACTTATCAGTTAATGAACAAAAAAGTTCACAAAAAACCGCGATCATAAACTGGGCCAAATTAAAATGGGACCACAAGGGAAGCACCAGTTTTCATATGAATAAAATATATAATATATGTATACGGTCGAATGGAGAAATCTTCTCTTTTTTTAAAGTCGGTTAAAAATAATCATCCAGTCGAACGTTCTGAGATAACAAACATGAAAAAAATACAGTTGAATTAAAAACCTCTACCTCTTTGAAGTTGGTTAATAAAATAACGGTTATGTATCTTTTGAGAAGTCGGCGACGATTCGTTAACTATAATAGTTCGACGCGCAGTGAGAACTCAGTGGAAATATTTTACACATGAATATCCCTATTTATGTGAAGTTTGTGCTAAATGTAGGTGTATAAATTGATTGCACAGTGCACGGTAAACGGTAATTGAACACTTTTAAATTTGTTAATTTAGAAATTATTGCCCTCTTTTTAATTTTGGAAATTACCTAGGTACTCGTTTACTTTCCGTATAGTCGTATGCAGTTGCACAATAACATGTTAAGGGTGAAAATTTAAGGAATTAAAAGTACCTACTACTATTATTCATCATTATTTGAACATTTTAATGTACAAAATTTTAGTTGTAGTCTGTGTACCTTATACCATAGATTCGGAATCGATATTAAATGATAAAAGAGTATTGAAATTACACTACTGCTTTCTGCTAATAACTTTGTTGTGTTTAGGTATCAACAGATTCAAAAGCTATCGACACACCGTTTTCGAGCGTTCGCAAATCTGATATCCGTGTCAGCAATCCCGGCTTGGCCGTAGCACCAGCGTATACGCGACTCGCAGCACCAATAGTTTCACATGTTGGTGTAGCTGCACCTTATGCACATTATGCAGCTCCTGTTGCTAAGGTATAATTTATCCTATATAATTTAGGTACATTTAAATTCCCATTTACTTAGTCTATTAATATTAGCGTGGATATGAGACAATACGTAGTTACCCATCACACTAGTTAGTCCTCTAGGGATAGGTTATCAGTGACACTATAGGTACGGCAAGGAGCAAGTGCAAGGAGTAGATAACGGATTGCGGATGGCGTAGAGGTTTAAGCGATCACTTCCTACGCTAAGTGTTGTAAGTTCGATCCTCACACGGGACAACACTTTTGTGTAAAATTGTAGTTTTAAGTGCTACATTTTGTACATTTTCCTAGTGCGGGAGTCGTCGTTCACAAAAAAAGTAAAGATTTATTGCAATTGTCTCAATCTCTGATAAAAAAGTGAGCTGTCACGGGACGCCCGGCAGATATGAAACATCGAAACTGTTTTGTATAGGTTATTT